>JACEHZ010000534.1:0-1474548 GCA_017893485.1 Hemerocallis citrina | reverse complement strand
GAAGTACAAATGAAAACATTAATAATGTAATGTACCAAATTAGGGCAATAGACACAAACAATTATACATAAAAATAATAATATAGTAATTTGAGGAGGGTGAAATTATATGTATAGCAAATATTTTGAAATATATGAAACATATAAAAATCAATGGAAAATATATATAGTATCAAGACAATTTAAAATTAGAGGATAGAGTAAAGTATGAATCACGAGTATATGCATTATATTAAAGAAACGAAATTACAAAATTAAGGAATATAACAAATAAAGTAGTAGATAATATGTACTAACAATAATATTGAATGCAGACAATAAATCAAATTAGTATGTTGTATTTATACGGATAAAATACACTAAAGTATAGGGGAAAATATAAGATACCGGGAGAATATCGTATCACAAAATCAAATCATGTAAAATGAATGCATATAAGCAAAATTCACAAGTAAAATTCGAAAGGTACTGAAAATAATAGTTGTAATATAAATTTAACAAAATACGTAAGGTAATAGCACAGATGGATGGATGAACAAAAGGTGACATAAAATACGAAAGACAAAACTGAGAGACAATAAAATAAGTTCAACAAAATCAAGACTAAGGAAAATAGGCAAAATACTAGGCTTTGAAATGATTTAATAGTATAGGAAAATATTTATTTGGAAAATATTAAATGTTGAAAAGTACTATGATGAAAAATCCACAGAGAATAATTTGATGGGGAAAGTGTGTTTATGTGGAAGGTATCCTGAATGATGGTTCAAAGCCAACCACGCTTCCACTGCGCCACTCTGATACCCAGGGAAAATGAGTTCGTATACAATCTCAAATCAATGTATACGAGGAGAACATCATGAATGAATTTGAATGTAAATTCAATAACAACTTCCATTCATGACTCCAGCCATCCAATAGGGAAAGGAAAGAGAAACATCAGCCTATAGAGCAACACAAATGTAAATCACTTACATTTAAATCTCTATAAACTGAACTCACACTCTAATGTCCACTTCTAGGGTGTCGTTCCTTATAAATTTGTACTACTTAGAAGCGTGGCTCTGATACCACTTGTAACGCCCCGAATTCCAAAAACAACTGAATTCGAGAGTTCTACAGGATCTTTTCACTTCTTTCGTACAATTTTACAAGGAATTTAAAACTTTTATTTCAACAATGATTACATCAGAGTCTTTTACATCAATACACAACGGAATTAATAAAATACAACAATAATGAATGTACAATTGTTACAACTTTAACATTTAAGTAATCAACCGCATCAGATCATCTCTATATCTTCATGTATCTCCAACTCCTGCATATAAAACTGTGGGCGCGTCAGTTGCTTACAACTGACGAAATATTATACACGGCCATCCTCTCTATGCCGGAAACAGTATAACGATTCTCAAATACTTTAGCAAACACAAACTTGATCACTAACAAAGCTACAAAGGGACTATCCTGTTGATGTCGTGTTGTGCGGTGCACTTAGTCCTTAATGCAGTTATTATATTACATGACACTAATGCACACTCGTTCGGATTCTATGCATCCCATACTACATAGGTCCGAGGGCAAGCCTCTTATTCGTTCTTCATTTTTGTAGGGTTCAATCCCCCGCCATGACTTACTCTACTTCTGTAAATTTAATGAGTATCCTAGATGATTCTATGAGTACAAGCATGTATCCTGGCCCCTGGAGTAGAATTTCGCACCATGTCTTGACTCGTCAAGCATGCATTCTGCGACAATTCAGCCTCCTCCCTGAACACAATCCTCTTGCAGTCACCAAAGCATCCCATAAGCGTGACTAGAGTCCGATCATTACTGAGTTGTGCCCGCGCCATGTCTTGACTCATCAAGCATGCATTCTGCGGCTCACACACCCGCACCGTACCCTAGCTCTCATACTCATGTTTTTCTCTCACCTTCATCACATCACCACTATGTATCTACCTGTAATTTCAGCAAGTGTCATAGACGTTCCATGATTACAAGCACGTGTCCAAGACCCTGGAGGGGAACCTCGCGCCATGTCTTGACTCATCAAGCATGCATTCTGCGATAGTTCAGCCTCCCCCTGAACACGATCCTCTTGCCGTCACCAAACATCCCACAAGCGTCGCCAAGATCCCGATCATTCTGGAGTATATTGCCCACGCCATGTCTTGACTCATCAAGCATGCATTCTGTGGATCACATCCGCATCGTAGACCCTAGGCTCCCATACTTATGTTTTTTTCTCTTACTTTCATTACAGCCTTACAATGTATTAATTATTAGAATCATGAATAAAATCAAAGCACTAGAGTTAGCCTCTCCACTCAACCGGACTTATTCATTCATTACAATACCTGACCAACCTTGGTCTTTCAAATTCTCATTTCATTGCCGGGGGAGACTTAGCTACTCTTTAGTTTCAATTTCCCATTCACAATTTCCAATTGAGCATTTCCAGCTCATAATTCAATTTTGAGTCTCACAGACTTTCTCATCATGATCTTAGCCTTTCATATTCATTTGATTCTCAATTCAAATCTATGATTCATCTCATGTAAATTCTCAATTCAACTATGATTCATTTCATATAAATTTATGCAGCAACAAATAGAGTTTACCAATATCCAGATTCACAATCTTTACCACAAACAATTCACAAGATTTCAGATATATCAAAAAGCACTCTGGACAGTCGACTGTGAACTCTTCCAGTCGACTTGTTCAGTCAATTCACATTCTTCATAACCACTCGGGAGAGTCGACTGCTGCACACGGCAGTCGGCTGTTCCGCAGTGTTCCAATTTAATTTCTTTGTCAATTTCATCTTTCACAACCTTGTGTACATTTCACAATAAAACTCAATCAAATCTTAATAATCATAAAATCTTGTATTCAAAACTTATTTAACTTTCATTTGTCAAAATCAATTTCAAACTCAAGAATCATAACAGTTCGGTTCAGTCGACTGGTGGCAGTATCAGTCGACTGTTCCGTGAGTACTTTGAACACCAAAACAACAGTCAGCTCGATCCAGTCGACTGTGAAGGCAGTCAGTCGACTGACCTGCCGACGAAAATTAATTTTTAACACATACCAGTCGACTGTGGAAGTAATCAGTCGACTGTCAAATCCACAATTTGCATCTTTGCATACATTTTCGACCTTTGAATCGATTTATACTTCCATATACAAAATATAATTTATTTCCAGTATATATTCATTTTTAAAATATTATCATATATATTATCAATCCCAAGTTTCTCTTTTTCCAATCAAAAATACATCAAAACATATTTTCCAAATAAACTACTTTCTTTTATCAAAATCACTTTACAAAAATCTCTATACTTGTATAAATAATATTTTGAGGTTATAATCGTACCTCTTAGCCACATTCTCAACAGTAACATGTTTGCATCATGCCTCAACATGCATCAGTCTCATACAATCATTTCAATTCTAGCAATTCAACTAGCCATCATAACAAGCATAACAATTTGCATTTACCATAATCAATCAAGATTTACCGATTCATTTCTATATCAATTTGCATGCAATCAATTCAATTTCAACCAAATAAATTATATATCATCTATCATGCATTTCTACTCCTAAATTAGAAAGCATTTAAGAAACACCCACCTAAATTGAAGATTTGTTACCCAAATGAACCCCTAGAATTAGGAGCTCCAATTGTAACTCCTCGAAATCCGTGCACCAAAGCAAGCCTCCAAGCTCCACATCGGCAAGCATCCATCATCAAGAGCATCTCCATCTCCGGTTGGCAACATCAAGAACAACTCCCATCTTCTTTCATGTACACATACTATATATGTACATATATATACATTAGTATATGCATATAGGCAAGTGGGATAGATGATTAGTTGGGGAAATGGACAGAGCTTTGCTGGATTGGGGTTGGTCTCTTCCGGCATGGGCAGGAGAGAAAAGAGAAAGGAGATGAGAGAAAGAGAGACTTAGGGTGCACTTTTATAAGAAAGCTAATGGGTAGTTAGTATAACTACCTCCACATGAACACCACTAACCCATTATAAATTTTGTAACTTACTTTCCCTCCTTCTTTCAAAAATCAAACTCCAGATTTTCCCTCCTCTCTAATCAGCCCGGTCCCCCAAAAAAATGTGTGCACATCGCACGTGTGCACGTGCACGTGCTTTGTGTACAAAACAATTTATTTATTTAATCCCTTTAAAACAACTTATTTAAATTTGTAATAATATGTAAAATTAACTTAAAAATTATACTTTTCATGCACAATAAAAATAGACATTCAAAATTTTATGAAAATTATTTTGAAAGAATAATACGCTTAAAACACGTGCACCAAAACACGTGCGTCGCCCGTAAAATCTCAAAAATACAAAAATTGACTTTATGAACCGAAAAAATATTTATAATCAATTGGAAGGCAATATAAAGTATATTTAATATACATATTTGATAATATACTCAAATGTACAAAAACACGTGTATTGCACGTAGAAAATTTATTTTAATAAAGATAGTCAAAAATTGAATTTTCGTTTACAAAACAAATTCAAACATGTTTATAAAAATAAATGATTGAAATCCATTGAAAACTTTGCACATAACGGTGGAATACCCAAAATCGACACGTGCATCGAGAATACGTAAAAAGCACGTAAAAACTCAAAGATTGAAATTTAGCATTTGAGTTGTCTCAAATGGGATTTTAAGAATACGAGATTGCATAAATAATTGGAATTCAAAATACATGTCAAAATGCGTTATGGATATAGTCAATAATAGTACAAAATGCACGTGCGTAACACCCGAGGGCAAAATTGTCAATTAAATTTTGCGGGGTGTTACAATTGGTGTTTTGTGTTTTGATCCGATCGGGTGGTTGCCGTTTTGCATGAGCGTTTTGCACGTAGCTCGCACGCGTTTCCGTGTTCGTGGGTTCATTGCTTCGAGATTCTTATCCCGTTATTCTTTATATTTGAATTCACCATCTAATAGGCAAGTCACCGTCCACTTGAATTTTTAATTGTATTAAATTCAAGTTTTGTTGAAACTCTTGCAAGTAGATCTCTTTGTTGTCGTATTATCCGTTGTTCATCTCTTTGTTGGGTCTATTGAGGGTTTATACAAGCTTACCCCAATATTCTTGACATCGTGCCACTTTTGACTTTAAAGTTTGGATATTTCATAAGTGCATATAGAATTGATAATGGGGTTGTTCATATAATCGTCACACAAATAAATTATTGTAGAAACATCTACTAGGTTGTATGTTAGTTGTTTGATCGATGATAATTTAGTGTATGCATATGATTTTAGTCTTATTCATCTTGTTTTTGCATCCATCATGCTGATTATATAATTTATCAACTAATAGAATCGATACCCATCATGTTTAATTTATTTATTCTCAAGAAAACTACACAAAATCTGTTTATTGCTTGCTGACCTGTATGTTAACTGCTATTTTTGAACCAGTAAACGATCTTAAAATGAATTACTTTCTTAATAAGAGTTGTAGCCTTATCTTTCTAGTTTCCAGAACATCTTGAATTTCTTAATTCCGAGTTTTGTAGCAAAAGTTATGCCCATTTTATTACAACTGTGTTTTTATTTCCAGAATTATACTTTTCAGATTTTCTTGAATTAATTAATCCTATATTGTAGTCTTGCATGATTTAGAGTGTGTATGTTGCATTCCATGATCCTAGTATCTTATTTTCACCATTCTAATTGTCCAAAATAAGTTATCGTCCTATTGTTCCCCCATTGTTACTATTGTCCATCTAATGTCTCTAGTTTGCATATTGTATTGTTGTATCGATAAAAATTGTTTGTTCATCTCTTCGTTGGGTCTATTGAGGGTTTAGACGAGCTTACCCCAATGATATGGCTAAAAATGGGGATTAATCGGAACCGTCCAAATCGGGCACGAATCTTGGGACCTAGGGGTAAAACGGTAATTTCGCCTACAAGAGGGTCCAAAATGGGTATTGGATCTTCTCCCCAAGGACCCAATAACCCACGAATGGATCCACCAACAAGAGGGTGCCGGTTCTAACCCGCTGCGCACCCAATCCAACAAGATAGAATCAGGGTCCCTGATCAATCTTGATCAACGGTCCTGATGTACATCTATCTTTTTACTGGGATTTGGGGATTAAATTCCTAATCTGCATACGGGGAATATACCTTATCAGATTACATTCCTAATCTCTTTACAAGGGGAATATTCCATATCAGATCACGGGGATTACATTCCTAATCTGTTCCCTGAGACGCCTATAAATACCCCCCATCCATCTCCATTAAGAGGTAATCCATCTTTCACCAGTTTTTACGCTCATTCATAGTCTTCCTAGATTACTGACTTGAGCGTCGGAGGGTGCGTCGCCGGGAACAACCCCGGTGTCTCGCACTTTTTGCAGGTGCACGGCGGGAGCGACGATCGAAGCCCCAAGGAACAGGTATACAGGTTTACTATTCAGTTTCCCTAAGAATCCACAAATTCATCTGTTTGCCCCCACACCAAATTTAGCGGCAACACCCAATATTCTTGACATCGTGCCACTATTGACTCTAAAGTTTGAATCTTTCATAAGTACATACAAAATTGATAATAGGGTTGTTCATATAATCGTCACACAAATAAATTATTGTAGAAACATCTACTAGGTTGTATGTTAGTTGTTTGATCGATGATAATTTAGTGTATGCATATGATTTAAGTCTTATTCGTCTTGTTTTTGTACCCATCATGCTGATTATATAGTTTATCGACTAATAGAATCGATACCCATCATATTTAATTAATTTATTCTCAAGAAAACTACACAAAATCTATTTATTACTTGCTCACCTGTATGTTAACTGCTATTTTTGAACCAGTAAACGATCTTAAAATGAATTACTTTCTAAATAAGAGTTGTAGCCTTATCTTTCTAGTTTCCAGAACATCTTGAATCTCTTAATTCCGAGTTTTGTAGTAAAAGTTATGCCCATTTTACTACAACTGTGTTTTTATTTCCAGAATTATACTTTTCAGATTTTCTTGAATTAATTAATCATATATTGTAGTCTTGCATGATTTAGAGTGTGTATGTTGCATTGCATGATCCTAGTATCTTATTGTCACCATTCTAATTGTCCAATTCAAGTTATCGTCCTATTGTTTCCCCATTGTTACTATTGTCCATCTAATGTCTCTAGATTGCATATTGTATTGTATTGTTGCATCGATAAAAATCGTTAACAAGCCGGGGTTTAAGGGTTGACCTAACTAGTGGACAATATAGAGACTGTACTCGGAAGGGAGCTCGTGGTTTCCCTACAATTACTGAATGACTGAATGACTGAATAACTGGATAACTATATAGTATTCCATGGATACCGATACTGAATAACTGAATGACTGAATTACTGAATAACTGAATACTGAAAAGAAACTTTCATAACGTTTTCCGAGTACATGAACTATAGAGCCCACCACTAAGTCTAAACTCAACTTGTTTGCATGTAGCAGCCATGTGGTAAATAGATGGGACGTATGAAGTGCTACATTAGTTAGGATTAAAATGATTAATAGACTTAAGGATCACACCACATCGACACTACATATTGTTCATCATTGTTCCTATTGATATCGAATATTGGCTAAGTGTTATTGATCATTGATTATTGTTACCGAATATTGATTTATTGTTTATAGCCATTGTATCGATTACTGTGATCTTGATTATTGATTATCGTGCCATGTTATTGAGTTCTATTGACCCATTGAAATCATTGTTATACCATTATTCCATTGTTCCATACTTTCTTTACTTGCTGTCCATGACTTGCTCTAAGGACAATTTTCTACTCTTTTTAGATGAAGTGTTTACAGGTGTTGATGGAGAATTGCCTGCTGGAATTGGAGGACAGAGATTCTGAAGATTTAATGCTTTCTAGTTACTTATTGTTTTATTGAATTTTTGTTATTTCTTTGTATTGTGGGCTTTTGACCCGAATATTTTTGCTATTTGTTTCCAGATGTTGGATTATTGTACTTGGATATTATATATATTGCTTCTTTTCAAGTATTATTGTTCATGAGATTATTATTATTGCTTGCGCAATTGTTCTGTATTGATTATATTGTTGAGTTGATCGGATAAACAGCTTATGGGTGACGTTAGTCATTAGCTGGGCCAATATTATGTACTCTTATTCCGTATTTTTGGGAAGCTGGGCATGACAGCTTCAATAGTTGGGCTCAAGATTAAATAAAATAATAATAATGATATTGGGCTGAAGAATTGGGCTTCATATGAAATTAAAATAATCAATAAAATTATATGATTGTATGGATTAAAATTGGGCTTCTCAAAGTAATAATTATAAGATGAGGGAAACAAGACTTATTAGTTTGGGCTTCAAAATAAATAAATAAAAGAAGAGAAAATAAAATTATAGTCTAGAATATGAATTTGGGTTTTAAATAAATATTAGGATAGATTTTTTATAGGAGATGTACCCGGAAATGAATTCAAATGAAAGAATAATTTACAAGGTTGTAACGCCCCTGCCCCAAACTTAGACAATTTATACAATTTATCAGATAAATTATTTATTACTTCGTACAACTGCCCACCACAGGCTGCCTCTCAAAAGGTGGTTAACCGGATTGGTGACTCTTGATCGGGCATTGTTATTTATTATTATTTAATCTCTTGCAATTCCCGATATGGGACAATTTTCATCAATCCCCCGCTCCCTCTCTCCTCTCTCTCGTGAGCACGCAGTCCCAAACCCAGGGCCCCACATGCCCACGTCAGCAAAGAGACAACACACAGCCAAAGCCTTTGTTGTCTCTCTGTCTGGCGGGTACCACATTGACGTCATCCATGACGTCAGCAGGCAGCAGCAGCTTCACGCTGCTTCTTTTCTCCGTGGCCCCCTACCACATAAATCCCATAAAAGGCTCCTAAGGAAACCCTATAGGCCATCTCCAATTTATTTATATGTATATATACTACTATATTATAGTCTCTTTGAAATTATGAGGTGTTACAAAGGTAATTGAAATACAACAATATGGAGCAAAAAGGAATAAAATCTGTACAGTCGGGAACAAAATAATTTATAGACAACAAAATACAGGGATACAGAAGATTTCTATATAGACGAGAACGGGGTTAAACAATGTGCACCCAAGACTATCTGTGCTGGTCCTATTGGAAGAAGCAGCAACTTAGCTACTAGGGTCACACCTTTTACCATAAATTGGGCATTTTCCACTTTACATTCACTATGCATAGTCGTACCATTTGCCATTGTGACCCTATATCTAGGCTCACTTTGAATTTGAAGTACCGTTCTAAGGGCAGTTTATGGATCTAAGTAATTGTGTGTTGACCCCATATCAATGAGTATGTTTACATTCTTACCATTGATCTTACCTTTAACCCTCATAGTATCGGATACACCTAAGTACCAACTATAGCATGAAAAGAGATTTCAGACTGTAACACCACCTCTTCAACTAGTGCAGCTTCTTCTTCAACTAATTCTACTTCCTCTTCTTCATCCAGCATCTTTAAAAAGTAGAACTTCTGAGATTTACACCTATGTCCCTGAGTATACTTCTCTTCGTAATTAAAACAAAGTCCTTTGGCCTTTATTTCCCTGAGTTCCTGAATATGTAGTTGTCGTGGTCCAAAATCAGATGTAGCATGATATTCCTAAGCTTTTATAGTAGTGACTGAGCTTATAGGGTGAGACACAAGTTGTTTAGGCACAAAAGGAGGTTTGTAACTCTTCTTAACGCAAGCTATCATCTCTTCATAGCCTCTAGCTAATCCAGTTGTCTCATTCACACGTTTTGACTTTTGAGATTTTACATCCCATCTAAACGCACTCAGGTAATGAGACTCAGTCCAATCATCGATGAAGTTAGACAAACGATCAAAGTTCTGAACATAGTGTTGGGATTGGTGGATCCAATACACGATAATGAGTCGAATAAGATTGACAAGAATCATCGAAGTAGGAGCAAGCAACTCAATAGTAGCCAGCAACTGCAGCCAGCAATGTGCAGTCGACCGACATGCACATGCTCTCAACCCGAGAGCTGTGCAGTCAACATCACAGTCGATCATCTCGCTCTCTGTTCGCTTGATGGGTAACTGCAATCGACCGTCACTGCGTGCAGTCGACCACGTGGCACTGTTTGATCTACGGTTGAGATCTTTTCTGATGTAAACCTATATATATTGCATTGAGTACGATTTTAGGGTTAAGTGAACCGTTGTTCTATCAGAATAGAGAGATCTAACAGTCTTTGTAAAGAGAGAGGGAGATAGAGATAAATCCTACACCTTGGGGATGAGTTCTTAAGAGATTGTAAACATGTTTCTTCATATTTCTAGTGAAAATCACAGGAGTGTCTCTGAGCGGGGAAGTAATCATTGCATTGGGTGAGCCTCAAAAAAATTTCGTGTGTTCTTGGGTGTTGGCTTTTGATTGCTTTTGTTTCTTTTGCTTTTGATTCTATTGCTTTGCATCTCTTTGGTAAATTATTCCACAGTTAGAACTCAACAATATCAGAGCTCCAGGTTGGTAGTGTTGATCGAGATGAGAGACAAGAGTAGAGTCAAAGAGTTCGTTGGAATATATTTTATAATTTGAAAGATTCAAATGATAGTGTATCTCCGACAGAAGGATCTAGATTATCCATTGTTTGGCATGAAGCCAGAAGGGACGAAGGTAGATCTAGTTGCATTGGCGGCTTGGAATAGATTGGATCAGAAGGCGCTTGGACAGATTCAGTTGTCGATGAGCAGGAAGTAGCTATTTCACATTGAGAAAGAAAAGATCGCTAAAGAGGCAATGGAGATCTGGACAGACATGTTTGAGTAACCAAATGCAGCGAACTAGGTTCTTCACCTAAAGAAGTTAGTCCACATGAAGTTGTCGGAAAAGGGGTTCGGTGGCGGAGCACATCAACAATTTCTGTATGGTTTACAATTAGATGGAATCGTCAGGGTTGAAGTTTGAGGAAAGGGTACAAACATTGCTATTACTATACAGTCTTCCTGATAGTTATGACACAGTTGAACACACTGTCACAAGCACTATGACTGATGCGACAACTTTGAAGGATGTTATAAACAACATCATGAATGAGGATGCGAGAAAGAAGAGCCATGGAAAGTCTTCGACATCATATCCTAGCAACACTGCGCTGTCAGTTGATAACCGTGGTAGAAGTAACAACAGAGGGAGGTCGCAAAGTGGGAACCAAAGGTCCAAGTCAAGACCAAGACATCACAAATGTGAGTGTTGGCACAGTAAGAAGCCGGAACACAGAAGAGACCAATGTGACGAGTATAATAAAGTGCAAGCAGGGTCACAGGGAGCCATTGTGGTCAGTATCGAACTCCATTTGGATGAATTGTGTTTATCTGCTAGATTTGATATTATGCAAGATGATTGGTGTATAGACTCAGGTGCTTCTTATCATTGTACACCCATGAGAGATGCTTTGAGGATTACAGGATATGTGATTTTGGTGCAGTCACAGTTGGCAATGGGCAACTATGACCAGTTGTAAATAGAGGTACAGTGAGAGTGAAGGCTCGCAATGGCGGGTAATTAGTCTTGAATGACACAAGACATATTCCAAGCTTGAGGACAATTCTAATCTTGACTAGTAAATTGGACAAAGAAGGATTCATGACAATCTTTGGACGTGGAGAATGAAAGTTTCCTACAGGTTCAATGTTGGTGGCAAAAGGAAAGCGTGGTGACACATTGTTCTTACTCAGAGAAGTTGATTCAGGTGACATCATTGTTACAACATCGGCGGGTAGTTCTCCAATTCTATGGCATGGCAGGTTCGGGCACCTTGGTGAAAGGGGTGTCAAGGAGCTTTGTTCTAGGGTCTTTTGCCGGGGCTTAAGAATGTTGAGATGGATTTATGTGTGAACTGTGTAATGGGAAAACAGAAGATAGTTAGCTTATAGTTGAATGGGCATGAGAAGAAGTTTGGGAAGCTAGAGTTGGTACATACAGATGTACGAAGTTCGGCTCGAAATTCTCTTATAGTGGTAAGAGATACTTTGTCACATTCATTGACGATGCTACAAAGAAATTTTGGGTTCATGCAATTCGTAAGAAATCAGAGGTGTTTGAGGCATTCAAAGCTTGGAAGACTAGAGTTGAGAATGAGACGGGTTGCAGGGTGAAAGCATTAAAGCCAGAAAATGGCGATGAGTACAAAGTAAAAAGTTTGTTAACTATCTGGCAAAGGAAGGTATCCAAGGAATTAGGACAGTTCCTAAAATTTCGTAGGAGAATGGGGTAGCAAAAACAATGAACCGCACAATACTCGAAAGGGCAAGATGCATGAGACTTCATGCGGGTTTTCCGGTCCATCTTTAGGCAGCGACAGTGGATACATCAGTGTACTTGATTAACCGTTGCCCATCTAGTGCTCTTGATGGGGCCATTCCACAAGAATTATGGTCAGCTAAACTTGTCAATTATTCGCATTTGAAAATTTTTGGTTATATTGTATATTCACTAATCGACAAGGAAGAAAGAAAGAAATTGGATTCAAAATTCAGAAAGTGTGTATTCATTGGCTATGGCGGTGATGAGTTTGATTACATACTTTGAGATTTTGTGGACAACAAAATTATTCGCAACAGGAATGTAGTATCCAGTGAAGAGGTCTTATACAAGGATAGGCACACAGGTCAAAGTAGTACAATTGATTTAGGGTTAGATTCAGGTTAAGAACTCAGATTCAGATTCTGAAGGCGGGCATAATGGTGGGGGCCCTACAGTACAACATCAGGTACAAGTACCATAAGCAACATAGGAGGTTCATGATGAGCCTGTTGGGAATGAGCAGGACATCCAAGACAAACAAGTACAGCCAAAGTAGTTCGGGGATCCTGAAATGGTCCGTGAACCGGTACCACATTGAGAAGATCGACACTAGAGAGAAGTCCAACCAAGATATTTGATCCATCAACTAGTGTAGTTCACGAGCATGTTCTGTACATGGTTTTAGGAGAGTCAGCGACTCATGAGGAGACTTTGAAGGATAAGGCTTGAATTCAGTAGAAGCTAGCCATGAAGGACGAGATAAACTCCTTGGAACAGAACCAAACATAGGAGTTGACCAAGTTACCTACAGGAAAATGCGCTCTTATGAATAAATATGTTTTCAGAGTCAAGAATGAGGCAGATGGCAGTAAGAGGTATAAGGCTAGGCTTGTTGTGAAAGAGTTCTCTCAAAGGGAAGTTGTCGACTAGAGTGAAATCTTTACATCGGTAGTGAAGATGACTTCAATCAGGGTTCTGCTTAGTTTTGGGCAGTTGAAGACTTGCACTTAGAGCAGTTGGATGTGAACCATGATGATGTCAAAGAAGAGCTGTACATAAGGCAATCCACAGGTTTTGAAGCAAATGGGAATGAAAACAAGCTGTGTCGACTGAAGAAGAGCCTTTACCGGCTCAAACAAACAACTAGGCAATGGTACTTAAAGTTTGACTGCTTCATGAGAGAAAAGTTTTGAGAAATGTGAAACAGGTCATTGTGTATATGTTCATCGGTATGACGACAATGATATAGTTACCTTGACATTGTATGTGAACGAAATGTTGTTTGTAGGTTCATGTATGGAGAAGATCAAGGATGTGAAAAAGATGCTAGCTTTGGAGTTTTCGATGAAAGACATTGGTGAAGCAGAGCAAATCCATGGCATGAAAATCAGTAGAGATAGGAAAAGCAAGAAGCTTTGGTTATCAAAAGTAGATTACGTGAAGAAGGTGTTGAAAAGATTCAATATGGATGTCACGAGGTCAGTCACTTATCCCTTGGCTGCACACTTGAAGTAAAAGGAATAGTGTTTAGTAACTGAAATAACTATGTATTTGATGTATCTATTTTTTATGTGCAATGCGCACTATTTCTAATTGAGCTGTTTCTTTCTTTCTTTTATGTGTTGTACACGTGCTAGGCTGGCGGTTGTCATTTAGCGACAATAACCGCTTATAAATACTATAACTGAATGGAGGGAAAGTTTATGAAATGAATTTGATCTGATTTCTTTTCCAATTTCTTGCCCAATCTAAACCCTACTTCTTGAGTTCTCTCATCAATGGCAAAATCATGGCAAGTGAAGAATGGTACTCCTAACAACGAGGTATCAGAGCCTATTATTGGCGATGGCGATGGTAGAGATGAAGGGAGCACGATGGCTGTATAGATTGAGGTGATCGAGCTGAAGAGCCAAATGAAAACAGTGCAAGCTCAGTTAGGATTCATAGTAGGAAAGCTGGAGCTAATGGCTACCAATATAGTTGCGCTTCAACCGTCGAATCTGCATCTGATGCCTCAATCAACTCCTCATCTGATCCAGACGAAAGAAGTACCTATCCTTAACTTTTCCCTATTCAATTCCAAAGGATGAGGTTACCGTGGAAACATGTCATCATTTTCGTTTAAGGTGGAACTTTCGTAATTTCAAGAGGGAGATCAGATGGAGTGGATATATGGAGTTTCTTGAATTCTATGAAATTCCAGATTCTCTGAAGTTGAAGTATGCATCTTTGAATTTGAGGGGAAGAGCAGCTCAGTGGTTTCAGAGACATATTAAGCCAAGTGTTCATGAAGTTACATGGACAAAATTCTTAGAGGAATTAATCACTAGATTTGGCCAACAGTGTTTAAGTATTATGGCAGAATTTTTTCCCAATTACAGACTTAGGGAGATATGGAGTTGTACATGTTGAGTTCTAACTGCAGAATAACTCACCAATGTGATGAAAAGCAATAGAATCAAAAGCAAGAGAAACAAAATAAATCAAAAGCCAACACACAAGAACAAACTATATATTTTTTAGGTTTACCCAATGCAATGACTACTTCCCCGCGCAGAGGCACTCCTTCGGTTTTCGCTAGAAATATGAAGAAACATGTTTAAAATATCTTCAGAACTCACCCCAAGGTATATGGTTTATCTCTATCCCCTCTCTCTGGAACGATTGCTATATCTCTCTATTCTGATAGAACAATGTTTCACTTAACCCTAAATCGTACTTAATAAAATATATATAGGTTTACATTAGAAAAGATCTCATCCATAGATCAAACAATGACGCACAGTCTACTACACAAAGTGACGGTCGATTGCAATTACCTATCGAGCAAACAGAGAGTGAGGCGGTCGACTGCACAGCTCTCGGGTTGAGAGCCTGTGCATGTCGATCGACTGCACATTGCTGGTTGCAACTACTGGTTTCTTTTGAGCTGCTTGCTCACTCTGGCTTGCTCCCACTTCGACGCTTCTTCTTGTCAATCTTATTCAAACTATTATCATGTATTGGATCCACCAATCCCAACAATCTCCCACTTGGAGACATATACACGAAGTCTATAACCTATTCTTCATTCTTCCATTGGCCTAGTCCAAGCCTGTGCCTCTGCGAATCTCCTCAACTGTTAACTTGGAGACAATTCGATAGATGTATAACAGAATTGATGCTTCTAGCTGTCCACCACCTTCGTGAGCATGTCCGCTGGATTCTTAGTGCCAAGAATCTTTGACAGCTTCAACCATTTCTTTTCAAACACCATTCAAATTATTAATCACCCGACGACACGGCAACAACCCTAACAGGCAGCAACGGCTTTCAAGAATTCAATTCCTAGTTGCCTTTGGTTTTTTCCATTAACGAAGCTTTCAAGAACTAAGGTTTAGAACGAGATAATTTTGGGAAGAAATGGTTGATTAATATTCATTCATTTCAAAATTCTTACAACTTGGCTTATATAGGTCTGGCAGTTAGGCAGTTACATTTTGTTATAGGACAAAAAGAAAAGGAAAGCACGTGCAACGTGCATCAAAACCCAACCCGCCTTAACAACCATTCAAACAAAAAATGTGCACAAAGCGTGTTAAATATGGACATGAACAGATATGCCAATTTGCAGCTCTTATTCATATAATTACTGATCAATGACGAGCACTACCGTTCTCCGGTGATCCTGACAACTCCTCCCCCTAGAGATTGAGCTTGTCCCAAGGTCAAATATTGGAAACTTCTTTCTCAGCTCATCAATGTCGACCCAAGAGCACTCTTAAAGCTTGAGTTCTTCCCCTTGATTAACAACTGAATGCCCACTCAATTTTGGTTTTGGAATACCCTCCGAAAACCAACTCAGGTTCAGCAATTCTGGGTTCCTTCACCCACCAATGTGGTAACTCTGAAGAAATGTTTGGCAGATGAATTCCATGACACTTCTTTAACTTTGATACATGGAACACAGGGTGAATAGCAGCATTGGGTGGCAGTTCCAACCGATAAGCAACAATACCAATTTCTCTAGTACTTGACAGGGACAAAAAATTTGGAAGATAGCTTCTGATGAGATTCATTGCTATTTCATTTATTATGTAGGAAGTTAGTTGTAAATATGGATATATATATATATATATATAACTATAAAATAATTTATCTTTTTCATATAATGAATAAAAATTTGATTTTCAATATCAAAATATACAGAATAACTGTAACGTCACTACCCTAAACTCAGACAATTTATACAATTTATGAGGCAAATTATTTATTATTTAGTACAACTGCCCACCACAGGCTGCCTCATAAAAGGTGCTATAGCTGATTAGTGACCTCTAATCCTAGGCAATCATATATATATTTAATTAATTTGTGCAAACTCCCGATGTGGGACAAATCTCCCACATCACTCTCCTCTTCTCCCATGAGAGAAACACAGCGGAAGACACCCCAACGGGCCCCACTGCCCACGTCATCCAACAACAGCAGCAGAGCTGCTTCTTCTCAAACCGGGTGGGCCCAATCCTCGCCACATCACCATTAAGTGACAACAGCAACAACAGCATATGCTGCCTTTCCCCTATGGCCCCCTCATGTGCAATTAATTGCATACTACCACCCCATAGAATTATCTATAGGGTGCTCTTCCAATTAATTATTTTATATATATATATATATATATATATATATATATATATATATATATATATATATATTTATTTATTTATTAACACGGGGTGTTACAATAACTATCGCCATTGCCATCCATTACAGGCCAATGGCCAAACTGAGATAGTTAAGAAGGCATTGGAGATGTATCTGTAGTGTTTTTGTGGTCAGAAACCTATTGATTCAACTTGCAGTTTTGCAGAGAAAAGAATTCCTTCCAAAATTTACTGATAAATATAGGATCACGATCACTTACAATGCTCCTTGGCATGCCATGTAACTTGTAGACATTATCAATGAACACTTGGACAATGGATTGAGCAGTATACAAATGAGCGATTCCCATGAAATGTGCATTTTTGGTCATTCAATCAACCACCACCATAATAAGATTCTTGCCCAAAATTTTGGGTAGCCTTTCCATAAAATCCATCAAAATATCCTCCCAAACTTTGTTAGGAATAGGAAGGGGTTGTAATAACCCTGCAGGCAGCATAGTCTCGGTTTTGTTTGACATACTAAGCATTAGTATAGTCTCGTTTTTGTTTTGTTGACATACTAAGCATTCCTTAACCAAAACTTTGATATCTTTACTGATACCTTCCCAAACAAAAGCCATCTTAATCCTTTGTAAGGTTTTATGATACCCTAAATGTCCCCCCCAACAGTGGATGCATGTTGATAATAAAAGTCAATGTTTTTACACTAGCAGTAGGACTAATCAGTATGTTACCTTTATAGTACCAAATTCCTCCGAATTTCTTGTATTGCCCAGGATCTATTTGACCATTATGTACTTTATCTTGTAGAGAATGAAAGTAGGGATCCTGATTAACCATGAACATCACCTCTTCTAACCACCGAGGAAACACAAATGTCATCTCGCAGCAAGTATCTTTCTTTCCCACTCTCCTTGACAACCCATCAGCCACTTTATTATCAATTCCCTTCTTGTACTCAACTGTGAATGCAAATCTCAACAGTTTCCAAAGCCATTTATCCTTTATTTTAGTGTTGATTCATTGATCCAATATATACTTAATACGTCACTGATAAGTCCTTATAATAAAAGAATTCCCAAGCAAATATTGCCTCCATTGCTTTACTTTCGGTAAAATGGCCAAGACCTCTTTTTCATATGTTGATAAAACTAAGGTTTACCTTTCAAACCTTTGCTCACATAAGCTACAAGTTGACTATCCTGCATGAGTACAGCTCCTCTTCCCCCTTGAGATACATCAGATTCTACTATGAATGGTTTTGAAAAGTCAGGGGCCTTCAATACAGGGTTTGAAGTCATAGCTTTCTTAAGGGTAGCAAATGTAGTAGCAACAATTGAGGACCAATTGAGTGCATTCTTCTTCAGCAATTGAGTGAGGGGGTGCAAGAATTCCCCCATAGTTCTTAACAAATTTCCTATAGTAACTTGTTAACCCAAGAAATGCCCTAAAATCCTTAACTGAATTTGATTCTGGCCAACTGTCCACAACCTTAATCTTGTTAGAATCCACAGCTATTCCCTGATCGCTAATGATATGGCCAAAATAACCTATTGATTTTTGGCCAAAACTACACTTACTAGCTTTGGCAACTAGCTGATTATTGCTCACCATTGCTAGAGTTTGTGACAAGTGCTAGAGATGGCTCTCCCATGTTGGACTGTTTACCAAAATATCATTGAAGAAGACTAAAAAGATTTCCCGAGATAATTTTTAAAGATCTCATTCATGAGACATGAAAAGTAGCGGGAGCATTAGTAAGCCCAAAAGGCATCACCACAAACTCAAAATGACCATGGTGTGTTCGGAAAGCAGTCTTTGGAATGTCAACATCATGCACTCTAATGTGGTGATAACCTGACCTCAATTGAATCTTTGTATAATACTTAACATCATTCAATTCACAAAGCAATTCATCTATAACAGGAATTGGGAACTTGACCTTTATAGTTTGATTGTTTAAAGCTCTATAATCAACACAAAGGCACCAACTTCCATCACCTTTTTCAACCATTATAACTGGTGAGGCATATGGTCTATTACTTGGACTAATAAACCCCGAAGTTAGCATTTCCTTAATTTGCTTTTCAATCTCAATTTTATGGTAATGTGGGTGTTTATAGGGTCTACTTCATGCTAACTTTTGTCCCTCAATTAAGGGTATCTGATGGTCCACTTTTTTTCACTGAGGAGGCAACCCCATCTGCTCACTGAAGACCTCATAATAGTTATGCAAGAGTTGCTGAATATCTACATTGGTGTGACTGAGCTTGGAAAAGCTACATGTCTCTTCCTCAACTAACACTCCTTGCACCTGTATCATGTAAGCTTGACACACACAGCTACTCATTCTAGCCAATTCCTCAGCCTCCATGTACTACAGCGGGGAGTTTACAATGCCTTGCAGTCTTCTCATAACACCCGCAACCTTGGAATCCACTGTCATATAGCTAAAATCCATAGTAACTGGACTTAATGGTCTTAACCACTGTGCTCCTAATACCATTTGATCCGTATCTAAAGGTAGGAGTAGTAATTCCGCTTGTAAATTTACACCTTGAACCACAAAACTAACATTCTCCACCTTACATTCACCGTACATGCTTCATCCATTGGCCACAGTTACCTTGTACCTTGGCTCTCTCATAACCTTCAATTAACTTTGATTGCAGTATGAGGATCAAGATAGTTATGGGTAGACCCTGTATCAATCAAAATGTTTACTTCCCTACCATTGATTTTGCCTTCAACTCTCATTGTTTGGGGGATAAACTTGAGTACCAACTAAAGTGTGGAATGAGATTTCAGGCTATAGAGTAGACTGTATGAGATTTTTGTTTGTATTTTCAGCTATTACTGCCTTTAGTTTAGCTTCTTCATCTTCATCTTCCAATCCCTCCAGAAAGTAAAACTTATGAGTTTTACATATATTTCCCTATGTATACTTCTCATCACAATTGAAGCATAATCCCTTAGCTTTTCTATATCTCATCTTCTGAAGTTTTAACTGTTGAGGAACAAAGTTAGGAGTTGTGTTTGTCGCTTGACCTCTTACAGACTGTATAGTATTAGGATTTGCTGTTACAGGCAATTTTGGTATATAAGGAGCTTTAAAACCTTCATAAATGCCAACTTCTCTTTGAACCCTTTAGCCAACCCAATTGCCACAATAACATGTTTAGGTCTCTGAGATTTTACATCCCATCAGATTTCATCTCTCAAGCCACTAATAAAGGTACTCAAGAAATGAGTTTTTGTCCAGTCTTCAACAAAATATGATAACCTATCAAATTCTTGTACACAATTTAAGAGTACAATTCAAGATCTCCTTTTTGTTGTAATTTCGAAAAAATTCCACCAAAATCTTGAAACTCAGTAGGCCGAA
Source organism: Hemerocallis citrina (assembly GCA_017893485.1). Taxonomy (NCBI): domain Eukaryota; kingdom Viridiplantae; phylum Streptophyta; class Magnoliopsida; order Asparagales; family Asphodelaceae; genus Hemerocallis; species Hemerocallis citrina. The sequence goes on along the minus strand of JACEHZ010000534.1, from coordinate 1,454,122 downwards.
ATCTAGTGAGTAACTCTTCCAGGAATCCTAACGAAGTAACTTCATGAATTCGTGGTTTAATACTAAAACCACTGAGCTGCTCTACCCTGCAAATTCAAAGAAGTATACTTCAATTTCTGTGAATATGAAATCTTATAGAATTCCAGAAATTGTTCTACTCCACATATCCTCTTCATTGGATTCCCCTCTTGATATATCGGAAGTTCCACCTTAAACGGTGTTCATAACGTAGCTCCACAGTCCCATCGCCCTTTAGCACTAAAAGAAGTAAGTTTAGGGTTAGGTACCTCTCTTATCTGAATCTGATGAGATAGGGATTGAGGTATCGATTGCAGAATCTAATGAGGAGTTATTGATTGAAGCCCTTCCATATGAGTAGTCATCGCCTCCAATTTTCCTACGATAAGACCAAGCTGCACTTGCATCGTCTCCATTTGATCTTTCAGCTCAGTTAACTCAATCTCAATCATCATCGTACTTCCCTCATCACAGTCATCGCCATCTCTGATGATTGCCTATGATACCACCATGTCAGAAATTTGATTCATGATCGCCTTCGATTTCGACATTAACGAAGATTTCAAGAACTAGAGTTTAGAACAAGATAATTTGGGGAAGAAATGGTTGATTATTATTCATTCTTCTCAAAGTTATTACAGCTTGGCTTAAATAGGTCGGACAATTAGGCAGTTACATTTCACTACATGACAAAAAGAAAAGGAAAGCACGTGCAACGTGCACCAAAACCTAACGCACCTAACAACCAATCAAATAGAAAAAGTGCATAAAGCACATAAAATACAGATACAAACACATATCAACAGATACACCAATATGCAGCTCTTATTCATAGAGTTACTGATCAATGACGAGCACTCATTCTTTGGTGACCGTGACAGTGGCGACCGGGCCGCCTCAGATCCCAACGACTTCACCTGCACCCTCCAAGCCATCCTCTTCACCAACTCTTCGCCACCAAGTTCAGCCCCATCATTCTGAAACACCCTAAGGTCCATTACCAAACCCTAACTTTAACCCTAACTCCACAAAACCTATAGTTTGTTTTTATTTTGCAGGTTCTTTTCCCACTGGTGAATGTGCCAATGATTGAGTACATGCCCGCATGGCTTGAGTCTGTCAGCATCGAGGAGACCTATGTCTTCTCCTGTGACAACTCCGGTCAAGTACTGTGGTTGGGGTTAATTGGGAAAATGGTGGCGTGCAAGAGGAGCGCTAATTCTGATTGTTTTGTAGGTGAAGGCGTACTTGAATGGTTCACAATGGATGAGGAGCTCAGGGTGTTCAGTGTCATTGTGATTGATTTGTGATGCTACTTGTTTTCGGTGCGGGAGCAACAGGTGTGAGTTCTTGTATTTTTGTGTAGCGAAAGGAACAGATCGTAGTCGTAGGTTGGGTCTGTTTCTGCAGGTCGGCTCGGGAGAGTAGCTGAGGCTGGACAACCGGGCATCTGTAAAAGGCCTAGAAACACCAGGAGAAATTCCGGTGATAGGCCATCCGACGATCTAGTCAGTTACTGGACATCAATGAAAGCTAGGGTTGAGGTTAGGATTTTGAGATTACCTTTCTTAAGGAGGAGGGGGCCTGGTATTTACAGGTAGAGAAAATAGGTATCTAACCCTAATGGGCCATGTCAAGCCCGTTTTTCTGTGGGCCTGAAGTTGCAGAAGGCTCGCTAGACTTTTTGACCTGATGATCTGAGATGAGTGAATATCGAGGAGATCCGATGGCCCTGATTGGGCCACATAACTTATATTCACATCATAAGCCCCCACTCCTGAAGGGTTAGGTGCACCAGCCATTGAGGAATAGTCTGTTCTTGTGAGAATATCAGAGGAGAGTGTTTTGCGAAGATGAGATAGAGAGCCCCTGAAACAAGTGTTTGGGGTCAGGGCCGAACCGAGTGTGGTGTATGGCTTGGTCGATGTCCGATCCGAGCACCGAACATGGGGGGTTGGTGCTGAGCATCGAGCTTGGGGGTCGATGCCGAGCACTTCGAGCGAGGCACTTTCTGAGAGGAAGCAGTGTGCCTACTCGAGGCACGTGTTGATCTCTGAGCCAATAGCTCGTTCGGGGTCGGTGCCGAGCGCTACGAGTGATGCGCTTTCTGAGAGAAAGTCGTGTGCCTGTTCGAGACACATGCCGAGCTCCGAGCCTGTAACTCGCTCGAGATCGGTGCCGAGTGCTACGAGCAAGGAGCTTTCCGAGAGAAAGCTGTGTGCCTGCTTGAGACACATGTCGAGCTCCAAGCCAGTAGCTCGCTAAGGGTCGATGCCGAGCACTTTGAGTGAGGCGCTTTTTGAGAGAAAACTGTATGCCGACTTGGGGTACGTGCCGAGCTTCGAGGCAATAGCTCGCTCGGGGTAGCGCTTTAAGGGAGGTGCTTTATGAAAGAAAGCTGTGTTCTTGCTCGAGGTTCTGAGAGAAGGCTGGCTGCTTGCTCGAGGCACATGCCTAGCGTTGATCCAGGTGGCCTTGCTTTGATGCGCTTTCAGTGAAAAAGCTGCCTGCCTGCTTGATGCACATGCCTAGCATTGAGCCAGGTTGCCTTGCTTGGATGTGCTTTTAGTGAGAAAATTGGCTGCTCGCTCGAGGTACACGCCAGCTTCTAGCCTGCTTCTTGATGCTGTTGTTCAATACTTATGGATAAGTCGATGAGACTTAGCTTGGACTTGGCACGCTTGAAGAAGTTGATAGTCGACGATGAATTGGGAAGTGCGGAGGTTGTGTTTTCAATGTCTAGCACTTATGCTCGACGAACATTGTCCGAATCTTTCCTCCGTGAGGTCATTGAAGAGAAATAGTTGGAGATGCAATGATACAAAATATTGCTCGGGATGTCAGGATCCCGATCTGTTTCTTTTGGGGGCGCTTTCCCTTCTGCCGGAGTCTCATTACCAACCTTGCAGATGGGGCCCACGAGGCCAGGTGATGCCCAGAGCTCCGTTGCGGGTGTGTCCACCTTAGCAACCCCGGGAGATCCTGTATAGGAACAAACTCGTTCGGCCGGCCTTGAACTGGTCTGTACCAACCCTGCAGCTCCTGCATGGGAGCCTTAGGTTGATGGCGAGCGATGTAACAAAGTCTTGCTGTTGTATCGATACACTTCTGTTGGTTGTAATAATAATAAAAAAACAGTAGGGAATTGGCTTCTTATGGGCTTTTTGTGTGCAGCAGCCCGAACCGTGCAGTATGAGTGTGCGACTCTCATAGATTTTCGAAGTCTAAGCCGTGCAGTGAGGACGTGAGGGATTGAGAAATCTCTCGTAGTCAAAGTCCAAGCCAAGCGGTGAGGATGTGAGAGATTGAGAAATCTAAGTCCAAGCCGATCGGCGAGGATGTAAGAGATTGAGAAATCTCTTATAGGTGGTCGAAGTCTAAGCCGAGTGTTGAGGATGTGAGAGATTGAGAAATCTAAGTTCAAGCCGAGCAGCGAGGACGTGAAAGATTGAGAAATCTCTTGTAGGTGGTCGAAGTCCAAGCCGAGCAGCGAGGACGTGAGAGATTGAGAAATATCTTGTATGTGTTCGAAGTCCAAGCCGAGCGGCGAGGCTGTGAGAGATTGAGAAATCTTTCATAGGTTGTCTTAGTATCCAAACAGAGCGGCAAGGACGTGAGAGATTGAGAAATCTCTCATAGGTGGTCAAAGTCCAAGCTGAACGGCGAGGACGTGAGAGATTGAGAAAGCTCTCGTAGGTGGTCGAAGTCCAAGCCGAGCGGCGAGGACGTGAGATATTCAGAAATCTCTCGTAGGTGGTCTTAGTCCAAGCCGAGCGGCAAGGATGTGAGAGATTGAGAATAGGTGAGCGAAGTCCAAGCCGAGCGGCAAGGACGTGAGAGATTGAGAAATCTTTCGTAGGTGTTCGAAGTCCAAGCCGAGCGGCAAGGACTTGAGAGATTGAGAAATCACTCGTAGGTGGTCTTAGTCCAAGCCACGTGGCGAGGACATGAGAGATTGAGAAATCTCTCCTAGGTGGTTTTAGTACAAACCGAGTGGCAAGGACATGAGAGATTGAGAAATATCTCTTAGGGGGTCGAAGTCCAAGCCGAGCGGCGAGGACGTGTGAGATTGAGAAATCTCTCGTAGGTGGTCAAAGTCCAAACCGAGCGGCGAGGACGTGAGAGATTGATAAATCTCTCGTAGGTGGTCGATGTCCAAGCCGAGCGGCTAGAACGTGAGAGATTGAGAAATCTCTCATAGGTAAGAGGTTGAGAATATAGCCGACAAACTTTGACTACCAAAACAAAATCTCCTGCCTTTATTTCATGTCTGTTTTCAGGGGAATTGGTGCGTAGCACCGATTACAGCAGTAGGCTTCCCCTTATGTTCCCTTTTGAAACTTGACAAGGAGCTCCGCGTTTCAGGGCCTCTTAACTACCCTGCCCCCAAGAGTTCGAGTCAGTTGTGCCAGGACGTATCACTTGTCAGACCTTATACGGACCCTCCTAATAGGGGGCTAGGTTGCCTTTGGCGGTGGGTTGGGAAATTGCGAGCTTTCTGAGGATGAGGTCACCTTCTTTGATGTTGGTCAAATGAATTTTTTTGTTATAGTCCCTCTCAATCTGCTGTTGGTAGATAGCTCATCTGACACCAACCCTTTCATTGATTTCGTCAACTAGGTCCAAGTTGACCCTGAGGTCGGTCAAGTTAGATTTTTCATTGAAGCCCATGATCCTTGGCGAGGGGAGCCCAATTTACAGCGGAATCACTGCCTTTGCCCCATTTGTAAGATTGAATGGGGATTCGCCAGTTGGGATTCTCGTGGTCATCCGATAGACCATAGTACGCTCGGTAATTCCTTGACCCAGTGTCCCTTGGGTGAACTGTCTAACCATTTTTTCAGTCCTACAAGAATTTGACAGTTGACATTTTCGGCCTGGCCATTCGATTGTGGATGTGATATGGCCGAGAACCGTTGCTTGATTCCCAGGTCTTCGCAAAATTTTTAGGAACTTCATTCGGCAAATTGAGTCCTGTTATCCGTGATGAGTACTCTAGGGATTCCGAACCGACAGATAATGTGCTTCCAAAAGAACTGTTGTGTCTGATGTTCGGTAATTGTGGCTAATGGTTCTGCTTCAACCCACTTGGAGAAATAGTCGATGGCAACGCTGAGGAAACGCCTCTGGGCAATTTCCTTGGGAAAGGGGCCGACAAGATCCATTCCCCACATGGCAAAGGGGGCCGGGCTAGAGAGGCTTTTTAGTTCAGCCTGTGAAGCATGCCTGACTAGAGATAATCTTTGACAGGGTCTGAACTTTTTCACGAGGTCGGTGGCGTCTTGCAATATTGTCGGCCAATAGTCCCTGTAATTAAGCGCACCTTTGTGGCGAGCAATCTGCTGCCCATATGGCAACCTCGATTCCCCGATGTAACTCTTCAAGCACATACTTTGCCTCCTCAGCGTCCAGGCATCGGAGGTATGGTCTCCCGTCTACCTGGTTGTATGAACGTTTGAAGAGAGTATTGTCAACCAACGATAAGGAAACGCCTCTGGGCAGTTGCCTTGGGAGAGGGGCTGACAAGATCCATTCCCCACATGGAAAAGGGGGCCAGTCTAGAGAGGCTTTTTAGTTCGTTCTGTGAAGCGCACTGACCAGAGAAAATCTTTGATAGGGTCTGCACTTTTTCATAAGGCTGGTGGCGTCTTTCAGTATTGTCGGCCAATAGCCTTTCTGGTGAGCGATCTGCTGCCCATATGGCAACCTCTGATTCCCTGATGTAACTCTTTAAGCGCATACTTCGCCTCCTCAGCATCCAGACATCAGAGGTATGGTCTCCCGTTTACCTGGGTGTATGAACGTTTGAAGAGATTATTGTCAATCAAGGTGAACCTCTACGACCGGACCCTAATTGTCCTGGCCTCGGCCGGGTCTTCCGGTAGTTCCCCTTCATTCAATAAACGGCAGATTTGATCTGCCCAAGTACCCGTGGGCATGTCCATTTTGAGGTAGAGAACCTCGGTCTTCTCGATGTCGGGCTCATGGAGTATCTCGATAAGGAAGGTCCGATCGAGGCCCTCGAAGGAAGACGAAGCAAGCTTGGATAAAGCATCTACTTGAACATTATGTTCTCGTGGTATGCTCTTGACGGCGGCTTGGTCAAAAGCTTCTAGGAGTAGCTTTACTCATGCCAGGTATAGGCTCATTCGGGCGTCGCTCGCCTTGTAGTCCTTGGAGATTTGCTTTACCACGAGCTGGAGTCACTGAAGGTTTTAACGCGTCTTGCCCCATCTTTGCGGGTGAGCGTGAGTCTGGAGATCATCGCCTCATATTCCTCCTCGTTGTTGGAGGCCTGAAAATTTGAGACACAAGGAATACTGCAAGACAAACTTGCCAGGACCGAGGAATATTACGCTGCCTCCACTTTTTCCTTCACAGGATGACCCATCCACATAAATTTCCCAAATAGGTTTTTCCTTTGGTAAGTTGGGTAGTTCAGAAATTGTGCACTTGGTGATGAATTATGCGAGATCCTGGCCCTTGATGGTCGTGAGGGGCTGTTGGTGGATGTCATGTTGGCTGAGCTCGATCGACCACTTGATTAGTCGCCCTGAGTTTTCTGGTTTGTTGAGGATGAGCTTGAGTGGCTGATCTGTTAGGACTTGAACGGAGTGAGCTTGGAAGTACGGTCGGATTTTCCATGCGTCCATTACCAACGTATAAGCCACTTTTTCCACCCTCGTATACCAGAGTTCTACGTCATGCAGGACCTTGCTGACATAATAAATTAGCTTTTGGGTCCTGTCTTCCTCTCTAATGAGAGCAACGTTGAGGGCGTGTTCGGATGCAGCGAGGTAGAGATAGAGGGGTTCATCCGTCTCTATTTTGCCAAGGAGTGAGGGGTTAGCCAGGTGTGACTTCAAATGGTCGAAAGATTGCTGTTGTGATTCGCCCCATTCGAAGTTTTGTGCCGTGCGGAGTGCTTTAAAGAATAGGAGGGATTTTTCCCCGAACTTAGAGAGGAAATGGCCGATTGCCGCCAACCGGTCCACGAGCCTCTGTACTTCTTTGACGTTTCTTGGAGGCGCCATGTCCAGTTTGGCCTAAATATTCTCGAGATTTGCCTCGATGCCCCGCTGGTTGACCATGAATTCGAGGAACTTCCCAGACGACATGCCGAAGGCGCATTTAGAAGGATTGAGCCTCATATTGTCGGTTCGTAGAACCCCAAAAGCTTCCTAGAGATCGATAATGTGGTCATGGCCCCGATATCTTTTGACGAGCATATTGTCGACGTAGACTTCCATGTTCTAACCTATTTGATGCTTGAAAACCTGGAACGTTGCACCGACGTTCTTTAGCCCGAAGGGCATAACCCGGTAACAATAAAGGTCCCGGTCGATTACAAAGGTTATTTTGGGGATGTCTGGTGAAAATATTCGGATTTGGTTATAGCCTGAAAAGGCATCCATAAAGCTCAGCAGTTCATGTCCCGATGTCACATCTATTAGGGCATTGATACTCGGGAGCAGGAATGGATCCTTCGAGCAGACCTTGTTCAGGTCCGTGAAGTCTATGCAGATCCTCCACTTTCTGCTCGGTTTCTTTACCATTACTACATTCGCAAGCCATTCTGGATAGCTGGCCTATTGTATAAATCGACCTGAGAGAAGCTTGCTTACTTCTTCTTTTGTAGCCTGCTGCCTTTTAGGAGCGAGTGTAGCACTTATGATGGATGGGTTTTTAATCAGGGTGGACGCTAAGCTTGTGCATGATGTGGTCTTCCAAAATTCCGGGCATATCATAAGGTGTCCAGGCTAAGAGATCAAGGTTCCTCCGAATGCATTTAACAATGACGCTTTTGAGATTTGGGTCGAGCGACTGGCTGACTTGAAAACATTTAGAATTATCCTTCTCGGAGAAGGTGATTTCCTCTAACTCGTCGATGGGCTTCGAGCCCATTTTTTCCCTTTTGGACGGAGTGACAACGTTAAGGGGCAGAACGGCACCTCCCAGTGCAGTCATATAACAGGACCGGCCTGATTCTTGATTACCGCTGACCACGTCAACTCCATGGTTAGTAGGGAACTTCATCTTCAAATGGTAGGCAGAGGGAACTTCCTGAAGGGAACAGAGATCGGGTCGGCCGAGGATGACGTTGTAGGTGGCCTTGACGTTGACCACCATGAAGTCCATGGCCTCGGTTCGGATGCTTGGCACGGTTCCAGCAGTGACATCGAGTGTGATGATGCCTTCGATCTATACAGGGGTGCCCGAAAATTTGTGCAATGTGTACCTAGCCGGCTTCAGCCTCTCCCTGGGGAGTTTGAGTGCCTTGAATGTTGCGAGGAACAAGATGTTCACAGAGCTTTCTTTGTCCATGAGGATGTGATGGGCCTCTTGGTTCACCAAGGCAAGGCTGATTACCAGTGTGTCACAATATGGCAAGTGGACGCCCTCCAGATCATTATTGGAAAATGACACAGCCAGTCCTTGGCCACTAGGGGCGTGTGATCGTGGATAGAGTTAACCTCCTTCAAGAAGGCCTTGTGGGAGGTGTTCGACTCTCCCCCATGGGCCCATCGTGGACAGAGTGTAGGATGGCCGACCCCCCATCGTGTTTGGGCTCAGGATCCGGCAAGACAATAGGAGGAGAAGCATTTAGATCTCACTGATTAGGTCGGGTGAACTCCCTCAGGTACCCCCTCTGTATGAAGGCTTCGACCCCGTCTTTGAAGGCCTGGCATGTATCAGTCTCGTGCTCGTGGTCCCAGTGGAACCGATAGTAGTATTTCCGGTCCCTCTTATTATTGCTGTTGCATCGGGGGGATGGCACACGATCCCCTTATCCTCGACCTCCATAAGGATTGCTGACACATTATGTGTCAGCGGTATGTATTTTTCGAAAAGATGGATCGGAGGCAGTCATTTCTAGCCGAGTGAGTCTTTCTGAGCTTTCTTTGTGAGCTCGGGACCATCTATCTTCCTCTTCCCCTTAGCTGGGGCTTCTGCCAGACCTTCTGGGTGTAGAGGCTCTTCGGCTCGAATGTACCTTTTGACCCTGTTCAGAAGGTTTTGAAATCAATGGGAGGTTTCTTGGCTAGGGAAGCCTTCAGCTGCCCGTGGTGAATATTGTGCCGAAATGTAGCGGATGCAATGCTGACATCGAGAGAAGAGACTGCCCTAGCCTTGGTTGTGAATATCCGCAAAAAATCCTGAAGGGACTCTCCTTTCTTTTGTTTGAGGTTTAGGAGGGACACGCTCATCTTTTCCACCTTTCTGCTGGTGACGAAGTGAGCAAGGAAGCTCGACTCGAGCTGCTCAAATGAGAAAGTAGAGTTCGGAGCGAGCTTCGAAAATCATTCTCGTGCTGGGCCACGCTGCATGGCCGGGAATGCCCGACAGAGGAGGGGATCCGTAGCACTGTGAATCATCATGAGGGTCTTGAATCCCTCCATGTGATCAGCTGGATCACTCTCCCTGTCGTAGGTCTCGAATTGTGGCGGTCTGAAATTTCTTGGGATCGAGGCATCCAAGATCCAAGTCAAGAATGCAGGGCCGGATGGCTAGTGCCCCCGACTGGATTATCCTCCCCCCTCGACGATGCGGGAAATGCGATTCTCCATATCCTGGAGGTGCTTAAGGACGGCGTCATCCCCTCTCACTAGTCGGGTTGATCCATGTGACTCACTAGCCCGGTTTCGTTCCTCATGGAGGGGGGCTTCATTGTGACATTTGTTACTAGGACCCTCTTTAATGGCCCGGAGGACTTCGTTCCTGAACTCCTGGAACTCGGTCCTCGTGACAGGGACCTCCTCGACCTGGCTGGTCTGAGGTCGGGGAGTGACCCCGCTGGTGTTCCCATGCCCTGAGGCGGACGCATACTATGGGTTAGAGCTTGATGGGATGGAACAGACCCGACCTTGGAGCGATCAAGCTAGGCCCGGAGGTCGTTCTTAGGTTCTCGTGAACTGATGACGTTCCGAAGATCGTCGGCTTTATGGCGCTCGAGGGGCCTGGAGGCCGAGCGTGACGCGTGCCGACCCGGACCCATTGGATCCTCGAGTTGGCACCTTTGAGAGCCTTGGGTGTTCGCATGACTCTGAGCAGGGTGAAGAGGGTTGACATATCGCCTTGTCGTAGGTGCTTTCCTCGGTTTCAGTGCCATGCATGGAAGGATCTATAGAAGGAGGGCGGATGTTGGTGTCGGATCTGCCAGCCTTCCCATAGACAGCACCAACTTGATGCTTCTTGTTTTCGGTGTGGGAGCAATAGGTGTGAGTTCTTGTATTTTTGTGTAGCGGAAAGGACAGATCTCAGCCTCAAGTCGGGTCTGTTTCTGTAGGTCTGCTCGGGAGAACAGCTGGTGGCTGGACGACTAGGCACCTGCAAAAGACCTAGAAACATCGGGAGAAATCCCGATGAGAGGCTCTCCGACGATCTAGTCAGTTACTGGTCAGCAGTGAAAGCCAAGGTTCAGGTTAGGATTTTGAGATTACCTTTCTTATGGAGGAGGGGGCCTGGTATTTATAGGCAGAGCAAACGAGTATTTAACCCTAATGGGCCAGATTAGACCCGTTTGTCTTTTGGTCCTGAAATTGCTAAACACTCGTTGAACATTTTGACATGATGATCTGAGATGAGCGAATATCGAGGAGATCCGACGGCCCTGATTGGGTCACGTCACTTATATCACATCAAGTCGAATGATGCGAAGAGCGCGGGATGCGCTGAGTGCAATTTACATCCATAGCATCATAAGTGCCCTTTCATATTTTTTTCTTCTTAGAGTTTGATGAAGTTTGATTTTCTTAACGCTAGGTGTGTAGAGGTAGGGAACGTTGTGAATTATTGGTAAATTGGGAATGGGTCTTAGGTTCATGTTATCAGTTTTTTGGTGTAGTTTGATGTGAGATTGGATTGAAGTAGGTGTTAGGTCATTTCTAGAGAAGTTGGGAGAGTAGAGTCTTTGATTGGAGGTGAATAGGATTGGAGAGAGCAGGGCCAAAAAATTTGGAGAGAGCAGGCACAAAATTTTTGCAGGTGGGACAACCAACAAACAACTTTAAAGTAGAAATACAATTTACAATTTGTTGTAAAGGAAATGTACATCGTATAACATAGAGATATGGTTTTTTTTTTTTTTTTTGATATATCGGATAGAGCCAAACGGCTCCAGCCATCAAAAAATATATTAATCAATAAAACAGTTCAGCTACAAATAAGTGATCAATGGTTTTACAAGATGTAAAACAAGTGTACAAAAAAACACAATAAACGGCTGAAAAGCCAGCAAAACAGAGGGCGGCGCCGCAACAGGACGCACCACACCAATGCAAGAGGGCGAAACTAACGGCTAGGAAAAGCAAGCAAGCTGAAGGAGTCAACACCAGACTGCCTCACCCGAGAGAGGAGCAGGACCTAAGCGACTGGGCCAAGAAACTGGAGGTCAACCCTTCCCCCACAAAGACATCCAACTCCACTAGCAGTCCAAAGGGAAAACTCTAGCGGCACAACAGAGATACGGTTTTTTGAAAGATAATTTTTAGCAAAACGACAAATATTCCAATCTATGAGGGCTTCTTCATAGTTTTGTAAGTCAATCAAACTTGTATATTGTGAGCTAGAATGGCTTATTCATAATTTTTTAGGCGATTCAAAGAGTGAATTGTGTACTTGTAGGGGGTTTTAGAATAAATTTTGGGTAAGCCTCGTCCACCTAGTCCCTAACATTGTTGGAACGGTTGATTTAGTTATGTATCCACTATTTGCCTCCAAGTTTGTTGAGGGTACATCTATCAAGCACAAGTTCAAGCCCAATTAACTACCGCACTCATGGAGCTCCTACCAACTATTCAACCTTCTTCCTCCCAGCACCAGCATATTTTCTCACTAAACCCATCGACCTTCCCTTAAACCTTCATCTCTCAACCTTCTCCGTCTCCCTCTCTTCTACACCTGCTCCCCAAAACCAGCGCTGCTTTGTTGCTTACCTTCGACACTGACCTCTGAGCTCCATACTACTATCCCATCCACATTTCTACCCATCCGCCATGCTATCACTTCTAGAGATGAGTGGGTGTGGGCCCAATGAGAGGGTCCGCCACCCACAAACCCCTTCACCTTAGCCTGATACTGTGACTGCGGCTACATCCACTGCATTGGCCTCTACAACTCCTGAGAAACCACGACCTTTACAACTCCCCGTCACACACCTTGCTGCCGTGAAGGTACCAATAGCTACTGCTCTGGTTCCCCCTCCTCTTAACTCTCACCCCGGTGGGGGAGGAAGTCGAGATCTCAGAAGAGATCACTCCCCGACGCGTGCTCATCATAGTATGCATCAGCGTCTTACGGGGAGAAATGTCGTTCATCATCGTTCTTCGGAGGAGGCATCCAGGGGCCATGGTTACCAACGAAGGCACAGGGTGCATTACGATTGGGGCCCAACGAGGGGGTCCCCCTACTGACCAGGGGAGGCGTAGGAGAACCGCCCCCACTGAGCCATACATCCCCCAGTATAAGGAGCAGACTAGGGGAGAGGCCAATGCTGTTGATCGCAACAATCGACAGGTTTACAGGCCTACTGTCTTACCCAACAACTGTTCCAACTTCCCTTCGCACAAACATCACCAATCTCCACCGGCTCACAATTCCAAACCTACTGAGTTTAGCCATCTCCCGCCTAAGGCCATTGCCAATTCACACAACTCCAACACCAGTTCTTATCACAAACAACACCTCTCTAACCCTAAATAACACCTCTCTAACCCTATGACTCAATACAACAGTGTTGCTCATAGTGATCACCCCTCCGATGCTTACACCAACACCAATCCGACCATCCAGCCTTCCCCTCAACCTCATCAAAACGCCCACCTTAACCTCACCACCAATCTACTCCCCAACCCGTCATCTCCGAGAAGCCCTGCACCCAAAGCTCTAGTCGAGCGTACCACGCAAGGGGTCACGCTAGACGGGAGTTCGGGTGTTAGGGAAACTGGAGTTGAGGAGGGGGAGGGGCAGTGGATCCAGGTTGGGCGAAAATACAACAAGAGAGAAGGGAGCTTTACTAACCATAATCTTGACCAAGCGAGCCGTAAAAAGAAACAAAGAAAGGGCAAGAGGAAGCCGGCGCCGTGCTTCAATTGTGGAGACCTAGGCCACTTCAAAAGCGAATGCACCAAAGAGCCACGCTGTCTAAAATGTATGAAATGGGGTCATTTATCGTATGTCTGTACTAATGTAATCGAAACCCATAGTGATGAGGAGAGGTCAGTGCATCGTGGAAGATCCCCAGACTCACCGTCGGTGATACGACTTACCAGGAGCCTGGACATCATTAAAAGTGAAGAAAGGTGGCTGAGACAATGGTGCGCCGTGGCCAAAGTCATCAAAGGGAGACCATCGGAAGCCCACGTCATGCAAGCGCTAGCGGAGAGATGGCCGATGAGCGCTCATGGCGATTGGGTTGCCAAAAAATTATGCCATTTGCAATTTCTTATTTCATTTCCCTCGCCAGAGAAAGTAACAGAGGTAATCAGGATGGGTAAAGTGGAGTTTGGGCACTTTCAACTAGATTTCTCGGCGTGGACTCCGACGTTTGGTGCGGAGCTCCCCCAAGGTGAGGAGTTTTGGATATGGATACACAATGTCCCCTTGCATTTCTGGAAGAAAGAAGCCCTCCAAGAAATTGTTGCAGACTTTGGGTCGGTGGTGAAGATTGACGAAAAGACAGTGAGGAGATCAGAGATTGTGTCGGCGAGGCTTCTAATCAGAAGCACTGATATTGCTCTCATGCCGTGCTTCGCCAAGGTTTTTTCCTTCGACGAATCGTATCTCATCAGATTCGTCCTTGATAGGCGAGATGAAACACCACCCTCATCACCCTCCTCAGCTCTTAGGGATGACAGATCATACCGTCAAGTAGTATCGCCGAGTAAGGAGCTCACTATTGATGGATCCCACGAAGTGGAACGGGCTCACAGAGAGATTATCGAGGCGGCGAAGGGACAGGGGCGACGACCTGGTGCTGCGACGGGTGGTTCAACTGGAATTCCGAACAAGCATGGTGAAGGAAAGGCTCATCCCACTGAGTCCAACGGTCAAGAACTCTCTAGAGCCCCCAACGCATCAGATCCAATGGTGAACCAGCCCTACAGGCTTGATTTGGAAAGATCAGAGAGCTCCATCTCAAGAAGAGTCAAAAGTATTGCTTCAAATGGTGGCCAAAACCGTTTGCAGTCACAAGAGGTGTGCGCAGTGGCCCAGAGGGGAGCTGCAGGGAACACACCCACCATTAATGGCAACGCAGGGCTCTTTTGCAGCATGCAGGCTTTGGGAGGGGGGTTGGTGGAGGAATCTACTACTTTGGGGAAAAAAACAAGTGACAGACCAATCTCGACCAAAGAGTGGGTTTCACAAAGATGGTTTCCATCTGAAAAAGAGAAAGAAACTTCTGAGAAGCAGGGGGGAAAAGAGACTGTAGCAGCTTTGAGAAATGAGGCAGAAATCTCTATGGGGAAAGCGACAAGAGTGGTTGGTTTCAACCAGAGCGAAAAAAGCAACTCTGAGAAAGCCCTCACCATGGTGGAAGTAGGTAGTAAAGCTACTGGGTTGGGGAAAGATAAAGAGAAGAGAATCTGCAACGAAGCAGATGAACAGTCTGGCCTTGTTGAACAAGGCGAAGGTAGTCGAAGGGATGCAAGGGGTTTTGCGCCAGAGTTAATGAACCAAAATGAATTGCAACCCACCGAAACCCCCACCAACGTCTCGCTGCCACGTGTTGAGAGCGACCAATTGGTTTTGATGCCATGTTAAGGGGACAGGGTGGGTGTCGCACCCACCGTCACTACCCCCAATCAAAGGGTGACAGGTGGCAAGGGTGGCAGGGGCGGTACGATTACCGACCCACTGCTCCTTTCGAGGAGCGCAAAGATCAACACTGACGGTATGATATACCGTGGAAACACTTTTGTTAACACAACGGATGAGATTAATACTGATGGGCCTAGGAGTGGTCTATTTATAGAAGGTAGTGGGCCCATAGAGGGGTCCAAAATGCCTTTTACTGTTCATGGGTCTTGTAATTCTAAAAACTCAAGCATTATGACACATCGCCAGACTGGGTGCGGGCCCAACGAGGGGACCGCAACAGACAAGACTGCTACTATTATTATTGAGTCTACAAGCGACGGGCCCAATGAGGAGTCCGTGGTGAAATTGCACACTCTGAATGAAGAGTCCATACTCACAGACAGTGAGGAGGACCCAGCAGAAAGGCTTAATCTAGATGAAGAGTTCTCTTTATCTGAGGAGGAATCAGAGAATGCGGAGTTCATTGCTAACACCCAGAGGGAGATCTTGCCGGAGGTTGTCCTGTCCACAATTCCAGATTCAGCCCCGGGATATAGTTCAGGACAGTCTCGAAGGGCAGTTGGATTCAGAGTTCGACAACCACCCAAGCGGGCTCATGTGGAGTCCTTGGATGATTATCTTGAGGTCGCCGCTGTAGAAAAGGCCGCTAGGATCGACAATGGAGGTACGAAAAGTTATTTAGCTTCTATTTTAAATTGCATGTCAGACTCTGATGTTTTATATCTAGCTATCACATGTGGGTTAGAGGTTTGGGACACTGAACGTATTGCATTACTCCTCAATAAGATTCGGGGTTGGGAAACACAAAGAGTTAGGTCCTGTGACGATAACGCTCTTGGAGACGGCGTGGGGCCGACTATCACTCAAGAGGATGTAGCCGGCCCTACACCCTCTCCAACGATCTCTGACGACAATATCCCCCAATGAATACACTATTTTAGAATGTTCGGGGATTGGGGGATAGGAGAAAGAGAGATATGGTGAGGGATGTCATTAACAATTCCAAGGTGGAAATAGTAGGGTTGCAGGAGACCAAACTCCAGCATGGGCTCAAACTCAAAAGAGTTGGGGGTAACAGAATCAAGGAGTGGTTGTTACGCCCTTCTGTCGGAGCCTCAGGGTGGATCGCTATAGGATTCAATTCGGATATTCTCTCCTGCGAAGAGAAACACTATGGAACGTTCTCCTTGACTGCCCGACTTAATCGGCGTTCCGACGATTGGATGCAGACGGTGACTGTTGTCTATGGGCCGAATGTGGCAACAGACTGAGAGGCCTTCTGGCAAGAACTTGCAGACATTAGGCAGCGATGGTCGGGACCTTGGATTGTGGGTGGGGATTTCAACATCACTAGATTTGCATTTGAGCACAAGGGGAGAAGCGCTAGCGATAGGCACAGAGAGGAGTTCAATAGAGTGATCATGGAACTTGAACTGATTGATATCCCAATTAGTGACAGACTTTTTACTTGGTCTAATTTGCAAGCGGCGCCGATTATGGCCAAGTTGGACAGGATTCTAGTCTCTATGGATTGGGAAGCAAAATTTCCTCTCGCGTCGGCTAGAACGATCCCTAGACCAACCTCAGATCACACCCTGATCCTTCTCGATGTGGGGAATCGGGGAGCCCACAAGCCTAGGAAATTCAGATTTGAAAAGGCCTGGCTGGAAATTCAGGGATTCCATCATATGGTTATGGAGAATTGGGCACTCCCAATGGCCGGCAGGGACGCGGCATCCCGATGGTGTGGAAAAATTCGAAGACTGAGAAAGAGGCTCTGTAGATGGAATCGGTTTAGATTCTCGAGCATCTGGCGTGATAAGGAGTACTATCTGGAAGGAATTGATGAGCTTGAGAGGGTGGAAGAAACCAGAGTCTTATCGCAGGAAGAGCGAAACAGGCTATTAGAACTTCGAGATAACATTGCCAATCTGTATAGGCTAGAAGAAATCAAATGGCAACAAAGATCCAGGATTTCGTGGCTCAAAGAGGGAGACGCGAATACGGCATATTTTCACCGTGTTGCAAGTGCAAGAAGGAGATCCAATCTTATTCTATCAATTCAGACAGTTACAGGAACATTTCAGGACGAAAAGGTGATTTGCACAACCTTCCAGACTTTCTATAAGGGTCTCTTCGGGAGAAAGAATGACTTTAGGATCCCAATGAGTGAGGACTTCTGGCAGGAGTATCAGAGTGTACCAGGACAAAACCTTTCCGCCCTGGAGGCACCCTTCACGGAAGTGGAGGTCAAAATGGCCATTAACCAGATGGGAGCGGACAAGTCGCCTGGGCCAGACGGCTTTCCTATGATGTTCTTCCAAGTGTTCTGGGAAGAGATTAAAGAAGAATTTATGGATCTAATGATGGAATTTTATCACAATAACCTTAGGCTTGGAATGTTCAACTTTGCTGAAGTGGTGTTGATTCCCAAACGGGAGGATTCTAAGTGTGTCGGGGATTTTAGACCAATTAGCCTGATTAACTGCTCGGCTAAGATCATCACTAAGGTCCTAGCTATCTGCTTGGGAAGCGTTATGGACAGTCTTATCAGTAGAACACAGACGAGATTCATTAAGGGCAGATGTATCCTAGACTACGTGGCTACTGCTGAACAAGTTATCCACCACTGCCACAAGAGCACCTCCAAGAATTTCCTTCTCAAGCTGGACTTTGAGAAGGCTTAAGACTCCGTTGACTGGGAATGTTTGCTAGAGGCTCTCAGAGGGAGAGGTTTTGGGGACAAATGGGTAAGATGGGTCAAACAATGTTTACACTAGCAAAACGGAAATATCAGTGAATGGGAGACCCGGTCCATCGTTCCCCTGCAAGAAGGGTCTACGACAGGGGGATCCGCTACCCCCACTTCTATTCACTATTGTAGCGGATGTGCTTAGAGGAATGCTCGGAAATTGTCAAAGAAAAGGGTGGATTTCGCCTGTGGCCAGCAGCACTTCTAATCAGGGGTGCACGATCCTTCAATATGCTGACGACACCTTAATCTTTGGAAATGGGACTAGAGCGGAAACTATATGCTTTAAAGGGGCCCTTTACTGCTTTGAAGCCTGGTCAGGCCTTAGAATTAATTTCCACAAGAGCACGCTAGTACCAATTTCACTTTCAGAAGTTGAAACCCGGGAGCATGCCACCATCCTCAACTGTGCGATAGAAGAATTCCCAATCAAATATCTAGGGCTCCCGCTCCGACCAGGGAGGCTCACTATGGCTGACTGGTTGCCTATTATTGACAGGGTAGAGGACAGACTGTCTGGATGGAAAGGTAAATCACTTTCCCTGGGGGGCAGAGTGGTACTCATCAACTCGGTGTTATCCAATCTGCCCATATACTACATGTCTTTTTTTGAACCCCCAAAGTGGGTGATCCAAAGGATTGACCGAATCAGAAAACGATTCCTTTGGAAAGGTGCAGATTCAAATAAGGGAGACTACCACCTTATTAAATGGAATATCGCATGCATGAAGAAGAGGCATGGAGGGCTGGGCATCATTGACCTCAGGGACATGAATCTGGCCCTCCTGGGAAAGTGGTGGTGGAAAGTGTTTCATAACGGCGGAGAAGGATGGCAGGATTTTATTCAACCCTACCTCAGAGGGAAAGGGACAAGAAGGCTAGGCTTTTGAGTTGGTTCTAAAGTCTCTCGTTTCTGGAAAGGAGTTGCCAAAGCCAGCGGGCCTTTCAATTCAGCTGTTTCATCTTTGATTGGTAATGGTCGAACCACTAGATTTTGGTGGGACAAATGGTGCGGTCCTCATACTCTCAAGGAATGTTTCCCAGAGCTGTATGATAAAACGACTAGACCGAATATCTCGGTGGCGGAAACCTGGAAAAGGGGGACTTGGAGACCGTCGTTCCAAGGAAGTCTCTCACCAGGTTTGCTTCAGCAACTGCATGAGTTACAAACGCGCATTGGCCAGTCCGGGGTGATTTGTGCCCAAGGCCCTGATCATATGCGTTGGGGACTCGAGAACAAGGGAGTGTTCTCGGTCAGATCACTTTACCACCGAATTCATTACCGTGGATGCAGTCCCAACTGGGCAACGGTATTATGGAAGGCAAAAACTCCTCTAAAAATTAGAGTCTTCCTCTGGCTTGTGCTCAACAATGCCATACTCACTAGAGAGAACTTAGCCAAGAGGCAACCTCATACTGCGACCAATTGTGGGTTCTGCAACGTACATGTGGAAAATCTGAACCATCTGTTTCTTCACTGCACAAGAAGCAAGACCATCATGATTGAGGTGCTGAGAGCCCTAGGAACAAATGACTATCCAAGAGACTATGAGGAACTATGGGTTGGCCCCAGATTTGCATCAAACCGCCGCGATATGAAAGACGCATGGTTTATTGCCATTGCGGCAACCACATGGGTGTTATGGCTAGATAGGAACAATTTTTATTTTTGTGCTTCATGTAATTCTATTTCTAGTAACCTTACTCATATCATGCATCTGATTTCCTTTTGGGCTACAGCTGCTGCTTCAGGAGCGAGAGAGGATTGCAAGGGTATTTCAGGTGGAAGAATTTGACGACGAGGAGGTAGAGTTCGGGCCAACTCTGGATTAAGAAGTGGGCACCCGTTCTGTATTTCAGTAAATGCACACTCTGTCTCTATATATTTTGTTTTAGGCCGTTGTATTTTGTATTTTGGTTGCCTAGGGTTGGATGATGTAACCCACCCCCCAGGGTTTTGTTGGGGGTTATGTTTTATTTCCTGCACTGCACTTTTATTTTCCCGATACTTCGGGGGTTGTTTATTAATCTCTTATTAATGAAACAGGGTAGCGTTATTCCACCTTTTACCTAAAAAAAAAAACATTGTTGGAACTTTTTTCCGCACAGGCCGACTTTTTAAAATAATTACCAAACTGACCCACTTTCGAAAATATTTATCAAAATGGCTCATTTTTGGACATGTCAGCATAAAAAGCTATTGGCAACAACGACATATGTGATTTTGATGCTGCTGTTGCCAGAAACGGCATATGTAATTTTTTTTATATGCCGCTTTTGGGAGTAACAATATTAATACATTTCACTTTCAATTATGAACTCTCCGACTTGAGAAGCTCTCCGACTTGAGAAAAATTGTAAGGATCTTATAACTGATGCCGCTATTCGTAATACCGACAAACTTTAGCTAATGCAGCTATTGGCAATATCTGCACTAGTATAACAATATTTTTCTATATAAAGTGGCCCCCTCTTCTCCTTCGCTCTCTCCATCCCTCCACTCTCGAACCCAAAAACCTAAAACTCTATAGCACAAATTCGACTTTTGTTTGTTGGATCCTGTAATATATAAGATGTAGCACAACAACTTTGCATTGTGTTGTAATCATCAAAACCAAGAATCAACATTCTCCCACTTTTTGATGATGACAACACAATAGCTTACAATAATAGAAATATTACATATGCTCATTGCTCCCCCTAACTAATGTACAATATGCATATATGGAAAAACACCCATGCACCAAAGACACAAACATGCACATATAGCTAATTTTCTCCCCCTTTGTCATCAACAAAAATGGAGGAAAAAAATAGTAAACACAAAAGCGCATTTGCAAAACACATAGCAAAAGCAAAGTTTATACATAGAAAGTTGAAGTACATTATTCAAATGAAAAAAAAAACAAAAATAAGTAAAAAAATACATTAAAAAATAAAAAGGTGGGTAATCAGTGTTCTTCATCTTCATCTTGGGCACCTTGAGAGGGAGGAGAAAACTGAGAGGTGAACAAGTGAGTGAGATGGGAAATACTGGCTTCAAGAGCGTCTTGATGATCCATTATATAATTGACAGAAGTGTAAAGACTCCTAGGATCATCAAAATCATCACGAGGATGAGATGAACTAGAAGCAGAAGACCGACGAGCTGAAGTGGCTAAAGGGATAGGAGGTGCATTCCTATGAGGTGACCTAGGTGGAGAATTAAGCAACTTCATACATGCTAAACTAGCATGATCAAACGAATCAAAGTGTTTTACAACACTCGTCTCAGAATCGAGATCAACATCATGAGCATAGAAGATGTGAGTGAGTAAAGCACCAAAAGGAAGAAAAGAGGTATGAGCCTTATGAAGACTATTAAAGATGACTAGACCCCAATTTATTTTTATGTTGCCAAAAATTGCATAAACGGCTTGTTGCAACTCAAGGGAATACTGATCATAACTCTCTGTTTTGGGAATAATATTATATGACAGTATGCATGCAACTAGCTTAGCAATAGGAGTAATTGATCGATTGGTCATAGGAGGACCATGATTTGGCAAATAAATTCTAGAAAAAATGGTGTCATCATCCATATCAACATCTTCTAAATCACACCCTTCATCAGACAAACCCAAAATAAGATTTAGTCTAGCAGGGGTGATTTTCATGCGTTTATTTTTGACAGACGATAGAATAGAAATCTCATTACCATCCTCTGATGTAACAACCTTCATATTTGTGTAAAACAAATATATAAGGTGAGGGTAGTAAGAGGGTTGGTTTACTAGAGACAATAAATCAAATAATCCACATTGTTCAAACAATGGGGCTAGAGGAAACCTATCAAGATCCGGAAAGTTCACAAATCTACCCGGAAAAATGATAATAGAAAAAATAATGTACCATTTATCAATAAGACTAGGGTTTCTTAAGTATTGAAGATAGTCTCTGGAAGATTGTCCCTCCTCTACATTAGAGGTACGAGATCTTTTTGGGGCCATTACTCAAGAACTCTAAAAAAAATAAAAAGAAGGAAAGAGTCTAAGAAGATATACCAACAAAGAGAGTAGAATAGAGGCACTGATCTTAGGAAAGAGAACTTCGGAATGGGGAAATCCACTGAACTAGAGCTTCGATTTGGGTTCAAGATCTGAAATCACCAAAGAGCAGCAGCACCAGCCGACTTAGGGACCTCGGAATTGAGAGAGACAGTGAAATAGAAAAGTGAAAAAGAGAGGTAGAAGTTAGGGTTCTACCCAAAGGTGAAGGGTTAGGATCAAATCTGGTGAAAAAACAACGGACGAGATTGGTCAAAGGGAAAAAACAGGGTAAAAAGTCATCTTAAAAGAAGTGCCAAATTCGAATATGAAAGAAGAGCTGATTCGCGACAGTCGACTGGAGGGTAGGATCAGCCGACTTAGTCGAGAGCAAAATAGATAAATGAAGATAGGAATAATACAATTGGTAGTCGACTAGATTACTGTTCACAGTCGACTTCCCAGAGTATAAAAAACTCAGGAAAATAAATATAACAAAAAATACTTGGTCAGTCGACTGCGATAAAGTTTTAAATTGACTTACCAAAGCTAAAATTTCAAGAAACATCATGAAAACTAAAAATTCCTAGTTCTCTTCTTAAAGTGATAAAAGTGTCTTCCTTAAGTAGTTTAGTAAAGATATCTGCTACTTGTTTATCAGTAGAAATAAAGTCTAAAGAAATATCTCTCTTTAAAACATGATCACGTACAAAATGATGTCTAATATCAATGTGATTCGTACGTGAATGTTGAATCGAATTTTTAGATAAGTTAATGGCACTGGTATTATCACACATTATACAGATTTTGAAAAAGAAATACAATAGTCTAATAGGGTTTGTTTCATCCACAAAATTTGGGCACAAGCCAAACTTGCAGCGATATATTCAGCTTCTGTAGTAGATAGGAATACCAAATTTTGCTTCTTACTGCACCAAGATACTAGAGAGTGTCCCAAAAAGTGACACGTTCCACTAGTACTTTTTTGGTCAGTTTTACTACCGGCAAAATCTACATCGCTATATGACAAAAGTTGAAAATTATCGGTGCGTGGATAAAATAAACCATACTTAGACGTGCCTTTAATGTATCTTAAAATACTTTTCACAGGTTTTAAGTGAGATTCTTTAGGATTTGACTGATATCTAGCACACAAACATACACTAAACATAATGTCTGGTCTACTAGTAGTTATATATAAGAGTGAACCAATCATACCTCGATAGAGTTTTTGATCGTCACTTTTACCTAATTCATCTTTGTCAAGGATAGTGGTAGTAGCCATAGGTGTGGTTTTACTACTTATGCTATCCATGCCAAATTGTTTGAGTAATTTCTTAGCATATTTTCCTTGATTAATAAATATGCCATTTGGTGACTGTTTAATTTGCAGTCCAAGGAAATAATTGAGTTCACCCACGTGACTCATCTCAAACTCATTTATCATGGTATTAGCAAACTCTTGACATAGATTACTATTAGTAGAACAAAAAATTATGTCATCTACATATATTTGTATGATCAAAATATCGGTCTCAATTCTCCTAATAAACAAAGTAGTATCTACTTTACCTATTTTAAAACCCGTTTCTAAAGAAAAGTCTTCAATCGATCATACCAAGCACGATGTGCTTGTTTAAGACCATATAAAGCCTTTTTCAATTTAAAAACATGGTTTGGGAATTGTTCATGTTCGAAACTAGGTGGTTGCTTAACATAAACATCTTCCTTTATAAACCCATTAAGGAAAGCACTTTTTAC
This sequence comes from Hemerocallis citrina, assembly GCA_017893485.1. NCBI lineage: Eukaryota > Viridiplantae > Streptophyta > Magnoliopsida > Asparagales > Asphodelaceae > Hemerocallis > Hemerocallis citrina. The sequence goes on along the minus strand of JACEHZ010000534.1, from coordinate 1,430,746 downwards.
GTCCATTTGGAAAAGTGTAAAGTTCATAAAACAAGCAAAAGATAATAAAATACAAATTGATTCTAGTCTAGCAACAGGAACATATGTTTCATCAAAATCTATGCCTTCTTCTTGATTATACCCTTGAGCAACTAGTCTAGCTTTGTTCCTAACGACTTGTCTTGATTCATCTAACTTATTCTTGAATACCCATTTTGTACCAATTATAGTATGATCAGGAGGTCGTGGAACTAAATCCGATACACCATTCCTTATAAATTGGTTTAACTCATCTTGCATGACATTCATCCAAAACTCATTCTCACAAGCTTCTTGTATATTCTTCGGTTCAAAATCAGACAAGAAAGTCGTGTGAGAAATCATGTTAACATGAGTTCTCGTCTGAATACAATGTGAAATGTTACCAATTATTAAGTCATGAGGATGATCTCTAACTTCAACAAAAGGTTTTGGTAAATTTGGAGACATCACAATAGTATCATTCGACTTGACTAGTCCATCAGTGGACTGATTCACATCAGTCAACTTGACTTCCATATCAGTCAACCTATCCGCAAGAGTAGTTTGCTCTAAAGATGTAATAGCCTTATTTAAAGGTGATGAATCAGTTTCATCATCTTCAATTAAAGTTGATGAAGGCAGAGATTTATCAAATGCAACATGCATGGATTCTTCAATAGTCAATGTTGACTTATTGAAGATCCTATATGCTTTACTCCTATTTGAGTATCCTATAAAGATACCCTCATTAGATCTAGGATCAAACTTATCTAGATTATCTTTAGTGTTCAGAATAAAACACTTACATCCAAATATTTTGAAGTAAGATACTTTAGGAATTCTATCAAAAAATATCTCGTAACATGTTTTCTTAAGCTTAGGCCTAATCAATATTACATTTAAAATATAACAAGCTGTAGTAACGACTTCAGCCCCAAAATACTTAAGTAAATTGCTTTCAACAAGCATGACACGTGCACATTCTTGCAAAGTCCTATTCTTTCTTTTGACCACTCCATTTTGTGGTAAAGCTCTAGGAAATGCAAATGAATGAGTTATACTATTCTTGTTGCAATATTCTGCAAACGTTCCATTCTCAAATTCTCCACCATGATCATTTCTAATAGTGACTATGGTTAGAGACTTTTGATTTTGAACTCGTTTACAAAAATTAGCAAATTCAACAAAAGCATCATTCTTATGTTTTAAAAAGAAAGTCCAAGTGAATCGTAAAAAATCATCTACTAAAACAAATACATACCTACTTTTATTTAAAGAAGCAACTCTAGTAGGGCCAAATAAATCCATGTAGATTAATTCGAGAGGTCTACTAGTAGAAATTACTTCTTTTGTTTTAAAAGTAGATTTAATTTGTTTACCTAGTTGACATGCATCACATAACTTATCCTTTTTATAGAATAGTTTTGGCAGCCCTTTAACTAGGTTATACTTAGACAATTTAGCAAGATTTTTCATATTCATATGGCCAGATCACTTATGCCATAGCCAAGAATCATTATTAGAAGCTACTAAGAAGAAATCATTCGAAAAGTCATATGACTTTAATCACAATTCATAAATGTTATTCTTCCCACATCCTTGAAAAATTATATTTTGCATGGTAGAGTCATATATTAAACATGCATCTTTTTTAAACACAATTTTATAACCCTTATCACATATGCAAAGTTGTTGTGCTACATCTTATATATGATAGGATCCAACATTGTTTACTCTCAAATTCATCTCTCGTACCTCCTTCTCCTCCCACTCCGAAATCCAACTCTCCCAATCTCATAAATCTTCAACATTGTCTCTGGTCATCCCATATATTATCCACGACGTATTCTCCATGCTCCAACTTATGGTTTAATTTGAAGGTATTCCTATAATCATATGTTGTGTAGTTTGCATAGGTTATGCTTGTGAGTAGTTAATGACTCGAATATTCATCTATTTATATATAGGTATGGATTACAATATACCTATTTGGTTATATTTTGGGGATAAAATAATTCAAGATCCGAAGATAGAATATTGTTATAGCTATGTTGAACTGGTCATTATTTGGACGTCCCGTAACTTTATATACTCAAAACTAGTAGATAAGATATTTGAAGTTACAAATTGGATAGAGGTGAATGGAGTCTCAAAATCAAAGCCCGTTATGCTACCAGAAATGGAGAATGACCATATTTAATTGCGGTGTCTGTAGATAATGATAATGCACTAAGGTCCATGATTGTTATGATACTTGATCCAAATTGTGGTTGGACTGCAGCAGAGTTATAGATTATGTAAATTAAGATTCCTAATGCTCGGCCACTTGTTATTCCTAGTCCATGCTTCGTTATGAATTATTAGAAGAGGAAGAAGAGGAGGACCACGAGGATGATGATGATGATGATGATGAGGAGGAAGAGGAGGACGGAGAAGATCGAGTTAATAATGTTAATGTTAATGTACATGTTCACGATGTGGTTCCCATGAAGCAAATCATGAGTACATCTGTAACACCCTAGATTTTTAAATAATGTTTTTTGAGATTAATAAATGAATAAAAATGATTTTTGGTGATTAAATAAATATTTTTCTGAAATTTATCTTTTTACACGTGCAAAACACGTAAAAATATTTTCTTGGGAACTTCAAAGTCAGAAATTATTTTGGGGAAACCTATTATTTGTTAGTAGGTATTATTTATGAATTTTCTGAATTTTTCTGATATTTATTTGGCTATTTGCAAATATTACAAAAGATGGGCTTTTGTGCAAAATTACCACATGGAGTAAAAACTCCAGATTTTTGGATTTTTGGGCTGAACATGATTACTAAAAAATTCAAAGGTAAAAACATTACTTTTGTTCTAATAGATTTGGTTTATTTCGCAAATTTCTTAAAGAATGGTCTTTTCGCAAAACTGCCACTTAGAGGCAAAAATTACAAATTTGTTTTTCTGAATTTAAACACAGTGCCGGCCAGATCTGGGTATTTGTTTTTGTTTTTAAATCTTTATTTAATTGGTTAATCTAATTTTCAAGTATAAGAATTTATATATGTAAAGATATATTCAAAAGGGATATTTGCAAAATCTATTCAAAATCCTAAATAACCAATTTTCGGCCTATTAATAAGAGAGTGCAGCCGTCTCTTTGCTGTACTACACAAAGGGTTTTCTTTATTATTATTTTCTTGGAGTTTTGAAGCGAGGATCTTGATTTTCTTGCGAAAGGAAAGATTTTTCTTATTCTCTTTATTATTTTGGTTGATTCTTCAATTAGGTGAGTGACATATGTTTATTTTTATCTTGTCCTATGCATGTTGTATGTGATGATTTGTATATTTGAAAGCATTTTAGGGAATGTATGAAGATATATTGAATTTTGATGGATGGATGAGTTAAAACTTGAATCTTTTCATGAAATTTATGCTATTGATGATTAAAGTTCATATAGATGACTTGAGATTGTTAAAGAACCTAATAGACATCATGAGTAGGCTGTTTCCTTTTATATGCTTCCTGTTATGATTTGTTATAATGATATTTGTGTGATGATTAATGCAAATGTAACACCCTACTTTTTATTTTAATTAAAAATAGCATTTTTATTTTTGCACGTATGATGCACGTGAAAATTTTAATTTCTATTTTATTACTCTCATCATCTATTTTTAGCATGCATAACTTATTTAGCCCTTTTAATTAATCCATGGACCAAAAGATTAGAATCTAGCCTATTAAGAGAAGAGCCCACTAGGTAATTAAACTAATTAATTAATTGTTGAGCCCATTAAGCTAGCCCACTAATAAAATCACATTTTTAGTTAACCATGCACTAATACATGACAAGTTACAAATGTTAGTATACATTTAGAGTTATAGAAATGTATGCACATTTGTTTATGCATGTGTGCATGCATACACCAATGAACTTGGACCAAAAAGTGGATAAAGGGGGTGGCCGGTTTTAGGATGGGGAGGAAAGAGGTGGACTTTATGTTCATGAAGAGTGAGGAGATAAAAGGTTGTAGGTTTTAGGAGTTAGGAAAATAAAAGGTCTTCAGAATTAATTTGAAGAGTTATTAGGGTGGATTTTATGCGTAAAGAACCCTCCCAAAATCCTATAAATAGAGCCATATTCTCTACACTTCTCTTGCACCAAAAATATAATCAAAAGAGAAAGAAAAGAAAGAAAAAGAAAAGAAAACTAGAGGAAGAAAAGAAAGAGAGTGAGAGTTCTCTTGCTTGGAGCCATTGCTAGGAGGAGAAGCCATAGCTAGGAGAGGAGGCCTTGCTAGGAACTAGAAGCACTTATGAAGCTAGGAGCAAGAAGGAACACTTTCTTTGTAGTTTTCAACCTTCAAAATTAAGGGGGGTGTTCTTATGCTTTCTAACATAGAATTTGCATGCTAACTAGTTAAAAGAGTAATATAAATTGAATGAGTTATTGTGAATAAGAATCCATGCTATCATCCCATATAATGATTTTGTTGTTACCATGTTAACAGTTTAAAGTGTAAGAATTGAATGTAATATGTGTGGATAAAATGCTAGCATAACATGCAATGTCCTTTTTGTTGAAATTTAGCAATTGATTGTTATTATGCTAATTGAAAGTAAAGAAATAATCACATAGATCATGGTAGAATAATTGCAAATTCTTGTTTGACAAATGCATGATGAGTATGAAGGATTGTTAAAGAATATTTTATTGTGACATACTTAGAAACATAATGCTTAAAAGAAGAAAAGGGAAAGATAAATTTTATTATTTTGGCTTGTTGACATATAAAAAAGATGATAGTTTTCGCATGAAGAAACATTTGTGATGTCCAAAGTTGATTTTTGAGATATAGTTGGTTTTTAGTAAACAAGAATTTTATTTTGTAAGATGAAGAATTTCTTAAACTAACCACGATTTCTACAATTTCGAGTTTTATTGAAAAATGCAAATTTTATAAAGTGAGGAGAAAATAATAGGAAAGACTTATCTAAATAATAAATTAAACTTGTCTTTTGTATCTTTGATTCATTTCAGTTCCAAAAAGAAAAATTTATCTATCAATCTTAAAAAGATAGAATCGTTAGAATAGCGTAAACAAAAGAGCACTAGTAAAATTTCTAAAACAGAAAATATGCCTGGCCTTACTGGTTAGCCAATGCAATATAGTGCTTAGTTGAAATAGGTTCTAGGTTCAAAACTTGATAGTTGCTTTTATATATTTTTTATATAATTTTCGAAACTAAAAGAGCATTCATAAAGTCTGCTTGGACTTCTTGGTCAGAGCGTGGGCTTGGGTTTCTATGCTGGTTCGGCCTGGATTTAGGGGTTCGAATCCCAGCCCTTTTGTTTCTTTTTTTTTCTTTTCTTTGTTTTCATATCTTGAGTTATCATGAAAAAGATTCTTAATTACAACTCATTTTTATAAAATTGAAGTGATAATTATTAGAGTAAGTTATAAGATTTTATGGTATATTTTGAGGAAATAAAAATGAAATATAAGTTGTTTAATGAGTTCTAACTCCAAAGAATTATTATTAATTTTTCTTTGTAAAAGATCTTTTGAAGGAAAAATGGGTAACAAGTATAGATCTCTCTTTTTAACACTCATGTTGAGATGTGGATTTGTTTAGTTTGCTTATAGAAGTTTATAATGTTGAATCTTTTGAGATAGAGATTATTTGTTCTATGTTTGAAAATGCATGAATAAATACTAAGTTGAAACATGAATATTTGTTTAAGAATAAGTTGGAGACATAGGCATGATTATTAAAGGGTACGAATACCCATGATTCTTGTACATGAGAAATTTTGATTTGGAGTTAGTAAGACCTCATATACCAACAATTTTAAATGAAATGATTATTATATTTTGAGATTTTTCATGGAGCCATCTCGGTGGATGTTGGTTAAGTCCGGTAGTAGGTAATACTAACTCTAGGCTTGGAGAATTATTCATGTCTTGAACATTAAGAGTTAGGCACTTAAGTGAAGTGTAGTAAACCTGGGCAAACGTAAGTGGGGCACTCTATATAGTCGGGCAATGTACTTCGGGACTATAGACCTAGTTGGGCAGTGTACTCTAGGACTGTGGTTGCTCCGATGGGGATGAGTTTATTTTTGAAAACCGGGATTATAATGATTGATCTGGTGGTGTACTCCGGGATCATGAATAGTCGGGCGGATAGTTTTTCGTTCCCCAGTGTATATACGTATACCGGGGCTTGAGTGGCACTTGCGGGGGATTCGCATGATGAGGAGTCTGAATAACAGTCGGGCAGTGTACTCTGGGACTGGGATCCGCACTCGTGGAATGCCTGAACCTTGTTCTTGCTACTGTGTAGTTTTATGGTGAGGGATCGAGTCCTTTATTGTGAAGAACGTAGGCACTTGCCCTCGGACCTATGTAGTATGGAATGCATAGAATCCGAACAAGTGTGCATTAGTGTCATCCTAGTATAAAGTTGTGTGCATTAGGCATTAAGGCATGACATACACTTACATGTTTAGCGTAGCCACTTTAACACTTTATTATTCATTCAACTGTTGTGTTTTTATTAAAGTAATAAGATCGTTATATGTACGGCATAGAGAGAATAGCCGAGTATAACATTTCGTCTGTTGTAAGTAACGGACGTGCCCACAGATTGATATTCAGGTAATGGACTATTCATGAAGGAGTAAAGATGTTGTGATGCAAATGATGTTAAAGTTATACAAGTTGTATTTTATTTCAATATTGTAATCTTTTATTCTTCCGCTGTGTAAAACCAAATTGTATTGAACTCTGATGTTAATGAAAAAGTTTTAAATTTCCTTGTAAAATTGTACGAAGTGAAGTAAAGATCCTGTGAAATCTCGAATTCAGCCTTATTTGCAATTCGGGGTGTTACAGAAAAAGTGAACAAAATTTGAATCTTTACTGCATATGCATATATATGATCGGTTGGGGGTGTTTGGATGAGTAAAACTTGACTAAAACATGTTGTGATTGCATATATTTCATGGGTAAACTGATGTAAGAGATTTGTGTGTGTATTTAATAAATTTCAAGTGGAGTTTTGGATTAGAAGGGAATCAAGTTTTGAAGTATTGAGAAGGGGTTGATTTCGGGCCTGATGGAAGTCAGCCGAAAAGTGGATTTTGTGACTTTTTTTGAAGTTTTATGAGATCTTGAGTTGTTTTGTTATTGAGATAAAATAAAACCTTACACCACTCCTATACACTGATTCTTAGTGCTTAAACATATATATAATCAACATATACACATATCTACACATAGAACTATATGTTTCTGTTTTGATGAATGGCCGAAATTGATTTATGTGTTCTTTATGAAGTTTCGACTGAGATTTGATTTGTTTTAGTGCTGAGATTGAACCTAACCATTACACTACTCCTAATTGATGAGTTTTGATGCAAACGCACATATATACACTATATGTATATATATATTCACTGTTTTGAAGATTTTGCCAAAAATTTACTCTTTTATGATCTTGATGTGATTTTGATTTATTTCATAAACTCCAGTATATTATACAAGTTGTATTTGATCATCTCGGAAATTCTGTTTTGCAAATTTATGATTTTAAAAAGTATAATCGATGTATCAATCAAAACATGCACAAACTTTCAAAACTGGCTGTGCAGCAGCCAACGGTCAACCGACCACTTTTTGAACTAAAAGTGGCAGTCGACCGACGTTCTTTAAATTTGGGAATTTCAACATGACAATTAAACGTCGTTATTTTGAACTGTTTTGACCGTCGACCGACACCTGCTGATTGTGTTGTTTTGTTGAGTTTTTCGTCGACTTGAACAATTATTTCTTTGCACTTATGGATTATTGATCTATTGTTTTAGATGATGTTTTTATTACAGATTACAATATTTTACAGAAAGTTATATTTTGATTTTAATAGAATTTAGATTTTATTTCTATAACCTTATAAAGTGAAATATATATGGTTTTTGAAGAAATTTATATTTTGTGACTTTCTTTGACTTCAAAATATGATTCTCAGTTATTTAATGGAATTTATACTTTATTTCAATTATGGAAATTTGTGAGTATATTGAACGAATTTGGATTTTTTTTATTTAAGAAGTTTTATTGATATAGGCATTTTGATATTAAAAAATAAAGAGTTTTGATAAAAGATTTTGTGTTGATATTCGATTTATGAATCTCTAGGAGTTGAGTGGGAGTCCTCTGAACCAGCATATGAGATTTTGTGGATTTTGACCAGCTGGGTCTTAGGGTTGTTATTGTGAAATCAAGTCCGGCATGATACACTAACTCTATAGGGGGAGAATTTGTGTTTTAATAATATCAACCTAAGGAGAGGCACTAATGGAGATGTGATAGAACTTGGGAAACATAAGTATATACTATAGGGGTCTAGTCCAACGGATGCGTTCAGGACTGTGTATTGTTCTGTCTCAAGAGGATATTTGGTATGTTCGCGTGTCGAGGGTCTGCAAGCCTATTCACGGAGCATACAGGTGCATTCGTGTGTCAGGGGTCGGCAGGCCTATCACGAATTGTACTAGTGTATTTACATGTCGAGGATCTCGCAAACCTATTCATAGGGTACACGTCAGGGAGATGATTTCTTCCTGGAGGTCAGAGCTATTCTTGCATGATGCTTGCGCGTCGAGGGTTGTGATGCCTATTCACGGAGTATTCTGGATCTTGTTTCTATCATCATTGTACGATTAGTTCCATATCGAGGAATTAAATCCTATAAAGCGGAGAACGATAAGGGCTTGCACTGGACCTATGTAATATGGAATGCATAGAATCTGACAAAGTATGCATTAGAAAGTCATCATACTACATTTGTGTTTTCTTAACTTTGTTTTATGCACGATTGTTTTCTATTTTCCTACACTTGACACTTGGTCTAGTTTCACTTGATGTTTTCATGCTTTATTTATTGTTATTTCATATTCCATTAATTATTACTACTAGTATGTGTTGATCATGACTTTATTCTTTATGTTTTATTCATTTGTATTTTTTTATGTCACTCACACCGTTATGGCTGACCCATATAGTTTTGGGGGTTAGGGTTATCTCTAGCCTCATGTTTTATAGGTAGGTACCTATAGATTGGGATTTGAATGCATGTGGTAGAATGATAATGTGGCTTATGTAAATTATAAACGAGTGTGTTGTAAAAGAAAGAAAGAATTGTAATTCAAGGTGTTTAATTTGCTGCTGTGCTTTGTAAAGAATTAATATAATAAAAGGTGAAAAACTTTCTGAGTTTTGGCTATGTTTACTATTATATTGAGGTAGATGCTGGGAGTTGTGCCAATTATTCCTGAGTTATTATATTGAAAATTCGGGGCGCTACAGAGATTGGTATCAGAATATGCCAATAGTAATGATGAACATAGTATAAAAATAAACCTAGGTATGGACATTAGAGCGTGAGTACCTAGGTGTGGACATTAGAGTGTGAATATCACATACAATTAAAGCAAGATGTATTGATTTGGGATATGATTGAGGTTTTGCCATGGGGTATTGATGTGAATATGAATTGTGTTGTGATGCTCTAACTCTTCCCTCATTTTGCAGTAATCAGTATAATGGCAGGACCCAGGACCAAAAATTGTGGAAATGGTGATGGGGCTGAAGGTTCCCATGGTGCAGGACTTGATCTTGATACTGCGATAGCCAGGGTGTATCAGACCTTGAGCACATTCATGGCAGCTAACGTGGCACAGAATCAAAATCAGAATCAAGGGGTTGTACCAGTATTTTTTAGTGATGATCCAATTAAGCATGTTGAGTCATTCAAGCGGATGAAGCAGCCTATTTTTGAGGGGCAGTCTAATCCAAATGAGACTGATGATTGGACTTAGAAACCCCAATAGTTAATAAGCTGAAATTGGCTACAATGCAGTTAGAGTAGGATGCTGGCATCTGGTGGCTGTCAGTGAAGAGGACTTTTGGGGATCAACAGGTGACTTGGGAGGCTTTTCTGGATGAATTCAGGGATCGTTTCTTCCCTCTAGATATTCAGGAGAAGAAGGCAACGGAATTCTTGAATCTGTAATAGGGCAGCATATTAGTGTTCGAATATGAGACTAAGTTCGCCCAGCTGTGAATGTATGCACCAGAGCTGATTGTTGATGAGGTAAAGAAGGCTAAGAAATTCAAGCAGGGCTTGAGGCTGAATTTGAGGTCGAGGATGCTTCCGTTGGGCATCAGAAGGTTTGATAAGCTGGTCAGGAGGTCAGCAATGACAGAAGAAGATATGGATCAGTTCCAGAAGAAAAAGGAGACCTGGAATAGGAACAAAAGGCCAGCAGTTGGTCAGAGTGGGAAAAAGTTCCCAGTGAAGCAGGGCAGGTTCAGTAAGCTAGAGCAGAAGGCACCCGCTATTCAAGGCATGACCTGTTTTAATTATGGGGAAGCAGGCCACTATCATTCAGCATGCACCAAGCCACTTAAGGTGTGGATTTGTTATCAGTGTGGTCGTGAATGGTATGTCCGACCAAACTGCCCGTAGTTGAAGAAGGAAGGTGCAGGTAGAGCCAAATTTCAGAGGGAGGGGCGAGTGTTTGCATTAACTAAAGAGGATGTAGGTAACTCAGAGGATGTGATTCAGGGTATGTAAGAGTTTTAAATTTTTATTTATTCGATGTATTAAGTAAAACTTTGTTTGAGAATAAATTGGAGATTGAGTATCATTCTTCATATAACAGGATTTGTTTTGATTAATGGAATAAAAGAAAAGTTTTATTTGATACTGGTTCTTCGCATACATTTGTGTCACCCAATTTTTCTAAAGTATTAGGTGTGGAACCTAAGGTGTTTCCAAGCAGTCTTGTCGGTGGCAACACCATCAGGGGAAGAATTGATTGCTGATCGATATTACGAGGGCTGTGATATCGAGATTGGTGGGAGATTATTTGGCATTGATCTTATTGAGCTGCAAGTCATGGGTGTGGATGTGATCGTGGGCATTGATTGGATGGAAATATATGATGCCACAATTAAATGCAAAAAGAAAGAGGTGTTAGTGAAAGCACCAGGAGGTCCCGCAGTGACTTTTCAAGGGAAGAAGAAGGACCCGAAAGTGACTGCAATGGTATCAAAGTTGATGATTCCAGATGAAGTCAGAGGCATTCCAGTTGTCAGGAATTTTCCTGTGGTATTCTTAGAAGATTTGTCGGGATTGCCGCCGCAGCGAGATGTTGAGTTCTGTATTAATGTTCAGCCGGGAAGTGCTCCGATTTCTAAAGATCCATACAGGATGGTACCTATAGAGCAGGATGAAGTTAAGAAGCAGATTGAGGAATGGCTAAGTAAGGGTTTCATCAGGCCGAGTTTTTCACCGTGGGGAGCACCAGTGTTGTTGGTGAAGAAGAATGATGGGTCAATGAGGATGTGCATTGACTATCGGGAGTTTAACAGGGTGACTATTCAGAACAAGTATCCGCTTCTACGGATTGATGATCTGTTTGATAGGCTTTGGGGAGCAACTGTGTTTTCGAAGATTGATCTGCGGTCAGGGTTTCATCAGGTTCGAGTCAAGGAGGAAGATGTGAGTAAAACAGCATTCAGGACTCGTCATGAACTCTATGATTTTTTGGTAATGCCATTCGGAGTGACAAATGCACTGGCAGTATTCATGGATATGATGAATCGGATTTTGCGGCCATTTATCGATTTCTTCGTGGTGGTTTTCATTGATGATATTTTGGTACGTTCGAAGTTGGAGGAAGAGCATTCTAAGCACTTGGCAGAGGTATTAAAGAACTTGCAAGAGCATAGCTTATATACCAAGCTGTCGAAGTGTGAGTTTTGGAAGTTTGAGGTAGCTTTTCTTGGTCATATCCTTTCTAAGGAGGGAGTGGCCACTGATCCTCAGAATGTTAAAGTAGTGAAGCTTTGGCCCAGGCCAGCGACAGTGAAGGAAGTTCGGAGTTTCTTGGGTTTGGCTCGGTACTACAGGAGGTTCATTCAGGGCTATGCACAGATTGCAGTTCCTTTGACAGGGTTAACTCGGAAGAACATCCACATGGACTGATAAGTGTGAGGCAAGTTTCCTCGAGCTAAAGGAGTGGTTGACGACTGCTCCTATCTTCGCTTTGCCACAAGCTGGGAAGGATTATGACGTCTTCAGTGATGCATCTCTCAGAGGTTTGGGGTGTGTCTTGATGCAGGAAAGGAAGGTTATTGCATATGGTTCAAGGCAATTACGTCCGCATGAGAAGAACTATCTAACGCATGATTTGGAATTGGCAGCCATTATCTTTTCGTTGAAACAGCGGAGGCATTACGTATATGGAGAGAAGGTCAACATGTATACCGATCACAAGAGTCTGAAGTACATTTATCAGCAGAAGGATCTAAATCTTCTGCAGAGAAGGTGGTTGGAAGTGTTGGAAGACATTCGTCCTGAGATCAAGTATCATCTAGGCAAGGCAAATGTGGTAGCCGATGGGCTTAGTCGGAAGAGCAGTTTGTTGAGTTTGATCACCACTCAAAGAGAGTCGGCAGCAGAGTTTGACCTAGCAGGTATTGAGGTGGTACTGCAAGGTTTGGGAGCGTCTTTGGCTCAGTTGAGACTGCAGCCTTCTTTGAGGGAGCAGATTGTGGAAGGTCAGAAATCAGATGCAGAGATTCTAAGAATGTTGCAGCAGGTTTTTGAAGGCAAGTTATCAGAGTTTCGTGTCCAAGATGGAATTCTATGGATGGGTGAGAGGTTCTGTGTTCCGGAGAATGCAGATTTGAGAGAGAGTATCTTGTAGGAGGCACATAGTACTTTATTGTCAGTACATCCTGGAGGCACAAAGATGTACAAGGACATCAAACAGCACTTTTGGTGGTCTGGTTTGAAGAGGGATGTAGCAGACTTTGTGATAAGGTATCTGACTTGCCAGCAGATCAAAGCAGAGAATCAGAGACCTGGAGGTTTGTTACAGCCTTTTTCCATTCCGGAATGGAAGTGGAAGAATATCAACATGGATTTCATCACAGGGTCGCCAAGGAGTCCAAAGGACAATGACTCAATTTGGGTTATTGTGGATCGTTTGACTAAGTCAACTCACTTTCTGTCCATGAAGATTACTTGGTCGTTGGAGAAATTGGCAGAGCTGTACATTGATGAGATTGTGAGACTTCATAGAGTTCCTATGTCGACTGTTTCCGACAGGGATGCGAGGTTCACTTTGAGGTTTTGGAAAGGTTTGCAAGCAACTTTGGGTACCAGAAACGATTTCAGTACTGCTTTCCAACTGCAGACCGATGGTCAGACTGAAAGGGTGAATCGGGTGTTGGAGGTTATGCTGAGGGCTTGTGTTATGAATTTTGGAGACAATTGGGAGAGCTACTTGGCATTGGTTGAGTTTGCTTATAACAACAGTTACCATGCGAGTATCGGGATGGCTCCGTTTGAAGCTCTGTACAGGAGGAAGTGTAGGACACCTGTTTACTGGTATGAAGTTTGTGAGAGATAGATGTTTGGGCCTGAGATTGTGCGGCAAATATCGGAGAAGATTGTGCTGATTTGTAAGAGGTTGGTCGAGGCTCAGAGTCGGCAAAAGAGTTATGCAGACACTCGAAGGAGGGACTTGGAGTTTGAGGTTGGGGATGCAGTTTTTCTCAAGGTGTCTCCAACTAAAGGAGTGATCAGGTTCGGAAAGGGAGGCAAGTTGGTGTTAAGGTACATTGGGCCATACAGCATTTTGGAGCAGACTGGTAAAACGGCTTATAGATTGGAGCTATCGAAGGAATTGGCACAGGTACATGATGTGTTCCATGTGTCGATGTTGAGGAAGTATGTGCCGAATAAGAGTCATCAGTTAGTGGAAGTGCCTGAAGCTCTACAGCTGAACTTGATTTACAAGGAGCAACCTGTAGAGATTGTTGATCGTAGGGAGAAGGTGTCGAGGAATAAGGTGACACCTATGGTCAAGGTATTGTGGAGGTACCAGCAGTTCGAGGAGGCTACTTGGGAGCCGGAGGATCGCATGCAGAAGGATTTTCCTGAGCTTTTTGTATGATGGTATTCTTTTGCAAGACTGTATTTTTTTTAGTTAAATTTTACTCTTTCGTGTGATTGTATTCCTTAAACTATATTCCATTTATGTGATTACATTTTCCTTTGCTTATATTGTTTGGTCCTTATTAGTAGTAGTTCTGAGGACAGAACTGTTCTAAGGAGAGAGTGATGTACCACCCAAAATTTTTTAAATAATGTTTCAGAGATTAATAAATGAATTAAAATAATTTTTGGTTATTTAATAAACATTTTCTAAAATTTATCTTTTTGCACGTGCAAATATTTTCTTGAGAAGTTCAAAGTTAGATTTTATTTTGGGGAAACCTATTAATTGTTAGTAGATATTATTTATGAATTTTCTGGATTTTTCTTATATTTATTTGGCATATTTACAAATATTACAAAAAGATAGACTTTTGTGCAAAATTACCACATGGAGTAAAACTCCATATTTTCATATTTTTAGGCTAAGAATGATGGCTAGCCAATTCAGAGGTAAAAATTTATTTTTTTTTTAATAGATTTGGTTTATTTCGCTAATTTCTTAAATAATGGTCTTTTTGCAAAATTGCCACTTAGAGGCAAAAATTACAATTTGTTTTTCTGAATTTTAACACAGTGCCGGCCAGATCTGGCTATTTGTTTTTTTTTTAATCTTTATTTAATTGGTTAATCTAATATCCAAGTACAATTTATATATGTAAAGATATATTCAAAATGGATATTTTGCAAAATCTATTCAAACCCCTAAATAACCAATTTCCGGCCTATTAATAAGAGAGTGCATCCGTCTCTTTGCTGTACTACACAAAGGGTTTTCTTTATTATTATTTTCTTGGAGTTTCGAAGTAAGAATCTTGGTTTTCTTGCGAAAGGAAAGATTTTTCTTATTCTCTTTATTATTTCGGTTGATTCTTCAAAAAGGTGAGTGACATATGTTTGTTTTGTATAGTTCTATGCATGTTGTATGTGATGATTTGGCTATTAGAAAGCATGTTAGGGATTGTATGAAGATATATTGAATTTTGATAGATGGAATATTTGCATGAAATTTATGCTATTGATGATTAAAGTTCATATAGATGACTTGAGATTGTTAAGGAACCTAATAGACATCATGAGTTGGTTGTTTCCTTTCATATGCGTGCTGTTAAGATTTGTTATAATGATATTTGTGTGATGATTATTATAAAAGTGAACAAATTTGAATCTTTACTGCATATGCATATGTATGATCTATTGGGGGTGTTTGGATGAGTAAAACTAGACTAAAAGATGTTGTGATTGCATATATTTCATGGGTAAACTGATGTAAGAGATTTGTGTGCGTGTTTAATAAATTTCAAGTGGAGTTTTGTATTAAAAGGAAATCAAGTTTTGAAGCATTGAGAAGGGGTTGATTTCGGGACTGATGGATGTCAGCCGAAAAGTGGATTTTGTGATTTTTTTTTGAAGTTTTGATGAGATCTTGAGTTGTTTTGTTACTGAGATAAAATAAAACCTTACATCACTCTTATACATTGATTCTTAGTGCTTAAACAAATATATAATCAACATATACACATATCTACACATAGAACTATATGTTTCTGTTTTGATGAATGGCCGAAATTGATTTTTGTGTTCTTTATGAAGTTTCGATTGAGATTTGATTTGTTTTAGTGCTGAGATTGAACCTAACCATTACACTACTCCTAATTGATGAATTTTGATGCAAATACACATATATACACTATATGTATATATATATATTCACTGTTTTGAAGATTTTGCCAAAAATTTACTCTTTTATGATCTTGATGTGATTTTGATTTATTTCATAAACTCCAATATGTTATACAAGTTGTATTTGATCATCTCGGAAATTTCTTTTTGCAAATTTATAATTTTACAAAGCATAATCGATGTATCATTCGAAACATGCACAAACTTTCAAAACTGGCTGTGCAGCAGCCAACTGTCGACCGACCACTTTTTGAACTAAAAGTGGCAGTCGACCGACATTCTTTAAATTTGGGAATTTCAACATGATAGTCGACCTTCATTATTTTGAACTATTTTGACCATCGGCCGACACCTGCTGATTGTGTTGTTTTGCTGAGTTTTTCATCGTTTTACTTGAACGATTATTTCTTCGCACTTATCGATTATTGATCTACTGTTTTAGATGATGTTTTTACTTTAGATGACAATATTTTGCAGAATGTTATATTTTGATTTTAATAGAATTTAAATTGTGTTTCTATAACCTTATAAAGTGAAATATATATGGTTTTTGAAGAAATTTATATTTTGTGACTTTCTATGACTTCAAAATGTGATTCTCGGTTATTTAATGGATTTAATACTTTATTTCAATGCTGGAAATTTGTGAGTATATTGAATGAATTTTGATTTTTGTTGATTTAAGAAGTTTTATTGATATATACGTTTTGATATTGAAATAAAGAGTTTTAATAAAAGATTGTGTTAATATTCGATTTGTGAATCTCTCGAAAGTTGAGTGGGAGTCCTATGAACCGGCAGATGAGATTTTGTGGATTTTTACCAGTTGGGTCTTGGGGTTGTTGTTGTGGAATTATGTCTAGCAGGATACACTAACTCTAGATAGGGAGAATTTGTGTTTTAATAATATCATACTAAGGATAGGGACTAATGGATATGTGATAGAACTTGGAAAACATAAGTATATGCTCTAGGGGTCTAGTCCAACAGATGCGTTCCACGATTGTGTGTTGTTCTGTCTCAAGAGGACATTTGGTATGTTCGCGTGTCGAGGGTCTGCAGGCCTATTCACGAAGCATACGGGTGCATTCGCGTATCGAGGGTCGGCGGGCCTATTTACGGAATGCACTAATGTATCTGCATGTCGAGGGTCTCGCAAACCTATTCATGGGGTACACGTCAGGGAGGTGATTTCTTCCTTGGGGTCAGAGCTATTCTTACATGATGCTTGTGCGTCGAGGTTTGTGATGCCTATTCGTGGAGTATTCTGGATCTTGTTTCTTTCTTCGTAGTAGGATTAGTTACATAACGAGGGATTAAACCCTATAAAGTGGAGAACGATAAGGGCTTGCACCGGACCTGTGTAGTATGGAATGCATAGAATCCGACAAGTATGCATTAGAAAGTCATCACATTGCATTTGTGTTTTCTTAACTTGGTTTTATGCACGATTGTTTTTTGTTTTCCTACACTTGACACTTAGTCTCGTTTCACTTGATGTTTTTTTGCTTTATTTATTGTTATTTCATATTTCATTAATTATTACTACTAGTATGTGTTGATCATGACTTTATTCTTTATGTTTTATTCATGTTGTATTTCTTTTGTTGTCACTCACACCGTTATGGCTGACCCCTATAGTTTTGGGAGTTAGGGTTATCTCTAGCCTCATGTTTTACAGGTAGGTAACTATAGCTTGGGATTTTGATGCATGTGGTAGAATGATAATGTGGCTAATGTAAATTGTAAAAAAATGAGTTGTAAAAGAAAGAAAGAATTGTAATTCAAGGTGTTTAATTTTCCGCTGTGCTTTGTAAAGAATTGATATAAAAAAAGTTGAAAATTTTTCTGTGTTTTGGCTATGTTTACTATTACATTGAGGTAGATACTGGGAGTTGTGCCACGTATTTCTGAGATATTATATTGAAAATTCGGGGCGCTACAACACCTATGCATGTGGTTCAACTGGTGACTGGATGAACAATGCGACCGTACATGACCATCCACAGTCTTCTGTCGGCTCATCGAACCCGGATGAACTTTATATTTGTCAAAGGTTTCCAACTAAAGATAGTATTCAACATCAAGTTAACAAGTACTCCGTAAAGAACCATTAAGTGTGACAGTGAAATCGGACCCAAGTTTATACATCGTGAAATGTAAATACGCACCGATCAAACATACATATGAGGATATTGTAGATAATTCGGAGCTCATAAATAAGGTGGGTTTTCCATGATGATTACATGTAATCATTCCAAAAGGGCAATCATATTTTTTGGTGAAGAAACTTCAAGGTCCGCATACATGCATGAATCCCACGTTGAATCAAGAACATAGTAAAGTTGATTCTAAAATTGTGTCCACAATAATATTGAATGTTGTGAAGGCATAACTAGGAGTAACACCACGAGCCATAACAAAGATAGCTAAGCTTCAATTCAATTACAATATTTCATACAGGAAAGCTTGGAAGACAAAACATAAAGCTGTTGAGCAGTTATATGCCTTTCATGGAGCGTACACTAGGTTGCCTTCTCTTTTCACAGCAATTCAAGCTTCAAATTCAGTAACGGCCGTCCACTGGGCGAAGGTTTTATCCAGTCCCACCGAGTAAACATTCAAGGGAGTCTTTTGGGCATTCGGGCCCTCGATTGAGGGGTTTATGGCATGCAGACATGTTATTAGTGTTGATGGAACACATTTGTATGGAAAATATAAATGTTGTTTGTTGATAGTTGTTTCACCCGATGCAAATGGTAGGTTGTTTCTATTTGCATTTGCAATAGTGGATGGAGAGCATAGGTACCTGGACTTGGTTTATGAGTTGTATTCGATGCTTTGCCATATATCGGGCAGAGCTATATGTTATTTATGATCATCATACAAGTATTTTGTCGACTATGGACAATGAGGTTGGAACATGAAAAGAGCCACTTGCATATCATTGTTATTGCATAGGAAATTTTGCTACAAATTTCCAACGCAAATTTGGCAGCAAGATTTTGATGGATAACCTCAAGTTGATCGCATGTCAAAATCAGCCAAAGAAGTTTGAGGAAAAATTGCAAAGCTTGAATCTGCTAATGACGAGGGGGCTAATTGTTTGAAAGAGAAACCGAGTGAGAAGTGGGCACTTTCTGCAGATGGAGGTTGTCGATATGGTATAATGACTACGAATCTATCAGAAGTGTTCAATTCAGTTCTAAAAGGTGTCTGTAGTTTGCTCATCATGGAAATAGTATAGACGATATTCTTCCGTTTCAATTTATACTTTACTAACTGTCGTGAATCGACACAAACGCTTATTAGTGAAGGGAAGTTGTGGGCACCATGGGTTCAAGAAATTATCGATATACATCGTTTGAAAGCAAATTTGCACAAGGCTATAATGTTTCGTAACCGTCCTTCCATCTTTGGAGTTAAAATCAATATTAGAATGGTCAAAGGACAAAAAAAGGGTGGACATTGGCACACTGAGTGAGAAGTGGGCGCTTTCTGCAGATGGAGGTTGTGGTGGGGAAGGAGGTTGAGCTTGTCTTGGTAGTGGTTGTGGAGGTTGAGCATGTAGTGGTGGTGGATCTAGAAGAGTGCTGAGTTGTTGTCCGTCTCCTACTTCTTCAAGCAACAACTGACAAGGGCTAAGGGTTTCTCGCGCAAATTCCTTAACAGTCTTGGAAGCATTACTCTTCAATACACGAGTGCATTTCCGCGCAATATCCCAGGAATTGTCAGTCTACAACAATATTTAAATATACTCATGTTAAACAATTCTTTATGCCTAAACAAATAAATAACATAACGGTCAAAACTTGTGAAATATTGAATCCTAACAAAATAGTAACTAACCAAGAGTCGATACGACGCCGCCTTGGGTTGATACATTGGTTGCGAAGAAGAATGAGCTGGTTGTGATTCGACCTCGTGCTTCGGGATCGGAATTCGGATTCCCGCTGGTGTAGTGGTTTGGGAAGATACATATAAATGCGTAACATGACGGTATCACACCATGTATGCTTCTTGCTCCGACCCATCATATGGTATGTGACCTTCAAGCACCAAATCATATTTTCGCTCATTCCACATGGCCACATGTGCACGATGATGATCGGCCCAATCAATATTTGGCATTCGACCCTGACTGGTGATGTTGTGTTTTCATCGGTCGTACCTGCCATTTTTTGGGATTCTTTATTGCGTGCAGAACTGTTGGACTCTATCCGGATGGTAGAACTCCATGATATTGAAGTTCACAAGTGGAGCTCTCGTCAACCATAGTTCTATTTTAGTCGTGCACAAGGGAGATAATCTTTCAAGCCTATCCGGGGTGTACGGTCCCAGTTGACGTACTCTTCCCATAGTTGATCAAGCTCATCTCTGTAGTACATCAACATTCCACGTGGGTTATCTCTCCACGTGTGGCCACCGACCCAGTAAATCCCTAGAGGCCTCATCGCGGGGTTCTCATCAACTACCTTCTAATTCTTCGAAAGAACCGTTATCCGGGAATGACCGAGGTGTATACGATCCCAACACCAATTCTTTAATAACCCCATCAGCCCTGTCATCTTTATCAAACCCATCACACAGTAAAGAAAAGCCAATGCCACACTTTCCCAACTACAACGACCGGCTTTGTGTAGATCGGCTATCAATGGTAGGTACATTAGGTGGACAACATCACCAGAAAAGATTGCAAAGATAGCACCTCCGATCATACTCACGAGGTACGCCCAAGTGTAACATTAAAGTTTGAAGTCAGTCGGATTATCTCCCAAACTTTTATTGAACTCTGAATATAGTCATGAACATCGGATTGATTCGCCGATGAACACACCTTTGTCATCCTCATCAACCTCCTTCCCAAGATAATCTCTAACCAATGCAACTTTGTTAAACTCTAGGTTTCCGGTCACGACAACCTCATCTATTGGAAGTCCTGATATAATCACTACATCCTGTAGAGTCACCATCATCTCTCCAACCGGTATGTGGAACGTGTGTGTATCCAACCCTCATAGGTCCACAAAAGCTGTAAGTAATGAATGGTCACATTTTACATTTGCCAACATTGACATTCCATGGAAACCAACACTGATCACATAGTTGCGTATACGTGGGTGCACCGACATTGTCATGTGTGTTCGGAAACTCATAGCCTTTGTATCTCCCTTCTACACTGACTGAGACCTGTGCTCTTCTTGCAAGTATAGTAGGGTTGTGTCTAATGGACCTGGATCTCCATGTGGGTCGGAAGATGACACACCTAATGCCTGCGGAGTAGATGGTTGGCCGGCATCCTACACAAAAGTATAAATTCTGGTTATTATAAAAAAATATTATACATTAAGATTCAGGGCTAAAAATAATAACTGCTTCTTACTTGTGATGGTGGTTGGCCTCTACCATTGCCCAACGGCTGTGACGATCCACTCGGTCGCACCATTTCTCCGTCAACATTAATAAAGCATTTCTCATGAACAAAATTCGAGTATTGGGATTACACTACTCGTTTCAATACACTACTCATAATAATTTCGACGACGTCTTAACACACAACATATATCCATTCATACATACACAAATCTTCAACATTTTGAAAATATACCAATTCTCATATATTAAAAATTCGACTACTCGTATCAATATCTTACTCATATCAATATTGAAAACTTGTCTCAATACTTATATCATACCACTACTCATATTAATCTCCACAATATCTTAATAAACTACATATACACATGCATGCATACATATAAATCTAAATACAACCTTGCACAATACAAAAATTAATGACATAGATGTTGTCGGTGCTGAGTAGGGAAGTTGCTAGATAAGCTCTGATATTTGCTCGGCAATTTTGGATTCAAGGAGAGTTGTAGAAGATTCGATGTCGAGTTACGAGTGGGGGGAGACAGAAGAGAATTGAAGGGGATGAGGATTAGGGTTTATGAATTAGGATTTTATTAATTTTTGGGGATAAGAAAGAGGACATATTGAAGGAGAAGTGTGAGATCTAGGGTTTTAGGGTTTTGGGGTTCGGGAGTGGAGGGAGAAAGAGATAAAGTGATAGATGAAGGAGAAGAGGGGGCTACTATTTATATGCAAGCAATATTATACTGATGCCGCTATCCCTAATAACGGCATCCCGTATAAAGTTGTCGTTATTTAAGATAGCGGCATTAGTTGTAAGATGATTCACACATGCATCAGAGAGCTCCTAATACTCAAGTCCTGGTTGAAAAATGAACCTATGTCGTTACTTCTAATAATAGCATATTAATTTTTTTTACAGTTGTCGCTATTGGCAACAACACCATGAAAATAACATATGCCGTTGTTGCCAATAATGTTCTATGCTGAAGTGTGCAAAAATGAGCCAGTTGATAAATATTTTCGAAAGTTGGTCAGTTTGGTAATTATTTTCAAAAGGTGGGTTTGTACGGAAAAAAAATCACATTGTTGTCTCACTGGGAGAAATTAGAATGGGTGCATTGTAATGTCAAATGTAAATTTATTGTGTCAGTAAGTACCACCATGGTCTAGTTAAGCCCCTTGGCTACTGAGACAAGGTTGGGAGTTCGACTCCCACTTACACCTTTGATCGACGATAAATTATTAGTTTGGGTCAAGAGTGAGTGAGTGTGTGGCTACTACCATGTTCAAAAAAAAAAAGAAAAAAAAAGGAAGAAGTCAGATATAACTAAATCAAACTGATTCTAACTGAAACTCAAACTTGGCCAGCTTAGACTCCGGAAGTAAAGCACTAAGATGTAGAGGGGTCAAAGAGAAAAGAACTTTTAAAAATGGTAAGATCTATTCGCGCAATCTTTTGAGGTGGTTAAGTGGACCAACATAAAAGCTCAAAGAGTTCTCTCATTTGGGTCAGTAGATCATGAAATAGTTTTCTTAATTTGATCCTTTAAAGTGGATTTGATAATTTAAAAAAAAATGAGTGACTAATTTGTGACTAACTGATTTTTTTTAATAACAAGGATAGAATCAGACGATTCCAGCCCAATATATATAAAAGTAAGAGAACTACAAACTATAATTTTACAGAAAGTAAAACTGAAAGCAAACAACAACACAAAATACATACAGCTAGCAATTGCGAAAATTGCAAATAAAAACCATCGAATACAAGGATCCAACAGCGAAAGGAGCCAACGCGGATGGTGCCCCAAAGGAGAACGTGCACACCTTGACGGCGAAGAGAACCGCGGAAGGCAAATCGCAGTTCATCACGAACCACACTGCCGGTGGTAGCGAGATAGCCCAAGGCCACTGAGAAGGCTGCACTACTTACACCAGAACAGCCACCAACCCAAACAAAGGACGGATCTAGTAGTTGCAGCACTCCCCCAAAACTGAAATAAACACGGATGGGGAGGGACCAGGCAACTCACATGCCCGAAGAAATACGATATGAGGGCAGAGCTCAGGGACTGGAACAAATTCCAGAGCAGCAAGAACCTTAGCACCACAGTACAGCAATCTCTAGCAAAGATCCCACCCGAAGGGGGGGGGCAGTACTATGGCAATCTCTGGAGGAAGGAACAGCATGGAAAGGAACAACTACAGCGTGAGCCCCTAAGAACAAATACTCAATACCGACACCATAAAGAAGTAGGTCGGAGAATATTTTGAGGACAAAACATAAGGAAGATAATAGGAACCGAAGGAATATGACCAAAATCTAAGCCCAGCACAACCAAAGAGCCAGCATAGCAGTAATGGGAACTGCCATATAGCACTAGAGGAATGAGCAAAGAAACAAAATAAACCAAAAGGCTCAGGGCCTCAGAGGCAACAACCCCGAAATACTAGCACACTGCTTAGCAGCCGAAAAGCATCAACGCAGCAAATGCCAGTAGAGCAACAGCCAGAAGAACATAACAATTCAGCTATAACAATTAAAAATTAATAAACATTACAGTCAGTCACCAAGTAAAAAAGAGGGTGCCAAAAGATAGGCTCAACATCACCCAAAATAACATCCAGCCAGACAACACTGATAAGGAAATGGCTCCATCTAAACATCAGAACCTAACCACCAGAGCAAAATACCTCCAACCAGAACAAAAGAGGAACAAGAACATAGCCCAAACCTGTCGGCCTCAACCAAAACGACCGAAAAAGACAGCCGATAAGAGGGCAAACATCCACCACAACAACATCAGGTCTGCAAAAAGTAGGGGAGAGAGCACCAATTAGAAATAGTTAAGAATACTAATATTAAAAACTAGTCGAACGAAACAAAATAATCGCCTCATCCAGACGACATAAATGGAAAGCTTCCACTTTATCATCCGGTAAAGTGGACGGCCAGAACTTAGCAAAGAATAAGAACTCCTCGATAATGATATCAATCGATGAGGCAGCGTGATTAAAAATACGATTGTTTCGTTCACACCAAATAACCCAAATGATAACCATAATAGAGAGACTCCAGGATTTACGAAATTCTTTTCTGGGAGAGTGAGTCTTCCAACAGGACGAAAAATCACCGGGGATATGCGGCGCTTGCAAGGCAATAACATTAATCCTCCATAACGGTTGAATAAAGCTACACTTAAGAAAAATGTGATCAGCGTCCTCATGAACAGATGAACATAAAGCACAAGATTTATTTAAGGCCGGGTTCAGTTAAGGACATCAACAGTAAGAAGTTTGTTGTTAAGAGCTAACCAAGCTAAAATTTTAGCTTTGAGAGGAGTGCAAACGTCCCATAAGAACTTAGCACACAGGGAGTAGATACCCCCAAAATTTAGGAAGTTATAGAATGATTTAACCGAGTAATTACCAAAGCAAGTCCATCTCCATTTGAAATCATCAATGAGTTGCCAGGGATAGAGGTTGAGACAGCTGAAGAGGTCATGAAGGACGTTTGGAAGAGGCGAAGGGAGAACACACGTGAATGGAATCGACCAAATTTTTTGGTTATTGATGATAGTAACATAATCTTCCACCGTGGCGGAGGAATTGGATACTAACTGGTATAACAGAAGGGTAAGCGTAAGCTAACTTGATATTACCGAACCAAAGGTCTTCCCAGAATTTGGTCTTCGAACCAACAATGCACATGTGTGCTAAACCACACCAGAACGGACCGACTACTTTCCAGACTCCCTTCCAGAAAGAGGAGGCCCTGCAGAAAATGGGAAGAGGGAAATCCCACATCTTACGATGGGAGAAACATTTGAGATAGATAAGACGAACCCAGGGAAGATGATCATGTTTAAGAAATCTCCATAACCATTTGCCCAAAAGAGCTAAGTTTTGATGCCTGAGATCAAGGATCCCTAAACCATCAGCAGCCTTAGAAGTACATAGCAGCTTCCAGCTGCAAAGGTGAGTGCCAGGTTTATAAGAATCACCACCAGACCAGAAGAAGTTCCTTCTGATTTGGTCGATCCTCTTAATCACCCAAAAAGGGAGGTAAAAGAATGACATCATATATAAAAGGATAGAGGAGAGAACGGAGTTCACAAGGATGAGTCTGCCTCCTCTAGACAGAAGTTTACCAGATCAACAGTTAAGTCTAGATTCAACTTTTTCGATCATCGGCCTCCAATCCGACTTATGAAGCTTCTCCCATCTCAAAGGGATACCAAGATAATGGATCGGAAAAGAAACCGCAGCGCAGTTAAAGAATTGTGCAATTTTTGCTTGGCGGTTAAGAGACCCTCCAAGCCAAATAACCGAGGACTTTTGAAAGTTAATGGTCAAACCAGACGCACTTTCAAAAACATAGAGAAGTAACTTAAGGTTACGCAACGTTCGCAAAGATAATGGTATCGTCGGCATATTGAAGGTTCAACACGCCTCGATAACTATGAGAACCCCCCAGACCTTTTATAACATTAGCCTCCCAAGCGTTATAAAGTAACTTACTAAACACATCGGCAACAAGAAAAAATAAAAGGGAGGAAATAGGATCGCCTTGGCGGAGACCCCGCTTAAACTTGAACTTGTGGCCTTCCGTCCCATTAACAATAATGGACGAAGTACCAGTGAAGAGACTGGATTTAATCCAAACAATTCATTTAGGACCAAAACCATGATGTAAAAGGATTTCGAAGAGAAAATCCCAGTTAACATTATCATAAGCCTTTTGAAAGTCTAATTTTAATAGAATCCCCTCCGAATTGAATCTATGGCAGTCGAAAATGATTTCTTGGGCCGACGCCACACTGTCTAAGATGAAGCGATCTTTAATGAATCCTGTTTGGGCGGGATCGATTAAGGGAGAAATAACCGCACTGAGACGGGATGAAAGAACTTTCATAATGATCTTGAAGGTAGTATTGAGAAGGCTAATAGGTCGAAAGTTAGAAACCGAATTTGCCCCCAAGAATTTGGGAATAAGGATGATATGCGCATAATTGATCCTATCAAAGGAGAAATTCCCTTGGTATAGATCGGAGAACATCTTGAATAGATCGTCTTTGAGACAATCCCAAAAACGTTGGAAAAAGAATGCTGGGAACCCATCTGGGCCAGGGGCAGAATCATTTTTTAAAGAGAACACTCCTGACTTAATCTCTTCCATAAAAAAGGGAGCTTCTAAGATGGACAGATCATGCGTCTGCAATAGGGTCCAGTCCAAATGAATGGATCGACGTCTATTAGAACCCAAAATATTTTTAAAGTGGAGGAAGGTGGCATGGATATCCGAAACAGTAGTAATTTTATTACCATTGTCCATGACAATAATGGACGAATTGTGACTAACTGATGAGTTGTACTTTGGCAGGAGAAAGTATTTTCTTTAGCAATTAGAGTAGATATCAAGGGTCGAAATATTCGTCGATATTATACTCACTCTGAATGGATGAGTTTTTCCCCCTCCTTTGGCCCTTCCATCTTTGGACTGTTTGTTTTAGTTTTACCGTATTTGGATTGTCCTATGCAATAATTATTTTTCATCTTGTTTAGAATTATTACATGTTAACTACCTATTAAGACTTGATTCTGATGAACCACATTCTGTCTTCTTAAAGATTCGTGGATATTTTATTCTCATTACTGGCGACACAGTCAGCCACACTAGCTTCACTCAAGCACTTCAGAAAACACAGAGACTGGAGAAGAAAGGATCCACTTAATTTCTATAGTGACTATGCTCATCAAACACTCTAAACCTTCATCTATAGCACACCAAATTCGGCTACTGTGATGGCAATTGATCCAGAGACGGAAGAACTTCTATACTATGAACTCAAGGCAGATTGCTCAGGGTGGTCTATCAGTCTTGACAAAATGTTGCTACCTGACAAGCCTTCTCTCTGTTTGGTTAATGATAAGCAGTTGGTCTTCATACTTTATTTAATTTAAAATCGTATGGATGGAGCATGCTTGTTAACATTTGAAACTTTACTCTTTGACACAACTAAAAAGGCTAAAAGAGGAAAACACTAATACCACATAATAGAAAAAAGGAAGATGAGATTAAATCTAACTTGTAATACTGGCAATCTTATGAATCACGTTTTTTGAGCTATGAAATTACCTGACAAAACATGGTGTTATAGCTTTGCTCAGCAATTCTTGCCATATAATTCAACATTAATATTGTTTGAATTAACATAACTGCTTTCAGTTTAACTACAACCTTCATTATAAATAATGTTCTGTTCGTGCCATATATTACCAACAGTAAGATTGTTAGGATAACATGACTGTTTAAGTTAACTACAACCTACATGATAATTAATGTTCTGTTAAGTTTCACACACTTTTCTATGTAAATAAAAGCATTTTTTCTGGTGGTCTAATTGCTTATTAATTGTTGTTTCATTAAAAATTGAGGTAATTTCTCCATCTTGAATTATACGTGTTCAGAAAATGATTGTTTTGATGTTGAAAATTGGACACGTAATTTGCTTGATAGGAATGTGATTGAGCAAATGTACTTTCCACTTGGCAATCCATACTTGAGTGATTTCCTGCACAATGATCACAAATAATATTAGTTTGAATTGCATTAACATTCATATTACCTAGTTGATTAGATAAAGTAGCAATTTGTGCAGTTAATGTGGTAATAGAATCAAGCTCAAAAACTCCAGTTATTTTTTCTTGGCATTGCTCTCTCTGGAGACCATTGGTAATTGTTGGATGTCAACTCCTCAAAAAACTCATAAGCCGCTTCATGAATTTTGCTCATAAGAGCACCTCCAGTTGTTACATCTACCATAGATCGATTTGTAACTCCTACCGTTATAGAATATTTGAATTTGCAGCCATTTCGGTAGTTCAAGATGATGACAATTTCTCAATAACTCTTTATATCTCTCTCAAGCATTGTACAAAGATTCATTCTCAAATTGAGTAAATGTGGTAATGTCATTCCTTAACTTTGCTGTCTTTACCGACGGAAAATACTTAGCCAGAAATTTGTGTGCAAGTCCCTCCAGTAGTAATAACACCCGGTGGTAGAAAATTTAGCCAAGCTTCCGCCTTATCTCTTAGTGAAAAATGAAAGAGTCTCAATCGGATTGTATCATCGGATACTCCATTGTGCTTGAAAGTGACAAATTTCGTGAAAGTTTGCAATGTGAACATTAGGATCCTCGTGCGATAGTCCTCCAAATTGAACAGTCTGTTGAATCATTTGAATGAAATTTTTAGCTTCAATAGTAGGCTTCTTTATACTTGATGTTGCTCCATTAATCGAGGGCATAGCATAGTCTCTCAAAGCCTTGTTTTCCTCTCCATTATCCTTGTTTGCCATGATGATACACCTGTATGTCCTGAAATATAGCTATT
Organism: Hemerocallis citrina; assembly: GCA_017893485.1. Classification (NCBI taxonomy): domain Eukaryota; kingdom Viridiplantae; phylum Streptophyta; class Magnoliopsida; order Asparagales; family Asphodelaceae; genus Hemerocallis; species Hemerocallis citrina. Next base: position 1,402,212 of record JACEHZ010000534.1, on the reverse strand, counting down.
AAATAACAGAAGAAAAAAACAAAAAGATAAATAAAAAATAAAAAATAATAACAAAAGTTCAAATTAGTAAAAATCAAGCAATATCAATATCATTAAAACAATAATTACTTCCCGACAATGGCGCCAAAAACTTGATGGGATGATTTGCAAGTGTACAAAATCGCAACAAGTTGTTTAGTTTAAGTGAAAAGAGTGTCGAACCCACAAGGACTAATTATTTTATTCAAAATTTACTAAATTAACTACTATTTGGAGAATTAAAATTTGATAAAGAAAGCAACTAAATTAAATTAATCTACAGAATTAACTATCCTAATTAAAAAGAATGAAAATATGAAATTTAGTATTTGTTAATAGCAAAAACTAGTTCTAGGGCTTTTGATTTCACCTAGTTAATCTCACACAATTCTGAATTCCATGTAACAAGAAATTCTACTTTTTCAAGTTGTAAACCAAAATCCCCAAATTATTCAATCTCTCGAATAACATCAAAAAAATCTCCAATTAACAATTTGTCATATCTCTATGCACAATTAATTAATTGAAGATTCATTAAGTCCTATGGATTTCTTAGTCACATTAATCGCAGTAAATCACAAATTACCTCTCGGTCTCTCCATGATTCAATAAGTCTAACAATAGTTGGCCAAAGAATTGCATGAATTAAGAACAAAAATTAAATACACAACCATTGAAAAATAAAAGAATAAAATAACATTAATTAGAATTGTGTTATCAAAACTAAGCTACAATAGCCCTAGAAAATAAAACTTAGTTCATATCAAAATTGCAACTAATAAACATGTTTTTATTGAATTGCATGATAATAAAATTTACAAAAGAAAAGATAGAACTCGTTGTTGCTTGAAGCCGTAAATCGAATCTCGAAAAAAATCAAGTCACGAACTCTACTCCTCGCAATCCGTGTTCTTTTTCTTCTCCTTCTTCTTTCTTTTCTGAGTTCGGCCGCCCCTTTTTTTCTTTTTTTTCTTCCTCACCGGATCCGTGCTCTTTCTTTTCTCTCTCTTTTTTCTGCACCAGAGCCGCCGTCCCCCTTTTTTGTTTCTGTAGCCACTTCTTTATATAGGATTAGGTTAGAGGTAGGTAGATTAGGAATTATTATTAGATAATTAATTAATTAATTTAAAAATCTATAGGTTAAAATCAATCGATTAAAATTTTAAACTAATCAATTAACTGACCCTAATTTAAATCCACCCAACTTTGATTTTTATTACAAAGTTTCATTCCCCTCCTAGTTGACCATAATATTCTCTATTGGTTCTTCAAATGGGAAATTTGTAAATATGTTCATTTGAGTGCTTAAATCTTCCAGAAATCTTCACGTAGAATCAATTATAAATTTTAAAATATTTATCCATGCACACTTCCTTAATTTCACCAAAAACGCTCACATTTTGTATTTATCCCTCTCAATCCTTGAAAAGCAAACAAATAAATAATATTAAGTAGAAATAAGATAAATTTAAAAGAAATAAATGAGAACTCGCAATTTTAATGTGTAAAAAGAGTAATAAATTTATGTATAAATTTTACTCATCAGAGCTCTGTTCATCATCGAGCTATGGAGTTCTGAGCGTCGTCGAGCTATGGAGCTCTATTTATCATCGAGTTCCTCTTCCTTTTGTCGAGCTATGGAGGATCCTCTGTTGGTCGAGCTATGGAGATCCTTTGTCGAGCTATGGAGCTTCGAACCGTCGAGCTACGGAGTTGAGTTTTGGTCGAGCTACGGAGATCGTTCATCGAGCTATGGAGTTGGTTTTAGGTCGAGCTATGGAGATCTCTCTCAAGCTATGGAGCTTCGAACCGTTGAGTTGTGGAGCTTCGTTGTCGAGCTACCCCGTCGAGCTATAACTGCCTTCGTCGATCAATCCTCTCATCGAGCTATGGAGCCTCTTCTTCTCGTTGAGCTATGGAATTAGCCGATTTATGGAGTTCTTGTATGGCTAGTATTTGGTCGAGCTATAAGCCCTTGCCATCAAGCAACTCATTTAGTCATGCTACTCTCTTACCAAGCTATACATTTCATCGAGCTATGAGGCTCCTCGTTTCCGAGCTATGGAGTTTAGATGTTTTGCAACTTGGTCGACGGAGCTTCGAGGCTTTTCGGAGTTGGGTTTGTGAAGTCGAGTTATGGAACTCTGAATTGATTTTTTAGAGAAGAAGGGTTTTAAAGAGTCTATGGGCTTTGGGTTTCATTTGGCTCCGACCCGAAACCTTATAGCTCTTTAATGTTTTGGAATTATTTCGGGTTTGGATGGTTGTTAGATTTGGATCCGAATCTGATTGCCCTTAATGAAGTTGAAATTTCTTCACTGTTTGAAATTTATGCTCCTTCGTATATGTACACAATTCATACATAAACATATATGTAAATATATACATGTATATATGTACACATAAACCTAAGGCTCACTTTGTACTTCCTTGGCTTTAACTCAACAAATAGGATTTTTGATGAATCATGGCTTCTCGTGCTTATCAACTCGTCTATTGGATAAGCCCCTCGTCGTTAACCAAGTGTTGTCTTATTAGCCTGTTTCCTTGAACCGCTCTTTCGTCGACCAAGCAGTGTGTTATTCGCTTATTTTGTCGATCGAGTGTTTTGCCGTTAGACAGGTGTTCTGTTAGTCTGTGAGCTGAACGCTTTTACCATTGGACATTGTCTATGTGGTTGACATAGAAGAGTTGTTACAGAAACGAATATCAAAAGGCGGTCTGATTGTGGTCTTGTTGTTTGATCCTAGTGAGGTTGGAGATGCAACTCTGAGATGGCGTTGGTCATAGATATTGTTGTTCGATCCCGGAAAGTGAGTAGATGCAACTCTAACACGAAGTTGGACTTTTAACTTGTCATTTACGCCTGGCACGTTAATAGAAGAGTCTGTGATAGAGTTGGACATAGAGCACGTTGTTTGATCTTAGCGAGTTTGTGGAGACAACTCTTGGACGGAGTTGATGTAGGGCTTTTCCATATGATCCCGGCAAGTTTATAGGAGGAAACTCTTTTGACAGAGTTGAATTTTGAACTTGTAGTTTGATCCCAGTAAGTTATTAAAAACTCTGTGATGGAGCCGGACATTGAACTTGTCGTTTGATCCCGACAAGTTTGTGGAGGAAACTCTGAGACGGAGTTGATATTGGAACTTGTTGTTTGTGCCCAACAAGTTTTGTAGAGACAACTTTAAGATGGAGTTGGACGTTTGAACTTGTTGATTGCGCCCAGCAAGTTTGTTGAGACAACTCTAAGACAAATTGGATGTAGAGTTTGTCAATTAATTCCGACAAGTTTATGGTGGAAGTCCTAAGATGGAGCTGATGTTAGACCTGCCATTTGCACCTAACACATTTGTAAAGGCAACCCTAGGTCGGTGTTAGGAAACAAACCTATTGCCTGAAGTTATGGGATTGTTGGAAGGATTCGAGCGAAAAGCGGGGTGCTAAACCCATTGTTGGGGGGTAACGAGCTGTTTATAAAGCTTAGGCAGAGAGCAAGCTGTTAAACTCGTTATTAGGAGTTAACGACTTGTTGATGGAGCTCGTGCGAAGAGCAGGGCGTCAGACTCGTTGGTTGGAACCAACGAGTTGCTGATGGAGCCTGAGCGGAGAGCAATGGCATTGAACTCGTTGTTGGGAGTCAACAAGTTGTTGCTGGAGCTCGAGCGGTGAGAGCGTTGAACTCATTGTTTGGAGTCAACGAGTTGTTGATGGAGCTCGAGCAGAGAGCAGGGTGTCTAACTCGTTGTTTTGAGTCAATGAGTTGGCTGATGGAGTTCAAGCAGTGAGTAGGATGTTAAACTCTTTGTTTGGAGCCAACATGTTTTTGACGGAGCTCGCGCGATGAGCGGAGCATTGAACTCATTGTTTGGATTCAACGAGTTGTTGATGGAGCCTGAGCGAAGAGCAATACATTGAACTCATTGTTTGGAGTTAACGAGTTGTTGATGGAGCCAAAGTGAAGAGCATGCTGTTGAACTCGTTATTGGAGCCAACGAGTTGTTGATGGAGCCTAAGTAAAGAGTAAGGCGTTGTACTCGTTATTTGGAGCCAACATGTTGTCGATGGAGCCTGACCGAAGAGCAAGGCATTGAAATCGTTATTCGGAGCCAATGAGTTGTTGATGGAGCCTGATCAAAGTGCAAGGTGTGGAAATCGTTATTCAGAGCCAATGAGTTATTGATGGAGCCTGATTAGAGAGCAAGGCGTTGAACTCGTTGTATGAAGATAACTAGTTGTTAATGGAGCCCAAGCGGTGAGCAGGGCATTGAACTCGTTATTTGGAGTCAACGAGTTGTTAATGGAACTCGGGCGGTGAACGAGGCGACAAACTTGTTGTCTGGAGTTAACAAGTAGTTGAAGGATCCCAAGTAGTGGGCAGGGCATTGAACTCGTTGTTTAGAGTTAACAAGTTTTGATAGTGCCAAGCTCATTTTATGGAGCGAATGAGTTTTAGGTGTTCTGAATCTTCTTAATATTGAAGTGAAATCCCTTGTGTTTGTTTAGTGTTTAGGTGATTCCATTCTTCTCTTTGCTGACAAGCAATTGTGTACATCAAAGGTCCTCGAGACATTGAGCTTACTCTCCTTCGTGATATGCTACGCTTGAGGGTGTTGGGACTGTAACGCCCCTGCCCCGAGCTCGGATAATTTTATACAATCTATAAGAAAAATTAGATACTATGTAGTACAACTGCCCACCACAGGCTGCCTCTCAAAAGGTGGTTAACCGAATTGGTGACTCTTGATCCTTGGCATTTATTATTTATATTATATTATATTCCTAATTACAACCGATATGGTACTATAACTCACCTATTTCTCTCCATTACCGTGAGAATTAGGTGGGCCCCTTGAGTGAAATGCCAGGTCATCTTGGCATTCAAACTCAACAGCACATCCCGTGGGCCATACACCATATCAACATTTCTATATCAACCAACAGTATCAAACCGGTGGGTCCCCCCACCTTCATTCAACCCGGATTCTAACGAATCCCTTTATTTCAATTCCAAACATTTTTTATATAAATCCCTCCTATAGAGTATTTCTATAGGACAACTCAAATTCCTTTTTATTATATATTTCAAATCATATATATATATATATTTCAGAAATACGGGATATTACATACACCCCCCCTTCAGAAATCAGCGTCCTCGCTGATGAGCACGGGGCATGCACAATCTAGTGCAGGATCTACTTTCTAGCCGATGTAGAGCATATCTGTGAGCGTTGCTCTCGTCTTTGGAATTCTGGAGACCAATCCCACTCTGCGGATCATTCTGTGGATCTCTGTCCATCGTCCCAGATTTTTGGGGATTGTCTCACTCCGCCGATCATCCTGAAGTCCATAACTCACTTCTATCCTACACTCGGTGTCGAAAGTCGGCTCTGATACCATTTGTAACGCCCCTGCCCCGAGCTCGGACAATTTTATACAATTTATAAGACAAATTAGATACTATGTAGTACAACTGCCCACCACAGGCTGCCTCTCAAAAGGTGGTTAACCGAATTGGTGACTCTTGATCCTTGGCATTTATTATTTATATTATATTATATTCCTAATTACAACCGATATGGTACTATAACTCACCTCTTTCTCTCCATTACCGTGAGAATTAGGTGGGCCCCTTGAGTGAAATGCCAGGTCATCTTGGCATTCAAACTCAACAGCACATATCCCGTGGGCCATACACCATATCAACATTTCTATATCAACCAACAGTATCAAATCGGTGGGTCCCCCCACCTTCATTCAACCCGGATTCTAACGAATCCCTTTATTTCAATTCCAAACATTTTTTATATAAATCCCTCCTATAGAGTATTTCTATAGGACAACTCAAATTTCTTTTTATTATATATTTCAAATCATATATATATATATATACATATATTTCAGAAATACGGGGTATTACAGGGACACATCTGTTTGCACAGCGCTTCATGTGAAACGGAGTTGGTGCTTGCTCAGGTGAAGGTGGTAGGATAAACATAAAGCTTGCATGCCTAAGGGAGACTTGTCTTGAATTTTATCGTTAAGAGTTGAAGTGACCCTGGGAAGCTGTTAACTGGCGGGAGACATGTAAAGAGGTTTGCTTCTCTTAGGTGGAGCATCCCACTTCTGTGTAGCTGGAAGAACGACTTGCAGGACAACTTGTTATTCACTACTTGTAAATGTTGATTCTTGATTTTGATGACTACAACACAATGCAAAATTTGTTGTGCTATGCTTCATATAGTTGCAGGTTGTATCAAAGGTTATCATGTATGATACATAAAGGCCTCAAAGCAAATTGATCAAGCAAGTCACAATATTCTAAAGCTGAACAATGATCAAGCAAAGCTCCAGATAAAGACAATGGCTAAAGCTTCACTCAAGACTCAAGACTCAAGTCAAGACCAAGGCTTCAATGTCTTATATTATTGTGTGTCTTGTACAATGTAATTTTCTCTTTGTTGAGTCTTAGATTGATGTACAGCCTTGTCATACACACACACACTCACGCATAATTTTTATAACTGTGTGTTTTACAAAATCTAAAGGTCGAAACAGCTTGAACTAGAACATCTATTGAGTACCAGTCGACTGCCGTTTAGAACCAGTTGACTGATTCTGTACAAAACTGTCTGATCTTATTCAAACTCTGACCAGTCAACTCATAAAGGCAACCCATTCGACTGTTCAAGTCATTTCGACAGTTTACTGATTTCAAAAGTTGTTTTTTCAAATTCAAAACTATTATCCGTTATTTATCCGTTGTTTAACAGTTGTAAGAAACTATTTTTTCAACGTCCAGGGATTCTAATCTATAAATAGAGCCTTAGAATCACCATGGATAAGTTCCAAGCATTTTTGAGAAAAAGTTTAAGTATTGTGCATTCAAGAGAGAAAAATTTTCAAACTCACTAAGTCTTGGTTCTCTATTTTCAGTCCAGCATAACATCGATTTTGTTTTGGACTGAATTTAGAAGTCAACCAAATAGCCACATACAAAATCACAATCACAACAAGGCTATAGGTTGATTGTAAAAAATTTTATTGTTTTCTTTTCCTCTCGGTTGGAGAGTAGGACTCTAGGGTGTAGAGTCAGGTTTGTCACTCTTGGTGGAAGAGTGAGTTGCTTTATCTAGTTGTGAGAAAGGACTATGGGTTGGACAAGGTTGTTGTCTAATGCCATAGGGTATTCTTGTAATCTTTTTCAAGAATAGTGGAAAATCTCAAGTGGGTTGCTTGGGGACTGGATGTAGGTCGGGAGGACCGAACCAGGATACATCGTGTGCACTCTGTGGTTGTATCTCTTTGAACTTGCATTTCATTTTTCTCAGTTTATAATTTTCTGTGAAACTTTTCTGGACAGTCGACTGTGTACTTCTGTAAGTCGACTGATCTGACTCGTACTACTCTCTGAAAATTTGTGTGATAGGTCGACTGTCTCATCTTCAAGTCGAATGAGCAGAAGAAAATCTTAATTCCGTTTTTTATTTTTATAAAACACTATTCACTCCCCCCTCTAGTGTTTCTTGCCTTGCCTACAGGATCCAACACTTGGTATCAGAGCCTGGTTGAGTGCAATGGCAACTACTTCAAATGCAAATCAGTACCATGAAGGCCAATCTACACAAAGGCCACCCCTCTTCGATGGAACAAATTGCAATTATTGGAAGTGTAAAATGAAGATCTACCTACAATCCATCAACTATGAAATATGGAACATGACAGAAATAGAGTACACCGCTCCTACTATTCCATATGTACAATGGAACGACAACATGAAAAACCAAACAATGAACAATGCAAAAGCAATGAATGCGTTATTCTGTGCCCTTACAAAGGAGGAGTTCAACTGTGTGTCCAATGCAACAACCGCACATCAAATTTGTCACACACTCGAGGTAACTCATGAAGGATCAAACAAAGTGAAAGAATCTAAAATATCTGTTCTTGTTCACAGGTTTGAAATGTTCCGCATGAAGGAGAATGAGAATGTGTCCGAGATGATTACTAGGTTCACAGACATTAGAAACTCACTTGTGGCACTTGGAAAGACATATACACAAGCTGAGATGGTGAGAAAGGTACTTCGTGCACTAACCCCCGAATGGGAGAAGAAGACCACTTCCATGGAAGAGGCCAATGATTTATCAAAACTTTCTCTTGAGAATCTTGTAGAAAATCTTATGGCTTATGAGGTACAAATTGAAAAACGCAAGAAGGATGCCGAACCACAACAATCAAAGAACAAGACACTAGCATTCAAAGCCATGTCAAACTCCGAAGATGAAGAAGAAGATGAGGAAGAGATTCCATGTTCACAAGGAGATTCAAAAAGTTCATAAGAAAAGGTAAGTTTAATTCAAAAATTAAAGATTCTAATGAACCTCCAACTTGTTTCAGGTGTAACAAGGCAGGCCATATGAAGAAGGATTGTCCACTAGAGAATGCAAAATCTATGGAAAAGACATCCAACTTCAAGAAGGATAAGTACATAAAGAACAAGTTCGTCGAAAATAAAAAGGCATACAAGCAACTTGGGATGACAGCGATTCTTTTTCGGAAGAAGAAATTGATGAGACCAACGAGATTGCAAATGTGTGCTTCATGGTGTCACAAAATCAAGTAAGTAATGAGTATGATTCAAATGATTTACTTGATGCCTTCAATGAAAATTTTCAAGAACTTAAAAGGGAAAAGATTAGAGTTAAGAACTTAGAGAAAGTTAATCAAACACGTTCTCAAGAGAATCTTAACCTTGATAAAGAAGTAAAATCTTTAAATTCTCGTATTTCAAGTTTAGATATAGATCTTGAATCTCTAAAGAAAAATTATGAAGAGATATCCAAGAATGTATCTAAGTTTAATAAAGGAAAAGAGAATTTAAATAATGTTCTTCAGAATCAAGTAACATCTAGTAAAAATTTGGACTTAGTTTTAAAAAATCACTTGAAAAAGATCATTAGTCTAAGAACACTAGTATAAATAAACCTATATCTATTTCTAGTGTTAAACATAAACTTATGAGTTCTTTGAAAAGCCTAAGTTTGTAAGTTCTCCTGATAAAAGCAAATCTAAAATTCAGCCAAGTCGACTGCATCCATCCACCAGTCGCCTGTCCAGAGGTACTGAGTCTTGTTCAAAAAGACTAAAATCTCATATAAGTCGACCTATATTACCTCCCAGTCGACTGACAGATAGTAAAAGTCGACTGAAAGGTGTTATAAAGTCGACTGGACAGAGCAAATATGTATGGGTTCCAGTCAGCCTGAGTTCGAAAGATAGAATTGCTTATATAAATTCATATATGCTGAATGTATGTAATTCTGCTAATTTCATTTCTGCTTATGGTGGAAAATCAAACTCATCATGGGTTTGGCTTCCCACAAACTAATACTTTTTGGACCCAATAAAAAGGGTACCATATTCACATTGGATATTTAATAGGTACCTAAGAAAGATCGTTGGATACTTGACAGCGGATGTTCTAAGCATATGACTGGTCATGCCAACCTCCTATCTATCATACAAAATATTGATGGAGGAACAGTTACATTTGGTGACAATAATAAAGGAAAAGTCATAGGAATTGGTATGGTCGGTAAAGACATTAACCCTTCTATAGAAAATGTTTTATTAGTTAGTGGACTTAAGTATAATCTGTTAAGTATTAGTCAACTTTGTGATAAAGGTTATAAAATCATGTTTGAAAAAGATGCTTGTTTAATTTATGATTCTACCATGCAAAACATAATTTTTCAAGGTTTTAGGAAAAATAACATTTATGAGTTATGTTTGAAAGCAAATGAGTTTTCAAATGATTTTTATTTAGTAGCTTCTAATAATGATTCTTGGCTTTGGCATAAATGTTTTGGTCATGTGAATATGAAAAATCTCTCTAAATTGTCTAAGTACAACCTAGTTAAAGGGCTGCCAAGACTATCCGTTAAAAAAGATAAGTTATGTGATGCATGTCAAATAGGTAAACAAATTAAATCTACTTTTAAAACAAAAGAAGTAATTTCTACTAGTAGACTGCTCGAATTAATTCATATGGATTTATTTGGCCCTACTAGAGTTGCATCTTTAAATAAAAGTAGATATATATTTGATTTAGTAGATGATTTTTCACGATTCACTTGGACTTTCTTTTTAAAACATAAAAATGATGCTTTTGAAGAATTTGCAAATTTTTGTAAACGAATTCAAAATCAAAAGTCTCTAACCATAGTCACTATTAGAAGTGATCATGGTGGAGAAATTGAAAATGAAACGTTTGCAGAATATTGCAACAAGAATGGTATAACTCATTCATTTGCATTTCCTAGAGCTTCACCACAAAATGGAGTGGTTGAAAGGAAGAATAGGACTTTGCAAGAATGTGCACGTACCATGCTTGTTGAAAGTAATTTACCTAAGTATTTTTGGGCTGAAGCTGTTGCTACAGCTTGTTATGTTTTAAACAGAATTTTGATAAAGCCTAAGCTAAAGAAGACTTGTTATAAGTTATTTTTTAATAAAATTCCTAAGGTCTCTTACTTTAAAATATTTGGTTGTAAGTGTTTTATTCTGAACACTAAAGATAATTTAGATAAATTTGATCCTAGATCTAATGAGGGTATCTTTGTAGGATACTCAAATAGGAGTAAAGCATATAGAATCTTCAACAAGTCAACAATGACTATTGAAGAATCCATGCATGTTACATTTGATGAATCCCTGCCTTCATCGAATTTAATAGAAGATGATGAAACTAATTCATCACCTTTGAATAAAGTAATTACATCTTTAGAACAAACTAGTCTTGCGGATAAGTCGACCGATAAGGAAGTCAAGTCGACTGATGTGAAACAGTCGACTGAGGAACTTGTCAAGTCGACTGATCCTGTTCTGATATCTCCAACTTTACCAAAATCTTTTGGTGAAGTTAGAGATCATCCTCATGACTTAATAATTGGTGATATCTCACATGGTATTCAGACGAGATCACATATTAATATGATATCTCACACAGTCTTCTTATCGGACTTTGAACCGAAGAATATACAAGAAGCATGTGAGAATGAATTTTGGATGAATGCCATGCAGGATGAGTTAAACCAATTCATAAGGAATGATGTATGGGATTTAGTTCCACGACCTCCTGATCATACTATAATTGGTACTAAATGGGTATTCAAGAATAAGTTAGATGAATCAGGACAAGTTGTAAGGAACAAAGCTAGACTAGTTGCTTAAGGATATAATCAAGAAGAAAGCATAGATTTTGATGAAACATATGCTCATATTGCTAGATTAGAATCAATTCGTATCTTATAATCTTTTGCTTGTTTTATGAATTTTACACTTTTTCAAATGGATGTTAAAAGTGCATTCCTTAATGGGTTTATAAAGGAGGATGTTTATGTTAAACAACCACCAGGTTTTGAACATGAACAATTCCCAAACTATGTTTTTAAATTGAAAAAGGCTTTATATGGTCTTAAACAAGCACCTCGTGCTTGGTATGATTGACTGAAGACTTTTCTTTTAGAAACAGGTTTTGAAATAGGTAAAGTAGATACTACTTTGTTTATTAGAAGAATTAAGAATGATATTTTAATCATACAAATATATGTTGACGATATAATTTTTGGCTCTACTAATAGCAATCTATGTCAAGAGTTTGCTAACACCATGAAAAACGAGTTTGAGATGAGTCACATGGGTGAACTCAATTATTTCCTTGGACTACAAATTAAGCAGTCACAAAATGGCATATTCATTAATCAAGGAAAATCTGCCAAGGAATTACTCAAACGGTTTAACATGGATAGCACAAGTAGTAAAACCACACCTATGGCTACTACCACTACCCTTGACAAAGATATATTAGGTAAGAGTGTCAATCAGAAACTCTATCGAGGCATGATTGGCTCACTCTTATATATAACTGCTAGTAGACTAGACATTATGTTCAGTATATGTTTGTGTGCTAGATATCAGTCAAATCCTAAAGAATCTCACTTGAAAGCTGTGAAACACATTTTAAGATATATTAAAGGCACATCTCATTATGGTCTATTTTATCCATGCACCGATAATTTTCAACTTTTGTCGTATAGTGATGCGGATTTTGCTGGCAGTAAAACTGACCGCAAAAGCACTAGTGGGGCATGTCACTTTTGGGGACATTCACTAGTTTCTTGGTGCAGTAAGAAGCAAAATTCAGTATCCCTATCTACACAGAAGCTGAATATATCGCTGCAAGTTTGGCTTGTGCCCAAATTTTGTGGATGAAACAAACCTTATTAGATTATGGTATTTCTTTTGAAAAACCCTCAATAATGTGTGATAATACCAGTGCCATTAACTTATCTAAGAATCCGGTTCAACACTTACGTACGAAACATATTGATATTCGACATCATTTTCTACGTGATCATGTTTTAAAGGGAGACATTTCTTTAGAATTTATTTTTACTGATAAACAAGTAGCTGATATTTTTACCAAACCCCTTAAAGAAGACACCTTTATAACCCTAAGAAGAGAACTAGGGATTTGTGATTTTCATGATATTTCTTGAATTTTCTTTTTGTAAGTCGACTTACACATGTTGTTTAGTCGACTGCTAAGTATTGTTTTAAATTGTCTGTACTTTTGTGCTCTAGATAGTCGACTGAGATTCTAAACCAGTCGACCGACCAGTTGTGTTAATAAAATGTTCATTTTTTTTAACTCTCGACTAAGTCGACTGCATACTAAAACCAGTCGACTGTCACGACTCATTTATCTTCCGATTCGAATCTTAGCACATTTCTTGAGGTGACTATTCATCGGGGTACTCTTCTTTGACCATTCTCGACCGTTGATATCCTTTTTCCCTTGATCACAGCAGTTGCTATCATTGTGAAAACCCTAAAACCCTAAAACTCTACCCCCTTCTTTTTACTTTTACCACAACCTTTCCCAGATCTGGAGAAGAGAAGAGGAGAGGAGAAAAGAAGTCGACTACCAGTGCTGCTGCCGTCTTGAGAGGATCTAATCCGGTTGTTTTCTTGTCAATTTCAAGTTCCCTTACCGTTGTTCTTTGCATCTTCTTGTTGGTATACTTTCATCCATCTCTTTTCTTTCATATTATGGCACCCAAGAGATCTAAAACCTCTCATGTAGATGAGGGTTCTTCTTCTAAAGATTACACTCAATATCTTAGAAGTCCAGATCTAGTAGGAAAATGGTTCATCATTTGTTCTATGATTATCATTCCGGGTTGATTTGTTAATTTTTCGGATCTTGATAGATTTAATCTTGTGTCATTATTTCAACATTGTAGTCTTTATGAATTCTTGTCCTTAGAAAATCAACCCTATTACTACCCTCAACTCATTTACTTGTTTTATACAAATATGAGGGTTGTTCAATCGGATGATGGTGAAGTAATAATTTATTCTTCTATCAAAAATAAGAAGATGAAACTCACATCCGGGAGAATTAATCTTATTATGGGTATAGACGATGAGGGACTTGAGTTAGGAGAAATCTTGATGGACGATGCCTCCATTTTATCTAAAATTTATTTGCCGAATCATGGACCCCTTATGAAAAATAAATCCATTACCCCTATTGCAAAACTTGTTGCACAGATACTATCATATAATATCATCCCTAAAATAAGGAGTTATGATCAGTATTCCATGGAATTACAACAAGCTGTCTATACAATTTTTGGCAAAATAAATCTCAATTGGGGTCGTATTATTTTTCCTAGACTTCATAAGTCTCATTCTACCCTTCTTCCTTTTGGTGCCCTACTTACTCGTGTCTCTTGTGCTTATGATGTCGATCTCGACTCAGAGACCAATGTTGTCAAGCACTATGAATTCTTTGATCGTGCAAGTTTAGCACGCATGAAGCTTCTTTCTTCTCCACCTAGGTCTAACACTAGGACTTTCCCCCAAGCCCAGGTTCCTTTAGCCACTTCAGCTCGTCCATCTTCTGCTTCTAGTTCTTCTCGCCCTCGAAGGGATTTTGATGATCCACGCAGTATTTATAATGTTGTCAATTATCTCATGGATCGTCAAGATGCTCTTGAATCCCAAATTTCCTATCTTACTCGACTGTTCACTACTCAATTTCCTCCTCCCTCTCAAGATGACGAAGATGACGAAGACGAAGATTAATGAGTTTCTATTTTCTTATTTGCTATTTTTTACTCATTGTTGCATTTTATTATTTGTACTAGTTTGAACTAAGACTAAGTTTCTATGAATACATTTTGTATTATTTTGTGTGAAGTATATCTTCTTCCCATTTTGTTTTTTGTTGATGACAAAGGGGGAGAGAACATCAATATCAGTCTCTTTATGTTAATTTTTTGTTGTAAGAATATTTTCATGCCTTGTATTTTTTTTCACCTATGCATGATGTATATCTGATAGGGGGAGCATATGAACACCTGTATTTTTTTTTCAAGTTCTTTTATTATCAGCTATTGTGTTGTCATCATCAAAAAGGGGGAGAATGTTGATTCTTGATTTTGATGATTACAACACAATGCAAAATTTGTTGTGCTATGCTTCATATAATTGCAGGTTGTATCAAAGGTTATCATGTATGAGACACAAAGGCCTCAAAGCAAATTGATCAAGAAAGTCACAATATTCTAAAGCTGAACAATGAAGTCAAGACCAAAGCTTCAATGTCTTATATTATTGTGTGTCTTGTACAATGTAATTTTCTCTTTATTGAGTCTTAGATTGATGTACAGCCTTGTCACACACACACACACTCACACATAATTTTTATAACTGTGTGTTTTACAAAATCTAAAGGTCGAAACAGCTTGAACTAGAACATCTATTGAGTACCAGTCGACTGCCGTTTAGAACCAGTTGACTGATTCTGTACAAAACTGTCTGATCTTATTCAAACTCTAACCAACGAGTCATAAAGGCAACCCAGTCGACTGTTCAAGTGATTTCGACAGTTTACTGATTTCAAAAGTTGTTTTTTCAAATTCAAAACTATTATCCGTTATTTATCCATTGTTTAACAGTTGTAAGAAACCATTTTTTCAACGTCCAGGGATTCTAATCTATAAATAGAGCCTTAGAATCACCATGGATAAGTTCCAAGCATTTTTGAGAAAAAGTTTAAGTATTGTGCATTCAAGAGTGAAAAATTTTCAAACTCACTAAGTCTTGGTTCTCTGTTTTCAGTCCAGCATAACATCGATTTCGTTTTGGACTGAATTTAGAAGTCGACCAAATAGCCACGTACAAAATCACAATCACAACAAGGCTATAGGTTGATTGTAAACAATTTTATTGTTTTCTTTTCCTTTCGGTTGGAGAGTAGGACTCTAGGGTGTAGAGTCAGGTTTGTCACTCTTGGTGGAAGAGTGGGTTGCTTTCTCTAGTTGTGAGAAAGGACTATGGATTTGACAAGGTTGTTGTCTAACATTGTAGGGTATTCTTGTAATCTTTTTCAAGAATAGTGAAAAATCTTAAGTGGGTTGCTTGGGGACTAGATGTAGGTCGGGAGGACCGAACCAGGATACATCGTATGCACTCTGTGGTTGTATCTCTTTGAATTTGCATTTCATTTTTTTAAGTTTATAATTTTTCTGTGAAACTTGTCTGGACAGTCGACTGTGTACTTCTGTAAGTTGACTGATCAGATTCGTACTACTCTCTGAAAATTTGTGTGATAAGTCGACTGTCTCAACTTCAAGTCGACTGAGCAGAAGAAAAACTTAATTCCGCTTTTTATTTTTATAAAACACTATTCACCCCCCTTTTTGGTTGCTTCCTCACTTGCATTCTTCCGTTTGTTCCCGGAAGGTGACTCTTTCTTGTCTTTTGATTGAGAGCTTCCCCGACTCTGATGTATTTGTCACTCCTTTCTATGAGCTCAGTGAAATCTTTAGAATGCTTCTTCGCAAGAGAAGCTTTTAGTTCTTTATGAGTGACGTTGTGGAGGAAAGCTGCCATCGCCACTAATGAGTCCAAGGAAGAGATCGAACATGCTTCGGTTGTGAAGCATTTGACGAAGTCTTTCAGCAATTCCCCTTCCTTTTGCTTTAGTTCCAATAAAAAATTGCTTGTTTTTACAGCTTCGTGGCTAGCAACGAAGTGCGCTATGCAGAGTTCCTCAAATTGGTCGAAGGAGAATATTGACTCTGGAGTGAGGCGAGAGTACAATTCCCTTGCTAATCCTTTCAGTGTTGCGGGATGTTCAGCCCATGAATGCATTAGTGGCGTTGTAGACCATCATGAGGGTTTTGAAACTCTTGATATGGTCAGTCGGGTCTGATTCCCTATCGTATGATTCGAATTGAAAAGCTTTGATGTCCTTTGGGATGGTTGCATCGAGGATGGTTTTGCTGAAAGGTGGTCGACTAGGACGGTAGGCCCTGCAGGAGCGGTTCCCCTCATTCTTCATTTGTTCTAGGCGATCTTCTACTTCTCGAATGCGGTGAAGGACTTGGTCGTCATTCTCCTTGGATCCATTTGAGTCACCGGATTTTTCTTTTCTTAGAGGAGTAAGGTGTCGCCTCTACGATTGTCGACCCTGATCTTGACTACCTTGGATGGATCGAAGGATGTCGAGAATGAAGTTTTCCAATTCGGCCCTAGTGACTGGGGCCTCTTTCTCTTTGTTTCTCTCAAGAAGCTTTTGACTCTCGTGAGTCGGGCTTCTCTATGCAGTGAACCCCTTGTGAGAGGAGGAATGTCTTGATCTCTGTCTTTGAGGAGAGTTACTTCTTCGGTTCATTTGACGTTCTGAGTGGGCGCCCTTGTTCGGGCACACCTCTCATCCAAATGGATCCATAGATCGGTTTCTTTTTGCCTAGCGTTGATGTTTTGACGGAGATCTCTCGACCCTCGAGGACTTCACGAAGCCATTGAATCATTGGAAGGATTATGGACTAAGATATGGTCGTGCAGAGAGCGTTGCTCACGGCGTTGTTCATGATGGCTTTGTTGGGAGTCCCCCAGTGCTTCTCCGTTGATAGGAGCTTAATTAGGCTATTTGGGTGGGTTCAGCTGCTGAGGAGGAATTGGGTTCTCCACAGGAGGAGCTGGTTGACGTAGAGAGTTGGTGCGATGGCTTGAGGTCGTCGCACTCCTTTTTGGTTTTGGTGGCATGACGGTAAGTCTGATCAGTGTAGCATCCCACAAACAGCGCTAATCTGTTGCTGCTTAATTTGTAACATCCTAGAAATTTTAAATATGCTTTTGGAATTTATAAATGATTTGTGATGAACTTTCGTGATTCATTAAGCATTTTTCTGAAATTTATTTTTTTACACGTGCAAATATTTTTCTTGGGAAATAAAAGTCAGGAAATTCATTTGGAAAATCTAATAATTATTAGTATATAATAATTCTAAATTTTCTGGATTTTTGTGAATAAATTATGACATGTTTGCAATTATTTCAAAATGAAGGATTTTTGTGTAAAATTGCCACTTGGGGCAAATTTTGAAAATTCGTTATTTGGGCTGCACTTGGAGACCGACCAGATCGGGGGAAGTTAGGGGATCATATTTTTTTACTCTAATTGATTTAAATTGATTTAACAAATTGATTTTTGAAGGATCTATATATGTAAAGTTATTTTCTTAAGGAGTATTTTATAAAAATCTTGTGGAAACCCTAAAAACAAAACCCCCGGCCTATATAGCAGCAACAGCCGCTCTTCCCTCTGTTGTGAACATAAATCTTATTTTCTTTATTATTTTCTTGGAGTGGAGGCTTGGATCTTGGATTTTTGCAAGGATAAGGAAGTGGCTTTTCTCTATTACTACTATTGTTCTTCAAATTGATATTCTTTGAGGTGTGTGGTACTTCTCATCTCTTGATTTTCCATATGCTTGTAGAATATATATGATGATGATTGATCAAATATGATATATATTAAGATCTTGCATAATTATAAAACTTGATGTACATCTATTAGAGGATAAATCTCTGTGAATAGTAGTCAAGTAACTTCTTCATGAATAAAAACCCTAATTAGTGAATGATTCTTGACTCTCTTGATAAGTTCTTGGACCATGGTTGAGTAGATGTCATGCTAGAAACTCTTATGTGGATTTTTGATTGTTTAAAAACATATATTAACGATTCTACCATGAATTGATTGTTGTGATGAAGGTTAAATAGAGTTAATTGATTTTATGAGATAAAAAACAAATTTTAAATACGTGATGATCATGTTTAGTTTATTCTTGAGGATGGACTTGATTGATGTATAAACTGAGGTGAGTTGGACAAAATGCACATGCTATATCGTTGAGTTCATCATGTATATATATATCAGTGTAAGAGGATTTCGATTTATTTCACTGGCTGTTAGAGACTGCGTGACAGTCGGCCTTGCAGTCGACTGCAGTTGGTCGACCGCAGTTCTTTATATTGCAGCAGTCGTTCGACTGCTGAGACTGGATTGCCACTCTATTTTACTACATTTTCATTCTTTGAATGAATGTTTCTCCAAATTTGCAAACAATGGTTATCAGTTTTCCAAAGTGACTAGATTTCAGTATTGACTTGTATATATACCCATATTCCGGTATGAGAAAGAATCTTGACTGTATTGTAGTATTCACAGTGTTCATATGAAAAGTTTTCTTTAAAATCTCTCTATTCAATATTATGGCTTCGGAGTTGAGATTTTGTGAAGTTTTTGAACGGATTTGGTTGAGGTATGAATTGAGAAAGATTGGCCAAGATGCACCTGTTATATTACAGATTTCATCATATGCAACCAAGTATTTATATATATATATATATATATATATATATATATATATATATATATATATATATAACAGTTTGAGAGATTTTTGAAATTGAAATGGATGTCGCAGACTGCTTGTCAGTCGACCGCAGTTGGTCGACCGCAGTTCTTTTGAACTTGCTGCAACGGTCGACTGTCAAGACTAGGGCTGTCACCATTTTTTTATCCCTGCTGTCAGTCGATCGTAATTTTTGTACTGTTGCATGTAGGTCGAGTGTCATGACTTGGTTTTCACACTCTGTTTTGCTGTGGTTTTCTTTTCTTCGAATGATTATTTCGCCGAATTACTTGGACTCAGATCTTGCTACTTTCAGAGAGTGTATTTTAAAATTTTAATGGAATTTAACTCAGATTTTTGTGGTTTTGGAAGGTAAATGTTCTCGAAATTCAAGAGCATCACATTTCAGATTTTTCTACTGTTTGAATATATAAAATCTCAGTTTAATTGATGTTTACGTGGACATGGTGTACATGGAGGTACTTGGGTTGGGTTATTAGATTTGAGGGAAATCCTCATTGTGAGTGAGATGATTTTGGATTTTTATGACACAAAGAAATGTTTGAAATGATATTTGAGTTACGAGGCTCTAGAGGTTGGGTGGGACCCTAGCATACCAAAAAGTGAGATTTTGTTGGAATTTGGCCAGTAGGGCTTTTGTTTTGGTTCAGTGAAGTTAAGTCTAGTAGGGTACACCAACTCTAGGGAGACTGTGATTCTAATTGAGCATAATAAACATAAGGACAGACACTAGATGGAGTTGTGATGAAATAAGAGAAAACATGGATTTGGGGGCCTCATATGATCGGACGGTGGGAGAAAACTCCAAGAATTACCGGGATGTAATCACGGACGGTATGGAATGTATCTTCAGGATTACCGGGGATTGGGGCGACACTCATGGGATGTTCATGTGCTGAGGTACCATCTGGTCGGACGATGTGGGTTTCAACATCCAGAAATATCGGGGTGTGAGGGAGTGTACCCAAAATCACGGACGGTGGGGAGTTAATTCTCAAGAATTATCAGGGGCATGGCAGTAGATACTCACAGAATGATCTAAATCTTAAAGTAATCACTGTAGTAGGTTAGTTGCATAACGTGGGATTGAACCTTATAATGTGGAGAACGATAATGTCTTGCACCAGACCTATGTAGTATGGGATGCATATAATTCGACAAGTATGCATTAGAAATCATCATATGCATTTGTGTTTCTTGACTTGTTTTATGCATGCTTGTATTTTGTTTTCATCTCATACACTTGACACTTAGCCTAGCTTCAGTTGTTGTTTTATGCTTCATTTATCGGTGTTTCATGTTCCATTTGTTATTGCTGTGTTAATATGTTTCACTTGTTGTTCTATTTATTTTTGTTATGCAACATTTATTACTGCTTTATTAATATGCATCAAGTTTGTGTTTGTGAGATCTAGAAGTATCACTATTATTGTAGTTGACATTAGTTACCTTCAACTGACGTGCCAACTCTTCAGTTTATTTCACAGAACTTGCAAGTGAGTTGCCCGGGTAAAGTGGAAGCTTGAATTTAAGATGATAAAGATTAAATGTTGGGTTGTATTGTAATAATGTATTCAATTCTTTCCGCTGTGTAAATGTAGGAAAGAACAGTTTTAATAAAAGTTTTAATTTTTCCTGTATTTGGTACTATGTTTATAGTTGCAATTGAAGCCGATTCTGAAAATTGTGCCACTTATTTCTAATTTTATTTTTTGGAAATTCAGGGCGCTACAGTGTTGTTATGAGAGCACGCTTCAATAGTAATATTAAACATGGTATAAGGAATGAACCTAGGTGTGGACACTAGAGCGTGAGTACCTAGGTGGACATTAGAGTGTGAGTATTAAACATGAAACTAAACTAAATGAAATGGTTTGAGTATGAACAGATTTCTGTGGTAGGCAGTTGGTATGAATATGATTTATGTTGTGGTGCTCTAACAGTTTCCTGTGTTTTATAGTACTCAGTGATATGATAGGACCCAAGACTAGAAATGGTGGGATGATGATGGGGCTGAAGGTTTCCATGGGGGCTAGCTTGACTTAGAGACGGATATTTCCAGGGTATATCAAACTCTGAATTCATTTATGGTTGCTAGTGCGACTCGAAATTAGGGAGCCGGGCTTGTACCTATTAATGCAGATCAGATCAAGCAAGTAGAATCTTTCAAGCGGATGAAGCTGCCAGTTTTCGAAGGGCAAGCTGATCCTAATGAGGTCAATGATTGGATCAGGCAGATGGAAGTGGTCCTCAAGGTTCTGGAAACCCCCGTAGCCAACAAGGTGAAATTGGCTACAATGCAACTGGAAAAAGGATGCTAGCATCTGATGACAGTTAGTGAAGAGGACTTTTGGTGAAGACCAGGTAACTTTGGAGGCTTTTCTCGGTGAATTCAGGGATCACTACTTTCCTTTGGACATCCACGAGAATAAAGCAATGGAGTTCCTGAACCTGCAGCAGGGTAGTAAGTCAGTGCTTGAGGATAAGACTAAGTTCGCGTAGTTGTCGAGGAATGCACCGGAGCTGGTAGTTGATGAAGCAAAGAAAGCCAGGAAATTTGAGCAGGGCTTAAGGCCAAATCTAAGGTACCGAATGATACCATTGGAGATTAGGAGGTTCGACAAACTTTTTAGGAGAGCAGCCATGACCGAGGTGGACATGGATCAGTTCCAGATGAAGCAAGAAACCTGGAACAGAAATATAAGGCCAGCAACGAATTAGAGTGGGAGGAGGTTCCCGAAGATGAACATCAGATTCAGTAGGCCCCAGCAGAAGCCCACAACAATTCAGGAAGTGACTTGCTATAACTGTGGAGAAGCGGGCCACTACAGGGCAACATGTACAAGCCACCAAAGGGTCCGACTTGTTATTAGTGTGGGCAAGAGGGTCATACCAAGTCATTTTGTCTGCAACTTAAGAAGAATGGTGCAAATGGGAGCAAATTCCAGAGGCAGGCGCGAGTGTTCGCATTGACTGAGGATAATGCTGGTAACTCAGAAGATGTGATCCAGGGTATACAAGAATTTTAATTTATTTGTTGGATGTATTAATAAGACCTTGTTTAAGAATAAAATGGAGTTTTGAGTATCATTCTTTATGTAACATGATGTGTTTTGATTAATGGAATAAAAGCAATGGTTTTAGTTGATACTGGTTCTTCGCATACATTTGTGTCACCCAATTTCGCTAAAGTGTTAGGTGTGGAACCCAAGATTTTTCCAGGCAGGGTCTTGTCAGTGGCAACACTATCAGGAGAGGAGTTAATTGCTGATCGGTATTAAGAGGATTGTGATATTGAAATAGGTGGGAGGCTTTTCAGAATTGATCTCATCGAACTGCAAGTCTTGGGAGTGAATGTGATTGTGGGCATTGATTGGATGGCAATTTATGATGCTACAATTGAATGCAAGAATACGGAAGTTATATTGAAGGCACCGGGAAGACCCGTAGTGACTTTCGAGGGAAGAAAGGAAACTCGAAGGTGATTGTAGCTATATCGAAGTTGATGTTTTCGAATGAGGCTAGGGAGATCACATTTGTTAGAATTTCCCTGTCGTGTTCTTGGTAGATCTACCGGGGTTATCGTCGTAGCGAGATGTTGAGTTCTACATCAATGTTCAGCCAGGAAGTGCTTCAATATCTAAGGCTCCATACAGGATGGCACCTGTAAGGCAAGATGAGGTAAAGAAGCAGATTGAAGAATTGCTGAGCAAGGGGTTCATCAGACCAAGTACTTAGCCATGGGTTCCACTAATGTTGCTAGTAAAGAAGAAGGATGGGTCAATGAGGATGTGCATTGACTACCGAGAATTGAACAAGGTGACCATTCAGAACAAGTATCCACTTTCGCGGATTGATGATCTGTTTGATAGGCTTCAGGAGGCGGTAGTATTTTTGAAGATTGATCTGCGGTCAGGTACCATCAGGTCCGAGTTAAGAAGGAGGATGTGAGCAAGACAGCTTTCAAAACTCGGCACAGACTTTATGAGTTTTTGGTGATGCCATTCGCGGTGACGAATGCGCCGGCAGTGTTTATGGATATGATGAATCGGATTTTGCGGTCGTTCATTGATTCTTTTTTGGTGGTATTCATTGATGATATACTGGTCTATTCGAAGTCCGAGGAAGAGCATGCTGAGCACTTAGCAGAGGTGTTGAAGAAGCTACAGGAACATGAGTTGTATGTCAAGCTATCGAAGTGTGAATTGTGGAAGTCAGAGGTAACATTCCTTGGTCATATCCTGTATAATGAGGGAGTGGCCACTGATCCTAAGAAAATTGAAGCAGTGAAGAGTTGGCCTAGACCGACGACTGTGAAGGAGGTCAGGAGCTTCTTAGGTTTGACTGGGTACTACAGGTGGTTCAATTAAGGCTATGTGTAGATTTCAGTTCCTTTAACAGGAGTGACCCGGAAGGATGTGAATTTCATTTGGACTGATAAATGTGGGGCGAGTTTTATGGAGTTGAAGGAGAGGTTGACGACAACACCTATTCTAGCTTTGCCACAAGCTGAGAAAGATTATGATATTTATAGTGATGCGTCGCACAGAGGTTTGAGTTGTGTCTTAATTCAAGAAGAGAAGGTTATTGCTTATGGATCGAGGCAGTTGCATCCGCATGTAACACCCCGCAAAATTGAGTTATGAAAACTTTACCCAAGGGTGTTCCACACATATATTTTGCACTGTTACGAGTACTATTCGTAACGTATTTTTATATAAATATCATACGTATTTTATATTCCGATTATTCATATATTTTCCTCTCTTAAAATTTATCTTTTTCCTATTTTGAGCCAACTCAAATATTAAATTAATCTTTATGTTTTTATGTGTATTGCACGTATTTTCAATACACGTCGCTTACGTATGTTTTTCCATTACGTGAAATACCTGTAACATTATTAATATACATGTTCTACATATTTTATATTTTGACTGTTTTTCGTTCTCTCAAATTTATTTTGAATTGATACGTGTAACGCACGTGTTTGTAGTGCACATGTTGGTTCCTAAAATTTTCTTGAGTCATGAATAATATTCTTCTCATTTTTCTATTCACAATTGTGTGATTTATTTTTAATTAAATCCATTGGGCCTAAATCCATTTTGTAGCCCACTAAAATTAATTTAAAGCCCAAGATTGATTTTGTGTGCACTAAAGTGTACATTTAAAATATAGTTAGTTTGGTACACTTGCCATGTGTAACACACACATCTAACCTAATAAAAATTTATAATAACATTTGTATGAAGAGTTTGCACACACATTGACTACACGTGCAAATGTTTCTTACCATGGTTGAGCATGAGGGAGAGTGGTGTGAGTTAGTGTGAAGTGGGAAGTTATTTTGGGAAGTGGGGAGCTATTTTGACCACAAAATTTTTCTATAAATAGTCCCTACGTTTTTCATGAACAACATAACTCAAAACAAAAACAAAATAGAAAAAGAGGGAGAAGAGCTTGCGGGTTGTGCTAGGAAGAAGCAGGCCATTTTTTAGGGAGCTTGGAGCTTTGAAGCATTATTTTCTAGGAGTTCTACTACAAGAAATTCTACATTTGAGGATGGTATTTCTTCAAATTTCTAATATAGTTTATTTGTAGAATGCTTGACATGTGTGAATTGCTAGATGCATGATAACTCATACAGATTGAACATTCATGTTTAGATTAATTGTTGTCGATTGAATGTGTGAAATTATGATATGATTAATTTGGGGGCATTTTCATAAGGTTTTGTTTTAAGTTTTAGTTGCATTTCAAAAAATCATAACTATTAAACTAGATGGAATATAAAGCTAAAATTTTTATAGGAGACTTGTATATGTCAGGAATATCTCCTTAAAATTTTATAATATTTGGAGGTTTTTTACTATTTTAATAAAATCCAAACTTAGGACTGGTTTGCAGTTGGCTAGTTGCTGGAAATTTGTACACATTTTGGATTTTTATCATTTCAGCATTCTAGATGAAGTATTTTGAGAAAAGTCAAAACTAAGAACATAAATTATACTTGTTAAACTTTCTTTAGAGTCTAAGAAATTAATTTTCTATGAAGAATTGAATTTATAATGAATTTTACAATATTGAATAAGTGACAGTATTTTAACTCCAGTATAACATTTCGACCCTACTATAGGTTTTGAAGAATTTAGGGTTATAGACATAATATTTTGGGAAAACCTATAATTAAAAAGTTATAGTAGACTTGTATACCTTTAATTTCATCTAAAGAACACAAAATTTAATGAAGTATATAATTTTCTATGATTTTTACAAGTAGCATGAGTTGTAGTTTTCGGATTTTGAACCTACTGTTTTGCAAATGAATTTAAACGAAGTAATTGGGGATGATTTTAGATTATCTTAACTACAAAGTTGTAGTAGACTCATTTATGATTCTAATGAAACTAATAAATCTATTTTTGGAGTAGTATTGGAATTTATATGATTTTTACAATATCATTAGGTTGATGTCTTAAAACTTTTACAACGTATAAAATTAGATTTAAAATTGAAATGTTAGTAAGATGTACCTTATGAAGAATTAAGATGTAATTAAAGAATGAAGTTGGAATGTTAAACATGTGATGTTTATAAGGGTTTTAACTCATCAAGTGTTATTGAATGTTGCTCTAAGAAGTTGGTTACTTCATGATTGATAATAAACATAAAGAGAATGGATAAAAGAAGTTAAAAGATATTTACTGAATGAAATTTTTTATATGAGGTTAGATGTAACCTATCTGATCTCTTTTGAGATTGTTGCTTGTTTTAGAGTGAGCAGGACCCAGAATACCGGCACTTGTGATAAATGGAATTTGAGAAGTAGCCAGTGTGGGTTAACTTTCTCTTTGAGAAGTAACTAGTGTGGGCTAGTATTCTCAGTGTTTTGGTTTAAGTCCAGTGGGAAAAGTTAAACTCTAGGTCTTAATACTATAACTTAAACTTAAGGTCAGGAACTAGTTGGAGATATGATGAAACAAGAGCAAACGTGAGTTATGGACTCCATGATGACTCGCGGAGTAAGACAATCACCAGTATTCCGGAACGATGGATAAAATCGGCCATAGAATGATCCACAGAGTGGAATTGATCTCCAGTATTCCGAGCAAGAACGATGCTCACGGGGTATTTGTGCAAGAGGGTTCCAGGATGACTCGCGGAGTGAGACAATTCCCAGTATTCCGGGACGATGGATGAAATAGGCCACAGAATGATCCGCGGAGTGGGATTGATCTCCAGTATTTCGGGGTAAGAACCAATACATGCAAAGTATCTAAATCTTGTAGTAGTCATAGTAGTAGGTTGCATGGCGAGAGACTGTCCTTATAATGAGGAGTACGATAAGGGCTTGTCCTCAGACCTATGTAGTATGGGATGCATAGAATCCGAACAAGTATGCATTAGTATCATCGTTGTGTAATGTCTTCATTAGGCATTAGGTCATATCATACACTGACATATATAAGATATTCACTTTTCACATTTTGTTTCTGCATTCAAGTATGTGAATTGCTAAAGTAGAAGAATCGTTGTATTATAGCATTGCATCAGTTGTCTGCAACTGATGTGCCAACAGTTTTCTAGTTGCAGGTTTGGACTTGGCATGGACTTGAAGTCACTATGATGAGTTGTCACAAGATTGAAGGATTTTCATTATTGTAGATTTTATTGTATTCATTTAATTTCGTTGTGCTATTGTAAAGAACATGTTGTAAATAAAAAGTTTTAAATTCCTTATATTTTTGTACGAATTTGAAGTAAATGATCATGTTTTTCTACGAATTAGCTGTGTTTGAAATTCGGGGCGAGAAGAACTATCCGACTCACGATCTGGAGTTTGCAGCTATTATCTTTGCCTTAAAGCAGTGGAGGCACAATGTATATGGAGAGAATGTCAATATGTTTACTGATCACAAGAGCTTGAAGTACATTTATCAGTAAAGGGATCTGAATCTTCGACAGAGAAGGTGGTTGAAGGTATTGGAAGACACTCTTCCTGAGATCAAGTATCATCTAGGCAAGAAGAATGTAGTGGCTAATGGGCTCAGTCGGAAGAGTAGCTTGTCAACTTTAAAGGGACTAGACTACATGGTAACATTGGTCACGGATAGGTTATGTCTAATCACTGACATTCCCATTACTTGAGTAGCAGTGATGTAATGCTAGATACCACTCATTATTTGTAATACTAGAATATGATTTTAGTATTACTGTCAACGTAACGAGAACTACAGGGTCACACACTTAGAATGGATCGAAATTAGGATTTAAATTCATAAGATGAATTTAGTAGGGAATCCAAGTAAGACTCGGAATCTTAACATTGGTTGGATATTTAATTAGATTAAATGGGTTGATTAAAGTTCAGAGGCCCACATACGAATCTGACCCAGGTTGGATTGTGAGCCCAACGACCCTATTACTCTCTTAAGGTTAATTTTCTGCAGCTATATATATGATACATATCTGTGGAAAAGAGAAACATAAAGAAAATCCTAGCCGTCATAGAAATTGTGAGAGAGAGATCATGAGGAACAACCCCATCCCGCAGCTAGCACCGCAGCATGAGGAAAGTTTGGTTTTGATCCGTTCGTGTGGATACCTTAGAGGCACCGCAACATTGCAGTGCTGTGATCGACATATCTTGGAGACAACAGATTCATCCATAAGGTATAATTCCTAAACACTATTTATGGTTTTCGCATGGATCCATGGCTAGGTTTCAATAATTTTTGTAATTTTTTCTCTGTGTATTCAATTTGTGTTTGCCATTGAAACCTAATAGGAGTAAAGTAACATCCTAGAAATTTTAAATATGTTTTTGGAATTTATAAATGATTTGTGATGAATTTTTGTGATTTATTAAATATTTTTCTGAAATTTACCATTTTGCACATGCAGAACACGTGCAAATATTTTTCTTGGAAAATAAAAAGTCGGGAAATTTAGTTGGAAAATCTAATAATTATTAGTAGATAATAATTCTAAATTTTCTAGATTTTTATGAATAAATTATGACATGTTTGCAAATATTTCAAAATGAACTACTTTTGTGTAAAATTGCCACTTAGGGGCAAATTTTTGAAAATCCGTTTACTGGGCGGCACTTGGAGACCGGCCAGATTGGGGGAAGTTAGGGGATCATATATTTTTACTCTAATTAATTTAAATTGATTTAACATATTGATTTTTGAAGGATATATATATATATATATATATGTGTGTGTGTGTGTGTGTGTGTGTGTGTGTGTGTGTGTAAAGTGGTTTTCTTAAGGAATATTTTATAAATATCTTGTGGAAACCCTAAAAACAACCCCCCCCCCATATAGAAACAACTGCCGCTCTTCCCCCTATTGTGAACATAAATCTTATTTTCTTCATTATTTTCTTGGAGTGGAGGCTTTGATCTTGAATTTCTGCAAGGAGAATGAAGGGACTTTTCTCTATTACTACTAGTGTCCTTCAAATTGATCTTCTTTGAGGTAGGTAGTACTTCTCATCTTGATTTGTTATATGCTTGTAGAATATGATGATGATAGATCAAATATGATATATATTAAGATCCTGCATGATTATAAAACTTGATGTAGATCTATTAGAGGATAAATTTCTATGAATAGTAGTCAAGTAACTTCTTCATGAATAAAAACCCTAATTAGTGAATAATTCTTGACTCTCTTGATATGTTCTTGGACCATAGTTTTGTAGATGTCATGCTAGAATACTCTTATGTGGATATTTGATTGTTTAAAAACATATATTAATGATTCTACCATGAATTAATTGTTGTGATGAAGGTTAAATAAGGTTAGTTGATTTCATGAGATAAAAACCAAAATTTTATTATGTGATGATCATGTTTAGTTTGTTCTTAGGGATGGACTTAATTGATGTAGGAACTGAGGTGAGTTGGACAAGATGCACATGCTATATCGTAAATTTCATCATTATATATATTGTAAATTTCATCATGTATATATATATATATATATATATATATATATATATATATATATATATATATATATATATATATCAATCAGGTGAAACAAATTGCATAGTATCATAAATGGCTATTCCTGGTATTACCCATCCGCCGGGGGAGTGGAATTTGATTTATTTGACTGGCTATCGCAGAATGCGTGACCGTCGACTGTAGTTGGCGATCGCAGTTCCTTGTACTGCAATAATCGGTTGACTGCCGAGACTGGACTGCCACTCTATTTTACTGCATTTTCTTTTTTTGAAAGAATGTTTCTCCAAATTTGCATACAATGGTTATCAGTTTTCCAAAGTGGCTTGATTATAGTATTGACATGTATATATATATATATATATATATATATATATATATATATAATAAAACACAAAGAAAGCTATCAAGTGGCTCTCCTTCAATCTCCCTAAAAATCAAAGGCCCGGATCTAACCTCACAAAACATATTTTTCCCCCAAAAGTTTCCCCCCAAAACTCAAATTCAAATTTCCACCCAAAACAACTCCTATATTTATTTAATTATTATTTTTCTCTCTCTCTCCCTCCCTCTTCTACTCAAAAAATTAAGAAAATAAAAATTTTAAAAATTTTAAAAAATTTAAAAAATGAAAAAATGAAAAATTTTAAAACTTTAAAAATAAATCAAAATAAATTAAAAAAATCATATAATATGTTTTTTGCTCTATGTTTGCTACTTCAATTAATTTGCTGGACCTCCAAAACTATTTAATATGATCAAACAAGGTGCACCATTCCGAAGCCGTGCCGTAGACACGTGTCAACGGGCAAACCTAGTATATATATATATGTAATATCCCAGGCGGATATTATATTTGTATAATAATTATTATTTTTTAATTAAAATATTTTTATGGAAATTTCTTGGTTTTACTAAATAAAAACGTACCAGTGAATATATAATAGTAAGTATATATATGTGTTGTATCAGTTTTGTTCACTTATACAAAATCCTGTAAAATGCATTTTTGAGAAAAATATCTAGAAAATCTCGGGCAGATATTTAAAATTATTATTTTCAGAATTGAAATATTTTTGGTGGATATTACCCGGTTTTATTAATAGACATTATCTGTATATATATACCAGTCTGTATACATGTGTATTGTATCAAATTGGTACTGTAATCTTCCGAGCCGATAATAAAATTTATTTTATTATTATTTTCGGAATTAAATTATTTTCATACGGATTGTGCGGTTTAACAAACGGAAATTATCGGTATATATATTAATACATACGTATGCGTATTGTACCGATTTCTTATGTTTGTACACATCGTGTAGTATGTGTTTTGGACAATAATATCTTATTTTTTTCATGATTAATCAAAACTAGATGGCTAGGAATTTTTTGGAGGCTTAAACATAGGGTTTATGATTAATTAAAATACATAAGAGTATTAATAGGTGTTTTCTACTAGAACACTCTCCTCCACCTCACCCTCCACCTCACCCCCTCCCCCTCATTACCCCTTGGCCGGCCAAACCCTTATCCAAGGGTGTTTGTGCAAAAATCCTTGGTGCATTTGCACTCTCCACACTCTCTTTCATCCTATAAATACCCCTCCCCTTCACCCTTTGTCTCATTTACAAGAAAAAAAAAATTAGAAAGGAAAAGAAAGAGAAGAAACCCTAAGTGTTCTTCATTTAGGGGTTTTCCATAAGAGATTTTCTAAAGGAGCTAGGAGGAAGGAGAATGTTGCTATCTAGTTCTTCCTACAAAGAGAATCAAAGGTGGGGGTTCTCTACTTGTCTTTTATGTATGGTTTTTGTTCTCTTTTATTGTGTATGTGTAGAAAGAACCCATCTTTAGGGTAGCTATTTGTTCTATGTGAGCAAAGAACCCATCTTATGATGTTTATTGTTGTAGGATAAAAAGAACCCATCTTTATGATGTGTAGTTGTGTATGTGTATGTCTAAACAACTTGGACTAAAATCTTAAGCATAAAGTGGTTGTAGGGATCAAAATGATCCCATGGAAAAGATGGATGATAGATTTTAAATAAACAACATAAATGTGTAATCTTTAGACTTTTGTTATGGTTATTTTGCTAAACTAACAACGTGGACTAATTTGTTTGGGCATATGAGTAGTGTGAGTCCAAGAGGACCACATGAAGAGTTTTGAATGAAGAACTTGCTAAAAACACATAAAGATTGAAGCTTTATCCTTGTTATGCTTATTGTTGTTATTATGGTTATTTTTTTGGACTATAACTATGAGCATATCAGACTAGTAAGGGAGAATGTTTACACACCCATTTTAGGGTTGTAGAACTCTACTAGCTATTTTGAAGATAAGTCTTTTGTTATATGTTGCTCTCTACTTTGGTAAGAAATCAATCTTTACTAACCCTAGTTCATAAAAAGTTGATCTTATTGTATGTAGGAACATGTAGGTTGAAGAAAAGTGGGTTTCTAATATGTAGGAATTTGTAGATTCAATAAAAGTAAGTTTTGTAATATGTAGGAACTTGTAGATTTGATAAAATTAGATTTTTGTAATAAGTAGATAGTTGTAATTCATAAAAAAAGTAGTCTTTGTAATAATTTAGATAAAGTCTTTTGTAGCATGTTCTAAATTATTCTAGGTTGCTAGAAGACCCAAGAACCCACCATGCTTGAGTTATTGTAGTAAAGAAACCATGCTTAAGTTGTTTTAGGTTGCTCTGGTAAACAACCCATCATACTTAAGTTTTGTAGGTTGTTGTAGTAAAGAAACCCATGCTTGAGTTGTTGTAGAAAGAAACCCATGCTTGAGTTGTTGTAGAAAGAAACCCATGCTTGAGTTGTTGTAGTGAAGAAACCCATGCTTGAGTTGTTGTAGTAAAGAAACTGTTGCCGCTGAATCTGGTGTGGGGGCAATAGATAGAATTTATGGATTCTTAAAAAAACGAACGAGGCAAACCTATTGACCTGTTGACCTTCACCAAACTATTGACCAGTCTCTTGCTGCTGCCGCGAACCTGCAAAATGTGCAATACACCGGGATGGATCCCGGCGACGCACCCTCCGACGCTCAAGTCAGTAATCAGAATGATTAAGAAAGAGCTTTCACTGGAAAAAGATTGATTACCTTCTTATGGTGGGGGGAGAATGGATTTTATAGTCGCCTTAGGGATCAGTTTCGAGATAATAACAAATCTCTACTTCCCTGTGTGGATGGATAGAAGTGGTTAAAACCTCCTCTTATGGATAATTATGAATCTGAATTCTTCTTTATCCTTCTGAATTGGTTTGTAACGGGTTGGGACTCATACCCAGTAAGACATATCCGTTTATGGGTTATTGGGCTTTGAAGAAAGATCCAGTCCCCATTTCAGACCCGTTTGTAAGTGAAATTACCATTTTACCCCTACGCTTTAAGATTCGTGTCCAATTCAAACGGTCCCGATTTAATCCCATTTTTAGCCATATCACTAGCCCCCCGCTCCTTGAGACTGAGTTCTACAGTCTTTAAGGAGTAGTTTTGTTGATCTAATAGCGTACGGGATTTTATCGAAGTTCTTAAGGGAGTTCGGATCTTGCTCGAGATGTAACGGTGTTATTCTGAGCTTGTAAAATGTCCAAAATATCCTCAGAATTTTCTGGATTTTTTGTGATTTTTCCAGATTTTTCTAAATTTTTCCTCATTTTTTTTGAATTTTTATTTATTTTTCGAATTAAATAATTAATTAACGAAAATTTTAATTAATTATTCTAATTTAATAATTATCATTTTCAGAATTTTTAAATAGTTTTCTGAATTATTAATTTTTTTTAGAACTTTTTAATTAATTTTTTCGATTTTTAATTAATTTTTCGGATTTTTAAAAATAGTTAATTCAAATAAATTAATTAATTAATTAATTAAATATTACCTGGACACGTGGTGCTAATATTTGCATTGATCATGATCAGATGGCGCGCATCACAATGCGGATCATTTTCTGGACACGTGATGTGTTTCTGGACGTTGATCATGATCAGATGGCGCGCATCACAAAGCAGAGCATTCTGCTGGACACGTGGCGCTAATCTGTGCGTTGATCAGGTCGTGTCACGAACTTTGAGATGATCTGACGGCTCGTGTGGCTCGGCAACATTTTTCTCCAATTACGAGCACGGAACCTCGGTAGCTCGGCCCCGAACGCCGACCCACCAGATGCTGACACGTGGCCGGTCAACATTGAGCGTTGACAGCCACGTGGCACCCCCCTGCATTTTTTTCTTCTTTTTCTCCCGCTCTGTCTCTTTGCTCCTTTCTTTCCTTCTTCTTCTCTTCTTAAACCTTTCCCCCATCTTCGACTTTCCTCTGCCTTCTACTCCTCCACTTCTTTTTTCATCGTCAACTTCGAAGCTCAGAGGCACGTGGTGAAAGGAGCTCGGAGGTGCTCGACGAACGAGTCAGAGCTCACGACGTGGAGGTCGACGGGGAGCTCGCTGAGCTCGAAGGCGCGACGAGGGGAGCTCGAGCTTCGACTGTGGAGGCTCGACGCAGTGGAGTGGAGAGCTCCTTATTGGAGCTCGACGAACTCGAAGCTCAGTCGAGAGGTGCTCGGAGTACGAAAGAGTTCGGCGAGGAAGAGGAGCTAGTTGACATGTGAGCTCACTGAGGGTGGAGCTCGGCGAGGCTTGGTGCTGAGGCCATGGCGGAGCTTGGTGCTCGACTGTGGGGGAGCTCAGCATCGGAGCTCGGTGTTGGAGATGACTCAAGCTTGGAGTTGAGGAGCATGATGACGGAGCTTGGCTATGGGTTCGTCGACGCTTCGACAGTGGAGGTCGGCGACAAAGCCAGGCGAGGAGCTTGGCGACGAATGGAGCTTAGTGTTTGACGGAGCTCGCTCAAGGGAGCTGACGGAGCTCGTTGAGGTGGTTGTGGAGCTCTGAGACGACGGAGGTCGACGAGTGGAGCTCCACCCTGGGTCGAGCTTGAGGAGCTCGGCGTGTCGTGGAAGGTGAGCTTGTTGACGAAGCTCGGTCGAGGATCTTGGTGATGGCGAGGTCGAGCATGGCGTGGAGCTTAGTGCTCGGCAGTAACGGCGAGGCAGTTGGAAGTAGTGGCACTGCTTGTGAAGCTCGAGCTCGGTGATGGGTTTGGCGAGACCATGGTGGAGTTCGTCGGACGTGCAGCTCGGGGGGAACTAGACGAAGGAGGTCGGCAATGGAGAGGAGATCGTCGGAGCTTGGCGAAGTCTGAGGTTGGAGCTCGGCGAAGTCCGAGGTTGGAGCTCGGCGAAGTGGAGCTCGGCCATGGCAGAGCTCATTGAGGTGAGCTCGACGACGAAGGAGGGGGCGAGGAGCTCGGATGGTGAGGAGGTTCGTGCTCGGAGCTTTGGAGTTTCGGCGATGGCTTGACGAGGTCGGAGCCTGCGTTGTTTTTTTTTTCTTTTGTTCTCCGTGGTTTTTTGCGGGAATGCCTGAGGGAGACGAAGTGAAGTAGGGTAACGGATTTTGGTCCATAACGGGTCCGACCTGTTAACCCGTTAACTTTTAAGTCCCATTTTTCTCTTTATCTGCTTGTTGGTTTGGCAAATCCGAACATGGATTTTGAGGTAAACTTTTTGCCATTTTTGCAGTTCGGTAGCTCAGTAGCTCGAATTTTAGATCCGAGCTACGTGGCTCCATCTGGACGGTTGATCATGATCATGGCGCGAACGATAAGGCACGAAGGCGTGGATCATGAGAAAACGTGATTTTGTCGTTTTGTGGGCTCAGATCACGAGAAAACGTGATCTTTTTGTCTTATGGACGTGGCAAAATCTGAGCCATCCATCAGTCGTTAGCGCGAACATCTGGACGATCTAACGGTCCAAGGAGCTCGGAGGTTTTTTTTCCCCAATACGGAGGTCGGTGCCCCAGTAGCTCGGCGCAGCTGTGTCGCGATCCACTTTCCTGGTGCTACAGAGGTCCGATCGTGGCGTGCAACCCCTCGTTTCGAAGCTAACTCGAAGATCTACAACTTCTCTTTAGGAGTGGGTTGAAGAATCACCATTCTTCATGGTCAAAATAACCCTGCAACATCCTTGTCTTCATGAAGTTGAGGAGTCCCACTCTTAGGGGTAAAGAAGAGATGGGCTAGGTAGATCCTCGTAAGAGCCATGGAAAGATCCATTCTTGGAGGTGAGTGCAAGGAGCAACTCTAGGGGAGAGTTTTGAGCTTCGAACTCGCTTAGAAGAGACCCACTCGGGAGGCGAGTGGGACGAAGGGCTTGGCTCTAGGAAAGAGCCATTTGGGTGACAAATTTGACGAGCAACTCTAGGAGAGAGTTGTGCTCCGAACACGTTGAGAAGAGGTCCCGCCTTGAAAGCGAGCGGAGCGAAGAGCTTGGCTCTAGGGGAGAGCCATTTGGGAGACAAGTTTGAGGAGCAACTCTAGGAGAGAGTTGTGCTCCGAACACGCTTAGAAGAGGCCTGTTTTGAAGGCGAGCGGAGCGAAGAGCTTGGTTCTAAGAGAGAGCCATTTGGGAGACAAGGTTGAGGAGCAACTCTAGGAGAGAGTTGTGCTCCGAACTCGCTTAGAAGAGGCCCGCTTTGGAGGCGAGCGGAGCGAAGAGCTTGGCTCTAGGAGAGAGCCATTTGGGAGACAAGTTTGAGGAGCAACTCTAGGAGAGAGTTGTGCTCCGTACTCATTGAGAAAAGGTCCGCTTTGAAGGCGAGCGGAGAGAAGAGCTTGGCTCTAGGAGAGAGCCATTTAGGAGAAAAGGTTGAGGAGCAACTCTAGGAGAGAGTTGTGCTCTGAACTTGCTTAGAAGAGGCCCACTTTGAAGGCAAGCGGAGTGAAGAGCTCGGCTCTAGGAGAGAGCCATTTGGGAAACAAGATTGAGGAGCAACTCTAGGAGAGAGTTGTGCTCCGAACTCGCTCAGAAGAGGCCTGCTTTGGAGGCGAGCGGGGCGAAGTGCTTGGCTCTAGAAGATAGCCATTTGGGAGACAAGTTTGAGGAGCAACTCTAGGAAAGAGTTGTGCTCCGAACTTGTTGAGAAGAGGTCCGCTTTGGAGGCGAGCGGAGCAAAGAGCATCAGAAGGCTCTAGGAGAGAGCCATTCGGGAGATGAGTTTGAGGAGCAACTCTAAGGGAGAGCTTTGAGCTCCGAACTCGCTTAGAAGAGGCCCGCTTTGGAGGCGAGTAGAGCGAAGAGCTTGACTCTAGGAGAGAGCCATTTGGGAGACAAGTTTGAGGAGCAACTCCAGGGGAGAGTTGAGCTCCGAACTTGTTGTTTAAGTGAGACTCGACAGTTGTAGGAGCAATTCCGAATGGCGAACCACTTCTTACTCGCTTGTAAGCGAGTAGTTGAAAAGGAATCGAGCCAAGTTTTGGACTCCGAACTTGTCGTTTAAAGAGATTCAACAGTTATGGGAGCAATTCCGAATGGTGAACCACTTCTTACTCGCTTGTAAGCAAGTAGTTGAAGAAGAATCGAGCCAAGTTTTGGACTCCGAACTTATTGTTAGAGGGGGTTAACGATTTGTAGGAGTAATTCCGAATGGTGAGATGCCCTGCCCTTGCTTGTTTGCAAGTGGCTAAAGCAACGTCGAACCAAGTGTTAGACTCCAGACTCTTTTTTTAGCTTTGTAAGTTGTGGGAGTAACCATGTAGGAGAAGCTGAACTCTGAACTCACCATTTAACGAGTCTTAGAGGTGACTCGGAGAGATAGAGATGAAGCAAGAGCAATAATTTTCAATAAAAAAATGCTAAGTTTTATTGAGATAAACTAAGTGGCCGCTTCAATAGGGCGGGCCATTATTACATGCTTCTTGGCCATGTTACAAGCATCGGCCTTATTGAAAACTGAGATCCTACTTTTACGATAGGGTCAAGGCCTCTTGGGAGGAGTTGGGTTCTCCCCCCATAGGACCTCCTTAGATGAGGTGGAAGACGGCCCCAGGTTCGGAATCTTGGAACTCGACGGACCTCTCTCTTCATTTGTAGGCTCCTCAGGGTGGAAGTTCGGCCCCATCTTTTTGGACAAACTTGGTCAGGTGTCTCCGCTGTATGAGTTCTTCAATCTCCTCCTTGAGAGCCCGATAATCATCTGTGTCATGGCCGTGGTCCCTGTAAAAGTGGCACCACTTATCTGTGTTCCTCTTCTTGCCAGGGGTATTCATTCTAGGGAGAGCGCCGAGTAGCCCTTCCTTGTTCACCTCCATAAGAACTTCTGATATATTAGCAATGAGGGGGGTGAACTTCTCAAAACGAGGAGCTGGGCGGCATTGGCCATTACCGTCCCTCTGGGATTTTTGGGGCCCCTCTTCGTTCGTATTCTTCCGTTTGTTTCCGGAAGATGATTCCTCAAGAGTAGGGGGGTTTAGAGCCTCTTCTACTCGAATGTACTTCTCACTCCTAAGCAGGAGTTCTGAGAATTTTTGAGGAGACTTCTTGGCAAGGGACGCCTTAAGGTCGGCATTAGTGACGTTGCGCTCGAATGCGGCAGAGGCTACTGATTGGTTGAGGGAGGGAATGGACCGGGCTTTGGCGGTGAAGCACCGAACGTAATCCCTTAGGCGTTCACCCTTTCTTTGATTGAGGGTCACCAGAGATACACTTATTTTCTCGGCCCAGCGGCTACTCACGAAATGAGTAAGGAAGAGCCCTTCGAACTGATCGAATGAGAAGATGGAGGCCAGGGCAAGTCGAGAGTACCATTCTCCCGCAGGCCCCTTCAACGTGGTAGGAAAGATTTTGCAAAGGAGGGCGTCTGAAGCATGGTGGATCATCATGAGAGTTTTGAAACTCTCTATGTGATACGCGGGGTCGACTCCCCGGTATACGACTCGAAGTGAGGCAGCTTGAAGTTTTCTGGGACGGGGGCCTCCATGATGGTGTGGGAGAATGGAGGCCTGCTCGGGCGGAGGTTTATCGCCCGTTGCTCTTCTTTCCTGTCAATTCGGTCGAGGCACCTCTCCATCTCGTAGAGACGGCGGTAGACCGAGTCTTCTCTTCGATCATATCTTGCCGAGCCCCGGGACTCATCTTCGTACGAGGGTGGACTGGGGCTGCAGCGATGGTAACTTGGAGATGGACGAGGACTGGGAGTGTGAAGGCGGTAGCTCCTAGCTGGCTCAGGAGTATGTGGCCTCTGGTCGTTATTTGGGGCGACATTGAGGGCCCGCTAGACTGCTGTTTGGAAGTCATGAAGCTCTGCCCTTGTGACTGGTGCCTCTCCAGCTTGGCGGTCCCTATGTGTGGCTCGGCTGACTAGAAAACGGGTTCTCCGCTGATGACATTGAGGGGACTCTCTTCGCCTCCTCGGGGGGAGGGATTTTCTGGTCCTTGGTCGGCGGGGGGTTCGGACTCTTGAGACTCCTGGGTGCTTAGGTTGATGGACTCTCCCAAGGGCTCGCCATCTATTCCGGCGAGTTCGGAGGTCGACCCCCTTTTGGCGATCGGTAACCACTTGATCAGCAACCACTTGAGAAGCCATAGAGTCAACTGTAGGATTGTGGACTGCGATATGGTCCTGAAGAGGATGTTGCTTTGGACGACTCCTACGAGAGCCCCCCTGGACAGCCCCCCGAGACCCTGGAGGGGCCTGTTGAGGAGGAGCACCTCGAGTTGGAGGAGGGGGAGGAGGAAGAGAAGTCGTTCTTCGGCTGGAGACTGCTGCCTTCCACTTCTCTTTTGAATGCATGACTTGAAACTAGTTTCGCTAATGAAGTTAGGTCGGGTTGCTTTTTCGTTTCCCACAGACGGTGCCAATCCGTTGTCGCTGAATCTGGTGTGGGTACAATAGATAGAATTTGTGGATTCTTGAGAAAACGAATGAGGCAAACCTATTGACCTGTTGACCTTCACCAAATTATTGACCAGTCTCTTGCTACTGCCGCAAACCTGCAAAATGTGCAATACACCGGGATGGATCCCGGCGACGCACCCTCCGACGCTCAAGTCAGTAATCAGAATGATTAAGAAAGAGCTTTCACTGGAAAAAGATTGATTACCTTCTTATGGTGGGGGGAGAATGGATTTTATAGTCGCCTTAGGGATCAGTTTCGAGATAATAACAAATCTCTACTTCCCTGTGTGGATGGATAGAAGTGGTTAAAACCTCCTCTTATGGATAATTATGAATCTGAATTCTTCTTTATCCTTCTGAATTGGTTTGTAACGGGTTGGGACCCATACCCAGTAAGACAGATCCGTTTATAGGTTATTGAGCTTTGAAGAAAGACCCAGTCCCCATTTCAAAATCGTTTGTAGGTAAAATTACCATTTTACCCCTGAGCTTTAAGATTCGTGTCTGATTCGAACGGTCCCGATTTAATCCCATTTTTAGCCATATCAGAAACCCATGCTTGAGTTGTTGTAGAAAGAAACTCATGCTTAAGTTGTTGTAGGTTGTTGTAGTAAAGAAACCATGCATGAGTTGCTAATTATTGTAGTAAAGAACCATGCTTAAGTTGTTGTAGGTTGTTGTAGTAAAGAAACCATGCTTAAGTTGTTGTAGGTTGTTCTAGTAAAGAACCCATCATGCTTAAGTTTTCTAGGTTGTTGTAGTAAGGAAATCATGCTTAAGTTGTATGTGTAAAGAAACCATGCTTAAGTTGTTGTAGGTTGTTCTAGTAAAGAACCCATCATGCTTAAGTTTTGTAGGTTGTTGTAGTAAAGGAACCATGCTTGAGTTGCTAATTATTGTAGCAAAGAACCATGCTTGAGTTGTTGTAAAAAGAAACCCATGCTTGAGTTGTTGTAGTAAAGAAACTTATGCTTGAGTTGTTGTAGTAAAGAAACCCATGCTTGAGTTGTTGTAGAAACTTGTTGTAGAAAAAAACCCATGCTTGAGTTGTTGTAGAAAGAAACCCATGCTTGAGATGTGTAGTTGTTCTAGATTAAAAGAATCCATGCTTGAGTTTGTATGGTTGTTTTAGATTCAAAAGAATCCATGCATGTTTAAGTTATATGTTGTAGTGGTTTTTTATTAAATTCTAAAAGGAACCAATGAGCTTAGATTGCATGCCAATCCAATTAAACTATTGAAACGAACCCATGTTCCATATTTGTTCTAGTTCGATTTTTAAGAAGAAAACCATGAAACTAGCTCCATGATAGTTCTAGCTCAAATTGGCGAGGAACCCATGCACATAGGTTCTAGGTGGTTCTAGCTCAACCTTGAGGAAGAACCCATGAACCTAGTTGCATGTTGTCCTAGTTCAAATTTGGGAAAAGAACCAATGAGTTCTAGTTGTTTGTGGTTCTAATTGAAATTGGACCATATAATGTGAACATGCTTCATCTTCAATGTATGGGTAATAATGATTGGGAAAGTCATTAGTCTCATACGTAGCTTATTTGGCTCGTATGTATGTTGTTGTCTCGTACGAAGCTCATTGGGCTCGTATGTAGGTATTGTCTTGAATAGGTAGGCTGTGAGTAGATCCGAGGAGATCTTGTGAAGTCTCGGTTAAGACTTGGTTAATTGTGTCGACAAATTGTTACACACTATAGAAGAGGGATATGTACGGTGCTTTTTCATGACAAGTTGGAAGCACAGTGACATGTCTTGCTTGTTTGGTTAGAAGAGGGACACGTACGGTGCTTTTCATGACGAGTTGGAAGCACAGTGACATGTCTCGCTTGTTGGTTTGGGTTAGTGACATCGTTAGGGTAGTAACAGTTACTTAACCATTTTTATTTATGAATTGCCGAAGGATGAAAGTTGGTGTTAGGGGTGATACCCTATAATCTGACTTCTCCTATAGGCTGACACTAGGATGTGTTATTGGGATGTATCCCCCAGTCAAAGGGATACGGGCGGTACTTTTTCATGACCAGTTGTGAGCATGGGATCCGTATTTCGCCTGTTAATTCCTGAATGTGCCATGATAAGAACGGGAGGTTTTCCTAAGGAAATAGACCATACGATTCCATCAGGTTCTATGCCTTCTCATGATGAGTTGAGGGTACGGAAGAAGGTTGACGAGTATCTTGTGGTTCGTGTTGGTTTTTGAGCGAGGTCCGGTTCGCCGGGCAATAGTGGAAAATAGGGACACCACTATTGCACTGCAGTAGCGGAACTAGACCGTACCTGCAACCTCATCAGTCATGTAGTATTGTGTTAGGAACAGGATAGGTACAAAAGTAGAATTCATAACGCGGGTTCAAATCCCTATATACGAAGAAACAGCTTGATATGGGGCGTATGTAGTATGGGCTGCATACTTTTCCAGAGTCTTGCTTACATTAGAATAAGTGCATCATTACTTTAGTTAATCTTGCATTAGATTCTAAGTCATAGCATACACTGACACATCAATTATATATGCATGTTTCTCTTTTCATCAATATGTTTGCTTAAAGTAGAAAATCGCTGCTAGTCATCAGCCTTAAAGCGTCAGTATATGTACTGACGTCCCCACTTCAATAGGTACTGGATTGCAGAAGCACATGTACAGGATTCAGGAGGACTCAAGGCAAAAGAAGCAAGAGTCGATTCTATTTTCCGCTGTAATTTATTTTATGACGGGAAGCATCCAAGTGAAGTACCAAGTGTTGTTCCTTATTCATTGTACTCTGACGTAATTTGTTGAAATTTGTAACACTTGGGCTTGTAAAGGTATTATTGTAACACTATTGTAATGTATTACAGTTTTATAACATTCAGACTTGTAATACATTTGTGTTGAATAAAAAGTTTTAAATTTTCCTGTTTTCTGTGTATTGTGCCTAATTGAAGGAAAGATTCTGGCTTATGTCACAGTTTTCCAGTGTATATATATATATATATATATACCCATATTTCGGTATGAGAAAGAATCTTGACTGTAT
This sequence comes from Hemerocallis citrina, assembly GCA_017893485.1. Taxonomy (NCBI): domain Eukaryota; kingdom Viridiplantae; phylum Streptophyta; class Magnoliopsida; order Asparagales; family Asphodelaceae; genus Hemerocallis; species Hemerocallis citrina. The sequence continues at coordinate 1,360,622 of JACEHZ010000534.1, read as the reverse complement.
TGTAGTATTCACAGTGTTCATATGAAAAGTTTTATTTAAAATCTCGCTATTCAATATTATGACTTCGGAGTTGAGATTTTGTGAAGTTTTTGAATGGATTTGGTTGAGGTATGAATTGAGATAGACTATCCAAGATGCACCTGTTATATTACTGATTTCATCATATGCAACCACGTATCGATATATATACATACATATAACAGTTTGAGAGATTTTTAAAATTGAAATGGATGTCGCAGACTGCATGTCAGTCGACTACAGTCGGTCGACCGCAGTTCTTTTGAACTTGCTGCAACGGTTGACTGTCATGACTGGGGCTGTCGCCATTTTTTTCCTGCTGTTAGTTGACCGCAATTTTTGTACTGTTGTAGTCGATCGACTGTCATGACTTGGTTTTCACACTCTGTTTTGCTGTAGTTTTCTTTTATTCGAATGATTATTTCTCCAAAATTGTAAATGATGATTCTCAGTTTTCCAAAAATAATTGGATTCAGATCTTACTATTTTCAGAGAGCATATTTTCAAGTTTTAATGGAATTTAACTCAGATTTTCGTGGTTTTAGAAAGTAAATGTTCTCGAAATTCAAGAGTATCACATTTCAGATTTTTCTACCGTTTGAAGATTTAAAATCTCTGTTTAATTGATGTTTAGTTTTAGTTTCTTAATTAATTACGTGGACATGGTGTACATGGAGGTACTTGGGTTGGGTTATTGGATTTGAGGGAAATCTTCATTGGGAGTTAGATGATTTTGGATTTATGTGACACAACGAAATGTTTGAAATGTTATTTGAGTTAGGAGTCTCTAGAGGTTGGGTAAGACCCTAGCATGCCGATAAGTAAGATTTTGTTGGAATTTGGCCAATGGAGCTTTTGTTTCGATTCAATAAAGTTACGTCTGGTTGGGTACACCAACTCTAGGGAGACTGTGATTCTATTGAACATAATAAACATAAGGACAGGCAGTAGCTGGAGTTGTGATGAAACAAGAGAAAACATGGGTAGGGATGCCTCATATGATCAGACGGTGGGAGATAATTCCAAGAATTACCGGGGTGTAATCACGGATGGTGTGGGATGTATCTTCAGGATTACCGGGGATCGGGACGATGCTCTTGCGATGTCGTGTGATGATGTACCATCTGGCCGGACGACGTGGGTTTAAATTTCCATATTTATAAGGGTGTGAGGGAGTGTACCGAAAATCACGGACGATGGGGAGTTGATTTTTCATAATTATCCGGGGCATGGCACTAGATTCTCACAAAATGATCTAAATCTTAAAGTAATCACTGTAGTAAGTTAGTTGCATAACGTGGGATTGAACCCTATAAAGTAGAGAACGATAAGGGCTTACACCAAACCTACGTAGTATCGGATGAATAGAATCTGACAAGTATGCATTAGAAATCATCATAAGCATTTGCATTTCTTGACTTGTTTTATTCATGCTTGTTTTCTGTTTTCATCTCATACACTCAACACTTAGCCTAGCTTCACTTGTTGTTTTACGCTTCATTTATCGGTGTTTCATATTCCATTTGTTATTGATGTGTTAATATGTTTCACTTGTTGTTCTATTTATTATTGTTATGAAACATTTATTACTGCTTTATTAATATGCATCAAGTTTGTGTTTGTGAGATCTAGAAGTATCACTATTATTATAGTTGACGTCAATTGCCTTCAACTGACGTGCCAACTCTTCAGTTTATTTCGCAGAACTTGCAAGTGATAAAGATTAAATGTTGGGTTGTGTTGTAATAATGTATTCAATTCTTTCTGCTGTGTAAATGTAGGAAAGAACTGTTCTAATAAAAAGTTTTAATTTTCCCTGTATTTGCTACTGTGTTTATAGTTGCAATTGAAGTCGATTCTGGAAATTGTGCCACTTATTTCTAATTTTATTTATTGGAAATTCGAAGCGCTACATATGTCACGCCCCGCTTCCCAAAAAGAGAATACGGAATACGGATACGTGACTAAGTCCAGCAAATGATTTTCAACATCCATAAGTTGTCAGGATCTTTACAATATTTCACAAGAATAATCAGAGTCGGAAGAAAGAAAAGTCAACCAAGCATGCATATATGAACCAATACCAACAGAATTTACTTGAAACAAAATATAATAATCTCAAATAAATCAGATCCGAACAAGTCAATAATCTTGGGTCACATTGCCCAATACAAAAAAATCATCCAAGTAACTGATACATTATTCAAGAGCAACAAAAAATAATAATAATAATGGTAGGAAATAATAATAGCAAAACTCCAGCAACTAGTATCTCATGTCACCAACTCCATCAGGTAGCTGATCTCCATGATCTGCAATTTAATAAATTGCAGGAAGAGAAAAAATAAAACAAACTCCCGTCAATGCAAGTTACGGGCCGCTTGTAGTGCAGGCACAGGTACATGAAAAATAAAAAAATATAGAATAACAGTAGAAGCAAGCATAGCATGGTATAGGCATGTCAACAGAACAGGATAACTAATATGAATCAAGAAACAAAATCAAGTAACATGATATACTAACAGGTACAGGTAACATGTATCAAGTGTCAAGCAAGCAGGTTAACAGGTTTACATGTAACCGATAAGCAAGTAAACAGGTAAACATGTAACCTATAAGCAGGTAAACATGTAACAGGTAAACAGGTAATCAGGTATACAGGTATACAGGTAAACAGGTACAGGTACAGGTATCATGTAACATGTATCATGTTATGTCAAGTCTTGTATTATTACTATCTAGGTAGCACTTCATGCGTCCCAGGTTTATACCACATGGTTGCTACATTCAAACAATTTCGTTTTACATTTCATAGTGGATCATAGAGGGAAGTGTACTCAGGGACAAGCCTCAAGTAATCAAGTAACAAGTATCAAGCCTCAAGTATCAAGCATCAAGCCTCAAGTGTGAAGTATCAAGCCTCAAGTGTGAAATATCAAGACTCAAGTATCAAGTATCAAGACTCAAGAGTGAAATATCAAACCTCAAGTAATCATGTAAGATCTATAGATCCCCTTCCGAGTACATGTTTCTGTATTTTCCACTATTAGATCTTTTCCTTAAACCCTGGCATGGTTATTTATTATTATTATTGAACATGCATGTATGTGTCCCAAGCAGGAGAAGAATAACATGGTATAAACAAGTAACAAATTCAGGTTGAAAGATAAACATGCACATGTGAAAGACAACACATAAAAGAGTAGGACAACGAAAATTCTAGTTCAGGACAGCAAGACAGTGCTGCACCAAATCTAGGATTCTCATTGCCACAAACATGCAAACCTGGATTCATCAAAGAATCTGGAAAATAGACTCCTAGTCGAATCCAGCAAATATATATAAGTCATATGGTGTTTCACAAAAACAAGTCTCAAAATAGAATTGAATCCAGAAAACATGTTCAGCTAGAAATCAGAAGTTTGTATTCAAGAATAGGAAAACAGTATCAAAACTTATTAATTAAATCCAAGAAAAATCTAGGATATTCTCTAGTATGTTTAGTAACAGAAAATAAAGTTTCATAATTTTCTAACATTGGTAGAATAGTCAAGTAAAATCAAACAGCAAGACACGGTAGTTTTGTAAACCTGGAATCAGAAACACTGCAGTACTAAAATAACAATATCTCACAAAATATAAATCAAAATCCAGATCCGTCAAAATGGTGATAAAATAAATACAGCAGGCTATAATTCATATTCACAAAGTTTTGATAGACATCAAGTAGAATCAGGTCGAAATTATGTATCTTTACTGAACAGTAGGAAAATTCTATATGTGTAGTAATTGTTCACAAGCACAAAATGGTTTATAACAGTTATCAATTAAATCCATAAAAATTAGGGGTTAATCCCAATCAAGTCTAGTTGTAACCAGCAAAATATTGGATCAAAATATTATCTTTAACATCAATATAAAAATAGATTACCATACAGATTCATATAAAACTGGATCTGAAATTTTAAACACAACTCTAGTAAAATAGCCATAACTCGAAACTCATAAATCAAAACTGAGATCTGTCAGAAAATCTGGAAAGTAGACAGAATTCTCTATAATTCATATTCACAAATAATTTTTATATACTGACCTTAATAGGATCTAAAATACTGATCAAAACGGGAAAACCGGCAAAACGGAAAATATCCTTCATGCACAAAATCAACTAGTTCACACGAAACTCATCCAAAACATAACCAAATGTAAAATATGTTGTACTAGATGTCCATGCAACAAGGTATAGGGTATTTAGCAAGTCCACAACAAGTTATACTACTATCAACGCATCAAGTATACGAGATCACACAACAAGTCATGAACAGCATGCATGTATACAACAAGAAGTGGTCATCCCTAGGTTATTTCATGTCATGTGGGTAATGAGGAAACTACGGGTGGGTCAACACAATAGAGACAAGATCAACAAGGGTTTTCATATAAGAATTGTCTTTAGAACACAACTACACTACAGACGGTATTTAGTACTTGTATTACACAAAGAGAAGAATACAAGTTACTTCCCTTAAGATGACGATGGAAACAAAGCAAGAACGAGAATAACGGGAACAGATTCCCGGCACGAACACAATGAACGAATCACGAACACATGATCACAATCGCAAATACGAACACAAGCATGGATCTTGATGATCAAGAGGACGATCAAGATCAAGATGGTCAAATGGCTAGATCCAAGAGATCAAGATCAAGATGACCGGATCAAATCGGAAAGCCAGATCTCCCTGATGATGAAGAAGATGATGATGATCAAGATCGATCGATTGAACGGCTGTGATCAAAGGAAGTTGATGATCATCATGTTTGTGATGATCAAGAGGAGATCAGATGGCCAGGATCACCCCGATGGTGATGATCAAAATGATTATCAATATCAACGAGATCAGACGGCTGGGGTTCAACATGATCAAGAACCACATCAACAACAAATGCCATGGCTCTGGCTTGGCTCGACTAGCGGCGGCGCACTGCGGTGGGAGGATGACGGCAGACAGGTGGTCGGCATGGTGCACTGGATTGCGGGAGTGGCTGACGAAGCCGCTGTTGCCGAGGTAAGGGGACATCACAAGGGGCATTGTGGTCGTCGAGTGGCGCGGTACAGCGGAGGGATGCAGGGGCTGTTGCTGCAGAGGAGCACCGGCTGGAAGGGCATCGGGGCTGCATCGGACAAGGAGCAGGGATAGAGCGGCGCAACTGGGGTGACCGCTGGCTGTGGGTCGTCGCTGGGGCGCTATGACACCGGGGCTGAAGACAGCAGGGGACCAGGGCTTGGCTGTAGGGCGACGCTGGTGCGACATGAGGTCGCGACAGGGAGGGCGCGCAGGGTGGCTGGCGGAGACATGGGAGGAGCACCGGGATGATGAGTAGGAGGGGAAGACGACAGGGATGGTGCAGCGATGCTGCAGAGGGGAGGGTCGCATCGCGACTCCGACCGAAGTCGGCAGGGGTAGGGAACTGATGAGCGGAAGAGAGCTGGGGGTAGGGCGTCTCCGGAAGTAGAGGGAGAGGGTGCAGGAGACAATTGGGAAAGAGAGACAAAGAAGGGTAAGAGGCGGCTGATGGGTTTAGAATAAACAGGGGGGGTTATATAAGGATAGTTAGGTTTTAGGGTTAGGGTGCATAGGGTGACGGCTGAGTAAGTATGGGGGGGGGGGGGGGGGTAAACGGGTTTTGGGTTGTATAGCAAACGGGTATGGGTTGTATATAAAAGGGTATGGGTTTGGGTATTTAAATGGGTGTTAGGTAGAAAAGATCCAATAGGGTTTTAAATAGGGTTTGGGTGTAGATTGGGTAACAGGTAGGGCATAGAGTTAAACGGGTAGGGTATATTGGGTTTGGGGTTTAGGTTAAAGGGTATTAAAGATCCAATAAGAAAATTTAAATAACCAATAAAAAGTAGGTTTATCAAAAATATATTTTGTACTTCAAAATAATAATAATAATAATAATAATAATAATAATAATAATAATAATACTGAGAATAATAATAATAACACAAATAATAGGATTTGTATTATAGTATAAGAATCATTTGAAAATAACAATAAATACAAGTAATGAAAAGAACAGATTTTACCAGGAGATACAAAATATTTTTGAAATAAAAATGAATTTAAGAAAAAGAAATTTTTTTTTATAAAGAACCCAAACCCAGATAATACAAAGAAAAAGAAAATACACCCAAAATACAGAAAACGGAAAACAGGGGTTGCAACATATTTTGGTGTGGAAGCAAACAGATAGTGAGTTTATGTTTGAAGGAAACTACTAAGGACCTGACCATTGTTCATTGCTGTGAAAAGTAGTTAGAGCTCCTGATAGTGGATCTAGATCGCTGATTGAACACTCTGATCTAAATCCGACGTTTGCTAACGTGGTCAAGTCAGAACCAGAAAGAGAGTTTGATAGATAAATTGCCCATTGCCTTCTGACTGAGGAGGGGGGAGGGTATTTATAGGCCTGAGAAACATTCTAAGAGATCGATATGAATTCTTTATCTCCTGTTTGGATCTCCCCCTCAACAGATAAGTTCTCTTGTTTGAGGATAAGAGATTTGACTAACAGCCTTCATGGGCTGGGTCTCTCTCTTATCGAGTCTAATCTGTCACTTTTTTATGGGTTTGAAAGGAGCTCATGTTTTGTAGAGGAGCCTGGAGAAGGTCCAGACCTGTTAAAGAGGCCCGTTATTGTAACCCTCGTTCCCGTAAATACATATTTTCTGAATATTTTCTGTATTTTGATTATTTATAAATTCATTTCTATTTTAAATTCATTTTGGATCGACAATTATATTTGTTTCGAATGATGATATATTTTAACTTTATTTTTTATTCCTAATTGATCGAATATTTATATTTTAGCCAAAATCTAATATGTTATTACTATTTGGATTTTAATGAATCTGTTGAACTCAAATCTTATTTTGATATTCATATTATTATTATCATTACTATTATTATGTTTTAAGCCCAAACATGCTCCATTTACATGTATTTAACTATTTGATTTAATGTATATTTATATGTATATTTTATAAACCCTATAGTCTATTTTCTTATTGGATTTAAACCCATATCCTTTAAACCCACCTCCTATTGGATCCTACCCGAAACCCATTAGCCCAATATCCTAAATAAAACTCTATATATACTAACCTATATAACCCTACACCCTAATCCCTACTATGCTAACCCTAACCCTAAGAAACCCCTAGCCGCCAACCATGTCCATCCCCATCCTCAACCTCTCCTATGTCTTCCCCAAACCCATCATCTTCCTCCGCCGACCCTCCCCCGCCTCAGCCTCCTGCGACCACCCGAAAGACCATCCCTCACCTCACCACCACCATCGTCTTCATCCGCAGACCTCCGCCTCATCTTCGTCTCCATTCCCGTCACCCTCTACCCGCTCGTCTTCCACCCTCGTCAAATCCATCAGTGCTCATCGACCCATCCACCCTCAACCCTCGAAGCTCTCCCTCTTCGACCAGATCCCCTCGATAGATTTGCCACACCCATCACCACCTCATCGCCCTCGTCAGCCATCATCTTCATCCTCCCGCTCAACTAGCATCCCAAAGCAGAGCACTGCGAAGCCAAGCCCTGTCAACGCCGCCATTCAACGCCCAGTCTAGTTCTGCCGCCGCCTGGACTGTCGACGCCACCGAAGTTAGCCAGTCACCATGCACATCCCCGTCGTCGAGCTGCTGTCCCCGCTGTTCTCCCTCTTTCCCATCGTTGTTAGGTGTTCCGAGGAGAGGGGATCAGCTTTTGGTGTTTGTTGTTTTCTGGTGAGGGGAGGATCCGATTTTTCTATGTGCTGTGTGGAAGGGTATTGGTTCTGCTGTGGTTTGGAGTTGCTGTGTTGATTTCTTTGCTGTGTTGCTTCCGTTTCCTTGTGTACGTGGTGTGCACGTGTGTATTTCGTGAGTTCGTGGGTTCGTTGCTCCGGGATTCTCATCCCGTTATTCTTGGTATTCAAATTAATCGTCTATAAGGCAAGTCAACTTTCCTCTTGAATTTCTAATTGTATCAATTCAAGAATTTTTATTGAAACTCCGCAAGTAGATCTTGATCGTTATCGTATCGTTATATTGATTATCTTTCGTTGAGTCTATTGAGGGTTTATACAAGCTAACCCCAATATTCTTGACTTTGTGGCACTTTTGACTCTAAAGAATTGAATCTTTCATGCACTCATATAGTATCATTAATAGGGTTATGCATATAATCATCACACAAATAATCTATCGTAGTTTTATTGCTATGTTGTATGTTTGAATGATCGGTTGATGTTTGGTTGTTGTTAAAATAGTGTATGTGTGTATTTTTAATTGTTTTTATCATGCTATTGTACCCATCATGCTGATTATAAGATTTATCGACTATAGATTTGATACCCAACATGTTTAATCACCTTATGTCATCAAAAATATGAAAAAACCTGTGTGTTGTTTAATGTCTGTATTTTGCCTGACATTTTCGACTCAGTATTTGATCTTAAAATAAATAACTTTCTGAATAATAGTTGTAGCTCTATGTCTCTAGTTTCCAGAATGTCTTGAATCGCTAAATTCCGAGTTGTATTGCAAAAGTTATGACTGATTTACTACTGCTGTGTTTTTATGTCCAGAATTTCGTCTTTCTAGTTTTTCTTAAATTAATTATTCCTATATCATTGTATTGCATGAATTGAAGTGTGTATATTGCATTGTATGATCCTAATGTCTTATTGTCACCATTCTAATTTTCCAATCCGTGTTATCATCCTATTGTTCTCCTACTGTTAGTATCGTTCATCTAATGTCTCTAGATTGCATATTGTATTGTTCCATTAATAAAATAATTAACAAGCCGAGGTTTAAGGGTTGACCTAGTAGTAGACAATATATGAGACTATACTCGGAAGGGAGCTCGTGGTTTTCCTACAATTACTGAATGACTGAATGACTGAATAACTGGAATAACTGCATATTGTTCCATGGACATTGATACTGAATAACTGAATGACTGGATAACTGAATACTGAAGAGAATCGTTTATATGGTTTGCTGAGTACATGAACTATAGAGTCTACTACTAGAGTCTAAACGAAATTGATTGTATGCATCGAACCTGTGGTATGGAACATATGGGACGCATTAGTAGGTGCATTCGTTAAGATTAAAATAATTAATAGACCTAAGATTTGACACAACATCGACATTGCATATTGTACATCATTGTTTCTATTGATATCGAATATTGTCTAAGTGATATTGACATCGACCATTGAACATTGACATCGAATATTGAACCATTGTTTATAACCATTGTATTGATTACCATGATATTAATTATTTCTATTGTCCCATGTTATTGATTCATATTGATCCATTGAATTCATTGTTATATCGTTATTTCATTGTACCTTGCTGTCTCTACTTGCTGTCCATGACTTGTTCTAAGGACAATTTTTTTCCTCTTTTAAGATGAAGTGTTCATAGGTGTTGATAGAGAATTACCTGCTGGAATTGGAGAACAATCTTTCTAAAGATTTATTGCTTTATAATTGAATGTTATTTCATTGGACTTATTGTATCGAGACTTATCATTATTGTGATTGGATTTATTATTGTATTGGGCTTATGACCTGGATTTTATCATTTGGTTCCAAGTGTTGGATTATTGTATTTGGGATATTTCATATTTTTTTATTCCAAGTATTATTGTTGATGTGGTTGTTATTATTGCCTACGCAATTGTTTTGTACTGTTATTATTGTTGAGTTGATCGGATAAACAGCTTATGGGTACCATTAGTTATTCGCTGGGCTAATGTCATATACTCATATTCCGTATTTTTGGGAAGCAGAGTGTGACAGTTATGATTAATCTGTCTGTAGAATCTTTGAGCTCTGTACTGGAATCGTACGACCCTAATTTGCTGCAATTTTTACCATTATCAGTTCCTTTACAGGCTGTTCTGATTAATCTTAACTTGTTACCTCTCCTCTAATCATGTGAAAAATGTCCTCTCTATACTGGCTAGAGCATTGTTTGAACCCCTGACCTCTCTTCTAATATTTCTCAACCCTATATAACATTTAACTTCACAAATTTCATTTTATTTAGTAATTTAAAGGCTACGCATTATTTATTCCAATTGCTTCTTGTTAGATATTATGTTTAGTCCCATATCGGATTACGTATTAGTTTAGTATTTGGTTCCCTCCTATATATAGGAGATATTGTACTCAGTTATAATAAATCCAATGATCTCTTTTCTCAATTTCTTTGTTAACCTTATCATGGTATCAGAGCACTATCCCTAAATTTTTTTCTCTCTCACTAATCCTTAACCATAATTACACAAATTCCCTTCTTCTCCACTCCAGTAAGATCAACTCCGACAATAATCCCCGACTGCATCATCAATCCCTGCACCTCAACATCTCTCTTCCCGACTGCAACAACCATCTCTAACAGCGGGTGCACCTTCTTCCTCCTTCCACTCTCAGATCCCCATCACCTCCACTGCCCGCATTAAAATCCATCAAACTGCATCATAGATGACCATCTCATGGCTATTGAGAACGGATCAAATCAGATACTATATCGACAACCCTCAAAACCCAACTCCTAACCCCCTATCTCCCCATCGAGCCAGCATCAACAGCAATCCCACTCCCTTCCCGAACACCTAAATCCTCACTCTCGAAGACCTAGACCTTCCTGACACAACACCATCATCCCCGTCGACCTCAACCTCCCAACTCCGGCGACCCATCAAACTCTTACCCTCCATAATCCCCAAATCATATAACTTGTAACTCTAGTCGCCCTCTTCAAACCTTAACCAGTTCCCGACACGTTTTCAACACCCTACCCCGTATCCCGAAACCTGAAATCCAAACCCTACTATCTTATTACTAAACCTAACCCTAACCCAACTCCTGCACTATTTGACGCCCACCGTCAAAAAAGAAACAAAAAAAAAATTCGAATTTTTTTTTTGCAGGTTCTAGTACTTCTCTAATGGAACCCCAGTTTTGCCAGTATCTTTCTGTCTCTAGCGACTTCCCCACTGCTACATCTTCCTCTTCACTCTCCATCATATCCCGATCCCCATCCAGATTCAGACTGCGGCAGCGCCGCCATCATCCTAATTCCGGCCTCCTCCCTCCTTACAGCATCATCCATAACCCTGCTCCACCCCTTCTTCCGACACCAACAGCACCATCTGGTTCCCTATCTCAGTGCTGACACCAACAACACGTCCGTTCTCGTTTTGATCCTTGTCACAACAACACTAGACTTATTCCTCCTCGCAATATTTCTTCCCTTACATTTTTGGCCATGACCATTACTCCGGTCTTGCCATCTCCTGCTTATTATGTCAATCTTCAGCATCGCCTCGCTCAGCTGGAACTCCAGCTCTTGGGTCAGTTTGTCACTGCTGGCCCCTCTTCCCCTGCATTCTCTGTTACTCTCGATATGAATTCTTCCTGAATTTTATATTCTGGTGCATCACATCATCTTAGTAGTAATTATACGCTACTCACCGCTAGCACTATACTTCTCTCTTACTCTCCATCCCTTCACACAGCCGATAGCTCACAACTTCTCACTACACACTCAGGTTGCTATTAACTCTCCCACTCTCACATTACCTTATGTTCTTTATGCTCTCATTTATCCATAAACTTTATTTCCATTAGTGCGATGTGCGATAGTGGTCTTGCCATTACATTTGATTCTTTAGGTTGTTCTATTACCAATTCACACACTGGTCAGGAGTTTAGGCGTGCTAGTCGATAAGGTTGTCTATATATTCTATATTTTCTACATGCACATAAATCTCATCCTTATTTTGCTGGTGTTGTGTCCTCTGATGCTGATCTGTGGTGCAGACGTTTAGGTTATGTTAGTGAGTCTCGACTCAAGACTTTAGCTCGTAGTGGTACCCTTGATCCTCTTTTCTTTACACATTTGCCCGATTGTGAGGGTTGTCATTTAGCAAAACAAATAGCACTCCCTTTTAATAACAAAATTACTTCTCAAACCACCCACCATTTTCAACATGTTCAATCTAACATATGGGGACCCTCTCATGTACCTTCGTGCAAAAGCTATCTGTATTATGTTTCCTCCATCGATAACTTCACTTGATATTTATGGGTTTTTGTTATGCACCAACGATCTGAGATTCCTACTATTTACCAGTTCTTGACGGCTATGATTCACACTCAGTTCAGTGTGCACATCAAGACTTTCGCTCAGACGGTGCTCATGAGTACACTTCTACTACTATGAGATCGATCATTCAGTCTCATGACACACTTTTTCAGCAATCATGCCTTCACACACTTGAGCAGAATGGTGTAGCTGAACGCAAGGATCGTCACATTCTTGAGATGGCTCGCGCTCTTCTACTCTCCTCTTCTGCTCCTCGTTCTTTCTGGGCTAAAGCTGTCATGACTTCTGTTAGTCTCATTAACATCACTTTCTCGTCTACCCTATCTGGTATGTCACCTTATGAGGCTCTTCGTCACTAACCTCCGGACTATAGTATACACCGTCTTTTTTGGTGTATCTGTTATGTCCTTCTCCCTCCCACTTACCGTACGAATCTCACCGCTCACGTCGTATCAGTTCAGAGAACAAAGGATATCGTTGTATTGATCCATCTACGGGTGAATATCCGTATTTTTCGAAATGTCTCCTTTGTGGAAGACTCTCCTTACTACTTGACCTCTCTTGAGGATACTAGCTTTCTCGATTCCTTAGTTGTTGGGCCTACTTCCCTGAACACATCATCATGCATTCCTTTCGATCCCACTCCTTTGGATCCTTTCCCATCTCATATAGACGTTACAACTATTGCTCCTCCTACCGAGACACCACCTACATCACCACAACTTCATGCACCAACACCACCTGCATCCCCACAGCTGCATCCACCCACACCACCGACCTCACCCCACACCCTGTCAATCCACCACATGTCTGTCAGTCTACACTTTCCACTTCGGGCATCCCACCAGCACATTATACACCTGATGCCACTGGTCCTTCTGACCAGTTTGGCTTTGCCACCCTAGCTTCCTACGCACCACAGTTTCATGCATATTTCACTGTCATACACTCCACTCGTGAGCTCATAACCTATCAAGAAGAAATTCAATATCCTGAGTGGTAGCTATTATAGAGAAATTTGGTGCATTTGACCAAACTGGTACTTGGGATGTTGTTCCACTACAAGTGGATCTTCAAGATCAAATATCAACCTGATGGGTCCATTGAGCAGCACAAGGCTCATCTAGTTATCCGATAATTTACTCAGAAGCATGACATTGATTATGATGAGACTTTTGCATCAGTTGCACAAATGACCACACTTCACACTCTCCTTGCCGTTGCTGCCATCCGTCAGTAGCCGTTAACCCAGATGGACATGAAGAATGTCTTTCTTCATGGTACCTTATCTGAGGCTGTTTACATGCATCCTCCTTCTGGACTTACCACACCTCCTCATCATATTTGTCGTCTATGTTGTGATATATATGGTCTGAAACAGGCCCCTCGAGCCTGGTTTGAGTGTTTTTCGTTGTGGCAGCACACAGACCAGTTCCAGTCAGAGTTCGTATGACCACTCTGTTTATGCGGTCAACACAGTATGGGAGGGTATTTCTATTATTATATGTTGATGATATGATTATTACTGGGGATGACTCTGTAGGCATTGCATCCACCCAAAAATACCTTCACCAGCAGTTCTATATGAAAGACCTTGGCAGACTACGTTACTTTCTGAGTCTAGAGATTACCCATGGATCTCGGGGGATACTCATTTCTCAAGAGAAATACACATCAAACATTATCTCTGCTGCATGTCTCTCTGACAGTCGATCAACCGATACTCTCCTAGAGCTTCATGTGAAGCTTCGTCCCATAGATGGTGAACTCCTTCCCGATCCCACTAGATACAGAAAAATTGTTGGTCTGTTTTTTTACTTATGCATGACCAGACCCGATATTGCTCATGCAGTCAGTATAGTCAGTCAGTTTGCTTCCGTTTCTACATCAGTTCACTACAGTGCTCTTCTTCGGATCCTCAGACATCTTCGGGGCACTATCACTCACTCATTATTCATGCCCTCTATATCTAAACTGGAGCTTAGTGCATATTCTGATTTAGATTGGGCGGGTGATCCTACTACCAGACGATCTACCACAGGTTTCTGTCTATTTCTTGGTGATTCGTTGATCTCGTGGTGAAGCAAGAAACAAGTAGTTTTTGCATGTTCTTCCACAGAAACTGAGTACAGAGTGATGACAGCTGCTAGTAGAGAGATTGTTCATGTTCATTGGCTGTTATCAGATATCTGAGTCACTCTTACATAAGCTACTCCTCTTCATTGTGATAACCGGAGTGCATTGCACATTGCAAGCAACTCGATCTTTCATGAGCAAACAAAGCACATAGAGATTGACTGTCACTACGTTCGTGAGCATTTTGAAGCAGTGACCATTTCACTTCATTCTGTTACCTCTTCACAACAGACAGCAGAATTCTTCATCAAATCCCACAATGTTCAGAGATTTCGATACTTGGTTAACAAACTCACATTGTTCGATCCACCGTGAGTTTAAGAGGGGTGTTAGATATTATGTTTCGTCTCATATCGAACTATGTATTAGTTTAGTATTTGGTTCCCTCCTATATATAGGAGATATTGTACTCAGTTATAATTAATCCAATAATCTTTTCTCAATTTCTCTGTTAACCTTATCACTTTTATTGTCTCATGTTCTGATTGCAAACTTATTACAATTGAATTTTTCCAGTGCGTTCCTACATGATTTGCGAAAAAACATCTTTCATAACAAAACGCCGAGCTGACATTATGGGATCCATATGGAAAGCTGTGGCCAGTCAATTACATCTCCTATGCATGCCATGGTGCTTTGAGTGGAGGATAGGGGAAGTTCTCTTATGGAAATAATTTGGAAAAATTCGATGTTTGCCTATTTGAGCTCGTCAAGCCGAGCAATCTCAAGGTGCATATCTTGAGGGTTGTTTTTTTTTTTACTTAAAAGTGACATAATGTCATCGGTTTTATTAATGATATGTTAACGAAACAAATAGCCCAAACAATTACAAACCGAAATGAAATCAAAATATAGCAATCTAACCCAACCACAAAATAGAGATACAACATCTACCATAATGGCTACAACTCCTCATATAAAAAATGGCTGAAACCAAATGTTCCTCCCCCCACCCCCACGGAGAATGCCAAAATATGAGCATCAACGACTACTTGACTTCCTCCAACCGGAGTCTCTTCTTTGCTCCCGCATTACCTGTCAATGAGTCTATTAGCACCAGGATTACATGAAGCATAAATTGAAATCTACAATGAATATTACGAAAGCAAAAATCATTTCTATCAAGTCACAGGATCCAGAGGTTAGCCGCCATAGTAGTATCACATGATTCCCTAAGTTCCTTCCTAATGTTAGAATTTCTCCATGAACCCCACAAATCGTCGATCCAATTTGGGGTTCAGAACCGTATCAAATCCCAATCCCATGACTTCCCACGTCAGCCTAGCCATCGGGCACATAAAAAATGTGGTTTGTGTCCTCCTCCCATAAGCTACACCGTTGGCAGGTCACATCTAATGAGAAATTAATCTTCTTCAGGTTACTTTTACTGAGGACCGCGTTGTTCAATACCAACCACATGAAAACTTTCACTTTAACCGGGGCCACCGTCTTCCAAATGATATTCGCCAGCGAGCTTCTGACTCCACCGTCATTGAGGAACCTGTACATGGAACTAACTAAGAACGAACCACTACTGTGTAGCCTTCACTCTCTATCGTTAGTCAACCCCCTCGCCTGTTGCGCACTCTCTCTCAAAAGCTTAATAAGTAGCTGTAGATCCTCCTCCTCGCTATGGGTTAGGTTCCCATGGAACTCCACCGATAAACACCCTTGCTTCCACACATCTGCCACTAACACATCTTCTTTTGTGGTGACCCTTGCCAGTCTTGGGAATAGAGAGTGAAGTGTGTTATCTCCACAACATTTGTCTAACTAGAATCTAGTCGCTTTCCCATTACCCAGGGTGCATCTGGTATTGGAATGAAAGATATCTCCCACCATGGAAAAACCTTTCCAGAGGTATGAAACTTTCTTTGCTTGCTCCTTCCTCCAAATCTGATTTTTTTTCTTCTTCTTTTGTATAGCATAAACGAGTTACCCCACCACGCCTACACCGTTTGTGCATTTTCCACCACCATTTCGATAGTAGAGCCTTATTCAACTCCCGCAGATTGACAATTCCCAGACCACCAAACTCTTTCCTTTTGAACACCTTGCCCCACCGCATAAGATGTAACCCCTTATTATCCTCCCTAGACCCCTTCCAGAGGAATCTCCTCCTGCATATGTCTATCCTGTCTATCACCCAGCTGGGTAATTTATAGATAGACATCAGATAAGTAGGGAGGCTACTGAGAACCGAGTTAATGAACGTGATTCTTGCCATGAAAGATAAGAACTTGTCTTTCCATCCAGTCAGTTTTTTCTCGATCTTCTCAACCACGGGCACCCAGTCTTCTTTGCGAAGTTTACCTGGCCTGATCATTAATGAAACCATTGATTCGTCGTCGTGACAAGAGGTAATTTACTTCGTGGAGATGCGGCTCAGGCAAGTTTCAATTTGCTAATCAGTTTGAAGAAATATGGTGTTTATGTAATTTAGGGTAGTGAGGAACTTGCAACATTGTTTTTATTTGGATGACAATAATCTAATTGCATAAAGTTGCATGTTCACCTCCATGAATTCCATTTGTTAAAAGTATAATGTTTAGTGTGCTTTGATTAAATTCTTATCGTTTCGAGCTTGTAAGTGAACTTTTTCTCAAATGAGTTTTAATAGATTTGCAAAAACTTTGTTTGGCTATCTTGTTCTGCTATTCTTTGAAGCTTAATTTCTCGCTGTTTTCTTGAATTATTGTCTTAAAAATAATAGAACAAAAAACTTGTGCCAGACTCTATGAAATGTGGGATAATCTTGTCGATCTATTAAATCTCTTTAACATTAACTATATCTTAATCATTACCTTTTATGAGATATAGTTCTGCTTTAAGTGAAAGGTTGACAAAAATTATAACATTGTTGTTTTAAAGCCTGTAAAAGTCAGTACGTAATTTTGTGACTTGTAAGCACATTATTATAATAATATAATATACTAGATTATAAGCACGTGCAAGTTGCAACACATATGTTATACCTTAATATTGTTTAATATTGTTATCTACATGTAGTCCTCATATATTGTCTCAAAGCATAATTATTACCATTAATTAATTACTTGATTAGATGTAAAGAGTTGAACTACTTACACTTCTAACTAACTTATACTTAGTATTGGTATAGATATAGATTATAGATATAGATTAGAAAACACAACTAAGAAACTTGAATAAACAATCCCTTTATTGAAAGAAACCAAAAATTGTACATATCCAAAGGGAGGACTGAATGTCGTTGTTCAAGTTCGATCAAAGAACCCTATAAGAACAACTTCCATTGTATACCATTCCCACCATAAAAGCATTTATCCAAGAATATCGACCTTGCCAAACTTGGAATAAGAAAAAAATTGAGACGAAAACAAATCATACACTTTGGACATATATACTGTTATTACATCCACCATCCATATCGAACTTCCACAAACTTAATGGACTATAACATCCTTCAAATTTTCCTCCATTATTAGAAGGTTTCGTGTCAGGGATTAATTGGTTTTTTCTTCCAAGTAGTTCTCCCCCTAACAATCTCTTCATTTTTCGTCTCACCTTTGACTTGAAGGAGATGTGTGTACCTTGATGGCAACCTATGCCAAAACCCTTCAAGAATCTCAGGTCCTAGATTGAATCCTCTCATTAGGTGTATATCGTCGTTGTCTTCCGAAATCAAGAAGTTTTCATCAGGTTCACATAGAGATTGCACTATGTCAGAGCTACCACATTCCTTCCGGTATTCTAATATGATACTTGAGAGTTGATGAGCCTCTAGGAATTGATCAGGAATAGTCTGTTCACAAAAACAATCAATCAGGCTTAGCTTATGATCGATTGGATATGGTTACAATGAAATGCTTCGAGTTACTTGTATACCTCGAGCATCCACTTTACGTACTTCACATTGTTGACATGGTGATTCATGTCTAGATCACTCCTCTTTGGCTTCAAAATTTTTTGAAAAATATTAGATATGCTTGGTGTGCTGAAGATTTTCTTGCCATATAACGATAACTTGGATTGATAAAGAAGACCTAGCTACCTTCAGATCGGAATCGACATACGCTGCCTTGTCATCTAACTTGATTATCTTCTCAGCAGCATCCTCTTTGATTGCTTGCTTCTCTATGAACCATGGTGAGATCTCATTTCGTACCTCTTCAGGCATTTTCGAGAGGCGCCGTGTGTGCCTATTCATCATCACCCAAGTACTGCAAACCACAATTTTCTATTCTTTTTATCCCATATCTAGTAGTACTAGAAATAACACAATTTAAAATAAAAGAGCAAAGATTGATTGTTGATTAGACTTCTTGCCTAGTTCCTCGGACGTATACATGCCCATTGACATGGCTTCGAATCAACCAATCTCTTCTCATCCCATTCTTCCCTGATGCTCCAACCCATGTGTCGATCTCCATCACCTCTCCCCTGAAAAACCACCGAATCATTGCAAGATATATAGAAATAGTAATTAAATGACCTTGGATCAAGACAATTAAGAATTTTTTTTTTTTTTTTGTCTTTTTTTTTTTAAGTGAATTGTGAAACAAAGTAAGTTATTTTTTACATATTCCTAAGAAGTCCTTTATCTGAAATATTCGAACAAAAATAAAAGATTCATATAGCCAGCCTAGGGAGTTGGCTCACCAGATAGGATACTTGTCGACTTGGACATGCATTCTCGAGACAACCCATATGAGACTGTTCTTGATCATGCCGTGAGTGGCTCCAAATCCATCACCAAGTAGCCCTGACATCCATACATGATTTAATGCTGTTTCCTACAAGAATTCTTCGTGGATCAGTTCTTTTCAAGTATATATATCTGGAGAAAATTGAACAAAATTCTCGTCCAAGAAGAGAAAGATCAGCTTATAATGATTGATCTGGCATGGTCTGGTGTTAATTAAGGTTAAAGATGATGCATGGTACCTAACTATGACTTCCGATCTTGAACTACTACTACGTACTTCTGCTATTATGGAGATCAACAACGTAGATTTTGGCTAATAGTATGACATATCACAGAATGAGATCAGTTACTCTTCCTATCTAAGCTCATAGTAGAATAAGAACGACTAGATTTTCATCGATTGCGCGCTGTTATGTTATGACCCAAATTGCTCTTAGGGCCCATTGGGCTTAGTACCTTCATATATGTAATACTTAGAATAAAATGAATACTAATCAACATTTTTGCCCTAATCCTCTCCTCTCTACACAGCCGACATCTTCTTCTTCTTCTTCCTCTCTTCTCTTCCATCTTCTCAAACCCTAACAATCCACAACCCATTCAAATCCTAACAAACTGGTATCAGAGCCAACACCAAAAACCCCCACACCTTACTACCTTGCCGTCGTCGACGATCCCCTTCTCCTCCGGCGCCGTCGTCGCCGTTCTCCCAGCTGTCGTCGAGCCCTTCTCCCGATCGCGCCGCTCGATCCGACGAACGTCGAGGAAGCAGCTGCTGGAGCCACCGACCCAGTCCAGATCAGATCACCGACCACCGATCAAATCCGATCAGTCCATTTGCTCCAAAACCGGTGCTTCATTCTCCTTGGTAGCAGCGCAAGTAGTGGCAGTGGAAGCCCAGTCAAGAAGGAAGGTTTGTTTTTGGGGTGATTTGAGTAACTAATTTTTGGGGAAAATTTGGTGTTTTGTTGATTTGGGTTCAAGAAATTTGTATGGATATGTCGGGGAAGTATGATATTGAGAAGTATGATGGGAAGACGAGTTTTGCATTATGGCAAGTGCGTATGACAGCGATTTTGTCGAGCCAAGGCGTTAAGGATGCCATTTTTGATCGAGAAAAGTTGATTGATGCGGTGCCGGATAAGAAATGGAGAGAGATGGATGATAAAGCGCTCTCTATTATCCAATTGTGTTTGAGCGATTCGACATTGCAAGAGGTCCTATCGGAGAAGACCGCTAAGGCTTTGTGGGAGAAGTTGGAGAACATCTACATGAAGAAGTCCCTCACCAATCGACTGCGGTTGAAGTTGCGCCTCTACACTCTTCGCATGGTTGAAGGTACATCAATTTCCGATCATATTACGGAGTTTGCATCTATTTTGAATGATTTAAGTAAGATTGATGTTAAGGTGGAGGATGAGGACCAAGCCCTTTTGTTATTATGCTCATTGCCCGCATCATACAAGGCTTTTAGAGACATGTTGATTTATAGTAGAGATAAAATTTCTCTAGAGGATGTTAAGAGCAATTTGCAAGCCAAGTTGCACATTGATAGTGAGATGACCAATAATGAGAAAGGGAGCCAAGGTGTTGGTTTAGTTGTTGATCGAGGTAGGTCATGGGACCAAACTCGAAAGATACAAGGACCCGTTCGAAGTCTAGGCACAAGAATTTGACGTGCAACTATTGTAAGAAGAAGGGACACATTAAGGCCGATTGTTTCAAGCTCAAAAATAAACAAAAGGCGGATAGTAAAGGTTCTTCTTCGGAGGAGGCCAATGTGGCTGAATATGACACGGTTGATACTCTTTGTGTGACAGACACTAATGTTGATGATATGCATTTTTGGGTGATGGATACGGGTGCTTCGCAACACATGACTCCGAACAGAGATTGGTTTGAGACTTATGAGCCTACGGATGGTAAGGTTCTCATGGGGAACAACAATATGTGTAAGGTTGCCGGGATTGGTTCGGTGACAATTAAGTTCCATGATGGAAAGGTCCGAAGGTTGATGGGTGTGAGGCATATACCCGATTTGTCTAAGAATTTGATTTCTTTGGGGTCTCTTGAAGAAAAGGGGTGTAAGTTCCAAAGTGAAGGTGGAGTCCTCAGAGTCTCTAAAGGGGCTCTCACAATCATGAAGGCGAAGAGAATTGGAACTCTTTATTTCTTACAAGGTTCCACGGTCACGGGCTCGGCTGCCATTGCACGTTCGGGTACTATGTCGGATGAGGAGACTACTAGGCTTTGGCATATGAGATTGGGGCATATGAGCGAGCGAGGAATGACCATTTTGAGCAAGAGAGGCTTGTTGTGTGGCCAATGCACGGGCAACTTGGAGTTTTGTGAGCATTATGTATTTGGCAAGCATAAGAGGTTGAGCTTCTCCACGGCCATTCATTCGACCAAGGGAACACTTGACTACATCCATTCGGATCTTTGGGAACCTTCTCGTGAGCCTTCCAAAGGTAATGGTTCTCGTTATATGCTTACTTTCATTGATGATTTCTCAAGGAAGGTTTGGGTTTATTTCTTGAAAGAGAAAAGTGATGTGTTTAGCACCTTCAAAGAATGGAAGTCACTTTTGGAGAACCAAACAGGAAAGAAAGTTAAGAGGTTGAGAACCGATAACGATTTGGAGTTTTGTAACCGTGAGTTTGATAATTTTTGCAAGGCTGAAGAGATTGTTCGGCACAAGACGGTGGTCAACACTCCACAACAAAATGGTGTTGCAGAAAGGATGAATAGGACACTACTTGAAAGGTCTAGAAGTATGCTTTCAAATGTGGGCTTGGGTAAGGAGTTTTGGGCGGAAGCCATTAACACATCCTGCTATTTGGTGAATCGATCTCCTACCACTTCAATTGAGTTGAAGACACCCGAAGAAGTGTGGTCGGGTAAGACGGCCGATTATTCGAATTTGAGGGTGTTTGGTTGTCCCGCTTATGTGCATGTGAATGAAGGAAAGTTGGAGCCTAGATCGAAGAAGTGTATTTTTGTTGGGTATCCCAGAAATGTGAAGGGATATAAGTTGTGGTGTCCCGAATCATCCAAGTTCCTCATTTCAAGAGATGTCATTTTCAATGAGTCGGCCATGTTGAAGGCAAATGATGTTGCACCCGAGCCAACTATTAAGGAGAATGAGAAGGTTGAGAAGAAGGTGGAGTTTGAGGTGCCGGTCCAAGAAGGTGATGATTTGATCTCACATGATGATGTCAATTTGGAGGAAGCCCAAGAAGAGGTACAACCCTATGCATTGGCAAGGGACCGAGCTAGAAGAGAAACAAGACCACCTACAAGGTATGGATACTCCGACTTTGCTTATTGTTTGGCAATTGCAGAGGATGTGGAGTATTGTGAGCCATCTTCCTACAGAGAAGCTATTTCTTCTAAAGATGCGGCCAATTGGGTTGCCGCTATGAATGAAGAGTTACAATCTTTGCAACAAAATGAGACTTGGTCTCTTGTGAAGCCTCCCAGTGGTAAGAGGATTGTGGGTTGCAAGTGGATGTTTAAGAGGAAGATTGATGGCTCAAATCCCGCGAATTTTCGATACAAGGCAAGGCTAGTGGCTAAAGGGTATAGTCAAGTCCAAGGTGTGGACTTCAATGATGTGTTCTCTCCCGTAGTTAAGCACACCTCCATTCGAGTTTTGCTCTCTTTGGTGGCAATGAAGGATTTGGAATTGGAACAAATGGATGTGAAAACTGCCTTCTTGCATGGTGATTTGGAGGAGCAGATTTACATGAGCCAACCGGAGGGTTTTGAGGTTGCGGGAAAGAAGGACCGTGTGTGTCTTTTGAAGAAGTCCCTTTATGGCCTTAAGCAATCACCGCGGCAATGGTACAAGAAGTTTGACTCATTCATGGTGAGTATTAATTTCCATCGTTCCAATTATGATAGTTGTGTTTACTTCAAGAAGTTGGATGGTGGGAATTTCATTTACTTGTTGCTCTATGTGGATGACATGTTGATTGCATCCTCAAACTTGAAAGAAGTTAGGAGGTTGAAAGAGCAACTAAGTTCGGCATTTGAGATGAAAGATTTGGGGGCCGCCAAAAGGATTCTCGGGATGGAGATCACAAGGGATAGGTCCAAAAGAAAGTTGTTTCTTTCACAAAGGAGTTTTGCCGAGAAAGTGATATGCCGTTTTGGCATGGAGAAAGCGAAAGTTGTTTCAACACCTCTTGCGGCGCATTTCAAGCTTTCGGCCGCTTTAAGCCCGAAATCCGATGATGAGAAGAAATATATGGAAAAGGTTCCATATTCGAGTGCAGTTGGGAGTCTCATGTACTTGATGGTGTGCACTCGACCAGACATTGCTCAAGCCGTTAGTGTGGTAAGTAGATATCTCTCTTGTCCGGGAAAAGGGCATTGGGAAGCAGTGAAGTGGATCTTCCGCTATTTGAGAGGTACTATTGATGCTTGCTTGGAGTTTGGTAATGGCAAGAAACTGACGGGCTTTGTGGATGCGGATTTTGCGGGTGATTTGGACAAGAGGCGTTCCTTGACGGGTTATGTTTTTACCCTTGGAGATTGTGCAATCAGTTGGAAGTCTACACTTCAAGCCACCGTTGCACTCTCAAGCACTGAGGCCGAATATATGGCAATTACTGAGGCTATTAAGGAGGCTATTTGGCTCAAGGCGTTTGTTGGTGAGATGTCTTCACTTGAGGGTCCTGTTGTGGTGTTTTGTGACAACCAAAGTGCGATTCATTTGACTAAGGACCGCATGTACCATGAGAAGACGAAGCACATTGACATTCGATACCATTTTGTTCGAGATGTGATCTCGGAAGGCAAGGTTGCCGTGAAGAAGATTGGTACCGAATCGAATCCGGCCGATATGCTCACAAAGCCTCTCCCAATTGCAAAGTTCAAGCTTTGTTCAAGTTTGATGTCGGTTTGTTTCTAGCTAGTTTGAGCTAGTTTTGTTTCTAGCATGTTGCTAGTTTGTTTTAGGTTATGTTGGTTTTATGTTTTAGTTTGTTTTAGATGCAATTTGGTTCAAGGTGGAGATTGTTATGTTATGACCCAAATTGCTCTTAGGGCCCATTGGGCTTAGTATCTTCATATGTAATACTTAGAATCAAATGAATACTAATCAATATTTTTGCCCTAATCCTCTCCTCTCTACACAGCCGACATCTTCTTCTTCTTCTTCCTCTCTTCTCTTCCATCTTCTCAAACCCTAACAATCCACAACCCATTCAAATCCTAACACGCGCAAAGGGCTAGAGGAAGAGATGAAGAGAGGATTGGGTATATTCAGTCGTCACAGGGTTTTAAACACATTAATTAACAGTGACAACCTGATATTAGCCTTTGATCGATATTCTCTAATTTTCGTCTTGAGTCTGTATTATATATTTCTGATCTTCTTTTATCCTGTAACTTGTTGCCTAGCTATTTCGATGTAACTATTTCATCATGACTTTTATTGAACAACGTCAAAATGACTTATTATGATTTTATGATTAAACAAATATTTTCTGCTTGCTTAATATTAATTTTCCTCATTGTCATATTTAATTACCAAATTTTTATATATCCATGAAATCATACTAATAGAAATGTGAAGAAATTTAAATGTATGGTTATACTATCCTTAATTAATTACCTGAAGAAGGTTGAGTATCGCCTCCAACGTCGCAGTTTTATTGGGCCCCACTTCATAAGATCTGATAACAACAGTCTGCCGATACCCGAGACCACCTTCGACAATGAGACCATGGCGAAAAGGGTCGGATGTCTGCTTCTTGGTTGGTATGTTCTGTCTACTACTCTCCTCCTCTGTATATACTTTGGTTAGCGATGATGCAGCAACAATCGCAGAGTGATCAGTAGTAATGCTACTACTTCCCGACCTGATCGGAAAGGAGAAGCCGTTCACTACTTTGATTGAGCTCTTGTTAGGCTTGAGCTCTTTGTTGCTCGAACTGGTGATTTTGCAGGAGAAAGGAAGAGAGAAAGTAGACATTTTGCAAAGATATTGGTATATATTACTACTACCACTACTACCTACTAATTTTTTTTTATTTTTTTCGAAATTTCTTACAACTTTGTAGGTGGTGAAGTGTTTATATAGAAGTTGGCGGAGTCAACAATAGATCTCTTCAGTTTGTTTGGTGGCTAGAGTGCCAAAAAATGGTTGAGAGTTTTGTTTGTGTTCGATTGGTGCTTGGGTTGGGATCATCAATCAAGGACTTTGGTTGGATGACTTTGGTAGTATAACTTGATACGGAATTCAAAATCCTATAGACCATGGCCTATATCAGTTGTGTTATGTTATGACCCAAATTGCTCTTTTGGCCCATTGGGCTTAGTATCTTCATATATGTAATACTTAGAATCAAATGAATACTAATCAACATTTTTGCCCTAATCCTCTCTTCAACAGCCGACTGCTCTTCTTCTTCCTCTCTTCTCTTCCATCTTCTCAAAACCCCAACAATCCACAACCCATTCAAATCCTAACAAACTGGTATCAAAGCCCTCATCTTCTCCTTCCTTTGTCTACTTCAACACCAAAACCCTCATCCCGATCCCTACTCCCAATCAATTCCGACCACCACATCCTTGTCCCGATCCGTTCGTCCAGATCCGTCGGGCCAGATCCGTTCCGTTCGTCCAGATCAGATCTGATCCAGATCTCAGTCCGTCGACTTCGTCCAGTCCAGATCGTCCAGTCCGGATCTCCATCCCGTGGTGATTGCTTCGTCCAGTCCAGATCTCGGGTTTCTTGGTCTTTGTCGTCGGGAGTACCGGAGGAGAAGGTTATCAAGAAGGAAGGTTTGATTTTTTGTGATTTAAGTAATCAATTTTTGGGGGAGAAAATCTTGGTGTTTTGTTGAATTGGGTTCAAGAAATTTGTATGGATATGTCGGAGAAATATGATATTGAGAAGTATGATGGGAAGACGAGTTTTGCATTATGGCAAGTACGTATGGCACCGATTTTGTCGAGCCAAGGCGTTAAGGATGCCATTTTTGGTCGAGAAAAATTGATTGATGCGGTGGCGGATAAGAAATGGGGAGAGATGTATGATAAAGCGCTCTCCATTATCCAACTGTGTCTGAGCGATTCGACATTGCAAGAGGTCCTATCGGAGAAGACCACTAAGGCTTTGTGGGAGAAGTTGGAGAACATCTACATGAAGAAGTCCCTCACCAATCGACTGCGGTTGAAGTTGCGCCTCTACACTCTTCGCATGGTTGAAGGTACATCAATTTCCGATCATATTACGGAGTTTGCATCTATTTTGAATGATTTAAGTAAGATTGATGTTAAGGTGGAGGATGAGGACCAAGCCCTTTTGTTATTATGCTCATTGCCCACATCATACAAGGCTTTTAGAGACATGTTGATTTATAGTAGAGATAAAATTTCTCTAGAGGATGTTAAGAGCAATTTGCAAGCCAAGTTGCACATTGATAGTGAGATGACCAATAATGAGAAAGGGAGCCAAGGTGTTGGTTTAGTTGTTGATCGAGGTAGGTCATGGGACCGAAACTCGAAAGATACAAGGACCCGTTCGAAGTCTAGGCACAAGAATTTGACGTGCAACTATTGTAAGAAGAAGGGACACATTAAGGCCGATTGTTTCAAGCTCAAAAATAAACAAAAGGCGGAAAGTAAAGGTTCTTCTTCGGAGGAGGCCAATGTGGCCGAATGTGACACGGTTGATACTCTTTGTGTGACAGATACTAATGTTGATGATATGCATTATTGGGTGATGGATACGGGTGCTTCGCAACACATGACTCCGAATAGAGATTGGTTTGAGACTTATGAGCCTACGGATGGTAAGGTTCTCATGGGGAACAACAATATGTGTAAGGTTGCCGGAATTGGTTCGGTGACAATAAAGTTCCATGATGGAAAGGTCCGAAGGTTGACGGGTGTGAGGCATATACCCGATTTGTCTAAGAATTTGATTTCTTTGGGGTCTCTTGAAGAAAAGGGGTGTAAGTTCCAAAGTGAAGGTGGAGTCCTTAGAGTCTCTAAAGGAGCTCTCACAATCATGAAGGCGAAGAGAATTGGAACTCTTTATTTCCTACAAGGTTCCACAGTCACGAGCTCGGCCGCCATTGCACGTTCAGGCACTATGTCGGATGAGGATGCTACTAGGCTCTGGCATATGAGATTGGGGCATATGAGCGAGCGAGGAATGACCATTTTGAGCAAGAGAGGCTTGTTGTGTGGTCAAAGCACCGACAACTTGGAGTTTTGTGAGCATTGTGTATTTGGCAAGCATAAGAGGTTGAGCTTCTCCACGGCCATTCATTCGACCAAGGGAACACTTAACTACATCCATTCGGATCTTTGGGGACCTTCTCGTGAGCCTTGCAAAGGTAATGGTTCTCATTATATGCTTACTTTCATTGATGATTTCTCAAGGAAAGTTTGGGTTTATTTCTTGAAAGAGAAAAGTGATGTGTTTTGCACCTTCAAAGAATGGAAGTCACTTTTGGAGAACCAAACGGGAAGGAAAGTTAAGAGGTTGAGAACTGTTAACGGTTTGGAGTTTTGTAACCGTAAGTTTGACAATTTTTGCAAGGCTGAAGGGATTGTTCGGCACAAGACGGTGGTCAACACTCCACAACAAAATGGTGTTGCAGAAAGGATGAATAGGACACTACTTGAAAGGTCTAGAAGTATGCTTTCAAATGCGGGTTTGGGTAAGGAGTTTTGGGCGGAAGCCATTAACACATCCTGCTATTTGGTGAATCGATCTCCTACCACTTCAATTGAGTTGAAGACACCCAAATAAGTGTGGTCGAGTAAGACGACTGATTATTCGAATTTGAGGGTGTTTGGTTGTCCCGCTTATATACATGTGAATGAAGGAAAGTTGGAGCCTAGATCGAAGAAGTGTATTTTTGTTGGGTATCCCAGAAATGTGAAGGGGTATAAGTTGTGGTGTCCCGAATCATCCAAATTCCTTATTTCAAGAGATGTCATTTTCAATGAGTCGACCATATTGAAGGCAAATGATGTTGCATCCGAGCCGACTATTAAGGAGAATGAGAAGGTTGAGAAGAAGGTGGAGTTTGAGGTGCCGGTTCAAGAAGGTGATGATTTGATCTCACATGATGATGTCAATTTGGAGGAAGCCCAAGAAGAGGTACAACCATATGCATTGGCAAGGGACCGAGCTAGAAGAGAAACAAGACCACCTACAAGGTATGGATACTCCGACTTTGCTTACTGTTTGGCAATTGCAGAGGATGTGGAGTATTGTGAGCCATCTTCCTACAAGGAAGCCATTTCTTCTAAAGATGCGGCCAATTGGGTTGCCGCTATGAATGAAGAGTTACAATCTTTGCAACAAAATGAGACTTGGTCTCTTGTGAAGCCTCCGAGTGATAAGAGGATTGTGGGTTGCAAGTGGGTGTTTAAGAGGAAGATTGATGGCTCAAATCCTGCGGATTTTCGATATAAGGCAAGGCTAGTGGCTAAAGGGTACAGTCAAGTCCAAGGTGTGGACTTCAATGATGTGTTCTCTCATGTAGTTAAGCACACCTCCATTCGAGTTTTGCTCTCTTTGGTGGCAATGAAGGATTTGGAATTGGAGCAAATGGATGTGAAAACTGCCTTCTTGCATGGTGATTTGGAGGAGCAAATTTACATGAGCCAACCGGAGGGTTTTGAGGTTGCGGGAAAGGAGGACCGTGTGTGTCTTTTGAAGAAATCCCTTTATGGCCTTAAGCAATCACCGCGGCAATGGTATAAGAAGTTTGACTCATTCATGGTGAGTATTAATTTTCATCATTCCAATTATGATAGTTGTGTTTACTTCAAGAAGTTGGATGGTGGGGATTTCATTTACTTGTTGCTCTATGTGAATGACATGTTGATTGCATCCTCAAACTTGAAAGAAGTTAGGAGGTTGAAAGAGCAACTAAGTTCAGCATTTGAGATGAAAGATTTGGGGGCCGCCAAAAGGATTCTCGGGATGGAGATCACAAGGGATAGGTCCAAGAGAAAGTTATTTCTTTCACAAAAGAGCTTTGCCAAGAAAGTGCTACGCCGTTTTGGCATGGAGAAAGCGAAAGTTGTTTCAACACCTCTTGCGGCGCATTTCAAGCTTTCGGCCGCTTTAAGCCCAAAATCCGATGATGAGAAGAAATATATGGAAAATGTTCCATATTCAAGTGCAGTCGGGAGTCTCATGTACTTGATGGTGTGTACTCGACCCGACATTGCTCAAGCCGTTAGTGTGGTAAGTAGATATCTCTCTTGTCCGGGGAAAGGGCATTGGGAAGCGGTGAAGTGGATCTTCTGCTATTTAAGAGGTACTATTGATGCTTGTTTGGAGTTTGGTAATGGCAAGAAACTGACGGGTTTTGTGGATGCGGATTTTGCGGGTGATTTGGACAAGAGGCGTTCCTTGACGGGTTATGTTTTTACCATTGGAGATTGTGCAATTAGTTAGAAGTCTACACTTCAAGCCACCGTTGCACTCTCAAGCACTGAGGCCGAATATATGGCAATTACTGAGGCTATTAAGGAGGCTATTTGGCTCAAGGCATTTGTTGGTGAGATGTCTTCACTTGAGGGTTCTATTACGGTGTTTTGTGACAACCAAAGCGCGATCCATTTGACTAAGGACCGCATGTACCATGAGAAGACGAAGCACATTGACATTCGATACCATTTTGTTCGAGATGTGATCTCGGAAGGCAAGGTTGCCGTGAAGAAGATTGGTACCGAATCAAATCCGGCCGATATGCTCACAAAGCCTCTTCCAATTGCAAAGTTCAAGCTTTGTTCAAGTTTGATGTCGGTTTGTTTCTAGCTAGTTTGAGCTAGTTTTGTTTCTAGCATGTTGCTAGTTTGTTTTAGGTTATGTTTGCTTTATGTTTTAGTTTGTTTTAGATTCAATTTGGTTCAAGGTGGAGATTGTTATGTTATGACCCAAATTGCTCTTTGGGCCCATTGGGCTTAGTATCTTCATATATGTAATACTTAGAATCAAATGAATACTAATCAACATTTTTGCCCTAATCCTCTCTTCAACAGCCGACTGCTCTTCTTCTTCCTCTCTTCTCTTCCATCTTCTCAAAACTCCAACAATCCACAACCCATTCAAATCCTAACAAGTTGAACGGGCACGCATCCTAAAGCATTATTTTGCAGGAAAAAACAAACCTGCAGAACCATGGTGGGTCATTCACCATCGGATTAGCTTCAGAACACATGGTCCTTATAAAAATTCCTTCCTTGAGATCGAGGGGATTTTGCATGATTTTCTTGAAATTAAAAAAATATGACGGAGAGGCAAAAAGTTCAGCATGTTAGGCATGCGGTTCAATGCTCTGTTGTGTGACATTGTATAACCACGGTCTATAGGATCTTCAATGTACCCTATAATATTCTCACTTTTTTTTAAAAAAAAAGAAATTGAGGGCTGAGTGGGAGAAGAGGGTTTTGGGCCATAGTTGTCTTAGAGTGTATCTCCAAGATGCAATGCTTTCTTGGACTATACAATGGATGCATAGGTACCACCCCTCTTAAATTAAGACATGTATAAGTTAATGTCAAAAGGAGTATCTTTGTATGTTATTTACTCCATAAATTTACTTCATGGAATCTTGAGGAGGATTGCAACCTACGGAAATGTTCAAGATTCTTTAATCAAAATATTACGCTTAATTAAGAGAGGCAAATGAGTGAAAGATGTTTAGGACAATGAAACAATAGAAAGTTACATTATGAGGTTTCCCAATTGCGTGATTAGGAAACCAATTTTAAAATGGCCCTTTTCTAAAGGATTAAACTCTAAGACACCATTTATTTATTTTCATTTAATTTAGCACTCTCTAAGATACCCAGGACTAGCATGGCTGCAGTTTGTAGCTTGCGTTTGTTTGACAAAAATACCATGGATTGCTTTTCCTGCCTGGCCACATCATCATTTTCAGTGCATTAGTTTTTCATTTCAAAATTTCTACTACTATAACTCAAAAGTTGGAGTCGGCTAATTTGTAGACAAACAAACTTAATTGAATCTCAACCACACATTTTTAAGTGAGAGATTCTAATTAATTAGCCAGTTACCCCAATATCTTCAAACTTCAAATTTATTTACGAAACTGTTATTCAAATAAAATAAAAGTTTGTGCCATTATGGATAATTTTTTTCGTTCATTTTGTGGTTTTCATTGCTCCACATCTCATCTTCTTCTCCACTTTCTCTCTTTCTCCTCCATCTTCAGTTTTTCTCTTTTTCTCTCTTTCAAGTATAGGGTTAGGGTTTGAATGCTCGGATTT
This sequence comes from Hemerocallis citrina, assembly GCA_017893485.1. Taxonomy (NCBI): domain Eukaryota; kingdom Viridiplantae; phylum Streptophyta; class Magnoliopsida; order Asparagales; family Asphodelaceae; genus Hemerocallis; species Hemerocallis citrina. The sequence goes on along the minus strand of JACEHZ010000534.1, from coordinate 1,329,306 downwards.
GGGAATCGAGATTTGATCTCATTTCCGGGATGTAATCTTTCAAGTATGGGATTCGGATTTGGGAGATCGAATTTGCGGTTCAATTTGAGTATTTTGTTGGATTTCATCTCTTTTCGGGTTGTAATCATGGTTTTTTGGTTAACCTTTTTGTTTCTCTCCTTTTCTCTTTCAGGTTTTAGGTTAGGGCTAGGGTGCTCGGATTTCGAGATCGAGATGGGTTTTTTATTGGATTTTATCTCTTTATCGAACTGTAATTCGATAATCGAATTTGGGGTTTGAAGTGAGTATTTCATTGGATTTCGTAACTTTTTGGGGCTGGAAGCATTTTATCTCGCTAGATGAGTTGATGTTAGTTCTTTGGATTTGGGGATCGAGATGGGTATTTCTTCATATTTGATATCATTCCATGCTGTAATCTTTCAAGTATGGGGATTGGATTTGGGTGATTGAATTTGGAATTCCATATCATAAATCTCATTACATATTGTAACCTCTGTTCCCGTAAATAAATATTTTCTGAATATTTTCTATGATTTGATTTTTATAAATTTACTTTGTGCTAAATTCTTTTCGAATCTTTTATTAAAGTGTTTTCTAATCGAAATTTTTATTCATTTCGAATAATGGTGTATTTTGATCTTATTTTCTATATCTAATCGATCGACTATTTATATTTGAGCCTAAAATCTAATATATCATTATTACTCGATTATTTTAACGAAATTGTTAAACCCGAATATTATTTTGTTTTATGATATTATTATTTTTATTATTATAATGATTAATTGTTATTCCTTGATTAATCTATTTAATATCCATCTATTGAATTATTTTATTATTTTATTTATTCTGATTTCCTATCGAATTTCAGTCTATTTTCAAGCCCAATTGACATTCTTTTGCATTTGTGTTATTCATCTATCTAATTGGATTTAAATTTTCGTTCATGAACTATTTTCTCTATTTGTTGGGTCATCTATCTTGTGAATTTCATTGTATTGGATTGTGATTATTTTATTTCAACCCTATTGTCTTCAAACTCATCTCTTATTGAACCCTAAAACCCAATTGCAGTTTGTTCTCAACCCAAACCCACTATTATTGGATCCCAACCCAATAACCCAACAATCTACTTGTATTCTACAAATACAATCCTAAAAATTGCACAAATTGAAACCCTAGAGTCGTCTATTCTCTCTCCTATATATTCTCTCTCCTCCCTGTTTCTCTCTCCCCGTCTGACTTTTCCCGCCCAAAACCCCTCACCTTCTTCTCCGACCAAACTTCGGCAATCAAACCCCGTCACCACCCACCCTACTTCCATCGACGCCCACACAGCCGCCGCCCCAGCACCTCCCCCTCTCGATGCTAGGCCGCTTCTCTGTTTCCCGCCCAAACAGAGCGCCACCCTACCGTGCGACGCTGCCCTTTTGCCCTTTCCGTCGACCTCGACCACCCCGACGATGTCGCCCCCGCTCGCCATCAACCCTGACGTTGGCCAGACCCGAGGCCCACTGTTGCTGCCGTACTCTCTTTCTCTCTTGCTGTTTTTGTTTTTGGGTTCTCTCTTGCACGTATTTTGCACGTGCTAAATTGTGTTAGTTCGTGGGTTCGTTGCTTCGGGATCCTTATCCCGTTATTCTTGGTATTCGTTTTCGTCGTCCTAAACGTAAGTCACCGTCCTCTTGAATTGTTAATTGTATCAAATTCAAGTTTTGTTGAAATTCTTACAAGTAGATCCATTTGCTATCATATTATACATTGTTCATCTTTTTCATTGGGTCTATTAAGGGTTTACACGAGCTAACCCCAATTTACTTAACATTGTGCCACTTTTGACTTCAAAGATTTAACCCTTCATGTGTTCATATAGAATTAATAATAGGGTTGTTCATATAATTGTCACACAAATAAATTATTGTAGAGATAATTGCTAGGTTGTATGTTGTTTGATCGATTGATGGTTGATTGATGATAAATTGATGTATGCGTGTATTCTAATTTTATTCATCTTGTTATTGCACCCATCATGCTGATTATATAATTTATTGACTATAGAATTGTTACACATCATGTTTAATTAAATTATTTCATGAAAAATACCCTAAAACCTGTATCTTGCTTGCTAGTTGTATGTTGTCTTCCATTTTCGACCCAGTAAATGAACTTAAAATGAATAATTTTCTGAATAAGAATTTTATCTTTATCTTTCCAGTTTTCAGAATATCTTGAATTTCTGAATTCCGACTTATGTAGCAAAAGTTATGCCCATTTTACTACAGCCGTGTTTTTTTATTCCAGATTCTCATATTCATGTACGTTTCATGTTTAAACGGTAAAAATGCTGATCAAATGATAAAATTTTGCTCTGATAATTTCCAGATTGTTTCTTAACATGTTTAGGAGTCGAATAAATATTTTTAATGAATTTATTATCGAGTTTTTGCTGATTCTAAAATTATAACAATATGATATCGACATTCTTCCTGAACATGAAATCTGTAAAGAACAATGTGTTTGACCTAGTTACTGTTGTCGGATTTTGAAATTTAAATATGTGTCGGATTTCTAGAACTTCTGACGGATTCAGTTTTCAATTTTTATAACAGCGGGAAACTGCACTTTTGTACAGACGACTCGTGATGTCCGGAATTTTATATTCCAGATTTTAATGGATTATTTATTCCTATATCGTAATATTGTATGAATTAATGTATGTATGTTGCATTGCATAATTCCAATGAGTTATTTTCATCATTCTAATTGTCATATTCCATGTTACCAACCTATTGTTCCCCTATTGATACTATTGTCTTTGAAATGTCCCTTAATTGCATATTGTATTGTTGTTGCATTGATAGAATCATTAACAAGCCGGGGTTTAATGGGTGATTTAAGTAGTGAACAAAGTAGAGACTGTACTTGGAAGAGGGACTCGTATTTTCCTAAATAATGTTCCGACTATTGTTTTATCGTGTGATTGTGGATTATGACCATAACCCAATCTATCGTGTATTGTATCGTTGTCGAAGACCGTATTGTATACCAAAAGGTGAATAGTATTTACCGTTGCCAAGTACATGATCTACCGAGTACACAACTTAAGTCTAAACGAACTTGATTGTATGCATCGAACCTGTAGTATAGGATGCAGTCGTACATGCATTAGTTAGAATTAAAATAATTAATAGACATAAGGATTGACACATCACCGACATTGTATATTGTTTATCATTGTTCCTATTGATATCGAATATTAGCTAAGTGTTATTGTTATTGATCATTGATTAGTATTACCGAATCTTGAATCATTGTTTATAGCCATAGCATCGATTATCGTGATAATGATTATCGATTATCGTCCCATGTTAATGATTCCTATTGATCCATTTATTCATTGTTATACTGTTATTTCATTGTTCCTTGCCTTCTCTACTTGTTATCCATGACTTGTTCTAAGGACAATTTTTCTTCTCTTTTTAGATGAAGTGTACACACATAACGATGGAGAATTGCCTGCTGGGATTGGAGAATAGACATTCTAAAGACCTAATGCTTTCTAATTGCTTATCGCTTTAATGAACTTATTGTATTGAGACTTGTTACTATTATATTGGGATTCATTATTGTATTGGGCTTAAGTCCTAGATTTTATTATTGTTTTCAGATGTTGGATTATTATTGTATTTGGATATTTTATATTGTTTCATTTCAAGTATTATTGTTCATGAGATTATTATTGCCTGCACATTTGTTCCGTATAAATTATATTGTTGAATTGATCGGATAAACAGCTTATGGGTGACGTTAGTCATTCGCTGGGCCAATGTTATGTACTAATATTTCGTATTTTTGGGAAGCGGGGCGTGACAAGGTTTTTAGTAGTATCAAAGCCCTGGTTTGGATAATATATCAGTCAAACGTGACTAACGAAAGAAAGTTTAGCTTTGATTGATATATTAATCAGATTTGGGTTTTAACCGGTTTAACTCAATAGTATGTGCAATACAGAGTTCACATGAACAATCAATAACCAACTTATGATCTGGAAACTAGTTTTATTTTCATATTCAGTTCCTTCATTTCTTGTTGTCTTTTGTCCCTCCCATTCATTAACTTCTTATTGGGTATGATTTCATTCTTTTCATACACATATTCTTTGATTCCAGTGTCATCCGTTCTTCTCCTTCCTGCTTGGCCCATCGATCGGCATCGCTTGATCTACAACGACATATCTACAGCTTGGAGCATCACCATCAGAGTGGCGCAGCGGAAGCGTGGTGGGCCCATAACCCACAGGTCCCAAAATTCTCTTGTTGCTCCTCTTTCTTTGCATTGTTTACTTCTTATTCATACATTTGCATTGTCATCATTCATTAAATCTTTATTCAATATCATTCCAGATCACTCAATTTTTATCCATGTTCTAACTCATTCTGGTGTTGCCACCACTTTGCCTCTTTTCCCATTCCCAATTTGTCGTTTCACAATTTGTCTTTGCTTTGTCCTATGTACCGCCTAAGCAAATTTCGAGGACGAAATTTTTTTGTAAGGTGGATAGGATTGTAACCTTCGTTCCCATAAATAAATATTTTCTGAATATTTTCTATGATTTGATTTTTATAAATTTGTTTTGTGCTAAATTCTTTTCGGATCTTTTATTCAAGTGTTTTCCAATCGAAAATTTTATTCATTTCGAATAATGGTGTATTTTGATCTTATTTTCTATATCTTATTGATCTACTATTTATATTTGAGCCTAAAATCTAATATATCATTATTATTATTTTTTGATAATAAGATGGCCTAGGCCATCGTTTCATTAATGAGGATTAAGGAAACAAAGCATTACAATAAGCTAAAAGTACTGATAGGCCGTTAAGACAGCGGAACAAAATAAAGCATCAAATACAAACACCGAAATAAAAACTACTGATAAAAGTAACATAATCCACCGAAGGACTCCGGCTAATGTCCTGTCTCTCTGCCCAAAGCACTCTACTCTCCTTCGCTGGTCCTGATCCTCTTAATTTGCTCCTGAGCCCCTGCCCAATCATGAATGAGAAGGAAAATGTTATTCATAGAGTAAGGGAATCTGTATACTTTGTTGCGAAAAATTAAGTCATTTCTCTCTAGCCATAGGTTCCAAATTGAGGCAGCTGCAGCTATGTCCCAAGCCTTCCTATCTTCTATTTTGATGTACGACTCTCTAAAGTGCGCCCAAATGTCAATGGTGGTGTTAGGAACCCGATTACACCCGAAACCCTTACAAACGATTTCCCAAGTTAACCTAGCTTTGGTGCATCGAAAACGGATATGGTTGACATCTTCCTCAGAAGAACGGCACATCTCGCAGGTCACATCGATCTGCGAAATCCTCTTCTTCAGGTTTATTTTGGAGAGAATCGCATTACTATGAGCTAACCAGCAAAAAACTTTTACTCTGAATGGCACTTTTGCCCCCCATATAACAGATTGGACTTGACATCTCGTACCTCCATCGTTTAGCCATTTATACATGGAAGATACAGAGAACATTCTTGAGGCATCCCTATCCCACCCTCTATCATCATCTATGTTATTAGCCAACCCTCCTTCTTGAAGAACCAGATTATTGAGTTCTTCAAATTGGTCTCTGATCTCAGGTGTGATACGATTGGAAACTATAAAGTTTAGCTTGTCGTTCTTCCGAATGTCTGCCGCTGCTAGGTCTAGGTTCTGTGTGGCTTTTGCTGCTAACGGGAATTGATTTTGCAAAGTTGTATTACCGCACCATTTGTCTTTCCAGAATCTGGTATTTTTCCCATTACCTACTTTGCAGGTGGTGTTTGTATGAAAGATCTCTCCTTGCTTTGCTATCCCCTTCCAGAGTAGGGACACTCTTGCAGAGGGGCTTCTACCTCCAAATTTGAATTTGCGTCTTTTGCGGTATTGAGCGAAAGAAAGATTCCATCATCCTCCGTACTTGTTAGTAATCTTCCAGCACCATTTACAGAGCAAAGCTTTATTCATATCGTGAAGATTTACAATACCCAGGCCCCCAAACTCCCTTCTCTTACATACTCTTTCCCATTTTACCAAGTTGAAGCCTTTATTTCCTTCGTTCGTGCCTTTCCATAGAAATCTTCTTCGCATTTTATCTATCCGATGGATGACCCATTTCGGCAGTTCGTAGATGGACATCAGATATAGAGGAATCGTGCTAACGACAGAGTTGAGTAGGATTATCCTTCCCCCAAGGGACAGATACCTACTCTGCCAACCAGCCAGCTTCTTTTGAATCTTAGTGATAATGAAGTTCCAATCCTCCTTAAACAGCGGACCCGGCTTAATAGGCGTCCCTAGATATTTAATAGGGAATTCTCCAACTTTGCAATTAAATATTTCCATGATCTCAGAGCATGGTGTGGACAGCTGGTCGCAAATAGGGATGATACTAGTCATATTGAAGTTCACCTGTAAACCTGACCAACTCTGAAAACAAGCCAATACCGTCTTAATGGCAGTCGCTTCTTCCACCGTTGCTTTCCCAAACAGGATAGTTTCGTCTGCATATTGGAGGATAGCTATTGGCTTGTCTATCCATTTGATCCTAATCCCTCTTATCGTATTATTTTCCATATCCCTTCTAATCATCTCCGCCCGACCGTCGGCCACAATAGCGAATAGAAGGGATGATAATGGATCTCCTTGGCGTAGGCCTTTCTTGCAAAGAATTTCTCTGCCTTGCCACCCATTCACTTGTACTGAAGATTTCTCGCCGCATATGCATTTTTTCATCCATGCTCTCCATTTTTCGCCAAATCCTTTTAGAGCTAGGGCTTCCTCCACGCAGTTCCACGATACCGAATCATAGGCTTTCTTAAAGTCAAGGTTGAGAATAAACCCATCATCTTTTGTCTTGTTACCTCTGAAGACCACTTCATGTGCCGTAGCAATGCTGTCCATGATATCCCTACCACGGATGAAGCCGCTCTGTGAGTGGTCGATAACCTCGTTTAGTAGGGGGCTAATCTTTGGGCCAAGACCTTCGTGATAATTTTGAATGATCCGTTGAGCAGGCTTATGGGTCTGAGATCCTCGTGAGTGATAACCTCGCTTTTCTTGGGTACCAGAATAATCGTAGCGTAATTTAACCTGTCCAACCTAGCTGTCCCGTCGTAAAGTTCGTGGAAAATGTTCATAAGCTCAACTTTAATGATCTCCCAGTAAATTTTGAAAAAAAGGATCGGAAACCCATCTGGTCCTGGAGCTTTGTCTTGTCCTAGCTTCTTAATTGCCTCAAACACCTCAGTATCTATAAATCTTGATTCGATTCCCTCGCTTCCGTCCAATCTGGATGAGATCCACATATCCTAGGCCATCGCACATCGTCTAGCGGTATTACAACCGATCAATTCGTGGAAATGGCTATCTAGGTGGTCTTTGATGAGATCTTCGTTTTCAGTCCAAGTCCCGTTAACTGAGATGCCTGTTATGTGATTCTGTCTTCTCCTTCCATTTGCTACCTTGTGAAAATACTTTGTGTTAGCGTCCCCTTCTCTAAGCCATTGGTTCCTCGCTCTCTGTTGCCAGTATAGCTCCTCCATTTTTCCGATCTGCTGTAGCTCTAGTCTATTATTAGCGAGCTCATCTTTCTCGCTATCATGGAGATCTCTGTCCTCTTGAGCGCTTTCCAAGTTTGCAATTCCCCTTGCAAGCTCCTCTCGTCTAAGATTAATGGCGTACGTCTTTTTGCTGGCCCAAGCTTTTAATCTCCTACGCAGCCTCCTTGTCTTCTCTATCCATATTCCTACTGCTGTAGCCTGAGTCGTAGTCGTTCCATGATTCGGCTATAACCTGCCTGGTTTCCTCACAAACGGTCTAAGCTTTCTCTAATATATCATTATTATTGGATTATTTTAATGAAATTGTTAAATCTGAATATTATTTTGTTGTATGATATTATTATTTTTATAATTATAATAATTAATTATTATTCCTTGATTAATCTATTTAAAATTCATCTGTTGAATTATTTTATTATTTTATTTGTTCTGATTTTCCTGGCGAATTTCAGTCTATTTTCAATATCACGCCGAGCTTCCCAAAAGAGAATACAGAATACGGATACGTGACTAAGCCCAGCGAATGATTTTCATCATCCATAAGCTGTTCAGAATCTTTACAACATCTCTCACAGAAATAATCAGAGTCAGAAGAAAAAGAAGTCAACCAAGCATGCACAATTGAATCAAATATACCAACAGAAATTTACTTGAAACCAAAATATTATAATCTCAAATAAATCAAATCTGGACAAGTCAATATTCTGGGTAACATTGCCCAAATAAAAATAAATCCAAGTAATCAAGTACATTATTCAAATAGCAACAGGAAATAGTAATTAAAGCGGGAAATAAAAATAGCAAAACTCCAGCAACTAGTATCTCTTATCGCCAACTCCATCTGGCAATAGATCACCCTGATCTGTAATTTAATAAATTGCAGGAAGAGGAAAAAGAAAAACAAACTCCCGTTAATGCAAGTTACGGGCCGCTTGTAGTATTAGATACAAGTACATGGGGAAGAATAACAAATATAAAATAACAACAAGAATAAACATAGCATGGTATAAGCATGTCAACAGAATAGAATATCTAACATGAATTAGGTAAATAGAATCAAGTAGCATGGTATACTAAAAGGTACAGGTAACATGTATCAAGTGTCAAGCAAACAGGTAAACAGGAAATCAGGTATATAGGTAAACAGTTGAACAGGTACAAGTACAGGTAATCATGTAACAGGTATCAGGTTATGTCAAGTCTTGTACTATCTTGGTAACCCTTCATGCGCCCTAGGTTTTTATCATATGGTTGCTACATTCAAACAAGTTACGTTTAGATTTCGTAGTGGAATCCATAGGGCAGTGTACTCAGGGATCAGGATAACAGAAAACAGGAACATGTAAGCATGCATATCATGCATCAGGTAACAGGTAATCAAGCAACAGGTAGGACTACGTCCCCTCCAAGTTCACCTTCTTATAAAGAAGTATGTAGTTGGGTAACAGGTGGGAAACACGGGCCCCCTTCTGAATACACATTCTCATAAGGAAGTATGTAGTTAGGAATCAAAATCATGCATGATCATATAACAGGTAACAGGATTGTGAATCATGTAGTCATGAACACGTAACATGCGGGACACAGGTCCTCTTCTTAGTACACATTTCTATATTCTCCACTACTAGATCTTTCCCTTAACCCCGGCATTGGTTATTTTGTTATTATTAGCAAACAGGCATGTATGTGTCACAAAACAGGACAATAATAACATGGTATAAACATGTAACAGGTTCAAGATGAATAATAAACATGTTTGAAAGATAACTCATAATAGGATAATATTACGAAAACTCTAGTTCAGGACAGTAAGACAATACTGCACTAAAACTGAGATTCCCGTTGCTACAAAAAGGCAAACCTCGATCCGTCAAAGAATCTAAAAATTAGACTCCCGACCGAATCCAGAAAATATATATAAGTCATATAGTATTTCACAAAAACATGAGTCAACACTGAATTGAAAGCAGGAAACGTGTTCAGCCAGAAATCAGAAGTTTGTATTCAAAGTCAGGATAACAGCATGAAAACTCATTAATTAAATCCACAAAAAATCTGGGGTACTCCCCTATATGTTTAGTAACAGAAATTCAAGTTTCATAATTTTCCAATAAAAATAGAGTAGTCAAGTAAAATCAGAAAACAACAAGATACGACGGTTTTATAAATCTAGAATCACAAACACTGCAGTACGAAAACAGCAATATCTCACAAACCATAAACCAAAATCCAAATCCTCAAAAAGATTGATAAAATAGATACAGTAGGCTAACTTTCATATTCACAAATATTTTAGAAACAACAAGTAGAATTAGGTCAGAAATCAGGTTCTTTACTGAATAGTATGAAAAATCTGCTAGTATAGTAATTGTTTGGAAACATAGAACGGTTTGTAAACTCATTAAATGAATTCAAAAAAATTCATGGTTAATCCCAATCAGGTCTAGTTTTATTATGCAAAATATTGGATCAAAATAATTCTTTTAACATCAAGATAAAAATAAATTACTCTTCAGAATTCATAGAAAACACAATCTGGAAATATTTATACACCTCAGTAGTAAAATAGGCATAACTTACAAACCGTATAACGAAACTGAGATCTGTCAAAAGGGTTGGAAAATAGACAGAATTCTCTACAAATCATGTTCACAAAATATTTTCAAATAGTAACCTTAATAGGATCTAAAATACTGATCAAAACGAAAAATCCGGCAAAACTGAAAATATCTCTCATGCACAAAATCAACTACTTCACATATAACTCATCCAAAACACAAACAAACATGAAATATAGTGTACTAGATGTCCAAATAACATGGTATAGGGTATTTCACAAGTCCACAACAAGTCTACTACGAATAACACGAACGAGGACAAGATTTCATATGAACAACTTACATATATATAACAAGAAGTGATCAACCCTAGGTTAATTCATGTCATGAATGTCGTGAGGCAACTATGGTCAAATCATCACTGTTAGGGTTATATACTGAAAGCATCACTTTTGTATTAACTTTATTTCCTTATTTTTTTTTGAATAAGAATTATATGAGCATATATTTGCATATTGTGTTTATTATAATATTAATGCAAGTATCTGATATTATATAAAGTTGATAATATGGTGTGAGGTGACACACAGAAGATCATATTATCAGTTCCCTATGGAATATATAAATAGTTCACAACCTAGACGGACTTGGACAATCCATTGGAAAGGTTGTAGTGTAATCTGGTATTAATCTATCTTGACTATAGGTTTACACTAGTACACTTTGTGTGTATTGAACAGGACCACTTGAGGTTGTTCTCTTTGTACTGACTATAAAAGAGAACAAACACCTCTGTTATTATGGATGCTTATGCTCTTAATCCAGATATAATAACAGACATGTATATGCAGTGTGCATTACTTTGACTCATAAAAGAGTGAGATTCATTATGGATCAACAACCTCTATGAATTGGGTAATAGCATTGTATGTATGATAGGCTGTTGATTGTAAAAGGAATCCATGTCCCGATACGTCGGGTTGATGATGTCCCCTTAAGGAGCTCATAAGGATTGTCATGTAAACCCTGCAGGTGGATTACATCTGACATGACAAATAAAGTTGAGTGGTACTACTTAAGGATAAAAGATGTTGATCAATATAGTTGTCAGTAACTTAATTTGATCGACGGACATTCGATATCTTAACATGGGGAGCTGAACGAGCATATAATAAAAGGAGCCCATAAATATAATTTGGGATTAGGAAGGTAGTGCAACAATAGCTCTTTAGAGCATCTCCAACCCATCGCCAAAATGGCACTGAGTTGGCAGATGGTGTTGGAATTGGCCTCCAACCCATCACTATATTCAGCGCCATAATGGCAGGGATTGGGTTGGGATGAATAGTGGCGCGCCATATATGGCGCGCTTCTGTTCACCCAACGCCATTTTTTTTTAAACCCCTAAAAATTGTGTAATTTTTAATTAAACCCTTATTAAATATTTTCCTAACAAAGTTTATTACATTCTACTTCCAGAAATAAAAATTTAATTTTTTTGTGTTCTATTGGAGATTATTAATTAAATATTAAGTATATTTAATATTTAGAAAATAATACGAAATGTCAATTATAATATATATAAACTTCGTACATTTTAGGACGACTTAATTAAAATTTCATAAACATTCAAATAAAAAACAATACAAACTACATACTGCAAAATACAATAATCAAACTAAACTTGTGCAAAAAAAAAAAATGCAAAATACATAACGCAATAAAATAATAACACACATAAGACTAATAATAATTTAGAAAGGTGGTAAATCGGTTCCGGATCCTCCAATATCATTGAAAAACTGTCCAAAAGCATCGAAAGATGACCCTTGATGTTGTTGTTGTTGTTGAGCTCTTTCCTGAAGAATTCTTGCTTGTTCAACTCAGAATAGCTCACGCACGTTTGGATCAGCAATGGAATTCAAGTCTTTTAATAAAACTTTATTTTCTTCTTTCATTGCTTTAAAGGCCAAACTTTGCCGCTGAATTTCCAGAAGTTCCTTCCTCTCGGATCTGGTCTTTTCTAACATCTCCAGCAGTTGTCGATTACTTTCTTTAATATCATTAAAATCTTCATCATTTTTTCTTTTTCCTTTGGCTTTTTTTACCCCAATGGGTCATTGCGATGAAGTACTTCCAAAATTTTCTTCATCTAAATTTGGAAAAAATGAAGGCAGCCCAGGAGAAGATGACATTGGAGACTCTGGAGTGGGATTATCTGACTGTGGCGAGTCATAGTTTAAATTTCGAGCTATTTTTCTTGCAGTGGGTACATTGTCTTTGAATTTCTCAAAATCCTTAACTATATTCCAAACATGATCAAATTTGAATCCTTTTTTGAACTTTGGATCTTGCATGAATAATTCCTTCGCTCGACTAAACTGTAAATTATTGTGAACATAAGGTTAAGTAATCGTAATAAAATAAATAACTTTTGAATGTGAAAGTTAAATGAATACTCACAATATCCGCATCTGAGGCACCACTTGGATTCAAATTCTCTGCTTGTTTCAGACAACCATTTAATTTTTTTGCTTCAGCCATTATAGTCTGAATTCGACATTGCACGGATCTTTTTGAACGAGACTCCCAACTCTGATTTCTTGATGCATTGTAACTTTTCTCCACACGAGACCAAAAATGATCTGCTGACTGGTATCTACCCGTAATAGGGTCTTGAGAAATTTCTAAATAAACTTGACAAAGGTGCACGTCTTCGCTAACAACGTATGAAGAAGCTCGGACAGACATTTTCTTCTGAGAACAAGTGGAATGAGAAAGAAGATGAGTGGAATGAGAAAGAAGATAATAATATCTCTATTTATAGATGTTAGATTGTAGCCGTTTGGATTATAGCCGTTGGAATACAGCCGTTGGAATATATTCGTTTTGATTATAGCCGTTTGGATTATAGCCGTTGGAATACGGCCGTTGGAATATATTCGTTTGGATTATAGCCGTTGGAATATATTCGTTTGGATTATAGCCGTTTGAATTATAGCCGTTGGAATATAGCCGTTGGAATATATTCGTTTGGATTATAGCCGTTTGTATTATAGCCGTTGGAATATAGCCATTTGGAATATATTCGTTTGGAGTATAGCCGTTTGGATTATGCCGTTTGAGACACTTAATTGATTTACCATAAATAACAACCTACAGCCTCATATCAATAACGTACTATAGCCTCATTTCAAAATTTATTCTCCTATCTTCCATTTCCTCAAAATAAACATTCAACAAACTTGTTCATTTTATTCAATTTGAAAATGAACTTCAATATTGGAGGTCCATCTAATTCAGCAAGTTCCACTTCATCTTTGGATGCCGACAATGATGCGACAACGATAAACGTTATGGAAAGTTTGTTCGCCTCCGAAGATGCAATATATCAGGGGATCGCTAACAACAACATGGTTCTTGCGCGCTACTTCAACCAACAAAGCCACCATGGTGGCTCGATTCCGGGTCATGTAGTGATCAATCGCGATAGGGAAATTGCATATCGTAATTTGTTCAACGACTATTTCTCCGAAAACCCACGCTATAGTGAAGTCATGTTTCGCAGACGGTATAGAATGTCTCGGAGTTTGTTCCTTCGTATTGTTGATGCGGTCAAAGGTCATGACAATTATTTCCACCAAAGAAATGATGGACTCGGTAGAGCTGGATTATCAAGTTTACAGAAAGTAACAGCTGCGTTCCGGATGTTGGCGTATGGTCTACCGGAAAATGCGACGGACGAGTACATTAAAATAGGCGAGTCAACGGCGATTGAAAGTATGAAGAAATTTTGTCGTGCTATTGTGGAAATATTTGCAGAGCGATATCTAAGAACACCAACCGCTAATGATGTCACAAGGCTACTCTATGTTGGTCAACAACGTGGTTTTCTGGGAATGTTGGGCAGTCTTGATTGTATGCATTGGAAGTGGAAAAATTGTCCAACAGCATGGGCTGGACAATATGCAGGTCGTAGTGGGCATCCAACTATTATTCTTGAAGCTGTAGCAGATTATGATCATTGGATATGGTACGCATATTTTGGCATGCCGGGCACCAACAATGATATCAATGTGTTGGAGTCATCTCATCTTTTTTCTAACCTAGCTCAAGGTATTGCTCCTCCTTCTCATTATATTATTCTAGGAAAAGAGTATAATATGGGCTATTATTTAGCTGATGGTATATACCCAAAATGGTCCACTATTGGACAAAGTATACATCAGCCGCTTGGTCGGAAGAAAAAATATTTTGCTATGAAACAGGAAGCATGTAGAAAAGATGTAGAACGAGCATTTGGAGTTCTCCAATCACGATTCGCAATTGTTGCGGGACCGGCACGTTATTGGAACAATAATGTGTTACATGATATAATGACTGCGTGCATTATTATGCACAACATGATTATCGAGGATGAACGTGATCTTCATGCACCAATTCAAGATATGAGGGAGGCTGCAGTTCCAGAAGTTGAAATGGTTGTAGATGAAAATGCAAGATTTCAACAATTTATTGCTCGCCATAGACAAATCAAGGATAAAGATGCTCACATCGCGCTTCGTAATGCATTAATTGAACATTTGTGGGAGGAGTACACCAACTCAGATGGTTAATTAAACCATATATATATATATATATATATATATATATATATATATATATATATATATATTAAGTACTCCTATTTATGTTATTGAATGTAATATTTTGGTAGTCATTTGTTTTAATTAATGCAATTTTATTTTCTAAGTATTTTATTATTTGTAGAATGGTCAATTTATAATAAAATATTATTTATTAATGTTAAATATTGAGGCATATTATTGGATCAATACATTAATTTTTTTTTTGTTTGTGGCTAATTGGTTAAATAGATAAATAGTGAGGAGTTAGAAGAGAATTAATTTAAAAAGTAGATAAAAAAGAATATGCTAAGAATATTCCTTTTTGGAGTTAGAAATGGAGTTATGGGTTGGAGATGAAGTTACTGTTTGATGTGACAGTTACTCCATTTTGGAGTAAAAGTTGCTCCAAAATGGAGTTATGGGTTGGAGATGGCCTTAGTGGACCGAGCTATTGTTAATGGGTCTGGGTTGTGTGTTCGGACTGAACACGGGATACCCAGATTCGTTAGGAGACCTAACCCTAATTTCTCCTCATGGTCCCTGCCGTAGCCTTATATATATATCCTCTATTCTCTGGCCATCATATTATTATCAGAGATAATAAGTTTTCTCTAAATTCGTGATTCACGTAAGGAGAGAAAGAGAGGTCAGCCAAGGAGAAGAAAGGTTGGGAGACCGTCGCCCACCCGACGTCCAACCCGATGAAGGAATACGTGCAGAAGATCTTGGGGTCGCTGACGGCTCGAGGTTGCTAGAAACTATCGTCTTCTTCTCATCGCAGGTATAATTCGTGAACCCTAGATTCCGCTATAAAGGGTTAGATCACGTATTAAATCTGTTAAGCTTTTATGATCGATACGCATACCAATTCGTGGTCCTGGGACTCATTGCAGTTCCATCAATCACAACAGAGACAATATCAAGGGGTTTTACACACAAATTGTCTCTAGAACCTAACTACACTACAGGCGGTATTTAGTACTTGTATTACACAAAGAAAAGAACACAAGTTACTTGCCTGAGAGACGACGGCGGAAACGGAGCAAAGAGCAAGAATAACGGGAACAGGTTCCTGAGCACGAATACAAAATCACGAGCGGATCTTGAACAAGATGATCAAACGACGATCGGGCGGCTGAAATCAAGAGATCAATGGCTAGATCCAAGACCTGATGATGATCATGATCAAATCAGACGGTCCAGCTCTCCTTGATGATGAAGATAATGATGAAGCTCAAGATCGATCGATCGAATGGCTGCGATCAAAGAAAATTGATGATCATCTTGATTGTGGTGATCAAAAGGAGATCTGATGGTTCAGGATCACTTGATGATGATGATCAAGATGATGAAGATCAGACGGCCCACATGAAGGTGATCAAGATCACGGGAGATCGACAGCCAGGAATCAATCAATCAAGATCAAGATCGAGAGATCATGATCAAAATCAAACATACGGCCCACATCCAACATGATCAAACCCATGATCAACTGCACTGCCAGGCTTGGCTCCGACGGCGGGCGTGTAACGCCCCGAATTCCAAATAAGGCTAAATTCAAAGTTCCACGGGACTTACACTTCACTTCGTACAATTTTACAAGGAAATTTGAACTTTTTATAATACAACAGAGTCCTTTACATTTATAACACAGCGGAAGGTAAAATAAAGTACAATAATGAAAAATAATATACAATTGCAACATCTTTAGCATTAAATAAATCAAAAGAAGCATATCAACTTTATATCTTCATGAAAAATCCAACTCCTGCATATAAAACTATGGGCACTTTAGTTGCATAGAGCATCTGTAGTCGTTTGCTATATATCGATAATATGGATATTTGGCTAAAAAAACCGCTGCACTCGTTTGCCAAATATCCATATTATCGATAATTTGCTACAGTCGATTGCTATATATAAGAATGGATATAGCTTTTATCAAGTGCTGTCGCTTGATTTTTTATAATTTTTTTCAATTACAAAAATCCCCCAAATACCTCGGACGGCACTTCATGTGTCGTCCTTTGATTTTTTAATTTTTTTTTTCAATTAAAAAAATCCCAACCCACTCCCAAATCCTCGAACGGCACTTGAAGTGCCGTCCAGAGGGTTTTGTATTTTTTAATTTTTTTTTGCAATTTTCTGAAATGTTTTTGCAATTTTTTAATTTTTTTTGCAATTTCTGAAATGTTTTTGCAATTTTTGTAATATTTTTGTAATTACCGAAATGTTTTTGTAATTTCCAAAAAAGTGAAAAATGAGAAGAAAAAAAAAATTTGAAGAGTGTTGGATGGCACTTCATGTGCCGTCCGTGCATTTCGGTGCTTTTTTTTCGACGGCACTTCATGTGCCGTCCCACAAAATTTATTAATTTTTTAATTTTTTTTCTCAGACGGCACTTCATGTGTCGTCGCTTATTATTTTAATATAGATAGCTAAAATATAGCTTTAAACGAGTGCAGCAAAACTGCGATTCTTATTTCCATTTATCCATATTATCCATATTTTACATTCAACGACTACAGATGCTCTTACAACCGATGAAAATGTTATACATGGCCATCCTCTCTGTGCTGAAGGTATAACGATCTTAATACTTTAACAAACCAAAAACTTGAATGCAAACTAAGTGTGAAAGTGTCTACTCTAAGCATGTAAGTGTATGCAATGCCTTAATGCCTAATGTAGATATTTGACACTAAGATGACACTAATGCATACTTATTCAGATTCTATGCATCCCATACTACATAGGTCCGAGGGCAAGCAACTAGGTACTCCACATTAAAGGGTTCGATCCCTCGCCATGACAACTGCCCAGTAATAAAACAAAATTTAGACATTCCACGAGTACGGATCCCAGTCCCAGAGTCCACCGCCCGACTGTTATACAGACTCCTTGTTGTGCGAACATCCCGCAAGTGCCCATCTAGCCCCGGTATACGTATATACACTGGAGTACGGCAAACTATCCACCCAACTACGCATAGTCCCGGATTTAAAATAAAAGCTCATCTTCATCGAAGCAACCACAGTCCCGGAATTAGGGATGCTCTCGGATAAGGATATATCCGATTCGGTCCGCATCCGAATCCAATTTTTTGGCGGATACAGATATAAAAAATTTGTATCCGGGCAGATACGGATACGGATTCGGATATCCAAATCCAAAAAAATTTAGATACGGATACGGATAGGGATATCCCCAAATAAAGCGGATTCGAATACGGATATCTGCTTAATTTAATATATATTTATTTAATACATATACTTTTTTTTGGTAACCTAATGTTCGGGTCGGATCCACAATTCCACCGCCTAAAAATAGAAAAACAAAAATAAAAAAAATTCCCCAATTCTCTTCTTTCTTCTTCCTCCAATTCCACTCCCTTCTAAACCCTAACCCCAAAATCCTCAAATTTGAATGTCGTCCATCAGCCTCTGCAAAGCGAACACCCGACTCCCCCCAGAGGTGAACCACGTGCTCTACGTGCGTGATACAACTTTTCCTTTGTTTTTAGCCATTTGTGTGGAGGGAAGGTGAGACTGGTTTGATGAGGAGAATTAATGGAGGATAAGAGAAAGAATCAATCAAGAAGAAGAAAAGAAATGAACAAGAACACATACACAGACCTTACATCTGGTCTGTGGTCTTTTAATAGATCTCATTTATGTGCAACGCACGTAAATGGACAGGTCGTTGGAGCGGTTACAGACTGGGGTCCACTTCCATCGACGGATACAATCTATTCACTTATGATCCAAGGGCCCTCAGCTCCCCATACCCCTTCGATTGCCTCTTTTACAATAAAACCCTCCTTATTACATTTATTACATTCTATCTGATACCAAACCCAATTACAGATACAAGCTCTTCATCCTGCTGCTTCTCCTACCTCTCTTCAGCACCTGCGATCCCATCTTCCCTGCCATTGCTATTACTCATTAGCTGACTTGTATCAATTCCTCCCCCTTATTTTGAGACCTTGCCTCAAGGTCGAATAGGGGAAACTTTCGGACCAGATCCCAATAAGGCTCCCATGATGCAGATGATACATCTTGATACTTCCATTTGATCAGCACTTCAGATATCAACTTCCGGCCTCTGATAATTGTTCTACGATCTAAAATACACTCAGGTTCAAGTAATGCTGTTGAGGGTTGATCTGGAATATGATGCTGAACTTCTACAGATGGTCCCAAATGACGCTTGAGTAGAGAAATGTGGAAGACTTGATGTACTTTAGAACCCACTGGCAAAGCTAATTTATACGCAACAGCTCCAATACGCTCAACAACAGCATAAGGCCGATAATAGAGTGGAGCAAACTTGTGCACAGCTCTAGTTGCAATTCAGACTTGTAGTTAGTGCTGTAATTTGACATATACTAAATCTCCAACCTGATATTCTCTATCCATACGATGACCATCAGCTTGCTTTTTCATTCTATCTTGAGCTCTTTTGAGGTTATCTTTTAACAACTGGAGATTCACATCCCTTGCCAACAATGCTTCTTCAACCACTGGAACCTTAGCAGTGTGCGGAATATAGGAAGTGATTGTAGGGGATTTGCGACCATACACTACTTCATAAGGAGTAGTTTTAGTTGCACTATGGTAAGAAGTATTGTACCAAAATTCAGCCCATGGTAACCATCTACTCCAGTCACTTGGTTTGTGATGACAAAAACATCGCAAATATGTTTCCAAACACATATTAACCACCTCCGTTTGACCATCTGTTTGTGGATGGTATGCTGTTGAAAAATGCAGCTTCGTTCCTTGTAATCGAAGAGATTCCCTCATAAGAGCACCTGTAAAAATCGTACCCCTATCACAAATTATAGAGATGGGCATGCCATACAACTTGAACACTCCTTCAGTGAGAACTTGAACAATAGAAGCAGCACTGTATGGATGCTTAATAGGGAAGAAATGGGCGTATTTGCTCAGCCTATCCACCACTACGAGGATAACAGAATACCTGCAGCTGAGGGGAAGAGACTCAATGAAGTCCATGCTAGCTTGCTCCCAAATTTGCTGAGGAATAGGTAATGGTTGTAACAATCCAGAAGGTGATTGACAGGAGTACTTGCTTGTTTGGCAGACTGCACACTCCCCTACAAAATGTTTAACATCTGCTTTCATTCCCCTCCACCAAAATGAACTTCTCAACCTTTGCAAGGTTTTTTCATATCCAGAATGACCCCCTATAGGTGTACAATGATGTTCATGTATCATTAACCTTCGAAGAAAAGAAGTTGGGCTGATAACCACCTTGGAACCCTTATACCACACACCCCTCACCACAGAAAACTTTGGATTATCTTTCTAAGAAGCCTTATTTGACAATTCTTCAAAATAAGAATCATTTTGATTCATATCCACAACATCCTCCCACCAGTTGGGGGGTAAAGACCTTAGTTGGAGTAAAAAACAATCCAACTCTCTTCTAGATAATCGATCAGCTGGAATGTTCTCAATTCCCTTCTTATACTCAACATCAAAATTAAACCCATAGAGCTTAACCAACCATGAGTGTTGTGCTGCCGTAGACAATCGCTGATCCAACAAATATTTCAAAGGCTTATGATCAGTGCGGATAATGAATTTTCTGCCAAAAAGATATTGTTTCCACTTCTTTACTGCCAAGAGTATTGCCAGCATTTCTTTTTCGTACGCTGACCAATACAAACACCTTCCTTTAATAGCCTGACTAATATACGCTATAGGGTGTTTATTTTGCAAAAGGACTGCACCTATACCTTCCTTACAAGCATCGCACTCTACCACAAATGTCTCATTGATGTCAGGTAATTGTAAAACTGGGGCTGTAGTTAGAGCTTGTTTCAATTGCTCAAATGCTAATGCAGCTTTCTCATTCCAAATAAAAGAATCCTTCTTTGTTAATTCAGTTAAAGGAGAAGCAATTAAACCATAGCTTTTTACAAACTTACGGTAGTAACCTGAGAGACCAAGAAAGCCTCTTAAAGCTTTCACAGATGTCGGAGTTGACCATTCCTTAACAGCAGCTATCTTCTTTTCATCCACTGCAATGCCAGCATTAGAGACAATATGCCCCAGATATTCTACTTCTCTTTGCCCAAATGTGCACTTGGATCTTTTTACGAAGAGCTGATTACTTTGTAATATAAGAAAAGTCTCCCTTAAATGCTCCAAATGCTCTTGCCAAGTCTTACTGAAGATCAAAATATCATCAAAAAACACAAGGATGAACTTTCTCAAATGAGGCCTGAAGATGTCATTCATAAGGGATTGAAATGTCGATGGAGCATTACTCAAACCAAAAGGCATGACAAGAAACTCATAATGTCCACTATGGGTTCTAAATGCAGTCTTCGACACATCATCAGAATGCATTCTAATTTGGTGATAGTCAGATCTTAAATCCAGCTTAGAAAAAAATTTAGCTCCATGCAATTCATCAAGTAGATCATCAATAATAGGAATAGGATACTTATCTTTAATAGTTTGCTGATTAAGTGCCCTATAATCGACGCAGAATCTCCAAGAACCATCATGTTTTTTGACCAAAACAACTGGTGAACTATAGCTGCTAGTGCTGGGACGAATAGTACCTTGCTTCAGCATATCTTCAATGATTTCTTTGATTGCATTTTTTTGTTCAAATGAATATCTGTAAGGTCTTAAGCATACAGGCTTTGCTTCCTTGTTGAGAGGTATCTGATGGTCGTAAGGTCTTTTAGGTGGCAAGGTCTTTGGCTCCTCAAATAAGAGTTGGAACTCACTTAATAGCTGTTGTAGATGTGGATCTTCATGGATGTATGTGGTATGATTGTCAAGAGCTGCCATGAAATACAACACAAAGCCCTTATGTGTTTGTAGAGTAATCTTGTTAGCTTCTTTATCTGTCAGAATTCGCGTAGGACTAGGATTCAACCCTTGCAACACCCAATTAACACCTTTGTGATGAAATTTCAGCTGCTTGTGGGCTAAATTGACGGTTACTTCAACCACCTTCTTCATCCGCTTAGCACCCAAAACCACATCATGGCCTCCAATAGGGAACACCAAGAAATCATCAATGAATTCATACCCTTGGCAATTGATTTTCACATTAGAGCACAGTCCACTCCCTTCCACTTCCTTACCTCCCGCAACTCTAACATTGAAAGATTGTTTAAGAGTAAGAGGTATCCCTACCCTTTCAAGTATAAAGGGATCTATATAGTTGTATGTCGCCCCACTATCCACCAGGATATGGACATCTACCCCTTTAAGCTGAGCTTTCAGAATTAGACACTCAGTATTACATTCCGATCCTACTGTGAGGAGCTGTTGATTATCATCATTCCTGTCTAATTCTCCTGCCTCCTCTTCTATAAGTAACTGGTCCAACTCCTCCTCATTTTGCAGAGTGAACAAGTCCCATTCACCTTCTATACACATATAAGATTTTGTTTTGCATACATGTCCCCGCAGATACTTCTCATCACAATGGAAACACAGCCCTTTTCTTCTCCTCTCCCACACCTCATTGGGTGTGAGTTTCTTCAAAATAGGTTTATCTGGGTTGACATTACTGGATAATTTCCCTAGCGGATTATTTAAGGATGTTTGTCCAACTGGTGTGTTTGATAAGGTACTTGGTTATAACCTGAGTGAGACCCTTTGACAAAAGGTCTGTAGGGTGCCTTGTTAAACTGCTTAAGAGCATTAGCTTTCTTCTCAAATCTCAGAGCCACTTTGAATGCCTCACTCAAAGACTGAGGTTCAACCATAGTAACATCATATTGCAATTCATCTTTGAGTCCACTTATAAATTGTTGCACTAAAAAAGATTCACTAACACCCTCCACTAAACAATGTAGTTTCTCAAACTGAACTTGATAATCAAGCACTGTGGACGTTTGATCTAGTCTGCATAAAGACTTGGCTGCATCTTCATAAATGCCCAAAGCAAACCTATTACAAATGCCCTCTTTGAACTCCTTCCATGTTACCACTCCCTCATTATTCTTAAGCAACCAACGACACCATTGGATTGCCTCAACTCTGAGAAAAAAAATGCTACTCTCACTTTTTCATCTCCTTGAATCTTATACATCTCAAAATAGTGTTCAATTTGAAAAATCCAATTAAGGACATCACCAGTTCCTGAGAATACTTGAACCTCCAATTTTGGTGGTTTTGAAAAAAAATTTCCCCCAATTGCATAATCTCTATCAAGATTTCCCCTAATTGCCCGATCTCTATCAGGAACCTCCCTCTCTCGGTGACTACGCACAAAGTTCCTACCCCCATCAAACCCAGGGTTTAGATGCTGTTTACCAGTGGACTTCGAAGGTGGAACTTCTGAGGAATCTTGATTCAATCGCATCTCTCCCATCCGCTGAGTTAGTATTTGCATCTGTGCCAAAACCAACGGAATTTGCGAGGCTTGAGCTGCAATTTCTTTGATCTGACTCTCCATTGTTGATACCCTTTCATTCAAGAACTGATGGCTCTGTTTCCACCCCAAAAGCGGAGCGAACCCAAGAACTCCACCGTTGTCTGAATCTTGAGGATCCTCCTCTTCATCTTCCATATTCGCGGCAGGTTCGACTGGCTCTGATACCATTGATACAACTTTTCCTTTGTTTTTAGCCATTTGTGTGGAGGGAAGGTGAGACTGGTTTGATGAGGAGAATTAATGGAGGATAAGAGAAAGAATCAATCAAGAAGAAGAAAAGAAATGAACAAGAACACATACACAGACCTTATAGCTGGTCTGTGGTCTTTTAATAGATCTCATTTACGTGCAACACACGTAAATGGACAGGTCATTGGAGCGGTTACAGACTGGGGTCCACTTCCATCGACGGATACAATCTATTCACTTATGATCCAAGGGCCCTCAGCTCCCCATACCCCTTCGATTGCCTCTTTTACAATAAAACCCTCCTTATTACATTTATTACATTCTATCTGATACCAAACCCAATTACAGATACAAGCTCTTCATCCTGCTGCTTCTCCTACCTCTCTTCAGCACCTGCGATCCCATCTTCCCTGCCATTGCTATTACTCATTAGCTGACTTGTATCAGTGCGCAACCTGCCCTTCAACATCTCGAGCGAGGAGATGTACGACATCTTCAGCAAGTACGGCGCCATCCGCCAGATCCGTATCAGGAACGGGAAGGACACCAGAGGCACGACCTTTGTCATCTACGAGGACATTTACGATTCCAAGACTGCGGTGGATCATCTTTCGGGTTTCAATGTCACGAATAGGTATCTGATTGTGCTCTACTACTAGCAGGCGAAGATGAGCAAGAAGTTCGATCAGAGAAAGAAGAAAGAGGAGATTCAGAAGATGCAGGACAAGTATGGGATCCCTGCCACCAAAGATAAGTAGTAGTAGTAGTAGCCTCCTTTTCGGTTGTCTGGTTGCATTTGTGACCAAATTTGATTGTGTGTTGCCATGTGTGTTACTTGGATTTCAATCTATTAGTAGATTGATGGGTTTTGTCAGTTTAGAGTAACTTAGATTGCCATTGTAACTCCCAACCTTTTTCTGGTGCTATGCTATGTATTTGAATTTGAGTGTGTTGCTTACTAATTCAGTAGTGCAAGTTATATGTAAAAAATAAAAATATAAATAAATAAATAAATGAATAAATATTAAATAAATAAATTAAAAAATTAAAAAAATATACTTAATATTTAAACACTTATACTTATACTTATGTAATGAAATATACTTAATAGTTATTCCTAATTTCCTATTCTTATCCCACTGTAGCAGCCCCCTGTCCCCCTGGCCGCCGTCAGAGTCGCACAGTGACTAAATTGTGAGTTTATATGTCGTGCGAAACTATAAAAATCGAGCAAAATTCCTTGCTTACAATGAGAATGATCACAATGAAGAGGGTGTTAAGATGGCTTGTGTAGATAACGTTCATACCAAGGAGGACAATAAGTTGGTGTTTCTTAGGAATATTCATGACAACAAGAGCGAGGTCGTGAGATATAAGAAATTCTCTGGTGAATTTAAGGAAGATGCTGCAGCGACTGCGATCCAGGCTAAATTCAGAGGATATGTGGTATAAAAACTCTTTAATCTTTTATGTTAATTGCTTAGTTTTAGGTATAACATAAACAGATTAATGGTGTATTCTAAGATTTTCAATGTTTTAATTTATTTGGTGTAAGGTACATGACAGAATATGTCTTTAAGTTTTCATGCTAATAAAGCAAAGTAGGGAAAATTGATAGAACACCTAATTAAAAAAAGACTACATGCAGATTCAATTATTTATCTGTAAATTTCTTTTGATCAAATATCAAATATATGTTGCTTGTGATTCCAAAACTTGCAAGCAAGCAGTTTGATGATGACATATGATGAATATCGAAGTATGCAATTTGGAGTGATCAGAAACTCTTTTGTTGGTTTGAGTTTTTTACTTCACAGTAGTTCAATTTTATAACCACTTTTAGAACAAAATTGGTATTCACTTATTTTCATGTAGTTTGGAAAATATGCAACGATATCAAAACAAGTTTTATCCCGAAATCTGGGGTCAACTACAGAATACTTTTTCTCCAGTTTGCTTTGTCAGGTTAACATCCAACATATATTCTTGTTAATCTGTTCAGTGCAAGTTTTAAAGTTTCTCTCTATCAATTTTTGCTACTACATGCATGATACATATTATATACTACTACATGCATGCTCATAGTATTTAGGGGACATTTGCTTTGATCTAATACCATCAACATCTTTTACAGCCATCTCATTTTGTTCATACTGTAGGAAGACAGTCTCCATAAACCATAACTTATTTTCCTATTTTGGTGGATTTTTTGTTATGTGCAGGATTGACAAACATTTTGTTGAGTACATGCTCTTATATGTTTTTTCCAAAAATATTTGCAAGGGCTCAAGTCAAGTCGTCATTCCTCCATTACTGCAGTTCTTCCAAAGTACTATTTTTTCAATAATGCCACACCATCTTGGTGAAAAAGGTTAAGAGTTAGATTTAAACCAATGCAAAATAGACAGGTAAGTGCATACTGTATTCATTTTTATAAGAGTTGTATATATTTGAAATAAAATTTCATTCACTTCTTTTATTCTGTTGATTTTCATTTTGTGATTAGATATGAAAATCAATATCCACAATTCAGCGATATACATGTCTTAAGTACTAGTTAAGAAAAATAAATAGCAAAAACTTTATATCTGATATCCGAATTCGTATCCGTTATCCGGTAGACCGTATCCGATTCGCATTCGTATCCGAAAATTGCGGATACGGATATGATTTTTATTTTCCGAGTCATATCCGTATTCGTATCCGAATCCGTTTTTGGAATGCAGATACGGATATTGGTATAGCTAATATCCGATCCGTATCCGATCCGAAAGCATCCCTACCCGGAATCCACCGCCCGGTTATATAGAACCGTCCCACTTACGTTTGCCCAGGTTTACTACATCTTCACTTAGTGCCTAGTTCTTAAGTTTAAGATATGAATCAATTACAACACCTGGAGTTAGTTTTACCCACTACCGGACTTAATCACAAATACCGAGATAGCTCACCTAGTCATAGCTCAAAATAAATTAATCATTTAATTCAACAATTGCCGGTACCCGGGGTCTCACTAAACCTCTAGATCACAACCTTTCATGTACTAGAATCCATGGGTACTCATACCCTTCAATAATCATGTATTAAACTTCATTATATTCATATCTTCAACTTAATCAACCTCATGAAATTCAATTCATTCACTTAATCACAATTCTTTCAAAACAAACAACGTTTCCTTTCATGAACTCATAATATAGCGTAATCACTTCAAATCTCATAATTTAATCACACACCGTAATTTATACACCTTCAAGTATTCTTACTCAAACAAATAATTATAAAATCTCACTTAGGAGGAAAGTCAATTGCATTGTCAAAAATTAATTCTTCTTATAATTCAAGTTTAAAACCCAAGTCAGAGCACCCACAGACTCCAAAAATTATGTTTTAAGAATCCAAGTCAGAGAACACCATTTCTAAAAAAAAATTGTTTCAAGAACTAAAGTCAGAGAACTCAAATATTCCAAAAAAATGTTTTTGAACCCAAATCAGAGAACACAAAGACTCGAACCCAGAACCAGCAAGAAAACAGCCCAACGCCCAAACCATAGGTGCAAGTGCACCCATGGTGAAGGTACAAAAAATGAGTTTTATATGCTCAAACCCTCTCTATTACTCTTTGTTAAAATTTTAATCTTTCGGAAAACCAATTCACAACACCGAATAAATGAACTCACGCACTCTAAAAATAATCTGAGAACAGTAAAATGAATTCTAGTGCAATAACAGATCCACGCAATTGAAATTTTTCACCGTGTGAAGAGTAACTCGAATGTCGCCATAATTTGTGAAATGTCAATTTTACTCAATAAAAATATACTTTTTCATGTCCAATAATAATACGAGAATTTTTTCTCATGGTGAATAAACTCATAAACCATCTACTTTTCTAAAGTGAACACACGTCAACAATTCACATGCTAATTTACACAAATTTTAATTCCTTCAAGTCCATTTTAATCAACCAACACTTTACTTAAATTTTTGAGTATCTACTATCAAACACATCACAACTCATAAGAGCAAACTAAACAATTCTACATTAGCAATTTAATTTTAGGGTAATCTGCACATACAACTACTCAATAATTTAGAAAGAATAAAAGATCACCCACCTATTAGGAGAGTACTAAAAATAATTCCGCCTTCAAAAGGTACTCCAAACTCCACAAAATCGAGCCAAAAACCCAACTCTGAAAGCCTCCGAGCGCTCTGCCTCTTCCCTCCTCTCTTAATTACTCATGGCAATTTAGTGAAAATATGTTTTCTCTTTTTTTCCTGGTTTTGTTAACAGTGGATAGAAAGAGTAGGGGTGAATGAATAGATTTATATAGGATCTTAATGTTCCGTTATAAAAAACAACTCCACATTTCCTCTCCACTTCCACGCACACCCGAGTTGCGGCCCACTCTCTCTCCAACGGCACACCACTCTCCACTAACTCGAAAACACGTGCACGTGCAGTGCACGAGTACACAAAAAAATAATTTATTAATTAATTACTCTTATAATTAAAAATTAATTTATTTATTTAATGGGTTATTAGGATTAGAGGTTTAATAATAGTCTAAATAAAATATAGTGAAAAAAAACGATTCATGCATACTGCAAAATAAATACAATTGAGAGGAACGAACAAAATAGTGTTTACACGTGTGTTGCACGTGCAAAAATTTTGGAAAATTATTTTTTTATTAAAATAAATTATACGGGATGTTATAGAACTCCCTCCTTAGAATAGTTCCATCCTCAGAACTACAATTAAGAGTGAGAAAGGCAAAGAAAGAAAAGAGTTAACAAATTTTAGTTAAAAAGCTCAGGGTGATCTCTCATCATCCTGTCCTCTGATTCCCAAGTGGCCTCTTCAAAATATTGGTTCCTCCAAATGACGTTGACCATAAGTATTCTCTTATTTCTCAAGACCTTCTCTCATCGATCTACAATTTCTTCTGGGCACTCTGCATAGCTCAAAACCATTTGCAGACCCTCTGGAACTTCTGGTAAATAATGACTCAGATCCGGAATATAACCTCGTAACATAGACACATCGAAGACATTGTGCACTTGGGCCAACTCTTTCGGTAGTTCTAACCGATATGATGTCTTCCCAATTCTCTTCAATATCTTATAAGGGCCTATGTATCTCGGGGCTAATTTTCCTCCCCTTCCAAACCGAATCACCCCTTTGGTCGGAGACACCTTCACAAAGACAAAATCTCCTTCTTCGAACTCCAGATCTCTCCTCCGGTTGTCGGCATAATTCTTCTACCTGCTCTGTGCGTCGACTAACCTCTTCCTGATCATCTCGATCTTTTCTGAGGTCTGCTGCACAATCTCCGACCCAAACAGCTGCCGCTCCCCTACTTCATACCAACACACCGGTGTCCTGCACTTCCTTCCATATAGAGCCTCATACGTGCCATCCCGATGCTTCTCTGGAAACTATTATTGTAGGCAAATTCCACAAGAGCCAAATGCTTCTCCCAACTGCCACCAAAGTCCAACACGCAATATCTCAGCATATCTTCTAGTACCCGGTTGACTCCTCAGTCTACCCATTAGTTTGAGGATGAAAGGCCGTACTGAAATCAGTCTTTGTCCCCAAAGCTGCTTAAAGACGTCTCCAAAAAGGCAAGGTGAAACGCGCATCTCGGTCAGATACTATCAATGGCGGAACTTTATGAAGCTTCACAATCTCGCCCACATACAACTCAGCCAACTTCTCCATCGACCAAATAAGCTTCATCGCCAAAAAGTGAGCCGATTTGGTGAGTCGGTCCACTATGACCTAAATTGCATCATTGTCCTTGGAACTCTTGGACAAACCTGTGATAAAGTCCATGCTGATACTATCCCACTTCCACTCCGGATGGGTAAAGGCTGTAACAAATCTTCGGGTTTCTGATTCTCGGCTTTGACCTGCTGACAAACTGCACACCTGGCAACAAACTCGGCCACATCTCACTTCATCTCTGACCACCAGAAATACTGCTTTATGTCCTTATACATCTTGGTACTCCCTGGATGCACGGATAATAAAGTAGCATGTGCTTCCTGAAGAATACTCTCCTTCAGTTCTACTTGATCTAGCACATACAGCCGCTTTCCAAACCACAACACTTCATCCTCCACTTGAAATTCTGCCAACCTGCCAACGCCAACCTGTTCTCTCATCTCCTGAATCTCTGGATCGGTCTTCTGACTGTCAATGATCTTTTCCCTCAAAGTGGGTTGGATCCTCAACTGAGCTAAGGAAGCTCCCAATCCTTGCAAAACCACCTCTATCCCTGCTCGATCAAGCTCTTTTGCCAACTTCTCCTGAATTGTGATCAATCGGGACAAACTGCACTTCCTGCTGAGCGCATCAACCACCACATTGGCCTTGTCTCGATGTTACTTGATCTCGGGTCGAATATCTTCCAACACTTCCAACCATCTCCTCTGCCTCAGATTCAAGTCCCTCTGCTGATAGATATACTTTAAACACTTATAATCCGTGTACATGTTGACTTTCTCCCCGTACACGTAGTGCCTCCACTGCTTCAATGCAAAAAATGATCGCTGCCAACTCCAGATCATGGGTTGGATAATTCTTTTTATGCAGTCTCAGCTGTCTAGACCCATAAGCTATTATCTTTCCCTCTTGCATCAGCACACATCCCAATCCACGATGGGAAGCATCGCTGTAGACATCATAGTCGACTCCTGCTCTTGGCAAAGCCAGAATGGGAGCGGTAGTCAACCTTCCCTTCAACTCCTGGAATCTAGCTTCACACTGTTCTGACCATGTGAAACTTACATTCTTCCTTGTAAGAAGCCCTGTGAGTGGCACAGCTATCTGGGCAGGGCCCTGAATGAACCTTCTGTAGTAGCTAGTTAAACCCAGAAAGCTCCTTATCTCTTTCACTGTGGTCGGTCTTGGCTAATCTTTTCCTGCCTTAATCTTCTGTGGGTCAGTAGCTACTCCCTCCTTAGAAAGGATGTGACCCAGGAAGGCAACTGCGGTTTTCCAGAAGTCACATTTGGACAGCTTTGCATACAATTTCTGCTCCTATAGCTTCTTCAGTACCTCTGCTAGGTGCTCGGCATGCTCTTCTTCTGACTTGGAGTAAACCAAAAAGTAATAAACACCATGACAAAAGAATAGATGAACGGCCGCAGGACCCTGTTCATCATGTCCAAAAAGATAGCAGGTACATTGGTTACTCCAAACGGCATGACTAGGAACTCATAGTGACCATGTGTAGTTCTGAATGTCGTCTTGTGCACATCTTCTTTCTTTACTCGGACTTGGTGATATCCTGACCGCAGGTCTATCTTAGAGAAAATAGATGCTCCTTGTAGATGGTCGAATAGATCATCAATTTGAGGAATTGGATACTTGTTAGCACTATAACCTTGTTCAACTCTCTATAGTCGGTGCACATCCTCATCGCTCCATCCTTCTTCTTCACCAAAAGAACTGGGGCTCCCCAAGATGATGCACTAGGCCTGATTAGTCCTTTGCCCACCAACTCTTCGATCTGCTTCTTGATCTCATCTTGTTCAACCGGTACCATTCTGTACGGTGCCTTGGAAACGGTGATGCTGAACTCTACATCTCGATGAGGGGGAAGTCCAGGTAGGTCTTCAAGAAATATTGTTGGAAAATCTCAGACCACTAGAATCTGCTCCACTTCTTCAGGAACTTTCTGCTCAGTCAGAGCTGCTACCAACGGCTTACACTTCCTCTTCCCTTGAAATGCAATTGCTGGTCCTCCTGGCGCCTTCACCACAACCTCCTTGCTCTTGCACTCAATAGTGGCACTGTAGACTGACATCCAGTCTATGCCCCTGATAATGTCGACCCTTAAAACTGAAAACTCAATGAGGTCGATGCCAAAGAGCCTGCCTCCAATCTCAAGATCGCACCCTTCATAATATCGGTCGGTAGTCAAGTTTTCTCCTGACGGAGTAGCCACAGATAGAACTTTGCCAGGAAAAATTTTAGGTTCGACTCCCAATCGTATTGCAAATGAAGGTGACACAAATGTGTGAGATGATCCAGTATCAAATAAAACTTATGCTTTTATTCTATTTATCTGAATATCTCCTGTTACATAAGAGTACTCTCATTACATAATATTTCTTACATAAATGGAAAATAGCAACAAGACAATCTAAACATCCTCTCCCATACCCGTGATGACATTGTCAACATCATCAGCATCGGCCTCAGTCAAAGCGAACACTCGCCCCTGTCGGAATTGCTTCTGCCCTAGGTTGGACTGCTTCTGACTCGGCCCTTCCTGCTGAAGCTGAGGGTAAAATGGCTTGATGTGACCCTCCTTGCCACAAAGATAAAAAGTCTTGCATGCTTGCGACTTGGTACACCCAGAAGATATGTGGCCTGCCTCTCCACATTTGTAGCAAGTGGGTACCCTTCCAGTTACTGCAACAGCATTTGCTCCGGTGGGTTTGAAACGCTGTGCTGGGGGCTGTCCCCTAAAATTGCCCGGCACTGCAGGCCTCTTACCAATGCTCCAGCTACTCCTCTTGACATGCACTGCCTGGTATTGGTTCATATCCGACTCAGTAGCGGTAGCCCTCCTGACCAACTTCTCAAACCTTCGGATACCTAGGGGTATCATCCGGGTCCTCAAGCTTGGCATCAACCCTTGCTCAAACTTTCACGGTATCTTGGCCTCATCCAGAACCATTTTCGGCGCGTACCATGAGAGTTGATTGAATTTGATCTCATACTCCCGCACGGTCATTCCTCCTTGTTGCATGCCCAAAAACTCCATAGCCTTTTTCTCTTGAACATCCATGGGAAAGTATAGTGACTTCTGAATTCTCCAGGAAACTCTTCCGAAGTAAGCTGCACATTGCCCAAGGTCCTTTTCAGTGATTGCCACCAAACTCCTGCATCTTTCGCCAGCTGGATGGTGGCCAACCTCACCTTATTCAACTTAGGGGTCTCTAACACTTCAAAGACCATCTCAATCTGCCTGATCCAGTCGTCTGCAGCGTCTGGATTTGCCCGGCTCTCAAACACAGGTGGCTTCATCCTTTTGAATGACTCTACTAGCCTAATTGATTCGAAGACCTGCACAGTTGGCCCTAGCCTAGTGTTCCCGGCGATGTTGGCAACTAAAGTATTTAAGGTCTGGTATACTCGAGCTAGTTCAGTCTCTAGATCGAGCCCATTCTCACCAATATGACCTTCGCCATTTCTATTCCTTATAAATTTGTACTACTTATTGAAGCATAGCTCTGATACCACTCTGTAACGCCCCGAATTAAAAATAAGGCTGAATTCAAAGTTCCACAGGATCTTTACATTTAACTTTGTCCAACTTTACAAGGAAATTTGAACTTTTTATAATACAATAGATTCCTTTACATTTATAACACGGAAGGTAAAATAAAGTACAATAATGAAAAATAATATACATTTGCAACATCTTTAGCATTTAAATAGATTAACAACAGCATATCAACTTTATATTTTCATGAAAAATCCAACTCCTGCATATAAAACTGTAGGCATGTCCGTTGCTTACAACCGATGAAAATGTTATACACGACCATCCTTTCTATGTCGAAGGTATAACGATCTTAATACTTTAACAAACCAAAAACTTGAATGCAAACAAAGTGTAAAAGTGTCTACTCTAAACATGTAAGTGTATGCAATGCCTTAATGCCTAATACAGATATTTTACACTAAGATGACACTAATGCATACTTGTTCGGATTCTATGCATCCCATACTATATAGGTCCGAGGGCAAGCACCTATGTACTCCACATTAAAGGTTTCGATCCCTCGCCATGACAACTACCCAGTAATAAAACAAAATTTAGACATTCCACAAGTACGGATCCTAGTCCCGGAGTCCACCACCCGACTGTTATACAGACTCCTTGTTGTGCGAACATCCCGCAAGTGCCCCTCTAGCCCCGGTATACTTATATACACTGGAGTACGACAAACTATCCACCCAACTACGTATAGTCCCGGATTTAAAATAAAAGCTCATCTCTATCGAAGCAACCACGGTCCTGGAATCCACCGCCCGACTATCTAGAAGCGTCCCACTTACGTTTGCCCAAGTTTACTACATCTTCACTTAGTGCCTAGTTTTTAGGTTCAAAACATGAATCAATTATAACACCTAGAGTTAGTTTTACCCCTACTGGACTTAATCACAAATACCGAGATAGCTCACCAAGCCATAGCTCAAAATAAATCAATCATTTAATTCAACAATTGCCGGTACCCGGGGTCTCACTAAACCTCTAGATCACAACCTTTCATGTACTAGAATCCATGGGTACTCATACCCTTCAATAATCATGTATTAAACTTCATTATATTCATATCTTCAACTTAATCAAGCTCATGAAATTCAATTCATTCACTTAATCACAATTCTTTCAAAACAAACAATGTTTCCTTTCATGAACTCATAATATAGAGTATCACTTCAAATCTCATAATTTAATTACACACCGTAATTTGTACACCTTCAAGTATTCTTACTCAAACAAATAATTATAAAATCTCACTTAGGAGGAAAGTCAATTGCATTGTCAAAAACTAATTCTTCTTATAATTCAAGTTTAAAACCCAAGTCAGAGAACTCACAGACTCCAAAAATTATGTTTTAAGAACCCAAATCAGAGAACACCATTTCTCAAAAAAAAATGTTTCAAGAACTAAAGTCAGAGAACTCAAATAATCCAAAAAAATGTTTTTGAACCCAAGTCAGAGAACACAAGGACTCGAACCCAAAACCAGCAAGAAAATAGCCCAACGCCCAAACCACAGGGGCAAGTGCACCCACAGTGAAGAAATTCATGAGTTTTATATGCTCAAACCCTCTCTATTACTTTATGTTAAAATTTTACCCTTTCGGAAAATCAATTCACAACACCGAATAGACGAACTCACGCACTCTAAAAATAATCTGAGAACAGTAAAATGAATTCTAGTGTAATAATAGATCCACACAATTGAAATTTTTCACCGTGTGAAGAGTAACTCGAATGTCGCCATAATTTGTGAAATGTCAATTTTACTCAATAAAAATATACTTTTTCATGTCCAATAATAATACGAGAATTTTTTCTCATGGTGAATAAACTCATAAACCATCTACTTTTCTAAAGTGAACACACGTCAACAATTCACATGCTAATTTACACAAATTTTAATTCCTTCAAGTCCATTTTAATCAACCAACACTTTACTTAAATTTTTGAGTATCTACTATCAAACACATCACAACTCATAAGAGCAAACTAAACAATTCTACATTAGCAATTTAATTTTAGGGTAATCTGCACATACAACTACTCAATAATTTAGAAAGAATAAAAGATTACCCACCTATTAGGAGAGTACTAAAAATAATTCCGCCATCAAAAGGTATTCCGAACTCCACAAAATCGAGCCACAAACCCAACTCCGAAAGCCTCGGAGCGCTCTGCCTCTTCCCTTCTCCTCTCTTAATTACTCGAGGCAATTTAGTGAAAATAGGTTTTCTTTTTTTTTCTTCTTTTTTTTGTTAACAGTGGATATATAGAGTAGGTGTGAATGAATAGATTTATATAGGATCTTAATGTTCCATTATAAAAACCAACTCCACGTTTCCTCCCCACTTCTACGCACACCCGAGTTGCGGCCCACTCTCTCTCCAACCGCACACCACTCTCCACTAACTCAAAAACACATGCACATGCACGTGCAGTGCACGAGTACACAAAAAAATTATTAATTAATTACTCTTATAATTAAAAATGAATTTATTTATTCAATGGGTTATTAGGTTTAGGGGTTTAATATAAGACTAAATAAAAGATAGTGAAAAAAAAGGATTCATGCATACTACAAAATAAATACAATTGAGAGTAACGAACAAAATAGGGTTTACACGTGTGTTGCACGTGCAAAAATTTTGTAAAAGTATTTTTTTATTAAAATAAATTATACAGGATGTTACAAGGCGGCATGGTGGACAGGCGGGATAGGGCTGCCGGCGCGGTGACAGGAGGAGAGGCGCGCCAACTGGCTGGACGAGAGGACGACGGCGAGCGAGGAGCGCACGCTGTCGAGATGCCGATGCGGTTAGGGGGATCGCCGGGAGGGCTGTTGCTGCGCTAGTCGAGGTGAACTTGACAGGGAGGAGCACTTGTTGCTGGGGCTGGAGGGCGGCACCACAGGTGGCTACAGAGAGGAATACGATGGGAAAGGTGCATAGGGGCAGCACAACCAGGGGGTCATGACACTAGGGCACGCCGGAGATGAGCGGTAGAGGGAAAGACTGGGGCATCAGGATGGGTTGCGGTGGAAGAAGACGAGGAGACAGGCGGCTAGGGGATGACAGCGGGAGTAGGACGGTGCAGCGGGCGATGCACAGGGGCAAGGTGGGAGACAGGAGGCCTTCGGGAGAGAAGGCACAGGTAGACGGGGTCGGCGCTTGGCTGTTGGCGTCGAAGGGAGGCAGGAGGGTGTACCGGGGAGTCGAAGGCAGGGGTTGCTCGGAGGAAGATGAGCGGGAGAGAGGAGCAGGGTTGAAGAGCGGCTGATGGGTGCAAGGGGAAGACGAAAGGGTTGAAGGGGTATAAATATATAGGTTGAAGGAGTTAGGGTTGAGGGGTTGAACAGGGGTAAACGGGTTGGGTTATAAAGCAATGGGTATTTGGGTATTAAATGGGTAATGGGTGGAGTTATAAATGGGTATAGGTTTTAATGGGTTAGGTGCAGATGGGATAATGGGTTTGGGGGTGTAGCAAACGGGTTGTAAATGGGTAGGGGAATAATAATAGGGGTAAATGAGTATTAGGTATAGGTAAACGGGTTTAAAATCCAATAAAAATAATAATAGGATTTGGTTAAAATCCAATAGGGAGAAAAAAATAATCAATATAAATAGGATTATATACAATATATATTTGTACTACAATATGGAAATTATTTGAAATAAATACAATTAATGGGGATAGATTTTTAGAATAACAATCAAAGGTAATAATATTAATAACAATAATAATAGCAACAATAATAATAAAAATAATATTTTCCTTAATAATCAAAGCAATAATAATAAAAATAAAAAGATTTGTTATACAATATAAGAATCATTGGAAACTAGTTACAAATAGAATTATTGATTAAA
The DNA here is from genome assembly GCA_017893485.1 of Hemerocallis citrina. Lineage (NCBI taxonomy): Eukaryota > Viridiplantae > Streptophyta > Magnoliopsida > Asparagales > Asphodelaceae > Hemerocallis > Hemerocallis citrina. The sequence goes on along the minus strand of JACEHZ010000534.1, from coordinate 1,292,720 downwards.
AAAAATAGACTTTAAAAGAAGATCCAAGAATACATTTTATAGAAAAGAATTTGGAAGCAAAAAGAAAACAATTTACATAAATTTTAAGTATAGAAAATACACAGGAAATACGTATTTGTGAAAACAGGGGGTACATTCAAGCCCAATTGATATTCTTTTGCATTTGTGTTATTCATCTATCTAATTGGATTTAAATTTTCGTTCATGAACTATTTCCTCTTTTTGTTGGGCCATCTATCTTGTGAATTTTATTGTATTGGATTGTGATTATTTTATTTGAACCCTATTGTCTTCAAACCTATCTCTTATTGAACCCTAAAACTCAATTGCAATTTGTTCTCAACCAAAACCCACTATTATTGGATCCCAACCTAATAACCCAATAATCTAATTGTATTCTATATATACAACCCTAGTACAAACCCTAAAAATTGCACAAATTGAAATTCTAGAGCCGTCTATTCTCTCTCCTAATCTCTCTCCTCTCTGTTTCTCTCTCCCTGTCTAACTTCTCCCACCGAAAACCCCTCACCTTCTTCTCCGACCAATCTCCAGCACCCCCTTCGGCAATCAAACCCCGTCACCACCCACCCTACTTCCGTCGATGCCCACACAGCCGCCGTCCCAGCACCTCCCCATCTCGACGCTGCTCTGCTTCTCTTTTTCCCGCCCAAACAGAGAGCCGCCCTACCCTGCGACGCTTCCCTTTTCCCCTTTTTGTCGACCTCGACCACCCCGTCGACGTTGCCCCCGCTCATCGTCAACCCCGACGTCGGCCAGACCCGAGGCCCACTGTTGCTGTCGTGCTCTGTCTTTCTTGCTATTTTTGCTTTTGGATTCTCTCTTGCACGTATTTCGCACGTGCTAAATTGTGTTAGTTCGTGGGTTCGTTGCTTTGGAATCCTTATCCAGTTATTCTCGGTATTCATTTTTGTCGTCTTAAAGGAAAGTCACTGTCCTCTTGAATTGTTAATTGTATCAAATTCAAGTTTTGTTGAAATTCTTGTAAGTAGATCCATTTGCTATCGTATTATACATTATTTATCTCCTTCATTGGGTCTATTGAGGGTTTACACGAGCTAACCCCAATTTACTTGACATTGGCCACTTTTGACTCCAAAGATTGAATCTTTCACGTGTGCATATAGAATTGATAATAGGGTTATTCATATAATTGTCACACAAATAAATTATTGTAGTGAGAATTGCTAGGTTGTATGTTGTTTGATCGATTGGTTGTTGATTGATGATAAATTGATATACGCGTGTATTCTAATTTTATTCATCTTGTTATTGCACCCATCATACTGATTATATGATTTATTGACTATAGAATTAATACCCATCATGTTTAATTAAATTATTTCATGAAAAATACCCTAAAACCTGTATCTTACTTGCTGGCTGTATGTTGTCTGCTATTTTCGACCTAGTAAATGATCTTAAAATTTATAATTTTCTGAATAAGAATTGTAGCCTCATCTTTCCACTTTCCAGAACATCTTGAATTTTTGAATTCCGAGTTGTATAGCAAAAGTTATGCCCATTTTACTACAGTTGTAATTTTTTATTCCAGATTCTCAAATTCTTGTACGTTTCCTGTTTAAACAGTAAAAAGGCTTATCAAATGATAAAATTTTGCTCTGATAATTTCTAGATTGTTCCTTAACATGTTTATGAGTCGAATAAATATTTTTAATGAATTTATTATCGAGATTTTGCTGATTCTAAAATTATAACAACATGATATCGAGATTCTGCCTGAACATGAAATCTGTAAAGAATAATGTGTTTGACCTAGTTACTGTTGTCGGATTTTGAAATTTAAATATGCGTTGGAACCGTGTGGAAGTCTAGTTTCTATAACTTCTAACGGATTCAGTTTTCAATTTCTGTAACAGCGGAAAACTATATTTTTGTACAGACTACTCTTGCTGTCCAAAATTTTATATTCCATATTTTAATGGATTAATTATTCCTATATCGTAATATTGCATGAATTAATGTATGGATGTTGCATTGCATAATTCCAATGAGTTATTGTCATCATTCTAATTTTCCTATTCCATGTTACCAACCTATTGTTCCCCTATTGATACTATTGTCTTTGAAATGTCCCTTAATTGCATATTGTATTGTTTCATTATAAATATATAACAAGTCGGGGTTTAAAGGGTGATTTAAGTAGTGAACAAGGTAGAGACTGTATTTGGAGGAGGGGCCCGTGTTTCCCTAAATAATTTTCTGGCTGTTATTTTTTTGTGTGATTGTGGATTATGGCCATAACCCAATCTATCGTGTACGGTATCATTGCCGAAGACCGTATTGTACACCGAAAGGTGAATAGTACTTACCGTTGTCAAGTACATGATCTACCGAGTGCACCACTTAATTCTAAACGATATTGATTTTATGCATCGAACTTGTAGTATGAGATGCAGTAGTACATGCATTAGTTAGGATTAAAATCATTAATAGACATAAGGATTGTGTAACCCCTACTTTCGCAAATACGTATTTTCAGTGTATTTTCGGTATTTCAAATTTCTATAAAATTATTTTTTACCGCTTTCAAATTGTTTTTCTTAAAATGTATTGTTGGATGTTCTATAAAATCTATTTTTGATCAATAATTTTATTTGTAACCATTTTCTATGATTTTTTTATTGTAATACAAATCTTATATTTTTATTATTAAGTTGATTTCGATTATTATTATTATTACTGTTATTATTATTACTATTATTATTTTTATTCACTTTTTCTTATTTTTATTATTTTTATTATTATTATTTATTTTGACTGGTTATTTTAAATCCACTTCTATGTAATAATTGTATTTGTAGTTATTTCAAATAAATTCTATATTATAATGCAAATTACCTTTTATTATAAATCATATTTTCATTGGTTATTTTATAAATTCTATTGGATCTTTTAATATAAACCCAATTATTCCTAAAACCCTATTCTTCTTATTGGATCTTTCTATACCCGTTAAACCCTAATACCCATACCCGTTTATCTAAAGCTACATGTTACACTACCTCAACCCTAACCCTAATGATCTACTAACCTACATATATATCCCTTATTTATATCCCCCTATATATTTCTCAACCCTATTCACCTCTCTATAACTCCTAGATGCCTCTTCATCTCCCTGTGCATCTTCTCCTCTCGATCGCCCCTGCATCCCCTCTCCCGATCCTCTCCGTCGCTACTTCCCCCTGCAGCAGATGATAGCCCAGCTTCGTCATGCACCTCCTTTCCATGCGTCGCGCTGCCCTCAGCCGACCACCGTGACCCCTGGTCCCCTACCTCCCAGCGTTGCCCTATCTCCCCATTGCTCCCTGCCTCCCTGCTCGCGACAACAGCAGGGACACGATGCCGTGCTCCCAGTCGCTATGCCCTGCAGTGCCATTCGACCACCAGACAACCTTCCCCATCTCCTCTTCTCCTCCTTGCGACATGGAAGCCCTATGACTTGCTCCCTGTTCGACTGGAGCACCGCCTTCGACCGCCTGTGCTGTGCATCCTCCCGAGCACAGCACGCACCCGCAATAGTGGCGCCACCCTCCTGCTCTCCAGCGACCTCCTCGCGATGCAACAACAGCACCAGCTACCCCCCGACGCTCCCCTGCCTCCCAGTCGTGATGCCTATGTGCCAGCAGCGGCAGCCCAGTACCCCGACACTCCCCCTGTCTTCCCATCATGCCAAGCCAAAGCCCTCGGCGTTCCCCTATTGCCTTTAGCCGACTCTAGCAACGACTACAACCGCAGCCCCCCTCTCGGCATGTGTCCCCTTCCGTCGTCGTGCTCCACTGCTGTCCGTCGTGCTGCCCTCCTACATCGCTAGCCAGAGCTAGATCCCATTGCCATGGGTTTCTGTGTGATCAAATGGTTCTTGATCATGTTGAATCCTGGCCATCCGATCTTCTCTTGATCAATATCATCATCACCTTCACCATCAGATCATCATGATCTCCATCATCATCAGCCTTGATCTAGGCCGTCTGATCTTCATCATCTTGATCTTGATCTTCGATCTAATCCGTCCGATCTGATCTGATCATGATCATCATCGCTCTAGGATCTAGCCGTTGGATCTCTTGATCTTCATCATCACCATCAGGGTGATCTTGGTTGTTCGATCTTGATCTTGATCTTCGATGTCAGCCGTCTGATTGTGTTCGTGATCTCGATCGTCTTCATCTTATTCGCGATCGGTTGTTCATCTTGTTCGTGATCATCTCGTTCGTGAGTCATTCATTGTATTCGTGCCCGGGATCCGTTTCCGTTATTCTTACTCTTGCTTCGTTGTTATCGTTGTCTCTTAAGCAAGTAACTTGAATTCTTTTCCTTCTGTAATACAAGTATTAAATACTACTTGTAGTCTAGTTGTGTTCTAGAGACAATTCTTGTGCAAAACTCATGTTATATCTTTTCTCTATTGTATTGACCCGTCCGTAGTTGCCTCATTACACACATGACATGAAATAACTTAGGGATAACCACTTCTTGTAGTATATATGCATGTTGTTCGTGATTCATGACTTGTTGTATGATCTTGTATGCATGATGTGTTCGATGTAGTATAACTCATTGTAGACATATTAAATACCTTATACCAAGTTGCTTGGACATCTAGTATATCATATTTCATATTTGTTATGATTTGGATGAGTTTCATATGATCTATGTTTATTTTATGCGTAAAGAAGATTTCAGTTTTTGTGTTACCCCATTTTTGTTCAGTACTTTAGACCTTATTAAGATCAGTATATGAAAATTATTTATGAATATGAATTATAGAGAATTATGTCTACTTTTCAGATTTTCTGACACATCTCAGTTTCGATTTATGAGTTTCGAGTTATGACCATTTTACTACAGATGCGTTTAAAATTCCAGATCCAGTTTTATACGAATTCTGTTTGATAATTTATTTTTATACTGAGGTTAAAGATAATATTTTGATCCAATATTTTGCTGAGTACAACTAGACATGATTGGGATTAACCATAAATTTTTGTGGATTTAATTGCTTACTTTCATAAACTATTCTATACTTGCAAACAACTACCTTATTTGTAGAATTTTCATACTGTTCAGTAATGAACCTTAATTTCAACCTGATTCTACTTGCTGTTTATAAAAACTTTGTGAATCTGAATTGTAGCCTACTGTATCTACTTTATCATCCTTTTGAAGGATCTAGACTTTGAATTATATTTTGTAATCTATTGCTATTTTAATACTGTTGTGTTTATGATTTCAGATTTACAAAATTTTTGTACCTTCTTGTCTTCTGATTTTACTTGACTATTCTACATATGTTTGAAAATTATGAAACTTATTTTCTGATACTAAATACACTAGGGAATACCCCAGATATTTCGTAGATTTAATCAGTAAGTTTTTATGCCGTTTTCCTATTTATGAATACAAACTTCTGATTTCTAGCTGAACACGTTTTCTGGATACAATTCTGTTTTGAGTCCTGTTTTTATGAAATACCATATGACTTATATATATTTGCTGGATTCGGCCGAGAGTCTATTTTCCAGATTTTCTGACGGATCCAGATTTGCATGTTTGTGGCAACGGGAATTCCAGATTTAGTGTAGTACTGTCTTGCTGTCCTGAACTAGAATTTTCGTTATTTTAGTCTATTTTGAGTCTTCCTTCATCTGTTTGTGTCCTTTGTTCTACTTGTACTTGTCCCTTGTGGTCTCTCCATATTTCTTGACTTGTTTGTGCACGTCCATGCTTGCTTGAATAATAATAACAAGAAACTAAGCCAGGGTTTAAAGGGAAAGATCTAATAGTGGAAAATACAGAAATATGTACTCGGAATAGATCCTACGTAATTACTTGATACTTGATACTTGAGGCATGATACTTGATACTTGAGGCTTGATTACTTGATACTTTTCCCTGAGTACACTACCCTCTATTATCCACTATAAAATCTAAAACGAAATTGTTTGAATGTAGCAACCATGTGGTAAAAACCTTGGATGCATGAAGTGCAGGCACTGCGGCAGTCGCGACGGGGGTGTGCAGATGGTTGGCGTCGACTGCGATGTTGTGGGTGCTGGGAAGTCGGCGCTGCACTCGTGCGGCATGGGTCGTCGTCGCTGCTGTGACCGCACCGCGATAGGGCAAGGAGGAGCAGGGCAGGCGGCACGAGGCAGTTGTTGCGCTGTTGGGGCTGATGGTCGCCAGGGGGAGGCGTGCTGCAACTGCGGTCGACGTCGGGGGATCGCCGCAGGAGGGTCGTCGAGGGGGTCGCGATGTTGTCAGGGTTGCACTACCTAGATAGGACTAAATACAAGACTTGAACATGATCACTTGACACTTGACACTTGCTACTTGTTACTTGTACATAATACTTTATTCTTGATACTTGATTCTTTACACTCATTACTCGTTACTCATTTACATGATACTTTCTTACTTGACACTTGTTATATAGCACTTGCACTTGTTCATCTTGCCATACTAGTTGTTTCTATTCTTGATCTAGAGTTAGTTCTCTGTTTTGTTGTTACATCCTTTCCATGCTATACTTGCTTCCGTTGTTATTCTATTCTTGTTTATCTTTCATGTACTTGTTCCTGCACTACATGCTGCCCGTAACTTGCATTGACGTGCGTTTGTTTCTCTTTTCTTTTTCCTGCAATTTGTTAAATTGCAGATTATGGTGATCAGCTGCCCGATGGAGTAGGTGATCTAAGATTCAAGCTGGCTGGAGTTTTTGCTACAATTTACTTTCCTGTTGCTTTTGAATAATTGTACTTGGTTACTTGGATATTTTGTATTGGGCAATATGACCCAGAATTATTAACTTGTTCAGATTTGGTTTATTTGAGATTATTAAATTTTATTTCAAGTAAATTTCTATTGGTATATTGATTCAATTATGCATGCGTGGTTGACTTCTCTTGCTTTCTACTCTGATTATTCTTGTGAAATGTTGTAAAGATCTTGATAGCTTATGGATGATAAAAATCATTCGCTGGACTTAGTCACGTATCCGTATTCCGTATTCTCTTTTTGAGAAGTGGGGCGTGACAGATTGACACATCACCGACATTGCATATTGTTCATCATTGTTTCTATTGATATCGAATATTGGCTAAGTGTTATTGTTATTGATCATTGATTAGTGTTACCGAATCTTGAATTATTGTTTATAGCCATTGCATTGATTACCATGATATTGCTTATTGATTATCGTCCCATGTTATTGAATCCTATTGATCCATTGATTCATTATTATACAGTTATTCCATTGTTCCTTACTTTCTCTACTTGATGTCCATGACTTGCTCTAAGGATAATTTTTCTTCTCTTTTTAGATGAAGTGTACACAGGTAATGAAGTAGAATTGCCTGCTGAGATTGGAGAACAGACATTCTAAAGACTTAATGCTTTCTAATTGCTTATCGCTTTAATGAATTTATTGTATTGAGACTTGTTACTATTATATTGGGATTCATTATTGTATTGGGCTTAAGTCCCGAAATTTATTATTTTTTCCAGATGTTGGATTATTATTGTATTTGGATATTTTATATTGTTTCATTTTGTTCATGAAATTAATATTGTCTGCTCATTTATTCTGTATTGATTATATTGTTGAGTTAATCGGATAAACAGCTTATGGGTGATGTTAGTCATTCGCTGGGCCAATATTATGTACTCGTATTCCGTATTTTTGGGAAGCAGGGCGTGATACATATTCTAACAAAAAAATAAAAAAGTAAAAAATAATCTTCTCCTCAAAAGTTAGGTTCATTTCATTGCAAAATCAAAATAATAATTTTAAAAAAAACCTAATTCATTGGTGTTACAAATATAATACTATTAAAATATAGGGTTAATGACCTATTGGCACCCAAAGTTAGCGATAATTACCTACACACACTTAAAGTGAAAATAATACCCTAATAGTACCTAAACTTTTATCATTTGGGCCTAAAGGCCCCCGCCGTCGTTAAGTTAGTGGAATATTCTCCGAATATTCCTCTTAACGGGTTTAAATCCATTAAGAAATATGTTAAATTACACAAATGCGCTCAACTATCCAAAAAGCAAATCCATTAACCCTAAACAAACCCGAAACCCAATTTTTCTTCATCTTCTTCTTCTTTTCATCATGTTCATCTTCTTCTTCTCCTCTACCCGAAAACCCACCACCAAAACCCAATTTCTTCTCCTCTTCATCTTCTTCTTTTCTTCATCCTCTTCATCTTCTTCTTCTCTTCCACCAAAAACCCACCACCGAAACCCACCATCACTACCACCACCACCACCATCTTTGTCAACCACCACCATTACCATCACCAAAAAAACCAAAGAACAGAAGAAAAAAAATGAAAAAAAAACTAAAAATGAGAAGAAGAAGAATAGATGAGGGTATTTGTGCAATTTTACGTTAATTCTGTTAAAAAATTAAAGCAGGTGCCTTTTGGTCCAATTTAAAAAGTTTGGGTGCTATTGTGGTTACTACAACTACTAGTGTGTATAAAGTATTACTATCAATTTTAGGTGTCAATAGGTCATTAACCCTAAAATATAAGGAGATAAATGGATGAATTTCTTATTCTTTTTTTTACTACTCATAGGTAGAATGTTCCACCTATTTATAAGGTTCCAAAAGATCTCATTAGTCACAAAAGAGAGAAGTGAGAGAATTGGGGAAGGAGTTACAAAGCCATGGAGATGGTGGGGGAGGAGTTACAAGATCATGGCAATAGTGGTCATCCACTAATAACATTTACAACACTCCCCTTGGATGTCCACAATTTCTAATACTTTCTGACAATGTTCAACATTTAATGATTGTTGCCTCATTAAAACCTTGCTGAGAAAAATCCAATGGAAAAAAAGAGCGAAGAAAAAAATAAAATAAAACTTTATTTATTATCATTGAATTAGCATTTGATGCACACAATGTTGTATCGTTAAAACCTTTACTAGGAAAATCCAGTGGGATAAAAATCTAGAAGAAAAAAAAATAGTACAACACGCATATATACTAGGTAGCATGCTTCAGTTGACTTTCTCCAATTAATTAATCCCCCTAATAACAGTAACCTCTTACATAGTTTGATGATAGATTTTACGCATACCAATCCCGTATACAAGTTTCTGGAAGATTACCCTTAGTAGAGACTTAGTGAAAAGGTTAGTTGAAAAGGTTGGCTAGGTTGTCACTGGAACGAACTTGTTTTACTTCAATCTCATTGTTCTTTTGAAGTTCGTGAGTAAAAAATAATTTTGGTGAAATATGCTTGATCCAGTCTCGTTTGATGTAACCTTCTTAAATTTGTGTTACACATGCGGCATTGTCTTCGAAGATAATGCTTGGAACATCTGTAATAGAAGGTAACTGACGAGAACTATGAATATGTTGAACTAAAGATCTCAACCATACACATTCATGACTAGCTTCATGAAGAGCTAAAATTTTCAACGATGAAGTAGCTATTAAAGTTTGTTTTAGTAGAACACCAAGAAATAGCAATATTACCACTAAGAAATACATAAATTGTTTGAGATCGGCCATTATGAGGATCAGAGAGATATCCTGAATCTGCATAACCTACATGCTTGGAACTTTTAGGATTATAAGAATAATATAAACCTAAGTCAGTAGCTCCCAGTAGATATCTTAAAATATGCTTGATACCAATCTAATGTCTGTGAGTTTGTGCAAAACTATATCTAACAAGCAAATTCACGAAAAAGAAATATTTGGTCTAGTGCATTGTGCCAAGTACTGTAGAGCACCAATAGCACTTAAGTATGGTACTTCAAGTCCCAATACTTTTTCAATTTCCTCATTAGGACAGTATGAATCTTTCTTTATGTCCGAAGATCGGACTACCATGGGAGTACTTAGCGGGTGTGCCTTTTCCATACCAAACCTTTTTAAAACATTCTCGATATAATTGGGTGGATGGACTAATATACCACTACAATATTTCAATTTGCAGGTCGAGACAAAATTTTATTGTCCCAAAATCTTTCATTTCATATTCCTTGTTCAAGTAGTCAGCAATTTTCTCAAGCTTTTTTTGAGTCCCGATTAAATGTATATCATTCACATAAACTGCTACTATTGCAAATCCATTAAAAAATTCTTTATAAAAATGCACGGGCAAATTGGATTGTTTATATATCCTTCCTTAGACAAGTATTCACTAAGACGATTGTGTCACATTCTTCTAGTTTGCTTCAAGTGGTACAATGAATTAATTACGTAGTCTTAAATGAATTAAGTACGTACTCTTTGACTTTACTTTAGGTAAAGTAAATCTTTCTGGGATTTCTGTAACACCCAGCAAAATATTATATAATAATTTTGTATTTTAATCCGTGCCCGATTGAGAGTTGCACGTATTAATGGACTTTTCTCAATTTTAATTGAGTAAGTATTGAAACATATGATTATTCGATATATTTTGAACTCAACAAAGGTGCAATTGTAGAACCTGAGTTGAGTTATCTTCTCAATTAAGCTGTATATTAGTCTTAACTATAATTGAGTTAGGACGTATAATATAGAATTATTATTTTGTATGGTGATAACACAATTTCATGTGTGTATGCACAAATTGTCTTAACTTATTTGTGTATTTCAATTTCTATTTGAATGAACATTTTGTGTGAGATTCGTTGTGATTTAGATCATTCAAATTGGACTCAATGTGAATCAAACTAACCCATATGGACCGAAATTGCCCCAACTTGACCTAAACATTTGTAGTGTTGCATGGCATGAACACACACAAAAAAAAAAATTGAGCCCAAGCCAAGCTTGGCCAGCCAATAATGGGAGAAGGAGGGAAAATTTTAAAAGGAGCATCTAGGGGTTTTGGAAAGAAGCAAGATTACACTTGAGTGTTGTAGAACCCCATGAGTTTTGTACACTCTCACACTCCACCCTCACCTCCCCTCTCACCCAATCCCCTCTCATAAAAATTTCGGCCAGATCTGACCCCTTCCCTCCCTCTTTTGCATTTTAAACCCCCTCCCATGCAATACTAACCATTTACAACTCTTACTTTCTTCTAAGTTAAATTATACACACTTATACACCTCCAAAACCACTCTCTCTACACCTAGCTACTGATTGGGAAAGGGAGAAGCCTAGGAGAAGAAAAGAGGAGTCCAAGACAAGGAGAAGAGGCAAGGAGCTCAAGTTGGAGGCAAGGAGAAATGCTAAGAAGCAAGGAGCTAGAGGAAGGAGTTGAACTACAAGATAAGGTGGGTGTCTCTAAACCTTATGATTGTTTTAATTTCTATGAAATGGTTGGATTTTAGTTTTAATCCGTTCATAATGTATAAAATTGATTGCATGCAAAAGATTAGAAGTCCAATGGCCAGATTCTTGCTAAAAGAAACCAAACCAGTGAACCTATTAAAAAGCAGAATTTTGTATGTCAGTACAAAGTGAATAACTTGAAATCTACTTGATATATTGACCTGAAATTTTTATGAGATGATCATACATGTGTCTTATATCTTTAGTGATGTTTCTAGATTTTTTTTATTTTTTTCTAATTATTAAAAATACGACATTGCATGTTGGTTGACAACAGAACAGAAAAGGTTGCATGTAACTGTTGTAGCTTTAAAAATTTGGATCTCACTGTGTACTCATGAGAATGACTTAAAATTAAATTATGATGTTCTAATGCCTGTCTGAGCTTAAATTTCAAATTTCATGGTGTTTGGATATGTGGAGATATAGCAATAAAATCATGCAACTTAACATATTGTTTGAACAGAATAAAACTACTGCTGTTATTGCTTTGTTTTAGCTGATGATTCAAAGACACATAACTCAAAATCCATTTGGTAGAATCATCTGATTTTTGGATATATGTTGTGAATTCATGTTATATGTTTGATTCCTAGATTTCATGTCAATCCAGTATTATTTGATATATATAAGATAATTTTCTTTAATAGTGTACACTAATTAAGTGCTCTGTTCTGGAAACGATTTTGGTTCATGTTAAAGAGCCAAGATTTTGAGCATATTAACCTCCTAATTTGTGAAAAAAATTAACTAGAAAGTTGTAGAGCACACCTAGACATTTCCAGAAAGCCTAAGAATGTAAAATTTGATGTAGTTTGCTATTTTATATGATTTTTACTGTGGACTGGTTCTGTCAGACCCGAACCTAAATGTATTGTTTGAAGTGCGAATGATGTGATTGGGCCTTGTATGACTAATTGGGTGTTGTGGATATTATTTATGAGCTTTATTGGGCTTGGGTACTGATGTGAAACAATTTTAGACTGATTTATGTGCCCCTAGTCATGGCATGGTTATTTCTTAGTCCTTAGTGATGGACTAAAATATAGTTGGGATATGTGGATGCATGATTGTTGTTGGGTTTGGGATAGATTTTCCCCATTCATGACGTCTCAATTTTGGATTTACACTATGAATAATTTTTAGAGTCATCTTAATAGAATATAGAGACCCTAGGACTAGGTCCGTATGGATGGAATTGTGGCGGGTAGTTTAGAGACCCGTGACCACGAATGTGTTGAAGCGACGACTCGGGCCCCGACGTGCTTTCCGTCTAAGGAGGGAATCCAGCATCGTACGAGCTACCACTTCGGGAGGATATGGAGCGCAATGATTAGTGGTGGTAGCAACTTGTTTCGGGCCGAGGTGGTGTGCAACTCCAAACGTGACGGGCGGTGGCGATCGACGTGGTCGATTCGCCAGTTTTCGTGGACCCATGTTGTGGGCCGGGTTTGAGAGCCAAGTTTAGACCCTAGTGTGGGTTGGGTTAAGTTCAAGAAAAGATGAGTTAGGTTGAATAAAAGATACCTACAACTAGAACTTAACTAGTGGTTATAAAACATCTACGTGTGACATCTAAGTTAGGTGTGAGACTAGTTGATAGATTGCCTAACTAATTGATTAGTCGGGTAGAACTAGATCACCTAGTAAGTTAATAACTGTAAGTTGGATAATTTGAATAGGGTTAGTCCGTGAGTCAAACCCTTAAATCAAAAACCCAAATATGGACTAAGACTTCAACTGCTAACCCTGGATACGGGTAGTATATAAACTTGTGGTAAAGACCTAGGATAGGTCGAGTTGTGGTTATAAATCTAGATCACCTAATGTTACTAAGTATGGATTAATAAAGTGGATTAGAACTTTATTTAGAGCCAATAGAATCGGGTAAAATAGTAAAAAAAATGATGATAACTCAATGTGGTGATAGATTCAACCTTATTCTATAGTTGTGGCCCTAGTTGTGAATAACATCCGTACAACCTGTGTTGGATAAAGACTTGGGATAGATCGAGTTATTATTGAATGTAAGGACATGCACTAGCTGGGTGTTGTACTCATCCTGTCAGGGGGACAGGTGCGGCGCCGCCCCACCTATAAGCGAGGGCAGGCGACGTAGTCTCGTCGGTAGATTTTTGGGATCTAGCGGGTAGAACGGGAGGCATACAATGTACCGCAATCTCCTGTCGGAAGCTAAGGAATAGACCCCTAAGTAACCGTCTATGTTTTAAGTTATCTGTACAATGGAAATGTTCTATGCATTATAAATGGGGAGCAGGAGTTTAACTCCGAGTCCCCTGGCGGAGTAGGGGAAGGCCGGTTGGTCCGCCACAAATTCGGGCAACTTTTGGTAGGGACGAGAATGGACAAGACACTGGTTCCGACTGAGCTGCGGCAGAGCCGATTGATCACCAGCCTGTCCGGAAGTACCTTGGACCACTGGTCCCAGGTGGAGTGGTTTTAGGCCACCAATCCAACAGATCAAAGTGACCATCGACAGTTCGGGAGTGGAGAAAGACCACCGGTCCATCTGCATGAGCGGGGGGTAGACCGCATGCACTGCAACTTTACCAAGTCACTAGACTTTTGTCAGGAACGGAAATGAGTACAAGAGTAGGATGCATGGCGAGGGATTAAACCCTACAATCAGGAGAGGAGAACTCTTTGAGAAGTATGTAGTATGGGATGCAAAAGTTCTCATTGAAGTTGATTTTGGGAAAGTATGTAGTATGGGATGCATATGTTCCCAAATAAATTGCATTAGAGTAAGTACATCGTGTGCATTCTTTTTTGCATTAGATGCATTCTTTTGTGCATTAGATTAGGCCATGGCATACACCGACACTTGTTTGACATCACATTTTCTTTATCATCAAATATTGTGGTTGTTGAGGTTTGGAATCGCTTTAGTACGACATAGAGAGCATAGCTGTATATACCATTGCATCAGTTGTATTCAACTGACATGCCCACTCTTCAGTTGCAGGACCATCTGTTGTATTGGAGGCACGAGAGACTCAAGTTGATTAAAGCATCCAAGTAAAGACATTGTCCATTTATTGAAAAATTGATGTAATATTATTATTTGTAATTGTTGTAATTTAACTAGATATTGTAATATATGGCTGGAGTCGTTGGACTCTATCCGTTTCATCAAAAAAAAAAAAACTAGATATTGTAATGACATTTGATGTAATAAAGTTTTTAATTTCCTGTGATTTTATTGTGTTGTGAATCATTTGAAGGAAAGATTCTAGCTTGTGCCACGGGTTCCGGGTATTGGGAACTTGGGGCGTTACAATTTTCATATAAATATCTGTGTCTAAGTCCCCATATAAGTAAGTAGTTACAACATCAATGAGTCTCATATCTAAATTTTTAGAAACTGCTACACTTATTAGATATCTGAAATTTATTGCATCCATGACGGGGGAGTATGTTTCCTCATAATCAATCCCAAATTTCTTTGAGAAATCTTGTGCCACAAGTCGTGCTTTATATCTAGTAATTTCATTACTTTCATTTCTATTTCTTACAAGCACCATTTTTTAACCTATAGGGTTAACATCCTTTGGAGTTTGTACTATAGATCCAAATACACCATGTTTATGAGAGACTCTAATTCTGTCTTGATGGCTTCTTTCCATTTTGGCCAATCTGCTCTTTTACGACTTGCATTTATAGTACGTGGTTCGGTACCATCATTATTATTGGCCTTTTATACTTGTGTAGCTACAACATATGTAAATATGTCATCGATGACTGTATCTTTTCTGTTCCACATCTCTCTTGATTTAGTGTAAAGTATGGAGATCTCTTTATTATTAGGTACCTTTTGTCTCTTTAGGGACTTCCAAAGTCTCATCAGGGACTTGTGTCTTTTCCAAGACAAAAACTTCTTCTGGAGTTTTAGAGAGTGGATTTTTGCATAACCTCTTCTTGAGTGAAATGACTAACTTCTTCATGAGTGTTATTTGGGCATGTTTTCTCATTTCTCCTTCTCCAAGGAGCAGATTCTTTTTAACCTATAGGTGTGTCACGCTTCTGGCTTGCTGCAGAATCATTTGCTGCCATATTTGAGTTTTGTTCTACAGGGACAATAACTTTGGCAGGTTCATTCATAGCTGGCACGTGTGACTTTGTCACTTTCACTGCATCATTAAATGCATCAGGTAATCAATTTTCAATTTTTTTGTAAATGCAATATTTTCTGTATTTCATTCTCACGTTGTGAATTACGTGGATCTATATGAGACAGAGTAGAAGTATTCCACTTAATTCTCGTGTTCTGCTGGAACGAGTTGTTTTGCATAAATAAAGTGTTCTTCATAAACTTTCTTATCTCCTCCTAACGGCAGGAATACTGTCTCATCAAAGTGACAATCTTCAAAATGGGTAGCAAACACATCTTCTGTCATTGGTTCTAAATAACGAATAATAGAAGGCGAGTCAAAACCTACATAAATCCTTAATCTGTGTTGAGGACCTATTTTAGAACGTTAAAGAGGTGGAATAGGAATTTGAACTGCACAGCCAAACTTACGCAAATGGGATATATTTGGCTGATTACCTGACACAAGTTGTTGTAGAGAGAAATGGTGATATGCTCTGTGTGAAGGTCTTATAAGCATTGATGCATGTAGTACAACATGTCTCCAAGCACTAACTGGTAATTTAGGCTGCATTAGTAAAGGTCTGGCAATAAGTGGAAGACGCTTAATTAAGGATCAACTAAGTCATTATGTGTGTGAACATGTGGAACGGGATGCTCAACATCAATCTCTATCGATGAACAATAATATGAAAAACTTGATATGTGAATTTAGCCGCATTATCAAGTCTTACAAACTTCATAGGATGGTCAGGCAAATGGGCCTAAGTTTGGTGATTTGAGTCAGTAGATGAGAAAAAACTATATTTCTAGCAGAATGTAGGCAAACATAGGACCAATGGACATCAATTAGGACCATGAAATATCTAAAAGGTCCATTAGGATAATTTATAGGGCCACAAATATCACCTTGTATTCTCTTGCGAAATGACGACATTCAGCTACAATCTTATGAAAAAAATGTTTGGTGATGAGTTTACCTTGGGAACACGGGATACATAAGTACCCATTTTGTATAGTCAACTGATAATTTGCTAAGGATGTCTATATGAGTTATTTATTATTTTTCTTAACATATTGTTCCTAGGGTGTCCTAACCTATCATGGCAAAGAGTTAAGATCTTATGGTCACTAAATTTAGGGTTTCATTTAAGCTTCGGCCTTGGCTTGAGCTTCTAACTCAAAACGGAGTGTGATTCAACATTTAAATTCTTGTGCAGTATAGACCCAAGGAGAATGCACTTAACTTTTCTAGTGTGAGTTGACTTCCAACACTAGTAATGATGTATAAGATTTTTTCTTATCTTCACATATAGTTTCTATGTGGAACTCATTCATTTTGATGTCTTTAAAACTAAGCAAATTTCTTCAGGAATTGCTGGAAAATAAAGCATCTATAATGAATATATGGGTACCATTTTTTAACATTATATGGGCTCTTCCAGAACCTTCAATTATTTGCACAGGTCCAGCTATGGTGAATACTTTGTATGGATTCAACACCAATTCTGAGAAAAAAAACTAATTTTTCAGTATAGTATATGTTATGCCACTTTCTACCAGACATAAATTATCTTCGATTTTAGCATTCCCTGATCCTGGCCTCTAAAATAAGATAAAAGTTAATAAACTACTTAAGCAGAAAAAATAATAACTTGACCATTCAAAACACAGATAATATATTAACATGAAATAAAAACAAATAATTCTCCAAAAATATAAACTAAAAATTGAATTTAATAAAACGATAACAACTATTTTTAGGTCTTTTAGACCCAATTTGGTTGTTCGCCCAATTTTGCTTCAAATGCTTCAGTGATAATAGGCTGGCTGGCAGTATATTCAAAGAAATCTTCAACATTCCAATTTGTAGATCCCCTTGGCATATTAGCATCATGATCTTTCATCAGCTCTTTATCTTCCAGCATATTTGTCTCTGCAGCATTGACAGAAACCTTTTATTAACCTACCACATGTTTTGGTGCACAACAGATTCGTGACCAATGTCCACTTTTCTCACATTTATAGCAAGTATCGTCTGGATACTTAGCAGAATTGTTAGGTAAATTTTGATTCTTCTCAATATGGGGGGCAGACCTCTTCTGATAGTTCTTAAACTTTACATTATTTGAACCTTTATAACATCCTCTGTCGGAGTAATTATTATGTCTACCTCTATTGGAGAAATTATTACATCCACCTCTTCTAGAGTAATTATTTTGTCCACGTCCACCTCCCCTACCTCTGCCTATGTTTTTAGCAAAGTTGGCATTTGCATCAGGTTTTGTCATAGACCCAGTTAGTCTTGAATTATGATTATTAATTAAAACTTTGTTATTTTTTTCTACAACAAAAAGACATGTTATCAGTTCAGAATACTTAGAAAATCCTCATTCTCGATACTGCTTCTGCAAGAGCACATTCGAGGCATGAAATGTAGAAAGAGTTTTTTCTATCATTTTCTCATCAATAGTTGTTTCACCACACAATCTCAAACAAGATACAATATTAAATAGAGCAGAATTGTATTCAGAATTTGTCTTATGATCTTGTGTAACTCCTGTATCCCATTTTCTATATTTTTTTGTATTGTATTCTTTTTTCCAGTATATTCTATCCATTTGTACTCTTTCTTTTTCCGAATCATGTATTTGTTCTTCTTTCCAGTATTTATATATTCATCTATTTGTTTGATCCTTTTGTGATTCTTTTGTCTGCCAATTATTCTGTCTCTAGATGATTTCTTGTTCTAAATTATTGCACTTCATGGCTTAATTGCCTATTTATTTGAACTCTGCCTTATTGGATATGGTCTTCTACCCAATTTGCTCTATTTGAACCCATCTTACCCGTCCTACTGTATCCTAACCCGCAACCCAATACCCTCTTCTTTGACCCAGTCTTCCCCAGATCTTCTTCACGTTCCCAAACAAGCAGATCATATCTTTCCTCCTATTCTCTTGATTCTCCAAATCACAACTTGCCAAAATCTCTCATTATAATCCCCAACAAATTTTGTTATTCATGCCTACAATTCCTATCTCCAAACCCTAACCCTAATATTCTCTCTCTCATCTTCTCTCTCTCTCCCAGCCTACCCCGACCTCCAGCACCCCCGTCCGCCTGCCGCACCCCCTACGTCGCCGTCGCACCACTCCCCTTGGTGACCCCCGTCGTGCCTGACCTCAGCCCGACGCCAGCCCACCTCCACAGCGAAAGCCCCCCTTCTTCCCTGCTTCCTCCCGAGTGCCAGGAAGACAGCAGCACGACGCTAGCCAGCGTCGCACCCCCTTCAGACCTACTTCATCGCCATCGTGCCATTCCGCCATTGTCGTGCCCCTGTGCCGCCGTCGTCCTCTTTTCCGCAGTGTGCCCCCGACCTCTGTCTTTGTGCACGTGTGATTGATCTCGAGCGTTGGGTTCGTGATATTTTGTTCATGGTGATCATGATGGTCTTGTACATCTCGTTCATGTTCCGCTTGTGGTATTGTGTTCGTGCCCGGGAACCTATTCCCGTTATTCTCTTTTTCTCTTCAGATCCGTCATCAATTACAAGGCAAGTAACTTGTATTTTTTGTTGTATATACAAGTACTAAATATCGCATGTAGTGTGGCATTTGTTTCTAGATTCATCCCCATAAAAATCCTTGTTAGATCTTGTCTCTATTTGTTGATCCATCCGTAATCATCATATTTGTTACACACATGATATGAAAAATAATTTAGAAATAATCTAGACTTGATGCATGTATGTATGTTATTCGTGATTCATGATAGGTTGTACCCTTGTTGCATGCTTGATGTGTTAGTTGTAATCTCTTGTGGTAGATTTGTTAAACACCCATACCATGTTGTCTTGGACATCTATTATACCGTGTTTTGTATTTTTTCATAATTTGAATTTGTTGCACATGAACTATTTGATTTAATGCATAAGAAGAGATTTCTATTTTTGTTGTTGGTTCGTTTTGTTCAGTATTTAGACCCTGTTCAGGTCAGTAAATCAATTTAATTTGTGAATATAAATCGTAGATCTCGCTGTCTATTTTCTATAATTCCTGACATATCTCAGTTTCAATTTGTGAGTTGCGAGTTATTGCTGTTTTGCTACAGATGTGTTAGAAATTCCAGATTCTGTTTTATGTGATTTCTGCATAGTTAATTATTTTAATAGTGATGTTAAAGATAAGATTTGAATCTAATATTTTTCTAGGTATGACTAGACTTGATTGGGTTTAACTCCAAATTTTTGTAGATTTATTTGATGACATTTATAAACTATTTTACGCTTGTGAACAACTACCATATCTTCAGAATATCATGTTGTTCAGTAAAGAACCATAATTTCAACCTGATTCTAGTTGTTGTTGGTAAAAACTTTGTAAATATAAAATATAGCCTGTTGTATCTATTTTATCACACTTTTGACGAATTTGGATTTCAAGTTATATTTTGTAATCTATATCGTTG
The DNA here is from genome assembly GCA_017893485.1 of Hemerocallis citrina. Classification (NCBI taxonomy): domain Eukaryota; kingdom Viridiplantae; phylum Streptophyta; class Magnoliopsida; order Asparagales; family Asphodelaceae; genus Hemerocallis; species Hemerocallis citrina. The sequence continues at coordinate 1,272,798 of JACEHZ010000534.1, read as the reverse complement.
TTTTAGTACTACTGTGTCAAGAATCTCAGATTCACAAATTTGTTGTATCTTGCTGTGTCCCAAATTTATTTTGACTACACTATCTATGTTGGAATAATATGAAATTATATTTAATGATACTAGACATACTGGAAAATACTCCAGAATTTTTTTGGATTTAATCAGTAAGTTTTTATGCCATTTTCATGCATGTGAATACAACTTTGTGATTTCTGGCTGCACATGATTTCTTTATAAAATTCTGTTTTGAGCCCTGTTTCTGTGATTATTATGTGACTTGTATGTATGTTCTGGATTTGGCCGAAAGCCTATTTTCTAGATTTTCTAACGGATCCAAATTTGCATGTTTGTGGCAATGGGAATCTCAGATTTGGTACAGTAGTGTCTTACTGTCCAGAACTAGAAGTTTTGTTGTCCTAACCCTTGATGAGTCATTTGTCATCTGTTCGTGTCCTTCTTTCACATTGTACTTGTCCCTTGTTATCTTACCGTGTTTTTTGCCTTATTTGGGCATGTCCATGCTTACTTTAAATAATAATAACAAGAAACCAAGTCGAGGATAAAGGGAAAGATCTAATAGTGGAAAATACAGGAACATGTATTCGGAAGAGGATCTATAGATCCTACATGATACTTGATACTTGATACTTGACACGTGATTACTTGACACTTGCACACTTGCACGCGTGATGCTCGATGCATGATACTTGATACTTGATACTCGATACATGATACTTGATACTTGTCCCTGAGTACACTGCCCTCTATGATCCACTATGAAATCTAAAATGCAACTTGCATGAATGTAGTAACCATGTGGTAAAAATTTGGGACGCATGAAATGCTTCCTAGTTAGGAATAAATACAAGACTTGAGAATAACATGATCACGTGACACTTGTTACTTGCTACTTGTACATGATTACTTGACACTTGTTACTTTTTACTCGTTTGCATGATACTTGACACTTATTACATGCCACTTGCACCCGTTTATCTTGCCATGCTATCTGACTTTGTTCCTTTTACATTCCTTTCATGTTACTTCTATACTTACTTCCGTTGTTACTCTATTCTTGTCTATTTATTTTTCCTGTACTTATTTCCTGCAATACAAGCGGCTCGTAACTTGCATTGATGGGCGTTTGTTTTTTCTTTCCTTTTTCTGCAAACTTGTCACTTGCAGACTTTGGTAACCAGCTGCCCGATGGAGTAGGTGATCTAAGATTCTAGTTTGCTAGAATCTTGCTACATTTATTTATTCTTGTTGCTTATCTTGAATAATTGTAACTTGTTGCTTGGATATTTGTATTGGGCATTTTGTCTCAGACTTGTATTTTGTTCCAGACTTGATTATTTGAGATTTAGTATTCTTGTTTTAAGTAATCTTGTTGACTATATTAATCAGTATTGCATACGTGGTTGATTATTCCTCTCGTATATCTCTTATTTATTCTTGTATATGTTATAAAGATCCTGACAGCTTATGAATGGTGAAAGCCATTCGCTGGACTTGTGTCACGTACTCGTATTCCGTATTCCGTATTCAGCCAATTACTTTGAGCATTGGGTAATATGACCATCTTCGGGTGATCATACCTACCCTTCAGGGATTTCCAACGACCCAATGGATCTTCATCAGTCAAATACTCATTTTTCAGATCATCGTGTATATGATGACTCAGAAAAATAAGAGTGGATGTTTTGTCCTCTGGGGACACCTTATTTCTAGAGGCAATAGTATCATCAAGTTTTTACGATCACAAATCGATCTTAGCATCCAACTGCCATGATACATAATTTTCACCGTTGATCGCATACCCCTTAAAGTTGAGTTTAGTAATGTTCGACATCTTTTTTCAGTAACTGAGATTAAATATATAAAATTAGTAGGTTATATATAAACTCAAGGAAATAAATAAAAAAAATTAATTGAAGTTAGTAGGGGTGGCCGATCATACCGAAATGAGCCAACCGACTGGTTTCCAACTGAACCAATCGATTCGGTACCAAAAAATTCGGTTACCAAAAGTATGGTATGGTACAACCGTACCGAGTTCTAAAATCCGGTTCGGTTTCGGTATGAATATGGTTCAGTCGGTATTTTACCGTACCGTACCGAATCTCCAGGAAGTAATTAGTGCATTATATTCTTGCACTATACATATGCACTATACATATGCATTATATTCTCGCACTATACATATGCATTATATAAGTTTGGTGGAGATTAAGGTAATAATTGAAGTACCAGTTCCAACACTATTTGCTTGTTCTGTTGAATGGTAGAATTGTAATACCCCGATTTTTCCTAATATATGAAGATTATTTATTTTGTTGCACGTGGTATGCACGTGTAATATCTTGGCTATTATTTTCAACATGATAAGTAAGAGCATTGTTTTTATAAAGGATTTTTCCCTAAAAGCCCAAGTGTTAATTTCTTTATCTCTTCTACAAAATAATTATTTTGGCCCAATTAATTTTAGCCCATGAATTTAAACTCTATTATTATTTTCTACAACTTGTAATGTGTATGGATGTACAAATTGTGTAGGGTGGTTTGTGTGTGCACGTGCACTCAACGTACACGTGCACAAGGCACAAGCTTGGCCGGTTGGGTGAGTGGGCTTAGATCATGGGCGGTTACATATGAGGTGTGGGTAGTTTTACAACTTCCTAGTGAATCCTAGCCCTTGATTTTCCAACTCCCTAGTGCATCTTAGCCCTCCATTCCCCTTATGTTCTAGTATAAATACCCCCTCCCTTTCCCTATCTCTTTTACACTAAAGTTATTATTGTAAGAGAGGCATTCTGTGAGTTTGTGTGGAGGCCGAGTAGTAATCTGAAGGTTTCGGGGTGGAGCAAAGGAGCAAGGAGTCGTTCACTGCACTAAGGAGCTTTTTGCTGGATTTCGTCTATTTCTTCAAATAAGGTGGGTGTTTCTCAGGACTTCTAATGTAGGAATTATACCATGATTGTTATAATTGATGCCATGTTATGAAAAGTAAATTTAATGTATTAGAAATTGCCTGAGCATGCTGTTGATAACAAGAACGAGTGAGTCGGTACAGTCGACTGTCGCATGAACCAGTCGACTGGTACGAGACAACTATTTTTCATGATGTGGTAATAAACATGTATGCAAATAGACGTAATAGTGTGATCACTAATTTTATATTTTCCCTATGACACATATGATGGAGGGAAGGTGAATGGATGAAAAGAACTAGCGACGATTGACAAAACTAAGAACGGTCGGTGCAGTCGACTGACAAGGTGTTCAGCCGACTGGTGCATCGATTTAAGTATGAATATTCGGCAATTCCATGAAATGAGGTATTCCATTATGTTAACCTAGTATAATGGCTTCAGATTTACATCTTCATCTTCGTAAGAAAGTTATGAATAGTGTGAGTGCATGTTTAAAGTGTTTCCCTTAAAGAAAAGAACATATTAGTAATTTAAAATTCCATGCTTCCATGTTACTGAACAAGTAAGAAGTGTGGTATCTATAAAATATGAATGTGTGTATGCTGTGATGAAAGTGCATGTGCGAACGGTTGAAAAGATAATCCCTGTTTTGAATTATGAAACTGACCAATCGACTTAGTGCGTGTAGCCAGTCGACTGAGCTGAACCTGGAAATGTACTATTAAAGAATCCCAGAACAGACGACTGATGGATGAACAGTCGACTGTCATGTGGATGACACTGTGAACATGAAAGGTTACGGGACAGCCGACTGACTGTGTGCAGCAGTCGACTATCCCGAGTATTTATGATGAACCTGTATTGACTGTATGAGTCGACTGGTGTCCTTCCAAGTCGACTGTACAGAGTGAACTTTGGTATGTATGAGATTTCATTTTATTTATTGCTGTTGGAAGTTGTGAACTTTATGATCGAATTCTATGAACTCTTTTTATGACTGTGTGGATTTATGTAAAATGAATCATAAATGGGAATTGAGAATTAAATGAATATGAGAGGCTAAAATCATGATGAGAAAGTCTGTGAGACTCTAAATGAATGATGAGCTGAAAGTGCTCAATTGGAAGTTGTGAATTGTAAATTGAAACCAAGAGTAGCTAAGTCTCCCCCGGCAGTGAAATGAATGAAATGAAATGAGAATTGAAAGACCAAGGTTGGTCATGTATTGAAATGAAATGATAAGTCCGGTTTGGTAGAGAGGCTAACTCTAGAGCTTTGATTTGTATTCATGATTCTAATATTTAGTACATAGTGAAGAGGTGATGAAAGTGAGAGAAAAACATAAGTATGAGAACTAGGGTTTACGGTGCGGGTGTGTGAGCCGCAGAATGCATGCTTGATGAGTCAAGACATGGCGCGGGCACAACTCAGAATGATCGGACCTTAGTCACGCTTGTGGGATGTTTTGGTGACTGCAAGAGGATTGTGTTCAGGGAGGAGGCTGAATTGTCGCAGAATGCATGCTTGATGAGTCAAGACATGGCGCGAAATTCTACTCCAGGGGCCAGGATACATTCTTGTACTCATAGAATCATCTAGGATACTTACTGTAATTACAGAAGTAGAGTAAGTCATGGCGAGGGATTGAACCCTACAAAAATGAAGAACGGTTAAGAGGCTTGCCCTCGGACCTATGTAGTATGGGATGCATAGAATCCGAACAAGTGTGCATTAGTGTCATGTAAATTAAATAATTGCATTAAGGATTAAGTGCACAATCACGACACGACATCATTAAGAGTTCCCTTTGATTTATATTCTTAGTATGAACAAGTTTGTGATTTGTTAAGAAATGAGATTCGTTATACTGTTTCTGGCATAGAGAGGATGGCCATGTATAATTATCGTCGGTTGAATAAACTGACGTACCCACAGTTTGTATGCAGGTAATTGCATGTGTAAGAGGAATGGATGCATAAAGATTGTACCATGTTGTTGTACATTTATTCAATTGTTGTATTTTACTTCCGCTGTGCAAAAGAAAAGTGTAATATTGATGTAACTCTGATGTAAAAAGAAAGATTTGAATTTCCTTGTAAAATTGTACTCAAAGAAAGTGAAAAGATCCTGTAGAACATCTCGAATTCAGTGTTTTGGGATTCGAGACGTTACAAGAATCCCTCTCTGCTTTCAGACGTTGTATAGTTTGGATCTGCATGATAAAAATAGAAGTGAGACAAATTCAGAAGAGAGTATCACACCAATACAATGAAGGAAAACTAGAAAGTACATCTAACGAAAACATTTAATCTAACATATCTCAAAGAAAATGATATCCATTATTAAGCTTTAGGAGACCATTTAAGTATTTATAATTATAGACAGTAAAGTTTAACTTCTTAATTAAGATAGATAGGTCAGAAGTAGACTACTGTTGTGAAATGATTTCAAAGAGAGATTGTTTAATATCCACTCACCTGAACCCAGGCCTAAATATTTAAGTACTGCATGATTTTCTCGTCGATACATTGTCTTATGCTACTATTCCCTGCTTGTTTTTGGAATAAAAATAAATTTGTGGTCTATTCTGTTTTTATTTCGGTAGTTGCGTGATATTGCTAATTTGTTATTTTTATAGGTACTGATATTTGCTAAGATATTTGTTGGGTTATATTTGGTAACACCAATACCGAACCGTACCAACCGAAGTAATCGGTATACCGAAGTTTCGGTATACCGAACTTTTTGGTATGGTAACGGTTTGCATATTTTCAAACCAAACTAGTTTGGTATGATAATGGTACAATGTCAAAAGGTCCGGTACCGTACCAAGTCCACCCCTAGAAGTTAGAACTTCATGTTCCTCACTCACAGCTCCGAACTTTAGGTTCATATTTCAATAATAATTTGCTTATACGTTTGTGTCAAGACATTAGACTTATTTTAATATAGCAAACAACGGGTCTATTAGATTGGGACCCGTTGTTTTATATATATATATATATATATATATATATATATATATATATATATATATTATCTTTAGAATTTTAAATTCTAATATCACAGTAATAAAACTTCGAGGTTTATTGTATAAAACTTCAGATTGTATATATGAAATTGAAAGTTTAGAACTTCAGGTTCTCAAATAAAATACGTACGGAGCTTCTAGTCCGAATAAAATTATACGTATAGAACTGCAGATTCTAAAATAAAATACGTACGGAGCTTCCGGTCCGAATTAAATTGAAAGTATAGAACTTCAGTTTTTAAATTAAAATACTGACAGAGTTTCTAGTCTGAATTATTAGACTGGTCTATACTTGTCTTATTATCACAAAATTTTTATATGATTCTATGGACACATAAAAGAATGTTATATAAAGATTTCAGAAATTTTCAACGGTTAGATTTAAAGTTATGATTAATCTATGAGAAACTACATTAAAACTTATAAAAATTATAATAAATTCAGTTTAAATCTAAATAGGATATGTAATATGTGAAAATAATCATATTGAAAAGCTCTATCAAATAAAATTAATTTCACATTCATATGAGTTGATATTCAAAATAAAATATGACGGATGTTATAATATTCAATGAAAATGTGAAGATAATAAGAAATTTGTTTCTCACAAACCTGTCGTTGCATCAATCTGAATTTTGGATATGTTTTTTTCTAATATGTTGTGCTGTTATTCTCAATATGTGAGGTCGATCGGACCTCGGGAAGGCACTCAACGAAGAGTGTCGTGCTGGTAACATGTTACAAATATAAATACATACTATAAAAATATAAGGACATGGACGAACGTATTTCCTCTTTTTTTTTTTCTGTACTGCTCATAGGTGGAGTGCTTCACATATTTCTTGGGTTACATTAGAGAGAAGTGGAAGAGATGGGAGAAGTGGGAGTGAAGTTACAAAATTATGGAGATGGTAAAATTATGGAGACGGTGGGGGAGGAGTTACTAGATCATGAAGATGATGGAGGAGGAGTTACAAAATCATGGAGACTGTGGTTATCTGTTGATAACATTTACAACAATTGGTGATTTTTTTCCCTCATTTTTTGTACTTAAAATAATCTCTTTGACTCTTCACACCAATCCCTAGAACTTGAGGAAGCCCAACCCAGCTGCATCTAAGGCACATTAGCCCAGTTAGGCCCATTAACAAACCAAATTGTTGGCTCCACATCAATTGAGATGTATGCATTCATGAGGGGTACAAATTTTTCTTCCTCACAAAATATGCCAGTGTAATTGACAAATGTAAACACAAGGTCAGAAAATGGCCATAGCCTGATGCAGCCAATGGGGAGAAGGATCACTTATCCAATCCTCTTATCCACCACTTAAGAATAAAACCCACCCTATCCCTTTCCCATTCTCTAATAAGTGAATAACTCCTTCACTATTCTTTTGCAAACGGAGAAAAGAGAAAGAGTTAGCAGCAAACAACATGGCATTGCAGGCTGCTGCTACATTGATGCCAGCAAAGTTCACAGCAGGGCAGCAACTCAAGTCCAGTTCCTCCAACATCCAGAAGGTGTTCAGGTTCGAGCCTGCGACCACTTCCAGGCTCACTTGCTCGCTCCGTTCCGATTTAAGGGATTTGGCTCAGAAGTGCACTGATACTGCCAAGCTCGCTGGGTTTGCGCTCGCCACCTCTGCACTCCTCACAACGGTAGAGTCACTCTCCTCTGTTCCATTATTCTTCGCATTGAGCTTATTAGACTTCACAGTTCTATAAATAGTTGTACGTGAAGAGATGTACACTAGAGTTTAGATTACCTGAACCAATGCATCCAACATACTGACGATTATCCATGGTGTTCAATAGCTTGTCTTGGTTACAAGTAGGATACATGTGTGGAACTTGTAAGCTTGGACATCATAAACCGAAGTCATCGGTAGAAGATGAGGGTATAAGAACTAGAATGGAGTTCAAAATCTGTCTCATTTAACTCAAAATGCAAAACAACATAAGAACCCCAGGAAACAGGACTAGATAACATTATCATTCTGCTAATTACAGATAACTGCAATCAAATAACTTACCATGTCCATTATTGCATCTTTAAATTCAATATAAACTACCATATCTTGACAATAGGCTGCAGATCACATAGTTTTAGCGACAAACCTGAAGGATATTACCGCTGAATTACAACATCGTTACAAATGACAAGAGAATTATAATTCAACATGCTAAAAGGTTTATAAATTTTCATAAACATGTTTTGGCATCCATGTCTTTTTGTTTTTTTTTTTTTCCCCCCTTCATTCTGTCGCTTTATTAGCAACAGTTTTATCATCCTTCAGACATTTACAACTCATTAATTAACAGGGAGCCAATGCCGAGGGAGTCCCCAAGCGCCTGACCTTTTGACGAAATCCAGAGCAAAACATACATGGAAGTTAAGGGTACCGGAACCGCCAACCAATGCCCCACAGTTGACAGTGGCTCTGACGCCTTTGCCTTCAAGTCTGGGAAATACAGCATGAAGAAATTCTGCCTTGAGCCCACTTCTTTCACTGTCAAGGCTGACGGCATTGCCAAGAACGCTCCCCCCGAATTCCAACCCACCAAGCTCATGACCCGTCTTACCTACAACACTCTTTGATGAGATTGAGGGTCCCTTTGAGGTCTCATCCGATGGCACAGTCAAGTTTGAGGAGAAAGACGGCATTGACTACGCTGCTGTGACCGTCCAATTGCCCGGAGGTGAACGTGTGCCCTTCTTGTTCACAGTCAAACAGCTTGTGGCATCAGGGAAGCCTGAGAGCTTTGGTGGGGAGTTCTCAGTTCCAAGTTACAGAGGATCGTCATTCCTTGACCCAAAGGGAAGGGAAGGGGAGGGTCAACTGGGTACGACAATGCAGTGGCATTGCCAGCTGGTGGGAGGGGAGACGAGGAGGAGCTAACAAAGGAAAATATTTAAGGATCCTTCAGGATCGAAAGGGAAGATTACATTGAGTGTTACTAAGACCAAGCCAGAAACTGGGGAGCTTATCGGTGTGTTTGAAAGCATTCAGCCTTCGGATACTGATTTGGGGGAGAAAGCACCAAAGGATGTTGTGCGGAATACAAATCAAACCAACAATCAAACGAGAGAAACAAAGAGAGAACCAGCGAGAAAACACAGAAAAGCAAGCAACACAAGAACACAAGATTTACGTGGTTCGGCAAAACGATGCCTACATCCACAAGGGGCGGTTGGGATTCTTTACTATGTTCTCCAATGGGCAAACAAAGCCTTTACAAGAGATGACGGCTGCAAAATCCGAATAAGGTGTTACCATTTACAAAACCCTAACGGGTGTATTTATAGGAAAACTATTGGGCCTTTTTGAATTGGGCCTATTCTGGATCCAAAACCCGCCGACAGTCGACTGGTCCAATTACCAGTCGACTGGTACTTCCTTCGGGACAGTCGACTGATCAGTCGACTGCTGCTGCTGTATCTTTAGTCTTTGAAAACTCCTCTCTGGACAGTCGACTGCTCCTCCATCCAGTCGACTGAAGCTCTGAAACTTTCGAACACTGTAGATACCAAATACCAGAATCGAGCCATTATCCTACAATCTCCACCTTGGCGAGATCTTCCAAGTATCCAACAATCTCCACCTTGGTGAAATCCTCCAAGTAGCCCAAGCAATCTCCACAAATACTCCAAAATAACTGCTCATCACCAAATGCAACAAACGAACCCAAACTCCACCTTAGTATGATATCACATACTAAACAAACCAATAGCAAAGCACTATCCCAACTCGCCCATGCCAAATTATCAAACATGCAAAATATTAGCCAGGTTCATGCAATGCTTGAACTTGGCTGCCCCAACAACTTTGGTCAACATATCAGCAGGATTATTAGCTGTTCCAATCTTCACCAAATGAATATCACCATCCTTTATCAAATCACGCACAAAATGATAACGGACATCAATATGTTTGGTCCTCGAATGATGAACTTGGTTCTTCGCTAAATGAATAGCACTCTGACTGTCACAGTGTACCTCCATCTTCTCCCGATGAATTCCCAAGCTCTTCAAAAGTCCATGAATCCAAATGGCTTCCTTCATGGCCTCAGCAACCGCCATGTATTCAGCCTCAGTAGTAGACAACGCTACAGTGGACTGCAAATTTGACCTCCAACTTATAGGTGCTCTAGCCATAGTGAACAAATAGCCTGTAGTAGACCGCCTCTTATCTAGATCACCTGCATAGTCAGAATCAACATATCCAACCAATAACCTGCTAATATTGTCATCCCTTTCAAATTTCAAACCCACATCTGTGGTGCCACTTATGTACCTCAAAATCCATTTTGCCGCTTGCCAATGCTCTTTGCCTGGGTCATGCATATATCGACTAACCATACTCACCGCCTGAGAGATGTCTGGTCGAGTACAAACCATGGCATACATCAAACTGCCAACCACACTAGTGTAAGGTACATTAGCCATATACTGTCTCTCTTCATCTGTACTTGGAGACTGAGAAGCACTAATTCTGAAATGAGTGGCTAAGAGTGTACTGACTGGTTTAGTTTTCTCATCTATACCGAACCGTTTCAGCACCTTCAAAAGATATTGCTTCTGTGTCAAACTTACTATGCCCTTTGCCCTGTCTCTAGCTATCTCCATCCCAAGTATCTTCTTGGCTTCACCAAGATCCTTCATCTCGAACTCAGAACTCAACTGATTCTTCAAATTTTGAATCTCCTTAGCATTTTTAGAGGCAATCAACATATCATCCACATATAATAACAGATATATGAAAGAACCATCCTGCAACTTCCTGAAGTAGACACAATGATCATACTCACTTCTGGAATATCTCTGTACCTTCATAAACTGATCAAACCTCAAATACCACTGCCTTGGAGATTGCTTCAACCCATAGAGAGACTTCTTCAACCTGCAAACACAATTTTCCTTCCCAGTAATTTTGAACCCATCTGGCTGCGACATATAAATTTCTTCATCTAGATCCCCATGTAAGAACGCAGTCTTCACATCCATCTGTGTCAATTCAAGATCAAACTGTGCTACCAAAGCTAACAAAATCCGAATAGAAGGATGCTTCACAACTGGAGAGAACACTTCATTATAGTCAATACCTTCCTGTTGAGCATACCCCTTTGCAACTAGTCTAGCCTTGAACCGAACACTGCCTTTTGGACCTTCTTTCTTCGTATACACCCACTTGCAACCAATTGCTTTCTTCCCCTTTGGTAGTTGCACTAGATCCCAAGTCTTATTCTTATGAAGAGAGTTCATCTCTTCATCCATAGCAACTTTCCAATCTGCATTTTCTGAACTTCTAGTAGCTTCTTTGAAGTTGGAGGGAACTTCATCATCCACAATGGGAAGAGCAAATGCAACTGTATCTGTAAAGCGAGACGGTCGTTTGATATCTCTTCTTTGCCTTTTTACTGCAATTGATTCTTCCTGCTGGATAGGACCTTCTTCATCATTCTCACTATCAACCACATCATCTTCATCTTGGACAGGAACAGGATTTTCAACTGACAACTTTTCTAACTCCACCTGTTGGAGAACTCTCCTACCAGTCGACTGGTAATTGCCAACAGTCGACTGTCCCGAGCTCCCACTCTTCTGCTGTTCTGGACCACCAGTCGACTGCTCCTGTACACCAGTCGACTGTCCCGAGATTCTGCTACTCACCTGTTGGAGAACTGTCCCACTCTTCTGCTGCTCACCAGTCGACTGTCCCCTACCACCAGTCGACTGTCCCGAGCTAATCATGCTGGTCTCATCAAAAGTCACATCCCTGCTGATTACTAACTTCTTCTGTTCTGGACACCACAACCTGTAACCTTTGACACCAGTACTAAAACCAACAAATATAGCCTTTTTGGCTCTTGCATCAAGTTTAGTTTCAGTTACATGAAAATAAGCAGGACAGCCAAATATATGCAAAAAACTATAATCAGATGCAGGTTTACCACTCCATACCTCAATAGGCGTTTTGCCTTCAAGTGCTGCTGATGGTAAACGGTTGACAATGTGGCTTGCATATATAACAGCTTCTGCCCAAAATGTCTTCTTCAATCCAGACTGTGATAGCATACATCTCACCTTCTCAAGTAAGGTTCTGTTCATCCTTTCTGCAACCTCATTTTGCTGTGGAGTCTTCCTAACTGTGAAGTGCCTCTGGATCCCTTCATCTTCACACAATTTCAGAAACGGATCGTTCTTGTATTCCCCTCCATTATCTGACCTCAGAACCTTAATCTTCCTACCAGTCTGATTTTCAACTTTCTTCTTCCAACTTGTGAACAATGTCAAAACTTCATCTTTGTGCTTCATGGTATATACCCAAACTCGTCTGGAGTAATCATCAACAAAAGTAACAAACCAGTGTCTACCACTCATAGAAGGTGTCTGAGTAGGGCCCCAAACATCTGTGTGCACATAATCGAGGATACCCTTTGTCTGATGTACAGCTGTACCAAATTTCACCCTAGTTTGCTTACCCAAAACACAATGTTCACAAAATTCCAACTTGCACCCTTTAGCATCTTTAAGCAACCCTTGCTTCACAAGCCCCTGCAAGGCCTTTTCTCCTGCATGCCCGAGTCGCATATGCCACAACCTAGTAGAGTCGGGAACAACCTGTTTAGGCCTCTCAGTTACACTGGCAGCCTGACCCAAATATGTTTTTCCCTGCAAGAAAAACAAGTTCCTCTTTCTTTGCCCTTTCATCACCACGAGTGATCCGCTAGTCACCTTCAGAATGCCGCCTTCACTAGCAAATTTCAATCCACTGGCCTCCAAAGCACCTAGTGAAATCAGATTCTTTTTCAAATCTGGAACATACCATACATCTGAAAGCTCCCTAATAAGACCATCGTGCATTAGCAATTCAATCTTCCCGATTCCTACCTTCTTACAAGGTGCATCATTTCCCATCAAAACTACACCACCATCCATATACTCCAAAGAAGTAAACCACTCCTTTTTCCAAGACATATGATAGGAGGCTGCTGTATCAAGAAACCATACTTCTTGATAAAGTGAGGGACTAGAAGCAAGTGCAAAAGAAAAATCCTCGCTACTTTCTAAATTATCAACAGTCACATTTGCAGTCGAATTTCCCTTATTTCGTAGCTTTGGACAATCCTTTTTCCAATGCCCCCTTTCATGACAGAAAGCACATTCATCTTTGGCCGGTATTTTCCTGTCCTTCGAAACTCCTCTCGATTTGGAACGAGATTTGTTTCCCTTTTTCCCAGATTTGGACTCAGATCTTGTCTCAGTCCTGCCCCTTACAATCAAAGCTTCAGAAGTTTCTCTATCAACCATCTTATCCCTTCTCCTAGTTTCATTATTCAACAAAGCATTTGCAACATCTTCATATTTCACAGTATCTTTTCCATATAATAAAGTAGTTGCTAAATGATCATAACTTTCAGGTAATGAATTCAACAGAATTAGGGCTTTATCTTCATCCTTAATTTGCTCATCCAAATTTAACAAATCAGCCAACAATTTATTAAATGATTCAACATGAGCATTCATAGACATACCTTCCGTATAGGTGAAGCGAAAAAGTCTCTTCTTCAAATACAGCCGATTCTCCAAACTTTTTCTCATGTATTTGTCTTCGAGCTTCTTCCACAACACCGCAGCAATGGTATCCCTCATCAAATCATACTTCTGAGCCTTCTCAATAAAGAGCCGAATAGTCCCACACGCAACTCGATTCAACTTCTTCCAATCTGCTTCGGACATATCCTTTGGTTTTTCTACTTCCAAAGCAACATCTTGTTCTTGTTGAACAAGAACATCCAACACCTCACATTGCCACATCCCGAAATTGTTTGTCCCATCAAATTTTTTAACTTCAAATTTTGCGTTGTGAATCGTTGTTCTGGACGAACTTGATCCCACAACATCCTTGGTTGCATCTGCATCACCCGCCATCTCCCTCTAGGTCGAACCAACAGCTCTGATACTACTTGTTGTGCGGAATACAAATCAAACCAACAATCAAACGAGAGAAACAAAGAGAGAACCAGCAAGAAAACACAGAAAAGCAAGCAACACAAGAACACAAGATTTACGTGGTTCGGCAAAACGATGCCTACATCCACAAGGGGCGGTTGGGATTCTTTACTATGTTCTCCAATGGGCAAACAAAGCCTTTACAAGAGATGACGGCTGCAAAATCCGAATAAGGTGTTACCATTTACAAAACCCTAACGGGTGTATTTATAGGGAAACTATTGGGCCTTTTCGAATTGGGCCTATTCTGGATCCAAAACCCGCCGACAGTCGACTGGTCCAATTACCAGTCGACTGGTACTTCCTTCGGGACAGTCGACTGATCAGTCGACTGCTGCTGCTGTATCTTTAGTCTTTGAAAACTCCTCTCTGGACAGTCGACTGCTCCTCCATCCAGTCGACTGAAGCTCTGAAACTTTCGAACACTGCAGATACCAAATACCAGAATCGAGCCATTATCCTATAAGAATGTGAAGATCCAGGGAGTTTGGTACGCACAGCTCGACTCGTAGTCGTAGAGAGAATTTCAAGACTGTTGTTGGTGGGGTTGGTTGAGTAGATTGTGATCCAAATTTCCGTTTCTGTTTTAATACCCTTTTTCTTTCTTTTTTGTGAAAACCGGACATGTATAATACAAGCTTCGTAATATTTGGAGGTAGCAATGTTCGATCATTGTATGAGCACCCGGTTATGATGGTAGAATCGAATTGTACATTTCTCATTACATTGCTTGCCAGTGCCCCAAGGAAATATAAGCATTGAACCCCAGACCGTGAACAGCAACTGGGGTCATTCCCTTTCATTCTGCTAAAACCTCGGTGCAGAACATGTTAAATAAGGTGTATTATAAACTGTGACAATTCCTAATCAAGTGCATGTTTTTTTTTTTTTTTTTTTTTGAGGGAACTAATCAAGTGCATGTGGAATGAATGATTCTAATGCTTATGAAACTTGGAAAGTACTAGATTTGGTAGTGTGCAATATAAGTTCTTACTTGAAGGATTGTTGTTTTCCATTGAAGTTTTCTCCTCATTTCATCTAAATGTATCTCATAGTAGATGGTACTATTTCATTATGAGAAAAACAATATATGCATCAGAAGGGACTTTGTATTCGCTTATATAATGGTTCTCTTGACATTGACAGTTTCTTCCTTCAATAAACTGTCGGTTAACTTTCATTTTGAATTTAATTCTTAATAAATGTTCATATAATTGTATATTTTTATTTGAATTCAAACTCATGCATATATCTAAAAATATGTTCTTGTTTACAATATTAGATTTCACCATACAGAACAGAACAATGACCTTTCTAGGGTTGGACTGGGCTCTCCCCATCACAATTTTTTACAAGTTGGCAAACTACCTACTAGAAAGCTGAACTTGAAAGTTATAGTGCTAGTAGAATTAGGATCCCGGCGTCATCTAAGATTTATAATTTTGAATTAAGGGATAAGGGTTTCTGTCAATAAGGTCATCGTAGCTACAATTGTCAGATGAATTAAGTTTTTCCGAAAGTTTAAAAGATCACACATCCTCTTGGTGAATCAAGAAATCTATTCAACATCCAAATGTCAAATGTGAGACCTGAGAGCATCTGTAGTCATTGATATCCATATTTTGGGTATTTGGCAAATAGAAAAAGGACTTTGTGTTGCAGTCGTCGCAACCAAATTTGAGTTTTTTGACTATTAAATCCTCGGACAAAACATTATTTATCGTCCCTCATTTAAAAAATTAAAAAATTAATTGGAACGGACGAAGGATGATTCACCATCCCTAAAAAATTTCAATTTTTTTAAAAAAAATTGACGGGACGGGAAATGATTTCCCGTCCGACGTTTTTTTTATATAAAAAAAGGAATGGACGAGAAATCATTTCCCGTCCGATCATTTTTTTAATTTAAAAAAAAAAATCAAGGACGGGGAATCATCCATCGTCCGAGAATTACGCACCAAATAAAAAGAGCACGGACGAACCGTTCTCCATCTCTTACGAAAAATTCAAAAAAAAAAAAAGTTTTCAGAAGGTAAATCATTTGTCGTTTGATCTATTTTCAACTTTTAATTTTTTTTTTTCGTAAATTGTTGTAACCCCTGTTTTCTGTATTTTGTATTTTTCTGGAAATTATTATTAATTGATTTTCTTCTTATTCTTTTCCGAACCCTGTAATTTGATTTTCTATTGCTGGAATTTATTATTGCTTTCAACTCAATTTTTGTCTCTCGATCTATTTAATCTTTTCTGCTAAAAGTTTTGTTGATCATCATATTCCAAATTTTGCTTGTCATCATACCTAATTAGTCTGTTTTATTTATTTTATTTTATTTATTTATTATCTCATCTCTTTTTGGATCTTAAACCCATACCCCTTTACCCATTAACCCGCAACCCAAACCCAACATCCGAATACCCATTAAAACCCCACTAAAACCTAATTTTTAATTAACCTAATTAATATTTCCTCTCTCTCTCTCTCTCTCCCCTGCCTCCCGCCGCGCTCTCTCTCTCTCATCCCATCCTCTGTTTCATCCACTGCTTTCGAAGAAACCCATCCCAAAGCCTCTCGATCATCCTCCTACGTCCTCCTCAGCCACTCCAATCGCCCTCCAGCCTCGTCGCCCACCTGCTCCCCCTCGTCGCCCCCCACTTTCGAAGCCACAACCACCTATCGTCCACCCCCTTGCCACCTGCATTCGTCGAGCATCCACTGCCAACCGAACACCTTCATCGTCGTCGTCATCCCATCGTCACCCACCTTCGTCGTCTCCCTCTCATCCAACCACCGAAGAACCCATCGAATCCATTCCACATCCTCATTATCTTCCTCCTCCCGACTTCATCTCCGAAACCCATCGCCACCGCCATCTCCGCCTCTTCCCCTATTTTCTTCCAAAACAGGGCATCGTCGTTGAGCTCTTCACTACCATCGTCCATCACAGCAGTTGATGTTCCCTTGCTGCCCCATCGCCGCCTAGACCCTGCCGCTGCAGCTATTGCTTGCCAGACGTCGTCGAAATCACCCCCTCCTTGCTGATGTTTGCTGTTCAGAAGTAAGGGTTGCTGGTTGTTGTTTGCTGTTGTGGATGAGTAGTTGTTGTTTGCTATTTTGGGGAATTTGTTGTGGCTGTGTTCTTGTGCATGTTGCGTGCACGTGCCTTTGTGAACGCAGGATTGTACGTGTCTTGAACGTGTCACCGTCGGAATTCTTATCTCGTTATTCTATCGTATTCGAATTTATCATCTAAAAGGCAAGTCTCTCTTGAACTAGTTTATTTTTCTTGTTCAAGAATTCTATTGATCTCCGCAAGTAGATCTTTTTTTCGTATTGTTATACTATTCATCTTCTGTTGAGTATATTGAGGGTTTACACGAGCTAACCCAAGATATCTTTGACTTTGTGCCTTTATCTTTGATTAGAACCCTAGTCCCTATTGCACATTTTATATGCACGAAATACATGAAAATAACTAGATCCATGTTACAGAATTGTTGGATGAATAGAATCTTTCCAATTGAAATTGATTTGATGAATTAATTGTCATGACTGTAAATTGCACCGTAAATCATGAAAATTGCATGCTAATCATCAAATAGCAGTTTGTTTATTAATTATCATGAATTATATGCTTGTATGATGAATATATTGTCTGTTCATATTAAATTATTTTCTTGCCTGCTGTTTACTTATTTTTGTATCAGAATTTCAAACTTGTTGCTGTAGTAATGTAACACCCCGTAATTTTCAAAAAAAGAGTATAATATATATAATATATAAATATATATACTGTTGATTACATGCAGGTTGGCATGTAGTATATATAGGAAATAATGTATGGTTTGGTGGGGGTCCCATGTGATATGTTGTGCTGTTGAATGCCAGCGTAGCATTTGTAAATGGGGGCCCACCCGGGGTATGTTTGCATAGGCTTCGGCTGTGCATGCATACGGGAAAAGAGGTAAGGTAATTGATAATATTAGTCCCATACCGGGTGTTTAATGGAATTAAATATAATATAAATAATAATAGCCAAGGATCAAGAGTCACCTAATCGGTTAACCAACTTTTGAGAGGCCGCCTGTGGTGGGCAGTTGTACTACATAGTATCTAATTTGTCTTATAAATTGTATAAAATTGTCCGAGCTCGGGGCAGGGGCGTTACAAATGGTATCAGAGCCGACTTTCGACACCGAGTGGGTGAGATATATGCCTGAGAAGGAGCGGGGTTGTGGCCAGGACGCCCGGTAAATCCACGGGGGTGGGCTAGGGGTCTGGACAACACGCAGAATCAAGGTACTCCACTCCACATCGGCTAGAAAGTTGATCCTGCACTAGGTTGTGCATGCCCCGTGCTCAGCGAGGACGCTGATTTTCCGAAGGCACTAGGTTGTGCATGCCCCGTGCTCAGCGAGGACGCTGATTTTCCGAAGGGGGGGTGTGTAACACCCCGTAATTTTCAAAAAAAGAGTATAATATATATAATATATAAATATATATACTGTTGATTACATGCAGGTTGGCATGTAGTATATATAGGAAATAATGTATGGTTTGGTGGGGGTCCCATGTGATATGTTGTGCTGTTGAATGCCAGCGTAACATTTGTAAATGGGGGCCCACCCGGGGTATGTTTGCATAGGCTTCGGCTGTGCATGCATACGGGAAAAGAGGTAAGGTAATTGATAATATTAGTCCCATACCGGGTGTTTAATGGAATTAAATATAATATAAATAATAATAGCCAAGGATCAAGAGTCACCTAATCAGTTAACCAACTTTTGAGAGGCCGCCTGTGGTGGGCAGTTGTACTACATAGTGTCTAATTTGTCTTATAAATTGTATAAAATTGTCCGAGCTCGGGGCAGGGGCGTTACAAGTAATTTGAAAGAACTTTGTAAATATGGGTTGTAGCCCCATGATTCTATTTTCTAGAACATTAGACGAAATTGAATTCTGATATATAATCTGCTAGATATCAGTCTTTTAGTACTGCTAGGTCTGGATTTCCAGATTCACAAATTTTGTGTGTATTACCTAGATTTATTAATGAACAGAACATGTTAACAGTAAAATTAAAATGTGAAATTTATTTGGTTAAGACTAGACATGTGTAGGAACCTCCCTGAATTTTTGTGGAATTATTTGATGAGTATTCAGACTTGATACATGTATGTAAACACAATCTATAACCTGCTGCCTGAACATAAAATATATAAAAAATAAGAATTTGAACCTAGTTTCTGTGATTTTTATATATCGTATGTATATTCGCTGGAACCAGTAGAGATACTAGTTTCTAGAACTTCTGATAGATCCAGATTTGCTTTTCTGTAGCAGCAGGAATATCTATTTTTTGTACAATAACGTCATGTTGTCCAGATTGTATGAATTGTGTTGATTTAACATAAATTATTCTTGCTTTGCATGAAATGAGTAGAATTAGTCACACCTAGATAATACAACCTTGAAACCTTCTTGCATGCTTACATAGGATGAAATAAAATATTAACAAGCCGGGATATTATGAGTTGACTTTGTAGTGAACAATCGGAGACTGTACTCGGTAGGGTCCCTTACTGATTGACTGATTACTATTACTGACTGAAGGCCATAGATTGCTGTTTTGATAATTACTACTACTAAACGTTAATTACTGATTACTGGGCCGAGTACATGATCCGTGAATTTACCATCACAGTCTAAAACGTTCACTTGTTTGCTTGCACCGAACCTGTGGAATGAGACGCAGTAGTACGTGCAGTAGATAGACTAATAAAATGAATAATAACCCGCATTTGATATTTCATGCTTGATCCCGTATACTGTCATCGATATTGATCTTGAATTGAAATCATTAATTATTGCATGATTAAACATAGACCCTTGACATTATTGCCAATCCTTACTTTTGTTCTTGACTTTGATCCATTCCTTCATTCTTGATATACCATGCCCTTTATTGTTCTCTTTTTCCCACTACTTGCTGTCCATGACTTGCTCTACAAGGATATTATTTTCTCTATTTTTAGATCACGAGTTTACAGGTACTGAAGGTGTAAGACCAAAAGGAATTGGTGAGCAACGATTTTAGAAGATGAAGTCCGAGAATAGATTGCTTGAATTATCCTTATGCCATTTTTCTCTTTGGACATTATTATTGATATTGTATTTTGTTTTGGGCTTTCATGAACTGGAGTTTGTTTTATCCCAGATGTTTGATATTATGTTTGAATTATTTCATTTATTATTGAAGTTGATCTTTGTTTATGTGATTATATTAACTTGCGTGATTGTGATTGTTATTCATATTGTTGAGTTAGACTGATACAACTTATGGATGGTGTTTACATCATTCGCTAGGCCTTCATTATGTACTCGTATTCCTGTATTTTGGGAAGCGGGGCGTGAAAATTGCCATCCGATGTCTTTCTTTCCTCCTATGAATAGTAGTTAAACTTCATTTATTGCATTTCAAACAACAGATAATCAACTTCGCCTCTGTCCCAACTCATTTTTTCCTTAATACTACTACAAATCCAACAAAATAGAAGGTCGATCTGATGATTTATTAGTAGGCTCAAATCAAAGGGTCAAGCTAGTTCAGATCATGGCAATAGAGGCAAACAACCTGAATCGGATACTCAAGATGTGGATTTAAGCGATCCAACAATGTGGACAATGGTAGTCGACAACCGGCCTCATATTTGTAAGCATATTACTGAAATATCTTTCGTTAGATTTTGTGCATTTAGGGAAAGTTGGAATGGTCCAATCAAAGCTTACAAGATACGATCTCGTAACCCACTAGTGAAAGAAATAATTGATAATACAGGCCGACAGTGTTTTCTCACAATTGATACGGAGAAGTCATCTCATAAGCTTGTCGAGGAATTGGTTGAGAGATGGTGGGACACTACCCACACATTTCATCTACCGTGTGGTGAGTTGGGGTTTACCCTGTTGGATTGGGCGATGTTAACAGGAATATCCATCGGAGTCGGCGATAAACCACCATGTAACGACAAGGAATATCCCATCGAATTAGTATAGACCCGCTTCATTCCTGAAATAACTGCCGATAATTGGAAGTCTCAGGGAATACGTTGTTTGTTCCTGAAAAATATTTTCGTAGCCGTGTGATTGAGGTAGCAAAAACTGATAACGTTAAAGCCATGACAGTTGCCCGTGCATTTTTTTCTTCCTGGGTGAATTTCTTTTCTCCAACGGTGCTTCCGTTGTTAGGTGTGGTTGGCTTGTAGTGTAGCGCCCCGAATTTCTAATATAATATCTTAGAAAATACGTGACACAATTCCCAGCATAAACTTCAATGTAATATTAAACACAACCAAACACCAATAAAATTTTTCAACTTTCATTACAATAATCGTTTACATAGCACAGCAGAATACAATACATCTTAAATCACAAATTCTCTTTTCTTTACAACACTTTATTTTATAAATTACATGAGTCACTACATCAATTGAACATCAAGCATCCAAATCCGAGCCGTAAGAAATCACCTGTAAAATATGAGGCTAGAGATAACCCTAACTCCCAAAACTAAAGGGGTCAGCCATAAAGGTGTGAGTGACATAAAACAAACAACATAAGTTAAGCATAGATTCATAGACAACATGTAATAAATAAGAATACATAAAATGTGACGTAACAAGGGAACATGAAAACATCAAGTGAAACTAGACTAAGTGTCAAGTGTAGAAACAGGAAAACCACATGCGTGAAACCAAATCAAGGAAACACAAGTCTATATGCTGACTCTCTAATGCGTATGATATGGCTAAAAATAGGATTAAATCAGGACCGTTCACATCGGAGACGAATCTTAAAACTCAGGGGTAAAACGGTAATTTCACCTACTGACGGGTCTGAAATGGGAACTGGGTCTTTATTCAAAGCCCAATAACCCATAAACGGATCCACATCAACTGGGTACGGGTTCCAACCCGCTACACACCCGGTCCAGCAAGATAAAATCAAGGTCCCTGATTAAATCTTGATCAACGGCCCTAATTCACATCTATCTTTTCACTGAGAATTAGGGATTACATTCCTTATCTATACACAGGAATTACATGCCTAATCTGATCCCTGAGACGCCTATAAATACCCCCCATCCATCTCCATTAAGAGGTAATCAGTATTTTGCCAATTTACGCTCTTTCTTAATCATCCCTGATTACTGACTTGAGCGTCGGATGGTGCGTCGCCGGGATCAACCCCGGTGTCTCGCACTTTTTGCAGGTGAACGGCAGGAGTCAACGGTCAAGCTCCGGCGGAACAGGTTAGGTTTGCTATTCAGGTTTTCCAAGAACTCACAAATTCTATCTGTTTGCCCCCACACCAGATTTAGCGGTAACAGATTGGCACCGTCTGTGGGAAACAAACGAATAGCAGTCTCCCCTCTTCCCGTTGGTCAAATCTTCTCCAGCCATGCCTCCTAGGAAAGTAAGATCCAGAGGGTCCAACCGTGGACCCAACCCTGTTGATCAGCAAGAGGTAGTCCCCATCCAACCTGCTCAGCAGCAGGGACAACTTCCTCTCCAAGCGGAAGACCCTCTTCAACAAGATCAGCCTCCTCTTCAGAATCAGCAACCCCCTAAGGGTCTCGCCGGTCCTCAAAATGCCGGTGCGGGGGCATTGCATCCCAACCTGCAGAAGCAACCCCTCCATCAGGACCGCATTTCAGTACACAATGCCTCTTCAGATTCCATGGCCTCCCACAATCCTCGAGTTTCCGACCTCCGCAATACCATCCTCAATCGGCAGAAGGATGAGGATCTTCGCCGCCGTCTGGACGAAAAGCGGGCCCGAGAGGGAGCCTCCCGCAAACAGCGTCCGGATGAGCAATCTCCTCACCGCCGAGACTACAGAAGGTCCCCTACCCGAAGAGGGATGAAAGAGTCCCCCGAACACCATAGGAGAAGACCTCGTTCTCCTGCCGGTCAACAACATCTGAGGAACGATGAGGCACCCATCACCCGTGCCGAGTTCCAGCAGTTCCAAGCAACGGTGTTGCAAGCCCTCAACCTCCGACCCAACAATAACAATACTCAGAGGGCTCCTACCCCTCCACGGGTCCAAAGTCCTCGCCATCGGTCCATAACTCCTCCTCCGGCTCCTAGCAACCAACAGCGCACGCCTAGCCCTCGCCGCTCCCAGAGCTACTGTCGTCGCTCCCCTTCCTATGAAGACGAGTCCAAAGGCTCGTTTGACTACCATCGAAGGGACGATGCTCTCTACCACCGTCTCCACGAGATGGAGAGGCGCATCGGCGGAATAGACAAGGATGAGGAGTTAAGAAGAAGGACCATCCGCCCGAGCAGACCTCCCTTCTCCCGGACCATCATGGAAGCTCCTATCCCAAGAGGTTTCGAACCCCTGCAGTTCGAAACTTACTCGGGGGAGTCGGACCCCGTAGACCACATCGAAAGCTTTAAGACCCTCATGCTAATCCACCAAGCTTCCGATGCTTTGCTGTGCAAAACCTTCCCCGCCACTCTTAAGGGTTCGGCTCGGGAGTGGTACTCCTGCCTCGCCCCGTCTTCCATATTCTCCTTCGAGCAATTCGATACCCTCTCCATTAATCATTTTGTGAGTAGCAGACGCACGGAGAAGACCAACATCTCGTTACTCCAGCTCCGCCAGGAGAAGGGAGAGAAGTTGAGAGACTATGTGAGGAGGTTCACTGCAGAAGTGAGATCCATCACTTCCCTTGACCAGCCTGTTGCAGCGGTCGCCTTCCAATCGAACATCCTCAACTCTAGCCTTCGCTCCTCCCTTGCCAAGAAGCCCCCACATAATTTTGCCGACCTCCTTCTTAGGAGCGAGAAGTACATTCGGGCTGAAGAAGCCGAGAATCTCCCGAGCTTTGAGGAGACATCTTCCGATAACAAACGGAAGAGCACAAGCGAAGAGGGGTCCCAAAAATCCCAGAAGGATGGCAATGGACAGCGTCGATCGACTCCTCGGTTTGAGAAGTTCACCCCCCTCATTGCCAATATATCAGAAGTTCTTATGGAGGTGGACAAGGAAGGGCTACTCCGTGCTCCCCCGAGAATGAATACACCCAGCAAGAAGAGGAACAAGGACAAGTGGTGCCGCTTTCACAGGGACCACGGCCACGACACGGACGATTGTCGGACTCTCAAGGAGGAGATCGAAGAACTCATACAGCGGGGGCACCTGATCAAGTTCGTCCAAAAAGAGGGGCCCGAGCTTCCCCCCTGAGGAGCCTACAAACGAACAGAAGGGCCCGCCGAGCTTCAAGACTCAGAATCTCCTAGCTCCTCCCAAGAGGTCTTCACCATATTGTAGAAGTAGGATCCTGATTTTCAATAAGGCCGATGCTTGTAACCCGGCCAATAGCATGTAATAATGGCTCGCCCTATTGAAGCGGCCACTTAGTCTATCTCGATAAAACTTTACATCTTTCCATTGAAAATTATTGCTCTTGCTTCTCTATCTCTCCGAGTCACGACTCTCTTAAATGGTAGGTTCGGAGTCCAGCTTCTTCTACATGGCTGCTCCCGCAACTTACTAACCTTTAGCAACGAGTTCGGAGTCCAACACTTGGCTTGATTCCTCTTCAAATAACTCGCTCTTCAGCGGGTTAGAAGTGGTTCGCCATTCGGAATTGCTCCCACAACAGTTGAATAACTCTAACGATGGTTCGGAGTCTAACACTTGGCTCGATTCCTCTTCAAATAACTCGCTCATCAGCGGGTTAGAAGTGGTTCGCCATTCGGAATTGCTCCCACAACCGTTGAATAACTCTAACGATGGTTCGGAGTCCAACACTTGGCTCGATTCCTCTTCAAATAACTCGCTCTTCAGTGGGTTAAAAGTGGTTCGCCATTCGGAATTGCTCCCACAACCGTTGAATCCCTCTAACGACGAGTTCGGAGTCCAACACTTGGCTCGATTCCTCTTCAAATAACTTGCTCTTCAGCGAGTTAGAAGTGGTTCGCCATTCGGAACTGCTCCCATAACCGTTGATTCTGTCACTTAAATAGCGAGTTCGGAGCACAACTCTCTCCTAGAGTTCCTCCTCGAACTTGTCTCACAAATGGCCCTCCTAAAAGTCGAGCTCTTCACTCCGTTCGCCTCCGAAGCGGACCTCTTCTCAACGAGTTCGGAGCTCACAACTCTCTCCTAGAGTTGCTCCTCAAACTCATCTCACAAATGGCTCTCTTCCAGAGCCGAGCTCTTCACTCCGCTCGCCTCCGAAGCGGACCTCTTCTCAACGAGTTTGGAGCACGACTCTCTCATAGAGTCCCTCCTCAAACTCATCTCACAAATGGCTCTCTTCCAGAGTCGAGCTCTTCACTCCGCTCGCCTCCGAAGCGGACCTCTTCTTAACGAGTTTGGAGCACGACTCTCTCATAGAGTCCCTCCTCACACTCGTCTCACAAATAGCTCTCTTCCAGAGCCGAGCTCTTCACTCCGCTCGCCTCCGAAGCGGACCTCTTCTCAACGAGTTAGGAGCTCACAACTCTCTCCTAGAGTTGCTCCTCAAACTCATCTCACAAATGGCTCTCTTATAGAGCCGAGCTCTTCACTCCGCTCGCCTCCGAAGCGGACCTCTTCTCAACGAGTTTGGAGCACGACTCTCTCATAGAGTCCCTCCTCACACTCGTCTCACAAATAGCTCTCTTCCAGAGCCGAGCTCTTCACTCCGCTTGCCTCCGAAGCGGACCTCTTCTCAACGAGTTCGGAGCTCACAACTCTCTCCTAGAGTTGCTCCTCAAACTCATCTCACAAATGGCTCTCTTCCAGAGCCGAGCTCTTCACTCCGCTCGCCTTCGAAGCGGACCTCTTCTCAACGAGTTTGGAGCACAACTCTCTCATAGAGTCCCTCCCCACACTCGTCTCACAAATAGCTCTCTTCCAGAGCCGAGCTCTTCACTCCGTTCGCCTCCGAAGTGGACCTCTTCTCAACGAGTTTGGAGCACAACTCTCTCATAAAGTGCCTCCCCACACTCGTCTCACAAATAGCTCTCTTCCAGAGCCGAGCTCTTCACTCTGCTCGCCCAATCCGACCCTCGAAAATAAAAGAAAAAGTCTCTTGGACTTTGTAACGTAAGGGCGCGACTCTTGATCGGCTCTTGAGGCGTTACGAAAGCCCAAACGACTTTGTAACCGAGTAGCAACGGTTGGCGAAAAGGCAAAACGTTTTGATACAGGTCGAATAGCTCGGCACACGCGGGATCAAAATCCGAGCAACTGTCGAATCCGAGCCCTTCCCTCTGCTCGGATGCCGAGCAAGTGCCGATCCGACCCCAACATCAAAGGGTCCGGCTCGGATTCCGAGCAAGTGCCCATCCGAGCCCCAAAACGGAGAAAAATCACTTTTCCTCAACATTCGCGTAAGATTTCGATCAGACGGCTCAGATCATGCCAGCACCACTACACGACAGGATAGTGTTTTCTTGGAAACTGTGCCCGCCTCGAGATCCACGCTGAGATCCGACGGCTCAGATCGCTCCACGTCGCTCGGTATTCCGAGCCGAGCGACTAGCGATCCGAGCCGCTCGCGCCCCTTCTTCGCCCCTAGGGTCTTCCTAGCACATCTTACAAGGGTCTTCCTAGCACAAGGGTCTTCCTAGCACATCTTCTCCGCCCCTAGGAGTGGAGCTCCTCTTCCAAAATCCCCAAGACCAAAGCGCTTATCAACTCCATGAAGACAAGAATTTTGCGGAGCTATTTTGACCATGAAGGAGGATGAATCTTCATCCCACTCCTAAAGAGAAGTTGCAGATCTTCGAATTAGCTTCGAAACGAGGGGTCGCACGCCCCAATCGGACCTCCATAGCACCGGGAAAGTGGACCGCAATACAGCTGCACCGAATAGCTCGAAAATCCGAACCGAGCCACTCGCACGAGGGAAAAACCGAACCCGAGCAACTGTCAAAATCGAATCCGAGCTCTTCCCTCCGGTCGGCTGCCGAGCAAGTGCCCATCCGAGCCCCAAAACGGAGAAAAATCGCTTTTCCCTCAACATTCGTGTAAGATCTCGATCGGACGGCCCAGATCTTGCCAGCGTCGCTAAACGACAAGATAGTGTTTTCTTGGGAACTGAGCCCGTCTCGAGATTCGCGCCACGATCGTGATCAACCGTCCAGATCAAGCCACATAGTTCGGATCTCCAATCCGAGCTACTATCCTACCGAAGTGCAAAGTGGCAAAAATGCGCCTCAAAAATTGCGCTCGGATTTGCCGAACAAGCAGCCAAAAAAAAAAGGAGAAAAAAGGTCGGGTTCGGACCCGTTAAGGGATCCAAACCCGAACCCCGTTACCCTTCTTCTCCTCTTCAGCCTCTTCCCGCCAAAACCAAGAAAAACAAAACCTGAGCTCATCTTCAAGATTGGTTGAACCCACAACTCCATGCCGAGCATTTCCATGCTCCGAGCTCTCCAAGCTCCGCCATGGCCTTGCCTACCTCCATCACCCCAGCTCCGACGACCTCCATCCACTCCTCACCGAGCTCAAGCAGAACTCAGGCGAGCGCTTCGGCGTCGAGCCCCTCCGTCGACGTCGAGCTCGAACCGTCGCCATGCTTGCAACGTTCGCAGCAAACGATCGCCGAGCTCCTCTCCTTCGCCGAACCTCCAACGACGTCAAGCTCCTCTCCTCGCCGAGCAACATGGACGAGCTCCAAGCTCTACGCCGAACCCATCGAACACAAAACACACCTTCTTCTCCACTATCGAAGTGTCGAAGAGCCCACAGCCAAGCTCCGTCGACGCCGAACCCAACTCCTCCAGAGCCGAGCTCCGAGCTTCGCCACATTCACCAGGACGTCGAGCACCACTCCACCATTGGCGAGCTCCTTCCTCGTCTTGAGCGTCGAGCTCCTCGTCTCCAACTCGACCCCACAGTCGAGCCCAGCATCTCCGCTGCGCCCCTCGCCGAGCTCACGACAGTCGATCCCCACTGTCTCCAAGCTCGAAGGTGAAGGAAGGAGAAAGGAGTCGAAGAAGAACAGGAAAAACAAAAATTATTATGCGTCACCTCCCAGTCGGCTGCCAAACAAAAATTGCTCAACTTAACATCTTGAAACCATATGTTCAATAGAAGATAAGGTATAAAATAATAAGTTATAGATTAAAGTATTTGGAGAGTAAATCATTTGAAAGAACATTCAAAAATATAAAGGTACATCAGTATCAGTCGACTAATAACAAGCGTGAGTCGACTGTCCAGAAAGAGAATTCTATGGTTTTAAGAAAATAATCTAAGTCTTATAAGTCGACTTGTAAAGGTCATAGGTCGACTGTCCAGAGAGAAAATTCAATAATCTTTAAGAAAATATTCTAAGTATAGAAGTCGACTGAAAAGGGTACAGGTCGACTGTCCAGAGAGAAAATCCAATAATCTTTAAGAAAATATTCTAAGTATAGCAGTCGACTGAAAAGGGTATAGGTCGACTGTCCAGAGAGAAAATCCAAGAAAACTAAAGAACATAGCAGCCGGGCCGTATCAGTCGACTAAAAATTCATACCAGTCGACTGTCGACCTACAGACTGTATACTTTTGGTTGTGCACAATTCAACCGATACGTAGTTTTACTTTATGAAAGCAATTTCTTCAAAAGCATACTTCTTATATGTTCAAATATAACTGGTAGGACACATAATAGTCCACAAAACTAAATCAAACTACTTGAATTTATAAATATAGAGATTTTGTTGATTTCCTTCAATCAAACATGAAATTGTGCATATCATCAAAATAGAGTTTTTCTAAAAATCAATTACTCATTGAAATTTCTTCGTATTTAGATCCAAAACATATAAATATCAAAATCTCAAAAGAATCCCCAATTTGGGTATATTCCTCAACTCGACTAAATTCTCAAATTTTGATTCTCAAGATATGATCTCTTGATTCATAACTTTCCATTCAAATTCCTCAAAACTGAATTACTACTACAACTCACAACCATAATTAATTGATAACATCACCATGTCCAATTTGTATTCAACCAAATACTCAAAATCATAAAAGGTCTCACCTTTATTAGATTCATGCATAAAATTCACCATATTCATTCAATCCAACATTAACCCAAAAGAGAATGACTACCCACATACAATCCTATTTACAAACAACTAGGGTTTCACAAGATCCAATTTTTCATCCAATTCATAATGTGCATATTCATATTCAAACACTAAACATGCTTTCTAGCAATAAGATTCAATATCCAAGATCCATTAAACATTCATAGATCAAACAACCAAATTATACCAAATCACATACATAAACAAATCAACAAAACAATTACATGCAAGATACACAAAGCAAAACAAACATGTCACTCACCTCGAATGAAGAAATCCTTAAGAAAACTTCTCTTTTGCAAAAATCCAAGATCCTCTTCTTAATTCCTCCAAAAAATAATAAAATTTTATGTTGTGCAGCGAATGACGGCTGCGTTTCTTTTAAATAGGCCGAAAATAGAGGATTTAGGGTTTTTAAACACATTTGCAAAATAACCCTTTAAAATATAACTTTACATAAATAGATTCCTATACTTGGAAACTTGATAAAATCGATTAAATTGATATTTAAAAGAAAAATAACCTCCGTTTTTCCAGTCGGCACTATTTTAAAAGTCCAGAAAATAGTTTTGCACTTTCACCCCTCAAAATGACAATTTTTTGCAAAAAAATCCTTCTTTTTCTTAATATTTACAAATAGATCCAATAAATATCATAAAAATCTAGGAAAATTACAAATAAATCCCAAATAATAAATAATGATTTTCCATGAAGAAATTTTGGCTTTTGAACTTCTCAAGAAAATATTTGCACGTGTTTCGCACGTGTAAAAAGATAGATTTTCTAAAAATATTTATTAAATCTCCAAAAATTCATTTTAATTCATTTATAAACCTTTAAAAAATAATATTTAAAAATACGGGTACTACATCACTCCCTCCTTAGAAGAGTTCTGTCCTTAGAACTATCGCTAATGAGGTCCAAACAAGAATGAACAAAGAATTTGAAATTTCATAAACGAACCATAATTTCAAAACATTCACATAGAAGGACATATCAACCAAGAGAAATACTATTCAATCCAATAGTATAATCATCCAAAGAAATACCATCACATAAAAGAAAGTACATTCATACAAAAAGCTCAGGGAGATCCTTCTGCATGCGATCCTCTGGCTCCCAAGTAACCTCTTCGAATTGTTGATTCCTCCACAACACCTTGACCATAGGTATCACTTTGCTCCTAAGAACTTTCTCCCTACGGTCAACGATCTCAACATGTTGTTCCTTGTAACTCAAGTTCACCTGTAGACCTTCAGGAATTTCTACCAACTGATGATTCTGATCTGGCACATACTTCCTCAACAATGACACTTGGAATACATCATGTACCTGTGCCAATTCCTCTGGAAGCTCCAACCTATATGTTGTCTTGCCAATCCGCTCCACGATCCTGTATGGCCCAATATACCTTAGCGCTAACTTGCCTCCCTTACCAAACCTGATCACTCCTTTGGTCGGAGACACCTTGAGAAAAACTGCATCCCCAACCTCAAATTCCAAGTCCCTTCGTCGAGTATTACATAACTCTTCTGCTGACTCTGAGCCTCGACCAATCTCTTGCTAATCAGCTCAATCTTCTCTGACGTCTGCTGTACGATCTTAGGACCAAACATATGCCTCTCGCCAACCTCGTACCAACAAACAGGTGTCTTGCACCTCCGCCCGTACAAAGCCTCATACGGCGCCATCCTGATACTCGCATGGTAACTGTTGTTATAAGCAAACTCAACCAATGCCAAGTATCTCTCCCAACTACCACCGAAATCCATAACACAAGCCCTCAGCATATCTTCTAGCACTCGATTCACCCTCTTAGTCTGACCATCAGTCTGTGGATGAAACGCGGTACTGAAATCAGTTCTGGTGCCCAAAGCTGCTTGTAGGCTCTTCCAAAATCTTGAAGTGAACCTTGCATCTCTGTCGGAAACAATCGACACAGGAACTCCATGAAGCCTCACAATTTTACCAATGTACAACTCAGCCAATTTCTCCAACGACCAAGTAATCTTCATGGCTAGAAAGTGAGCCAACTTGGTTAAACGGTCCATGATAACCCAAATCGAGTCATTGCCCTTCGAACTCCTCGGCAAACCTGTGATGAAATCCATACTGATATTCTCCCATTTCCACTCCGGAATGGGCAACGGCTGTAACAAACCTCCAGGTCTCTGATTTTCTGCTTTGATCTGCTGACAAGTCAGACACCTTGCCACGAAATCTGCTACATCCCTCTTCATACCAGACCACAAAAAATGCTGTTTGATGTCCCTGTACATCTTGTTGCCTCCAGGATGTACTGACAACAAGGTACTGTGTGCTTCCTGCAAGATACTCTCTCTCAAATCTGCATTATCCAGAACACACAACCTCTCACCCATCCAAAGAACTCCATCTTGGACACGAAACTCTGATAGCTTGCCTTCTGAAACCTGTTGCAGCATCTTCTGAATCTCTGAATCTGATCTCTGACCTTCCATAATCCTCTCTCTCAAGGAAGGCTGCAGTTTCAACTGAGCCAAAGATGCCCCTAAACCCTGCAGCACCACCTCGATACCTGCCTGATCAATCTCTGCTGCTAACTCGCTTCGAGTAGTGATCAAACATGATAAACTACTCTTCCTGCTAAGTCCATCAGCTACCACATTCGCCTTGCCCGGATGATACTTGATCTCAGGACGAATGTCTTTCAATACTTCCAACCACCTTCTCTGCCGAAGATTTAGATCCTTCTGTTGATAAATGTACTTCAGGCTCTTGTGGTCAGTGTACATATTGACCTTCTCACCATAAACATAATGCCTCCACTTCTTCAAGGCAAAGATAATAGCTGCTAGCTCCAAATTATGTGTCAGATAATTCTTCTCATGTGGACGCAATTGCCTCGAACCATAAGCAATAACCTTGCCTTCTTGCATCAAGACACAACCCAAACCTCTGAGAGACGCATCGCTGAAGATATCATAATCCTTTCCAGCTTGTGGCAAAGCTAAGATAGGTGCAGTAGTCAACCTCTCCTTTAACTCAAGGAAGCTCGCCTCACACTTATCAGTCCATGAAAATACCACATTCTTCTGGGTCAAACCTGTCAAAGGAACTGCAATCTGAGAATAACCCTGGATGAATCTCCTGTAGTAACCAGCCAAACCCAAGAAACTTCTGACTTCCTTCACAGACGTTGGCCTGGGCCAATCCTTTACTGCTTCAACCTTTTGAGGATCAGTGGCCACTCCCTCCTTAGAAAGGATATGACCAAGAAAAGCTACCTCAAACTTCCAAAACTCACACTTTGACAACTTGGCATACAAGCTATGCTCCTGCAATTTCTGTAATACCGCTGTCAAGTGCATAGAATGCTCCTCCTCCGACTTCGAATACCAAAATATCTTCGATGAAAACCACTACGAAGGAGTCAATAAATGGCCTCAAAACCCGATTCATCATATCCATGAACACTGCTGGCGCATTCGTCAAACCGAATGGCATCACCAAAAACTCGTAGAGTCCATGACGAGTCCTGATGGCTGTCTTACTCACATCTTCCTCCTTGACTCGAACCTGATGATACCCTGATCTCAAATCAATCTTCGAAAACATCGCTGCTCCTCGAAGCCTGTCGAACAAATCATCAATCCGCGGAAGTGGATACTTGTTCTGAATAGTTACCCTATTCAACTCCCGGTAGTCAATGAACATCCTCATTGACCCATCCTTCTTCTTGACCAACAACACTGGCACACCCCACGGTGAGGAACTCGGCCTAATAAGCTCCTTGCTCAACAACTCCTCAATCTGCTTCTTCACTTCGTCTTGCTCTACAGGTGCCACCCTGTTCGAGCCTTAGAAATTGGAGCACTCCCTGGCTGAACATTAATGCAAAACTCCACATCTCTCTGCGGCGGTAATCCTGAAAAATCTTCCAAGAACACCTTAGGAAAATCTCTGACAACCGGAATGCCTTTGACTTCATCTGGAATCGCCATCTTGGATACCATTACAGCCACCTTCAGAATCTTCTTCTTCCCTTGGAAAGTCACTGCGGGACCACTTGGTGCTTTCACTAACACCTCTTTCTTCTTGCATTCAATTGTGGCATCATATATTGCCATCCAATCAATGCCCACGATCACATCCACTCATAAGACTTGCAGCTCAATCAGATCAATGCCGAATATTCTCCCGCCAATCTCGATATCACAACCCTCGTAATATCGATCAGCAATCAATTCTTCACCTAACGGCGTTGCCACCGACAAAACCTTCCCTGAAAACAACTTAGGCTCCACACCTAAGACCTTTGCAAAATTGGGCGACACAAAAGTATGCGAAGAACCAGTATCAAATAAAACTTTTGCTTTAATTCCATTAATCAAAACAATCTCTGTTACATGAAGAATGATACTCAATCTCCAATTATTCTCAAAATAAAAGTTTTACTTATTACATTGATTTAAAAATGAAATCAAAACTCTTGCATACCCTAGATCGCATCTTCCGAGTTACCCGCATCCTCCTCGGTTAATGCGAACACTCACCCTTGCCTCTGGAATTTACTTCTACCTGGACCATCCTTCCTCAACTGTGGACAATGAGACTTAGAATGTCCCGCCTGCCCACACTGGAAACAAGTATGCTTTGCCAATTTAGGACACGCTGACCTGTAATGACCTGCCTCCTTGCAGTAATAACAAGTCACTTCCTGAGTTACAGGTGCCTTCTGCACTGAACCACTGAACTTGACTTGCTTCGCTGGGAATCCCTTCCCACTCTGACCTGATGCTGGCCTCTTGTTCCTGTTCCAGGTCTCTTGCTTCTTCTGGAACTGGTCCATGTCTTCCTCTGTCATTGCTGCTCTCCTGACCAGCTTGTCGAAACTCCTTATACCCAACAGAATCATTCTCGACCTCAAGTTTGGCCACAAGCCCAGCTCAAACTTCTTGGCCTTCTTCGCCTCGTCAACTATTAGCTCTGGTGCATACCTCGACAGCTGAGCAAACTTGGTCTCATACTCTCGCACGGTCATGCTTCCCTGCTGTAGATTCAAGAATTCGGTCGCCTTCTTCTCCTGAATATCCAAGGGAAAGAAATGATCCCTAAATTCTTCTAGAAAAGCCTCCCAAGTCATCTGCTGGTCCCCCAAAGTCCTCTTCACCGTTTGCCACCAAACACCAGCGTCCTTTTCCAATTGCATAGTGGCCAATTTCACCTTATTAGCTGTCGAAATTTTCAATACCTCGAAGATTGTCTCCATCTGCCTAATCCAATCATCAGCTTCGTTTGGATCAGATTGCCCCTCAAAAACTGGCAGCCTCATCCTCTTGAAGGACTCGATCTGCTTGATAGGATCAGCGTTAACCAATCCTAGTCCAGCTCCATGATTCTGATTCTGGTTCTGACTCTGAGCCAAATTAACTGCCATTAGCGCATTCAAAGTCTGATACACCTTGGCAAATTCGGCATCGAGATCAATTCCAGTTCCTTGGGAACTTCCAGCTCGATCACCATTGTTACCAACCCTGGATCTGGGTCCAACCATACTGAATACTGCAAAATGAGGAAAAAGTTAGAGCACCACAACACCACTCATATTCACATCAACACCTTTTGGCAAAACCTCAACCGTACCCCAAAAGTAAAAACATCATGTTTCAGTTCTATGTGATATTCACTCTCTAATGTCCACACCTAGGTACTCACGCTCTAGTGTCCACACCTAGGTTATTTTTATGCTATGTTTATTATTACTATTGAAGCATGCTCTGATACCATTCACTGTAGCGCCCCAAATTTTTAATATAATATCTTAGAAAATACGTGGCACAATTCCCAGCATCAACTTCAATGTAATATTAAACACAACCAAACACCAATAAAATTGTTCAACTTTCATTACAATAATCGTTTACATAGCACAGCGGAATACAATACATCTTAAATCACAAATTCTCTTTTATTTACAACACTTTATTTTACAAATTACATGAGTCACTACATCAATTGAACATCAAGCATCCAAATCCGAGCCTTAAGAAATTACCTGTAAAATATGAGGCTAGAGATAACCCTAACCCCCAAAACTAAAGAGGTCAGCCATAAAGGTGTGAGTGACATAAAACAAACAACATAAGTTAAGCATAGATTCATAGACAACATGTAATAAACAAGAATATATAAAATGTGACGTAACAAGGGAACATGAAAACATCAAGTGAAACTAGACTAAGTGTCAAGTGTAGAAACAGGAAAACCACATGCGTGAAACCATATCAAGAAAACACAAGTCTATATGCTGACTCTCTGCACACTTGTCGGAGTCTATGCATCCCACTCTACATAGGTCTGGTGCAAGCCCTTAACGTCTCCACATTATAGGGTTCAATCCCCGCTATGCAACTAATCCTATCACGATGACTACTACGAGATAAAGATGATGGAACTGAAATGATCCCCAGGACTACGGATTGGTGTGCGTATCGATCGTTAAATATAAACAGATTAAAAATGTGATCTAACCCTATATAGCGGAATCTAGGGTTCACAAATTATACCTGCGGTGAGAAGAAGACGACAGCGACCCCAAGATCTTCTGCACGTATTCCTTCCTCGGGTTGGACGTCGTGTGGGCGACGATCTCCCAACCTTTCTTCTCCTTGGCTGACCTCTCTTTCTCTCCTTACGTGAATCACGAGTTTTGAGAAAAAAATCTTATATTTTAGATTGTCAATGACGGCCAGAGAATAGAGGATATATATAAGGCTACGGCAGGGACCATGAGGAGAAATTAGGGTTAGGTCTCCTAACGAATCTGGGTATCCTATGTTCAGCCCGAACACACAACCCAGGCCAATTAACAATAGCTCGGTCCACTAAGGAGCTATTGTTGCACTACCTTCCTAATCCCAAATTATATTTATGGGCTCCTTTTATTATATGCTCGTTCAACTCCCCATGTTAAGATATCGAATGTCCGTCGATCAAATTAAGTTACTGACAACTATATTGATCAACATCTTTTATCCTTAAGTAGTACCACTCAACTTTATTTGTCATGTCGGATGTAATCCACCTGCAGGGTTTACATGACAATCCTTATGAGCTCCTTAAGGGGACATCATCAACCCGACGTATCGGGACATGAATTCCTTTTACAATCAACAGCCCATCATACATACAATGCTATTACCCAATTCATAGAGGTTGTTGATCCATAATGAATCTCACTCTTTTATGAGTCAAAGTAATGCACACTGCATATACATGTCTGTTATTATATCTGGATTAAGAGCATAAGCATCCATAATAACAGAGGTGTTTGTTCTCTTTTGTAGTCAGTACAAAGAGAACAACCTCAAGTGGTCATGTTCAATACACACAAAGTGTACTAGTGTAAACCTATAGTCAAGACAGACTAATACCAGATTACACTACAACCTTTCCAATGGATTGTCCAAGTCCGTCTAGGTTGTGAACTATTTATATATTCCATAGGGAACTGATAATATGATCTTCTGTGTGTCACCTCACACCATATTATCAACCTTATAGAATATCAGACACTTGCATTAATATTATAATAAACACAATATGCAAACATATGCCCATATGATTCTCATTCAAAAAAATAAGGAAATAAAGTTAATACAAAAGTGATGCTTTCAGTATATAACCTTAACAAAAGATAAACTGTGAGTATTAGCTCATGTCCCGATAATTCTGGAGGTCAATCTCTATCCACAGATAATTCTGGAGACTATTTCACTCACACCTGGGAATCTTCGAGAATAACCCACACCGCAAGCAATGACACCTCATCACACGAATACCACATGTGCATCGCCTCGACCCCGATAATTTTGGGGATTATCTCACACCGCAAGACATACTAAGGTCCATAACCAATGTTCCCGTTCATCATATCACCACTAGTGCCTATCCTTATCATTTAGGTTATTTAATTACTTAACGAACCTCCTAGAGTTGGTGCATCCTACCGAACTTAACTCGACAACTGATCAACTAAAATGCCTCAATAGGCCCAAACATAAATAACTCAACTGCCAGTACACTAGGGTCACACACACCCTCTAGAGACTCACACTCAAATGTCCAAACCAACTTTCCAACATAAATTGCTCAACTTAACATCTTGAAACCATATGTTCAATAGAAGATAAGGTATAAAATAATAAGTTATAGATTAAAGTATTTGGAGAGTAAATCATTTGAAAGAACATTCAAAAATATAAAGGTACATCAGTATCAGTCGACTAATAACAAGTGTGAGTCGACTGTCCAGAAAGAGAATTCTATGGTTTTAAGAAAATAATCTAAGTCTTATAAGTCAACTTGTAAAGGTCATAGGTCGACTGTCCAGAGAGAAAATCCAATAATCTTTAAGAAAATATTCTAAGTATAGCAGTCGACTGAAAAGGGTATAGGTCGACTGTCCAGAGAGAAAATCTAAGAAAACTAAAGAACATAGCAGCCGGGTCGTATCAGTCGACTGAAAATTCATGCCAGTCGACTGTCGACCTACAGACTGTATACTTTTGGTTGTGCACAATTCAACTGATACGTAGTTTTACTTTATGAAAGCGATTTCTTCAAAAGCATACTTCTTATATGTTCAAATATAACTGGTAGGACACATAATAGTCCACAAAACTAAATCAAACTACTTGAATTTATAAAAATAGAGATTTTGTTGATTTCCTTCAATCAAACATGAAATTGTGCATATCATCAAAATAGAGTTTTTCTAAAAATCAATTACTCATTGAAATTTCTTTGTATTCAGATCCAAAACATATAAATATCAAAATCTCAAAAGAATCCCCAATTTGGGTATATTCCTCAACTCGACTAAATTCTCAAATTTTGATTCTCAAGATATGATCTCTTGATTCATAACTTTCCATTCAAATTCCTCAAAACTGAATTACTACTACAACTCACAACCATAATTAATTGATAACATCACCATATCCAATTTGTATTCAACCAAATACTCAAAATCATAAAAGGTTTCACCTTTATTAGATTCATGCATAAAATTCACCATATTCATTCAATCCAACATTAACCCAAAAGAGAACGACTACCCACATACAATCCTATTTACAAACAACTAGGGTTTCACAAGATCCAATTTTTCATCCAATTCATAATGTGCATATTCATATTCAAACCCTAAACATACTTTCTAGCAATAAGATTCAACATCCAAGATCCATTAAATATTCATAGATCAAACAACCAAATTGTACCAAATCACATACATAAACTAATCAACGAAACAATTACATGCAAGATGCACAAAGCAAAACAAACATGTCACTCACCTCGAATGAAGAAATCCTTAAGAAAACTTCTCTTTTGCAAAAATCCAAGATCCTCTTCTTAATTCCTCCAAAAATAATAAAACTTTATGTTGTGCAGCGAATGACGGCTGTATTTCTTTTAAATAAGCCGAAAATAGAGGATTTAGGGTTTTTAGACACATTTGCAAAATAACCCCTTTAAAATATAACTTTACATAAATAGATTCCTATACTTGGAAACTTGATAAAATCGATTAAATTGAGATTTAAAAGCAAAATAACCTCCGTATTTCCAGTCGACACTATTTTAAAAGTCCAAAAAATAGTTTTGCACTTTCACCCCTCAAAATGACAATTTTTGCAAAAAGATCCTTCTTTTTCTTAATATTTGCAAATAGATCCAATAAATATCAAAAAAATCTAGAAAAATTACAAATAAATCCCAAATAATAAATAATGATTTTCCATGAAGAAATTTTGGGTTTTGAACTTCTCAAGAAAATATTTGCACGTGTTTCGCACGTGTAAAAAGATAGATTTTCTAAAAATATTTATTAAATCTCCAAAAATTCATTTTAATTCATTTATAAACCTTTAAAAAATAATATTTAAAAATACGGGATACTACATGTAGCCCTTGAAGATCTGACTAAAGTTGGGACATTTGATTGGGATAGTCAAGCTTTGGCACTGTTATACATGTCTCTGGATTCTTGTTCCAGAAATAAAGTGAAATCATTCAACGGCCCATGGCAAGTAGTCGAGGTAATTTTATTAATTAGAGTCTTTATTTAAACTTTAAAATACAATATTACATTCTCCATATTCCAAACTAATACATATTTGTATTTTCCATATTCCAAACTAATACATATTATGTGAGCTTACAAGCAGCCATGACCAATGCGTAGGCCATCTTTTCTATCTTTGAATAGCAGAGTTCGGCATCCCGGAGGACCTTACTCACATAATAGATTGGCCTTTGGGCTTTGTCTTCTTCTCTAACTAGGACGACACTGAGGATTTGTTCTGATGTGGCGAGGTAAAAGTAGAGGATTTTCCCTGGCTTGGGCTTACTCAGGAGCGGGGGGTTGACCAGGTATGCTTTGAGTTGGTCGAAGGAATCCTGCTATGATTTTCCCCGCTTAAAGCCTTTCTTTCCTCTTAGGACCTTGAAAAACGGGAGGCACTTCTCCCTGACTTGGAGAGGAAGCGCCCTATGGCGGCGAGGCTCCCTGTGAGCCTTTGTACTTCCTTAACACTGGACGGGGGAGCCATATTCAATATGGTTTGGATCTTCTCTGGGTTGGCTTCTATGCCCCTCTGGCTAACCATAAACCTTAGGAATTTGCTAGACGATACCTTGAAGGCACATTTAGACGGGTTGAGCCTCATGTTGTGACTTCGCAAGACATCGAAGGCTTCTTGAAGGTCGACCACATGGTCCTGCTTCCTAAGGATTTTCACCAACTTGACATCCACATAAATCTCCATATTCCTCCCGATTTGTTCTTTAAATACCATGTTGACGAGGCGCTGATATGTTGCTTCGGCGTTCTTTAGCTCCAAGGGCATGATGCGGTAACAATATAGGCCTTGATCGGTCGTGAAAGAAGTCTTCGGGATATCAGGGGGAACATACTGATCTGATTGTACCCAGAAAAAGCGTCCATAAAGCTCAAGAGTTCGTGACCGGAAGTGGCATCGATTAGCACATAGATACTAGGAAGCAGAAACGGATCTTTTGGACAGGGCATGTTCAAATCTGTAAAGTCGATACAAATTCTCCACTTTCCATTGGCCTTTTTCACCATTACGACGTTGGAAAGCCACTCGGGGTAATCAACCTCTTGGATGAACCGAGCCGCCAAGAGTTTATCTACCTCTTCTTTGAATGACTGTTGGCAGTCCGGTGCAAACTTGCGACGCTTCTGTTGGACGGTTTTGCTTCAGAAGCTATGCTGAGGTGGTGCACGAGTAATTCTTCCGAGATACCAGACATATCGGCAGCGGTCCATGCAAACAGGTCTCGGTTCCCCCTTATGCATTGGACGATGTCGGCTTTGACTGGGTGGGGGAGGACATTGCTCACTTGGAACGTCCTGGTCGGGTCTTCTTCAGAAAAAAAAAACCACTTCTTCTAAATCATCGAACGGCTCTGATACGGCTTGGTTGCTCCCTTGGGGGAGCTCAAGGGTTTTGAGAGAGATGACCGAACCCCCTACCGAAGTCATGTAACATTTTCAGGCAGTGTCCTGGCTCCCCATGACTTCTCCCACCGCTACGGAGGTAGGGAATTTCATCTTCATATGGAAGACAGTGGGTACGGCTTGAAGCGCGGCCAAGCCAGGTCAGCCAAGGATGGCATTGTATGCAGCCTTTACATCAACAACCATAAAATCCATTTAATCTGTTCGGGTGGTTAGGGTCTTTCCAGCGATTACGTCAAGAGTGATAACTCCCTCGATGGTCACTGGCATCCCGTAGAATCCATGGAGAGTGTAGCCGGTGGGTTTGAGGCGGTCTGGGGACAACTTAAGGCCTTGGAAGGCCTCTAGGAAGAGGATATTAACAGAGCTACCGTTGTCGACTAGGATCCGGCACACTTCGTGGTTGGACATGTAGAGGCTGATTACGAGAGCATCACAGTGAGGCATTCGGTCGCCTTCCAAGTCTCTATCTGAAAAGGTCACGGGGACCCCAAAGCCTTTGGCCGGAGGATAGTTCTGTACAGAGTTTACTTCTCGGATGAAGGCTTTCCAGGAGGAGTTCGACTCTCCCCGCATTCAGCCTCCGTAGATGAGGTGCAGGACTGCCTCATGTTCGGAGTCAGGGAACTTAGCAGATCTTTCAGCTCGCTTGTTCGCCCCTCAGGGTGGAAGAGGATCAACTCTGTCATTCCTAACGAACTTGGCTAGCTGCCCTCTCTGAATGAGGGCTTCGATCTCGTCCTTAAGGGCCCGACAATCGTCTGTATCGTGGTTATGGTCCCTGTAGAAGCAGCACAACTTATCTTTGTTTCGCTTTTTGCCATGGGTATTCATCTTTGAGGGAGGTTGGAGCAGCCCTTCCTTGCCGACCTCCATGAGGATAGCTAAGACACTGGCATTAAGAGGGGTGAATTTTTCAAAACGGGGAGGAGGGTGGCGATGGCCGATGTTGTCTTTCTGAAGCTTCTTAGTGCCTTCTTCATCTGCACCCTTTCGTTTCTTCCCAGACAAGGGCTCCTTCTGGTCAAGAGGATGGAGGGCTTCTTCCGCCCGGATATACTTCTCACTCCTCAATAGGAGCTCCGAGAAGTCCCGGGGTGGCTTCTTGGCGAGGGATGCCTTTAGGTCGGCATGGTTGATGTTGTGTCGGAACGCTGCTAAAGCCACCGACTGATCGAGAGAGGCTATAGACCGAGCCTTGGTGATGAAGCGTCGAACATAGTCTCTCAGGCGTCGCCCTTCCTCTAACTGAGTGCCAGCAAAGATGCGCTCATCTTCTCGGCCCAACGACTGCTGACGAAGTGGGTGAAGAAGAACTCCTCAAACTAGTCGAACGAGAAGATGGGGCAAGGGATAGTCGGGAGTACCATTCTCTCGCAAGCCCCTTCAATGTGGCCGGGAATGTCTTGCAAAGGAGCACATCTGAGGCTTGGTAAATCATCATGAGAACTGTGAAACTCTCGATATGATTGGCTGGGTCTGACTCCCCGTTGTAGGAATCGAAGTGGGGGGGGAGGGGGGGCTTGAAGGTCTCAAGGACCGGAGCTTCCATGATGGCCCTGGAGAAGGGAGGCCTGCTCGGGCGGAAATTCTTTGCCCGCTGTTCTTCTTCTAGGTTGAGTCTGCTAAGGCGCATCTCCATCTCTCAGAGATGGCGATGGACCAAGTCGTCCCTCTGGTCAAGTCGGATCGACCCTCGGGATTCTCTTTCGTGAGGGGTGGCATGGCGAGGGCTAGGCACACGTTGATCATCACTCGGGGTATGGCGAGGGCTTGGTACACGTTGATCGTAGCCTGTGGCAATCTTGACGGCTTGCAGGATGTCCTCTTTGAAGTTCTTGAACTCTGCCTGAATGACCGGTGCCCCTCCATCTCGGCAGTTTCTTGGTGCTGATCGACTTGTCGGGGTGAGACTTCTCTGCTAACGACGTGGAGGGGAATCCCTTTGCCTCCTTGGGGAGAGGGTTCTTTTAGATCTTGTCCTATGGGAGGACCGGAATCTCTAGGCCCTTCGATGCTCGGGGCGAGGGAATTCATCAAGGGCTTGCCTCTCATTCAAGCAAGTTCGGAGGTCTATCCCCTGCTGACGGTTAACAATAACTTGTCGGAGATCTCCCGGCCCTGGAGGACTTTGAGAGGCCAGGGATTCGGTTGAAGGATTGCAGACCGAGACATGGTCATGGTGAGAGTGTTGTCCGAGACGACTTCGACGGGAGCCCCCTGGACCTGGGAGGAGCCTGTTGAGAAGTAGGCTGTTTAGGCTGTGGTTGTTGAACCTGTTGGTTTGGTTGAGGAAGAACATCTTGGAGTGGAGGAGGAGGAAGATGGCTGGCTCCTCGGCTGGATGTCGCCGCCTTTCCTTTTCCCTTCAGAGGTATGGCTAGAAACTACTTTCACCGGGGAAGTGTAGTTGGATCGCTTTTTCTGGTTCCCACAGATGGCACCAATATGTTGCTGCTAATTTTGGTGTGGGAGCAAATAGATGATTTATGAATTCTTCTAGAAACAATAAAAGCAAACTTGTTGACTTCTTGCCGGCGTTGACTGTTTCTCAACTTTGTCGCTGACTTGCAAAAAGTTCGAAACACCGGGATGGATCCCGATGACGAACCCTCTGATGCTCAAGTCAGTAATCAAGGAGATTATGAAAGAGCATTTGTGGAAAAAATACCGATTACCTGTTTATGGTGGGGGTAGAGAGATATTTATAGTCGCATTTAGAGACAATTTAGAGATAATCATTTATCTCTATGTCCGGTGTTTTTGGATAAGAAAGAGTTTAAATCTTTTCATGATAAGAAATTTAGTTTAATCTGTCTGTTAGAGATAATCATGAATTAAATCACTCTCTCACTGACCTGTGTTTGTTTGCGATGGGTTATCGCCCAAATCCAATAAAACAGACCCGTTTTTGGGTTAATGGGCTAGAAAAAGACCCAGTTTCTCATTTCTGAACCCGTTTGTATATAAAATTACTGTTTTACCACCTAAGAGTTTTGAAATTCGTGTCCGATTTGAACGGTCCCGATTTAGTTCTATTTTTAGCCATATCAGAAGCCCAAACTCTTCAACCAGTAAATGACACATTAGTAAATCAAGTAAATGTATTACTTGATAATAACATAGCATTATAACAGCATTTAAACCACAAAAGTGGTTCCCTTCCGACTACATGTCATAATCAGGGGCAGAACCAATCACAAATTGGGATCTCGTCCCACAATTGAAAAATCTTGCGTTAAAACTGCCCTTAAATGAAATTAGTCAATAACAATGGAAAAGGGTACTAACTTGATCGCATTATTGCAATCCAAGAGACCCAGTAATCACGAAAAAAAGGTCTTTCGAAGCATTAGAAGAACTGCATCGCAAAACATTGTAACACAACATCACTACCATCTAAATAACACATTTACTAGAAGAATTTTCCAGGTTTTAACCATCCAAATACATACCATCTCTACGAACTAGAAGCATGCATAACCACAACTAGAACATGAAACAAAAACATCCAAAAGTTACCTTCAGAATCAGTATTGCAACACATGTAAGAACCGCTATCTCTACCATCCAAATGCATAACTACAACTAGAACATGAAAATAAATAATTCAAAAGAAAGTTTTCATAAGCCATCAAGAATCAAGTTTTCATAAGAGAAACGAAAAAAGACTTCCATATCCAAGCAGCCATCAAGAATCTGCATCCAATTCATGCTAACACGCTAGCTATCTCTACCATCCAAATAACACATTTACTAGAAGAACTTTGCAAGTTTTTTAACCATCCGAATTCATACCATCTCTACCAAGTAAGAACTTTTCCAAGTTTTAACCATGCACTGAAGCAAGCATAACTACAACTAGAACATGAAAATTGAAAATCCAAAAGAAAGTTTTCTTAAGCTACCATCAAGAATCTCCATCCATCGCAACACAGGTATCTCTACCATCCAAGCAACACATTTACCAGAAGAATTTTCCAAAGTTTTTTAACCATCCAAATAAAATATTTACAAGGAGAATTTTCCAAGTTTAAACCAATCCAAATACAGGCCATCTCTA
The DNA here is from genome assembly GCA_017893485.1 of Hemerocallis citrina. Taxonomy (NCBI): domain Eukaryota; kingdom Viridiplantae; phylum Streptophyta; class Magnoliopsida; order Asparagales; family Asphodelaceae; genus Hemerocallis; species Hemerocallis citrina. The sequence continues at coordinate 1,228,135 of JACEHZ010000534.1, read as the reverse complement.
CCAACTGCAGAACACTGCATGCATAAACTACAACTAGACCATGAAAAATAAAAATGTCCCCCGAAAAGAAAGTTTTGAAAAGTTAAAAACAATCAAAGCATCCAAAGCCTTTATTACACTACCGACCTCTGCAAGCCCTCCATAATCAATTCAAAACTCTCCTTCAACAAGCCCATCCTCTCAGCTTCACGCTTCATCTCCTTCAGCTGAAACTTCTTGATCTCCCTGTCCACCTCCCTTGCCTTCTCCATCTCATTCATCCCATCCAACCCCTCCTCAATCCCCACCAAGTTCCCCATCCTCTCCACTTGCTCATTCAAGAACCACACTTCCCCACCCATCACGCTCCGTTTCCTCATTTTCACTTCCAACCTCGCACGCTTTTTCTCTCCCTTCTCCGACACAGAAGCAGCAGCAGCAGCAGCCGCCGCCGCCTTCTTCCTCTTCCTCGAATGCTCCTCAACTGGAAAATCCCGCCACACCTTCTTGGACAGCTCGTAAACAACCCTATCATGCTCCTTATTGAACTTCCCACCCCCGTCCTTCTTACGCCGAAGATCGAACCTTACCTTGAACCTCCGAATCTTTTCGTACAGCTTCACATCCCTCACCTCAAAGCTCAGCGACTGCCCGAGAAAAGCACGGAAGTCGGGAATGCTCGCCGCATGGACTCTCATCGGGCCTTTCTTCTCCTGGTACTCCGCCAGGCTCTTCAGAATCGCAATCTCATCTTCCAAACTAAACAGCCGCTGAAACAGCTGCTTCTTGGGTTCGTCCGTCAGTTCGTCCATTGGTTTGCAGCTGATCGGGGCAACGAGCTGCGCCGGTTCGGATTCCGATTCGTCGGACTCGGTGCCTTCGGATTCGGGTGATGTTTTGATCGGGCCGCGGTTAACAAGTTCTTCTTCTTCTTCTTCTTCTTCTTCTTCTTCTTCGCCGTCGTCGTCGCTTGATTCTTCTACTTCGTCGTCGTCGTCTTCGGTTGAGTCGTCGTCGGCGGCGGGTTGTTGGGTGGGTTGGTTGGTGAGGGGGTCGGTTTGGGGGGTGAGATCGGCGTCGGAATCGGAGGAATCGGAGACGGAGGATGAGGAGAGCGGCGACATTAGGGTTAGGGTTCTTGGAGATGGGAAAGGAATTGGGGACTGAGAGTGTGAATAATGTTTTCTGGGACTTTTTTGCTAATCAGTTCCTAACAAATTGTGTATTTTCGTATATGCCGTGACAATGTGGGGGTTATGTAAATTAGTCAATGTGGTTGGCTTTCTTTAAACATAAACGAATATGATGCAAGCGGAACTTAAATTGCGGGTATGTGGACTCTAGTCAAGTGCTAATTGTAGTTGTAGTTTGGTTACATTGCAATTGCAAGCTTGTTAGTGATTGGATTTTAACCAAGGTATCAAAATAGTGGCTACGGCGCACCGAGGCCGCCAATTGGAAGCTTGTAAGTGTTTTTTTTTTTTTTTTTGAGGTTAAGCTTGTAAGTGTTTTTTTATCTCCGGTTCTGAAGGGTGTTGGCATTGGTTAAATTCTGTTGGAATATAAAATTAAATTTTCACCTTTATTACGACTCTGGAGTTTTGATCTATCAATAGGGTCTATTACATGATATCAGAGTAACCTAAATTCAAAGCACACCAACTATGTAATATTAAATGCATATTTTTTAAAAATTTGTCACGTCGTACTGTTCAAATCTGTGTCCACAAAGATGACTCCCCAACCTGTGGAATCGTAATCCTCACTCTTACCAGAACTTTAAAGTTTCGGTCAATCAGTAGGATCTTTCACAATTAACTTGGACCAACATGAGCATTTGGGTTTATGCCTGAAGTCAACAGTAAAAGGGTATGTAAGTGGATGTAAAACAATAATTTTTTTCTAAAAATTAACTTGCAACTAACTTGCAATGCAATATTGTAAGTTGAAAATTGCAAGAGAGTCACTTTTGCAACTAAAAAAGAAAACTTGCTTTTGAATTATGATCATAAAGTTACATACCCAAGTGTTGCAACTGGACCGCATATTGCAACAAGTTACAAAATAGACTCAATTGCAATACTTAATTGTATTACCAAACACTCTATAATAGAATGTACTATAAATCACTTGCAATAATTGTAACACTTCTCAAGCATAACTAATTAAATGAAAGTACATTATTAGAGATTATGATCGCCACCATTATCCAGTTATGGTAGTAAAATAAGGAATAAGTAGTTTCACAAAGTATTCAAAGAGAAAAATGTCTAAGATTTTGCTTAAGCGGGCTTAAGCAAACAAAAGCAGAAAAAAAGGGTTTTGCCATTTCTTAAATTAATAATATTTTAAAATAATTTCACTGATTAGTATGTAAAATCATACCCTTCCCCTAATAAGTGAATCAATTACTATATTAATATCGGAGAGTTTCAGCGGAGCAAAAGTTAGAGCGAGGGGGTGATAACCGATCTCTAGACAATTATGAAATAAATTAATACCTTTTGTTTACTTATCTGGACAGAGGTTGAGAAGAGCAGCAGGTCAAAGAAAAATATGATGATATAGAATAGAACGGAAGAAGAAGAAGAAGCCAAACCACAACAATAGTCTCAAGAAGAAAGGGAAGACATTGATTGCACTCATTCCCGTAAATTGCAATTGCGATTTCAATTTCAATTTCAATTTCAATTGTTGTTTAAGCATTTTCTAATGTTTTAACACGCATTTTGATGCGTCCAATGCTTTCAGACATTTTTTCTGCCTATTTTTCAAACCGCCTTTTTGTGTCTTTTTTTGGAAGAAAAAAAAGTGTTAGACCAACGGTTAACCCTAAGAGCTATGAGAAGAAAATCATCTTTTTGTAGTGCTGTTTGGATCTCTATGAGAGATAGAAACTATAAATATTTATAAATTAAAAAAAAAATTATCATATTTTTTGTGCAATCTAAAATAATAGTTCAAAGTTGTGGCTCTCAATATGAACAATATAAATAAAAAGAAAAAAAAAATTGATTTGCTATTTTTAAAAATTAAAAATATTTTTACTAATTACCATGTCGAAATCATATCCTTTTGTTGGTGTGTGGAAAAAATATTATTAAATCTTGAAACAATTTTGAAAGAAAATAATACCTTCTCTTTATATATTTGGATTGAGGTTGAGAAGAGGCAGCAGCGAGCGACAGTAGTAAGAAGTAGAAGATGTGCATAAGTCAAAGGAGAAGATGATGATGATGAATCAACGAAAGAAGAAGCCAAACATCGGTAATAATCACGAGAAGAAGTAGAAGTAAATGATAGCTCGAAGTCGAAGAGGTTGCAATTTTAATTTTCTGTCACGATTTTAGATCTCTGATGAAATCGTGAAGTTAGGGCTAGTAGATCGTCGGCTAGCTGCCATTGCTTGAATGTTGAAAGATTTGGGGAATTTTTTGGGGGCTAGGGCATATGAGGGTAATAGTATTAAATATTAAAAAAATCGGGTCGGGTAAAAATATTATCCATTTCGGTTTGGTAAGGGTCAAATAACCCAAGTAAGCATTTCTTAACATTTTATGTGCTTCTTGATGTCTTTTGCTGCGATTAACAATGCATTTTCTCTATACCACATTCTTTCTTGCATTTTTGGGCCCAAAAAAAGGCGACCAGCGCATAATCCTTAAACATTGCTCAGTCGATGTTTTTAGTGTAACGCCCCGAATCCCAAATACACTGAATTCGAGATGTTCTACAGGATCTTTTCACTTTCTTTAGTACAATTTTACAGGGAAATTAAAACTTTTCATCATACATCAGAGTTTACATCATAATTACATCTTTCTTTTTGCACAGCGGAAGTAAAATACAACAATTAAATACAAGTACAACAGCGTGATATAATCTTTAAGCATCCATTCCTCTTTAATCTTTAACATGACATTTACCTGCATATAAGACTGTGGGTACGTCAGTTTATTCAACCGACGAACATTATACACGGCCATCCTCTCTATGCCGAAAATAGTATAACTTAACTTTTCATATTTAGCAAACACAAACTTGTCACATTCAAACTAAAGGGACTACCCTATTGATGTTGTGTTGTGATTGTGCACTTAATCCTTAATGCATTTATTAATGTTACATGACACTAATGCGCACTTATTCGGATTCTATGCATCCCATACTACATAGATCCGAGGGCAAGCCCTTATTCGTTCTTCATCTTTATAGGGTTCAATCCCCCGTCATGTCTTAGTCTACTACTGTAATTACGGTAGTGTCTTAGATGTCCTATGATCTACGAGCCCATGTCCAGGCAGCGTGGAGGGGAATCCCACGCACTGACACGACGCATCGAGCAGGAACCTATGGACAATTCAGCCTCCGCCATGGAACAATGGCACCACCCATAGCCACTCGAACATCCCACGAGCGTCGCCACCGGGACGGTACTCGGGAGCAGTATCCACGTCATGTCACGACGCATCGTGAAGAACCTGTGAATACCCTCTCGCCGCAAATCCGTTGGCCCCCATACCCGTGTTTTTCTTCTACTTTCATCACATCACCACTATGTACTAGTCCTTAGTTTTATTAAAAATCATGAACAAAATTAATCTTTAGAGTTAGCCTCTCCATCAACCGGACTTATTCATTCATTTCATCATGACCAACCTTGGTCTAATTTCATTTCATTTCATTTCTCGATGCCGAGGAGACTTAGCTACTCTATTTCAAATTTCATTTCACAATCTTCAACTTATAAATTTCCATGTTGAGTTCTCATACTCACATGTACATTCTCTTTTCAATTCATGATTTCACTTTTGTTCATAAGTCCATCATTGCACATAAATTGCATGCACTTAATTAATTTCACGTTTGAATTTCACATCACTATTGAACATTCAATACTTCATAATTGCACAATATTCTCAAGTGAGAAATCAATAGTATTATATCACACAACAAGGTTCTTTTTGCCAACTACTTTCTAATAGTCCATTTCACTTTTATCTTTATAAACTATAATCTTTCACAAGTGTGTATTTTAGAATCATAGTTCTAATTGTGCCTTTTGTTCACAAACCATATTGTATTTCATTCAATTAATACCCAACTCAATCTTATAAAATTCCTTGCATTTTTATGAGAATTACCATATTTTTTCCACATTTTTTGGACATCAAAAACTCCTAAAAAAATATTTTTTTAAAGTGCCGAAGGGAAGAATCGAACCCAGGCACAACGGAAAACAAGCCAAGAGCACCCGCCAACCGGCCAAGCTGTGCTAGCGATATGAAAGGGGGTTAAATGGTACATATACTTTTTAGGCCGAGAGCTATAATCTCTCAAAATTTTATAGAAAAATGTTGTAATCGCTGGGGCTCAAACCGTTCGACCCAGAGAAGCCAATCGCCAACGCTGACCGCCTGAGCTACTAGCTCAGGTTGTCCAAGTGTTAGTTTAAAGCCCAAATAAATTATTTTGATACTGTGGTTAAAACAACTCGATGTTCAAATACACTTAGTCTCATATTGCTTTTATGAAGGGTACTGAAAAATTCCAGATTATCTTTCTCTTACATGGTCTTCATGTCAGTAAGATTAAAATAATTTTTTGCACTAATAAAAATATATTTTTTTTCTTTTCACACAAATCCATGAATTGTTAATCAAAAACCATTATATTCTTTATTTTCGACATTGGTTACAATTAGTCTCCAAATCTCTTCCAACCAAAATTCTTATACAAATTTGCTGATATTAATCTTTCCTCTAACATACACAAATCTACTTCTTTTTAATTTACCCATTCTCACAATAATTAAGGAGGTCTCTTCACAAATTAGCACTAACAAGATATGGATTTTCTTTTTCATACAATTAGTGATGGCAAAAATGTGTTTTCTTTAAATCAACATATACTTCTAGTTCAATCATGTGTATCACAAAAATATATAGTCACTTATCAATTATTAGGTTCACACATCAACATACAAGAAAGTTGCTCCTTTAAAAAGCGTGCTCTTTCTTAATCAATTTGCATGTTTCAACTTTTCCAATTAAACTATCATTTAGCATTCTCAAACATCAATACTAACATCATCCATTTATTCTAATGAGCATGAAGAAATTTTATCTACAACTCAATTAACATTAATAAGCACATGCAATTTGTTCATTAACATGCTAATCAAGTTGTAAACTAACTTTCCATAAAAATGTATTTTTTTACTAACAATCTCCATGAATTATTTCTAATTAGGAACAAAGATAATCAACTCACTTTGTAATCACATTCTTATGGCATACAATCACATATAATTCACATATCATTAATTCAATCAACTAGAGATCATTTATTCCATTAAAGGCGTATTCTTATTAATCATTTTTCATGCAATTTGCTAATGAGATCTAGCATACACTCCTATATTAGAAATATGAAATGTTTTACCCACCTTGTATGGAGAGAACTAAACAAATTTAGCAACACAAGCCTTGCGAATGAAAGCACCACCTCCTAGCCAAAAGCGTGCACAAGCTCCAAGCCTCCAAGCTACACCGAATGCTTCTTCTCCTTGTAGTAGCCGGCCACCAAGCAACAAAGCACTCAACTCTCACTCTTTTATAACTCACACTAATATTAAATAAGACTATAGTTTGGAAATATGAAATTGCATATGAAAATAGCCATGAGAGGGGGGTATTTATACTAGGAAATGAGTGAAATGGAGGGCCAAGATTGATTGGGTGGTTGTAGAATGGAGGGTCTAGATTAAAGTAGGAGTTATGAAAACTACCCACATCCATAAAACTACCTCCATGATCACCATGACAAAAATCAAATCTCCCTCCAAAAAGAATGCATCCCGGCCTCATCAAGAGTGTGCATAGCACGTGTACGTGTAGTGCACGTGCATGCAACTAGGCCAAATTTGTACCTTTTAATTTTGTACAAAAATAAAATAATGATAATTTAGTCTTCTACATGACAAGTTTTAATTAAAAATAGATTTATTCATGGGCTTTTTTTTGGGCCAAAATAGTTTGTTAAAATAAATAAAATAAAAATACATTTGGGCTTTAAGAAAAAGGGCCTTTTTAATTAAATCAAAATAAGGCTTTAAAGAAAGGCTTTTTGTACAAAATAATTTGAGAACACCTAATTAAATATTTATGCACATCATTATAAAAAATAATTCAACCCAAAATATTGCACGTGCACACTACGTGCAAAATAATAATTTTCATTAATTGAAAAATCAGGGTATTACATTTAGTGCTTTAAAGATATTTATGAGAGATAGAAACTCCAAAAAAAGAAACTTAATAAATATTTTTTGTGGAATTTAAAATCATAGTGTAAAGTTGACTTCCAATCCGAACTATGAGTCTATTGTACTAGTAGTAGTATATACGTACAAACATACTCCAACAATTCCACCTTTTGTGTCAGCGAACAGCTAGTATATTCTCTAAGAGCATCTCCAACCACGCTAGCTATTTTGGCTAGCTAGAATAGCCAAAATAGATGACAAAAGGATAATTTGGCTAGCGAAAAAAGCTCACACTCCAACCATGCTATCTATTTTGGCTAGGCTTAAATAATTAATTTTTATTTACTAATAAATAGTTACAATAATCTTTTTTTAAAATGGCAACATTTCTATTCCTCAAGAATTTAGGAATCAAATGAAATATTAGTTTCCAAATAGCACTAAACAATTACATGATATTGCAACACTATGAACTCAATATACTAATTTTATTTTTGAAAGAAACAAAAATACTTGCGTTTATTGTCCGTGTCGCTGCCACAAGTGTTCTACAAGATCCAACTGCAGTTGGAAATGCATCCGTCTATCTTTGATGCGATGATGAGTTTGAATAAATGTAAGCAGTTCAGGCGTATAATCATGTGACACTTCTATGGACGGACATTCCTCAACTGCATCATAGTTAAAATCCTTATTATTATCTTCTCTCTCATCTTCGACTATCATGTTATGCATTATTATGCATGCTGTCATAATATCATGAAGCGTCTCTTGATCCAAAAAAGTGTTGGTCTACAAACAATTGCAAAACGTGCTTGAAAAACACCGAATGCTCGCTCTACATTCTTCCTTGCCGATTCTTAAGCGTCAGCAAAATATTTATTCTTATTACCTTATGGAAATGGAATAGTTTTTACAAATGTTGACCACTCTGGATATATAGTGTAACTCCCTGTTCCAGTTGTACGTATTTTATTACGTGAATTTTTGTACTTCAATTTTTAGATCAGTTTTTTCTCTTTGGATTCTTTATCTAAAGCCAGAATATTTTTCTGATCAATTCCATAATTTTGTGATTTTTCGACCGGAGTTTAAATACAAATTTTAAACCCTGATTAATCCTAATCCTAATCCTAATCCTAATCCTAATCCTGCCTAATCCTACGCCTAACTCCACGACTTCTCCTCCTTGTTCTCATTTTTCCACACCTATGTTCTCATTTTTCCACACCTATACTCTCATTTTTCCTAACCTATGCTCCCATTTTTCTACACCCCTAATTATACACATGCAGCACACTCCTATGCCTTTCTTTCTATATATATGCATGCACTCACACACATGCATAACACATCAAGCTCTCATTCTTCACTTCTCCTTTTCTTCCTCTGCCTTCTTCATACCCGAGAGCCCAAGCTAACACCCGAGCTCCACTTCACCTTCCACCTTTGATCCAACGACTTCACTTCTACAGTCCCGTGAACTCCGAAAACAATCCGACGCCGCACCATCTCCTCGTTGTTGTTGTCGCTCACTGTTGCTACCGTTGCCCGCTCGCTGCCGTCTTGCCGCCATTCTTACCGTCATTGTGCTGCCGTTCGTTACCGACGTCGCTTCTTCTTTCTGTGGTTAACACCACCACCGAAATCGTCACATTATAAGGCAATGCCTTGTACACTTTTTTTTTGTTCTCGTACAAGTATTTTTCCTTGGACTCATGGTAAGTAGTCTAGTTATCATCATGTTTTATTGTCAAACTCCGTTCTAGTCACTGGTTTCATGCTATATCAACTCAAGAATGAACCGTTAACACATTTCGAATCGTGTTATCGAATATCGAATATTCAACCTTACTATCTCTAAATTTCTTGACCTTACACTAAGAATTCGACCATACTCCCGATACTGGATTGAAGATTTTCTACGTAAAAATCGTAGCTCATCGAGTCCCGAATCCAGAACATCTTACGGTTTTTCAATCGGATGTATAGATTGTGAGATATTGCGATTTTAGTACTGGCATATCGTGAATTTCTGAACCTGCACGGGATTACTAACCGGTATCTTGTACTGAGAATTCGACCATATTCTCGACACTGGATCGAAAAACTTTCTACATGAAAATCGTAGCCCTTCGAGTCTAGATATCCGAAACATATTATGGTTTCCCAATCGGATGTATAGATTGTGAGATATTGCGATTTTAGTACTGGCATATCGTGAATTTCTGAACCTGCACGGGATTACTAACCGGTATCTTGTACTGAGAATTCGACCATGTTCCTGATACTGGATTGAAAAACTTTCTTCATGAAAATTGTAGACCTTCGAGTCTAGATATCCGAAACATCCTTCAGTTTCTCAATTCGATGTACAGATTGTGAGATATCGCAATTTTAGTATTATGACTCTGAATTTCCAGAATGCGCGCGGAACATCGAAACCAGCGAAGAATGAATTTGTACGCATAACTACTGTCTCTAGAATGTATCGTGTGAATATGCGTTAGAACCGGAAGAGAGTCTACTTTCTAGAATCTCTGACGGAATTGGATTTGCTTTTCTGTAACAACGGAAAAGTGAATTTGAATGCAGATATGTCAAGTTATCTAAAAATTCATTTCTACGTTTTTCCACATAAACCCATTACTTTTCATATTTAATGAACTGAGTGTATTATTGTTCTTGTAATAATAAATTGCATAGATATAATAGGTTGATAAAATGCATTTTATACCACTTGATAATTCTATAATAACTACTCTCGATACATGTACTCGTTTTACGTCTCATGTCCATGATTACTGCCCTTGATATTTATCCTTGACTAAACTATTTGATTACACCGTTTCACTAGTCGTACCAACTGCATATTTATAATTAATTATAAAAAAATAACAAGCCGGGGTTATAAGGATACGACTTAATAGTGGACAATATATGGGAGTATACTCGGAAGGGGGCCCGTGTTTCCCGAAATAGTGATTCTTGATTCTTGATTACACAATTGTTTATTACATAATTCTCGATTACATGATTCATGATTACATATCTTGATACTATCACTGGAAGACCCGAGTACATAATCCTATAGAATTCACTACTTAAGTCTAAATGTCACATGATTGATATGCACCGAACTTGTGGTATGGGACACAGGATTGCGTGCATTAGATAAGTTTATTCTTCATTGCATGACTCTTGATTCTTGATTACATGATTCTTGATTACATGACACTTGATTACATGACTCTCGATCCTTGATTACATGATTATCGATTAACTGAGCCTAGGTTATCAATTGCTTATACATTGAAGTCTTGAATACACTAGTTACAGTTATTACTTACATGATCATATTGTCCCAATTCTTTGCTTCCTTCCATATTGTATTTGTACTTCTACTTCTTGTTTCTTCCATGTTATATCTTGTTATATTATCCCTTTTACTGCTTGTTGCTACTTGCTGCCCAAAACTTGCTCTAACGAGTACTTTTTTATTTTTTTTCTTTGAGTTAATAATTATACAGGTACTGATGGACCCGCGGAACAGACTTTCTAGATGATCGTTGCTGCTTTCTTAATACTTCATGTTGTTTTTCTTTCAGTCACTATTTTATCTAGTTGTTATAACGAACTGCTTATTATATTATTTTAATTCTGGCACCTTGTACTCCCGGGCATCTTGACCCGATGTTGATGTAATATCCAAATAATGGTTATTCTATTTTCAGCTCATGTGATTATTATATTTGCCTGCGTGAATGTGTTATAAAGATCTTGTTGAGTTTATAATTGTGCAGCTTATGGATGATGTATATCATTCGCTGGGTCTCAGTTGCGTGCCTGTATTTCCGTAAAGTGGGAAGCGGGGCGTGACAGGTTTTTAGTGGTATCAGAGCCTAGGCTCGAACCATGCTAAGCTCAACAATATACACACCACGTGGATCACATGAATGTTAATAATCAACTTGCCATCTGGAGATTTACCCCATTCGAATATGCATTTCAGACTATGGTTCACGGAGGCTCTTTGACTTCTACACCCAGGGATGAACTATCGGAGATCGTTGCCATTCTCCAGGAGATGCAACGAATGATGGAGCTACAGCAAGGGCAAAATGAACTGGTGAGAGCTAATCTGGATAGGGTACAAGACGTCGCAAACTCCACTCAATGGGACTTGTTTGTGCACCAGCATAAGAGTTACACCGCCATGCTCGATACCCAGGAGCAGATCCGTAGAGGGTGGAATGCTGTTCAGGGGGCAGTACATCTTCTTACTGTCGCACAGTCTACAGGTAGACCGATACAGAGGCCAGTTCAGATCCCGACTACTAGAGCATCACCTTACTCATCGGCAACTCCGAAGAAGGACCAGAAGTGCTATTATTGCCGCCGAGTTGGACACATACGCAAGAACTGTTGGAAAGCCAACAACTTGTGTCTTGCATGCAGAGCGAATGATCACAAGGTTCGGGATTGCCCGAAGAGAAAGAGTGTCACGCCAATAGGAGGATCAAATTCCAGTGGAGGACAGACTGGAGAGTGTAATCAGGCTTATAATCTGATTACAGAGGAGGCAGAGATCACCAAAGAAACAGTTACTGGTATATTTCGATCTAGTCATACTTCAGTTCCTGCGTCGTTTGTTACCTTTTGTACATTGTATTCTTTCTCATCGATCAATCCATTATTGAGTATCATACTAGTTATTTCTTTCTATCCATATTTTCTTGAATCTTCTGTTGGAAGAGAGTAGGAATTTTGTTGGTCTAAATGGCAAACAAATTGGAAACTGGAATAACAACAAGAAAACTCTTCACTATTTTCTAAAACTGGTATTATTACACCTTACAAATATACACTCTATTCTTTTTCTTCTTTTCTTCTTGTTTCTTGTTCTTGTCTTACTTAATTTTTTTATTCTTCCTAAATCTCTCATTTATAGGAATGAGAGATGAGTAACTGATAAATTCTTCATTCCCGTTTTTTCCATTTTTCTTTGCGGCACCAATCTTGCCACGATCTTTCAACATTGTTTGGTGGGTGGGGCCAACTTTACCAAATAATTTTGACAACTAACATCTTCGTATTACCAATCTCTTAATTCTGCTCAATTCGTCTATCGCTATCGCGTGATATCAGCATCTAGAAGCATCACCATTAGAGTGGCGCAGCGGAAGCGTAGCAGAGTCCCTTATTGATTCGTGGTATGAATTTTGAAGCAAACTTTATCGTCATCAACAACTCAGGGTTCGATGTTATATTTAGAATGGATAGGAAACAAAGTGCAAATATTGGCCATAGGCCGGTTATAAGGGCGGTGCATTAATGAAGAAAAGACAAGAAGAAGAAGAAATAAAAAAAAGAGAAAGAGAGAGAGAGAGAAGTCAAAGAAAGAAGAAAGAAAAAAGAGAAAGGAAGAAAAAGAGAAAGAAAGGGGAAGAAGAAGAGAGAGAAGTTGGAGAAGAAATAGAGAAAGAGAGAGAAGTCGGATAAGAAAGAAAGAGAGAGAGAAGCCGGGGAAGAAAGGGGAGAAGAGAAAGAAGAAGACAACTCGGGAGCAAGCTTCGGAGAAGAGAGAAGTCGGAGAAGAAAGAAAGAGAGAGAGAAGCCGGGGAAGAAAGGGGAGAAGAGAAAGAAGAAGGCAACTCGGGACCAAGCTTCGATGAAGAGAGAGAGTGAGAAGCTGGTAGTAGAGACGGGAGCAAGAAAGCAAGAGAGAGTAGGAGCTCGGATTGTCTTGGCAAATGGAAAGAAAAGATCGAGAATCGGTGGTGGGGATGAAGAGAAAATCGGTGCAAGAAGAAGGAGAAGTGGGTATGAAGAAGTTTTCTTCATCTTCATCATCTTCATCGAGATTCAGCAGGATCTGTGTATTTTGCGGCAGTAGCTCTGGCAAAAGAGCTAGCTACCAAGAAGCCGCGATCGAACTCGGCAAGGAGCTTGTAGAAAGGAATATTGATCTCGTCTACGGTGGTGGGAGCATAGGATTGATGGGCCTAGTTTCCGACGCCGTTCGTGCTGGTGGCCGACACGTATTGGGAGTGATTCCCAAGTCGCTGATGCCGAAAGAGATTACTGGGCGAACTGTGGGAGATGTTAGAGTTGTCTCTAACATGCACGAGAGGAAAGCTGAAATGGCTCGAGCTGCTGATGCTTTCATAGCCTTGCCCGGAGGTTATGGAACACTTGAGGAATTGTTTGAGGTAATCACATGGGCTCAACTAGGGATCCACAGCAAACTGGTGGGACTTTTAAATGTTGATGGATATTACGACTCACTTCTACCCTTCATAGATTCAGCTATGGCTAAGGAGTTTATATCCACTAAGGCCAGATACATCTTGATTTCAGCTCCATCACCTAAGGAGTTACTAAGAAAATTGGAGGAGTATGTGCCAGAGCGAGATGAGCTTGTGACTCAGCTAAACTGGGATATTAGCGATGTCGGTGGTTCAGATTCTGAGCCTAGACATTAAATTGTTGATTCCTCCAGTTGAGGATGCACAGTTTGTCTTTAGTTGTTTTCGTGCCTTTGTACTCTTTGTTTCTTTTATCTTTTGTTGTACTCTCGATTGAAGAGTATTGCATTCGCTTCTTAGCTATCCTATATCCAGCCTGAGTAAATTTGGAGGACGAAATTTTTTTGTACGGTAGGTAGGATTGTAACTCCCTGTTTCAGTTGTACGTATTTTATTACGTGAATTTTTGTACTTCAATTTTTAGATCAGTTTTTTCTCTTTGGATTCTTTATCTAAAGCCAGAATATTTTTCTGATCAATTCCATAATTTTGTGATTTTTCGAACGGAGTTTAAATACAAATTTTAAACCCTGAATAATCCTAATCCTAATCCTGCCTAATTCTACGCCTAACTCCACGACTTCTCCTCCTTGTTCTCATTTTTCCACACCTATATTCTCATTTTTCCACACCTATACTCTCTTTTTTCCTAACCTATGCTCCCATTTTTCTACACCCCTAATTATACACATGCAGCACACTCCTATGCCTTTCTTTCTATATGTATGCATGCACTCACACAAATGCATAACACGTCAACCTCTCATTCTTCACTTCTCCATTTCTTCCTCTGCCTTCTTCACACCGAGAGCCCAAGCTAACACCCGAGCTCCACTTCACCTTCCACCTTCGATCCAACGACTTCACTTCTACAGTCCCATGAACCCCGAAAAACAATCGGACGCCGCACCATCTCCTCGTTGTTGTTGTCGCTCACTGTTGCTACCGTTGCCCGCTCGCTGCCGTCTTGCCACCATTCTTACCATCATTGTGCTGCCGTTTTGCCGACGTCGTTTCTTCTTTCCGTGGTTAACACAACCACTGAAATTGTCACATTATAAGGCAAGTACCTTGTACACTTTTTTTTGTTCTCGTACAAGCATTTTTTCTTGGACTCGTGATAAGTAGTCTAGTTATCATCATGTTTTATTGTCAAACTTTATTCTAGTCACTGGTTTCATGCTATATCAACTCAAGAGTGAACCGTTAACACATTTCGAATCGTGTTATCGAATATCGAATATTCAACCTTACTATCTCTAAATTTCTTGACCTTGCACTAAGAATTCGACCATACTCCCGATACTGGATTGAAGATTTTCTACATAAAAATCGTAGCTCATCGAGTCCCGAATCCAGAACACCTTACGGTTTTTCAATCGGATGTATAGATTGTGAGATATTGCGATTTTAGTACTGGCATATCGTGAATTTCTGAACCTGCACGGGATTACTAACCGGTATCTTGTACTGAGAATTCGACCATGTTACCGACACTGGATCGAAAAACTTTCTTCATGAAAATCGTAGCCCTTCAAGTCTAGATATCCGAAACATATTACGGTTTCTCAATCGGATGTATAGATTGTGAGATATCGTGATTTTAGTACTGGCATATCGTGAATTTCTGAACCTGCACGGGATTACTAACCGGTATCTTGTACTGAGCATTCGACCATGTTTCCGATACTGGATCGAAAAACTTTCTACATGATAATCGTAGCCCTTCGAGTCTAGATATCCTAAACATCCTTCAATTTCTCAATCCGATGTACAGATTGTGAGATATCACAATTTTAGTATTGTGACTCTGAATTTTCAGAATGCGCGCGGAACATCGAAACCAGCAAAGAATGAATTTGTACGCATAACTACTGTCTCTAGAATGTATCGTGTGAATATGCGTTAGAACCGGAAGAGAGTATACTTTCTAAAATCTCTGACGGAATTGGATTTGCTTTTCTGTAACAACGGGAAAGTGAATTTGAATGCAGATATGTCAAGTTGTCTAAAAATTCATTTCTACGTTTTTCCACATAAACCCATTACTTTTCATATTTAATGAACTGAGTGTATTATTGTTCTTGTAATAATAACTTGCATAAATATAATTGGTTGATAGAATGCATTTTATACCACTTGATAATTCTATAATAACTACTCTCGATACATGTACTCGTTTTACGTCTCATGTCCATGATTACTGCCCTTGATATTTTTCTTGATTAAACTATTTGATTACGCCGTTCCACTAATCTTACCAACTACATGTTCATAATTAATTATAAAAGAATAACAAGCCGGGGTTATAAGGGTACGGCTTAATAGTGGACAATATAGGGGAGTATACTCGGAAGGGGGCCCGTGTTTCCCGAAATAGTGATTCTTGATTCTTGATTCTTGATTACATAATTTTTGATTACATAATTCTCGATTACATAATTCATGATTACATGTCTTGATACTATCACTGGAAGACCCGAGTACATAATCCTATAGAATTCACTACTTAAGTCTAAACGTCACATGATTGATATGCACCGAACTTGTGGTATGGGACACAGGATTGCGTGCATTAGATAAGTTTATTCTTCATTGCATGACTCTTGATTCTTGATTACATGATTCTTGATTACATGACTCTTGATTACATGACTCTCGATCCTTGATTACATGACCCTCGATCCTTGATTACATGATTATCGATTAACTGAGCCTAGGTTATCAATTGCTTATACCTTGAAGTCTTGAATATACTAGTTACAGTTATTACTTACATGATCATATTGTCTCAGTTCTTTGCTTCCTTCCATATTGTATTTGTACTTCTACTTCTTGTTTTTTCCATGTTATATCTTGTTATATTATCCCTTTTACTTCTTATTGCTACTTGCTGCCCAAAACTTGCTCTAACGGGTACTTTTCTATTTTTTTCTTTGAGTTAATAATTATACAGGTACTGATGGACCCGCGGAACAGACTTTCTAGATGATCGTTGCTGCTTCCTTACTACTTCATGTTGTTTTTCTTTCATTCGCTATTTTATCTAGTTGTTATAGCGAACTGCTTATCATATTATTTTAATTCTGGCACCTTGTACTCCCGGACATCTTGACCCAATGTTGATGTATTATCCAAATGATGGTTATTCTATTTTCAGCTCATGTGATTATTATATTTGCCTGCGTGAATGTGTTATAAAGATCTTGTTGAGATTATAATTGTACAGCTTATGGATGATGTATATCATTCGCTGGGCCTCAGTTGCGTGCCTATATTTCCGTATAGTGAAAAGCGGGGCATGACATATACCATCAACAAGATAATATCCCACTGTATAGTTATTACCATTGATAGAATAGTTAACCTTCGGCGCTCTTCCATTAGCAAGATCATGAAAGATAGAAGACCGATGTAGCACATTGATGTCATTAAGAGCTTCTGGTAACCCAAAGAATGCATGTTATATCCAAAGATCATGTGAAGCCACGACTTCTAAAATAATTGTAAGTTTATGAATGTGGCCAGTATACATTCCTTACCATCCAGCTGAAAATTCTTCCACTTCCAGTGCATACAATCAATAATTCCTAACATACCTGGAAAACCATGATCTTCGTTCATTGTCAGTAGTCGGGTAATGTCATTATTGTTTGGTGATCTTAAGTATTCATCGCCAGATACTGTAACAATGGCCTTGACAAAATGACGAAGTCTCTTGATTGCAGTGCTTTCTCCAATACGTATATGATCATCAACTAAATCTGCTGATACCTCATAAGCAAGCATCCTTATTGCGGCTGTCATCTTTTGAAGTGAAGACAATCCAAGAACTCCACAAGCATCCCGTCTTTGAATATAGTATCGATCATAGGCTTATATAGCAGACTGAATTCTTAGAAAAAGATGACGTCTCATTCGGAATCTCCTTCGAAAGAAATGAGGAGGATATACAGGCCTTTCAGAAAAATAGTTATTGAAAAGTCTTTCATGTCCTTGAGCTCTATCACGTTGAATAATAGCGTGGCCTGGAGTAGAACCACAACGAGGTGTTCTTCGTCTTCTTGTAATTAGTTCATCTTCTTCTTCTATCGCCATTAATGCTAAAGGTAGCATTTCATCATCAGAATAGACATCAAGATCATTGATCTCAAACATCATATCAAGTACATTATTAAAGTGTGCCATCAGTGAGCAAATGTGGTTCAATGCTTAATTGAGCTTAGAAAAGTGAAAGCATGCATTGAGTTAGAATCTTTATATTGCAAGTTTATGTGGAAATTGAATTCATAAAGGCAAAATACAACTTTTTTTAATAAGACGTTTAGTTGAAGGCTTACAGATGCATAGGTAAAAAAAACTACATTAATAAATGATGGCTATTCGAAGTAATAAATACACAAACAAATATAAATTATTGCTTAGTATTTTTCCAAGAATTTCCATCTTCCGGGCTTCGTAATATTTTGCTAACAATGGGTCCATTCCAGCAGTGTCATTAGACATTATTTCTCCTCGTCTGCTAACATTTGTAGACGTAGTTTTTCCTTCTCAATTTCAATTAGCTCTTGCCGTTGACCGAATGTTTTCTCATACTGTTCTGTTTTAATTTCAATTAGCTCTTGCCGTTGACCGAAATTGAAGAAAAAACACTGTCGATTTAAATGAGTGGGAAGAAAATTTACCGTTGGAAATCCTGTTGATTTCTAGCATGAAGAGAGGACGATCTTTGGCGAGCGAAAATCAAATCGCCAGATTTGGTGAGCGGATCGCGAGCAGATTTGAAATCGCCAGGATGGTGATCCAAAAGGCGAGGCCGTTGGAGAGTTTTTTTGGGGGAGTCACCCAATCTGGTTAACCACCTTTTGAGAGGCAGCCTGTGGTAGGAAGTTGTACTATACTATAAATAGTTTGTCTGATAAATTGTATAAATTGTCCGAGCTCGGGGCAGGGGCGTTACAATTGTAATGAAAAGTTGCAGGAGGTTCATTGGCATATCAAAGACATGGTGATGACACTCTTGTTTCTTAATCTAGGAGGTAATTTTATAGTGAAATTTTTAATTAGTTAATTCTTTCGCATCTACTCTACTTAGTGTTTCAGACAATTTAATTCTTTCGCAGCTACTCTACTTAGTGCTTCAAAAATTTTAATTCTTTCGTAGCTACTCTACACTAGTGTTTCAGACAATTAACTAAAGATTATTTGGTTATCTTAATTTGAAATGGAAGGGCATATAGAGAATCAAGACATTGTTCTATGATAACGGGTTTCACCACATCCCTTCTCAAGCTGATTATCCCATAATGCCCACTGTCTATTCGACCTTTGAATTGAATTCTGTTAAATTGTTTAACAAGAATCTTATCCTTAAAGTAGCACCATATGATGAGAATGACCTTCCTACATGTACAGGGGTTGCAACAATTTGAAATTCATAATGTGCAAGGATTTACATTCAAAATATGTGCAATGATTGAAATTCCGAGATGCTTGTCTTGTGGATACGTTTCAGTGCAAAAATTAATATTCACTGGGTTTTGTTTCAAAATCCTAATTCTATATTTGATGAAGAAATATTTGTGTGCATTCAGTACTTTGCAGAAACCCATTTGGCCTTTTCATATACTTAATCTAATCTTCCGATCAAAACACAATACGAAAAAGAACATTATAGAGGTCTACGTCCATATCTAAAATAATTTAACCTTACTCATAATTGCAATAAATACAAAAGAAATACCAAAGTGTCGAAAAATCTAACTTTTTTGCAATCTTTCAAGAAATCACAATTTTACCTATTTAAGAGATAAGAGAGGAACTAATTAGTGATTCCTATTTTCAGAACAATAAGG
The DNA here is from genome assembly GCA_017893485.1 of Hemerocallis citrina. Lineage (NCBI taxonomy): Eukaryota > Viridiplantae > Streptophyta > Magnoliopsida > Asparagales > Asphodelaceae > Hemerocallis > Hemerocallis citrina. The sequence continues at coordinate 1,208,726 of JACEHZ010000534.1, read as the reverse complement.
GCTTATAAAGATTGGATCTTTATGGTTTATAAAGACTGAATCTTTATATATATGAAGAAGAAGAAGAACCCAATCTTTATGGTTTATAAAGACTGAATCTTTATATAGAAGAAGAAGAAGAAGAAGAAGAAGAAGAAGAAGAAGAAAAATCAAATTAAATATGAAGAAATGGGGTTTTGAGAATGAAAAAATAAAATCAGATGTCACCTCCAATATGAAGTATACTACGGATGTTCACATTAATAGTCTGATAAACTCATGGTTATTGGCTCTCACTTTTTGTATTTAACAAACAGAACATCTTATATTTCTAGATCAAATCTCAGCCACAAAAAATACTTATATATTTCTCTAACTAAAATGACTGATACCTGTCTCCTCCATCTGTGAAATCTCCCGATCTCCCCCTAAAATCCTTATATCTCTCAAAACCCTAACCCTAACCGCTCCTAACTCTTCTTTCCCGATCTCTCCCCAAAATCCTAATCTCTCTCAATCTCTCAAAACCCAAACCCTAGCACCAATTCCACCCCAATATTGATGCCCCTCTCCAATCCGAAACCCCTCCAGACCCTAATTTGATAGAATAATTTTAATCCTAACCCCAATTCCATTCCTAATCTCGACGCCCCTCTCCAATCTGAAACCAGAAGGCTCCCTGAGATTCATGATGCGGCTGTTGATGCTCTTAACAACAGAGCTCAAGTTAGCTTCTACCCTGCTTTTGTTACTGTAAAATTTCATCTTGGTTTTGTTTTTGGTGTATTTAGTTAGTTTTTGGTGATGGGTTGATCTTTTTTATTCTATTTGTTTGATGTTGTATGATCTGGTGTTTTAAATCCACCAATATTTTTCTACGTTCAAGTTTAGATTGAATATTTCTTTGCCAAATGAAATTCAAATTCTCTTCATACTTAAGTGTTGTGTCTTAGGAACCATTGATAAATTTATTATTATCCCACATGTTGTGTAGGGATGGCGAATGGGTCGAGTGGGTCGGGCCGGGCCCAACCTGTACATGTTGGCACGTGTAGTGGGCGGGCTCGGGCCGGTTTTCCCACTTATCCCGGTCGGGCCGGGCCGGGCTCAAATTTGGTTTGGGTGGCCTGCCCAACCCGTGAACCCTTTAGGGTTCAACCCGGGTTGGGCCAGGTCGACCCGCGGGTTGGCCCGTTTATATAGGGTTAGATTTTTTTTTTTTTTTGTAGCTTAAAATAATAATAATAATAATAATACTAAGTAAGTAATAATACTAATAAACATTAAAAATCATAATAATAATAATAAGATTGAAAGAGTGAAATTGGCAACAAATTTTGAAATATTATTCATATAAATTTAAGTTATACAATTTTCACAATTTCTAATGAAATGAAGAATTCAATTCACAAATAAGTTTTATATAATAACATATTTCTTATATACAATTTTAATTGACTACAATTTTTATAATTTAACATAACAAGCAAAGCTATTGTTGTTGTTGTTGTTGTTGTTCTTCCGACGAGTTGCTCCCACTTGTGGACGTTGATAGTGCTTTCCCTTGTGTCCTATCTTCAGCCTTCAACCAGTCTTCTGTGCAAACGAGTATCTCTAATGTGTCGGGCTTCATGCGATTCCTGTAATCAGTTAGAACCCTGCCACTTGAAGAAAATACACTCTCAGAAGCAACTGTAGAGACAGGTGGAGTTAGTAAATCTTTAGCCATAATTGACAGAATACTAAAAGTGTGTTCATGGTCTTTCCACCATTGTAAAATATCTAGCGGAGAAGTAGAAGGCTCAGAATCTTATTGGTTATACTAATTTAATTCATTTGGTTGATTAGTCCTAGGTTTTTTTGATTGAATTTGTTCAAGTAAATTAAATGTTCTATCACCAATTCCACTTTTACCCTTGCCTTTAGAACTACCAGAAGAAGAACTAACTACAGAAGTTGTACTACTAGAAGCAAAACGTCTATCATAATAATCATACAAGTTATTTAACGTAGATTCAAACTGAACTAAAAAAGTAACGCAATCAATTACTAATTCTACATGTTCCTCAAGTAATGCAAAAACATTTCTATCAAACTCTTCGTACCTTCTAATTTGATACGAGGATCCATAACCGTAGCAACACAAATCAACATAGGAGGAGGAAAATAATACTTCAAAATTTTTTGAAATGCAGGTTTTACAATCTCACCAACATTGATATCATTTAACATTTCGTTAAATGTTTGCATCATGCTAACTAATTCAATAAAAATGCTACTAGAAGTAGATTCATATGTTTTTGAAAATTTTAAAGTTGCGGTTTTAAAAGGTTCTAAAAATTTCAACAAAGATTTGGCAAAAAACCAATCGGGGTAAGTCATTTCAAAATTGTGCATATTTTTTGCGATACAAAAATTATTTACAACTGCTTTATATTCGGTAACAACATTTAGTAAATCAAAAGTAGAATTCCATCAGTGTCTAACATCCTTTGGAAATCTTCTAAAAGGAACATTTCTAACCCTACACCAAGCTTTCCATTCTTGTAAAATGCTTGGACTTAATGTAATGAAATGTACACAATTTTTAATTTTAACTATATATGGATCGGCTATTTTTAATGCATCTTGAACACATAAATTTATAATATGACATGCACATCTAACATGAAAAATATTGTCAGATGGAGAATTTAATACGGATTTTAAAGTAGTAATTGCTACATTGTTGTTAGATGCATTATCAAAACTAATACACATAATTTTATTGTGAATATGGAAAATATCACAAATTTCTATAATATGATTTGCTATTTCAGCGCCACTATGGGGATACGACAACGCCGCAAGTGATATAATTCTTTTTTGAAGAATCCAATCATTGTCGATCCAATGACAGGTTATTCCCATCGTTGGAATATCGTTGACACCCGTCCAACAATCTGAAGTTAAACTAACCCTACAAGTTAAACTCCATAAAATTGCAATCAAACCGTCCTTCATTTCGATGTATATTTTAAAACAATCCGATTTGCAAGTATTTCTCGGAATTTTTCTAAAATGAGGGTTTAAGGCCGTTTGATTAAAATTTTCCAAGTCCCTACTCTCGGGATAGGAAAATGGTAACCCTTCCTTAATGACTAATCGGGCCATTTCCCGACGAATAAGATCGGGATCATAAGGGTGGCTATCAACTAGACCGGTCCTAGGGTTGATTTTTTGTTGGCCTTGTAGTTGTTCAAGAAGTTCTTTATGGTTATGTTGGATGTGCCTACTAATTGTACCGGTGCCGTCACCCCTCTTGAATTTGTATATTTTACCACATGTTTTACATACTTTCAAATCTATACCCGGAGTATGTTCGTCCAGGATATAATCATAAAACTTATGCCAATCGCTAGTTTCTCCTCTACTTTTTCTACTACTACGGGGTTGTGTGGTTTCGGTTGGTTGTTGTTGTTCTTCTTCTTCTTCCAATTGTATGTCACCTACAACAACGTCATGTTTACCCCATTGTTCCATAGGAGGATCATGGTATTCTTGGGCGGGCTCACTAGTTGGGACAATTGGTGGTCTACGGGAAGAGGATGAGGAATCTTGCCCGCTACCACCACTATCGCGTGATCTAGACATAATATAGTGATGTGCTAAAGTATGTAAAAAAAAAATACACAATGCAGGAACGGTGAATTATACAAAAAAAATCTAAAAAACAAGAGGGTTGAGATAGAGAATGTAAAAAAAATACACAATGCAGGAACGGTGAATTATACAAAAAAAATCTAAAAAACAAGAGGGTTGAGATAGAGAAGTTCAAAAAACTAACAATAATTTTAACTACAACGAAAAAAAAAATATAACGAGAGAGGTATGAAATTTTGATACCGTTCACCGTGGAATACGCATATGTAAAAAAAACCGTGAAAATAAAAATAGAATAGAACTAGAAAGAAGCACTTTGCCGATTCCGCAATTGAAGAGTTGAGGAGAGCTTGAAGTAGATTTGACGAGGGTTGAAGAGAGTTGAAGACGTTGAAGACGTTGAATTTTGATTCCGATACGACCGAAATTTGGTCGTGTATATGCCTCGTTGTAGACTTGTTTGATGAATACTACAATTGTTGAAAAATTCTTTAGAAATGATGTATAATAGTATAGAGAGTAAGAGAGTAAGGTGTGATTTTTTATGAGATTTTTGGGGGTATTTATAGGCTCAACATGGGGGAAAAAACAAAAAAAAACAAAAAAAGGCCAAAAAAACGGCTAAAGAGCCATTAGCAACGGCTCTGTCCAGAGCCGCTCTGGTTACGACCGTTCGACCCGCGGGTCAACGGTCGACCCGTACGGGTCCAACGGGTCGTAACCCGCGGGTTGGCGGGTTCAATTCGCTTTCTTAATGGGTTCGCGGGCTGGGTTTCGCGGGTTGAATTCGCGTTATTTGCGATCCGGGTCGACCCGGTACTGTTCACCGGGTTCGACCCGAACCCGTCAACTCCTTAAACGGGCCGGGTTCGCGGGCCGGGTCGCAGGTGGGTCGTCGGTTGACCCGGCCCAGTTGCCCTCCCTAATGTTGTGTATAGTTTGACATGTTGGATACTCAAAGTCACCAATATTATTATACAAGTTTTGTTTGGGTTTATATTATTAGTAAGGAGAAATAACTTACAATGACTTCAGATTGGAAGGGTTCGTCCCTGAGAAACCATCAGCTTATGTAAGCCAGGATGACCTTCATATTCCTGAGATGACAGTAAAGAAGACTTTGGATTTTGGATTTCTAGGTCGTGGCTTATATCTAAATGATGAGTACCTGAGCTTGATCTCAATGAATTACTTGGTTTTGAGTACTGTATGTTGCTCCTAATGCGTGCATTTTCCTATAGTACATTTTTTCTATTGTAATAATTATGATGGCGGTGTAAAATATATACTTATGTGAATAGGAGACTGCAGAGTCGTAAAAATTATGGTGATAAAACAATATTGTCCTGACTTTACATTTTTCATTCTTATTTCATTTGCAGGCTCTTGGAAGTGTAATAAATAATAACACAAAATGTGATTTTTGTTGATAGACCTTACATTCTAATATGCCTTTTGTAGATAATAATAAAGAATGTGATTTAGTGCATCAATCTTTCATTCTAATCTGCATTTTGTTTACGCGAAGAATGCGATTTTTGGATTGTGACGAGGTTTCGATCCGGTCTGCATTTTGTTTACATGACTTTAGGCTAAATTTCACTATGAGAAGGATATATTCCAAAAAGAAAGCTGCAAAATCTTCAAGATTCCATTCAATTTATAAGTGGAAGCACACAATTTTATCAAAATGTAATAATAATAATAAAGTATAATAAAAAATATGAGGTAAATATTAGCCTAGAGCAGAAAGTTTTCCCATATCAATACTTTGGAGTATATATCTCTCATTGACCTACTATTATATTCTTTTTTCCATTATAGCTTTTGGTTTATGCTCTATACTATTAGCACTAATTGAATATTGCTATATCAAGTTTAATCTATACAATACAAAAATTCATAAAATCATCAATTTATGTGGCCCCCCTTCTACTCGTTAATCATAATTCAAGATCAATAAATAAACAATAAATATGATTAATCAAAATCAACTTGATCAACTACGATAACGATTAATCTACTAAGTAATCCTAAATCAAATCACATGATCTTTGAAACCTTGAATCAAGGTGAAAACTTTTCATTTATACATTAAACCCCCGATCAATTTCTTTAAACATTAGACAACCATAATTCATACTAAATTAGTCACAAAAAAGTGCATTGTTAGCTTATTTTTATGATTAACATCTAAAGATATTTCATAAAAAATGGTCACTGAAAATAGAAAAATAAATTCCTATCAAATCCTATAATTACTGTCATTTCTCAAACAATAATGACTAGTAATTTACACGTGTGATGCACGTTTTAATAATTTCAAAAAATAAAAATAAAAATTCTGACGTGGGGAGGATTTGAACCGGAAACCTCCTTTATGTTAGTTATGTGCGTGCGTTGCACATGTTGGTAGAATGACACAATGACAAATGATACTAAGGCCTTCTCCCATTATAATATTAGAGATTAGAGATATATAATATCACCAAATAATCAACACATTACAAACACAGTAGAAAATTTATATTATGAGCAACTGAAGAGTTTCTCAATGAAAGCAAAAGAGCCGGTGAAGCCTTCAATTCAATACATCCTACGTCAAGGTTTCTCCATCTCCATCCTCTCCTCCTTCTCTTCCCCAGCTCTAATGGATTCTAACGATAGTGTATCTATCCATTCTAAAAGGAGTAATAGATTATTATTATTAGTCGTTGTCTCTTATCCGAATGAGGCCTACATACCCAACAGATGGCCGTATTTGTGTATGATTTTTTTTTGACGAATCGGATAGAGTCTTGCGACTCCAGCCATCAAAATATCATATCATGAATAAATAATAAGTAATTTTACAAGACGTAAAACGAATATAAATACAATGATTACAAACGCAGAAGAGGAATCGAAAAAAATGACAACACTAAGAAGACTAAACCAAGCAAAGCTGGCATAACTGAGGAGGTAGGAGCAGCTTCTAAAGGCTCTCTCACCCGCATGAACAGCCTAAAGACGAAATCCAGGCTCTGAGCAAACGAGAGACGAAAGAAGGCATCCTTCCATCGCTCCGCTCCCCGAGGGTCGATGTGTCATGACACTCCCAAAAACTGGAGCACCCGACCACCGGAACTAAACTCAAGGTGAAACTTCAGCCGCTGCACACAAAAGAGAAGGAAAACAAAGTCGCAAATAAAGAAGGAAATAAGCCCAACAGATGGTAGTTGATGGATCCATAAAAGGATCCGGACCCTGAGTAGCAGGATGGAGAGGCCAGTGGATGAAAAGAAGCCATCCAAAGCACGAAACTCAAAGAGCTAGCCAGGCTACTGATCAAGGGAAATAAGGTTGCTCACAACAGAATCATCTAAAGTATGGATAATCAACTAAAGCTATCCATCAATCAGACACCGATAGAAACAAAGACAGGCATAAAGAAACTAATAAGCGCAGACAACATAGAGCGAAAACAGTGAACAAAAAACATGAGTGATCACTAGAACAGCAGTAAATCCCCCAACATCAGATAGAAACCTAGGTGCACTCCACCCAAAAATATATAACAATGCTGAAAGCAAACAAACAACTAAACTAATTAACTGCTGATACCATCGCAGCACACAAAAGAAAGAAGACCCCATCAGCCACCAAAAGAAGAAAGGCCTTCAGTAAACAAACCGTAGTAAACACAAAATAGCAAAAGCACTAGAGGAAAACACCACTAGGTATTGGTGGCGGCTGCCCCAGGAGAAGAGGACGGATCCTGCCAATAACAACAAAAGAGAAAGAGGTTGGTAAAAGATAATTAAGCGAAGAAAAAAATGAAAAAAGCATCCAGTTAAAATGCATGCAGAGAACGAAGACAGAGAAACGCGTTTTCTAAAAGACAAGAAAAGGAGGTGGAAGAATCTTTGGGAGTCGATGCCGACGACCAAAGTTTAAAACGGAATAAAAACTCATCGATAAACGCAGTTAAAGAGGCTCTGCGATTCTGAAATAATCTACAATTCCTCTCCTTCCAAGTAATCCAGATAATGATATGAACTGCTGAAATCCAAGCGGTATGAAGAGACCTGTTCGGTGGTTTGGTAGACCAAACAGAAGATAAATCTAGAGGGGTAGAGGCCGAGCCCCACGCTAAGGTACAAATCTTCCATAAAGGAAACACCATGGGACAATGAATGAAAAGATGGTTAGCATCTTCCATACATTGATCGCACATCACGCAAAGTTGACCCCAGGCAAGGTTTCTTTTGTTCAAAACTTCGACTGTAGGAAGTTTATTATTAAAAGCAAGCCAGCTGGAAGTGATCTTGACCTTAAGAGGGACCCAGGATTCCCAAAAAAATTTTGCAATTGCATATTTCATTCCTCTCGAGTTGAGGAAACAGTAAAATGAATTAACGAAAAATAATCCATTTGAAGACCAGTGCCAACCAACACCTTCAGATAATCTCCAATCATAGCTATTGAGAAAAAAGATGAGGTGATCAAAATCCTCAGCTAAAGCTGGAGAAAGATCACTCAAAAAAGGAATAAACCAGTAGCGAATGCCGTTAATTAAAGTGAACGAGTCTTCTATAGTAGCCATAGGGAAAACAGCCAAACGGAAAAGGGAGGGGAAGGCTGTGGCGAGAGAGGTGTTACCAATCCATAGGTCAGTCCAAAGCTTAGCTCTAGATCCATCATAGCAAAAACGGATGATCCCACACTGGAAAGCCGCTGAGGCCTTCCAAACACCCTTCCAAAAGGGGGATGCGAGACGATAAGTGGCCTCTGGGAATTCCCACCATTGGTGTGAAACCGAATGATAATTCCTAATGCATTGAACCCAGGGCAGGTGATCCACATTATGAAGTTTCCACAACCATTTACCTAGGAGTGCGATGTTATGTTGACGCAAATCTAGGACACCAAGCCCTCCTTCTTCCTTGGAGGAACATATCAATTTCCATTGACACAGGTGGGAGCCTGGTTTAAAGGCTGAGGAGCCATTCCAGAAGAAATTACTACGAATTTGATCAATTCTTTTAATAACCCAAGAAGGTAATAGGTAAAAAGACATAAGATAAAGGGACATGGCTGAAATCACCGAATTGATGAGAATAAGTCTGCCACCTCTAGACATGAGCTTGCCAGACCAACTGTTGAGTCTGGCCTCTACTCTGTCAATAAGAGGGAACCAATCTGATCTATGCAGTTTACCCCAACGAAGAGGAATACCTAAATAGGTGATGGGGAAAGACGCGACAGGGCAATCAAAAAATTGGGAAACCTCTTGCTGGCGATTGGGCGAACCTCCCAACCAAAGAACTGAAGATTTTTGAAAGTTAATCGATAGACCAGATGCCAATTCAAAGCAGTAAAGGAGGAGTTTAAGGTTGCGGAAAGAGTGTAAATTCGGTTTGGTGAAGATAATAGTGTCATCGGCATATTGGAGATTGAGGATTCCCTCGAAAATACGGGAACTTCCAAGACCCTCAATCATATTCATATTCCAAGCATTACGCAGAAGTTTACTGAAAACATCTGCAACCAGAGAAAAAAACAATGAAGAAAGGGGATCTCCTTGGCGGAGGCCACACCTGATTTTGAATTTGTGACCTTCCGAACCATTGATGAATAATGAAGACGTACCAGCCATAAGGTTGGATTTAATCCACGAAATCCATTTGTGACCAAAACCCCGATGGGCAAGAATATCTAGGAGGAAATCCCAATTCACATTGTCGTAAGCCTTTTGAAAATCGAGCTTAAGAAGAATGCCTTCCGATTGAGTTCTATGACAGTGAGAGATGATCTCCTGGGCAGAAGCCACACTGTCCAGAATGAATCGATCTTTTATGAAACCCGATTGGGCAGAGTCAATTAAAGGGGAAATAATAGCGCTCAGGCGCGAAGCCAGAACTTTCATAATGATTTTGAAAGTGGTATTGATAAGACTGATAGGTCTAAAATCTGATACAAGGTGAGCCCCTGACACTTTGGAGATAAGGACGATGTGAGCATAGTTAATGCGCTCAAAGGAAAAAATTCCCTGATGAAGATCTTGAAACATTTTAAGAAGGTCTACTTTAAGTAGATCCCAAAATTTCTGGAAGAAAAAGGCTGGAAACCCGTCGGGACCGGGCGCCGAATCACTTTTTAAAGAGAACACCGCTGCTTTGATCTCATCAATGGAGAAGGGAGCCTCGAGAGCAGACCTTAATATTTGTGTATGATTTTTAAACGCTTAATATTAAGTATAAATCCACACCATCATTTCCTAGTTTTTATGAAGGAAGGGATAATGTTCTTTATCATGCATTTTATTGTCTGCTAATAACTTTTGATCTCTCGTACATGAATCCACCTGTTTGGGGATCTATCAAGTATCTCACAGAAAAGATTCCAAAAGACGCTAGCTTCAAGTAAGGTCTGCATTAACCGAGACCTATACAACCAAGAACGGTAAATCCAATATACTTTCAATCCGATAAACATAATTACTTTTTTAGGAGTAGATATGTTCGTCTGCTTTGTTAATATTGACAGTGAATAGCAAACTTGGACATATAATTAAAAAGGTTTTCATCCATCCCAATATAGTATTTGTTACCATCTAATACATAAAAAGATACACACACACGAACATGCATCGCGCAGATCTCAATGTATAGATATTTCTAGATTATCTCATGTCCATGGTTTAATCAATTGTGGGTCCCATAAAAGAAAATATACATTACATGATAAAAAAAAATGCACCAGTTATTTTAGTTGATTTAATCACATTAATAAAAACCAAATCATTAAAGGAATCGTTGAAACTTACATTTGAAAATGTATATTGTCAACCCTTACAAGTGCATTCAATCCTCCCAGGCTCATTGTTGTCCCCTCATGTAAGCGTACGTAGGTGGCGCTTGAAATTTTTCTTCATCTGCTGCTGGGTCCCACATATCTCACAGTCAACATATAGGTGACAGAGCACGTTGAGAAGGGAAAGGGTACGGCAGGGATTTTGAAAGGCGTGAATAGTGTGGGTTTCGATGCAAAGGGCCAGCGGATCTCGAAGGAGGTCCCTGATATCGCTCTTTTGACAAAGGACGATTTACAGTCTTCGATCCAAAGGGCCATAGAAGAAATTGTGCGAAAGGGTGGTTTTGGCGCATTGATTCAGAAGGAAGATGAAGGGGCGGGAGTTCATTTGGGCAGAAAACATGGGCCTGGGCCAAGTGAGTCTATAGGGGAAAAAAACATTTCTATTACTGGGAATGTTTTGGACGAAGAGACTAACGCTATGACTGGGCCACTTGATGCTGATGGGCCGTTGCTAGATGTTGAAGCTGGGCCTCAGATGGAACAGGGTTTGGGTGTTTCGGATCTGGTGGAGAATGAAGAGGAGTTTGGAGAGAATGCAAATAATATCGAGGGAGATTTAGATGATGTGGAAGAGAGCAATTCGGTTGAGCATGGAGATATGGAGCAGATCAAAGATCAAAATATTAATGGGCATGCTACGGAGCAAATCAATGATAGGATTGGAGCTTTAGATGGCATCCATAGTGGGGGGAGTTCGTACGACTCGGAGCATGAGAAATGGGCAAGACAAGTTAGAGAATTGGCAGGTGGCGGAGTAGGGGATAGCGCAGGGAGGAGTGGTGTTAAGAGTTTGGGTGATTCGCAGCGAAAGAGCAAGAGGCAGTTGGACAAGTGGGGCTCGAGTGGTCCAAGCGAAGAAGACTTGATTAGAGCAGCGGCAAAGACCAAAGAACCAACCTCAGCCTGTCAAGGTCTCAGTCGATCAAGGAAGAAGATGCGCTCAGGAGAGGAGGCAGAGTAGTTTACAGGCAGGCGGAGAGTTCACCTTGGGCAGTGGGCTCCCAGATGCGGGCTGGATGTGAAAGCTACCTCTCTTCTTTTACTGTATCTTTTTGGATGTTGATGTTGTTCATTAGTGATCGGGTTGTTCTGCCCGAATTAGATACTTTTGGATACTTGCGACCTACGGGTCCGTTGTAGTATTTTCTTTCTGCTTTAGTAGATGCTTTTGGATATTGGAGGCCTTCGGGTCTGATGTAGCTTTACTTTCCTGTTTCGTTAAGATCTTTTTAATGAAGCGATGACTTCGGTCATCTTTTAATATAAAAAAAAACATATAGGTGACACGACTGAATATGGGCTTTCAAGCAATCAGCGTTTGTGAATGGTTTCAAAAACGATCTCCACATACTCCAATTTAACTGCAAATACAATTAAGAGAAGGTAAGCAATTAATTGCAAGAAAAAGACGGGCAAGCACATGCCCAAATTATATCCTTTTCATTATAAATTTGAAGAATAATGCAAGGTTCAACAGAAATACACGGGTTTGAAAATACTATTAAGAGATTGTCATAACATACTAATACTCAAAAATGGTACACAAATATTCATTACAAAAATTGTAGAATATATGCACAATCAACTAAAACTGAGATAAGATTCTAGTTACAGGGATCAAAATACCAATCTCTCAAAAGAAATGCTCGAGTAGCAAGAAAAAATTGTTATGACATATCAACAAAATGAAGAACCATCAACCTTCAGTAATACGTAAATAATAAGGGATCATAGCTTTATTCAACAAGGAAACTTTAGATTATAGTGGAAACTTACCATGTGATTCCTCATGTTTCCTCAACTTCGATGGATACTTGAAACACTTTCCACATTCTGTGCATGTATGTTGTTTTTCACCCTCAGAAGGGGATTCATCATCATGCATTTCGTGTATGTGCCTCGTCATATTCCCTTGAAATGCAAACCATTTGTTGTAGTTTTCTACTGGACAAACAAAGAGCTTTCCTTCGTGTTTGAGTAAATGCCTGTTTAGATGGTCCTTCCTTCTGTAGCTCGAGTAACAATCTTCAAATGGACAAGCAAATTGCCTCTGTAAAATAAGATCAACAAGAAATTGATTAAAAGTTGGCGTAGAAAAAGAGTCTCTACTGCTAAAACATGTTTAATGAAAAACTTATATCCACAATGCACAAAGCATAGAGTGAACACACATTCTCAGGGGCGGATGTAGCATATGTTCAGGGGGGGCACGGACTCCACTGAAAAAAAGCTACAGTGTAATTTTTTTTTATATAAGCATTATAGGAACCCAGTGAACTAAAAGAAAGGAACCCACTCAAAATTAATTAGCAACCCACATCTCTATTAAAGCCCAAAATTAAAATAAAGCCCAACTGGAAAATGAACCAAAAATTTTGAAAATAACAAGTCTATTAGTCTCAGCCCAACTCAAAATTAACCTCTATTAATCTCACTGTCTCAGCTCCCGTTCCTCACTTCACCCAATTGAAAAAAACAGAACAGAAGTCTCCTCTGCCTCTCTGCAGCTCTGCTTGTCCTCTCGGCGTTGAAAGATTGAAACTCAAAGTCCCGGTGTAGTAATTCTCTCGGTCTCGGATCCTCTCTCATACTCCTTTGCTAAGCTCTACTATAGGTTAGTTTACTTTACTTTATCCAATTTATTATTTATTTTTTTGTTAATAAATTACATAATTACATATTTAAAGATTATTAGGCAATCTTAGCTCTTAAAAAATTTATATGAATTTAAATTTGTCTATATAAATGATTAATGATAAATATATTAATCACTTAGTGACTTTGTTGGTAGTAAAATTTTAATAAATGAAATGGTTAATTAATTATTGTTATTATTTTTTGACAATTAACAGATACAAAATGAAAAGATTTTTCTCAAGCATAAATGTTCCTCAACCGCTTGAACCTCCAACCTCGGAACCATCGGTTGAACAATCATCGAGAATAAATATTTCTCAATCTAGTTCTACGCCTTCAATGCCTAAATTAATTGATTTAAAAGAGCTTCCTTCGGATCCATTTGATAGGAAAAAAAATTTAGATTATCATCCTAATCAAAGAGATGAAATAAGGCGGACATACTTGATTAGAGGACCTTGTCAACCACGTGGTCATGAATTCAAAACTACAATCATGGGAGGTAAACCAAGACGCTTTAATACTACATGGTTTGATAAATATGGTGGTTGGTTGGAGTATAGTATGAAAGCCGATAAAGTCTTTTGTTTGTGTTGTTACTTATTTAGTGATCACGTTGGAAGACAAGGAGGGGGTGATGCATTTGTGGTTGAAGGTTTTTGTAGTTGGAATAAAATGGATAGACTTAAAACTCATGTTGGTGATGTTAATAGTTCACATAATAAGGCTGTTAAAAAATGTGATGATCTAATGAGGCAAGACCAATCTATTGCAGTTGCAATACATAAGCAAAGTGATATTACAAAGAATGAGTATCGTATTCGATTGAATGCTTCAATCGATGTTGTTAGATATTTGTTGAACGGTGCATTACCTTTCCGTGGTCATGATGAGTCAGAAAACTCTTTTCATAGAGGTCATTTTTTGGAGATGATAAAATACACACAAAATCAAAATGAAAGTGTCCGTAAAGTTACATTGAAAAATGCTCCGGGAAATAGTCAAATGGTGTCTCCTAGCATTCAGAAGATATTTGTCATTGCTTTGCACAAGAAGTACTCAAATCTATTCTTGCAGAAATTGGTGATGATGTATTTGCCTTGTTAGTTGATGAGTCTAGTGATGTGTCTAAAAAGGAACAAATGACTGTTGTTTTGAGATATCTTGATGCACGGGGAATGGTTAAGGAGAGATTTGTTGGTCTTGTTCATGTAAAGGAGACATCTTCTTTAACTCTTAAATATGCTATTGATTGCTTATTTGCTGAATTTGGTTTGAGTTTGAAACAGATTAGAGGGCAGGGTTATGATGGTGCAAGCAATATGCGTGGTGAGTTTAATGGGTTAAAAGCTCTAATCATGAGAGAAAATAGTTCAGCATATTATGTACATTGTTTTGCTCATCAACTTCAATTAGTTGTTGTGGCGATTGCAAAAAAACATTTTGCTGTTGGAGATTTCTTTGACATGATAGCGGTCTTGATAAATGTTGTTGGTGGTTCTTGCAAACGAACAGATATGATTCGAGATAGTCAAAAAGAGAGGTTGTTAAAAGAGATAGGTTGTGGTGAGATAGAAACTGGAAGTGGGTTGAATCAAGAGCTTTCTTTAATAAGAGCGGGTGATACACGTTGGAGTTCCCATTACAAAACACTTTTACGTTTGGTTGATTTGTTTCCAAATGTTATTTTGTTTCCAAATGTTATGGATGTGCTTAGCTTTGTTGAAAAGGAGGATGAGAAGGATTTACAACAACGTCAAGCAAATGGTCTTCAAATATACTTCACATCTTTCGATTTTGTTTTCTATTTGCACTTGATGTTGCACATCTTTGGGCTAACTGAATCTCTATCAAGAGCTCTACAAAGAAAAGATCAAGATATCTTGAATGCTATGTCCATGGTGAAATCAACTAAGCGACAATTGCAGAAGTTTAGACTTGATGGTTGGGATCCTCTTTTGATGAAGATCTTCTCATTTTGTGATAAACATGGCATTGAAAAGTTGAACATGATGGAGCCTTATATTAATCCAAAAAACCGACGACAAAAAATAGGAATCACATATGAGCATTATTATTCTTTTGATTGTTTTAATGTTGTTGTTGATATGCAAATTGCAGAGTTCAATGATCGTTTTAATGAGGTCAACTCTGAATTGCTCGTCTGTATGGCTGCTTTAGATCCACGTGATTCATTTGGTGCATTTGATCCGTTACAGTTGATGAGGCTAGCTGAATTATATCCTGATGATTTTGATTCCATGGAGAGGATGGCTCTTGAGCATGAACTTATCATTTATATTGATAATTTGAAGGAAGATGAAAGATTTGCACATTTGAATGGCATTGGGATTTTGTTAAAGTGATGGTGCAAACTAAAAAACATCTCTCTTATCCTTTGGTGTATCGATTACTAAAACTTGCATTGATTTTGCCAGTTGCAACCGCAACAGTGGAGAGGTGCTTTTCTACAATGAAGCTTGTGAAGTCGGATTTGCGCAATCGAATTGGTGATGAATTCTTAAGTGATTGTCTTATTTCGGCTATAGAAAAGGAAGCTCTTGCCAATGTTACTAATGAAGATGTAATAAATCAATTTCAAAAGATGAAAACTCGTAGGGAGCAAATTTAGAATGTAAAACATTTCTTATTTATTTTAGTATTGTACTTTCTTAATTGTTATCGTATTTATTTTTGTATAAGGATCCCACTGAACTAAATTCCTGGATCCGCCACTGCACATTCTTGAATTTTGGCACATGTAAAGGTTAATGATAGAGTAACCTAATTCGAGGGAGAAAATAATCTTTTAAACTCGCTAAAAGAATTTCAAATAGAAAGAATGCTGGAGTAAAAATTTCATGATACATAGTTGCATCTCAAACTGCTGGAACCTAAAAGACAATATAGACTATAATTTTAATCATATGACCTGAAAGCTATAAAATGCTACACCACAACAAAATAATTGTATTAATGCATTTATGCAAGCAAACCTTATGAGATGATAGGCGTGATCTAAGGCTTTAATTCTTGATGGTGCTTCCCAGGTGGTCCCCCAACCTGATACTGGTCCATACAAGATGAGAATAATGGCCTCTCGAATTTTGGAGTTCTTTAATGGAATCCAATGCTTCTCGCTATATCCAAGTTTTCGAACACCAATTCACTCAAAAACCTATAAGCCTGCAAAATCATCAGCTACATTCAATCCAAGCCATATATATATATATATAATTTTCAATCCAAGCGACATACATAATTCACTGGAGGTCCAGATAGACTGTTTCACTCCTTCTAACAAGCAGTGCATTCAAAATAAATAAATAAATCCATGAGATTGAATGCGAGTAATTTCAGTATTCACTTCAAGTCATATGTGATTATGCACGTAATTGTAAGTCCCCAGAATTCAGTAATCTTTTGGTTGTTCAGTACAAAGAGAAACAAAACAAAATACAATAACTTTTTTGAGTTAATCATGGGAAATTTACAAAAAAAAAAAGTGATTCTCTTAGACCAAATGATTAGTTCAGAGTTTTAGCATAGGCACGGATACAAATCACTTAAGCCTAGAGGAGGAATTTGCATAGACCCACTCAAGTGAGCAAATCAAAAGCTAACAAGCACTACAATAATTGCTTATCATAATAAATATCATCAAAGAAAGAGAAAGCTAGGAAAACTATAACAGTGTGAAGGAAAGTATATTCACCTCAACAGAATGGCCGAGGATCATATGTTGTTTTAGATAAGCTGGTTTCCTAAAACTTGCACCACATTCTGTGCAAGCATATTACACCTTCTTGTTCGTGTCCATTTCTGGGTCAACTGAATCAGCTTCATCTTCTTTTACTTCATCCTGAATATATTTGTTTCCTAGTGAATGAAATGGTGAATTAGACTTTTTAAATAACTGCAATGTATTCAAAACAAACAGTCCAACAATATAGAAATAATTGGACTTCTCTAATTTAATAGTAAAAATTTCTTTGCAATAACTTTTTTACCGGAAGAGGTCACACTCTTCCGGCCAAACTCCTATCCTTCCTTAATTACCCCCGCTTAAAACTTAAGCTTCTGCATAAATCGGTTAGTTCTCACAGTAGGGTTGAGAGCCAGGGTCTCGATTCCTCTGTCTTGGCCGATAGTGCAGCATCGCATTCCTCCCCATCTTGTCCTTCTCCCCGCGCATCTACTGTCCCTCTTGACCGACCTAATTTGGATCTCCTTTTTAAGGAGCGCACTGTTTTTACGAACCTTGTAGCCTTCCCTCGTCGGGCCTCTCCCAAGTTTCGTTCCCGTCATTTCGCAGTGGGTCCGTCTTTGGTCAGGAGGTTGAGCTACTTTCCTGATTGTGTTAAATCCTTTTCTCCGTATCTTTCTTTGTGTAGCAGCGCGACGGATAATGCTACTCTCTCCCGCTCTAGTGCCCCCTCTTTCCATCCAGACAGAGCTACTTTCGGGCTTAAGTCCCCTTCTGTGCACTACGACTATCCTTGTGCTTTGAAGTTCTCTCTCCCTTTATGTTCTGCGATCTCGTTTCTTCATCCTGGATCCCTATACTCATGGTTCCATCTTTTAGGAGATCAGGCTTGGCTAAGTCTGATCCTGAGAGCTTTAAAATCCTTCTTGCTCTCCCTTCCTCCCATGCATGATTTCTGGCTTCATGGCACCTCATCACTCCTAGAGGCCGGCACCAACAAGACCTCCTCGTCTTTCTCGATGACTTCTCCCAGCAGCCTCTATTCTCCCCTGAATCCCATCTCGGTAGAGTTTTCCTCTGCCACCCTTGAGGTGATCGCGGCTCCTGCGGCGAGGGCTGCCCCTCCCCCTATCAAGCGCGTTCGCTATAAGAAAGTTTATGATTTGTCCAAGACTCGTGTGAGTGCTCGGCTTCTTGCGCGGAAAGCAGGCTCCGTGTCTGCTTCCCAGCCTGTTCTCTTTCGTGCAGCGACAGCTAGTTGACTTCCCCGGTGATAGCTGTGTCTTCTCGCCGTAGAGCCTCTAGAGTCTTTCTAGACTGCTAGGGGAGTCTGCTGTAGTCGTGGAGAGAGATATTCCCCCTCTTGTTTTCGGTCGGTCGTTTCGAGTCGCTGGCCTGCTGGTTTCTATTGCTGATCTCTGATGGTGCTTCTCGCAGTGGTTTCGATGTCTGGATGGATTATTAATTCTTATTGTATATTGTTGTATTTCTATTATGCTCTTTTATTTCTGTTTTACCTCTTGTAAAACCATTGACGCTTGTTTGTATTATTATTGCTTAATTGATTAATATATTTTTGATTGCTGGAGCCTTTTGGCTCTATCCGATTCATCAAAAAAAAACTTTTTTACCTTATGATGGGTGAGTATATGACACCTGAGCAGAGATTTCTTTGACCTGCAGATCCCACAATACTCACAGTAATACTTCCTGTTGTCTCTTGGTTTACTAATCACTTCTCCATCATTCAAATTGGTAGCTTCCATTTGACCAACCTAATAAATAAACATATTCATTCAGATTTCAGCATAACCAAATTCGATGCACGAATTGTATTATAACTACAAAACATGTACAAATGAAAAATCTATACAATACATTGTGAAATAAAAAGATACAGCCACTATCAGGTCGACCTAAAATTTTTGGGTTACCTTTAAAATTTGAAGACATATCTACAAACCAAACAAATCTTGATTAAAATGAGGGGAACTATAAACAGAGTGCATAGATATAAGTAGCTAGTATTATGAATCATAACTAAAAGCTTCATAATGTCTACAAATTACCTATTGTAAGATGTAAATAATTCAAGAAGCAACAGCTAAACACGTAAGATTTCTTTCGTCGTTACATCAAAACTACTGACATTTGCTGATTAACAAAATCACAGGCTTAACTATCAAAATAAGACACATGTTGAAATATAGCAATTGTATATTCTGTTTCCTAATATATAGGAAACAGATTCTCCAAATCTCTCATCTCCCCAGTCTTCTCTCAATCTCTTTTCTTCTTCTCCAAGAATGTAATTCTATATATAGATGTATACAGCAAAGGAAAAATAACAAGAAGAATAAGAATTATTTTTCCCAAAATTATTTTCTTCATGGTATCAGAGTCTAACAAGATCTAGGCTAAGTTGAAGAAGAAGAAGAGAAGGAGGCGATCAGACGCCTCCATCCCGATCCGACACCTACCAAACCCCGATCCCCGAACCGCCTCATCGACCCGATCCTCGTCGACCCCGATCCTCGCTGCTATCGAGCTCGCCAGCCGTTTTCTCGCCCAATCTCTTTACTGTTAAACTTCCCCGATCTCTCTCCCTCCGGCGGCCACGCCCCGGTCGTTGACTTCAGCCAGTGGAGCGCCGCCTCCGCCCAGCGCCACCGGACCACCCCTCGATCCCCGACATTAGCCACAGAACCAAAAAGAAACCCAAATCCACAAAACCCATTACTGGTTCATCTTCCCCGTTCACCATCCCGGCGCTCCTCACCTCCGACCACCCCCGTCGACTCCTCAGCACCGTCCTCCTCTTCCGCCGCCACCCAGACACCCAAAACCCCCGCTCTATTCTCGATCGACAACTGCCAGAACCCATTGAAATCCCAAATCCCGATAAGCTCTTTCCTCCCTGTTCGATCGCCGGCGATGCCTCCTAGCGCCGCCCTGCCCCTCACGCCTCGTCGTCGCGCCGCCACCTGGTCGCCGGCGCGCCTCCCTTGGCCGGCCATCGACTAGTTGCTGCTGTCTCTCTCTCTCTTGGGCTGGTTGCTGTTGCTGTCTCTTTGCTTGGGTTTCTTTGCACGTAGTTTGTGCACGTGTTAATTGTGTGTTTGCTGATCTGAGAAGGAGGGATCTTGATTTTGTGTTTGGCATTTGGATCTCGGTGTTTGGTATTTTGATCCGCTGTGGAGTTACTAGGATTGTTGCTGTTTTGCTGGTTGTTGAAGACTTGGAGCTGTTCTTGACCAAGTTGTGTTGTTTGCTATTGGTTGCTGAAGATCAGATCCATTGTTTTTCTCCTTTGTGCCACTACCATGGGACAAACTAACAGAGCTGAGAAGAGTATTGGACTCGCCTCTACATTAGTCACAGCTGCAGGTAATGATGGTAAGGTATTTAATATTTCTGCTTCTGTTATGAATAGTGCATGGATAATTGATTCGGGTGCTACCGACCATATGACTTTTGATTCTAGACAAATTCAAAATTTTCAACCATCCACTAAATCGACTGTGTCCACTGCTAATGGTGATCCTGCCACTATTACTGGTGAGGGTACCAAACATCTCACAAACAACCTAACCTTAGATACTGCCCTAGTTGTGCCATCCTTGAATTTCAACCTATTATCTGTTTCTCAAATAACTACTGTCTTACATTGTATTGTAGTCTTTTGGCCTTCCCATTGTGTGTTTAAGGATATTCGGACTCGCAAGACGATTGGTTATGGGGTTAGGCACGGGAAGCTCTATTACCTGGATTTAGAATCTGAATGTTCGAGCAAGTTGACTCAAGCTCTAAGTGTGGAAGGATCCAAAGATGAGAAGAAGAAATCAGATATTTGGCTATGGCATCGACGTCTAGGGCATGCTTCTTTTGGTTATTTGAAGAAATTATTTTCAAGTTTATTTTTGAAGTTGGATATATCTGCCTTTCGGTGTGATGCGTGTGAATTTGCAAAAGGTCATCGTGCCTCTTTTCCTCCAAGTCCAAGTAAAAGCTCCCTACCTTTTATGATTATTCATTCTGATGTTTGGGGTCCATCCAAAACCACTACATTTGGAGGAGCCAAATGGTTTGTGACCTTTATTGATGACTGTACCCATATGACCTGGATTTGTTTGATGAAGTCGAAAAGTGAAGTTAGTGGTTTGTTTCAGAAATTTCACAAGCATGTTATGATTCAGTATAAATCACAGATTCAAGTTTTTAGGAGTGATAATGGCAGAGAATACCTGAGTTCAAATCTGCAACAATATTTGGTAGAACACGGAATTGTTCATCAGACTACATGCTCGTATACACCTCAACAGAATGGGGTTGCAGAAAGGAAAAATAGACACTTGCTTGAAGTGGTCCGTGCTTCTCTCATCCATGGGAATATGCCACTCATTTATTGGGGTGAAGCCCTTGCTTCTGCTGCATACTTTATCAACCGAGTTCCCTCTAATATCCTAAACTTCCTCACACCATTTCAAGCATTAACTGAAGCTGTGAATGCACCAAAAGTCGTCAACTTGCCACCTCGTGTGTTTGGGTGTGTTGCATTTGTTCATCTTCATCAACATGAACGCAATAAGTTAACTCCTCGAGCTGTCCGCTGTGTTTTCGTGGGATATGCACAGAATAAGAAAGGGTATCGGTGCTATCACCCACCAACTCAAAAGATGTTTGTGACTATGGATGTGGTGTTCCATGAAGATGAGATGTATTTTTCCTCTGAGGTTAAACTTCAGGGGGAGTATCGAAGTGAAGTTCAAACTCTTGCCTATGATGAAGTGGTTACTATTCAAACTGAACAATCAGATATAAGGGGAGAAAATCAGGATGTAAGTAATGATGATCACTCGAATGAAGACTTGTTGGCTGAGGAAGAAAATTTCCACGAAGATCTGCAGTCAGTGCCGAACCTCCATGAAGATGAGCCATCTCCACCACCAGCACCATCTGAACCATCTCCACCACCAGTACCATCAGATCTATCTCTACTTCCAGTAGAACCCCAAAACCAATCGTCATCGCTGTCCAAAGCTCCAAGAAGAGAACTTCCAAACCGTACTACTAGAGGTATCCCAAAACCCACTTACGAGCCTAATCCCACTAGTAAAGCCAAATATCCCATGAGTCATTATGTGTCCACTCACCGATTGTCTGAATCAAATAAGTCATTTGTGAATCAATTATCTGCTGTATCTATTCCTAACAGTGTGCAGGAAGCCTTAGCCGATCCAAGGTGGAAAGCAGCTATGGATGAGGAGATGAAGTCCTTGAAGAAGAATGAGACTTGGGAGATAGTCGAGCTGCCAGCAGGGAAGAAGCCAGTAGGATGCAGATGGATTTATACAGTGAAATATAAATCGGATGGTTCGATAGAGCGGTACAAGGCAAGGCTGGTTGCCAAAGGGTACACTCAAACTTATGGAATTGATTATGATGAAACATTTGCACCTGTGGCAAAGTTCAACACTATTCGAGTTCTACTGTCACTTGCTGCAAATCTTGACTGGCCGTTGGAGCAATTTGATGTGAAGAATGCATTTTTGCATGGGGAATTGACAGAAGAGGTCTATATGGATCTTCCACCAGGGTCGAACAGACCAGTCCAACACAGCAACAAAGTATGTCGTCTGAAGAAAGCATTGTATGGACTGAAGCAGTCGCCAAGAGCTTGGTTTGGGAGATTTACAAAATCAATGAGGACATTCGGATACGATCAAAGTAATTCTGATCATACTCTATTCCTAAAAAGGAAAGAAGGTAAAATTACTGCTCTCATTATTTATGTTGATAATATGATAGCAACTGGAGATGATCCTGAGGAGATGAAGGCAATAAAGAACTACTTGTCACAAGAGTTCGAAATGAAAGATCTTGGTCCTTTGAGATACTTCCTTGGTATTGAAGTTTCTCGCTCAAGAAAGGGGATATTTCTTTCTCAAAGAAAATATGTTCTCGATTTATTGAAGGAAACTGGAATGTCTGCTTGTCAACCGATTAGTACACCATTGGAAGAAGGACTAAAACTATGCAACGAAGCTGATTAAGTGCTTTGTGATAAGAAAAGATATCAGAGATTGGTTGGACGACTAATGTATCTTGCACATACACGGCCAGATTTGTCATATGCTTTAAGTGTGGTAAGTCAGTTTATGCATGCGCATCGGGAACAACATATGGACACAGTAATGAGAATTATGAGATACATTAAGTCAGCCCTAGGAAAAGGAGTTTTATTTGAGAAACATGGTCACTTGAAGGTTGAGGCATATACTGATGCTGATTGGGCAGGATCTACAATCGATAGGCGCTCCACTTCAGGATATTTCACCTTTGTTGGAGGAAATTTAGTTACATGGAGGAGTAAGAAGCAAAATGTTATTGCACGCGCTAGTACAGAGGCTGAGTATCGCGGAGTAGCTTTGAGTATAAAAGAAGCTTTATGGTTGAAACTCCTATTGCAGGACTTAGGCTATGGTCCAAAGGAACCTATGAAGGTGTATTGTGACAGTCAAGCGGCATGTGATATTGCGGCTAATCCAGTTCAGCATGATAGGACGAAACATGTAGAGGTGGACAGATTCTTCATCAAAGAAAAATTAGATGAAAAAGTTATTGAGATATCCAAAGTGAAGTCAGAAGATCAACTCGCAGATATCCTAACCAAGGCTGTTTCGACTCGGCTATTCTTGAAATTTGTTGACAAGTTGGGCATGTTCGATATCTATGCACCAACCTGAGGAGGAGTGTTGAAATATAGCAATTGTATATTCTGTTTCCTAATATATAGGAAACAGATTCCTCAAATCTCTTATCTCCCCAATCTTCTCTCAATCTTTTTTCTTCTTCTCCAAGAATGTAATTCTATATATAGATGTATACAGCAAAGGAAAAATAACAAGAAGAATAAGAATTATTTCCCCCAAAATTATTTTCTTCAACACAATTAAATTTTTAAAAAATTAATTGAAGAAAACTAATAGCATTCTAAGAGCATAAAGCCTCTATAGTTCAAATGTTATCGTTTCGAAGAAGAAGCTCCAGGTAGGTTCTCCCTCTAAAACAGACACCCACATATCATAAATTGGTCATTTCATCAATGTTATCTACATCTTAATCCCAATTTAACAATCTCAAAAAACCTAACAAAATCATCAAAAACAACAAAATGAAAATGGCTCAGTTACACATCGGCTTTCTCGGTCATGAATTTTGACTCAAAGCTATCATTTTTATCGTCACGGTTACTTAATTCATCAAAAATTGTATACGCATTCCACTACAAGATTCAAGCTTTTTTCACTTTTACTTAACAATTATATCTAAAAATCAAATTTTACGGGTCCAAACAAAACCCTAACCCTATATCCAAATCGATTTCGACCACCACTTCACTTAACTGAATCAACAATGATGATAATTAGTGCAATTGAAGTGAAATTAAGGGGAGACTGAGAGAGGGCGATGCCATTCCTTGCGATTTTGCTTCGGATTGATTGATACAAACAAGAGAGATATAGGTGGGTATTTATAGATAGACATATCTGTTACGGGGTGATTAGCTACAACATTAATGGAGAAAATAAGTGTATATGTATCAGTCTTATAACTGATACATGCTCAGGAGTATGTTAATAAACGGTAGTTACTGTTCATATCTGAAATGCAGCTTCGGGTCGGGTCCATTGTATTCAGGTCGGGTTGTATTCACAATAGAGGCAGTTAGGTCGGTTAGTACCGTAGCGTGCTGTAGTTTTACATGCTTTGTATGTAAATTTCCCCATAAAAGGCGGGATGAATCTGTAGTTGTTTTTTCAAACAAATTAATAGAAATTCCACTATTCTTCCCCAATTTTCGACCTCCAAACCCTAGTTGTCAATTAATGGCTCGTAATAGACATTTGCAAGGTGCAGCTCATAACAATGTGATATCAGAGCCAGCCGTTGGCGACGATGACGATCGTGATGTCGGAGGACCATCGGTGGTGGAATCAGAGATTGCAGAACTAAGAAATCAGATGGCATCGCTGTAATAACCCGAATTCCAAATAAGCCTGAATTCGAAGTTTCACAGGATCTTTACACTTCACTTCATACAATTTTACAAGAAATTTAAAACTTTTATTACAACAGAGTCTTTTACATCAACACGCAGCGAAAAGTAAATAAAATACAACATGATGAATGTACAATTGTAACAACTTTACCATTTAAGTAATCATCAGCAACAAATTCATCTTTATATCTTCTTATAAATTTCAAGTTCTGCATATAAAACTGTGGGCACGTCAGTTGCTTACAATCGACGAAATATTATACATGGCAATCCTCGCTATGCCGAAAGTATAATGATTCTTAAATACTTTAACAAACACAAACTTGATCACAAACAAAGCTAAAGATGGACTATCATGTTGATGTCGTGTGTGCTTGTGCACTTAACCTTAATGCAGTTATTTATATTAAATGACACTAATGCACACTTGTTCGAACTTATGCATCCCATTCTACATAAATGCGAGGGCAAGCCCTTAACCATTCTTCATCTTGTAGGGTTCAATCCCTCATTATGAGTTTAACTATTACGTTAACTACGGTAAGTATCCTAGATGTTTTATGAGTTACGAGCCCATGTCCAGACATCCTGGAGGGAATCCCACGTCATGACATGATGCATCATGCAGACATCCTATGGACAATTTGCCTCTGCCATGGAACGATAGCACTAGTAGTCACCAAGCCCCCCACAAGCGTCGCCACGGTCCCGATATTGTGAAGATGTATTCACGTCCTGACATGACGCATCATGTAGACATCCTGTGAACACTCTCACACCGTAGACCCGAGGCCCTCATACTTGTGTTTTTCTCTTACTTTCATCACATCTCCACTATAGTGGTCTTTAAGTTTTTAATTTGTTTTAGAAGAAAATCATCACAACCTAGAACTAGCTTACCCTATCGGACTTAAACCAAACAAAAGAGACAGTCAGCCCAACTGGCTACTTCTCAAGAGATGCTTAACCCACACTGGTTAGCTCTCAAATTCATTAATAAATACTGCCGGTCACTAGGGTCTCGCCTAGCCTCCAGAATCCAACAACTATCTCGTTATAGAGATCAACAATATTTTACATTCAATCTCAAAATAATATTCCAATTTCTTTATTCAAAATCTCTTTCTCAAAGAAAATATTTCTTTATAATCACATAACATGAAGTATCTCATTTCGACTTCTTTTATCAATTTAATCATTCATAACATTGTGTGCATTTCAAATATTCTCATAATCAAATGATAAAAGTCTATAGAATCTCAACGAGAAGCAAATCCAATTGTAAATCAAATTTTTATCTTTCCTTAATCGAACAAAATTCACATTTTTAATTAAATTCTCGAGTTCTTCAACAAATTATTTAATGTGGAATCCACTTCCAATTCTCACAAAATATATCAAAATATTGTAGAAATAATTTTTATAAGGTCTAAACAATTTTAGATGAAATTAGTATTTTTCTTAAATTTTATTTCTCTTAAAAACTCAAAAAAAATCATAATATGTTAAAAAAAAACAAAACTAAAATAAAGTGGCAAGGGTCGGATTCGAACCCAGACCAAATGTGAAATCCGCTTTCAATTCTCACAAAATATATCAAAATATTGTAGAAATAATTTTTATAAGGTCTAAACAATTTTAGATGAAATTAGTATTTTTCTTAAATTTTATTTCTCTTAAAAACTCAAAAAAAATCATAATATGTAAAAAAAAAAAATCAAAACTAAAATAAAGTGGCAAGGGTCGGATTTGAACCCAGACCAAACACTCCCGCTTATGAACAGTAACAGACCTAAAGCGCACCCAACGACCAATAGGGCCAGAGTGACTAACTGATAAGAGGTGAGATCGAAATATATTTACACATGCTTTCGGTGATTTGAATTAAAAATCAAAATTTCATAAAAACAAAGTCTCTTCAAGACTCGAATCCGAGACCAACATCCCCGCTCTGCTACAGTAACGGACCCAAAGCACACCCGAAGACCAATTGGTCTTGAGTGACTAACCAATATGAAAGGAGTTAAACTCTTTATATGCTGACTGTGCTAAATTTGAGAAAAATATCGAATTTCAAGAAAAACAGAATCTATTCAATTAGCTTGTACTCACTAAAAATATATAAATCTTTTCCCAAAATGTGTCTATCAAAATACGATATAGTATATTTATTTAAACTTTATAAAATTTTCATTTTTCACAAAGTAACAAAATTTTCTCCCAAATTATATTAAAAAACTCATAGTGTCAATTTCCAAACAAAGTGTTGTCTCTCATCAAGACTCCTTTAAAAAATTTCTTATACTCACTAAATATATATATTAATAAGGCTATTTTCCACATTTCTCAATTAGTATTTTAAAACTATTTTCATACATGTTATATAATTTTGACTATTGTAAAAACATTCTACCATACATAAATTTTCATTCCAACAATAAATATTTCTCTTTCTAATTCAACGAGAGTTCTAGCCATTTATATCAATATTATTTCAACTCATCATAACACAATTAGAACAAGATTATGCAATCTACAATTAACATACCAATCAAAATTTAACAATTAAATTATATATTATCTAGCATGCAACCTACTCCTAAAATTAGAAAGGATTTAAGAAACACCCACCCAAAAAATATGATTTCTTAGCAATTGAACTCCTAGAATGAAAAGCTCCTAGTAGTAAAAACTCCTTCAAAGGCTCCAAGAGAAGTCCCAATCGGCCTCCTAGAAATCCGTGCACAAAGAAAAATCTCCAAACTTCCATTTCGGCAGTAAACAGAGAAGCACCATCTCATCTCATTTCATATAGGTATATATATGTATATCTACATATGTGCACATATGCATATCGATACATATATGTATATAAATTATTTATATGTATAAATGTGTGATGAGTAGGTGGAGAAAGCGAAAGGGGATTGGCTAGTGGATTTGGTTTCGGCAGAGAAGAAAGAAGAAAGGGGAAGATGAGAGTGTGTGGTTTAGGGGGTATTAGTAGGATTTTGATTAATTTGTTATATTAACTACTCGCCACTTAAGCCACTAACTCCACTCCTAAATTTCAAAACATACATTTCCCCCTCCATTCCAAAATAGCTGGTTTCTCATGGTTGAGTGTGCACATTGCACGTGTGCACGTGCACATGCTTTGTATACACTTCACAAAATTAATTATTTTTATTTTTAAATTAGAACATAAGCTATATCTATATAATGTGTGTATAAAAATTATTTTAATAAAAATTATACTTTTTATGCATGAATAAATAGACACACATACACATACTTCATGAAATTTTATTTTCAAATGCAGCTATTACGTGCACCGCAAACACGTGCGTCGCACGTAAAATATCGAAATACAAAATCGACTTTATCAACGGGAAAAATGTTCATAAATAATTGAAATACAATATACAAAAAATATATTTCATTAATTTTTTTATATATTGCGCAACGTAATCAATACGTACATAGAAAACATGTGCACCACACGTATAAAGAATATTTTAAATCAAAATAGGAGAAAACTGAACTTCTGTTTATAAAATAAATTCGAACACGTTATTAAATAAATAATTGAAATACATAGAAAATATCACACGTAGCAGTGGAAAAATACGTAATCGATACGTGCATCGATAATATGTATAAAACACGTAAAAACACAGAGATTGGAATTTTATATTTGAGTTGACTCAAATTGGATAAAAATCAATATTGAGAAGACGGAAAATGCATAAATAGTCAGAATCCAAAAATACATAAAAAATACGTTACGAATATTACAGTAACGGTACAAAATATACGTGCGTAACACACGAGAGGCAAAATTATCATTTCCAATTTTGCTGGGAGTTACACTCCCCCCCCCGGTAGAATATTTCTATCATCAGAACTCACTTGGGTAAAAGTTGTATTTTGTACATACTAAGGAGGCATTTGGTACAAGGATTTTTTTTTTGTTTTTTGGGAATCTTAACTTGGGAATTTAGTTTCCCATGTTTAGTATGCTAATTTTTAATTTCAAATATCCAGGAAACTAAGATTCCTAAGAATTTTTTTTGTCACAATTCCCACAAAAATTTTCCCATAGGGGGATTCTTAGATTCCCAAGGGCTTGGGAAAATGTTACTTCTTTAAAGTTACAAATTTTCTCCCAATGAAAAAAAAACCCTCTCCCTGACTCTTCATATTTCTTCTCCTCTTTCTCCCCCCAAAACCCATCCCCTCTTTCTTCCCCAAAAATCCGAGCACCCAAGTGGCCGCCGTCGATCAACTTTTTCGCCGCCTTCGACCAACCTCTCGCCATCGATCCTCTCATTGCGCCGTCGATCCACTCGCGTTGTCGATCCCCGAGCACCCCGACCCTCTCACATTGCCATCGATCCCGAGCCTATTTCGCGCCGTCGATCCCCGATCCCCGAACATTTTGATGATCCACAATCACAGTATCCAAATCTGTGGTACCTGTAGATCCCATACCTGAGAACTTATCATCCACCTTTCTCTTCAGCTCCCCAAAATTCATCTTCAAGCATTTCCTCCCCTAAGCTTGAACTCCGAAGTGTAGTTTGAGCAACTTCATCCTCTCCACAACCCTCTCAAAGTGAACCAACAACTCAGCATGAACTCTATATCGCTGTGAGAAGCAGTGCTTAACAAAATCTGAATACCTCTGTTGTAACCTCTTAAAAGTTTGCTCCAAATTCCCTCGGTCAGTCAGTCTTCAATACCCTCTCTTGAACTTGTTGCTCCCTTAACAACCTCTTGCAAAGCTCAAACTTTTGCTTGTGTGCTCAAGTAAAATGCATTAGCATACTAAAAGTGGTATCAAAGCTGTTTCTCATAAGAGGCTAAAGCCTTTCATAGCAGGGTCAGAAGCATCATCCAAAGGATGTTAATCCTGAGATGTTGAAGGAGAAGGGATAGACTTAAGCAATGTGGAAGAATAAGACAAACTCTATATAAGAAAAACTACGAGTATCAAAATTTTATAAGAACGGAACATGAAAACTAGGAAAATAGCATAAGAAAATAAATGTGACAAACAATAGGATAGATTGAGAGAGATTTTCATACAAAAATAATATTAGGTAAACCATTAGATAAAAGGAAAAATAAACTTAGTCATTAATTGTGGAATAGTTCGGAAAACAACGCAATAAAGAGAAATATAGTCAATGGATAATTTATAAATAGGTTTAGTAGTCAAAATTTATCAAAGTAATAAGCGGTAGAAAATCGTAAACTGAATTGGTACTGTATGACAAAAATTGAATTAGCAATTTAAAGAAGGCTATTGGATAAGAGTTTGAAAAATAAACAAGAATGAAACTTAGTTAAAAGTATAGACAACATAAAATGATTTTGTATACCAATTAAGAAAATAATTTGTAAGGTAACTTTAATCATTATACATACGATTTGAAAATTAAAGATATAGAATATTGGTTGGCATATATCAAGTACTTTCAATTTGTCAAGTAGAGCAAGAAAAACCAACATACAAAATTTTGTACGTACATAGGAGTACAATTTATAGGGTGAGACAACCAATATTATGATATGAAAAGTATAAATAGTTTGTTGGAGTAAAACAAAACATCATAGTAAAAAAAGTAACAACATATTATTGAAACAATACCAAAAATAATTATATAGAAATAAATTATAAATCATAAACAAAAGTATAATTAATAAGATGTATATATTTTGTTAGGAAAGTAGCCACCAAATCTAAGATAAGTTAATAGCAAAACACGATGAAGTGGTACGAAATGCTAAAAGGTTTAAAATACTAGGAAGAAGAAGTTGATATTAAGTAGTGAATATGCAAATAGGAAAGATATAGAAATCATTTTAAATAATAAGGTAATTAGTTTAATGTTAGGTTGTAAAATATTATAAAATAGTATAACCTAGTAAAAAAATAGAATAGTGGTAAGTTAATATTATAGAAAACAAAGTAGGGGTTATCAAAGTAGAAAAATTCCTTTTGGTGTAGGATCGCCTCGTTGGTATCCAATTGCAGGCTTACCTCCTTGACCTCAAGTTACATAATTGCCTCTATGACATCCGATTGCAGTTTGCCTTCTGGACTTTCGGTTATAGACTTTGCCTCCCCGATGTCCAGTTGCAGTCTGCCTCCATTGACGTCTAGTTGCAGATTTTCCCTCTCGACATCAGGTTGCACCAAAACGGGAGATGGAAAGATGTAATCTACCATATATACTTGGATATTGCGTGTTTAATATAGTATGGTGATATGTTTGAAATTTTTGATATAAAAATGGATGGAAATTTTGTAAATGAAATAGGAAATTACAACGACAAAATATTAAAATAGATATATAAGCTTTAAATATAGGGTATACAAAATTTGTAGTAATGAAAAGAATTTATAACATTAAGACAAAATTAGTGTAAAGTATATGCACGAGCTAAAAATACAAATGAAAACAATAATTACGTAGTGTAGCAAATTAGGACAATAGACATAAATAATTACATATAAAAATAGCAATGTAGAAATGGGATGTGGGTGAAATGATATGTATAGTAAGTATATTGAAATATATGACATGTATAGAAATCAGTGGAAAATATATGTAGTAACTAAGAATGTAAAGACAATTAAAAATTCGAGAATAAAGATAAAGTATAAATAGTGAGTGTATGTATTATATTAGAGAAGCGTAAAACTATAAAATTAATGAGTAGCGATTAATAGTAAAAGTGAATATAACAAAACAAATTAACAAATAATATGTAATAACAATAATATCGAATGTAGACAATAAAACAAAATGGTATGTCATATTTATATGAGTAGAATATTTCAATCTTGTTAAAAATATACTGAAATATATAAGCCAATATAAGATAATAAAAAATATAGTATCACAAAATTAAATCATATAGAATGAATGTACATAAACAAAATTCAAAATATAATAGAAATAATAAATGAGGAAAATAATAGCAATGTAAACGGATAAATTTAATAAACGGTAATCTAAAACTTAATAAAATATGTAAAGTAATAGCAATATAAACGGATAAACATAAAGTGACATAAAAACACGAAGGACAAAATTTTAAGACTGAAAGACAGATAAAACAAGTTCAAAAAGATCAAGACTAAGAAAGATAGACAAAATAATAGATATTCAAGTGATTTAATAGTATAAGAAAATATCCATTTGAAAAATATTGAATATGGAAAAAGTACTATGATAAAATTCACGAAGAAAATTTGAGAGAAAAACTTAGTCTTATGTGTAAGGTATCATGAATAACGGTTCAAACCAATCACAATTCCGCTGCACCACTCTGATACCCAGGGAAAACATGCTCTCATACAATCTCACATCAATGTATACGAGGAGAGCATCATGAATGCGACTTCCATAACTTCATTATTCATAACTCCAGCCATCCAATAGGGAAAGGGAGGAGAAAACATCAGTGTATAGAGCAACACAAATGTAAATCACTTACATTTAAATCTCTATAAACCGAACTCACACTTCTAATGTCCACCCTAATGTGTCGTCCTTGTAAATTTGTATTACTTATTGAAGCGTGGCTCTGATACCACTCTGTAACACCCCGAATTTTAAATAAGCCTGAATTCGAAGTTCCACATGATCTTTACACTTCACTTCGTACAAATTTACAAGGAATTTAAAACTTTTATTACAGCAGAGTCTTTTACATCAACACACAGCGAAAAGTAATGAAATACAACAATGATAAATGTACAATTGTAACAACTTTAGCATTTAAGTAATCATCAGTAACAAATTCATCTTTATATCTTCTTGTAAATTCCAAGTCTTGCATATAAAACTGTGGGCACGTCAGTTGCTTACAATCAACGAAATATTATACACGACAATCCTTGCTATGCCGAAAGTATAACGATTCTTAAATACTTTAACAAACACAAACTTGATCACAAACAAAGCTAAAGAGGGACTATACAGTTAATGTCGTGTGTGCTTGTGCACTTAAACTTAATGCAGTTATTTATATTAAATGACACTATTGCACACTTGTTTGAACTTATGCATCCCATTCTATATAAATCCGAGGGAAGTCCTTATCCGTTCTTCATCTTGCAGGGTTGAATCCCTCGTTATGAGTTTAACTACTACGATAACTATGGTAAGTATCCTAGATATTTTATGAGTTACGAGCCCATGTCCAGACATCATGAAGGGAATCCCACGTCATGACATGATGCATCATGCAAACATCCTATGGACAATTTGCCTTCGCCATGGAACGATGGCACTACGTAGTCACCAAGCACCCTACAAGCGTCACCACGGTCCCAGTATTGTGGAGATGTATTCACGTCCTAACATGACGCATCATGTAGACATCCTGTGAACACTATCACACCGTAGATCTGAGGCCCTCATACTTGTGTTTTTCTCTTACTTTCATCACATCTCCACTATAGTGTAGTCCTTAAATTTTTAATTTGTTTTAGAAGAAAATCATCATAACCTGGAACTAGCTTACCTTACCATGTTAATCACCCTTAGGGGGGTGAATAGGGTGATCTTGCGGAATTAAAAATTAACGAAATAAAGTAAAGTAAATGCAAGAGAGACAAGAAACGCAAACTCAAATGACACAGCGATATAACGTAGTTCGACCCCCAGGTCTATGTCCACACCACCTACTTAAAGCAATTCTCCGCCACAAACGTTCCACTATACTCAAAACCCTTAGTACAGTGATTTTCGGATTCAGGCTGAGATACCTATTACACCTACAGGACTTCTAATCCAAGTCCCTTCAATCTCACCGAAGTGGAAGAGAAAAGAAAAGAAAACTCAAGATCGTTTTGAGATCTTGACTGAAGAATACAACCAAATTCACGCTCACACCCGAATTGATTATCGAAGGATTATTTCAAAATATTTTTCTCAGAAGTACTAAGTGGAGAAGACACAGTGGATTCGTTCTCTTAAGTAGAAGAGGAAGTGTATCGGTCAAATATAGAAACGATACATTCCAAAATAGTATACAGCTCAAGTTGCGGTCGACCGTCAAAAACGTGCGGTCGACCGTTCAGCTCTCTGGCGTAGTTAGAGAGATGAAAGGTCGACCGCTGTCTTAAGCAACTAATGTTGCGGTCGACTGTGATGCGGTCCACCGACATTATGTACGGTCGACCGGTCTTGGCTGTATAATCCGAATCCATTTTATTTTCTTACCATAAATTAATCCATCTTTAATCAATCATATACAATAATAATCTCACGAAAATACTAAAAAACCAGTCTTGATAGATTGCTTGGAGACCAATTAATTGTGAACTTCTTTTGAATAACTTCCTCTTTTGCTTGTATATGCAATCTTCCTTTATTACTTTCCTTGTTTGTATATTTGTGAATCTCTCTTGGATCTCTTCTTGATGTTAATTGATCCTTAAAATCTGACACACTAAATTCAAACTTATTAGTACAAGTTAGCACGTTTTGTGCACACCAAACTAAGAGTCAACAATCTCCCCTTTTGGTGTGAACAAAACATGCACGAATGTTTGAAAATTAAAACAAAGTATGTAAATACTCCTCCTGAATTTAGTACATCCTGTAAAACAGATTTTCATATAGAAAAAGCTTTTAAGAGAGCTAATACTCCCCCTAAATATAATATCATCTGTAATACAGAGCTTAATGACCAATTATAAGAGAGGAATGAGAGTGTTAATTCATGAAATGATTTAAAAATCTTTAAAAATCATTCGAATACATTCAAAAAATATTTTCCCCCTTTTTGGAACACACCAAGAAGGGATAGACAAATAATCCTTGGAAAAGTATTACACACCAAGTAAAATAATCCTAGGAAAAGTCGTAAAACCAATCATCAATTAAAATAATGAAGAGGCACATTCGAGGATATTAGAAATTTAGAAAAATATGGAAGAGAATCTTCTTACAGGATACCGTTGATAACGAGCTTCTTTGATATACAGTGAGAGGTCTACATAATATCCTAGATTTGAGATTCTCCCCAATACATATGAAAGCAACAAAGAAATCAAGAGATCGTTGAATGTATAAAATTTCGAAAAAACAAGACCAGAGAGAGGGCCGGTCGACCGTAAAACACGATTTTGCAACAGCTATCCAGAGAGCATACCGGTTGACCACATAGTCGACCGCAGCTTGTGATATATAAAAAAATTTCGAAGGTGGAAGATGTTGATTTGCACAGTCAAATAAAGGATAATTTATAAGCGTTTGAGAGTTAGATATATTGGCATAAGAGGAATTTAAAAATGTGTAGATGCACATCATCAATGAATAAAGAGCTTAGAAACCTGAGAAAATTTGAAAGATAGGACCAGAGGAGGATCCGGTTGACTGGTCGGTCGACCGCAACACAACATTCAAAACTAGGTCCAGACCGGTCGACCACCAGGTCGACCGCAAAACTAAAACACACAAACAGAACAGATACACATACGTGACTAGAGTGAGAGCAATTTTGTAAAGAAGCCAAAGAATACAACGGTCGACTGCCTGGTTGACCGCAATACTGATACCGACAGATTTACATAAGTAACTTTGATTATGTCAATTCTGTTTGCTAACATGCATGAAGATAAGAGTTTAAATTAAGATCATTGCAAGACGAGCTAAATTTAGTGCATTTCATGACAAGAGCTAAATTAAGTACCTTACAAGGATTTCCAATAGCATACACAAGGATATTTCATTAACAAATTACAAATTACTCATCATCTTCATCTTCTTCATCTTCTTCTCCTCCTTCTTTTCCTCCTTCTTCCTCATCCTCTTCTGCTACATTAGGAGGTGGGAGCATTTCCCAATCCTCTTTCCATTGCAAGTAATCGAGAGTGTTTGTGTAGTAGTTGTACACTTGCATTTGAAGAGCGGCGAATTGCTCATATGTCACAAATGAGGATGAGGAGGAGGAAGCCTGTGAGGAAGGGACTTGTGGTGCTTGTGGTGGTGCTTGTGGCTGTTGTTGTTCTTGTTCCTCTGCCTCACATGTTGTTGGGCTTGATGGTGTCGAGCCAGTGAACCGAAGGGAACATCAATACCCATTTGTTGAGGAAGAATGGGCATAGGACTTTTGCTAAGCAAATACTTCCCGACCTCAGCACGGGAGTCAATGGCGAGGTTGTAGATAAGTGAGCTAAAAGTGAGACTACCACGGTTTGAAGAGGTAGCATCATTCATCGTACGAATGATGAATGTAGCAAGGTCAAACTTATACTCCCCCAGAATAAGAAAAATGATGAAAGATTGGTCGACCCTAATTTCTGATTTGTCATTTTTCTTGGGCCAGATATTAGCATTGACAATTTTGTTAAGAACTCGGGCGGTATCGGTAAAATTTGTGGGAGCGGGATGAGGAAGATGAACAAAATTGGGTTGCACAATCATGGTTTTAACAGTATTTTGATTGTGACCCGGCTTATACTCAAGGGTTTTAAAAATCGAGGTGATATGCATCGAATTCCCCTTAAGGAAACTCGTATCGTACACGGAGATACTCGGGGGTAATTTTTACTCTTCTACCAAGTATGGGAGAAGAGAGAGTAAGATCGCCATCTTGAAGGCCATCAAGATTGGCGTAGAATTGTTAGGTTATTGATTCGGAATGGGTACTAGGAGTGCTAAGATAATTTTCCCAACCAAAATCCCTAAGGATCCTGACCATAACAGAAAACTAGCTCCCTAAAGATGATAGGTTAATTGCCTTACTGGCCACAACAAGAGCACGAGCAAGAGAAGAGAAATAACGGTCAGCACATAGAGAGTTTCGAAATACGATACCCTCTCTAGTGACGAATTTTGATACTACCTTCTTGGCCTTTAGTCTTTGAGATGAGGAAGCCATTTGCAAAAGAGAGGTGGAAGATTTCGAGAGGTGAGAAAATTTTACGGATGGGTTTGAGCGAGGAGGCTAGGGTTTTGGGGTGAAATAAGAGGTTGGGGCGAAGAATATAGTTGAGAGGTAAAAACAGACTCAGCCGACTGTGTCGGTCGACCGCTTTATTATACGGTCGACTGCACCATACTTTAAGTAGAATTTTAACATGGTAAGCAAGGTCAGAGGGGTGGACGGTCGACCGGTTCTTTCTCGAAATAAGCTAATATTTATTAGATACGGTTGACCGGTTGATCGACCGGTTATACAATTTTTGCAATCACAGTTTGTAAGTCTATATTTATTGTAAATTTAAACAATTTTTAGATTTTACCTATTACCGCACATATTTGAAGAACCATGTCTTTCACTCATTTCCTTGATAGAGATGCAGGTTACTGCTATGCCAGATGAGACTTGTGCGTCTTCTATCAAGGATACTGCAGTGTTCTACGTTGAACGCTTCGTACTCCCTTCCTGTATGTTTGTAGGAGTCAATGTGAGCTTTGAGCCTGTATCAACATTCTTTCTTACCCAGACAAGATTAGTGTTCCTTTTTAGTAAACAGTTATAAGCAATATACCCTAGTCTACAGCAAAAATTACATGTGATTCGACTATGCCTTGGGTCATGCACATTTGTATGATTTATTTTTGTTTTGTATTTGTTTTGATTTTTATACAAGTGTGTATGACATGATGGTTTTTGATGAGGTATTGGCTCTTCGTAACCAAGCCCTCTATTATCATGATAGGATCTTGAATTCTTTGTAATAAAGTAACTAGGCCCTTCATGCTTTTCAATAATTTTTTCGAGCTCAATTACCTTTTTACACAATCTTTTTCTAGTTATCTCATCGTCTTTTGTGTTCCAACGAAGAGTATCTAGTATGGCATCAAGAATCCTATTTTGATTGAGGGCTTCATTACATCCTTCCACTACTTCATCAAATTTTCTTTTACATTAGTCTAAGTCATTTGTGAGTTGGCAATATAGACATATTTCTCCTGAATCTCTTTTAAGTGATCATCATGCTTTGCTAGTGATTCATGAATTTGTTGTTTCAACATCTCATTTTCTTCTAGCAAAATATCATGATCTTTTCGACATAACTCAAGTTTTTCCAAAATTAGAGCATTCTTATTTTTCAGTTTGTGATTCCTTGTTATGCAATCGTCATGTATTTCATTTGAATTCTGTTTATATTGCCTAAGTTCACGGCTTAGTTTCTTGGCATAATCTTTCAAATCATTACATATATCTATAAGTTCATCATAAGTTGGTTGTTCGATTACCTCCTCTTGAGAAGGTGATTGCACCTCACCATTCCCAAGAACCATAAAGCCGACATCGTCGTGATCTTGCTTTTCCTCACTTGAGTCCGAGTCTAGCCAAGTTGCCTTTAGCGCCTTCTTCTTCTGCTTTGGATTTGAGCGATAATATTCCCTGTTCCTATCTTGTTGACTGGGATAGTTTGCACGGATGTGTCCGGATTTCTTGCACTTATAGCATACATCTTCTTTCTCCTTTTCCCTTTCTTCTTGATACCTACAATATTTCTTGTTTTTTAGATACTTACGAAATTATCTTGTTAATAGAGCAATGTCCTCGTCTGACTCCTCATGTTCTAAATCAGCTTTTGATGATCGGGCTCTTTCTGCTTTTAGTGCAATAGTTCTCTCCTCAGTCTTTGGTTCAATCCTGATATTCTGCCAGTATTGTTTTGTCTCCAGCATTTCCATCTCGTACGTTTTTAGCTTCCCTTGAAATGTATAGTAATCGAATCCCTTCTATTCGAGAGTCTCTCTCATTGCTGCGGCCATAACGTTCCACTCTGGCATGAGATAGCTTATGAGCTTTCCGACCTTTCGGTCTTCATCAAGCCCCTTACCCAAGATCTCAAGCTCGTGGGCAGTTATATCGAAATGGGCCAGCATTTGGTCAACATTTTCACCTGGCAACATGCGGAACACATCAAATTTATAAAAACACAAATTCACATTAGCTTTTACCTCGGAAGCAGTTCCTTCATGCCGCTTCAGCATGTTGTTCCAGATTTCGTAGGCTGTTTTACAGTTACGCCCACATCGTATTAGCTCTTCATTGTTCAACCCTGAATAAAGAGTCGTCATTGCTTTGGAATTTGCTGTCTTGAGGGCTAGCTCCACCTTTGTGAATTCTGTCTTTCCATCGCTAACTGGGATTTCAGTTTTGTTGATACATACATTCCACACATCTTCTCCGAGCATCTGTAAAAAGTGAGACATACGAACTTTCCAGATGTCATAGCATTTTCCATCAAAAATGGGGATTGTGTAAGACTTTTCCCAATGGAGATGAAGGGCTCCGATGAGTACAAGTTTTGGGGAGGAGGGATTTCGGCCATTGGACCTTTTGCTTAAGCTTTTAAGCTTTTTATAAGCACCTCGTTCTGATACCATTGTTAATCACCCTTAGGGGGGTGAATAGGGTGATCTTGCGGAATTAAAAATTAACGAAATAAAGTAAAGTAAATCCAAGAGAGAAATGCAAACTCAGATGATGCAGCGATATAACGTGGTTCGACCCCCAGGTCTACGTCCACATCACCTACTTGTAGCAATTCTCCGCCATAAGCATTCCACTATACTCAAAATTCTTAGTACAGTGATTCTCGGATTCAGGCCGAGAGACCTATTCCACCCACAGGACTTCTAATCCAAGTCCCGTCAATCTCACCGAAATGGAAAAGAAAAGAAAACTTAAGATCGTTTTGAGATCTTGACTGAAGAATACAACCAAATTCACGCTCACACTCGGATTGATTATCGAAGGATTATTTCAAAATGTTTTTCTCAAAAGTACTAAGTGGAGAATACACAGTGGATTCATTCTTTTAAGTAGAAGAGGAAGTGTATCGATCAAATATAGAAACGATACATTCCAAAACAGTATACAGCTCAAGTTGCGGTCGACCGTCAAAAACGTGCAGTCGACCGTTCAGCTCTCTGGCGTAGCTAGAGAGATGAAAGGTCGACCGCTGTCTTAAGCAATTAAAGTTACGGTCGACTGTGATGCGGTCAACCGACATTATGTACGGTCGACCGATCTTGGCTGTATAATCCGAATCCACTTTGTTTTCTTACCATAAATTAATCCATCTTTAATCAATCATATACAATAATGATCTACGAAAATATTACTAAAAAACAGTCTTGATAGATTGCTTGGAAACCAATTAATTGTGAACTTCTTTTGAATAACTTTCTCTTTTACTTGTATATGCAATCTTTCTTTATTACTTTCTTTGATTGTATATTTATGAATCTCTCTTGGATCTCTTCTTGGTGTTAATTGATCCTGAAAATCTGACACACTAAGTTCAAACTTATTAGTACAAGTTAGCACGTTTTGTGCACACCAAACAAAGAGTCAACATACCAGACTTAAACCAAACAAAAGAGACAGTTAGCCCAACTGCCTACTTCTTAAGAGATGCTCAACCCACACTGGTTAGCTCTCAAATTCATTAATAAATATTGCCGGTCACTAGGGTCTCGCCTAGCCTCCAGATTCCAACAACTATCTCATTCTAGAGATCAACAATATTTTATATTCAATCTCAAAATAATATTCGAATTTCTTTATTCAAAATCTCTTTCTCAAAGAAAACATTTCTTTATAATCTCATAACATGAAGTATCTCATTTCGACTTCTTTTATCAATTTAATCACTCATAACATTGTGTGTATTTCAAATATTCTCATAATCAAATGATAAAAGTCTATAGAATCTCAACGAGAAGCAAATCCAATTGTAAATCAAATTTTTATCTTCCCTTAATCGAACAAAATTCGCATTTTTAATTAAATCCTCGAGTTCTTCAACAAATTATTTAATGTGAAATCCACTTCCAATTCTCATAAAATATATCAAAATATTGTAGAAATAATTTTTATAAGGTCTAAACAATTTTAGAAGAATATTAGTATTTTTCTCGAATTTTATTTCTCTTAAAAACTCAAAAAAAAAATCATAATATGTTAAAAAATAAATCAAAACTAAAATAAAGTGGCTAGGGTCGGATTCGAACCCAGACCAAACACTCCCGCTTATGAACAGTTCCCAAGAGAAGTCCCAATCGGCCTCTTCGAAATCCATGCACAAAGAAAAATCTCCAATCTCCCATTTCCGCAGTAAACAGAGAAGCACCATCTCATCTCATTTCATATATATATATATATATATATATATATATATATATATATACACACACACACACACACACACACACACACACACACACACACACACACACATGTGCACATATGCAAATCTATACATATATGTATATAAATTATTTATGTGTATAAATGTGTGGTGAGTAGGTGGAGAAAGCAAAAGGGGATTGGCTGGTGGATTTGGTTTTGGCAGAGAAGAAAGAAGGAAGGGGAAGATGAGAGTGTGTGGTTTAGGGGGTATTAGTAGGATTTTGATTAATTGGTTATATTAACTACTCCCCACTTAAGACACTAACTCCACTCCTAAATTTCAAAACATTCATTTTTCCCTCCATTCCAAAACAGCCAGTTTCTCATGGTTGAGTGTGCACATTGCATGTGTGCACGTGCACGTGCTTTGTGTACACTTCACAAAATTAATTTTTTTTAATTTTTAAATTAGAACATAAGTTATCTACATAATAAAATACAAAGAAAGCTATCAAGTGCCTCTCCTTCAATCCTTCTAAAAATCAAAGGCACAGATCTAATCTCACAAAACATATTTTCCCATCAAAAGTTTCCTCCCAAAACTCAAATTCAAATCCCCCACCCAAAACAACTCCTATATTTATTTAAATTTTTTTTCCTCTCTCTCTCTCCCTCCCTCTTCTATTAAAAAAAAAAGAAAAAAAATTTTAAAAAAATTAAAATTTAAAAACTCTAAAAATAATTCAAAAAAAAAATCAAAAAAATCATATAATATGTTTTTTACTGGACCCCCAAAAGTTTCTCATATGATATGTTTGCTACTTCAATTTATTTTATATGATCAAACAAGGTGCATCGTTCCGAAGACGTGTCATAGGTACGTGTCAACTCCCTCTAAAAATCAAAGACCCAGATTTAATCTCACAAAACATATTCCCCCCCCCCCCCTCCCAAACTCAAATTCAAATCCCCCACCCAAAACAACTCCTATGTTTATTTCATTTTTTTCCTTCTCTCTCTCTCCCTCCCTTTTCTATTAAAAAAATTTAAGAAAATAAAAATTTTAAAAATTTTTAAAAAATTAAAAATTTAAAAACTTTAAAAATAATTCAAAAAAAATCAAAAAATCATATACTATGTTTTTTGCTGGACCCCCAAAAGTTTCTCATATGATATGTTTGCTACTTCAATTTATTTTATATGATCAAACAAGGTGCATCGTTCCGAAGACGTGCCATAGGCACGTGTCAACGGGCAAACCTGGTATCTATATAATGTGCGTATAAAAATTACTTTAATAAAAGTTATACTTTTCATGCATGAATAAAATAGACACACACACATACTTCATGAAATTTTATTTTAAAATGTAACTAATACGTGCATCGCAAGCACGTGCATCGCACGTAAAATATCGAAATACAAAATCGACTTTATCAACAGGAAAAATGTTCATAAATAATTGAAATACAATATACGAAAAATATATTTCATTAATTTTTTTATATATTACACAACATTATCAATACGTATATAGAAAACACATGCACCACACGTATAAAGAATATTTTAAATCAAAATATGAGAAAAATGAAATTCTGTTTATTAAACGAATTCGAACACATTATTAAATAAATAATTGAAATACATAGAAAATATTACATGTAGTAGTGGAAAAATACGTAATCGATACTTGCATCGATAATATGTATAAAATATGTAAAAACACAGATATTGGAATTTTATATTTGAGTTGACTCAAATAAGATAAAAATCAATTTTGAGAAGACGAAAAATGCATAAATAGTCGGAATCCAAAAATACATAGAAAATATGTTACGGATATTACAGTAACGGTACAAAATACAAGTGCGTAATACATGAGGGGCAAAATTGTCATTTCCAATTTTGCGGGGTGTTACAGTCGCAAATGGCTTCAGTTCAAATGCAACTGGATTTCATCGTAGATCAGCTTCGTGAGATGGCGATTCAACGTCATCATCCCTCAAATCTGATCCCTACTGCGATCCCGATTCCAAATCTTGTACATGAGGTAACAAACCCTAATCTGTCTCAAACTAAAATTCCTTTTGGATCTGGTAATATCCCAAGAACTCCGTTCAAGCTTGAATTCCCTTCATTCACTGAAGGGGATCCCACAGAGTGGATTTGTAGTGCAGAACAGTTTTTGGATTTTTATGAGGTGGAAGATAAACAGAGGTTGAGGTTTGTTTCTTTGAATCTCAAAGGGAAGGCTGCGCAATGGTATCCTAGGCATATCAAGGGTAGAAAGATTCAATTTCATGGTCTCAATTTCTAGAGGAGTTGATAACTAGATTTGGGCCCACAGAATTTCTGGATTATGAAGGAACGCTATCAAAACATAGTCAGAAGGGGGATCTTGAGTTGTACGTGCAAGAATTTGATAAGTTTTCAAATTTTGTAGAAGGGTGGACAGAGAGGCATTTCTTAAGCACTTTTGTCAGTGGATTAAGGGACGAAATACGATGGGATGTGAAGGCTCAAAGGCCTAGCAATGTCAATGAAGCCATAGGATTGACTAGGGGATATGAAGAAAAAATCTCTTGTAGTAGAAAGTTCACTAAATCTGCATTCATACCTAAAGCAACTGCAACTCAAAACCCAAGTGTGAAGAGAAATGATGTACCAGCCAAGAACTCAACATTTCCAAAGCTATTGCAACCCTACGAGCTGATGGAGAGAAAAGACAAGGGGCTTTGTTTCAATTGCGATGAAAAATACTTGCCCGGCCATAGATGTCAGTCTCAAAAGTTTTATTTTCTGGAAATTTTTGAAGAGAAGGATGGGGAGAGTAATGCAGAGGAAGGTGCGGAAGTGAAAGAAGCTGCTGGCATGAGTATGGAGGTAGAAATTCCAAGAATTTCTTGTCATGCTCTTGCAGGGTCTGCATTGTACCCTCAAACCTTAAGGGTGAAGGGAAGAATTAAGGGTAAAGAAG
Organism: Hemerocallis citrina; assembly: GCA_017893485.1. Classification (NCBI taxonomy): domain Eukaryota; kingdom Viridiplantae; phylum Streptophyta; class Magnoliopsida; order Asparagales; family Asphodelaceae; genus Hemerocallis; species Hemerocallis citrina. Next base: position 1,164,731 of record JACEHZ010000534.1, on the reverse strand, counting down.
TGAATATATTAATTGACACCGGCTCAACTCACAATTATATAGATCCTCAAACTTTATTGAAGATAGGGTTATTGATACACGCTGAACCCAAGTTTAAGGTTACAGTTGCTAATAGGTTGGTAATGCATAGTGAAGGGAAGGTTGAAGATGCTCCATTCCCTGTTCAAGGGGTTAGTTTGATGGCAGAGTTACTAATCTTGCCTTTGGGTCTGTCTCAAATGGTCCTTGGAGCCCATTGGTTGAGGTCTCTTGGAAGGGTAACAATGGATTTTAATAGCTTGACGATGGAGTTTATGCAAAAAGGCAAGCTACAGATATTACATGGTGCTAGGGAAAGCAGATTGCAGTTGATTGATGCTGAGCAACTTCCAAAGGCTATTGAAAATTCATGTCAAGTTTTTATGATGAAAATGCAACCATACGCAGAGTCTGATAGTATCCATCAGAGTGCCAGTTTGTTTGAAAACTCAATCATGCACATGGATAAACATGAGCAAGCTATTAAGGAAGTTTTGAAGTGTTTGATTCCCAAGTCAGCATGCCACCCAAAAGAAGCCTTGATCACCAAATTCCTCTTATAGAAGGTCAAAAACCAGTGTGTATTCGATCCTACAAACACCCCTATGATCACAAAAATGAGATTGAGCATCAAGTGAAAGAAATGTTGGACACTGGGTTGATCCGAAATAGCACCAGTTCTTATGCCTCTCCAGTAATCTTAATCAAAAAGGTGATGGCAGTTGGAGGCTTTGTATTGACTATAGAGCACTCAATTCTCAAATAGTGAAGGTCAAATTTCCCATTTCTATCATTGATGAGTTGCTAGAAGAACTCTATGGAGCCAAATACTTCTCCAAAATTGACTTGAGGTCAGGGTATCACCATATTAGAGTCCATGAATCAGATATCCACAAGACTGCCTTTCGAACACACCAAGGATATTATGAATTCATAGTTATGCCCTTTGGTCTCACTAATGCCCCAGCCACTTTCCAAAGTCTCATGAATGAGATTTTCAAAGAGCATTTAAGGAAATTTGTATTGGTATTCTTTGATGACGTATTGGTTTATAGCCCATCCCTGGATAGTCATGTGCAACATTTGACTAAAACCTTGGAGATTTTGAACGCTCACCAACTGGTAGCTAAGGAGAGCAAGTGTACATTTGGGGAGAAATCTGTTGGATATTTGGGGCATGTGATTAGTGCTCAAGGGATTGCAGTAGATCCCTGAAAAGTTGAAGCAGTGACCAATTAGCCAGAGCCAAGCTCAGTTAAAGAACTCAAAAGATTCTTGGGTCTCACTAGTTATTATAGGAAATTTGTCAAAGGGTATGGTGGTATTGCAGCACCTCTGACCCAACTTTTGAAGAAGAACAACTTTAAGTGGTCTATAATGGCCACATCTGTAACACCTCGTACTTAAGCGGGTGTATGTATATATATATATATATATATATATATATATATATATATATATATATATATATATATAATAAATCAGATAAGAAGTTGTTGGCTGTTGGCCCATAGAAGGATCCTATAGGGCTTGGATTAAATTAAATGACTAAAGTGGCCTATAGGATTGAATTATGGGGCATATGCAATTAATGTGCATGAAATGAAATGAATGGAAAAAGAGTGTGTTACATGGGGTGTGTGACGTGGCTTGGGGGAGGGGATTTAATCCCACATCGTGGGTGTGAAGGAGAGGGTGTGAGTATATATAGGATATCCAAATGAATAAGGTCACCTAACAGGTTAACCCACCTTTTGATGGTGCCAGTGGTGGGCGTGGCTAGAGTTTTGTGTCTGTTCATTTGCATGCGCGCACGTGTAGCTGCGTGCACAGCTAAGCTGGGTTCTGGGCGCTACAACATCAGCATTTTAGCAATTGAAGAAGGCACTTACAACAACTCCAGTCCTACAACTACCTAATTTTTCAAAGGAATTTGTGTTAGAAACAGATGCGTCCCTTCAAGATTGGGTGTTGTACTAATGCAAGAGGGGCATCCAATTGCCTACATGAGCAAATGGTTGAAGGGTAAATCTCTCTCTCTATCTACTTATGAAAAAGAAGTATTTGCAATTCTTACAACAGTGAAGCACTGTAAGCAGTACCTTCTTGGAAGGGAATTTGTCATTAAAACTAATCAACGAAGCATCAAATACATTCTAGACCAAAGGGTACACACTGAGATGCAAGAGAAGTGGTTGTGGAAGCTGTTGGGCTTCAATTTCAGGGTGGAATATAAAAAGGGGAAGGATAATATAGGAGCTTATAGCCTCTCACGAAGGCAGCATGTTCCTATTGATGAAGAGTGCCAAGTGTTTGAACTAACCATTGTAGTTCCTCAATGGTTAGATGTAGTGAAGCTAATGGTTCACCGAGATCCACACTTTCATACCTTATTTGAGAAGTTTAATAAATGGGAGTTGGACCTTACCATGTATAAATTCATGGCTGATATTTGGTATTATCAAGGGAAAATATTACTCAGTCCAACTACAGGGCTAAGGCAAACTATATTTGAGGATAATCATGAGACCAAGATTGGGGTCACTCAGGATTTCATAAAACTTTGAGTCGCATAAGGCAATCATTTGTTTGGGAGGGCATGAATAACTGCATCAGGAAAATGATCAGAGAATGTACTATTTTTCAAAGAAGCAAGCATGAATCTCAGCTTCCAGTAGGGTTATTATCTCCTTTGCCTATTCCCGAAATGATTTGGGAGGATATTTCTATTTATTTTATTGAAGGGTTGCCAAGGAGTCAAGGGAAATCAGTGATCTTTGTAGTAGATGATCGTTTGTCAAAGTATGCACACTTTCTTAGCCTAGCTCATCCTTACACCGCTCAAATAGTGGCACAAATCTTTACAGAACACATCAACAAGCTCCATGGTATGCATTGATCTATTGTATGAGATATGGACTTATTAGTGCTTTTTGGAGGGAATTCTTTAAGCTGCAGGGGAGTAAATTGCAAACCTCTACTGCCTACCGCCCTCAATCAAATGGACAATCTGAAGTGGTTCACAAGGCCTTGAAAATGTATCTGCGTTGTATGTGTGGGCAACGACCAAAAGGACTGGGTTAAATGGCTACATTGGGCAGAATATTGGTATAATACCAATTGGCATACCACTACGGGCATTACCCCCTTTGAGGTTGTGTATGGGAGACCTCCACCTTGTTCCAGATATTATGTAAGAGGGACTGCAAGACTTCAGGTTGTAGAGGAGGCGTTGTTGTCTAGAGATGTGATTTTAAAATTGCTCACGGATAACATTAAATCTACACAAGTGCGCATGAGATTGTATGTTGATAAGAAGAGGCAAGATCTCAATTTTGATGTGGGGGATTGGGTCTTGCTAAAATTGTAGCCATATAGAAAGTTGAGTTTGCGCAGCCCTGTTCCTAAAAAATTAGCCCTCAAATACTTTGGTCCTTATCGGGTGTTGGAGAAGATTGGCCACTTGGCTTATAAGCTGGAATTGCCTTCGACTGCTACCATACATCCAGTCTTTCATGTTTCAAAACTCAATAAGTTCTGGGGTGATCCCTCTGTTGTTACTACTACTGAAATGCCATAGTGGTGGACGAGTGATGATACTTCAATGATGGCTGAGCTGATACTTGATCGACGTGTTTACAAGAAGGGAATGGGGGCAGGGGTTAAGTTGTTAATCAAATGGGTGTTACAGCTTATATCTGCAGCTAGTTGGGAAGATGCAGATGACATTCGACAGAGTTTTCCTAATTTTGATCTTGGGGCAAGCTCAATTTGAGCGGGGAGGAGTTGTTACGGGGTGATTAGCTGCAACATTAATGGAGTAAATAAGTGTATATGTATCAGTCTTATAACTGATACATGCTCAGGAGTATGTTAATAAACGGTAGTTAATGTTCATATCTGAAACGCAGCTTCGGGTCGGGTTGTATTCACAGTAGAGGAAGTTAGGTCGGTTAGTACCGTAGCGTGCTGTAGTTTTACGTGCTTTGTATGTAAATTTCCCTATAAAAGGCGGGATGAATCTGTAGTTGTTTTTTCAAGCAAATTAATAGAAATTCCACTATTCTTCCCCGATTTTCGACCTCCAAACCCTAGCTGTCAATTAATGGCTCGTAATAGACATTCGAAAGGTGCAACTCATAACAAAATCAAATGGAATTTAAATGACTGCTTGTTTTCTTCACCTCACTAATCGAAAGACTAGGGTTTGGAGAACGAGAGATTGGAGCTTCTTGGAAACCCTAGACATTGATTTGAAAGAGAGGGAAAAAGAAGATGAAAGAGAAGAGTCGGGTTATGGGATCCGGCGCGGGGGCGGGGGGGGGGGGGGGGGGGGTCAGCGTCAGGCGTCGGATGCGGGCACTGCTGGAAGAAGGGCATGGTGCAGATCGAGGCAGCTGGAAGAGGTCAAGGGGGTTTGCTGCTTCTTCTTCTCTCTCTCTGTTTGTTTGTTTGTTTGTTTGTTTGTTTGTTTTGTTTTTTTGTTTTTTTGTTTTTTGTTTTTGTTTTTGTTTTTTTTTTTTTAATTGGAGGTCGGGGTTCGATGGGGTTATTAGATGGGAATAGTATATAGAAGGAGAAAGAGAGCAATTGCACCTGTAATACACATTACAATTAAGTTATTTAATCTCAGCCTTTAATCGCCTAGATCAATACAATATATAAACAGCTTTGACTGCCTTTTGACAAATTTTTTTTCTCTTGCATTTATAATAGAAATAGATAGATTTTTTATTATACTCAATCGGCCATATGTCCACTTTGGGGAGAGAGATATTTTTCAACATCCCTAATTAATTCCGTCTAAGACCTGATTTAAATCTGCAACCTCTTATTTAAGAGTGAAAAGTCATACTAACTATACTATACTATACTACAAGTTCTTGATGAAATTGCAATTACCAAAGGGGGTTGCAAGTTTGCATTTCCCAGAAAACTACGAATCCAAAGAGCCTCTAAAAAAAGGGCAAAAACCAAAATACCCCCCCAACGTTTGGCCTAAGTACAATATGCTCATATAACGTTTGAAAAAATACACTAAACTCATTACTCCGTTAACTTAACTTCTCCCGTTAAGTTAGAATTATTGAATTACCATTCTACCCTTACCCTTTCATATCTCAACCCCTTCTTTCTTCCTTTCTTCCTTCCTTTTTTCTTTTTTCATCTTTCCCTATTAACAACGATTTTTTCGACAACAATTTCTTCGGTCCACGAACGTTTTAGAAGAGTGGGATGCTACAGTAGTGTACACGTATTATTGAATGAACAAGATTAAACAAGTTAATTTTCACATGAATATCTGTTTGTAAAAGGAACAGATGAACCATGCAAATTGTTTCATTGGTCATGTAATGATCCACGAATGTTTATGAAATTGCCTGTGGCAGTTTAAGAATTAGCAAGTCAGATCACATGAAACTTCTTCATTTGTCAAAAGTTCTTGGTAATCGTAGAGGGTTCGTTTTATAACAACTATAATTTTGAGACGAGGGAAATGGTTGTTATTTTCAGATTGTCCTTTACAATTTGAATATCCACAGTATAAATGTTGGTCGCGACTTGAATTTAATTTTTAAAAAGTTTCTGATCAGGTGTGGACCTTCTTCCAAATTTTACATTATGATATCAATTTTGATGAATATAATGTCATTAAATAGTTAGACAAATATGTCAATCCAATTATGAATTTGGGATGGAATATGTTAAATTAATTAATTTGATATTTTATTTTGACAAATTTGTTGTGATTAGTTTGAAATTTGTAAGAAGTTTTACTCGATCAAACAAGTGCTCTTTTTTTTATTAAATTAAATTTACTGCAGATGTTTTCACTGTTGATATTTGAATTTTAAGGACTAAAGTTAAGATCTTGGTTTTCTAGTGTGCAATGATTTCATAGAACTCTCTATTCCACAGATATTGTTAAGAGTCTTGCACCCCAGTTCATTCATGTACTTTGTCTTAAAGAAATCGTTGCCGAATAAATCGTTGTTCATAGAGAAAAATGAAATAAGAAAAAAGGAATGAAGAAAGGAAAAAGAAGAGATTGAGATATGAAAGGATAAGGGTAGAAAGGTAATTCAATAATTCTAACTTAACGGAATAAGTTAAGTTAACAGAATAATGTGTTTAGTGTATTTTTTCAAACGTTATATAAGCATATTGTACTTAGGCCAAACGTTGGGGGGTATTTTGGCTTTTACCCAAAAAAAAAAAAAAAACAACTACAGAACGGTATTATTTCAAAATAACAAAATAAATTTTAAAAATACACGAGCAGTGCACGGGCAATAAAATCTGACTGGAGAAGAGTTGTGGCGTTAAGTTTGCGATAATAATATCTGACTCCCAATTCCAACCAAACAAGAAAACCGAGAGAGCAAACAGGAATGGGTAGCACGGCTCTGGTGGCGCACCCGCATCTCAGCCACATCCGCCGCCAGAATCCGATACACCACCACCACCACCGCCACCGGCACGCTGCCCCGTGGTGCACCACCAGACTAACCAGTACCTTCTGGAACTACCCTCGAAAAACTTCTCTTTGTCTCTGCTCAGCTCTCGATGAAGACGGAAGAATAGAATCATCATCCCCGCCGCCGTCGCTGCCACGTCAGCAAGAGCAACAGCAGCAGCAAATTGGTGGGATCGGAGCTGCTCTTGAGGAAAGACCCTGTAAGAAATTTCACTCCTTTTTACAGTTTAGTACCCAAGCTTTTTCAATTTTGCACATTTATGTTTGCTTGACATTCTTGTTTGGAGTAGAGGGGATGGATGTCGAAATACAAGGTTGGTTTATTGTTTTTCTTGTGTATTTGGTATGTTAGAGTACATGTAATTTAAATAATGACACGTAAGTACAATCAAAAGGGGTGTTTCAAATTGGAAAAGATATTGAGACTTACTGATCTTTGTATACATGATGTTGGGAAGATGGGTTTGGAATGGCAGAGATGTTCAAGTCGAAACGAAATTTAATTGGGACTGGAATATCCGTTGGTGTTTGTTGTTTCGTTATTGGGTGATAGGGAAGAAGAGATTTGTTGGCACAGAACTTAATGTTAGATATTGGGATTGAAGATTGAGATTGAGAGGGGTTGGATTCATGTATTTTGCGAAGGGAGAGGGTTTAGAAATGAGGTTTACAAGAAATCTACTAGTTAATGTAATGATCAAGAATATGAAATTAGGTTTATGTTTCGGCAGTTATAGTTTTACTTAAAACATTATACCCTAGATATTTATGATACGTAGCATTCTGCTTCCCGGCGGTATATAACCAATACCAACTTGATGCGGGCAACGTACCATAACAGATTATAACCAACTAATCCACGATCTGATATTCATTCATGACGTGACTCCGAATTCAACATGTGTCCCCTTACACATAGGAAATATAATTATCTTGGAAGATATATATAGAGCAATGCTCCATTGCAAACCACTGAATCCGTTGTTCGGAACAACAGCTTCGTTTATTTTGAACCTAAGCCGTTGCTCCGAACAACAGCTTAGGTTTATAACCTAAACTGTTGTTTTGGAACAACGGCTTAGATTTATAACCTAAGCCGTTGTTTCCAACAACGGCTTAAGTGGCTTGTACACCCGTTTATATATATATATATATATATATATATATATATATATATATATATATATATATATATATATATAAAGGCCCTTCCGTTGTGCACTACCCTCCATGTGCACTCCGTGTGAACTTTTTACACGGAGTGCACATGGATGATCCGAACCGTTCACATTGATCTACACGTCTAAATTAGTCTAAATATGTAAAATCAAGTTATTTGGAATTCACTTGCCCATTCATTCAAGTGTTACAAAATTGTATGGCTAAATATCGTTTATTTTTATACTGACTTGATGGATATGGGCAAATAACCCTTCCGTTGTGCACTACCCTCCGTGTGCACTACGTGTGAACTTTTTACACGGAGTGCACATGGATGATCCGAACCGTTCACATTGATCTACACATCTAAATTAGTCTAAATATGTAAAATCAAGTTATTTGGAATTCATTTGCCCATCCATCAAGTCAGTATAAAAACACACGATATTTAGCCATACAATTTTGTAACACTTCAATGGATGGGCAAATGAATTCCAAATGACTTGATTTTACATATTTAGACTCATTTTGGCGTGTAGATCAATGTGAACGGTTCGGATCATCCATGTACACTCCGTGTAAAAAATTCACACGGAGTGTACACGGAGATAGAGGGTAGTGCACAACGGAAGGGCCCTATATATAGATATATATAGCCATGATCCAATGAGAACTCTTTTGGTGAGAACCACGTGAGAACTTTTGTTTGGGACATTAGTTGAAAGATTTGAACCGTTCATTTTGATCTACATGAATGAGAAATCAAGTCGTTTGAGATTCGTTGCCCATGCATTGAAGTGTTACAAATTGTATGGTTGAAAATTCGTTATTTTTTATAAAAACATGATGCATGGACAAATGAATGTGAACGGTTCAGATCATCCACATGATGGATAAGCGTAGAGTTCTCACCCGATCGCGACCTATATACATACATATACATACATACATATATATATATATATATATATATGGGAAAGGCTCCGTTGCACACTACTTTTGGTGCTCACCGCGTGAACACTACGTCTTCGGGCGTTCAAATCGAAAATCCGAACCGTTCACATTGATCTACACATCTAAATTAGTCTAAATATGTAAAATCAAATCATTTGAAATTCATTTGCCCATTCATTGAAGTGTTACAAAATTGTATGGCTGAAATTCATTGTTTTTATAGTCGCGTGATGGATGGGCAAATGAATTTCAAATGATTTGATTTTACATATTTAGACTAATTTAGATGTGTAGATCAATGTGAACGGTTCGGATTTTCGATTTGAATGCCCGAAGACGTAGTGTTCACGCGGTGAGCACCAAGGTAGTGTGCAACGGAGCCTTTTCCTATATATATATATATATATATATATATATATATATATATATAATTGATGCCCGTCGCATCAAACACTTAAACTGTAATAAGTGGCTTAAAGATATGGCCAAATAATATTTACGACTTACTATGGTACAAGTTCACATATTGAAGTTTTGATCACGGTCATGAGGTGTGCTCACCTAGGAAGCACAGATACTCTCCTGGGAATGCGTATCTTGTACCGGATACGTGTCCAGTGGGATACTCGCCGGATACGTATCGGATACGTATCCCAGCAATTATTTTTTTTAAAAAAAGAAAAAAACGATCGGATACTCTGGGGATACTCTACGGATACTCTCAGATACATCGGGATAATCTTGGATACTGTTTGGATATATATATATATATATATATATATATATATATATATATATATATATATATATTCTACTGTTCTCTTCGTCTTCTCCTTTCAAATCTTAATTACATTTGATTAAAAAATATTATTTTGTTTCATTTGATTAAAAGGCGTCGACAAAATGATAGATGTAGGATGTAGTTCTTGCTATTATTTTGGTTGATTGACTACTTGTATTATTGTATAAATTGCTGCATTTTTATTCGCTCTACTGTTTGAGTATTAGATTTCTTTAAGATGATATATATAGGACAGTAGGATATATTGAAGGGTCTTGGTTGGTTCATGGTTATGACTTATAAAGTTATGATAAACGTAGTTATGATACTGATTCTATTGAATATGTTTAAGACTAGCCTACTTTTATTTGAACATTTTGTTATGTAATATTGGTATTGGTGTTGTTGAAAACTTGGAATGTTCCATTAATATGTTTTGTTTAACATTGGCTTGTATTAATTTTAATTACCATCTTCTTGTTTCTTAATTTTTCATGTTGGTAATTCTTGTATTAATTTCAATTACCAACATGATATCCATAATATTAATTTTTTAAATTATTTTAATTTAGCGTATCCCAACGTACCCGTATCCTAATTTTTGAGAAATCGGCGTATCCGCGTACCGGATACACGTATCCGTATCTGTGCTTCATAGGTGCTCACTAAACAAGAGATTCTTTGACAATAAGTCATGCAAGTATTGCTCTGTGCATATTTCAAGGCTAAATTCAAATACATTGTTAGAATTAGGGGTAGGAAGGAATGAATTCTTATTGATTATTGATTAATTAAACTGAGTACAATATGTCTCCTATATAGAGGATAGAAGGGACGACTAAACCAATACATTATTCGATATGGGACTAAACTAATCTCTCTCATAATATAATATCTATATAATAAACACCTCATTTCAAACTCAAGTTGGTTCAAACAACATGAGTTTGAAATATTGACGATGTTGATGTGGCAGGGATGCCAAACTGTGATGCTGGAATAGCACCCAAGTAGATGGCGCAGGAAAGGCCCTCGTGGCGCATGTGTTGGGATCTCACCCCGGACTTGAGAATAGTAGCAGTAGTAGTGGAAGGAAGTGGTGGAAGGAAGTAGTGGTGACGCACTGTTAGGATTTTCATATCCCGAACTGTGGCGGGATCTCCATATCCCGATCTATTGGGATCTCCCCCCGAACTGAGAAGTAGAAGTAGTATGTGGTAGTGCACTATTGACACATGTTGGGATCTCACCTCTGACTTTAGACGTAGTAGTATGTTGTTGAAGGAAGTGGCGCACTATTGACGCATGTTGGGATCTCGGCCCTAACTGAGAAGTATAAGAAATAGTATGTGGTGGCGTACTATTGGCGCATGTTGGGATCTCACCCCTGACTTGAGAATTATCCCTGAACTGAGAACTGTGATGGGATCTTACCCCTGAGTTGAGAATTGTCTCTGAACTGAGAACTGTGATGGGATCTCACTCCTTACTTAAGAATTGTTCCTGAACTGAGTACTGGATGCAGAAGATGGTGAACGTCGATGGAAGGTGAGGAAGACTGGAACTGTGATGATGTTGATATCTCTCCCTCTCAAACTCATAATGGATTAACCAGTGTGAGGTTGTGTTTGGATCTGGATGCAGAAGCGGAAGCTGAGGAACCTGCAAGAAAGATTTTTTTTTTTTTGGAATCGGATCGGGTATGGGAGTTGGGTATTGGGTTTGTGGGTTTGTGGTTTGTTGGGTTAGGGTTCGGAGCGGGTCGGGTAGGGTTTAGGTGTTGTTTGAATTTCGGGTCGGGTTGTATAGGAAACAGGGTAAATATGGATTGGGTATAGGGATATAGGGTTTGGAATATGTGCGTTTAGGATATGAGGGAAAGTGAGTGAGGCTGACGACGAGGGAGGACGACGGCAGCTGGGGTTTTGGTGATAGTGACTGCAGGTGGTCGACGCTGATCGGTGACTGCGGCTACCGGTTTCGGATAGGGAGGATTGGGTTGAAGTCGATGGGTTTTGGGAGTTGCGGGAGATTGAGGAAGAGGAGTTGGAGGAGATGAGAGACGGCGATGCCGGTGTCGTCGGTAACGATGAGGGTTTCGGGAAAATCTGGAGGACCATACGTGGAAGTGGGCCTCACTGTATGCGGCGACGGCGACGGCGACGCCGAAGGAGATGGAGAGCATGTTGATCATGTTGCTGATGAAGCTTTGAGTCTCTCATGGATCTCGACGATGACGATGACGACGGCGGTGATTGGAGACGCGATCGGTGAGAAGTTGGGAGTTGCCGGAGTTGTTATCGTCGTCATAGTTGTTGTTGTTTGTTTGTTGCCGGAGTTGTTGATGTAGCTGTTCTTGTTGTTGTTGATTAGGGTTAGGATTTTGGTAGAGGTAGTTGATGACGGCTAGAGTTTTTGGATCTTGTTGTTTGTTGACGGCTAGGGTTTTGGTGACTTGATCGATGAGAGAGATATTGGGAGGTGGAGACGGGAATCACTCCACCTCGACGACGAGGATTGAAAATAGTATAGGCCTTATAGGACTATAGGCTCTGATACCATGTTAGAATTAGGGGTAGGAAGGAATGAATTCTTATTGATTATTGATTGATTAAACTGAGTACAATATGTCTCATATATATAGGAGAGAAAGGAAAACTAAACCAATACATTATTCGATATGGGACTAAAGTAATCCCTCTCATAATATAATATCTATATAATATCCAACATACATGAATTATCCAACTTGAATCATTGAAAAGTTTATGGAAGTAGGAAAAATTGGACCTTGCAATATCCTTAATCAAAATATTATTCCTTTTTTATAAGGAAAATTAAGTATAAGGCTTGGCATACTCTTAATCTCTTCAATTCAGCCTAGTGTTTCACTAAATAGTTTTTCCATTTTGCAAGAGGGCCTAAAAGGGATTTCTTCATATAAATGATTGTCCTGCAACTTATTGTTTTCAACTTCAATGTTCTTCCTATTAACTAGTTGGTCAAATGATTCCCCCCCCCCGGGGGGAAACTAATATTGTCTTACCTCAAATACTTGGTGCAGCTGATAACTTCCAAGAGGCCTTGGAAAATTTTCAGCCAGATGATGGGCAAAGCTCTCTGTATAATTTTCTTTATCCCGACAAGGAGCTTCTTCCAGATGACAAAGAGATGAGCATATTTGATCATTTAGAGGAACTCCGTCAGCGAATATTTGTATCAGTTTTGGCAGTAGGAGCTGCAATCTTAGGTTGCTTTGCTTTCTCTAAAGATTTGATAATACTCCTTGAGTCACCTGTTAGCACACAAGGAGTTCGCTTTCTTCAACTTTCACCTGGGGAGTTTTTCTTTACGACGTTGAAGGTAATTTTTTTTTTTATATACTTGCTGCCGCAAAAAAATGCTATAAGACTATGAAGCAATTTCTAAAATTACCACTAAAGAATATACATACACTGTTCTAAAAATCGGTCTAGGCGACCGCATAGGCGCTAGGCGGTCCCCAGACGACTCGCCTAGGCCCTAGGCATTTGAAAAAATCAGTTTGGCATATTGGGCAAGCCTAGGCGGATCCAGACGGGTCCAGGCGGGTATGGGAAGCCTAGGTGGATCTGGATAGCCTAGGCAGACTCGGATCATAAAATAGAGCTTAACCCGATCTGACCCAATTCGGATCTGTTTAAAAATAATTTTCGGATCTAGAAGGAGTTAGAGACTTGGTTCATATTAGCAGTAGTAGTAGTAATAGTTCTTAGGTGGTTTCTTTTACTTGTAGTAGTAGGTGTGGTCTGGTTGTTTATTTTCATCTTGAAGATTTTGCGTTATTGTTCCGATATCAACTTATCAATGAAACGGGATAACAAAAATCTATCTATATTCAAAAATATATATACTTATATAGCTACTACATATTTAAACAATCATCATATTAGGAAGAGATGACTTCTTTATTTTCCCCCAAAATTGTTTTCATAGAAGAACACAAACCAACATTATAAATTGTAAGTTGGAGTTCACTGAAAAGGACTAGTACAACACTGTTTACCTCCAAGATATCAAATCTACCGATGCTTTTGATTATGAAAAGATAAGTCAATTCATATTTCAAAAGAGACAGACTAGAACTAGTATAATAGTTTATTTTTTCGATACATCAAATTAAGACATTAAAAATTCTGAAGGGAAACAATACTTTATCCTGACAAATAATTGTTCTACCAAAATCTGTTACCAAAACCAATACCTTGATGCAATTGTGTCTTTTAGACTATCTAAAGCTCATCTTGCTAGAAAGATTATGAGTAAGAATGAGGAGCAATAAAGAGCATGATAATGCATGATGGAAAAACAAAACAAAACCAAAAGATAAATTGGGGCAAAAATAAACGAAACTAAAATAAATAAATAAATAAAAAACGCCTAGCCGCCTGGGCCCCGCTTATAAGGTCTAGGCGCTAGGCCCCCATCGGCCGCCCGACTACTGCCTAGCGACTTTTAGGACACTTGTATACATATGACTTGGGACGAAGTCATAGTTTTTTTTCCCCTTTGGGGGGGGGGGGGGGGGGGGGGGGGGGGGGGGTGGTTACAACAAAATTTGCAGTTTATTTGCAACTACTGTAAGGCAAGTTACCTGACTTGCCCAACCTGAAAGAGGAGTGTGTTTTGGAGGTATGAAACCTGCCTGACATTTTTCACTCTTGGTTTCTACTTTCTCAAACCAACCATACCGGAACCTGTAAAATCTGAATCCATATCATTGAACCCACCCAAAAAATCCATTTGTTTAAGTATGTTGTTCTTTACTTCTTTTTGAATTATGTTCCAGAAAATGATTATCTATATACCAGATTGTCTCATACATGTAGAGAATAAGATGGAAAATGTGTCTTTTAGAAAGTAATAGTGTAATACATATTTTCAAACAATTAGATACTGATACAGGTTCTTGAGAGAGAAAAAATGAAAGTTTGCTTAATAACCCGTCAAACCAGCTGTGCACCTACAGTGGTCTAAAAGGTTGTTATGAGTTAAATCTTCTTCCGAAGACAGAAAATAAAATTAAGTTTTTCTAGTGTAGGAACTTTACACAAAAACTAACATAACTTTGCACATTAGATTTCAGCAGCTTTAATTGCTTAACTTTAAGACTCATTACAAAAGAATGTACCTAATTTCTGATGCAGGTTTCTGGTTATTGTGGACTTCTACTGGGTAGTCCTATAATTCTATATGAAATCATAGCCTTTGTTCTCCCTGGTCTCACAAAGGATGAAAGGAAGTTCCTTGGGCCTATTGTATTGGGATCATCAGTGCTTTTTTATGCTGGCATTTCCTTCTCTTATACTGTTCTGGCACCAGCTGCCCTCAATTTCTTTGTTAATTATGCTGAAGGAGCAGTGGAGTCATTGTGGTCTATTGATCAGTACTTTGAGTTTGTGTTAGTACTTATGTTCAGCACTGGATTGTCCTTTCAGGTAACACTGAACATTTTCATGTTTGAATTAGTTATTTAATTTGCGAACTAAACCTTTTGTTTAATTCAAATACTTCGGTTTTCTCCGATTATGGAGGTTTCTTTTGAGAAGTGGTAATATTTGTTCTATACTGAATTGTTTTGGCCATTTACAAAGGATTAGTGACTGTAAATGTTTAATTTAGCACTGGAAGATAAGGCAGCTATGCCCAAATATAACTTATAACGTATAAGATCCTAGCTTGTGCTTGTTTCCTTATTACCTTGATCCAACCTAATGAACTAGCAGTTTGGTTAGCTGGCCAGCAAACTTTATGCTGTTGTATCCACGATATATATGAAACTAGTTTTCAAACTCATAACTAGACTAGTATAGTCCAAGAAAATATCAAGTGCTCGATCTTGTTAGTAGTAACATAATTCTCAAGTTTATTTAGTTGTGGACGAACAACATATATGAATCTATCAATTACCAAGCTATCTTAGTACTCTCCATATTTCTGAATTGTCGATTATAAGTTTTTGAGCTCATATTCGGATTCAATTTTGTACGACTATTTACCTAGAACTTATATAAAGCAATCTTAATAGATCATATGCCCTTAATAGTCAATGGAATGTGTGATTGTTCTCGAAACATTATAGCACACACATATTAAACTTCATCATATATAATAATTTCTTTCTAAATGCAAAAAATTTATTGCAGGTCCCAGTGGTACAGCTCTTATTAGGGCAAGTGGGGTTGGTAACTGGTGATCAAATGCTGTCTGTTTGGAGATACGTCGTGGTCGGTGCTGTTGTTGCTGCTGCCGTGCTTACACCCTCAACTGACCCCCTTACTCAGATGTTGTTGGCGGGCCCACTAATGGGTCTCTACTTGGGTGGTGCCTGGGTGGTGAAGTTAGTTGGACGTTAAATTCCTCCTCCATGCCAGATTTAATTTTCCATCAGACAACACGTTCTACAGTGGGTGTATTATAAGCACGAGAGGAAGAAGTATATGAGCTTTTAACTGTAACGCTATTCATCTGGACTTTAAATGATCCCTACTTCTTGCTGTATATTCCTTTCTGATAGGCCCCAATTGCCTTAGATGATATTATTTATTTTTTATAGAAGTTTTGTGCCCTATTTTGACACCAATGATCGAACCAGGTTCCGTCAGAAGTTCTGCAAGTCGCTTATTAGTCGCTTTTCATTTTGTCATCGGATGTAATCCCTTTTTCCTGCTTTTTGAGCATTAGAGGAGAAACCGGTTAATACATTACGTTGCGTAAACAATACATTTTTATCAGAGCAGTGACAAAACTTTTGAGTAACAAAAGAGAGCAGGATTGGATGTAACCGGAAGTTCTATGGTCTTGCGAATTCACTGTTAATGTGTTTACTTTGATCAATAATAGTATTTGAACAGTTTGATGGAGATGACCCTTAACAGTTAGAGATTATGAGAGATAATAACAATAGAAATTAGGATTAATATCCTAAACTAAGGTGTTTAAGATATTTACCATAGGTATCAAGATTGGAATCCCTAGACTACTATCACAAGCTAGTATTTATAGGATAAATACTGGTTTGGGCACTGAGTTCTTAACCCACTCAACACGCATCCCGTTATCCATACAATTAGTACGTGTAACACACGTGTTACCCATAGAATAATATTACACATAATATTATTCATATAGTGAGAATATACTTGTATATTCAACAATCTCCTCATATATTCTCAATATACAAACGTACTGGATTATCTCATTAGTTCAACATGAAGCTGATTGGCTGATAGCAGTTTTTAAATAAAAGAAATGCATTACTCAATGTACAGTTCATAAGGACTAAATTAATTATAAATCCGAATAGTTCAAAAAAAAATTAAACCAAAATAATTAAATAGTTCCCAAACCATATCAAAACAGAATAGTTCACAATGACTAAACCAACTAGAGAAACCTGTCATAGTTTCAAAATCAACCAAAGCAAATAAACTTCAAGAACAAAATATGAGTTTTAAGCTCATGAACACAAGAGTCTTAAACTCAACAGAAGTTTTACCAAACAAGTGACAAATTTATTCTCGAGAGAAATAAACCAAAACTATATCCTTGCATACTGCTTTATGTTTACTCCATTTTGAGCAAATCATTATTCTGAAATCTATGTTGACAGATTCAACTCCTCCATCTTTGCTAGCTTATTGAAAACAAGAATATTAAGAGACACATCTCTAAGAATTCTAGCGAATTCTATAAGGTATCTAGTTCCACTGAAGAACTTAATACAATTCAACGATAGCTTAGCAAAATATAACGCAAGCATCACAATCAAGTTTCTTTAACAAAATAAAGAACACGAACTATTATAGTTTGCACACAAGAACTATACTATGTTTCATATTGGAATGATAGAACAATCAAATCAATTATGGTTAATTCTGAATCATCAAAATTGGAATGAAACATGACTCCATAAAAGAGATATATCATCAAAATTGGAATGATATAATGACAATTTTAAACATCGGAAATGCATCGACAAGTTTTCATGCTTTCTTTTGAAATAATGAGATGATTCAAAGTAAATTATGAGAATATATAGCATCATCAAAATTGGAATGAAAATATATATTAACAAAATTTAAATAGAACTTTTCAAATTATCTAAAGCATGCCAACTGCCTAAAATTGATGCTTAAGTTTGAACTTCTCTTTGGTTCCAATTAAATTCTAATTTTCAAAACAACTAGGATGTTAAAACTTTTGGCTCAATAGCTTTTAACTCCATATTCTCCACAGTTTTGATAATTTGATCACTTTCAAGTCTCTTAGTAAGAGCATTAGCCATATTTTATTTCAATTGCACTTTATTTATAAGAAAGTATAACTAGGCTTCTTTCAGCCTTACTGTGGTAGGGTAAAAATGGCCTGGGGGCCCAACCAGGGCCCATTACAACTCTCACTCGAGAAAGGTAAAAATAGCAATTTAGTCCGGCTTCGAACCATTGCAGGGTCGGCGCCGAACCTCAAGTTCACCCCCACAGAACTGGCCTCCTCGCATCCGACGAACCTCAGTGGTCCTCGGTCTCCGATCCGTGACAGCCCCACGGGCCGTCCCCCCTCTCTGGCGAAGCATGGGGATGACCTGGCACCGCCTAGGCCCTCCGATTCTCCCAGAAGCACAGAAGACCCACGATCAGCCATGTCAGCTCCAAATACCACCCAGGGTTTTGCCACGTCAGCCCTGTACCGCTCCTGGTATTGCCACGTCTGCCCTAAACCCCCTGGGCCCTCTGCCACGTCAGGCCCATGGGCTTTCGGGTCCAGACCCGGCCCCCAAGCGGAACCAAACCCGGTTGGGGTTCTCTATAAATACTAGACCCTCACCCACCTTTTTGAGGTAATCAATCTTTTACCACTTAAATTCACCTAGTTATTGCTACTCTCTCACAGAGACTGACTAGATCGTCGGAGGGTCCGCCACCGGGACAAACCCCGGTGTTTCAGGACCGTCTGCAGGTACACAAGACTTCGGATCCGAACCCTCTGGTCCGAGCCCAGATCTCCGCCTCATTCCGAGGTCGCCGCAGGTTCTGCCCGGTCAGCCGAGGGTCGTCAGACGAGCAGCTTTCTCCAAATACAAATTGAGTCCGAACTCACACCTGGTGCATCCACACGTCTCCCAGAAATAAACCGCATCAGGTTGGCGCCGTCTGTGGGAACACTGCTTCAAAAGCCGACCCGAGCCCGACCATCGAGCGACCTCGACAGCCGAACTCTCATGGCCTCCAAGGGCAAGGGGGCCGCGTCCTCCGTCAACCGACGGGACACACCCCCACCAAACACCAATGCCGGGCCACGCGCATCAAGGCACGGAGATTCCCATCAGGGATCCCGGCGAAGCGCCACCCGTACAGTCCAGCCCGACCTACGGGGAGTAATCGTCAACCGACAGATTAGCCGCAGCAGGGGAAGGGCCGCTTCCAACCCGGCCCCGAACCATCCGAGACCGCCGCCCGAGGGACGGAGGTCGGCACTCAGCCGCATCGGGAGGCAGCCTCCAGACCGACCACACCGGGTCGAGGGAGCCCCCGTCACTCACAAGGAGTTCCAAGACTTCCGGAGAGAAATTCTCGGAGCCCTCCGACGGACCCCCAGGGAGGAAACCGTCTGCTCCCAAACAGGGTCGGATGCCGAGACCAGCGCGTCGCGCCCTTCAACAAACTAGCCAGAAGACGATGGCATACTCCTAAGGCGCCTCCAAGAAATGGAGGATCGCCTCGATCACATAGGAGACGGCGACCGACGGGCCGCTCAGGGGTACAGACCTGTCCGACCTCCCTTCTCTGCCCCCATCCTCCAAGCGAAAATACCCAGGAATTTCCGACCACCTCAGTTCGAGACCTACGACGGCGAGGGAGATCCCGCTGATCACATGGAAGGTTTCAAAACCCTCATGATGATTCACAGCGCCTCGGATCCCCTGCTATGCCGAGCCTTCCCCGCCACGCTTCGGGGTCCGGCTTGTGAATGGTATTCGAAACTCACCCCCGGCTCCATTTACTCCTTCGACCAACTAGAGGGCAATTTTCTCGCCCACTTCGTCACCAGCCGGAAGGCGGAAAGGACTAGCACTTCTTTACTTGGGCTCAAGCAGATAGAGGGAGAGTCCTTCAGAGTGTTCGTCCGGAGATTTACCACGGAGGCAAGGTCGGTCTCCTCTCTTGATCCAAGCGTCGCCTCTGCGGCCTTTCGGCACAACGTTCGTCATGGACAGCTGAAAGCTTCTCTGGCGAAGAGACCCCCCATCGACTTTCCCGATCTCCTCAACAGGGTCGAGAAGTACATTAGGGCAGAAGAGGCCCTTAACCCCGAAGATACCAGGGAGACCATCGGGAAGGGAAAACGGAAGGTCGAAGAGGTAGAACCATCAAAGAAAGCTCCGAGGGACGCGGGGGCCATGAAGAAGGTCCCGCCGGTCCCCCGCTTCGAGAGGTACACTCCCTTGACGCATAACGTATCCGCCATCCTCTTAGAAATCGAAGACAAAGGCATTGTCCGACTACCCCCCCGATCTAATAACAACAAGAATCGAGATCAACGCTTCTACTGCCGCTTCCACAGAGATCACCGGCATGAAACCGACCAGTGCCGGGCCCTGAAAGACGAAATTGAGGAACTCATCTCCAGGGGGTACCTCTGAGAATTCACCCGAGAAGTCCCGCGGGATCAACGAGATACTAGGAACCGGAGGTCCTCGCCTCCGAACCCTACCCCAAACCGCATCCAGGGTCGGGATCCCGTATCCGAGGGAGCCACAGATACGCCCTTCGTCTTGCATTGTGTCTACGGAGGACCGATGGGAGGAGATTCAAACACTTCCCGGAAAGCCTTCATCCGGGAGGTGAATGCTGTCCACGACAATCCCTCGCCCAAGCTACAACCGATGCCGGTCTCCTTCTCAGGAGAGGACCTCAAAGGCGTTCGCCTACCCCACTGCGATGCCCTCGTCATTAATCTCCACATGGCTAATTGTGAAGTTCGCCGAATCCTCGTCGACAACGGCAGCTCGGTTAATATTCTTTTCCTCGAAGCCTTCGAGAATCTCAAGCTACCTAGAGGCAAGCTCAAGCCGGCCGGATACACCTTGCATAGGTTCTCCGGCGTCCCTGTCGTGATAGAAGGGATTGTCACCCTCGACGTTACCGCAGGATCGGCTCCTGTCAAGAGGACCGAGTCCATGGACTTCATGGTGGTCAACGTCAAGGCGGCTTACAACGCCATACTCGGCCGACCCGGACTATGCTCCCTCCAAGCGGTGCCTTCGGCTTACCATTTGAAACTCAAATTTCCCACCCCTCAAGGAGTCGGCACTGTCCGAGGTAGCCAAGAAGCAGCGCGATCATGCTACATGACCACCGTCGGGGGAGGTGTGTTCTCCCTCGACGCCGTCGAGTTCAAACCTGAGAGGGACGGCCCTGCTTCCAAACATGTCACCAAGCGGGAGGAGACCCCAGTCGAAGCCAAGTACCTAATGACACTCCTCGAAGGACAAACATAGGCTCTAGCCTGGCTAAATGTAAACCCGTTTTTGTGTAAACACTCATGTGTACAGGACCGTCTTAGCGGCCCTCCTTATCTTATGCAAAAGAGATCTCTTTTTGTTAAAATCCTAATGCCAGATAATGAGATCGGCACCTGAGTCCTCACTCCGGTATCGTCCCCAACGCCACGGTATGCTCCAACTGAATCCAACCGGGGGACTCTCCCTAAGGCCCCACTTCGATCCCTCGCGGATCGGTGGACTCTCCCTAAAAACCACCATCGTTCACTACACTACTAGCCGAAGCAAAGAAGGAACAGGATTCTTTATTCGTACCCTTTTATTTCGTCCTAAGAAAGCAAACAAAGACAGTTACAGAACCACTCCACTCATCTCAAACTAGAAGGAGTCGCCATCTTAGAGCCCCTCGGGTCCGCGGAAGGGCGGGATCACTCCGAACGAGCGACTAAAATCCCTCTCCTCGTTATGATGGCCCTTGAACTCAGCCACGGTCGACTCCCCAGCCACGGAGCTCTGGGCGTCATCTGGTCGTGTACGCTGCAACAGCAGCAGCGCAGAGGGAACCCCCTCCGCTTGCCGACCCACCGAGGAAGATGACGAGGCACCCAGCATAATCTTGTGACGGTGTATCTCCATTTCTTTCTCCGCAAAGACATCGCGAAGTAACCTCTTGGAAGTAGGCCTCGGCACCGAGGTACCCAACACTGCCTGCCCAAGGCTCGCACCGTCGAGACCCCGATCCAACATCACCCTCCTCAGTCGGCTCGCCTCCTAGCTTAAGGCTTCAGACTTATTCCGATAAAAGTTCAAAGCCGCGTCAGTGTCACGAGCCCCCCTTCGGTGGCAGACCAACGCGGCCTCCAGGGCCTCAACCTTGCTCCGGAGCCATGCCACGACGGAACGACGGGGGTCCACCTCGGGAAGGGGAGCCACAACCTACAGGAGAACCAGCCAACCCAATGCACACACGAAAGAAGGTTCAGAAAAATCCGAGTTCAAAACACTTGGCCGGTCAAAAAAACTTTTTTCCTATAAATTTAAGTACTCCTTACAAAAAGAGCGGTGGCCAGTCCGCGGGAGGCAAATACAGTCAAGAGAGGGAGAAAAGAGAGATAGAATTATACAGCTTATTGTCCCACCTCAGCGTCGACAGACGGATTCACGGATGGATCGGTCGGCGGGTCGAGAGCGGGCCCTTCTTCGCCAGGAGTCTTCGACGTTCCCTCGATCTCCATGTCGTACTCAAAATTGGACAGATCGATGGTCGGGTAGAAGTGCCTCACGTGGCTGAGGGCCTTCGCATAACAGGTGTCCTGGGCCTTGATCACCATCATCTGGCCTGTAGTCGTCACCTCTTCCTTCTCCTTGGCGAACTTCTTCTTCAAGGAGGCCACCTTCTTCCCCCACTCCGCATCCTTGGCCTCAAGCTCGAGCTTCATCTGCTGCTCCCTCTTGTGCGAACCCTCGAGCTCGATCCGCATTTCCTTCATCTCCCGCTCGCTCTTGTGCCAGGGACGCCTCGTAGAGGTTCTTCATGTTAGCCCCCTACATGCAAGCCTGCGACCAACGAGCGCAGATAAGGAAAAGACTTCCGCAGAAAAATTAACAAGGAGAATAGGGTCGACGGACTTACCAGCACGGTGGCCTGCGCCAGGCGCGTGAACGCCATCTCCACGGGCTCGCCCTCCATCGCCTTGCGGTCGCGAGGGGTCGCCAACTTCTCCACCACCTCGACGGCCTGGGCCTCCTCAGTCAGACGGTCCCCCATCCGGACCGACCAGTCAGGAGCCCACCGCTGCCGCAGCAACTCCACCACCGGGTCCTCTTCCTCAACCTCGACCAAGGGACCTTTCCCCTTGTCAAGAACGGAGGCCCTTGCTAGGCTCTGGCCCTTCGAAGCAGCCGCTCCCTTGCTCGTCTCCGAGCGAATCCTCTTGGTCCCCAGCTCGGGCTGGACCTCCGAGATGACTAGGGACGACCCCCTCGGCCTCTTCGCCGCCTCCCCCTTCTTCTCGGCCTTCTCCTTCCTCATGGCGAGCCTCTTTGCCTTGATCGATGCTTCATCCATATCTGCAGAAAAAACCATTAAGAGCAATGAGCAAGAAAGTAAGAAAGGACCGAAAGATAAGAAACAACTACATACACATAACAGCCGGGCTCAGTCCAACGCTCGCCAAGTTGGCCTCCGTCACCTCCATCCAATCGATACTGGGTGACGAATGGAGGCGCTCGACAAACCCCCACTCCTCGGCCGACAGATCCCTCTGCCTCGGCGTTTGATAGCTCGGCTTGGAGTGATTCCATCGAGTGGGAATGTCCCAGGGCTCTTCACTCCGGATCACCAGATATTTTTTCTTCCATTCCTTGATGGAGTCCGGGTGACTGTGAACGACCTTCCCCTTACTCCGGGGAGAGATGTAGTAAACATCCTCGGCCGCCGAGCTGATCATCAACATCGCACGGAACACGTTCAGCCTCAGGGGTACCTTCTGTTCCTCACACATCAGCACAAAGCAGATAATCTGCTTCCAAGAGTTCGGCCCGTACTGCATGGGGGCTAAGGAGGCCCAGTTCAGCACATCCCGAACAAACGGGTGAACTGGCAACCTCAGCCCGGAGATGAAAGCGTCAACTGGGAAGACGCAATACCAAGCAGAAAGGGGATCGGTGGGGCGCAGAGTAGAGCTCGGCAGCAACAATTCGTAGCCAGGCCCTATGTGATACGCCAGCTGCAGAACCTCCAAGTCCCCGCCCTCCAAGACAGTCGGGATCGCGTCCATCATCACCCTCCTCCGAATCGGCGAAGAGGGCTGCACACCGAAGAGCTCCTTGTCAGAAAGATCGTCGGGATACTGACGGAAAGGCTTAGGCTGAACGGGCGAACCTGTCATCAAATTGCGGAAAACAGGCGCCTGGCTCGAACCACCAGTCCTCGACCCCGCCTTCCTCGGGGCCCTCTTCCTCTCCTTGGCTCGCTCCGACGAGGGAGTAGGTAAGGGCCCCAGGCCTGTCGGCGTGAAACTCGATCCCGCACCCTGAACGGTGGATCTCCTCATCCTGTCGCCCTTGCCCCCTCCTCCTCCTCGGAAGACAACTCCAGTACCTGGATGTCGTCCGAACCATCACTGGCTTCCTCCGACTCGCTACTCTCCACCACGAAGGGACGTCGGGAGCGTGACGGCCTCATCTTGTGTACAACCTCCCCCTCACCTACTGGTTCCTCCCACGAAACTGAATCGGAAGGCTCCGCAGCATGCACCGACTCCTCCTCAAGCACGGGCTCCTCCCACGACGTCGATATGGAGGCTCGCTTCACTTCCCCCCTGGACGTCGACGCTGACGAGCCGGACTGAGCCCTATCCATCTGTGCCTAAACTAAAGGAACTTACCAACTAACCGGGGGCCGCTTCGGAAGGACGAGCCTAGTACAGCTAACTGCAAGAACGAGCGCTGAATGGTTGGAAGATTTTTTGAGAAAGAAAGCAGCAAGGAAGAAGTGGACGAGAGAAGGAGAGGGGGGAATACTTATAAAGGATAAGAGCGACTCCTCGACTTCCGCAATCACTATTCACCGATTGACGTACAACTGCCGCCTGAAAAATCGCGCCACATCCTCGAAACGCGCGCTACTGACGTCATCAGGTGCCAGGCTGGCGGCCAGACTCAGGGGTCGGTTCGGATGGAGTATACGACGGAGAAAATGTTTTTCTTAAGGTTTAAGGCGCCGTCCTTCGACAGACGCCCCGGGCTCCAGTGCTCGATCAGTTCCCCTCTCATCCCCGAGCAGCTCGGGGTTTACAGCCTCGGGTTGGCACCGAAACCCCCAACTGTTCGAGGGTGGGACAGAAACCACCATCGCCTGGAGCCCTATCGAAAGACAGAGTGGCCAACCCCTGATCGGAGGTGACCCCTCTATCTGAGGCTCTTCAGCCCCAAGACCGGAATACGGTTGGTGCCCCTCCCGTCTGGTTCTCTCTCGGGCCAAACAACCGTGTCAGGGTCGTCTGACCCGAAAAAGGATCCAGACGGCAAAGCCACCACCAATACGAGGCTCCTTTCCTACCGGTACGGATTTCGGCTATTACCCCTCTCGCCCTGATCTCCCCTGGATCTGGCTACCGTATCAAGAGCCATCAGATCCAAGAGAAGATCGGGGCAGCAGAGCAACCACCTCTCCGACACCGCCAGGGTTGAAAATTGTTGCAAAAGACAGGCGTCCGCCGAAGCAGACACCTCCGATGGCCAATAGACCACCGCTGCTGTGATCAAACCCACTGTGGGGGGAGAGGTATTTATAGCCTCCCCCATAGACCAACCATTATGACACGGGGAAAGCCAATCGACGGAAGCCCATGCGCCATCTGCATTTATTAGGCAGCGCCATTAATGCCCCTAGGAAATTGGACCATCGCACAGTCTCCGGAGAGCCTTCAATGCTCCGCAGAAACGGCGGGCTACCCCCGCCCAAACGCTCTAAGGCACGACAGTTCGACATCACCCTTGTTGACCTGTAATCCCTCGCCAGCTCGAGGTCAGGTCTAGCACCAGGGTAGTCTTCTCAGGAAGGCTCCACGGCTCGTCATCGCCCTTGCCGACCCATAATCCCTCGCCAAGCTCGAGGTCAGGTCTGGCACCAGGGAGGTCTTCTCAGGAAGGCCAACGGCTCGCCATCACCCTTGTTGACCCGTAATCCCTCGCCAGCTCGAGGTCAGGTCTAGCACCAGGGTAGTCTTCTCAGGAAGGCTCCACGGCTCGCCATCGCCCTTGCCAACCCGTAATCCCTCGCCAAGCTCGAGGTCAGGTCTGGCAACAGGGAGGTCTTCTCAGGAAGGCCAACGGCTCGCCATCACCTTTGTTGACCTGTAATCCCTCGCCAGCTCGAGGTCAGGTCTAGCACCAGGGTAGTCTTCTCAGGAAGGCTTCACTGCTCGCCATCGCCCTTGCCGACCCGTAATCCCTCGCCAAGCTCGAGGTCAGGTCTGGCACCAGGGTGGTCTTCTCAGGAAGGCCAACGGCTCGCCATCACCCTTGTTGGCCCATAATCCCTCGCCAGCTCGAGGTCTGGTCTAGCACCAGGGTAGTCTTCTCAGGAAGGCTTCACGGCTCGCCATCGCCCTTGCCAACCCGTAATCCCTCGCCAAGCTCGAGGTCAGGTCTGACACCAGGGTGGTCTTCTCAGGAAGGCCAACGGCTCGCCATCACCCTTACCGACCCATAATCCCTCCTCATCTCGAGGTTCGGTCTGGCACCAGGGTACTCTTCTCAGGAAGAAACAACAGCTCGCGTCACCCTTGTCGGCACATAAATCCCTCGTCATCTCGAGGTTGGGTCGAGCACCAGGGTACTCTCCTCCGAAAGATTCAACGATTCGCCATCCCATTTCCACGACCATGAACACTCCTCCTCGGCTAGCTCCCGTACCCCCGCAGGAGTGGGGGGCTTGTGTGGTAGGGTAAAAATGGCCTGGGGGCCCAACCAGGGCCCATTACAACTCTCACTCGAAAAAGGTAAAAATAGCAATTTAGTCCGGCTTCGAACCATTGCAGGGTCGGCGCCGAACCTCAAGTTCACCCCCACAGAACTGGCCTCCTCGCATTCGACGAACCTCAGTGGTCCTCGGTCTCCAATCCGTGACAGCCCCACGGGCCGTCCCCCCTCTCTGGCGAAGCATGGGGATGACCTGGCACCGCCTAGGCCCTCCGATTCTCCCAGAAGCACAGAAGACCCACGATCAGCCATGTTAGCTCCAAATACCACCCAGGGTTTTGCCACGTCAGCCCTATACCGCTCCTGGTATTGCCACGTCTGCCCTAAACCCCCTGGGCCCTCTGCCACGTCAGGCCCATGGGCTTTCGGGTCCAGACCCGGCCCCCAAGCGGAACCAAACCCGGTTGAGGTTCTCTATAAATACTAGACCCTCACCCACCTTTTTGAGGTAATCAATCTTTTACCACTTAAATTCACCTAGTTATTGCTACTCTCTCACAGAGACGGACTAGATCGTCGGAGGGTCCGCCACCGGGACAAACCCAGGTGTTTCAGGACCGTCTGCAGGTACACAAGACCTCGGATCCGAACCCTCTGGTCTGAGCCCAGATCTCCGCCTCATTCCGAGGTCGCCGCAGGTTCCGCCCGGTCAGCCGAGGGTCGTCAGACGAGCAGCTTTCTCCTTCAAATACAAATTGAGTCCGAACTCACACCTGGTGCATCCACACGTCTCCCAGAAATAAACCGCATCACTTACTATACTCCTCTGGCTATTATAGAGTGAGTTATGAGTTACGGTGCATTGTTGTTTGATAGTCGATGAAAAGAATTAGAGAGTTACTTAAACTTCTTAATGGATGACTAGCAACAAGTTCTTCAATCCACTTAGCCTCTTCCCCTGCAGAGGATAACACATAAAAGTTTGATTTCATGAATGATAGCATAGTGCATGTTTACCTTTTAATTTCCATAACATTTATGTTCATTCTAGTGTAAACACATATCCATTAGTCATCGACTTCCACTAAATTCTCAGCATTATAATGCATCAGATCATCCATTCATTCATGAAGGATGACTAGAGTAGCACAAAGCAAACTCTTGAGTACCTCTCAAGTAACTCATTAGCCTCTTAGGGCTCTCCAATGTGTATTAATAGGACTAGTACTGAATCTGCAGATCATACATACTTCAAAGACTATGTATGTTAGTGCAGATCTTTGTATATATGAGACTTTCAATAAGTTTAGAATGATCTAGCTGTTTCATAGTTGCACTATCATTAGGTGTCAACCTTTATCATAATCATAAGGTGTTTCAAAACACATTTTCAGTCACTATATCCCTACTTTTGGAACACATTATTGATTTAATGAGTTTGACTAAGGGTTATCCCTTGCCAACCCAAACTCACTCTTATATATGGTGTCCACAACACGCAGGTGTTTCATGCAGAAATCTTTGGATAACACAGTTTTAACTTTATTTGTAATAGAGAGGTCACTTCCAATCAACAAGCATGTCAACAATATACAAATAAATGAGAACAATTATATCTGACTCACCATAGAATTAAAGAAATTTATCGGAATTACTTGATTCAAATATAAGCTCTTTAAAAGTCTGTCAAATTATTTGTGCCTCAAGATTAACACATATTTTAAAAACATACAATGATTTTACCAATTTGTCAATCTAGCTCACTAAACATATTAGTGCAAACTTTTTAGTACAAAACTGTTAAGTACAAAACTTTTTAATACAAAACAACAAGTACAAAACTTTTAGTACAAAACTGTTTAAACATGTTTCATGAATAACAAAATTTTAAATAGATGTAAGAGCAAGAAGAATACTTAATGTAGCAATATGGCAGACATGTGAGTAGACTTCAAACAAATCTTCCCCACTTATTTTAGTCAATACTTTAGCTGCTAAAATGCATTAAAATTGCTACTGAACATTTCAAAATTTAGTTTCCTCTACAAAACCCCACTTACTATAGTTTTAGCCCATTTTCGAAAAATCAACTAAATTAAAGTATTATTGTATAATAATAAATTTATTTCATTATCTAGTAAAGACTCTTCTTGGCTCATTTGAGATTGAAGTTTTAAGTGTCAGTAAGGCTGGTTCTTGATTCCAACTGTGAATCATTTACGTGTCAGTAGGACTAGATAATGTCATACATTTATCTTTGATGAACACATCTTCAAAGAACTCTGCAAATCTAGATTCTTCTAAAACTCAGTAGATAGATCCAATATCTGTCCATAGAACTACATTCTGTACTTTCTAAACACACAAATATTTGTTATAGGTCCTACTTTAGGCCTTCTAGGGTCATGTACTCTAATAAATGTACCGCACCACATGTTTTCACTTTAACAAAATTATTTGTGATTCTATCTCATAGTCTACAAGGTGTAAATAATTTAGAGTGTAATAGCATATTAGGAATATGATTAACAATACAATCTCACACACAACTACACAAAGTCAAACAACAGTCAATAATATAGAATTCAATATTTTACTAAGTGTTTGATTCTAACTTTTGTCAATACCGTTTTGACTGTTGTAATTAGAGTGCACTAGAGATTATGTCAAATGCAAACTTCTCTTAAAGTGTTGAAACATATTCACCACCTCTATCAAATCTGAAATATTTTGATCTTAGCATTTAACTAGATTTTTAATTCATCAAAATAACGAGTGCTGCATCCTCCATAAATATATGAAAAACATTCAATAATCATCTACATAGGTGATTAAATACTTTGGACCAATCATCGTCTCATCTAATCACAAAGATACTGAGATCACAAATATCAGAATGTATTGACTCAAGAAGTTGTGCGCTCCTAGAGACCATACTAAATAGTTTTCTATTGATCATAATGAGAGCACCACTTTCATATTTGTCATATTTAATAAAGTTTCATTTAGCAGAGTTATGAGTTTTAATTATGGAAAACAATTTATATATAGTTCACATGTCCTAGTCTATTATGACTTGTTTAAGGACTACGCAAATTAGAACTACTATTGTCAATTACTTTGTTTGTTAAACTCAACTTACACATGCCATTGACTATGATTTGCACATTATAAAATAATAACAATATGAGTTATTACACAATTACTCTACCACATTTCATAAACTATTTGCTTTCTCTTGTGGATCTAATATTGTCCATATGCTCAAACACATTGAGCGAAAAGTTCATTTCTTTATTCGTTCTTCATCATCTTCGAAACACAAAACGAGATAATGACTAACATATTATAATTCAACTTTGCACACACAGTACAGTGAACGAGAAAAAACAAAACGTAACTAATGGAGTCATATCCTACACTAAAAGATGCTCTCTCCTAAGTTACAAACATTTGTTATACATCTTATACATCAATTTTTATTAGAGAAGCAAAATACAATCTCACACAAACTGCGAACGATGAATTTAGCCAATATGTCTATACACATAGTATGACAATGCACATTAAACAATTTAAAACATGCTAGTTTCAAAATGAGAAAAATTATGATCTAAAACTCTCAATCATGTGATCAAACGCACAAAACGTTAACACATTCATCACATAAAAATATTAAGAAAGATTAAAGTAGATCATACCGACACTTCAAGTTAGAAGTGTTTTTCAAATTCGATGGAGAAGCCTGCATAGTGCAGACATCCTACAAATCCATTGTCTCCAATATACACAATTTGTGAGTAACTTTGAAGTTCCTACATTCATTAAATTGTTAAAGGTTAGCCAATTAAACGAATTATTAGCTCTATTTAATTTTGAGAACAATTTAATTAGAGATACAATTTTGTAGTCAAACTTATAATTTAACTTACCAAAATAAATATTTGATCCTTAGCACGTAGCCAAAACAGTTATTCAAACATGTATTTAATTAAACAATAGATACTCAAGCTTTGAACTTTAGCACTTAGCAACATATCAATAGTATAATTCAAAACATAGACTTAGAACAAATGTTTTGAACTTTTAGCACGTAGCAAAATATTTAACAAATAACTTCAATCCATATATGGAAAAGTACAAGACTTATCTTTCGCTTCAATCGAGTAAACTTGGGTCAGTTTGGGAACAAATCCAAACAACCAACCATCCCATGTGCACATGAAAGAAGGGGATGAGTCAACAGAAACACCATCAAGAGGATCAGAAGCTAGGGTTGAACACCAAACACCGAAACCGAGATCCAATAAAACTCAAGCACCTAACACCACAACACCAAATACCGGATCTAATCCCCCACACCAGATTCAACCATTAAGAATCCTAATTTTGTTTAGATCCGAGTCAAACTCAGTGGCGGGATCCCCTCTTCAAACCCAAACACACAACACCCAAATCGTTCAATGAACAAATCAGATTTGGTCAGATCCAGTCCTGATTTTGGTGTGTGCTCAAGAAAGAGGAGAAGGGGGTCGCGGGTGCGACGACTGGCGGTGGCTTGTGGTGACGGCGGCGGTTGCGGTGGCTATCGGCAATGACTACGACGACTGCAAAACAGCGACTGCGCCTCGAGTCGACGACGTTGGCGACTGCAGATATGTGACTGCACCTCGAGTCGACGACGGCAGTGGCTGCACACGGCAACGTGCGTCGGGATATGGTGATCCTTTTTTTTTCTCTTTATAAATCTCACAAATATTAACTAAATATCACAAGATTGTTAGAGATTGTGAGAGACAGTGGCGGAGCCACACCAAGACCAGGGTGAGCGGCCGCTCACAAATTTTATTTTAATTTTTTTAAATGTAAGCCCATACAGCCCGCTCCCACCGAGGCCCACACTCACACACTACCCGACCCGATCCACTCCCTCTTTTCTTCCGTTACTCTCTTCTACATTTTAAATTTTCTTTTCTCGATCTCCTAAAAAACCTAGCTTCGAAACCCTCAATTCCTCTCTCAAATCCTCCTCCCCAACCTCTCACTGCCATCTCCGTCGTCTCCTCAATTCCGTCATCGTCATCTACGAAGGCATCGAAGTCGGCGAGTCGCTCATCTTCGAAGGCGTTGAAGTTCCCAAGTCGCTCATCTGCCAAGTGCCAAGGCATCATCCTCATTTCCGAAAAATCTCACAAGGATTTCGGTCGTCATTTTCACACTCAGAGTCAGGTATACTTCATATTTAAGAATATAAGATAATTATTTGAGATTTGAGATTGTTCAAAAAAATTTATTTAAAAAAAAAAGATTTGAGATTGTTGAGAATATGAGCGGATGCTACAGATCTAGGTTTGAAGTTTAATATTTGAGAATATGAGAAAATTTGAGATTGAAGTCGCAAGTCACAATTTCTATTGAGATTTGAGTCTGTTAAAACTTATAACTAAGCTTGAGATTTCAAGTATTAGTATTGATTTCTTATGAGACATTAGTAGAAAATTGAGTGACCATTTAGGCCATTTTTTAGAACACAATTTAAATAACTAGGAAATTGATTTTCTATTATAATTATTTCTAATTGATCAGTAGCTTATCCTTCTATTTAGGCATGACTGTTTTTGATGAATTTGGTTTGCTCGTCATTAGGAAATAGGAATGAAACCTAACTTCCTAAAGCATGATGAAATTATAATCTAGTACCTTAATTGAAAGACACGCTATTTGTTTGATACTAATTTAATTTTTAACAATATTCAAACAGTTATGGATGATTTTTTTTAGATATAGTGATTTTGCTCTCGGTAGATGAAACTCCTGGCTCCGCCACCGATGAGAGATAATAACAATAGAAATTAGGGTTAATATCCTAAACTAAGGTGCTTGAGATAATTACCCTAGGTATCAAGATTGGAATCCCTAGACTACTATCACAAGCCAGTATTTATCTATTTATAGGATAAATACTGGTTTGGGTACTGGGCTCTTAACCCACTCAACCTGCGTTCCGATATCCATACAATTAGCACGTGTAACACACGTGTTACCCATATAATAATATTACACATAATATTATTCATATAGTGAGAATATGTTACAAATTTTGTTTACAATAAAGCCAAATTCGAGAAATTTATTCTCTTTGTTACAACTTTGGTTACAAAAGGTTTGGCATAAATCCGAATGATTGAGAGGCACAAAAACCAGAGAAGGAGGAGAGAAATGAAACCAATAAACTGAAATAAAATAATAATAATAATAATAATAATAATAATAATAATAATAATAATAATAATAATAAAATCAAACTGATTTGATATCGAGGTTTGTGTAGCACACAATCTCCTTAAAACAGTTTTTGCCTTGTCCGGGTGCTGGAGCTAGTTGAGGCGCTTGTCTCCCAGGATGCAAAGGCGAAGAGGGTTCACATAGACACCACGTAACGCTCTCGAACTGGTAGCGCTAGAACTCTATCACCTATACCGAATGAACTTATACAACGGAACAGAACAAAACAAAGAAGAAGAGAAGAGATATTGTGTAGGGAAGACCGTGAGGGAGGGGGGGGGGGGCTCTATTTATATGGCCGGGGTTAGAGACTTGTAACGACAGACAAGGCTATGAATGCCTTCAACATAACAGCAGACAACCTATTGAATACGTACACTGTAACGGCAAATAGCAGTCAATGCCTTTGAATGCCTTCAGTGTAACTGCAAACAATCAAGTGAATGCATATACTGTAACGGCAGACAAAATATTTACTACTGCACTGAAATGGTAGACAAAACCATTTCTGCATTTATAATAGCCATTTACAAAGGAAAAAATCAAAACTGCAACAAAAAATGGCTCTGTACGGGGTGGGGTTATGTCGGTCCAACATTCGTGTCCGCAGGACGTGCGGGCACACACAAGCCGCATGTAATCCGGTCCGAGATCTGCACCCCCTGCGCGCGAGAGAGAGAGCCTCTTGTCTGATTATCTTATAATGCTTAGAAAGAGGTTGTTATATATTCTCTTCAAATTCCTTTGATATTTCCGATGTGGGACTGCCATTTTCAAAAATGAAAACGACTCACTTTGAGAGACAATTTCTCAGTCACCCCTTAACCGTTTTTAGCAAATAAATATATGATTTTGATCTACACACGAAGGAGAACACAAATCCATCAAGATCTCTCAATAATTCATTGAGGATCTTTCTCAAAAAATTGCTCAGAAACTGATTTGTAAATGGTGTATAAAATACCCATTTTCTAACATTCTCCACATGAATGAAAATTGACGACCATAGACGCGACACATTGACACGAAAGACTTGGTGATAGAATTCAGCGGTTGATATGTAACGCCCCGAATCCCAAATACACTGAATTCGAGATGTTCTACAGGATCTTTTCACTTTCTTTAGTACAATTTTACAGGGAAATTTAAAACTTTTCATCATACATCAAAGTTTACATCAATATTACACTTTTATTTTGCACAGCGGAAGTAAAATACATCAATTAAATAAAAGTACAACAGCATGGTATAATCTTTAAGCATCCATTCTTCTTTAATCTTTAACATGTCATTTACCTGCATATAAGACTGTGGGTATGTCAGTTTATTCAACCGACGAACATTATACACGGCCATCCTCTCTATGCCGGAAATAGCATAACTTAACTTTCCATATTTAACAAACACAAACTTGTCACATTCAAACTAAAGGGACTACCCTATTGATGTCGTGTTGTGATTGTGCACTTAATCCTTAATGCATTTATTTATATTACATGACACTAATGCGCACTTG
This sequence comes from Hemerocallis citrina, assembly GCA_017893485.1. Classification (NCBI taxonomy): domain Eukaryota; kingdom Viridiplantae; phylum Streptophyta; class Magnoliopsida; order Asparagales; family Asphodelaceae; genus Hemerocallis; species Hemerocallis citrina. The sequence goes on along the minus strand of JACEHZ010000534.1, from coordinate 1,130,569 downwards.
TTCGGATTCTATGCATCCCATACTACATAGGTCCGAGGGCAAGCCCTTATCCGTTCTTCATCTTCATAGGGTTCAATCCCCCGGTATGACTTAGTCTACTACTGTAATTACGGTAGTGTCTTAGATGTCCTATGATCTACGAGCCCATGTCCAGATAGCCTGGAGGGGAATCCCACGCACTGACACGACGCATCGAGCAGGCAACCTATGGATAATTTAGCCTCCGCCATGGAACAATGGCACCACCCATAGTCACTCGAACATCCCACGAGCGTCGCCACCGGGACGGTACTCGGGAGCAGTATCCACGTCATGTCACGACGCATCGTGAAGAACCTGTGAATACCCTCTCGCCGCAAATCCGTTGGCCCCCATACCCGTGTTTTTCTTCTACTTTCATCACGTCTCCACTATGTACTAATCCTTAGTTTTATTAAAAATCATGAACAAAATTAATCTCTAGAGTTAGCCTCTCCATCAACCGGACTTATTCATTTATTTCAACATGACTAACCTTGGTCTAATTTCATTTCATTTCATTTCCTTTCTCAATGCCGGGGAGACTTAGCTACTCTATTTCAAATTTCATTTCACAATCTTCAACTTATAAATTTTCATGTTGAGTTCTCATACTCACATGTATATTCTCTTTTCAATTCATGACTTCAATTTTGTTCACAATACTTATCAATTATCACATCACAATAATTCTACATTACTAAACAATGTACACACTTCATATTGTTCCACAAGTGAGAAAATAATTGCATCATGTCACATAACCACATTTCTTTTTGCCAAATCAACTCTTAATGTTTCAATTCACTTATTCTTTCAAGTTATGATTTCATATCAATAATCCATATAGAACCATTTGTCTATATATGCATTTTAACTCCAAACCATGGTTAGGTTCATTCAAATAATTGCCAAATCCTTCTTATAAAATTCCTTACATTTTTATGAGAATAACCATATTTTTTTCACATTTTTTGGACATCTAAAAAGCCCAAAAAAATATTTTTTTATATATGCCAAGGGTGAGAATCGAACCCAGGCACAACGGAAACAAAGCCAAGAGCACCCGCCGTTCGGCCGAACTGTGCTAGCGATATAAAGGGGGCGAAATTAATACTTATTGTTTTCGGGCCGAAAGTTATAAGCTTTCAAAATTGTATAGAAAAATGTTGCGAACACAGGGGTTCGAACCGATCGACCCAGAGAAGCCAACCGCACACAGTGACCGCCTGAGCTACTAGCTCAGGTTGTCACAGTATGAATTAAAAACTTTTTGAATCAATTTGCCACTGTTATCAAAATACTCGATGTTCAACTAAACTTTGTTTCATATTGCTTTTGTGAAAGTTACTGAAAAGTTCCAGATTAGCTTCCCTTTACATGATCTTCATATCAGCATGATTAAAATAATTTTTGCACTAATAAAAATATATTTTTCACACAATCCATGAATTATTCATTAAAACTACTAATTTTTCATTTTCGACATTGAATAACAATGGATCTTCTAAACTTTTCATTCACAATTAATTTACTGTTATTAAATCTCTTATTCAACATACATATCTATACACTTTTTTTTTGAATTTATCCAACCCATAATAACCCAAAAATATCTTTTTCAAACATAAATTAGCACTAATACAAGTACTAACTTTTACATACAATTAGTGATGGTAATAAAAGTATTTCTTTTAAATCAACAATACTCCTAGTCTAATCATGTACATCACAAATTATATATCCACTTATCCATTAACAAGCTCACAACTCAAATAAAGTTACTCTTTCAAAAAGCGTGCTCTTTCTTAATTAATTTCATGCTCTCAATTTTCAATTAAACTAGCATTCTCATTCGTAATTTCAAACATCAATACTAACATCATTCTTAGGAAAATTGAACCACTATCATTCATTTATTCTAATAAGCATGGAGAGTTCTACACACAATTTAATCACATACAAATCAAACACCACATTTCAATCAATTCGTAAACTAACTTCTCAATTAAAGTGGGTTCTTATTAGTATTTTTCATGCATAATTTTGATAGTTAAATCTAACATGGATCTCTACTTTAGAAATATGAAAGGTTTACCCACCTTGAATGGACTAATATTAAAATAAGACTATAGTTTGGAAAGATATAATTTGCATATGAAAATAGCCATGAGAGGGGGGGTATTTATACTAGAAAACAAGTGAAATGGAGGGCCAAGATTGATTAGTTGGTTGAAAGATGGAGGGCCAATATTAGAGTAGGAGTTATAAAAACTACCCACATCCACATAACTACCTCCATGAACACCATGACTATTTTCAAAACTCCCTCCAAAAAGCATGCCCACCGGCCAAGGAAAATGTGTGCAATGCACGTGTACGTGTAGTGCACGTGCATGCAACTAGGCCAAAATTGTACATTTTAATTTTTTATAAAAATAGATTAGTTATAAAATAGTCTTCTACATGACAAGTTTAAATAAAAAAGAGATTAATCTATGAGCATTATTTTTGGGCCAAAATAGTTATTAAAATAAATAAAATAAAATACATTTGGGCTTTTAAGAAAAAGGCCTTTTAATTAAATTAAAATAAGGCTTTCTATTTCTATTAAAATAGGGCAGCAGCAAAAACTCGACTGAGAACTCAGAATAATTTGGTGGGAAGGCAGGATCTCCATTCAATTATTGCATGCCTGCCTATGGCGAAACCCCGCAACAAATGAACTCAATGGATCAAAAGTATGTAGCTGAAGAGTTCTGACAACAAATCCAAAGCAACAAAAGATAATACCAAAGGAAAAAAACAGAATCTGCATAAGCAGAGCAACATTAAGTAGAATTTTATGGATAAAATCACTGTGATGGTTTTACAGATAATTCTCTAATAATTAAAATGATGGAAGATAGTGCACTTTTTAATGACTGAGGGGCCCACGGTGGGGGTAATTGCTGGTTTTTGGTTATAATTGGTTGTTAACAATATATTATAAATTCTTAACTCTACCTTACTTTTACCAATTAACAAGCTTCCTGACCTCCACATGTCCCTTCTAATTCAAGAGCGGACTCCTTTGAAAGTAAAGAAGTGGCAGACAAGTAATCTGCTCTCAATCCAGCTTTAGAAAATAGTTCGGCTCGATCCCGCGGGTCTGCTGTTCTTTTTTGTTATATATATATTTTGGGTTTGGATTTTGATGTTGTTCAATTATCTGTTATGGTTTTAGTTAATTTGATATTATCAAATCAGTAGATAGATATGGTTCAGTTATGATTTAGTTATCATTTTTTTTTGGATATTATCTTGACCTTATCCATCTACAAATAAAGTAAAATCATAAAATTAAGGAAAAGATAAAATTTTGGGAAACAATTGAATTCAAATTATGGTTTTGGTTTTCTTATGAATATCTAATATTTTGAATAGATCAATTGAAACAAAATATTGTCAGAGTGACCTCTTTTGTGTAGATTAATTTATTTAAAACATCAAGATGATTGTGTGTTTGTAATTCATGCGTTTATTAACTGGCCCAAAGGTAAGTTGATATTTGGTCGAATTTCAAACACATCTGTGGTAATAAATATGTGACAATTATAAGGTATTCCATGTAAACAATAAGTCAGTCCAAAGAATGACTTATTATTTGACAGGATTTATTGTCAATATTTGATTACTACAACAAGAGTACCGCTTACAGTTAATGTTACTGTCCAAAGACTTGATATTAACGTTGTGCCTGGTATTTTGAGATAGGATTAACCATTATTTGAATTTATTGTTTTATATGGATTCTCATGTAAGCTTATTTTGTTTTTTTTTTTTTGTTCTATATTCAGCTAATGTATCTTCTGCTACCTCAATAACTGCTAACATCAATTCTATTCCCATGCTTAATGGGACAAATTTCAAGGAATGGAAAGGGACCATACTGATAACTCTTGGCTGTATGGAATTAGACAATGCATTAAGGGAAGAACAACCTCCATCTCTCACTGTGGAAAGCACTCTTGATGATAAAAAGGGTATTTGAGAGATGAGATCGTTCAAATCGCATGAGTTTAATGATTATGAAACACAGCATTCCAGAAGCCTTTAAGGGCACAGAATCCGATGGGATTACTAAGGCCAAAGATTTTCTCGATCAAATTGAGAAACATTTTGCTAAAAATGATAAGGTTGAAATGACTACACTTCTAACTTCTTTGATGTCTATGAAGTATAAGGGTCGAGGAAATGTAAGGGAGTACATTATGAAAATGTATCATGTTGTTTCAAGACTTAAGGCACTCAAGCTTGAATTTCCTGAGGACTTGCTTGTGCTTATGGTTTTGGTATCACTTCTTGCACAGTTTAATCAATTCAAGATCAGTTACAACTGCCAAAAGAAAAAATGGACTCTAAATGAGCTCATTTCTCATTGTGTGCAAGAGGAAGAAAGGTTGAAACAAGATAAGACTGAAAGTGCTCATTTGGCCAAAGCCTCTAAGGATAAGGGCAAGAAGAGAAAATCTGAGGATGAAAAAGCTATGGATCCAGCTCAAAAGAAACAACATAAGGATATAGAGAGTTGTTTCTTTTGTAACAAGCCTGGACATATGAAGAAGAAATAACCTAAATATCACGCATGGCGTGTAAAGAATGGTATGTTTCTTACTTTGGTCTGTTCTGAAATTAATTTATCTTCAGTACCTAAAAACACTTGGTGGATAGATTCTGGTACTACTACTCACATAAGTGTTTCTATGCAGGATTGCCTGAGCTGCCGTAAGCCAAATGATGTTGAAAGACATATCTTCGTGGGCGATAATCGGTAGAAGTGGAAGCAATTGGGCATTTTTGGTTGTTATTAGGAACTGATTTCTTATTTGGATTTGAAAGACACTTTTGTTATTCCGTCTTTTAGACGAAATTTAATTTATGTTTCTTTGTTGAACAAATTTGGTTATTATTGTTCATTTGGAAACAATCAGTTTAGTTTGTTTTTAAATTTAAATGTTGTTGGAACTGGTTATTTGAATGCTTATGACAACCTTTATTTGTTTGAAACAATTGCATCCTATAATGAAACCTTGCATATAGAGTTACGTGGTACTAAAAATAAATTAAATAAAGAAAATTCGGCGTCATTATGGCATGAGTGCTTAGGTCATATCTCAAAAGGTAGAGTTGAGCGTCTTGTGTCTGATGACATTTTGGAATCCTAGGACTTCACAAGACTTTGATGTCTGTGTAGACTGCATAAAGGGAAAACAGATCAAAAATAAGAGATTAGGTGCTAATATTCTTAATGTTAGGTACTATGAACGCATTTATTACTTACTTCGAGAAAGCTTAGTCATGGTCTCCACAATCCAGAACATGTTCTTATAGTGTTGCATTCTCTGTTCTAAAGTTTAGTTCTGGTTTGGAGTTAAACATAACATTCTGATCATATTTTCTCGAATAAAAAAGGGTAGTATTAATTAGACATTTATGAAATGACCAATAATTTTAATGAAGAAATAAGTATTCAAACCAGTTTATTATATCTTAGCTTAAGAATATGGTTTGCAAATTGACAAAATCCATCTATGGACTCAAGCAAGCTCCTCATCAATGGTACCACAAGTTTCATCAAGTAATTATCTCATTTGGTTTTGAGATGAATGTAGTTGATGATTGTGTGTATCACAAGTTCAGTGGGAGTAAGCATATATTCCTAGTTCTATATGTCGATGACATATTGCTTGCCACTAATGATATAGATTTATTGCATGAAATTGAAAAGTTTCTGTCCAAGCATTTTGAGATGAAGGATCTTGGGTATGCCTCTTTTGTATTAGGAATTCAGATACACCGAGATTGTTCTCGAGGTATTCTAGGATTATCACAAAAGGGATACATCAATAAAGTACTCAAAAGATTTGGTATGCAAGATCGTAGACCAGGGGATACCCCTGTTGCTAAAGGAGACAAATTTAGTCTTAATCAGTGTCCTAAAAGTAACATTGAAATTCAGGAAATACAAAAGATCCCTTATACATCAGCTATTGGGAGTCTAATGTATGCTCAAGTATGTACGCGTCCGGATATTGCGTACATTATTGGGATGTTAGGCATGTATTTAAGAAAACCTGGTATGGACCATTGGATAGCAGCCAAGAGGGTCATGAGGTATCTTCAGAGAAGAAGACTACATGCTCACATATAGAAAATCTGATCATTTGGAGGTCGTAAGGTATTCTGATTCTGATTTCACTAGGGTGCCAAGATAGCAAAAGTCTACATCAGGCTATATTTACCTGTTAACTGGAGAAGCTATATCCTAAAAAAGTGCCAAACAGACACTTATAGCTTCTTCCACTATGGCAGCATAGTATGTAACATGCTATGAGGCATCGAATTATGGAATATGGCTGCGAAATTTTCGTCACTGGGCTGTGCATTTTGGAGAATATAGAAAGACCACTCAAGTTATTTTGTGACAATAAGTCAGCAGTGATGTATTCCAACAACAACAGGAGTTCGACAAAGTCGGAACATATTGACATAAAGTTCCTAGTTGTGAAAGAAAGAGTGCAAAGTGGACAGATGTCCATAGAGCACATTGGGACAAACTCCATGATAGCGGATCCGCTCACAAAGAGATTACCACCCAAGGTCTTTTATGAGCATACCGCTCATATAGGTGTTGTATTATTTGAGGATATCATGATTTAGTGGGAGTTTGTATTTTATTTGCATTATGTTGTGTGAGACATTTATACATTTGGTTATTTTCTGATCAGAAATAAAGAATTCAGTTTTCTCACTCATTTGTCATGTTTTGGTTCTGACCTCACTTAAGTTTTAAAGAGGACCAGTTGGAAATAGGCATGTGTATAGATCACATTGCATGAAATTTCCATGCTACACATTCATACTTGATCTATGTCGTTTGATTATGTTGATATATGTGACCATTGATGAATTTAGTTACGATAAATGTAATGAAAATTGCTTTGATCCTATATTTACATGATTAATGGACGAGATTGTTTGGCTATGCTTTTGGTTATAATAGCAAAATTTTGAGCTCATAAAGAATGTACATTTATAAGGAGTAACATATGTGGCCCAAGTGGGAGATTGTTGGCAAATAATCTATGTGGGCTCACATATGTGACTAAATGTATAATTGCTATTCTAAAGTCTAACCCAAATTAAAGTGATCTAATCAAGATTAAGTAATGGGTTAAAAGCATATAATTTAAAGTGTGATATAACACGTGTAGAGACCGTAAAGTAAATTTCTTATTTTGTGATAGGCAAAATTGAAAATCAATAATTATTAATTAGGGTTATGGTCCCCTATATATACGCATCTTCTTATTCCATCTGCAATCCCATCAACAGAAGAATAGAGAGACGGCCTCTCATAGAATTGCGTATCATATAGGAAGATCCAAACCCTCTGCGCAATCTCCATCAATGGCTTCAGGTTAGTGTTTCCGCTTTTAATGTTCTTCTTCTTTTGTTTTAGCAATGATCTATAGTTTCATGATTTAGGATTTTATATTAAAGCACTTTTGCAACATGATTAAGATCTAGATTCATAGAAACATGTTTTAGGTTGTTATTAATGTTTTATACATGTTCTTAAGTGTATATAAAATTCCAACACACTAATCCATCCACCTCCCGTCTAATATCGCCAACTTCGAGTTTAATTTTCTCTGTGATCGCCTCTATCTCTTCAAACTCCTGTGGTGGGTAAACACAAGCACCAAGCTCCCTAACTTGGGAACCAATCTCTTCTGCTTAATAATCTCTCCAAATGCTCGATAAAATCCTTTGAATCATAGTTCTATAGTTGAACTCTTGCGCAAAGTGGATAAGAAAAGGATTGTCTCTTTAAAGGCATCAAGTGAATTAAAAGCAACGTCGGTGACTATTTGGGCAACAAACATCTCCTCGGTGGAGAGATCTTCACTGAAATCAACAGCATTATAACTATCAGCGTTTTCATCAAAGAGTAGCGTCAGCTGGGGAGGTAGCATCAGAAGTAGAGCTGGTATCAGCTCCTCCACTATCCGTACCCTGACCCGAATCCAGACTTGTAAGAACCGGGTCCGGATCTAAGTCCGGATCCTATTTAAAAAAATCTACCCGTGAGGTTCAGTAGTGGAGAATAAATATTTGCACTTAAGTATTTTTGCACCTGATACCGTACAGTTCCAACAATTTTTTGCACTTAAGTACACGAATAAATATTATATTTACATATTTATCTTCAATAATTACTTTTATATGTATATCCCTATAACTTTATTATTCAAATTCCATATTTTTGGGGATATTTTTTTATGGGTATGGATCCGGATCCGGATCGGTTCTACTTTGAGCGGACCCGAATTTAGACCCGAACCTGGAAGTGCATCGGATCTTATTTTAGGATCCGGGCCCGGACCCGTTTTGGTCTAATGCCGGTTCCGGGTTGGGTCCAGGTATTGGTTAAATGTGACACTGCTAATCAGAAGTAGGTTTGAGTTCCTTCATTTCACTGTGGACATCCTTCACGGAGATAGCTGCCTGAGTTTTAGCACGGACAATGGTTGTGCAGTTAGAAGTAGGAGACTTTTTAGGCAGTGCATGCTTCCCAACCAAGCCAGAGAGTTGAGGGACAATCAACCTCTGTCTGGAATTATTGGTAGAAGAGTCTGGAAAAGTAAAATGAAGTGACGAAAAATCAGTCATCCAAGGAAAATAGGACGAAAGCTTCAATTTCTTGGAACGAAATATCAACCAACTTGATCTTTTGATATCTTCTATATTGATATAGATCCCTAAATCAATATGGAAGGATTAATCATAATGGTAAAAATCGCAGCAGCAAATTAGGGCTGTACGATTTCAGCATAAATCCTAAAGGTTTTACATGCAGATTAGTTATAATGGACCTCTTTAATTGATCTGGGCCTTCTTCAGGCTCATCTACAAACCATTAAAAATGACTAGGCTCATTAAGAGAGACATCCAGTCCATAAGGATTGTAAGTCAAATCTCTTATCCCCAGACAAAGAGAGTCTTATCTCTTAAGAGGGAGAAATTATAGGAGATAAGAGATTCATATCAATCTAATTGATCCATATCAATCTCCTAAATTGTTTCTCAGACTTATGAATACTCTCTCCCCTCCTCAGTCAAAAGGTAATCAATAAATTAGCAATTTCTCTCTCAAATTCTCTTTCTCTCTCTAGTTCTGACTTGAGCGTCGGAGGGTCTGTCGCCGGGGCCACCCCCAGTGTTTCAAGTTTTTTGTAGGTCCATCGGTCGCGTCAGTAACTGTCACATTCAGATCAGGGTGTTCAATCAACGATCCAGATCCAATCTCAGGATCTCTAACTACTTTTTAGGGCGACGATTAAAGGTTAAATCTTTAGTAGTTTTCTTCAAAATAAACTCATTATTTGTTTGCTCCCACACCAAAATAAACAGCAACAGATTGACGCAATCTGTGAAAAACTACACAGATCGACATCAAAGACCAGACTTACCACCTTGCCACCTAGACTAAGAGGGAGAGCAGCGACCTCAAGCCGTCAAGCCAACTCTCTTTGTTAACAAGCTCCTATCGTGGAGGACCCAATTTCTGCTCAATAGCTAGATCCGCTCCAACAACCTAATCAAACTCCTATCAACGGAGGGGCACCGGGGGGCTTCCGACAAAGCCGTCATGAACCAAGCCGTGAACAACATCCCCTACACGACAATATCTCAGTCCATAATGCTTCCAACGACTCGACGCCCTCGTGAGCTCCCCAGGGGGTCAAGAGATCTCTGCCAAATCATCAGTGCCAGACAACAAGGGACCAATTTACGGGTCTATTGAGATGAGAAGCATACTGTACCAAGGCCTCCCATTCAGGAAGTAAAGTAAACCGGAGAAGCAACTCTCCCTGAAGGCAGAAATCAAGATACTCCTCTCACAGGGGGCGTACTGCAGAATGAAGCCCGACTCATTAAAATCGACAACAACTTGAGAGAAACAAAGAACAAGAGGTCACTAGGGACGAATTGAAAAAAACTTCAATTATGACATCCTCGAAGCTATTCGAGGTACTCATGATCAAGTCGATGCTCATGGAGACGCCACTCTACTCCATTAAGAGAAGAAGAATTCAGCAACTCAACAAGATCCAAGAGGAAGGATGACCAAGTCCTTCGCCGCACCCGAGAAATTCAAGATCGTCTAGAACAGATAAAGAATGCTAGGAATCGCTCCAGCAGAGCTTAGTGCCCCAGTCGACATCCTTTCAGCAAATCCATCATTGATGCACTCATTCCTAAGAACTTCAAAGATCCTCAATTCGAGTCATACGATGGTGAATCTAACTTGGCTGACCATACTGAGAGTTTTAAAACCCTCATGATGGTCTACAATGCCACCGATGCGCTTATGTGTCGAATGTTCTCCGCAACTCTGAAAGGGTTAGCAAGGGAATAGTACTCCCGCCTCACTTCAAAGTCAATATTCTCCTTCGACCAGCTCGAGGAGCTCTTCATAGCGCACTTCATCACTAGCCACAAGACTGAAAAAATAAGTGCTTCCCTGTTGGAACTAAAACAAAAGGACGGAGAACTGCTGAAAGACTTTGTCAAGCGCTTCACAGTCGAAGCAAGGTCCATCTCTTTCCTAGACTCATCAGTGGCGGCTGTCGCTTTCCGCCACAACGTCACTACCAAAGACCTGAAAACCTTCCTCGAGAAGAAGCCTCCTAAAGATTACACTGCGCTCCTAGAAAGGAGTGACAAATATATTAAACTCGAGAAAGCTCTTTATCCTTAAGGGAAGAACGATTCACCCGACGGGAACAAACGGAAGAATGCAAGCAAGGAAGAACCCAGGAAGTTTCTGATAATGGTGCAGGTCAATGTCGTCCTCCTCCAGCACCACACTTCGACAAGTTCACTCATCTCAATGCAAGTATATCAGCTATCCTCATGGAAGTTGAGAAGGAAGGAATAATCCACCCTACCCCCAAGATGTCCACAACTAGCAAGATAAGAGACATGAACAAGTGGTGCACATTTCATAGAGACCATGGACACACTACCGACAACTGTCGAGACCTCAAAAAAGAACTTGCAGGCCTGTTCGCTGGGGCTATCTCTCTCAATTTGTCCAACAAAATAACAACGCCGAAACATCTCCGACACGTGGGGCTAATAAGCATCGAAAGAGGCCCTCCGAATCGCAAGACTCAGAACACATGGTCCTTCTCCACTCCATTAACGGAGGTCCGATGGGCGGAGATTCTAATTCCTCCCACAAAGCCTCCGTCAGGGAAGTCAACTCAGTATATAACATTCTGCCAGCCAAAAGCATCCGGATCCCAATATCTTTCTCTAAAATTCACTTAGAAGTTATCCGAATACCTCATTGCGACACATTGGTCATAACCCTTTCCATGGTAAATCATGAGGTACGCCACATTCTGGTGGACAACTGTAACGCCCGCCAAAATATTAAAGAATATTTTAGTATTTTGTTAATACATGCAATGCACGTGTTTTCAGTGCACGTGCTGATTGTATCTTTCTCAATAAATTAATGGAGTTATGTATAATTATTCTACTTGCCAAGTATAAATGCATAATGTAATTTTAAACTAAACTAACTTAGCTTAATCCATATTAAATTGAGTGGAGTATGTGGCTATATTAGTTAGCAATTCATAACAACTAACGTGTATTTACGTGTACATAAACCATGACTTAAACCCGTGTTTTTTCCCCACATTTTTGACCGGCCACATTCCAAATAAATGAGATGGAAAATTTTGATTAGGCTAAGGGTTTCAATTAGTGGGTGAGTGGGTTAGATTATGGAGTGTGTCATGGGTGGTTTTAATAACTTCCACTCACTCTTTGCTTAAAAAGGACAACCGACCAAGTTCATAGGAAGAATTTTATTTTTGCAATCAAAACATTTTTTTGGAGCTTTGATTTGGAAGGAAAAAGCTTTGGAGACTTCCAATTGCAAAATGTTCATCTAACAAGTGGGTGTTCTTCAATATTCTAAACTTTATGTAGTAATATTCATGCTTAGATTGTAAGTAGATTGTGGTTAGATTTTGTGTGTGAAATATACATGTGTGGCTGTTCTTCAATTTTCTAAATTTTAAGTAGTAATATTCATTCTTAGGTTGTAAGTAGATTGTGGATAGATTTTGTGTGAAATTTACATGTATGAATGTTCTTTAAACTTCCGATTTAAATTTTAATAGTAGCTTACTAGTTTGATTACTCTATAAGGTGAATTGTCATGAAGTAGGGATCATGTTGGATATTAATCTTTATCTTTGTGTTTTAATATTAATAATGAAATTAATAATAAAATGAACGATGGAACATACGAAATTGTGTAATGCCATGATTGAAAGTTATTATTGGAAATTTAGTCATTGGTGCACTAATTAATTTTTGAGGTAATAGAATTATTCTTTTTCATGATTAAAAATATACTGTTTGATAAATAGTTGCATTACATGATATTGTTTTTACAATTAGTAAAGATATGAACCAATGCGTTGTTAAATGTTTGTTTCATGGGGCAGAACATAATATAGTTGAAATTGAGAAATTTGGGTCATTTCAGATCCAAATTCAGACAGATCAGGATCCGGTTGATCATGGTTAAATAGATTTCCAGAGTAGGAAATGATAGAATCAGAGGGTTGATATCCTGGTTAGTGGGTGTAGATTAGGGCACTGTCTCGGGGGGTGATCTCGAGTTCGAATCTACCTGAGTGAAAATTTGATTTTATTTTGTTTTAAAACTATTCAGAGCAATAGTTGTTTTATATTAATTATTTGAAGGCAAGTTCACAGAATCATAAGCTTGAGAATCTGGTTTGGGGTGTGAGTTTTAAAGCACTAGATGTGCTTTGGTTCAAATCCGGGGGTTCATTTCCTTTTATTTTTTGAATTTTTTGGTGTTCATTATTATTTTTAAAATAACTCCCTATTCCTAAATGTATTCCATGTTAAATATAAACTTGAAGTAGATGAAATTATATTATCTAGAGGTATTACCTAGTTTAAAAGTATGCAATTTTTAAAGTGACAAGTTTAATAAAGAGATAAAATAATTTGTGAAATTATCAATGTTTTCATCACAATTTAGTTTGACCTTGTGGGGTTCGAATTATTGTTTAAAATTCAAAATTTTTGGTATTTTAAACATAAAAATCATGTTTTTGAGATTTTGCTTCAATGAAAATTGGTATAAGTATTTTGGAATTAATTTCCACATCTTAATTAAATGATTAACTATGGATTGAATAATTAGATTTGAATCATATGATAATTCTTATCAAGTTGGGGGTTCTGGAATCCTATTATAATGGTTGGAAAATGTAATCAAGTTATTTTGATGATGACTAATTGGAGGGAATGAATAAGAAAATGAATTGGGTATACGATGAAGAGAAATATTAATGATTAATAAAATGGTTAAGATTGACATAGAAAGTTTATAAATTTTTGGGAAGTGTGAATTCTAGAGGCTGAGCAAGACCCAAGGTGTCGACAAGTGTGTTTTATGAAATTTGAGAAACTTCCACTTTGGGCTGATATTCTCGTGTATTGATTTAAGTCCGGTAGGGTGAGCTAACTCTATATTTTTTTTATTATCTCTATTTTGAATATAAGGATAGGCACTAGATGCGAGATGTGACGAGTCAAGAGCAAACGTGACTATGAGAGTTTTAGAATTATCCGCGGTGTGAGATATTCCTCAGTATTCTGATATGGAAGTGAAATAGTTTCCAGAATTATCTACAGTTAGGGACTGATCTCAAGAATTATCTGGATGAGAGCGACGCTCATGGGACGTCCATGTGATGAGGGTTCCAGGATCACTCGCGGTGGAAAGTACACTCCAAATATTCCTGGATGAGAGTAAAATAGTCTCCAGGATTATCTGAGGAAGGAGTTTGACTTTTAGAATTATCGGGCTGGGGACCAATATTTACAGTTCGTCTTAATCTTGAAATTCTTTACAGTCATAGGTTTGCATAACGAGTGATTGAACCCTATAATGAGGAGAACGCTAAGGGCTTGCCCTTGGACCTATGTTGTATGGGAGGTATAGAATCCGAACAAGTGCACAATAGAATTGCATTGTATGCATGAGTGGTTGCATTAGTCACTAGGTTCATAACATACACCGACATATTTAGGACAGTCACACTTCACACCTTATTTCTGTATTTGCTTGTGATTGTTAAAATTGAAGATCGCTTTATTATAACATTGTGTCAGTGACATTTAACTGGTGTGCCTACAGTTCTCGAGTATTGCAGGACCCTGATTTCGTGGGAACGGACTAGCGACGAGAGATGTGATGCAGTTGAAGTTCAGTGATGTTATTAGTTGTATATTTATGTGTAAATTTCCGCTACGTATTGTAAACAATAACATTGTAATGAAAAGGTTTTAAATTTCTTGTATTTTAGTATGAAGTTGATGTAAAGATTATGGATATGCTACAAATTACATGTGTTTGGAATTCAGGGCATTACAACAATGACAACTCAATAAACATCCTTTTCATGAACACTTTCAACAGCATGAAGCTCTCCCAAGACCAACTGTTTGGAATTCGGGGCGTTACAACAATGACAACTCAGTAAACATCCTTTTCATGAACACTTTCAACGGCATGAGCTCTCCCAAGACCGACTCAAGTCAGCCAATTATACACTTCGCAGATTCTCCGGTGTACCCGTTCAAATTGAAGGAATCATCACTCGATGTGACAGTAGGAAAAGCCCCTGCTATTAAAATGGAAGCACTAGAATTTATGGTAGTCAACGTCAAAGCCGAATACAACACAATATTCGGCCGTCCAGGTATGGTGGCCTTTCATGCAGTTGCTTTTGCCTACCACATGAAAATGACGTTCCTAACAACAATACATATGCCAAGTTGTAGGGAACTATCAGGCAACACGAGCATGCTACACCGCTACAATGGGGGGCTCGATTCTCCCCCTCGACACCATAGAGCTACCGCCAGAAAGCAATCACAGTAACACCAGGTCTGTAAAGGAGTTCAAAGCTATTACACTAGACAATCTTGCCGAGAACTTCCAAACTTCCCAAATCATCTCTCACCAGGTCCAATTCGTACTCATCATAATACAGTAATAAACCTGAATCCTTCACCCGATGCCACTCTGTTCATTCAACGGAAAGAAACAATTCTGCCTAAACACATTGGCAAACTTGAAGATCTCCCTTCTTTCTGCAAAACAAGGGGAAGCTCGCTCCAAAATAGATATATTCAGGTTGGGTCTACCAAGTTGTTCGCCTACCGGCTCATCAACTTGAAGACCCGGAGGGCAAGGAGATATCGACTGGGACTTGGATTGAGGAACGCCTCATGAATTTCAACAAGGGAGATTAACACCTTCCTCCTCTATATAGTTTCAATATTTTGTAATAAAGGTCAGCCACTAAAGCAGCCGTCTAGTTGTGTCCTTCAATAAAGACCGCTTTCTCTATCGTCCACTGCAATTAATAAAGGCCAGCCACTAGATCAACCGCTTACTTTTATTTTCCGATAAAAGTTAGTATTAATTTTTGTAGAATTACTGTACAACTCTCAGGATGTATACAATGAGTTAAATGCCAAGATACTCCTAAAAATGGCACCAACAACCCATTAGAAGCTCCTTATAAGAAAAGTTTGGAGTCCATACCTATGGCTCGGAATTGCTCTAGCTATTTGAAATAAAGCAAATTCAGAGTTCAACTCGCCATTTGATCTGCTCCCGCAACTCGTTAACACCTCGACGATAGGTTCGAAGTCCATACCCATGGCTCGGAGTTACTTTAGCAATTTGCAACAAAGCAAGTTCATGGTTCAACTCGCCATTTGATCTACGTCTGCAATCTGTTAAATCCTTAAACTAACAAGTTCAGAATCCATACTTATGGCTCAGAATTACTTTAGCAACCTGCAACCAAGCTCGTTCAGAGTTCAACTCACTATTCGATCTGTTCCTAAAACTAGTTAAATTTCTCAAAGACAAATTAGAGGTTCAAAACTGTGTATTGTAGTTACTCCAACAAACTTACAAAAAAGCAAAATTTGGAGTTCAACTCATCAATTGATGTGACTCTCACAATTTGTTAGAGAACCCATATAGCAAGTTCGGGGTCCAACTCCCTTCTAGATTTGCTCCTATAACTAGCTAAGTACAAAACGACAAGTTCAAAGTTCAGCTCTCCCTAAAAGCAGCTCCTACGACTAGCCAACCTTTAAGACGACAAAGCACTATCACATTTACCCGATACCTGGACCCGTCCCGGACCCGACATTGGACCGGAACCGACCCGATCTATACGGGTCCGGGTCTGGCTCCTAAAATAAGACCTGATGCACTTCCCGCTCAAAATAGAACGGACCCGGATCTGTTAAAAAATACCCCAAAAAATATGGAATTTGAATAATAGGGTTATAGGGATATACATGTAAATAGTAATATTGAAGATAGATGTGTAAATATAATATTAATTCATGTACTTAAGTGCAAAAAATGTTGGAACCGTAGGGTATCAGGTGCAAAAATACTTAAGTACAAATATTTATTCCGCGCTACCGGACCCGGCTAGTAGATTTTTTTTAAACTAGGACCCGGATGCGGACCCTGTTCTTGCAAGTTCGGGTCCGGGTCCAATTTTTGGACCCGTAAGGTACCAGTCCAATTTTTGGACCCGTAAGGTACCGAGTCCGGGTCTGGGTCTGGGTCTGGGTAGTTGAGGACCCGACCCGATAGGACCCGACAACAGCTCTAATCACAGGTTAAGATATAGGCATGTAAATAATCTCTTATCTCGCAAAAAATATGTCTCGTTACAACTGCAGAATTACATTGAGTCTATGTCTAATGCTTGAACATCGCTACAAATGTCTTGCAAGCACTACTCATCAAGCTGTCCTACAAAATGTCATTCTTGCTACATGATAGAGGGATGGTCTGCCTAAGAGACACACACCTCTTCACATGCCTCTTGCCAGCTAACAGCTCCCCAGGGCTGCCTAAACTCTTGACGATAAAATTCAAGAAAAGCCATCCTCAGGCGGGCAAGCTTCAAGTCCATCCTACCACCTTCACCTGAGCAAGCTCCAACTTCTTTTCGCATGCTGCGCCGCGTAAACGGACAAGTTGTAACTCCATCAAGCGCAACGTATCACAAAGGAAAGCAAGCTCGACATGCGGAAGACCTAATCTGGTGTACATGACTACTTGTCAGCATAAAAAAGAACGGAATTACTTCAATGCTGAATAAACACAAGGACTTCAATTCAATATTAAGAAGATTCAGAACACCCACAACTCATTTGCTCCACAAAATGAGTTCGAAGTCTTACTCACCGCTCGAGCTCCATCAGCAACCCGTTGACTCCAAACAACAAGTTTAATGCCTTGTTCACCGCTTGAGCTCCATCAGCAACCTGTTAACTCCAAACAATGAGTTCAACACCTTGGTTACCGCTTGAGCTCCATCAGCAACCGGTTGACTCCAAACAACGAGTTCATTGTCCTGCTCACCGCTCGAGTTCCATCAACAACCCGTTAACTCCGTACAAAGAGTTCAACGTCTAGCTTTTCGCACGAGCTCCGTCAACTCATTAACTCCAAACGACAAGTTCAACACACTGCTTTTTGCTCGAGCTCCATCAATAGCCCATTAAATCCAAACAACGAGCTTAATGCCCTGCTCTCCGCTCGAGCTCCGTCAACAACTCGTTGACTCCAAACAACGAATTCAATGCCTTGCTCTTCGCTCGAGCCCCGTCAACATCTCGTTGACTCCAATCAATGAGTTCAGTGCTCTGCTCTCCGCTTGAGCTCCATCGACAACTCGTTGACCCCAAACAACGAGCTCAATGCCTTACTCTTCGCTCGAGCTCCACCAACAGCTCATTAGGTCCAAACAACGAGTTTAACATTCTACTTGTCACTTGAGCTTCGTCAAAAACTCGTTGACTCCAAATAATAAGTTCAACGTCTTGCACTCCGCTTGAGCTCCATCGACAACTCGTGGCACCAAACAACGAGTACAACGCCCCATTCTTTGCTCGAGCCCCGTCAACATCTCGTTGACTCCAAACAATGAGCTCAATGCCCTGCTCTCCACCCGGGCTCCATCAACAACTCGATGAATCCAAATATCGAGCTCAATGCCTTGCTCTCCGCCCGAGCTCCATCAACAACTCGTTAACTCCAAACAACAAGCTTAACGTCTTGCCCACCGCTCGAGCTCCATCAAAAACTCGTTAACTCCAAACAACAAATTTAGTGTCCCACTCTTCGCTAGAGCCCTTCAAACAACCCCTTATCTGCATGCAACAGACTAACTGTCCAACGCCGGCATAGAATTGTCCCTAAAAGACTTACTAGATGCAAACAACAGGTTTGAACGACCAACTCCGTCTGAGAGTTGCCTCCACAAACTTTTTTGGGCATAAACAACAAGTTCTACATCCAACTTCGTCTCAGAGTTTCCTCTCCAAACTTGCTTGGATCAAACGGCAAGCTCAACGTTCAGCCCCATCTCAGAGTTGCCTCTCCAACTTTGCTCGGATCAAACGACAAGCTGTACGACCAACTTTGTCCTAGAGTTGTCTCTCCAAACTTGTCGGGATCAAACGAAAAGCTCTACTTTCAACTCTGTCTCAAAGTTGTCCTTCGAAACTTGTCGGGAGCAAACCGCAAGCTCTACAACCAACTCCGTCTCAAAGTTGCCTCTCAAACTTGTTGGGTTCAAATGGCAAGCTCTTCGACCAACTCCGTCTCAGAGTTATCTCTCCAAACTAGTTGGGATCAACCAGCGAGCTCTACGACCAACTCTTTCTTAGAGTTGGCTCTCCAAACTTGCTGAGATCAAACAAAAAGTCCACAGTCTGACTACCATCCTGCAAACAGCTCTTCTAGGTCAACTACATACACAAGAATTAACAGTAAAAGCATTCGACTCCCGAACTAACAGAACACTCATCCAACGATGAAACGCTCGATTGACAAAACAAGTGAACAATACAATGCTTGGTCACGCTTGGTCGATGAAAGAGCGGTTCAAAAAAATGGGTGGTCAACTAAGCATTTTATTGAAAAAATCTCAGCCAAAAAGGCAATCTCAACCAAAATCAAGCTCAAACTTTCAAATGGAGGTGATCAAGTCCAAACACCAACACATCCAATTACAAACACTCCTACCTCGACTGTGGAGAAGAGTTCGAATAGAGACGAGCAAGCTTCGATAAACTCCCTACTCAAAGCCAAGGCCAAACACAACCCAAGCTTCACAAAACCAACATCCAAGGAAATAAAAGAAGCTCCAAAAAAATCCAAGCTTCAAAAGGCTTGAGTTCACAACCGAAGTGGATAGTTGGGTACAATACCCGACCCAAAGTCCAGTAACCTGGTACACAACCCAACTTCCAAAAACCCAAATCCACTACCCGACTTCAAAGAGCTCAAAAGCTCTGACGAGCTTGCCTATGCCTCACACGAGCTTGCCCAACTATGACCACGATGAAGAAGCATCACTGAGGTCGATTCCTCGCACTATGCAGCACCACTGAGCTCGAAGTTGTACCACCGAGCTCCTCCCTAGCGTCACCGAGCTCCTACCTCATCGCACACAACCTTGCCGAGATCCATCATCCAAAGCCACAGTTGCTCAGCTCCCATCTTCGCCGAGCTCCCATCTTCGCCAATCTCCATCATCTAAAGCCACAGTTGCTGAGCTCCTATCTTCGCCGAGCTCCCCTCTTCGCCGATCTCCATAATCCAAAACAACAGTCGCCGAGCTCCCTTCTTCGCTGAGCTCCATCATCCAAAGCCACATCGCCGAGCTCCCCTCTTCGCCGAGCTCAATGAAGCTTGCCGAGCTCGAACCCCACCGTAGAACAACTTGCCGAGCTCCATAATCGCCAAACTCCAAAAGCACCCAAGTCGACCTTGCCTAGATCCAAAAGTTGCCGAGCTCGAGGTTGGTGAGAATACAACACGCTCAAGCCTCGAGTTCGCCGAGCTTGAGGTCGACGAGAACGCAACACACCCAAAACGAAGACGACGATAAGCTATCTCGACCAAGATGAGCTCGTCGAGCTCAGAGCTTATCCAACGTCTAGGTCGCCTCAAAAGTGCTAAAAAATGAGAACACGAGTTGTATCTCAAAGAAACCATCTGTCGAGCTGAGGGCTCTCGCAGTCGCTCACAGCCATCGAATCCTTCAGATCAACGAGTCCCCTTGAGATGGACGCTCCTGATAGCGCCATGTCGCCCCGATCAACTCTCCATCACAGCCACTCAATACACTCAGCGGGCAAACCTGGAGGTGATCAATGCATCAAATCGCATCAAGAAGCATGCCGGATCTAATAATTCAATAAAAATTCCCAAAAAGTTATTTATAATTCAAAATTTTAACTAAAAATCCAAAAGTAATTATTAAATTCAGAAAATTAATTAAAATTTCCAAAAATAATTTAAAATTGGAATAATTAATTAAAAATTTTGAAAAAACAATTTTAAATTGGGAAAAAAATATTTAAAATGCGAAAAAATAATTCCAGAAAAATTCGAAAAAGTCCAGGAAAATATTCGCCACCTCCAGAAGCTTCTGATTAGTTCCAGGTATCTCCAAATATCCCTGAAAGTTAAGATTGTACTCCAGAACTCTGAAATAAGGCAAATTACTTTCCGAAAGCCAAAAACATTATCTTCTGGGAATGAGGGGGCTTATGATAATGGTAAAAATGTAGCAAATCAGGATCATATGATTCCAGCACATATCCTAAAACTTCTACAAATAGATTAGTCATAACGAGCATCTTTAACAGGTCTGGACCTTTTTCTGGCTCATTTATAAGACATGGGCCGCTCTTAAGTCCATTAAAAGTGACTAGGCCCACTAGGAGAGACACCCACCAATGAGGGTTGTAAGTCAAATCTCTTATCCCAAGATAATAGTCTTATCTCTTACGGGGGAGAATCAGCATGAGATAAAAGATTTATATCAATCTAACAGATTCATTTTAATCTCCTAAACTGTTTCTCAGGCCTATAAATACCTTCCCTCATCTTCAGTTAGAAGGTAATCAATAAATCAGCAATTTCTCTCCCAAACTCTTTTTTTTTCTCTTGTTCTGACTTGAACGTTAGAGGGTTTCTCATCGGGGTCACCACAGTGTTTCAGGCTTTTGCAGGTCCATTGCCTCGTCAACTGTTAGATTCAGATCAAGGTACTCAATCAATAATCCATATCCAATTTTAGGAGCTCCAACTATTTTTTACGGCAACGATTAAATGTTAGATCTTTAGTAATTTTCTTCAAAATATAAACTCACTGTCTATTTGCACCCACACCAAAATAAGCAGCAACAATTAACTTTGAAAAATTTACCATTAATTTTAAGTATAATAGGAAAACATACTTGAACACCTTAAATGCACTTAAAATTTTGACAGTGTTCAACGTATACAGTTTCTAATACATTTAAAACTGTAACACTTTTATGCACATTTCTAGTATGTATACTAGGCATCTGAGGATAGCAAACAAAATAATTAAGATTCTTAAAAATATAACTTCAACTATAAAAAGGACAACTATACTTGAACAACAATTCAAATAAATCTGTCATTAAGGTTCACATGTTTCATGATTCGTCTTGACGTATATTAATTTATA
Source organism: Hemerocallis citrina (assembly GCA_017893485.1). Classification (NCBI taxonomy): domain Eukaryota; kingdom Viridiplantae; phylum Streptophyta; class Magnoliopsida; order Asparagales; family Asphodelaceae; genus Hemerocallis; species Hemerocallis citrina. The sequence continues at coordinate 1,108,814 of JACEHZ010000534.1, read as the reverse complement.
CTCGACTCTTAAAACAAACTACCATCTATCTATATAATAAAACAAAAAGAAAGCTATCAAGTGGCTCTCATTCAATAGGGTTAAAATCAATGGTCCAGATCTAACCTCACAAAACATATTTTCCCGCCAAAAGTCCAAATCCCCAAAACAACTCCTTTATTTATTTATTTATTTCTCTCTCTCATTCTCTTTCTATTTACTCAGAAATTTATATTTTCAAATTTCAGGTTTGTAAATTTTCAGATTTTTATGCATCTTTTTATTGCTCATGTTACATTGAAAATAGCAAATATCTCATCAACAGTTAAATTTCATCATTTTCCATACTCAAAATTCTAAGAAGTTGGATTTTACACCCCCATTCATAATTATTTTTCAACATATACTAATGGAAACATGGACTTTTATTTACAACTAATTATTGTTTTACTATTCAAACTTGACCTACATAATTGTTGTTTTACTGTTTGCAAGAATTTTATAAGATGTATCGTTCCGAAGACGTGCCGTAGGCACGTGCCCACGGACAAATCTAGTCTATATAATAAAACACAAAGAAAGCCATCAAGTGGCTCTCCTTCAATCCCCCCCCAAAATCAAAGGCCCAGATCTAACCTCACAAAACACAATTTTCCCCCCCAAAGTTTCCCCCCAAAACTCAAATTCAAACCCCCCCACCCAAAACAAATCCTTTATTTATTTAATTCTCTCTCTCTCTCTCTCCCCCCCCCCCCCCCCCCCCCCCCCCTATTCAAAAAATTAAGAAAATAAAATTTAAACATTTTTTAAAAAATAAAAAATAAAAAAACTTAAAAACTTAAAAACTAAGAAAATTTAAAATTAAAAACTTTAAAAATAATTCAAAAAAGTCAAACAAATAAAAAACTTATAAAAAATTTATAAAATTTTAAAAAATTAAAAATATTAACAAATATTTAAAAATTTAAATTTTTTTTAAATTTTTTAAAATTTTAAAATAAAAAATTTGAAATTTGAAAATTTGAAAATCTCAAAGCAAATACAAATCCAAATCCAAGGTCGAACCCCAATCAAGAGGTCACCGCCGATATCTGTTCCAATGCTGGTTCCGTATCGGTGTCTCCCCTCCACCAAATCGATCGCGAATATCAAGCGACTCCCCTCCACCGAATCGAGATCCTCTATATGCGATGCGACGACTCTAATTTCATCTCATTAACCGAATTGTCATTCTAATTTTTAATTTTGTGTGTGCAGGGGATTACTCAGTTTTTTGCTGATTCGAATTGTGTGTGCCTGAGATCTAAGTTCAGAGAGGTATGATTGTTTTATTTTTGGGTTTAAAAAAATTTAATTTATTGATTTATTTGATGAGTTTTTTATTGGTTTTGATTTAAGGTGTATGCAAGTGACAGATGGATTATTTGGTGGTCTCAATTTGTGCTTCCAAACCATAGCAGGACAGGTGACCAGCAACCTAAAATAACTTTGCAAATATGCAACATATTCTTTACTACAAGAGAAAATACTATCGTGAAGTGTTCTCGTCACTGGTTATTAGAAATACAGTACAAACATATAAGAACTTTAAGTGTATGTTTGGATATATAAGATTGAGATGACTGGAGTTTACCAGTGAAGGGTGCAAACTCTCAACTCAAGAAATACAGCTAAAGTAAATTTGTTATTTATCCATTTTGATTTTTTTTTATATAAAGGTGCAATGGGGGAAACAAAGTGGAGATAAAAGAAATGATTAGCCTAGATTAAAGTTTTGAGAACTTCATGTATTTCATTTTGGTTGAAATAATAATAAGAGGTATTTTAATTGCAAACTGAGTCTCAGACAAATAAATATTTAGATTATTGGTATTGTAAATACCTTCACACCTGCACTTGCGCTACCATTGTATTTAGACATTCTTATAGTGGTTATGGGATTAGAGTAAGCTCTATAAAACCTATATGATAATGTCCTTGCATAACAATTACAAGCATCTAAAAGTGATGCTGAAGTTAAAAAAAACTCTATGCAGTGTTTCTAGCAAACTATATGCATTCCAGGTAAGTTCAAGCTAATGATCAAGAAGGCGATGGTTGAGCTTAAAGGTAGATATACTGCTTCCTCATATAATATGTTTGTAACTTCAATTAATTTGCTGGACCTCCAAAACTATTTTATGTAATCAAACCAGGTGCACCGTTCCGAAGATGTGTCGTAGGCACGTGTCAATGGGAAAACCTAGTACTACTATATCATGGGAGAAGGGTGTGTTCAAACTTTGGATTACTATTCTAATATGTGTATTAGTTCCCGTATCTCTATATGTCATGACTATCATCCTAACAACTACTATTTTTTGAGGAAATATCCCATCCAATGTAATAATATTGGGAAATGATGATAATCATTATGCACAGAGGGCATGAACTTGGCTCCTAATTACTAACATTATGAATGGAAAATTACCTTCATTATACAAAAACAACAACAACAACAGCAATAAAGTATTTTCCCAACTAGTTGGGGTCGGCTACGTAAACCCTGGTTTTCCATTCTGCTCGGTTTACCGCAATATCTTTTGTAAGGTCAAAAGTTATATATTTTTTCACTGTTTCCACCAAAGTTAGTTTACGTCTTCCTCTACCCCTAACTCTACCCTCAATACTTAATCACTCTTTCTAACGGGAGAACTACTAGGTCTACGTGTGGCCTGTCCAAACTACCTGAAGCGGTTCTCTCTTAACTTATCTTGGATTGGAGCTACCTTTAGCATGTCTCGTATATGCTCATTTCTAATTCTATCATTCATTGTTTTACCACACATCCATCTTAGCATCTCCATCTCTGCTACACTCATTTTTTGGACATGTTGTTTCTTTGTTGCTCAACACTCTGTTCCATACATCATTGCTGGTCTAACATCCGTTCTATAAAATTTTCTCTTCAACTTTAAAGGTATACATTTGTCACACGAAATACCACTGACACTTCTCCACTTATGTCACCCTGCTTGGATCCTATGTATAACATCTTCATAAATCTCCCCATCTCTTTGTATAATCGAGCCTAAATATCAGAAATGGTCTCTCTTATGTATCTCTTGGCCATCAAATTTTACTACTTCCTCAGTTGTGTTCCGAATATCACTAAAATTACACTCTATATACTATGTTTTAGTTCTTCTTATCATAAAGCCTCTAGCTTCTAAAGTTTCTCTCCACAATTCTAATTTAGCATTGAATCCTGATCTAGTCTCGTCCACTAAGACGATGTCATCGACAAAAAGCATACACCAAGGCACCTCATCTTGTATTCCTCGCGTCAATTCATCCATAACCAAAGTAAATGAGGTAGGTGCTTAAAGCCGAAACTTGGTGTAAGCCTACTGTAATAGGAAAATCGCTGGTCTCTCCTGTGGTTGTTCTAAATGTGGTCGTTGCCGCTTCATGCATAACCTTAATTACCTTAATATACCGAATAGTTACTCTTTTACTATTTAACACCCACCATACTATGTCTCTAGGGACTTTATCATATGCTTTTTCTAGATCTATAAAAACCATGTGTAGATCTTTCTTATTCTCCCTATATTTTTTCAGCAGTCTCCTCAGTACATAAATTGCTTTCATTGTCGACCTCCCAGATTTTCAGACACTATAGATTCTAGTCTTAGTCTATGTTCGATCACTCTCTCTCAAATTTTCATCGTATGACTCATTTTTAATTTTTCGGTTGTTTAAACAATTTTGTATATCACTTTTATTTTTATATATAGATACTAAAATGCTCTTTCTCCATTCATCGGGTATCTTCTTAGTACTCAATTTGTTATTAAATAATTTTTTAAGCCAACCCACTCCTACATTCCCAAGATACTTCCAAACTTCAATGGGTATATCATCCGGTCCTAAAGATTTTCCTATTTTCATCCTTCATAGAGCATTTAGAACCTCTGATGTCCTAATTCTACGAAAAAAACATATGCTCTTGACCCTCCATCGAGTCCTCTATATTTAAGTTGCCTACAACCTTTTCATTTAATAACTTCTCAAAGTAATTTCGCCATCTTTCCTTAATTTCATCATCTTTTACTAAGACTCTTAAATCTTCGCTCTCAATACACCTAATTATATCCAGATCTTTTGTTTTTCTATCACTTTGTTTAGCAAACTTATAAATGTTATTTTCTCCTATTTTGTTTCTAATTTTTTCCATAAATCATTATAAACTTTTTCATTTGCATCTCTTACCGCTTTCCTAACTTCTTTTCTAACGACCTTATATCTCTCCAAATTTCCTTCATTTCTATTTTTTTTGCCATATTTTGAAGGTTGATCTTTTTTCTCTCACAATATTTTAAAGTTCTTTTTGCTGCCACCAAGTTTCTTTATTTAGCAACCCTCTACCTTTAGATTCTCCAAGTCCCTCATTTGAAATTTCTCTTATGTACGTAGCCATTTTAGTCTACATCATATTTGTCACCCATTCCCAATTCCATGATGCTCCTTTAAAGACTTTATCTCTAAAACTTCTAGTTTATCTCTCTTCAAGTTCCACCACCTAATTCTTGGGTTTCTAGTTTCTTTCTTGCATATATGTATTTCTCAATCTTAACATCCAATACCATTAATCTATATTGTGAGGTTAAAAACTCTCATGGTATAACTTTACAATCTTTACATGTCAAGCGATCCACCTTTCTAGAGATGAAAAAATCAATCTGACTCCTATTTACCCCACTTTTAAAGGTTATCAAATATTCATCCCTCTTCCTAAATAATTATTTGCTAGTATAAGATTATACGATGCCGCAAAATCTAATAGAGCATCTCCACCATCGTTCTTATTTCTAAATCCTTGTTCTCCATGCACCCTCTCATATTGTAACGCCCCGAGTTCCCAACACTAGAAAATCGAGGCACAAGTCATCCTTCAAATGAGTCCAAACACAGTGAAATCACAGAAAATTTAAAACTTTTATTGCCACAAAAATGTTATTACAAGTACAAATTATACAACAAAGAATTACATCATGAATTACATCCCAATATTTTACTATACAACACTTATAATCACACAAAGTACAACAATCAGAAAACTCTGCGACACTGGATATCAACTTCCAATGATCGCTCCCCGCAGCACAAGTCTCCTGCTCTAAGATCAGCCATCCTACAACTAAACAGACTGTGGACACGTCAGTTGAATGCAACTGACGCCATTCTTGATAAAACCAGCGACTCCCCTAAACTCAATAACCAAAATTGATGCAAAAGAAAAATGTGTAGACGATCACAAGTGTTAAAGTATGCTATGCAGTAGAGTCTAATGCACAATTCAAAATGCACAGGATGCACATACTCTAATGCAATCTATTTGGAAACGTATGCATCTCATACTACATACTTCCCCAAAATACAACTTCAATGAAAATGTATGCATCCCATACTACATACTTCCCAAGAAATTCGCTTTCTTTTGATTGTAGGGTTCGATCCCTCGCGATCCATCATACTCTTGTACTCTTTTCCGTTCCTGACATTCACCTAGTGGCTATTGAGGTTGCATTTAGTCATTCTACTTTCGCCATTGCAGTCCGTAGTGGTGTTCCCTTTTTTCACTACACCCGGTCCCCGTAGTCCCACTGCTCCGGACCTCACCCAAAAATTGTTCACGAGCATACATGTGGCTCCGTGGAATCTTCGCTCACCGAGATGCATAGTCTTACTCTCCCTTGTAAAGTCTTACTCTAGCTCCCTGCCTGTACTAACAACATAGAACTTGACAGATTCGTAAGGTCCATTCCCTACTTCTGACAGGAGAACCTCCCGTTCTTACCAATAGGTCCCAGAAATAAACATACGAGACTACGACGTTCGTTCCCTATACAGGCGAGACAGTGCCGCACGTATCCCCTTGACAAGAGAATACAACCACCTGACTAGTTTCTATCCTATCACTACATAAGACTGCTCATAGGATATTACTACTACACATCAATCCTAACTTAGAACTGAAAAGCAACTGCTAATCTTAAATACAGAGATATAGATTACCAACCGATTACTAGCTAGTAAAAACCCAGCCTTCAACCAAAATAACAAAGCCATAGGGAAACCAACACGGCCCCTAAACCAGGCTAAAGAGTTTGCCCAACTTGGCCCATACTTACCCAACAACAATAGCGATTCGATTTCTGTCGAATGTCAAACACCATCTTGCTTGGATCTCGACATTGTCTTCGGCCCGCGATCAATCCCTCATTGGTTAGTGACCCACCGGCACCCGAAAACTATCATCATCCAAAGCATCCCGAGGTAACAAGGGCAATCAAATATCAAAGGTCGAAATGGATAGATAGTCCTAGGGTGGTAACCGTTACCCTAGGCAATGACAAGCTAATATACATGGCCAAATATATAACAAACGGTGGACATTCACAAGTCCGATTCAACATGATCAATTCATAATTCAAAAGCTAATTAACGGCTATCTAACTCCATTTTTGGCCTTAACATTACACAGTAGCTCAACCTAACCCTAGGACACTACTATGCCCAAGGGTACCAACATTAGCCACACTATGGAAAAACTAAGTGGCAAACTGACCACCGTCAATTGCCACCCCGCTTTCCACGCTTGGAGTTGATTATGACCTCAGCCCGACCAAACATGTTGCTTCCGTTAAATAATTTTGCTCCATGGTCTTTTGACCAAGTGGTAGCACCAATAAAAACAGACATCCCTCCGTGTACGGTGAGCATGCCAGCGTACGAGTCATCTCCTCCAATACGTTCAAGGCGACACAGGCTACTAACTACCCTAAAGATTAAGTAGTAACGATAGCCTCCTATGGTAAAATCCATTACCCTAAGCAACAGCAAGAAATACACACAATGGGGTAGTAAAAGTCACCCTAAACAACAATACAACACAAGTCTACTCTAACTTTAAGCAAGTTAGAAGATTATAGTTACAAGCAAAATGCACCGTGCAAACATAGGACAATTAATCAATCCAATTATAAAATATTATCGATGTAAATGACACAACTCTAACATGATCAAACACAATCCAAGAGTAAGAATAATCATCATTGTAAGGCCATTCTAGTGCCTTACTATGATGGAAACATACATTCAATCAAAACAACAACTTAATCATCCAACATACATTGGGTGTTGTTTGCGAAAATCACCAAAAATCACACACTTGATGAAAATCAGAGTTCTTAGAGTTTTTGGAAATGTAATTAAGTATACTACAACATCTTAGTTTAAAACATTCTAAAATTAATTCAATTTAGAGAAGAAAACTGTCCATTTCTGATGTGCATGCAAAACCTTCAGAATTGATAAAACTATCGACCTATCGCACAATAAAACTCTGTTAAAATAACAAACGATTTCAAAACATTATAATATTTTGCGGAATTGCTTTAGATGCATAGGAGCAATACATATCCAAAATTTATCTAAGAATTCCAAGTATACAAAAATTTATGACTATTTGAATGAGATATAAAATTACTAACATAAATTACTATGTTTCTCAACAACTGCAGCAAAATATATTTAAAAGAAATAACAAATCTTATTCAAAAATTACGAAACTTGGTAGAGGTGTTGTAAACATATACAAGAAGCTCCAGTAGAAATCTCAGCTCTAAATTTATAGTGATCATGGAGATACAATTTTTTTAAGTCAACATAATAGATTTGACAAAACAACAACTTTTATTCCCAACTAGCAATTTGATAGATTTTGTAAAAATATCAAACATTCTCAAAAAATTATGAAATTTGAGGAAATTTTAAACACATGTAGGAGCACATACTGTAAAAATTTCAACTCTATATTCATAGTATTCAAGGAGTTATGATTTTTACAAGTCAAGCATATTAAAATTCAACTTTGCAGAAATTTTCTCCCCAAACAGCAATTAAATGAAATTTATTAAAATATCAAACCACATAAAAAATTAATGAAATTTGGTGGAGTTCTTAGGTACACAATCAAGATGCTACCATAAATATTTGAAGTCTAAATTCCAACATAGCAAAAAGTTACGAATTTCTAATTTATCATGTCTAATTCTTCACAAGATTCAATCTTTCTCCATTAATTGGCATTCTTAGCTCTAGTATTGAATTATAAACATACACAATCTTCATTCACACACCCTTGCATTCCAAATCAATAACTTTTCATTCTTAGAAACTAAATAATTAACAAGCATAGAGTTTGGAAGAAGTCACCCACAATGAAGTCTTGCTGACATTAGATTAAGTGCATCAGTTCTGAACTCTGTGTTTTGTATTATACTTCAGGTCATGGCATGCATGAACATTAGAAAATCAGGATACACATTTATTTACAATTCAAGATGAATTGTGAGTGTGATAGTTGGAGAATCACTGTTTTCTTATCAGCATTGCGTCAGTAGAATTACTGACGTGCCCACTTAATTAGGTACTGGATACCGGGTCGAGAGGGCAGGAGAGCTAGACCAGCAGGGCATCCAAGTAGGGTGGCAGTGTGCATGCCTACCCTTCGAACGGGTGTAGAAATATCAGAGTCACGCAGTAGGAGGCTCAAGCCGAGGGGCAAGTTCCACGGAGGTAGATAGACCACTCAGCGGAGTTTCGGCAATGACCAATCGATTGCCAATCTAGAAGACAGCTGACAGCTTCGCAAGAGGAGCCTGAATATTCTTTGTAATTAGTTGTAATAAGTTATGTAATTTGTATTCCTTATTCAAGGACAAATTGATATTTGTAATTATTGATTTAATAACTCTGATGGCAATAAAAGTATTTAAATTTCCATGTTATTTACTGCGTTGAGATGCATTTGAAGGCAAAGATTCTGGTTGTGTCACGGATGTCCGATAACGGGGATCCGGGGCGTTACATTCTCAAAACTCTAATCCAAGCTAATCATTTCTTTTATCTCCACTTTGCCTCCCTATTGCACCTTTATAAAAAAAAAAAATCAAAGTGGACTTTAGCTGTATTTCTTGAGTGGAGAGTTTGCACCCTTCACTGGTAAACTCCAGTCATCCTAATTCTATATATCCAAACATACACTAAAAGTTCTTATATGTTCGTACTGTATTTCTAATAACCAGTGAAGGGAACACTTCACGATAGTATTTTCTCTTATAGTAAAGAAATTAATGTTGCATATTTGCCAAGTTATTTTAGGTTGCTAGTCAGCTTACCTGTCCTGCTATGGTTTGGAAGCCCAAATTGAGGCCACCAAATAATCCATCTCTCACTTGCGTACACCTTAAATCAAAACAAATAAAAAACTCATCAAATAAATCACTAAATTAAAATTTTTTAAACAAAAAAATAAAACAATCATACCTCTCTGAACTTAGATCCCATGCACACACAATTCGAGTCAGCAAAAAACTGAGTAATCCCCTCTACATACAAAAATAAAAATTAGAATGAGAATTCGGTTAATGAGATGAAATTAGAGTTGTCGCATCACATATAGAGGCTCTCGATTCGGTGGAGGGGAGTCGCCGATACGGAGTTGCTTGATATTCGCGTTCGATTTTGTGGAGGGGAGTCACTGATACAGAATCAGCAACGGAATAGATATCGGCGACAACCTCTTGATTGGGATTCGACATTGGATTTGGATTTTGATTTGCTTTGAGATTTTCAAATTTTCCAAATTTTAAATTTTAAATTTTTTATTTTAAAATTTTAAAAATTTTAAAAATTTTTTTAAAAAAATTTATTTTTAAAATTTAAAATTTTATTATTTTTTATTTTTTTTATTTTTAAAATTTTTAAATATTTCTTAATATTTTTTATTTTTCAAATAATTTTTTTATAAGTTTTTTTTTGGTTTTTTTGAATTATTTTTTAAGTTTTAAAATTTTTAATTTTTTAGTTGTTTAAGTTTTTATATTTTTTTTTAAAAAATTTAATTTTATTTTCTTAATTTTTTTGAATAGGAGAGAGAGAGAGAAAGAGAGAATTAAATTAATGAAGGAGTTGTTTTGGGTGGGGAGATTTGAATTTGAGTTTTGTGGGTAACTTTTTTTTGGGGGGGGATGTGTTTTGTGAGAATCTGGGCCTTTGATTTTGGGGGGATTGAAGGAGAGCCACTTGATAGCTTTCTTTGTGTTTTATTATATTGATATGTCCCAATACTTAATTAAAAATGAGAAAAATCCATTAATCCATGAAAATCTTAATCGTACACGGACTAATGTACACAATAGTTATATACTATTTTGGGGGATCTTACACATATCCCATGTGTAAGATCCCACAAAATATCCTCCTATAAATAGTTTCTCACCTAAGGGTACTTCTTGAATTATCTCATCCATATTTTGCCAAAATTTATTTTTAGCATGTGCATCTAATCCTACTTGGGGTGCATAAGCACTAATGATATTAATTATGTTTTTCCCTAATACAAACTTAATTTGTATTGATCTATCCTTTTTTCTATTAACACATACTACATCTCTTTTGAATTTCTTATCTACTAAAATTCCTACTCCAGTTCTATTTCTAATTTTACCGGTATAATATGTTAGATCAAGATGAGTAATTAGGGTTAGGGTTTATCTCATAGCCGCTTAAGATATTATACCCTGCTTATCAGTATTGGAATATCACAGAGCACTACCTCTAGACCAGCTTTTATATGAGATGAACTGGGTTTAGGGTACTGGGCTTTATACCCACTCAACCCAGTCCAACAATTAAACAGATAACACGTGCAAAGCAGGTGTTGCCCCATAGAACATTATACACAATAATATTCTATTATATTGAGAATATACCTATATATCCAACAATCTCCTCCTATATTCTCAATATATTAGGCAATCCCCTGTTAAATCATTGGCTCACAAAAATAATATAGTTCACAGACTAAATCAGTTATAACTTGAATAGTTCAAATGAGACTAAACCAAAATAATCAAATAGTTCAAAAGACCATATCAAAACAGAATAGTTCACAATGACTAAACCAACTGGAGAAACATATTGTAGTTTCAAAATCAACCAAAGCAAGTAAACTTTAAGAACAAAATATTAGTTTTAAGCTCATGAATACAAGAGTCTTGAACTCAACAGAAGTTTTATCAAGCAAGTAACAAATTTATTGCTTAGAGAAATAAACCAAAACTATATTCTTGCAAACTGCTTTATGTTTACTCCTCCATTTTGAGCAAATCATTATTCCGAAATCTATGTTGACAGATTCAACTCCTTCATCTTTGCTAGCTTATTGAAAACAAGAATATCAAGAGGCACATCTCTAAGAATTATAGCAAATTTCATAAAGTATCTAGTTTTACTAAAGAACTTAGTACAATTCAACGATAGCTTAGCAAAATGTAACGCAAGTATCACAATCAAGTTTCTTTAACAAAATAAAGAACAAAAACCATTATAGTTTCTGCACAAGAACTATACTATGTTTCATATTGGAATGATAGAACAGTCAAATCAATTATGATTAATTCTGAATCATCAAAATTGGAATGAAATATGAATCCATAAAAGAGTTATATCATCAAAATTGGAATGATATAACAACCATTCTAAACATCGGAAACACATCGACAAGTTTTCATGCTTTCTTTTGGAATAATAAGATGATTCTAAGTAAATTATGAAAATATGTAGCATCATCAAGATTGGAATGAAATTATATATTAACAGAATTTACATAGAACTTTTTAAATTATCTAAAGCATACAAACTGCTTAAAATTGATGCTTCAGTTTGAACTTCTCTATGGTTCCAATTGGATTCTAAATCTTAAAACAACTTGGATGTTAAAGCTTTTGACTCAATAGCTTTTAACTCCATTTTTCCCACAGTTTTGATAATTAGATCACTTTCAAGTCTTTTAGCAAGAGCATTATGTCACGAACAAATTCTAGAAGTTTTCGGAAGCATCCAGGCTGTTCAAGAGAAGTCCGGAACACTCCGGAATGCCCCGAAAGGATCAAGAACGTCCTAGAATTCTCTAGGACAAGGTGGCACGTTCTAGAGCGAACTAGAACCTTTTGGAAGAATGTACCTAGTTATAGAGTATTCTAGAGAACTCTTGTACATAGTAGAACTCTAGTATTCTAGAACATTCCCTTGAGGAGGAGAAAGATCATGCTAGCACTATAAATAGGGAGGAGCCTCATTTGCTCCAACCATCCAAGAAAAAGCAATCTAAGCTACTCTTGTAAAGTTCTCTTTGAAGAATAAACTTCTCTTCAATCCTCTGCCTTCTTAACCCTCAGTTTGCCTAATTTAGCCATCGATCTAAGGAGTAAGCTAGGTAGCACACGGCCAGACTTGAGAAAAAGAAGTCGTCCTGTGACACGTCGTATCAGAGCCAAGGTTTCTTTTGGCAGAGATTATGGATGGACGCGAGGGAAACGTGAGTGATGTCACCACCAACGTGGAGGTAGTTAGTGATAGGGGAAGAGCGGAGACAAATACCAAGAAGAACAAGAACAAGAACGCGAGGGAGCAGTCGATGGATGTTTTGGCCAGCTTCGATTTGAGATTGGCTAAGGTGGAGACTTCCATGGGGAAGTCCATTGAAAGGATGGATGCCATGGATGACACCGTGGACGGTGTCAGAGAGGATGTTGGTGGCCTATCGGAGGAGATCCTTGGTGTCCTCAACACCCTAAAGGCCGAGTTCAAGGCAGAGATAGCGCAGTTTCAAGAGGCATTCAACACCCAAGGAGAGGAGGTGAAGTTTTGCAAGGCAGCAATAGCAGGTGGGACTATTACAAGGGAGATGCCACGCACTAAGGCACCGGAACTCTTGAATTATGGAGGTAAAAGTGATCCCAAAGAACTCGACGAATATTGTTGGTCCCTAGAATGCTACTTCAATGCTGTAGGAATTAAGGATGACCAACCCAAAGTGGATACAGCCGTCTTTTACCTGAAAGAAAATGTAGCATTATGGTGGAGAAGGAAGCATGGTGACATAGCCAAGGGGCTATCCACAGTGGATACTTGGGACGAGTTCAAACAACAACTCAAGAGGCAATTTTGTCCCCAAAATGCCAAAGATGCAGCTATGAAAAGGCTACATAGGCTGAGGCATACTGGGAGTATCAAGGAGTATGTTGCTGAATTCACATCCTTGATGCTAGAGTTACCGGATCTGAATGAGGAAGACAAGCTTTTCTACTTCTTGGACGGACTGCAATCTTGGGCCAACTTAGAACTCAAGAGGAGGAACGTCCAAGACGTAGACGAAGCTATAGCCGTGGCAGAGGACCTTGTGGAGTTCAAGAAAGACTTCGGCGGCAACAAGAAGAAAAGTGTGGGAGACAAGCCCCACAAGTTTTTGAAACAAGATAAGAAGTATGACAAGCCGTTCAAAAGGGACAAACCCAATGAGGGAGGAAGCAAGACGGAGCCGGAATGTTACTTGTGTAGTGGGCCGCACTATATTCGAGACTGCCCGAAATGAAAGGCCCTTAATGCTATGACTTGTCAAGCAGAAGAGGAAACACACATTAGTTCCATGTGTCTCCTTAACTCTCTTAAGGCCAAGGATAAGACGGTGAAGGTGTCCAAGGAAAACGAGACCAAGGTCGGTGGTCTCATGTTCGTGGAGGCCAAGGTGAATGGAGGATCCACCAAGGCATTAGTGGACACAGGTGCATCTCATAACTTCATTGCTGAAGAAGAGGCTGCTAAATTGGGAATCAAGTATGCCAAGGAGTTGGGTTGGGTGAAGGCCGTCAACTCATCATCTCAATCCATCCTTGGAGTAGCTCGTGGAGTATCTATCCAGCTTGGAGGATGGGAAGGCACTATTGACTTGACGGTTGTCCCTATGGATGACCACTGCATGGTTTTGGGCATGGAATTTATGGATAAGGTACGTCCCTTATCATTTGAGAAAGACTCAACCATGCGTATTGCAAAGGGATCTACTATCCATATAGTACCTTTGGAGAGAGAGAAGATGGAGTCAAGAAGCTTATCTGCCAAGCAACTCATAAGAGGTCTCAAAAGGGGGGAAACCACTTATTTAACTATCTTGAAGGAGGCAGATGTTGCAACAGAGACGGGTGTATCGATCGGAGTGAAGGAAGTGTTGGTAAAGTTCAAAGATGTGATGCCACCGGAGTTACCGAAGAAGTTGCCTCCGAGACGGGAAGTGGATCACGTGATAGAGCTTGAAAAGGGCGCAAGACCCCCAGCCATGGGACCTTACCGGATGGCTCCGCCCGAGTTGGAAGAATTAAGGAAGCAGTTAAAGGAGTTGCTCGATGCTGGACTCATTAGGCCCTTCAAAGCTCCCTATGGTGCCCCGGTGTTATTCCAAAATAAGCATGATGGAAGTCTACGGATGTGTATAGACTACCGGGCACTCAACAAAATCACGGTGAAGAACAAGTATCCTATACCGTTGGTTGCCGATCTCTTCGACCGACTTGATAAGGCACGTTGGTTTTCAAATTTGGATTTGAGGTCGGGCTATTGGCAGGTACGCATAGCCGAAGGGGATGAAGCTAAGACGACTTGTGTGACAACGTATGGTTCGTTTGAGTTCTTGGTGATGCCCTTTGGACTAACCAATGCACCTGCGACATTCTGCACCCTCATGAACAATATCTTCCATCCGTTCTTGGACAAGTTCATGGTGGTGTATCTGGATGACATCGTGGAATATTCGGACACGTTGGAGGAGCGTGTTGAGCACCTACGACAAGTCTTCCAAGCACTAAGGGAGAACGAACTCTATGTCAAACTAGAGAAGTGCTTCTTTGCCCAGCAGGATGTGATGTTCTTAGGGCACAAGGTAGCTGGTGGGAGGATCTATATAGATAAATCCAAGGTGCAGGCCATTTCGGAGTGGGAACCGCCCAAGAACGTGACTGAGCTAAGGTCTTTCTTAGGCCTTGTGAATTATTACAGGCGGTTCATTCTTGGATACTCGGCTAGAGCCACACCACTCACCAACCTAATCAAGAAGAAAATTGTTTGGGAATGGACGGACGACTGCCGAGCAGCCTTTGAAGACTTAAAGGAGGCTATTACGGAGGAACCTATTCTGAGGCTACCAGATTACTCGGAGTCGTTCAACGTACACACTGATGCATCCGACTTTGCGGTAGGAGGGGTACTCATGCAGGAAGATCACCCAGTGGCCTATGAAAGTCAGAAGTTAAACGAGTCGGAACGAAGGTACCCGGTGCACGACAAGGAGATGACTGCTATCATCCATTGTCTTCGGGTATGGAGGCATTACTTTTTGGGGAGCCGGTTTATAATCAAGATCGACAATGTGGCTATGAGCTACTTCCAAAATCAGAAGAAGCTAAGCCCCAAACAAGCACGTTGGCAAGACTTCTTGGCCGAGTTTAACTATGTGATGGAGTATAAGCCAGGTAAGACCAACGTGGTACCCGATGCATTAAGTCGCAAGACGAAGCTCGCGACCATCACCCAAGTCGAGTGTGACCTTGCCAAACATATCAAAGAGGGATTGAGTCATGACCCCTTAGCCATTAATGTGGTGAATATGGCTAAAGAAGGCAAGACACGCAAATTTTGGATGGAGGACGGACTTTTCCTCACAGTTGGTGATCGTCTCTATGTTCCCAAGTGGGACAACTTGAGAAGGGATGTCTTGAAAGAATGCCATGATTCAAGGTGGGTTGGACATCCTAAGCATGCACCATACACGGGCATTAGTGGAGCGGTCCTATTATTGGCCTAGCATGAGGGACGATGTGGAAGCTTATGTGAAGACTTGTCTTATATGCCAACAAGACAAGGTGGAACAAGATAAGCCAGCTGGATTATTGGAACCACTACCCGTACCGGAGCTTCCATGGGAAAGTATATCCATGGACTTCATCTCAGAGTTGCCTTTGTCAGAGGGATGCGGTCCCATAATGGTTGTAGTGGATCGATTCTCTAAGTATGGAACCTTCATTCCAGCTCTGAGAGATTGCACGGCCGAGAAAGCGGGAAGGTTATTCTTCAAACATGTGGCAAAGTAATGGGGACTTCCTTGGACCATCATAAGTGATCGAGATCCGTGCTTCACGGGTAAGTTTTGGAGAGAACTATTCAAGTTGATAGGCTCAGATCTCCACTTCTCCAAAAGTTTTCATCCTCAAACCGATGGCCAGACAGAGAGGGTGAACCACTTATTGGAGATATACTTTCGGCACTATGTGAGTGCCAACCAGCGGGATTGGACTAAGTTGCTCGATGTGGCCCGGTTTCCGTATAACCTGCAGAAGAGCGAGGCTACGGGAAGGAGTCCCTTTGAATTAGTAACCAGACAGCAATCGATGATACCTCAAGAGCTAGCAAATGGGAACACTGGCTCAAGCCCGCCAGCCTACAAGTTTGCCAATGGGTGGAATGAGGATATAGATATTGCCCAAAGCTACTTAACCAAGGCGGCCAAACGGATGAAGAAATGGGCCGATGTAAAAAGACAGCCGAGGGAATTCATTATAGGGGATGAGGTGATGGTGAAATTACCCTAAAAGATTTTCAAGTCCACGCGCCAAGTTCACAAAGGCTTGACACGAAGATATGAGGGACCGTACCAAGTAGTGGAGAAAATTGGCACGAGATCCTACAAGGTAGCTTTGCCGTCGCACCTGAAGATCCACCCAGTTTTCCATGTTTGCCTTCTCAAACCTTATAGTAGGGACGAGGAGGACCCAACGAGGAATGAATCTCATCGAGCCCCACCAGCAAACGTGGTTTCATATGATAAGAAGGTCGATGAGATCTTAGCCGACCGAGTTGTTCGCAAGAGGGGCACGCCTAACTGGACCGAGTACTATGTGCACTGGAAAGATCAACCCGAGAGCGAGTCTAGTTGGGAGCGAGAACAAGACCTATGGCAGTTCTGTGATAAGATTGAAGAATTCAAGTCTAAGGCTTGACGAGGACGTCAAGAACTTAGGTGGGGGAGGGTGTCACGGACAAATTCTAGAAGTTTCCGGAAGCATCCAGGCTGTTCAAGAGAAGTCCGGAACACTCCGGAATGCCCCGGAAGGATCAAGAACGTCCTAGAGTTCTCTAGGACAAGGTGACACGTTCTAGAGCGAACTAGAACCTTTTGGAAGAATGTACCTAGTTATAGAGTATTCTAGAGAACTCTTGTACATAGTAGAACTCTTGTATTCTAGAACCTTCTCTTGAGGAGGAGAAAGATCATGCTAGCACTATAAATAGGGAGGAGCCTCATTTGCTCCAACCATCGAAGAAAAAGCAATCCAAGCTACTCTTGTAAAGTTCTCTTTGAAGAATAAATTCTCTTCCATCTTACTTTGCTCACTTCTCTTCAATCCTCTGCCTTCTTAACCCTCAGTTTTCCTGACTTAGCCCTCGATCTAAGGAGTAAGCTAGGTGGCACACGGCAACACTTGAGAAAAAGAAGTCGTCCCGTGACAATTAGCCATACTTGTCGCAATTGCACCTTATCTATGAGAAAGTTCAACTAGGCTTCTTTCAGCCTTAATATACTCTTCTTACTATTATAGAGTGAGTTATGAGCTACAGTGCATTATAGCTTGATAGTCGCATAACAAAATTAGAGAATTCACTTTAAACTTCTCAATGGATGATTAGCAATAAGTCATTCAATCCACTCAGCCTCTTCCCCTGCAGAGGATAACACATAGATGTCTGATTTCTTGGATGAGAACGCAATGCTTGTTTGCCTTTTAATCTCCATGAATTTTTTCTGCTCCTTCTAGTGTGAACACATATTCACTAGAGTCGACTTTCACTAAACTTTGAGTAGCACAAAGCAAACTCTTGAGTACTATCATTGACCTCTTAAGGGAACTCAAATGTGTATGGGATTATTAGTGAATCTGCAGATCATACCTACCTCGAAGGCTGTGTCTATTCTAGTGCAGATCTTTGTATACACGAGACTTTCAATTCTTTTAGAATGATCTACCTGTCTCATAGTTGCACCATCATTAGGTGTCAACCTTTTATCATAATTATAAGGTGTTTTCAAAATACAATTTCAATCACTATATCCCCACTTTTGAAACACATTATTGATTTATCGAGTTTGACTAAGGGTTATCCCTTGCAAACCAAAACTCACCCTTATACATAATATGGTGTCCACAACACTTAGGTGTTTCATGCTAAATTTATTTGGATAGCACAATTTTAACTCCATTTATAATAGAGATGTCACTTCCAATCAACAAGTATGTCAATAAAACCAAGTAAATAATAGCCATATATTTGACACACCACAAAGTTAAAGGCACTGATCTGAATTACTTGATTCATATACTAGGCTCTTTGAGAAATTTGTCAAATTATTTATATGTTAGCTATACTACATGTTTTAAAATATACGGTGATTTTACTAAATTGTAAATCTTTTCACTAAACATATTAGTACAAAACTCTTAGTACAAAACTATTCAGTTAAACTTTTCAGTACAAAACTGTTTAAAATCTTTTATGAATAACAAAATTTTCAATGGATGTAAGGGCAAGAAGAATCCTTATTGTAGTAATATGAAAAACATGTGAGTAGACAACAATCAGTCTACCCCATTTATCTCAGTCAATTCTTAAGCTACTAGAAGTGCATTAAAATTGCTAATGTACAATCAAAATTAAGTTTGTTCTACAAAACCCCACTTACTTACTATAGTTTTATCCCATTTTGGCAGATCAACTAATTTAAAGTACTATTGTATGAAACAAAATCAACTCATTGTCTACTAAAGACTCTTCTTAGCTCATTTGTCATTCAAGTTTAAGTGTCAGTAGGAATGGTTCTTGATTCCAACTGTGAATCATTGACGTGACAATAGGACTGATAATTTTATAGATTTGTCTTTGATGAACACATCGTCAAAGAACTTTGCAAGTCTAGATTCTACTAACCTAAATTAGATAGATCTAAAATCTGTCCAAAGAACCATATTCTGCACTTTCTAAGTATACACAGATATTTGTTATAGATCATACTTTAGGTCTTCTAGGTACATGTACTCTAACAAATGTATCACAACACATATTTTCACTATAACAAAATTATTTGTGTTTTCATGCCATGATTTACAAGGTGTATTCAATTTAGAGTGTAGTAACACATTAGAAATATGATTAACAATACAACATCACTCATAGTTACACAAGACAAACAACAGTCAGTAATATAGAATTCAACATTTTACTAAGTGTTTGATTATAACTTTTATCAATACCGACTGTTGTAAGTAGAGTGTAGTAGAGATTATGTCATATGCAAACTTCTTTAAAATCATTGAAACATATTCACTACCTCAATCAAATCTGAACCCTTAATTTTTAGCATTTAACTAGATTTTAATTCATCAAAATAGCGAGTGCTACATCCTCCATATATGTATGAGAAACATTAAATAATCATCTACATAGGTGATCAAATACTTCTGACCAATTATCGTCTCATCTAGTCACAAAGCTACTGAGATCATAAATATCAGAATGTATTGACTAAAGAAGTGTGCTCCAAGAGACCATACTAAATGATTTTCTAGTGATCATAATCTGAGTACAACTTTCATATTTGTCATATTTAATGGAGTGTCATTTAGCAGAGTTATGAGTTTTAACAAGAACAAATAATTTAAGATATAGTTCTCAAATCCTACCCAATTATGTTATGTTCAGGAACTATACACAATTAGAACTATTATTATTAATTGTCTCATTTGTTAAACTCAACTTATACATGAGATTGACAATATATGCACATTATAAGAGTTAATACAAAATTACTCTACCTCATTTTACAAAATTGTTTGCTTTCTCTAATGATTCTAACAATGTCCACTTGCTCAAACACAGTACGCAGAATTTTCTTTATTCATTCTTCATCATCTTCGAAACGCTAAACGAGATAATGACTAATATGTTATAATTCAACTTTGCACACACAGTACAATGAACGAGAAAAAACAAAACGTAACTAATAGAGTCATATCCTGCATTAAGAGATGCTCTCTCCGAAGTTACTGACACTTGTTATACATCTTATACATTTTTTATTTATTTTTTATTTATTAGAGAAGCAAATATATAATCTCACACAAACTGCAAACAATGGATTTGTCAAAATATCTATTTACATAGTATGACAAAGCACTTAACAATTCTAAACATGATAGTTTTCAAAGCGAGAATAACTATGATCTAAAACTCTCAATCATATGATTAAACGTACAAAACGTTAACACATTCATCACATGAAAATATTAAGAAAGATTAGAGTAGATCATACCGACACTTCAAGTTAGAAGTGTTTTGCAAATTCGATGGAGAAGCCTACGTAGTGCAGATTTTTCATATCGTGATGCAAATCCATCGTCTCCAATACACGCAATTTGTAAGTAACTTTGAAGTTCCTACATTCATCAAATCGTTAAAGATTAGCCAATTAAACGAATTATTAGCGCTATCTAATTCTAGTAACAATTTAATTGGAGATTCAATTTTATAGTCAAAGCCTATAATTTATCAAAATAAATATTTGATCCATAGTATGTAGCCAAAGCAGTTATTCAGATTTGTATTTAATTAAACAATGCTTAATACGGTTTTGAACTTTAGCACTTAGCAACAAAATTCAAACAAATACTTAAATAACAATTTAAATTTGGTGAAGAACTTATTTTTAATTAAGATCTGATCCAGTCCAAACATGTTTGGATCTAGTTTAAACAACATTCTCACTGCCCACACTATTTCCAACAACTACATCAACATCTCTTATTGTGCTTTCACTTTCCAACTGTTAAATTCAGAATTATCAAAAAAATTCTAGTTTCGTAATCTTTCACACATGATCAAGTTTTTCCATCTTATAGGAATAAACAGTAAATTCCATAATCTAGAGGGTTTTTCTGAACTATTACTACTAACGTAATTACAGTAAAATGAAGAATTTTTTTGTAAAACTGCCTAATAAACATTAAACAGAAAATACCATTAAGGAATAAGCACAGATCTTAAAGTTTAGAGTGGACCGTATCTTAATAAAGATCAAGAAGTAGTGGAGAGTTAGATCTAAATCGGAAGTACATTGCATTAGATCCCGTGCTCGGCCAAACATGAAACAGCAAAATCTGAAACCAATCAAAAACACTAGATCTGATCAAGTACTAGCACTGTAATGGATCATATCTTGGGCTCAAACACGAAACGGCAACCAAGCCCCAACCAAGTGTCAGATCTGAGTTAACAAATCAGATCTGGTCTCGATCCCAAACGTGGAACACCTAAATCCACCCAATAAAAAAATCGGATCTGGTCCTGATCCCTTTCCTTCTCTCTGTTGGTGCTCAGGAAGAGAGAGATGAAGTGGGTGGGCCAGCGACTGGCCGTGAGGCGGCATTGGTTGCGTCGACGTCGGTGACGTCAGCGGAGGTTCTGGCGAGCGGCAGGTCGCGGTCGACGCTGGCGTGCGGCGGCGCGGTTGGCGTTGGCTGCTGTTGGATTCCGACGATCGATTAGGTATAACTCTCTCTTAATCTCAAAATTAATTGTAATATCTTAAGATTGTTAGATCAAGATGAGTAATTAGGGTTAGGGTTTATCTCATAGTTGCTTAAGATATTATACCCTGCTTATCAGTATTGGAATATCACAGAGCACTACCTCTAGACCAGCTTATATATGAGATGAACTAGGTTTAGGGTACTGGGCTTTATGCCCACTCAACCCGGTCCAACAATTAAACAGATAACACGTGCAAAGCACGTGTTGCCCCATAGAACATTATACACAATAATATTCTGTTATATTGAGAACATACCTGTATATGGAACATAATATAATTTAAAACCATCTATCTCTTTAGCTTTCTCCCATATCCACTTTGTTTCTTGCAAACTAACTATATTAATAATCCTTATAATCATGGTATCTATTAGTTCTATGCATTTTTCTGTCAATATTCCTATACTCAAAGTCGATAACCTAAGCCTATTTTCCTATTCCTATACTCCAAGTCGCTAACCTAAGCCTATTTTCCTGGACTTGCTTCTTTACCGGCACACGTCCACATTGGTGCAGGAATCCCTGCCCATTTTTTATCGCATCCGGGCGCGGGTGCGATGCTCCTTGCACACTTTTCGAAGCACCCGGAGGCAGGCACAACGCATCGCTTCCAAGGAATGTTCTAGCATTTGCGCGTATATTATTAGGATTCATGTTCATAAGATTTGACAATGTTTTGTGCTGGCTGTCAACTGCCTAACGCAATCCTCCTTTTCGCACCCGAGCGCCGGTGCGATGCTTTTTACACATTTTTTGAAGCACCCGGAGGCAGGCACAACGCATCGCTTCCAGGGAATGCCTAGCATTTGCGCGTATATTATTTGGATTCATGTTCATAAAATTTGACAAAGTTTTGTGTTGCCTGTCAACTGCCTAACGCAGCCCTCCTTCCTTATCCGATTTGTGGCCAGATTCCTAGCTTGGGACAGGCAATGATGGAGTTTTTCTTAGCGGTGACAACATGAGGACTTCCCAACAGATCACCCATCCTAGTACTACTCTTGCCCAAGTTCGCTTAATTTCGGAGTTCTGATGGGATCTGGTGCTTTAGAACTAGTATGATCGTACCTTCATTATACATGCAAAAATACAAATTAAGCTACATTATACGTGCAAAAATATAGTATAGTTAGTTCAAACTAGTTCCATTACTGTTCGTTGCACGCACATGAAGTTGCAATCACGAACTGACAGTTTGGTTCACAGACCAATGTTTGATTGTCGTGATTGCTTTATCTAGGATAGGGCAAGTAAAATGGAATTCTCCATTTGATGATTACTAAATATCTATCGATATAACATGTGTGCCATGTGTAAATTTAGTTTTGTCCAATCCATACAAGTGAATGTCGACGAAGATACAACACAGACTCATTCCCAACTCCGCTAGTAATAACAGTAAAGATGCAAATGTATAACTTCCGTATCCATACCGTCAAATAGAGGAAAGTGAGTAATATTTAAGGAGAATTTCCTTGTGCAGGATGCTTTGAAGTTATAACTTGTTAGTAACTATACAAAAAAGTATGAATTCAAACAATCCAAATTTTAGAAAAGTTGGTCATGTACATGAAGAGAGGTTTTAAAGAGAGAAAGCGCTCACCATAGATGGAGATGCCCTCCCTGAACAAAGTAAGGCTACGATCTACTACTTATTTCGCAAAGGCATGGATACTCTTATGGATGGTGGGCCCAGCACCGACGGTAATCCCATGGCATGTCAAAATGATGCCATTAAGAATGTTGAAGTATGTCTCTATGTTCAGCTCCAGTTCTTTCATCTACCTGAATTCCCCATTCCAAAGCACTCCAGCTGGCAATAGAACGGTACAAGTTGTTAGAAAGTAAGGAAAAATATCTGAAGTAAACAGAGATGAATATTCTTTAAATATGAACCACGATAATTATTCCTCTGAAGCTATAAATGCTAATTTCACAGCGTGCAAGTTTTTGAGATATTGAATTTATCTAGCTCTTTCCTAATCAAATCAATATCTATGAACAGAGCGGAAATCAAGCTTTTCAGCTCATTTAAAAAACTAAGTTATTTATCATTGTTAAAACCATTATCGTAGCTTGTTTTCCCGGGTGATTTAAACATAGAAACTTATTCTATAAAGCTCAAACTAAATGACAACATTCATCACCCCCCGACAAAACTAAAGAATCAGTAACTTATAAGTAATAGACTCCGCTGCAAAATTTTATAAAAACCAACCTATTAAGTTGGGGTTGGAATCCACTATAACTCCAACTTAAACATACACAGTAACGCATTTGGCATATCTCACTTGAAAAAGCCCTAATCTAAACAAGATTAACTAAATCCTGCTCAAACTTCCAACAAATTTACGTAGTATTACTTTTTGTCCTTTTCTTCTTCATCAGTTCTGTTAAGGATCACCTGGTCGATAAAACATATCACTCCTTTATAACCAGCTCTCTCACTGCTCACTCTTGACATGCCAAAAGTTATTTCAAGTAAGGTTTATCCCTGACTAAAGCTAACTCTAGCTCATAATGGATGCACTCATTTGCCATGTATATCAATAACTGCACTCATCAATCTCACATCTCGATTGCAACTGCAGCTCATTCTTTCCAACATGTTTTTCAGTTGCCATCATTACAACAACAACAACAACAAAACCTTTTTCCCAATTAGTTGGAGTCGTTTACATGAATTCCGGTTTTCCATTCTGCTCGGTTTAGCGCAATATCTTTTGTAAGGTCAAAAGTTATCATGTCTTTTATCACCGTTTCCACCCAAGTTAGTTTATGTTTTCCCCTACTCCTAACTCTACCCTCAATACTTATCAAATTACTCTTTCTAATGGGGGCACTACTAGGTCTACGTGTGACATTTCCAAACCACCTGAGCCGATTCTCTATTAACTTATCTTGGATATGAGCTACCTTTAGTATGTCTCGTGTATACTCGTTTCTAATTCTATCCTTCCTGGTTTTACAACATATCCATCTTAACATCTATCTCTGCTACACTCATTTTTTGGTCATGTTGTTTCTTTGTTGCTCAACACTCTGCTCCATACATCATTATTGGTCTAACAGCCGTCCTATAAAATTTTTCCTTCAACTTCAAAGATATGTGTTTGTCACACAAAATACCACTGACACTTCTCCACTTAAGCCACCCTATTTGGATCCTATGTATAACATCTTCACATATCTTCCCATCTCTTTGTATAATCAAGCCTAAATATTGGAAACGATATCTCTTAGGTATCTCTTGACCATAAAGCTTCACTGCTTCCTCAGTTGTGTTCCGAATATCATTAAAATTACACTGCATATACTCTATTTTAGTTTTGCTAATTCCAAAGTCTCTAGCTTCCAAAGTTTCTTTCCACAATTCAAATTTAGCATTGACTAATGCTCTAGTCTCGTCCCCTAAGACGATGTCATCGGCAAAAAACATACACCAAGACTGAACTAAATCATGTTGGTTATAAATGAGACTGAATTTCCACCAATTTTATGAGTAATGAATAATCACATAATGCCACAAAAGATAATTCTTCATTTCTGTGAATGATAGCTGAGACATTGCACCATCATCCTACCAAATGATAATTCCTATATCTAAAAAAGAAAAGTCCTAGGTACTTTTACCAGCAATGGCATTAGACTCATTTCTCCTTAGTACTTCTAAATTTAAACTCAACCTATTCTATTTTCATCGGATTGATTCCAAATCCTTTAGCTCTAAAACTTCTACACCTCTTGACTAACTCTTCTTAAAGAAAACAAATTTTATTTTGAAATCAGGAAAAAACATTCCTGAAAAAATGGAGCTTCTTTCTCCTCCTCCCTCAAAATTTTCTTCCCAAACCCTAGCTCTCCCTTCAGCCTCTTCCCCTGTCACCGTCTCTTAACCAACCACCGCCTATCTTTCCCAGCTCCTCCTGCTCCCCCGACACCTAGTCCACCTTCTCACTCACCCTGCCTCCTAGTCTTCCTTCAACCAACCACAACCTCATTTTCCTTTGATGGCCGTCTCTTCTACCCCACAACAAATCACCAAGTCCTTTGCTTTTTAAATCTCCTTCACTTCTCCCACCACCTCTTTAGCATCTGTTTCCTTTCTTTTCCTACTTCCCCTTCTTCCCTTACACAGCCTACACCAACTTTTTAACTGCACCCACCCCCTCCTCAAACCTCCACTTGCTCATCTTCCACTCCCCTCCCTACTTCCACCCCTTTTCCTTCATCTCTGAAGCCTTCAGGCCTTCCTCGTCTTTTCTCGATGCGGGGGGACTCTAGGATCGACCATGGGAGAGACCGTGTGTGGGTGCCTTGCGAGCTCAGCAGCGACGAGGAGTGTCGAAACCCTCGTGGCAGGCAGCCTATCCATGAGCCTAGACTGGATGGTCGACGTGATAGTCGCAAGGAGAGGTCCCCGAGGAGAGTTGCCGTTAGACCTCTGTTGGTGAGAGATGGTGGTGGCCACCATCGTAGGCGCTCTAGGTCGCCAGCCTATTCTCATCACCATTCTTACAAACCTGGCAACAGGTCTCCTGGCTATGTTAGAGCGTCCAAGAGCCCGCAGGAGTCTCTTAAAGGTTCCGACTTGGCTAAGAACGTCTCCGGTCAGGTCTCTCAACAGGTGGCGAGCACCTGGGGGATGAATAGGTCTCCAGTTACCATTGCTAAAAGACGCTCTCCTGCAGGGGTACACTCCAGTGTACCGTCGCCACCGGTTCCTCTCGCTTCTGCTAAGTCTAGGTACCCTACATCGCCGGCAAACTACTCTGAGCTGGAGCTATTGTCCGCTCTTCGAGAGGTCCGAAGGAGGGAAGGGGAGGCTTGTCTACAAAAGGTGGGTGAGGAGGGAGGGTGGGAGGTCTACCGCTCGAAATCTTCTAAGAAACTAGAGGCAACGATGTCAAGGGCGAGGGAGTCACATTTCCTATTCTGTGGTGACCTCCACCATAAGGAGGACTGCCCATTCGGCGTCTTCGTGTGTTTTGAATGTAAGTTTCCAGGCCATAAGGTTCGCGCTTGCGCGGTGACAGGCGATAAGAAGTGTGGAACACTGGGAACGGAGCCTAGATCGGCTGTTAGGACCAACGATGTGTCTCACGCCATTGTGTCAGTGACGGGTGTTATGAGGGAAGAAAAAATGTTGCTTAAACTCAAGATGGGGGTTATTAGGGCAGTGCGAGGTTGGCCAACGACGGAGGAGATCATCACAGGGCTATAATAGCTTTCCGATAGCTTCAACCGCAGATCTTGGGAGCTTCATAAGGTGAAGGATTTCTGGATTGCGAAGTTTCCGCCGGCTGAAGGCATTGCGGCATTGGCGAGACAAAATGAATTGAAGATCATAGGTGGTCGTTATGGAATTGCCATCACCCAGTGGACGAGCGACGAGGGTGCTCTGAGTCACGGCGACGCCAAGGGTATGTAGGTGACTCTTACGGGCTTGCCGCTACACTGTTGGGAGATTGGAGGGTTCCAGGATCTTCTCAGGAGGTATGGTAACGTCCTCGAATTGGACGAATCAATGGCGACGAAGAGAGGTAGCACTGCACGGGTTAGGTTCCCTCGTCATCGGGATGAAAGGCTTCCGACGACTATTAAGGCATTGGTGGAAAACAAAATGTTCATGGTGGATGTTTTGGTGGAGGAGGAGATTGCGGGGGAGGGGCAGAGCGAGTGCGGAACACGAAGATGGCTGCCAAAAACCTATTCGGGGAGCATAGCGACGACCGAAATTCGAAGAGTTGGGCTGTTATCGCGACAGGAAAGCTAGGTTTGGAGGTTGAAGACAACGGTTTAGGAGGAATTGAACCGGTTGGGTTTTCTCAAATGGTTCAGCTAGCTTCAGATCTACCGCTTATCAACAACGAGAATGCAAGGAAAGAAGATCCAACGGTTGGGGAATTTTCATTCGGTAAATCAATGAAACTGGTTAACGATAACGGCTCCAAGACAACTGGCGAAGCGCAAAATATGGGGGTCAGATCAGCACGTCCTTCTCCCTTATTCATGGCCGAATTACGTAACACAATGGTGTTTGGGGGGCCCAAGGCTATCGACAGTGATGGAGGTGTTGGGGCGCGTCGTGAAGGTCCTGTCGTAGGGGACTTGGGCATCTGTCCAATTCAGTCAGGGTTCGAGTACGGGACCACTTCAACATCTATCGACAGAGATTTGATAGGAGCAAAGTTGGGAATTCGAATGGCTTGGATAGCGGCATGGGCATGGGTTAGGAAGTACTAAGTTTGGGACTAGGGCTTGACGAGGGGGCAGGAGGTCAGAGGGTCACAGCTTCCACTATTTCGGCGCTTAATGATTGTGATCCTAAGTATTTTAGGAAGGTCGATGAATCTTATCAGGTTGTGGTTTCTAAGGAGGAGGGGGGAAAACAATTTGAAGAGCTACTAAAACATGAGGTCAAAAAAAGAGTGGAACATGAAATACAAAAGAGAATGAAGGCTATGCTTGGAAATTGGGCTACGACCAAAAAGCAGAGATCACAGGATTCATCAGAGTTAGATACAGAGTCTAACAAGTCTGACGAGCCTATCTCGGGAGAGGAGAGAAACTTCCTAAGCATAGGTGAAGAATCAACGGTGGTTGCAACTGGTAAGAACAAAAAACTGGTTAAGGCAAGGGAGGGATTCAGACACAGCGTAAGACAGCGTAGCAAAGGGGATAAGCCGATGACCGTAAAAGAAATCTACCAAAGGGTGGGAAAGAGAAAAGGCTATGAAAACATCGCAGGTACAAACTCGAATATTTCGATTTTTGGTTCTATCCCTGATTACTTGTTAATTCAACTTGCTCACGTCTATAGCTTAAATTTGCAACATTCCGCACACACAAATTTTATTGATGTTATTCGGGGTAGGGAATTGGTTAATATTGGGAATGTTCAAAGGGTTTTACAAGGTGGGACGAGCCATGATTGCGTGTCCCGAAACCTAGTAGAGTTGGATTCAACTTTGCAGGAACAAGGGGGTGACAATAGTGTTTATGTTTAACACCATATTCTGGAACGTTATAGGGCTTGGCAAGTCTGCCAAGCGTAGAATGGTGGGGGAGGTTATTAAGAACAATAATATTGTTATTGTTTGTTTGGAAGAGACTAAAATAGCTCAACCAACTGACATGGTGCTCAGGGGTCTAAAGTTAGACCAATCCAGGAATGGAGGGTAAGGGACACTATAGGTGTGTCAGAGGGGATCATGGTCGGGGTTAATACCAGTAAATTTGATTTACTGGATGATGAGTTGGGAATTTCACAGCTTCAGTGGTGGAAAAGAAGGTAGGACGGGTGACAGCAAACCATCACGACGGTGTATGGACCAAATGAGAGGAACCTCAGGCAACAGTTTTGGGATGAACTTATACATATCAGGGAAAGGAGGAGTTTACCTTGGGTAGTGGGAGGGGACTTCAACATCGTCAGGCACACGTATGAGAGGAGCGGAGGCCTAGGAAATGGGCACGATATGAGGAAATTCGATCTGCTGATTTCAAGTTTGAGGTTGATGGACATCCCTATTAATGACCGGAGCTTTATGTGGTCAAACCGACGTACGGAACCGATCCTGGCAGAGCTAGACAGGATCCTAGTCTCTACAGACTGGGAAGCAAAATTCCAATTGGGAATGGCAAGGTCATGTACTCGAAATACTTCGGATCACATCCCTATCATGATTACTTCTGGAGAAGAGGGAAGAAGCAAACAGAGAATGTTCCGGTTCGAGAAAATGTGGTTATCCGACAAGGACTGTCACAAAATGGTGAAGAGCTGCTGGGAAGAGGGGCATAGGCAGGAGGAACCAGCCGCCATACCTAACAAGAAACTATCCACTCTCAGAAGAAGGCTAAGAAAATGGAATAAGATCAAGTTCGGGAATATTTTATAAAGATAAACGGAGATCCTAAATGAGATTAAGGAACTTGAAAGACAGGAGGAAGTTGTGCACCTAAATGAGAACCAGTTTCAAAGGTTAACGGCGTGCAGGCAAGATATTCAACAGACCTACATCAACGAGAAAATTATGTGGTGGCAACGGTCCAAGGTAAAGTGGCTCAAAGAAAGGGATGCGAATACCAATTACTTCCACATAGTAGTTAGCATGCGACGAAGAAAAAACTACATCCACTCATTGGATATCAACGGTATATCGGTCTCAGACGAGCAACAGATAGTGAACCATGTCCATGTTACGTTCAAGGAATTATTTGGGGAAAACAGAGATGGACAGTCCGAGTCCAATGAGAACATGTGGGAGGATTTGCAAGTAGAAAAGCGGGAGAGAGTGGATGCTCTACAAGTACCATTCACAATGGATGAGGTGAAGGCAGCGGTGTAGGTGATGGGATAGGATAAGGCACCAGGGCCAGATGGGTTTCCTATATTCTTTTACAGACAGTTTTGGGACATTGTCAAACCTGACATTATGGATATCATGAATGCATTTTATGATGGTAGTTTGAATCTAGAGAGACTCAACTAGCTCATGTCTGCCTAATCCCTAAAAAACAAGTGGCGAGGGAAGTGAGTGATTTTAGGCCAATCGGTTTGATTAACTCCTTTGTGAAAATCATCATGAAGGTTCTCGCTAATAAGCTGGGAAGGGTTATCGGGGACATTATCGAGGACTATCAGACTGGTTTTATTGCCGGGAGAGATATCTTAGAAGGGGTGGCATTAGTACAGGAAGTGATACAAGACACGAAGAGAAGGAAGAAGGTGGGGTTCATCCTTAAATTAGACTTCGAGAAGGCATACGACAAGGTGGAATGAAAATGCTTACTGGAGATTCTTGAGAGAATAGGGTTCGGAAACAGGTGGATCGGTTGGATAAAGAGTTGGTTAAGTACATCCAAGGTCAATGTCCTAGTAAACGGGGAGCTGGGAAAAGAAATCAGATGTAAGCGGGGACTTAGACAGGGAGACCCAATATCACCACTCATGTTCACTTTGGTGGGGGACGGGCTTCATAGAATGCTACACGCCTACAGAGAAAATGGACTGATTAATGGACTTGGTATGAGGAGTGGTATCTCTACTGTTATGAACGTCCAATATGCGGATGATACTTTAATTTTTGAGGAGTGCGACATTGCACAGGCAACTTTCCTGAAATGGGGTCTGTACTTATTTGAAGAGTGGTCAAGACTAAAGGTTAGTTTCCACAAAAGCTCCATTCCATTCTTAGGGGATTCAGGGAAGGGGGAATACAATATCCAATATTCTTAACTGCCCAGTACAGAAACTCCCAATTAAATACCGGGGATTGCCAATCGGAACCGAGAATATTAGGAGGGTGGACTGGCATGGCCTCATAGAGAAAATTGCAAGTAGATTAGAAGGGTGGAAGGGAGGGGATGTCTAGTATTGCTCAATTCGGTGGTTAGCTTTATACCACTTTACTTTATGTGCGTTTGTGAGATACCGGTTTGGGTATCCAAAAAAATTAACAAACTTAGAAGAAAGTTTCTGTGGCATGGGGCAGGGGAAAGGAGAGGGTACGCTTTAACCAAATGGGGACTTGTGTGCAGACGAAAATAGCGGGGTGGATTGGGGGTCGTCAATATTCATCAAATGAACCAAGCCTTACTTTGCAAATGGTGGGGGAAACTCAAATTGAAGACAAAGACAAAATGGGGTAGACTGATAAAGGCGTCTTACTTGAAAAATGGCTGCATGCACCAAAAACAGAAAAACAAGGAATCAGCGTCCGGGTTTTGGCCAGGGATCAATCGTTCTAGGGACATTTACATCTCAGGGATAACATTCTCCATTGGAAATGGGGCTACAACGAGTTTCTGGAAGGACAGATGGTGCAGACCTATTAACCTAAAAAGAAGATTCCCAGAAGCATACAAATTTGATACTGATAAAAATGATCGGGTTGCTAGAAATTCGAGGAATGAGGAATGGAGACCAAGACTAACAGGTTGGTTAACCAACGAGGCCAGACGACAAAAATATGACCTCATTGAATTCCTACAGGAATGGAAACCAATAGGGACTGATCAGGAAGACAAAGTTAAATAGGAGGTAGAAAAAGGTGGCATCTTTTCGGTCAAATCAGCATATAAGAGGCTAAACGATGGGAGTATACAACCCAGTCTGGAAGGCAAAAGTCCTGCTTAAAGTGAGGATGTTTAGTTGGCTAGCACGAAGAAATGCAATTCTAACACGGGATAACCTGGCTAGGAGAAGGTGGCAAGGATGGCAAATTGTGTAATGTGCAATCAGGTGAACGAAACGGTCGATCATCTACTAGTGACGTGCAGTTTTGCGAGGCCAATTTGGGGGGATTTACTAAACAGAATCGGGAGCCCAGGGGCAGGCCCGCAGACGGTTCTAGATGCCTGGGGGTGGTGGAGAGAGGGAAACATCTGCAGCAGCAATTTTAAAATTTAGGATATTGGGGTGCAGCAATATGTTGGGGTCTATGGTTAGAATGAAACAAAAGAGTTTTTAGATTAACTCACAGACACATCACGCAACAACAAATGCTTTTTAAGATTATTGCTAATATCATATTCTGGGCTAATACGACAGGTGAAGAACAAACGAAGAAGATTAAGGGTATGTACACGGACATTGCCATCAATCAGGCTGAGCCACAAGAACGGGAAGGTACTTCACAACAGGGTTGAGTGCCTGGAACGAGGAGGGAGGATCATGCACCGATGCTGACTTTTGTTGTATTTTGGGATCATGTATTTGGAGATCTGTATTGTCTTGTATTTTGGGAACGGGTATGTGGATGTATGTATTTTGGGGAGAAGATTAATGGTATGTACACGGACATTGCCACCAATCAGGCTGAGCCACAAGAATGGGAAGGTACTTCACAACAGGGTTGAGTGCCAGGAACGAGGAAGGAGGATCATGCACCGATGGTGACTTTTGTTGTATTTTGGGATCATGTATTTGGAGATCTGTATTGTGTTGTATTTTGGGAACGGGTATTTAGATGTATGCATTTTGGGGGGATCATGTATTTTGGACTGGGTCATTACCTTGTATGGTAGGGGGACTCGTTTTTTGATCGGAGAATGAGCATTATGGCCCGCATGTGTGTGATATGAACATCATTGTATGTTACTTGATTTTCTGTTTTGTTAAAAACTTTTTAATGAAACACCGGGGGGCCTCGGCAAACCTTTTATGATAAAAAAAACTCTTCTTAAAGAAGGCTGCCGTAGCTGACCATTTTCATTTGGCGCCTACCAATCCTATCCTAGAATTGCTTCTAAACATCTATACTTACGTCTATTGTTCATTCCCAGATGCAATCGACAATATATTCTAAAAAGACATTCTTTTGAGCACTTGCAGAGAAAAACCCATAACCCATAAATTGCCTAGAATAATTATTTTTTTTTAATAAAAAAAACTCCATTTAAAACAATTTCCAGATAATATTAACATTATAAGAAAATTTAATTTTTTTTAGCAAAATGGTACCTATGGTTGCTTCTTTAGAAACTTGATCTGTTAATATGATAACCTTAGACCAATCCACTTTGTTGAGAAAAGAATCGGCCAGTTTGTCAAGCATCTAAGGACCCAAATAAAATTCAGAAAAAAATCAGCTCCTCTAAATAACAAAAAG
Source organism: Hemerocallis citrina (assembly GCA_017893485.1). NCBI lineage: Eukaryota > Viridiplantae > Streptophyta > Magnoliopsida > Asparagales > Asphodelaceae > Hemerocallis > Hemerocallis citrina. The sequence continues at coordinate 1,075,638 of JACEHZ010000534.1, read as the reverse complement.
AACAAAACTTTAAGGAGTCTGAAACAAAAAAAAGAAGAAGAGGGTTTACTTGGAAAGACCCGGCTTTTTTCCCGAGTTGAACCACTTTTTGAAAACAAATTTTAAAATAGATCGGTTTCAAAACTAATTCCGATGATAGACCAGTCCTCATAGGTCGCAGTTGCGAACTGCGGCTTGTTCGATTATGCAACTGCGGCCTCTTCAAAAATAATTTTTTGAGGCTGCAGTTTCCTACTGCGACCTTAGTTTATTTCATATTTAGGCTAGAGAGACTTCGAGACTTAAAAAAAATCTAAGTTAAAATATAATAAACATAGGCCGCAGTTCTCAACTGTGGCCTCTGTTATAATTTTTTTTTACTTAGAATTTATTTTAATATAACAGAGGTCGCAGTTCCCAACTGCGGGCTCTGTTATATTTAGGCTGCGGCCTTAGTTTATTTCATATTTGGGTTTGAGAGACTTCGAAACTTAGACAAATTTTTCTAAGTGAAAAATGTGGCCTCGAAAAAAGACATTTTTTAAGATGTTGCAGTTGGGAACTGCGACCTCACAATCGAATAGGTCACAGTTCACAATCACGGCCTATGAGGACTGGTCTATCATCAGAATTAGTTTTGAAATAGGTTCATCTCAGAAATTAGTTTCAAAAAGTGGGTCAGTTAGGGAAAAAAATCGAAAGACTCATGGATGTTTCGGATGTGACAATGGAGGGCTCTTCCGAGATTGCTTCTTCTTCCACCACCAACTTTCTTCGACATCTCTCTCTCTCTCTCAAGACCAAATATTATTTTTTGGATAAATGGATCCAACCTAAATATATATATATATATATATATATATATATATATATATATATATATATATATATATATATATATAAGAAGAGTACAGTATAAGTGAGCGATCAATTTACAAATGGTAAGACCGAAAGAAATGACACGAATAAAAGTAGGATTTTTGCTTTCTGGTTTCTTGACAACATGATGGGTATTTAGCAAAACGATACTTAAAAGTTTTGTAAATCACCATGGAGGGTGAATAGGGTGATTGTGCGAAAATTAAAAACTTAAATAAAATACGTAAAATAGGGAGATAAAGTTAGAGAAAGCAAACAGAGTAAGCACGCAAGACACAACGATATAACGTAGTTCGAGCCACAGGTCTACGTCCACACCTCCGACTTGTAGCAATTCTCTGCCACAAGCATTCCACTATACTTTGAACCCTTGTACGATGATTCTTGTAATTCAGGATGAGTCCTATTACACCCACAAGAATTCTATGAGTAAGCCTCGTAAAACTCACTGAAGTGGAAGAAAAGAAAAACTCCAAAGTTCTATAACGATCTTGACTGAAGAAAAACAATAAAAGCTCACACACTTAAGATCGTTGATTGAATGATTAGTTCAGAAGAATAATAATATCAAAGGATTAAGAATACTCAATGAATTTACCTCTATTTATAGAGCGCGAAATTGTATCTTTCCAAAAACGAAAAGATATTTTCGAACTAGTCAATTCTGCAAGAGTACGGTCGACCGCTGTGTTGAGTAGTCGACCATCCACCTTTAACTTGAAAGTCGAGAGGTGGCCGGTCGACTGACTCATCTTTGCACTATGATGAGCGGTCGACTGTGTGACGGTCGACCGACATATGGATAGTTGGCCGCTATCGTGCAGACGGGATATTTATTTGGCGAATTCGCTTTATATTCTTTCCAAAACTGAATATTCAATCGAAATGAATAAACAGAAATAGAAATGGTATTTCCTCACATAAATAGAAATGAATAAACAATATTTGCTGGCTTCCTTGAGGATTTAAAACACATGTTTCTTGAGTTGAAATCTTCTTGATATTTGTAATTTTCTTTGATACATTCCTCTTTTGCTTAATTGCTAATCTTTTTGGCTCTTTGTTTTGAATTACCTTCTCTGTAAATCATGTAGATCTCAACTGAAAATATTAGTCTTAATAATACGTTTTGTGCACACCAAACTTAGGCTCAACAATCTCCCCCTTTTTTGTGTAAATATAACATACCTTAGAATTTTAAATTTAAAAGAATTCAAATGCTCCCCCTTAATCCAATACTCCCCCTAAATTCATGCACATAAGAATTTTGTAAGTGTGTGTGCTCATGATGCATCCTATATGCATAAAAATAAGCATACTCGAAAAACATGCATACATTCGTGTGATTTAAAAGAAATTTTGTTTTTAAGGGAGAGGTATGTTTAAGAAATAGAATTATAAGAGAACAACATAGTAAGCAAGATTACTTTTTGGGTACTACTAGAGAAATCTACTTACATGATACCGTTGATCACGAAGGTCTTTGATATACTGTGAGAGTTCTTCATCATAAATTTGAGATTTCAAAAATACAAATTACATAATTCATGGGTGAAAGGAAAAATTAAATTCTAAGTGCTAAGATTTTCTCCCTCGTTTTGGAACACACCAAGAGGGGATAAGAGTTGAAAAAAAATAGAGACTATGAAAAATACCCTGTAAATAAGAGGTACAAAATGTGGGACGGTCGACCGAGCGGTCGATCGCACCCCTTCACGCAGGCCAGCAAGAAGTAATTAACATGATGTGATCCGATTGATTAACCAATATTTAAAATAACAGATTCTTTTCAATCAAGCACACATAAGCAAATATATAGGAAATCCAATTAGCAACCGAGCTTCACTTAAGGTGGAGATATACGAAAGTACATGAAATTCATTGATCAAGACTTCATCGAATTACAATAGAGAGATGACATAGGTTCCAAAAGAGAAACAACTTAAAAAAAAGCTACATATAAAAGAGATCAAGCAATGTAACATCGGCATCATCATCATCAAGAGAGGGCTACTCTTTGTCGTCGTCGTCGTCGTTGTTACCTTCATCACCGCCGGATTGTGAGAAGGATGATGAAAGGGATCCCAATCATCCGGATTTTGGATGAGCTCTGCAATGCTTAGATAATATCCATAAACATTGGCTTAGTGTTGCGCAAATTGTGCAGTAGTCATAGGAGCAAAGAGATTCTCATGGCGATGAGAAGAGGAAGATGATGGTGCTTGTAGAGCTTGATGATCTTGTTGGGCTTGACAATGGTGGGCCTGTTGGGTAAATGACAAATCTATACCCATTTATCGAGGACGAATGGGTATGTGAGCTTTTCTTAGGAGAAAATTTTCAATGGTAATGCAGGAATCAATAGCAAGGTTATAGATGAGAGAGCTAAAAGGAATGACACGATTACGGGAAGAAGCATGATTCACGGTGTGGATAATAAAGGTGGCAAGATCAAATTTGTATTCACCCAAAATAAGAAAGATTAGAAATGATTGATCTACCCGAATTTCAGTTTTATCATTCCATTTGGGCCAAATATTTGCATTAACAATTTTATTTAAGACACATGTGTCATCCGTGTAATCGGTAGGTCTAGGTCCGGCAATCATAAGGGAGTCGGGTTTAAGGATCATTGATTTTACGATATTTTTGTCATGGCCAGGTTTATATTCAAGAGAAGTGAAATCAAGATTATAAGCCTCAAACTCACCATCGGGAATGTTATATCGGGAGCGAAGATACTCGGGGGTGATTTGAACATGTTTACCAAGAATAATAGAAGAGAATGTGATGTCATTGTCCTTAATACCATCTAGATTTGCATAAAATTGACGAGTAAGAGAATCGGAGTGGGTACTAGGAGTGGTGAGATAATCTTCCCACCCAAATTCTCGAAGAATTCTAACCATGCTACTAAATTGGCCTTTCAAGGAACCAAGAGCAATAGAACGACTGGGTACAACAGGAGTGTTGAAAATAGTATGGAAATATAGATCAGCACTGACATTATTGTGAAAAACTATTTCGTCTCTAGAAATTAATTTAGAGGTAGTAGAAACGGATTTCTTACTCCTAGACTTAGAAGATTGACCTTTGGATGTCATTTAGAGCAACAGAAGAGATGAGATGTCGCAAATTTGGGGGCCAAAAGCTCAAAAAACTGATAAGAAAGTGATGGGTTCAGAAAGAGGGGTTAGGGTTTTCGTGGAGGCTGAGGGGAGAGAGAAGAAGGTATATAAATACTTAGATGGTGGGCCTCATATGTAATAGAGAAAAAAATCGAGATCTTTTCAGTCGAGAGAATCGGTCGACCGGGTAAGATGATGGTCGACCACAATGCAAAATAAGAGAGTAAGAGACTGTAAGATAGTCTTGGCAGTAAGCGGGATGGTCGATCAGTCCACTTTCGACCAAGAGAGCACCTATTACAGGAAAATGGTAGTATGCGAGACAGTCGACCGCGTGGTCACCGGTCCATGTTCGACCAGGAGAGTGCTTGTGATAGGAAAATGGCAATATATGGGACGGTTGATCGTGCGTTCGACTGAACCACCTATGAAGGAGAACATTCGACCGTGAAGCCGACCGACATATTCTTTGAATTGTTTTTTTTCATATAAACATGCATAACATCGATAAAAAATATCATGCAAAAATATCAATGACATTCAATTCTCCTTTTAAAAAATGAAAACGTTTATCGTCTAATAGTTTTGTATAAATATCAGCTAATTGCAAATCCGTTGAAATATAGTCAAGAACAACATCTCCATTTTGAAAACGATCTTTAATGAAGTGGTAATGAATATCTATATGCTTAGTGCGACTGTGTTGAGCAGAATTTTTAGTCATATGAACAGTGCTAGTATTATCTCATTAAATAGGAATGTGATCGAAGAATTCCTTATAGTCTTCTAATGTATGTTTCATCCATACTATAAAACAAGATCAGATGGCTATATATTCGGCTTCAACAGCGGAAAAAGTTACAAAATTTTGTTTCTTAGATGCCCACGAACAAGACAATTTCCCAAGAAGTGGCATGTACCGCTTGTGCCTTTTCTATCTGTTTAACTGCCAACATAGTTGGCATCGGAATAGCCTACAAGAGAAAATCTTCTATTTTTCGGGTACCAAAGACCCACATTTGGTGTGCCTTTAAGATATCGAATGATACGTTTAACTGCAACCAAATGAGATTCTTTTCGACATGATTAAAAATGTGCACATAAACAGACACTAAACATTATATCAGGATGAGATGCAGTAATAAAAAGCAAGTTACCGATCATACCATGATAGGTAGAAATATCAACAATTTTACCAGATTCATCTATGGAAAGTTAGTTGTAGTGGCCATGAGAGTTTTGTATGCATTGTCACTATCAAGGCTAAACTTTTTGATGAGTTATTTAGCATATATAGATTGATTTATAAAGATGTCGTCCTTCCATTGTTGTACTTGAAGTCCAAGAAAGTAGGTAAATTCGACCATCATACTCATTTCAAATTCTCATCTTGCATTTGCTTAGAAAACTGCTTGCATAGATTTTCGTTAGTAGATCCAAATATAATATCATCAACATAAATCTGAACAATCAAAATATCTTTAAAAACATGTTTGATAATCAAATGTAGTGTCTACTTTTCCTTTTGAAAAACCTAAGTGAATAAGAAACAAACTTAGTCTCTCATACCAAGCACGAGGAGCTTGCTTCAAACCATATAACGCTTTATCAAGACGAAATACATGGTTTGGGTGTGTTGGATCAGTCATCCCAGGTGGTTGTTCAACATAAACTTCCTCAGAGATAAAACCATTAAAAAAAATACTTTTGACATCCATTTGAAAAAGCATAAAATTCATGTAGGATGCAAAAGCAAGTAAAATGTGAATAGCTTCAAGCCATGCAACAGGAGCAGAAGTTTCATCAAAATCGACTCTCTCTTGTTGGTTATAATCTTAAGCAACAAGACGAGCCTTATTTCGAACAATATGACCAGATTCGTCTAACTTATTTCTAAACCCCCATTTCATACCAAGAACGGTTCTACTAAGGGGTCTAGGAACAAGTCTCTATACTTGATTCCGTTCAAAATGATTAAGTTCTTCTTGCATGGAAATAATCCAATCGTTGTCTTGTAGGGTCTCCTTAACATTTTTTTGTTCAAGTATGGAAACAATGTAGTAAAACTCATGAAATTTTTAGCTTGAGTTCAAGTAGTTACCCCTTTCGACCTATCACTTAGTATAAGATATAAGGGATGACTAGACATGGATTTCCAAGCAGTACGTATTTCAGTGGTGGGAGGTTGAGTTGGTATTGGTGGAGGAGTGAGATCATCTTCCATGGCATCAATTGGTTGTGTGTGTACCTCGTCCATCAAGGATTTGTTAGTGCTTTGATTGATGGTTTGTTCTGATGGATCTTCATTTTAATGAGATGAGTTATTTTGGGAATCTTCATTCGGCATTTTTTCAGCATGTACTTATTTCTTTTGAATTCGGATACCTATCTCATCATCATCAACAACATGTAATATCTCTCTTGTGAGATGATTAGTTTCATCAAATATAACATCAATAGATTCTTGAATAGTGCGTCTTCTCTTATTAAATACACGATATACTTTGTTACATAGAGAATATCCTAAGAATACGCCTTCATCACTTTTACGATCAAAATTTCCCAAGTTATCTAAGGTATTTAAAATAAACACTTTACATCTAAATACATGAAAATAACTCAAGTTCGGAACTTTTTTCATAATATAGTTCAAAAGGCATTTTCTCAAGATATTTTCTAATGATTACTTGGTTAATGGTGTAACAAATTGTATTGATAGCTTTTGCCCAGAAGGATTTTGGTAAATCATTTTCTCTAAGTATGGTGCGGGCCATTACTTGAAGAGATCGATTTATCCTCTCAACAGCGTTTGACTTGGCCCCTGACAGGATAGGACTCATTTTGTTGGGGAGTGCGAGGAAATGCGAACTCATGTTTTATTTATTTTTCGTTACAAAATGACGTAAAGAGTTCATTTTGAAATTCCCCACCATGATCACTACGAATAGTGACAATGGTAAAGCTTTTCTCATTTTCTACTCTACGACAGAATTTTTGAAAAACATATGAGGTGTCATCCTTTTTTGATAAAAAACAACCCAAGTAAATTTATTGTAGTCATATACAATTACGAAAGTGTACTGTGCACCTCCATTACTACGTGTTCGTGATGGTCCAAAAATGTAACGCCCCGATTTCCATGCACTGAGAAACCGTGACATAAGCTAGAAACTTTTCCTTCAATTAGCCACAATACACAGAAAAACTGAAAAATTTAAAACTTTTTATTCAACACAAATGTATTATAAGTCTGAATGTTATAAACTGCAATACATTACATCAGTGTTACAATAATACCTTTACAAGCCCAAGTATTACAACTTTCAACAAATTTACATCAGAGTACAATGAATAAAGAACAACACTTGGTACTTCACTTGGATACATTCCAACAATAAATAAATTACAACAATATTTCAATTGAAATAAATCAACACTTTGCTTCTTTTACCTTGAGTCCTCCTGAATCTTGTACCTGTAGTTCTGCAATCCAGTACCTGTAATTTTGCAATCCAGTACCTATAGAAGTAGGGACGTCAATACATATACTGACGCTTTAAGGCTGATGACTAGCAGCGATTCTCAACTTTAAACAAACAGATTGATGAAAAGAGAAACGTGTATATATAATTGGTGTGTCAGCGTATGCTATGACTTAGATTCTAATGCAAGATTAACTAATACAAGGATGCTCTTATTCTAATACAAGCGAGTCTCTGGAACAGTATGCATCCCATACTACATACGCCCATATCAAGCCGTTGAACGTAGGGTATCCGACAGCACAGGTTAGCTCGAAGCCTCCCCTGTGGCTCCCCTAATGTAGGGTATCCAACTGCACAGGTTAGCTCGAAGCATCCCCTGTGGCCCCCCTAATGTAGGGTATCTGACAGCACAAGTTAGCTGGAAGCATCCCCTGTGGCCCCCCTAATGTAGGGTATCCAACAGCACAAGTTAGCTCGAAGCATCCCCTGTGGCCCTCCTAATGTAGGGTATCTGACAGCACAAGTTAGCTCGAAGCATCCCCTGTGGCCCCTCTAATGTAGGGTATCCGACAACACAGGTTAGCTCGAAGCATCCCCTATGCCCCCCCCCTCCTAATGTAGGGTATCTGACAACACATGTTAGCTCGAAGCATCCCCTGTGCCCCCCGTAGAAAATAGATCGTAGTTCACATCTACAATGAAACCAACAACTACATACGAGCCAGGCGGGCTGCGTATGAGACAACAACGTACATACGAGCTAAATAAGTTATGAATGAGACCAACGAATACATACGAGCCAGGCGAGCTGCATATGAGATAACAACATACAAACGAGCTAAATAAGCTACGTATGAGACCAACAATTACATACGAGCCCGACAAGCTATGTATGAGCAAAACAACATATAGAAACAACCATACAGGTGTTCTAACGACCTAGAAGCAACCAAACGTGCTTACAAGAAAAACTTGATCTTTTATAATTAGAAGCAACAGAAGAATCTTCTAACAGTCTAATATAAACATACTATCAACAAAAACCCGAAAGCGACATAAAAAGCCTTCTAACACCCTAGAGGCAAACAGTGCTACGTGTATCGGAATTCGACAAAATTAGACTTTTTAGAAAGGTGAGAACATCTCCTACAACTCTCTAGTTGAACACTTTTTCAGATTCCGTAAGGAATACAAAATCCGGTCCGTTAAACACGCGCAAACAGTTAACCAATCTGCAGAATTTCAACAAAAAGCTGAACCTTCTATAGCTTGTAACATTTGCTCTACTTGTCGAAATTTAACGAAACTAGATTGAACAGATGAGAACATCTACTACAACTTCCTAGTTGAACGCTTTCACAGATTCCGTAAGGAATTCCAACTTCCAGCCCCTCGAACATACGAACAAGTTAACCGAACTGCAGAATTTTAACAAAAAGCTGAAACTTCTAAAGCTTATAACTTTTTCTCTACTTGTCGGAATCTAACCAAATCATACAATTTAAAAAGGTGGAAATATATACTACAACTCTCTAGTTGATGACTTTTCCAGATTCCTTATGGAATTCAATCCACCGTCCTTTGAACACACGCAAAAAGTAACCAACAGCAGATTTCTTAACAAAAAGTTGAAACTTTGAAAGCTTATAACTTTTGCTCTACTTGTCAGAATCTAACCAAATCATTCAATTTAGAAAGGTGGGAACATATAATACAACTCTCTAGTTGTTGACCTTTCCAGATTCCTTATGGAATTCAATCCACCGTCCTTTGAACACATGTAAAAATTAACCAACAACAGATTTCTTAACAAAAAGCTGAAACTTTGAAAGCTTGTAACTTTTTCTCTACTTGTCGGAATCTAACCAAATCATACAATTTAGAAAGGTGAAAAATATATTACAACTCTCTAGTTGATGACTTTTCCCAATTCCTTATGGAATTCAATCCACCGTCCTTTGAACACAATACAAAGACAACAAAAGACAGCTAAAAGCTACAACAATGCTGAAACTTGTAAAGGTCGTAACTCCTACTCCGCTTATCGGAATCTAACCAAATATAGCATTTTGGAAAGGTGAGAGACTCTACTACAACTCTCTAGTTGAACACTTTCCCAATTTCAGTAAGTGAAAAGGTACAAAATATCGAGCAATCAAAACAGCGAGCACTCAGCCTAAAAGCTGGTTGCTGTGTTTTTGTAACGGTCATAACTTTTGCTCTGCTTACCGGAATCTAACCAAATAGGGCATTTTAGAAAGGTAAGAGACTCTACTACAACTCTCTAGTTGAACACTATCCCAAATTCAGTAAGTAAAAGGGTACAAAACATCGAGCAATCAAAACAGCGAGCACTCAGCCCAAAAGCTGGCTGATGTGTTTTTGTAACGGTCATAACCTTTGCTACGTTTATCAGAATCTAACCAAATAGGGTATTTTGGAAAGTCTAGAGACTCTACTACAACTCTCTATTTGAACACTTTCCCAAATTTAGTAAGTGAAAGGGTACAGAACATCGAGCAATCAAAATAGCGATCACTCAGCCGAAAAGCTGGCTGCTGTATTTTTGTAACGGTCATAACTTTTGCTTCGCTTATCGGAATCTAAATAAATAAGGAATTTTAGAAAGGTGAGAGACTCTACTTCAACTCTCTAGTTGAATATTTTTTCAAATTCAATCAATAAGAGGTACAAAAACTTCAAACAAACAAAACAGCGAGCATTCAGCCAAAGCTGGTTGCTGTGTTTTTGTAACGGTCATAACTTTTGCACCACTTATCGGAATCTAACCAAATAGGGAATTTTGGAAAGTTTATTATGTCTACTCCAACTTCCGAGTTGATCACTTTTCCAAATTCTGTAAGGAACATCAAGATACAGCCCGTTGAACATAGTCGATGTTAACCCCAAAACAGTAAGTTGCTGTTTTTTGGCTAAACTCTCGCTGTTTTGGGGAAATGGTTCGTTTCACCCATCAAATTAACCCAGAAAATTCTATAAAAATTAGGGCATGCTAATAACACATACAAAAACCACAGAAATTAATTTCGGGTCAATATTCCACCTTTAGCTCAAGCTAATAATTCTAACCGTCTAAACTTACAAGATTGAATCTTTGTGCTTTATTTTAGTTCTACTACTTGAATCTCTGTGTGACTTTTTATTCTAGTTCTCAATCAACATATGCACATGAAATTAGTCTAATTTCTTTAACAATAACATACAACAAAAATAAACAAACAAACATAAAATAGAGAAACCCCCACCCAAAGAAATCGGTTGGAAGAACTTGCTCTCTTCCTTCTCCTCCTTGCTCCTTGTTCTTGCTCCTCTTCAAGAACCCATGAAAGAAACCCACTATTTTCTTTTGATTTTGATCTCTCTTTCTTTCCCTTTCTTTTCAATTTTTTCTAATTAAAAACAAATAGAAGAAGTAGGAAAATGAGATGAAATGAGAGGTGGAGAGACAAAATGAAAGAGGGGTTTTTGCCCCTCTTGTGTGACTGGCCAAATACAGGAGAGGGAGAGAGAAAGACATGGTAGAGAGAGAGCCACTTGTCTCTCTCTCTTTGTGGCTCAAAATAATTTGGGTTTCATTTGCAAATTTAAATTGCAATCAAACCCTAATCCATTCAATTTGCAAATTTTAAATTGCAATCAAACCCTAATCCAATCTCTACCCTCCATTTTCATCATGATGGATAAAAAATAAAAGATATTTTCCCAAAATCACATACTACACGATTTCGTACGAACGTACGAAATCGATACAGTTCATACACGTACATATATCTGTATATACAGATAATTTTTATTAGTTAAAAGGAATCAATCTATACAAAAATAATTTAATTCCGAGAAATAAAAATAAAATAATTTTATTACCGGCTCGGAATATTCCAGTATCAATTTGATACAAAACAGATATATACGTATAGATATGTTTATTAACAAAACCCGGTGATATCCACCAAAAAAAATTCAATTCTGAAAATAAAAATAAAATAATAATAAAATAATAATTTTTAATATCTGTCTGGGATTTTCCAAACATTTTCTCAAAAACGCATTTTTAAGATTTTGTACAAGTGCACAAAACTGATACAATACATATATATACTTACTAGTATATATATCCAGATAACTTTTTTATTAGAAAAACCAAGTAATTTTCATAAAAATATTTTAATTTAAAAAATAATAATTTATACAATTTAATATCCGACTGGGATATTACAGAAAAGGTCCATGTGCAAAAGTTCAAAAGGTTTAGATGTTGATACCATTTTCTTGGGCTTGTGGAAACTTTTAGTCTGCTTACCGAACTGATACGAATCACAGGGCTTATCTTTCTCAAACTTGATTTTGGAAATTCCATGCACAAGTTCCTTGTTGACAAGTTTGTTGAAGTCGCTGATGCCATAGCCAACCATCTTCATTTCTAGCAATGAAGCATCACATATTCTCATGTGCTAATTCATTAGAGTTGATGACATACACATTATTGCACCTATTTGCAAGAAGTAAACATGATTTATTATTTCTAATACAGTGTATACATTTTTATTGAAAGTAACTGTATAACCTTTATCGCATAATTGACTAGCGCTAAGTAAATTGTGTTTTAAACCGCTTACCAAAAGTACATCATCAATGGAACATGATGAACCAAAATTTATTTTACCTTTACCGATGGTTTGACGAGTGTTGTTATCTGCAAAGATGATGTCCTTCCTTTTTTTTCCTTGATAGTGATGTAAATTATTTGTTGTCATTTGTCATATTATATCCAGCATCAAGGTACCACTGATCTTTAGGTTTGGCACGTTGATGCACCAATATTAAGATTGGTATGTGTAATTTTGGGTGCCTAAAATGGTACTGTTCATGAACTTACATTCTTTTTCACCCAAACAAAATTAGTATTCTTCTTTAATGAACAATTATAAGATATATATCCTAATTTATAGCAATAGTGATAGGTGATGCGATTATGCCTTGGGTTATTCACATTTGCAAAGTTATGTACTAATTAATTTGTAACTATTTTGGTGGATATGCATGTGTATGACAACATTGCTTAATATTTTGACGTTGTAGTGGCTCGTTGTAACCAAGTCATCGATTATCGTGATATGATCTTGAATTCCTTGTCATAAGATAATCAGGCCATTCATATTTTTCAAAAAAAAATTCGAGCTCAATTATTCTATTACAAAGTATTTTTCTAGTTTTCTCATTGTCTTTAGTGTTCCAACGAAGATTATCAAGTATAGCATCAAATATTTTATTTTGTTCGAGTGCTTCCTTACAACCTTCCCCTATTTCGTCAAATTTTCTTTTTAATTCATTTAAATCATTAGTGAGTTTAGCAATATCAACAGATTTCTCATGAATTTCTTTTAGGTTTTCATTATTTATTGTTAGAGATTTTTGAACTTGTTGTTTTAGACACTCATTTTCCTCCATCAATAATTCATAGTCATTCCTAAATAACTCAAATTTCTCAATAATCGATAAATTTTCATCGTTCAACTTTTTATTTTTGATAATACAGGAGTCATGTGATTCATTAGACATTTATTTATATTTTTTCAACTCACGACTTAATTTCTTTGCATAATATTTTAAGTCATTATATATGTCTCCTTGATCATCATATGTGGGTTTTTCAATTACCTCTTCTTAGAGCGGTGATTGCACCTCATCATCTCCAAGAGTCATGAATCTAAAGTCATTCTATTCTTGCTCTCATAATTTGAGTCTGAATCATGCCATGTTGCCTTTACTGCCTTCTTTCTGAATTCTGAGTTGGACTGATGATATTCTTTGTTCCTGTCATGCGAGAGGGGACAGTTTACGCAGATGTGTCCTGGCTTCTTACATTTTTAACATATGTCCTCCTTTCTTTGTCTCTTTCTCCTTGAGAACTGCCATACTTTTTGCGTTTGAGATACTTACTGAATTGTTTAGTTAGCAGTACGATATCTTCATATGATTCTTCATAATCTGATTCTGATTTTGATGGTCGTGAAATTGATTCTTTCAAGGCAACGGTCTTCTCTTCAGTTTTGGGTATAATCCAAATGTTCTGCCTCTTTGTTTAGGCTATCTCCATCTCATATGTCTTTAATTTTCCCTGAAAAGTGTAGTAGTCGAATCATTTATCTTCAAACATTTCCCTCATTGTAGCAGCTTTTATATCTCATTCAGGCGTTAGACAGCTTATGAGTTTTCCGACCTTTCGGTCATCATCTAATTCCTTACCTAAGCTCTCAAGTTCATGTGCGATAATTTCAAAGCGGGCTAACATCTGACCTACGTTCTCTCCTGGAATCATATGATAAACCTTAAACTTATAAAATCATAAAGTAACTTTGGTTTTTACCTCAGTCGCGGTTCTTTCATGACGTTTTAACATATTGTTCTAGATTTCATAGGTTGTGTTGCAGTTCGCCCACATCGCATCAGTTCTTCATTGTTCAGACCTGTATAAAGTGCTGTCATAGCTTTGGAGTTTGCTGTTTTCATGATAATTCAGCTGCTGTGAATGTCCTGTTTCCATTACTGATAGGGATATCTATTTGGTTTACACAAACGTTTCATACTTCTTCTCCAAGAATCTTCAAAAAAATGAGACATATGAACTTTCAAAATATCATAGCATTTTCCATCAAAATAAGGTGAACGTGTCAGACTTTTTTCATTGGAGTTGGATGACTACAATGTGTACAAGACTTCGGGATGAGAGATTTCGGCCATTGGCCCTTTTTCTCTTTAACTTTTAAGCTATTAATGAGCACCTCGTTCCAATACCACTGTAATCACCCTGAGGGGGGGGGGGGAGGGGGGTGAATAGGGTGATTGAGCAGAAATTAAAAACTTATATAAAATGAATTAAGTAGGGAGATAAAGTTAGAGAAAGCAAACAGAGTAAGGACACAAGACATAACGATATAACATGATTCGACCCCCAGGTCGACATCCACATCACCTACTTGTAGCAATTCTCCGTCACAAGTGTTTCACTATACTTTAAACCCTTGTACAGTGATTCTCGAAATTCAGGCCGAGAGTCCTATTACACCTAGAGGACTTCCATGAATAAACCCCGTAAAACTCACCGAAGTGGAAGAAAAGAAAAACTCTCAAGATCTATAACGGTCTTGACTGAAGAAAAACAATAAAGGCTCACACACTCAGATCATTGATTGAATGATTAGTTCAGAAGAATAATAATAGCAAACGATTAAGAATACTCAGTGAATTCACCTATATTTATAGAGTGCGGGATTGTATCCTTCCAAAAATGAAAAAAATTTTCCGAAATAGTCAATTTTGCACGAGTACGGTCGACTGCTGTGTTGAGCAGTCGACCGTCGACCTTTAACTTGAAAGTCGAGAGGTAGCCGGTTGACTGACTCATCTTTGCACTATGATGAGAGATCGACTGTAACGGTCGACAGACATATGTGTAGTGCAGACTGGATATTTATTTGGCGAATCCACTTTATATTCTTTCCAAAATTGATTATTCAATTAAAGATTCTTTACATGGATTTTCTCACATAAATAGAAATGAATAAACAATATTTGCTGGATTCCTTGAGGATTTAAAATACATGTTTCTTGAGTTGAAATTTTCTTGATATTTTCAATCTTCTTTGATACATTCCTCTTTTGCTTGATTGCTAATTTTTTTGGCTCTTTATTTTGAATTACTTTCTCTGTAAATCATGTAGATCTCAACTAAAAATATTAGTCTTAATAATACGTTTTGTGCACACCAAACTTAGGGTCAACAAGTTTTGTATTGTTGCATTTTTGTAAAATAAATTGTTAATAAATCCCTGTAGGGCAGACTAATTTAAATTGGAAATTGCATTTGAACTCATCTGGAAGTTGCAAAAAAGGCCTTGTGAAGAAAATGTTTAGTTCTACAAGTGTTGCCCGGGTTCAGTGGTCAGCTTCTTGATTGTGAAGAAAAATATCAAATGTTTGAATCTCGTATTGTTCATAACTACTCCTCTTACTACAGGACGCTTACCTAGTCAACACTTCGATCCGAACTTGTTGAGTGACAAATTCCATCTTCTCAAACGATTCATATGCTTAGGAAGAAAGACAATAAGATAGAGAGACGAACTCTCATAATGAAATTTTTTTTCACATAAACAATTTTTTTAAAGGTTTCTCAAATCATGCACATGGACCACGACGAGTCTTCTAAAATCTCAATTAACCTTCATACATTATTGTCACTGCTTGTATAAAGAACTTGCAAGAGGAATAGTGTCCCTCCTATAGGGAGATTCAAATCCGTATTTTTCCCCAATAAAAGCGACAATAAATTTTATCTGCTACAGTACTGGGTTTCCTTATCTACTTACTCACGAACATAAAAAATAAAATAAATAAATAAACTGTACAAGTGCCGTACAAGTGCTCTACG
Source organism: Hemerocallis citrina (assembly GCA_017893485.1). NCBI lineage: Eukaryota > Viridiplantae > Streptophyta > Magnoliopsida > Asparagales > Asphodelaceae > Hemerocallis > Hemerocallis citrina. Next base: position 1,059,715 of record JACEHZ010000534.1, on the reverse strand, counting down.
TGGTGGTAAACGTTTTTGCTAGTGAACAAGAGGTTGAGGTTCAAGCCACCGCTTGCACCAGTCACTTCTGATGAAAAATCGTATATGGATGGACTACAACCCAAAAAAAAAAAAAAAAAAAAAAAAAAAAAAAGAGGAAACAAACTTCCTACATAAAATATGCAACCATACAAATAAATTTGCAATTTCTCACTTTCAAACATACCAATATGAAATTTCACCTCCATCTTTTACCCACTTTCTGCCAAAATTTTCCGCACTCAGCCAATTTTTGAAAATATTTTTCAAACTAAAGCACATTCCAAACTATTTTCCTGAATAAGCCAATGAATGCCACATCAACACCGACCGTTATTTTCATCAGTGGCCTCTGTCTTTCGAAGATTGCTATAGGAATAGCGGCCACTTGTAAAACAAGTTTTTAAAATTTTCTTAGTTGTCACTATTCCCATCAGCGGCTACAATATATATTAAATTGCTGATGGAAATAACGACTTTGACTCAATCATATTGAAACACTTAGTCAATCCAAGAGTAAGAAAAAATCATCTCCAACTAAGGTCGCTAGTAGAAATAACGATGTCAACTATATTATAGTCGTTAATGCCACTAATGACCTCAATTTTGTTAGTTTTTCTTGTTCTCAGTTAGTTCTATATTAATTTTGGAAAAAAATCATCCAAATTAAGATCGCTAGTAGGAATAGCGACCTCAAATATATTATAGTTGCTAGCCCACTAGCAACCTTAGTTGTGAGAGTTTTTCTTGCTATCTGGAATGACTAAGTGTTTCAATATGATTGAGACAATGTCGCTATTCTCATCAAGGATATCATATATACTGTAACCACGGATAAGAATAGCAACAAAAAAAATTTTTAATTTTTTTTACAAGTGGCCGCAAATCTATTAGTGATATTCGAAAGGCAGAAATCGCAGATAAAAATAGCGGCCGCTGCGGACGTGGTATCAACTGGCTCATTCTGAGAAATAGTTTAGACCGGGAAATAGTTTCAAAATGACACTTAACGGGGAAAAATTCCTTTCCTCCTCTCTCACCTCCCAAAACCCCTAACTTTTCTACCATGCTCCCTCTCCTCAAATCCGCCCTCCTCCGCCGCCCTCTCCTCCGCCTCCGCCCCTTCTCCGCTGCTGGCGCCGAAGCCCCCTCCCATCCCCGCCCCCTTCCCTCACCTCACGTCCTCCGCCTCGTCGACGACATCGCCTCCCTCTCCCAATCCCAAATCTCCGAGCTCTGCCGCATCCTCATCCAGAAAACCGGCCAAGAACCTCCCACCGTCGCCGTCATCGGCGCCGGAGCAGGCGGAGGCCTGAATACGGGAGCTTCGGCGGCGGGGGGGCCCACTGCGGGGGCGAAGGAGGAGAAGAAGGAGGAGAAGACGGTGTTTGAACTGAAGCTGGAAGGGTTCGATGCCGCGAGCAAGATTAAGGTGATTAAGGAGGTGAGGGGGTTCACGGATTTGGGGCTGAAGGAGGCCAAGGAGCTGGTGGAGAAGGCTCCGGTGGTGATTAAGGGCGGGTTCTCGAAGGAGGAGGGGGAGAAGATTGTGGATAAGATGAAAGCGGTCGGGGCCAAGGTTGTGTTGGAATGAGTTTGGGGGAGTTTGGGAGTTTGGGAGTTTGAAGAGACAAAAGAAAGGTACATTATTTACTTCTTGTAGTTGAAGTTTGAAACTGTTTGGTTGTAGCCAATTGTAGAAGCAAGTGAAAGAATGAAAATGTGACGATTAGTTTGCAATTAGGCTAACTATAGTACTAGAATCGTAATGAACTTAATTGCAAAGAAACAAGCACCCATTGTTGAGGGAGTGACAATGCCAAGAGAGGAGGGGAGAAGATTGTGGAGAGGATGAAGGCGGTTGGTGCCAAGGTTGTGTTGGAATGAGTGTGGGGCTTTTGTGGGTTTGGAGAGACGAAAGACATGTATGTTCTTTGGTTGGTTTGCATTTAGTTAGTTGGGGGTTAGCGGGTTAGTGGATGTGACTACTGACTTGTATATCTGACTTGTATATCTGCAACTATCTATTTGGATGATATTTTGGAGTGATGTTAGCCACAATTATCTTAACTCAAGGTCAAGATAACTGTAGGTTTCTAAACTCTAATCTACCCAAATTTAATTTTTAAGTAAAAAATTGGATGTACATCGTACATGTATGCAACCTATATGTTGCATTCCTCTACCTAGGCTTAAAGATTATCTATAGGCATCCTGCCTCGATATTGTAGCCGCAATAGTAGACGTGATGAGTACTTTATGATTGCCTCTTAGGGGAATCTTGCAATAAACTAGGGTCAATTATAATACAAGAGTTGTAATGAACTCAATTGCAAGGGACAAACCGTCATTGTTAAGAGAGGGTGGTAGAGCAAAGTTGGGAGTTATATAGGGGAGACATTATACATCTTTAAATATTTCATGTAGTTTGGGTATAATACCAATTACTACTATGAATTGTTTGTGTTGTTCCTTAATTGCTATAAAAATTTCAAAACTAAGTGACAAGAAACGATTCTTGTGTGATGAATAATGAACACATGCTCCTAGAGATCAATGTAGCACACAGGCTCATGAATTGCTTACAAGCATTATATGTATCTTGCCAGGAATGCAAATAGTATAACTAACATTAATCTTTATTTTTTTTTATTTGTTAATTAGTACTAGTCGTACATGATATACATTGTCTTTAGAAGCTACTTCAATTACTATAGTTATATCCATTTCATATGAATTTTATATCATGAAGTTGGATATTTAGGAATTGGTTAAACAAAACCAAGAGTTAGCACTACTGTTAGGTTTATTAATTATGACGATAGGTTATGGTTCAGGTGACCTTTTGAAATGCAGTATAAGGTTCCATATATTTGATCCTCCCCTGAAGTGTGTTCTAACAATTTCCCTAGGCGGCCGCCTAGGCCCCGTCGAGGCGTTAGGCTATCCCCAACCGACTCGCCTAGGGCCTAGGTTTTAAAAAAAATTGGTTTGGCTGCCTAGACGGGTCTAGACGGGTTTTTGTTTGTTTGTTTAGAGAACTAGTTCACTTAAATCCCGACATTCTCAAACCCCCAACCCCCGTGCTTCTCTCTCCCTCTCTCTTCCCAAAAAAACCCAAATCCCTAAATCAAAAATCCCCCAAATCGCTCTTGCTTTCCCCAAATCCTCAAAATCTCAAATCTTCAAAATCTCAAATCGATTGCCCCTCTCTCATTGGAATCTTGATAATGGGCAACACTCAAAATAAGCACTCTACCATTGAACTAATTCCCATTTATGATATTTTTTAGTTTTTTTTTACTGCTATATATATCTACTATTTTATGCAATATTATATTTTCTTCTAAATATATGTTTTTTAAAAACACCGCCTAGCGCCTAGCCGCTTAGGCCCCACTTACAAGGTTTAGGTGCTAGGCCCCCCCGTCAGCCGCCCGACTATCGCTTAGCGACATTTAGAACACTGCCTTGAACCTATGAAAGATAACTAGAAGCACTGAAGGGATGATAAGGAGAACTAATTGCTAGATCACAGGATTTGTTCTTCCCCGACTTAAAGAGGAATTCCGGGAATAGTTGATTTGCATGGATTTTAGTGAGACGATTTCTTTTTTCTAGCTAAGAAGTGCAGATATGCATACACCAATACAAGGAGAATTTTGAAAAATCACACTGAAATAGCTATTGTTGTGTCGTACTGTCTCGTACTGTGTCTGATTCAGTCTGATCTAATGCAATCCGACAAATTTGAAAGAGGAGAAATTAAAAAAAGAAAAAGAAAAAGATGAAATGAGGTGGTTTCACAGATTTTGTATATCATATATGCAAAGTTGGTTGCACATACATCTGAGAGTGAACTTCAGACTCCCTAAGGTCTTAATATTACATGTTATCCATGCATAACACATCATTCAATTTTTTAAAAAATAATTTTTATAATTTATTTTCTAGATGAAAGATTCAAGTATAATATCTTAATTTAAAAAAAAACAGCCTATAGTAAAAATCCGATACACCAATCCATACTATCTATATGGCCGATACCGATCCCGATACCAGATACCAATGCTTTTGGCCACCTGATACCATTTCCGATACCAAGGTTTTGAATCTTGGTTGGTTGCCAAACACAATTGTTTATTGGTAGGATCTTTGTATAATATTGAAAGTTATCATTACGATACAAAGATATTTCTTGAAATGGTTGTTTTATATAATTCATGTAATTAATGAATAGCCTGAAAGCATAAGTAGACGGACAACTCTGGCTGAAAACACAGTAGGTGATAGGCGTTTGGTTGAAGGGCTTAATTTTGAATAAATTTCGTGTGTTACAGTTAAAATCGTGGGTGTTTAATTTGTATGTTTGATGTCTTTTTTGCATTCATGAAAATGTTAGTATTTTACGAAGTAGTTCTCTTTGTTTAATATTGAAAGTTATCATTATGATACAAAGATAATTCTTGAAATGGTTGTTTTGTTACTTTTGTATACTTCATGTAATTATCTCTAATATTATAATGGGAAAAGGCCTTAGTGTCATTTGTCATTTTGTCATTCTACCAACATGTGCAACGCACGTACATAACTAACATAAAGAAGGTTTCCGGTTCAAATCCTCCCTACGTCAGAGTTTTTATTTTAATTTTTCTCTAATATATATCTCTAATATTATAATGGGAAAAGGCCTTAGTGTCATTTGTCATTTTGTCATTCTACCAACATGTGCAACACACGTACATAACTAACATAAAGGAGGTTTCCGGTTCAAATCCTCCCTACGTCAGAGTTTTTATTTTAATTTTTCTATAATATATATATATCTATACTATAATGGGAGAAGGGGTTAGTGTCATTTGTCATTGACTGTCATTTTGTCAACACGTGCAGCGCACGTGTTGGTGGATTTTTTTTTGTCCTTTTCATTCCCCCTCCCCATTTTCTCCACGTGCAACGCACGTGTATAATACTAGTAATAATATTATAATGGGAAAAGGCCTTAGTGTCATTTGTCATTTTGTCATTCTACCAACATGTGCAACGCACGTACATAACTAACATAAATAAGGTTTCCGGTTCAAATCCTCTCTACGTCAGAGTTTATTTTAATTTTTTGAAATTATTAAAACGTGCATCACACGTGTAAATTACTAGTTAATGAATAGCCTGAAAGCATAAGTAGACAGACAATACTGGCTGAAAACACAGTAGGTGATAGGCGTTTGGTTGAAAGGGCTTAGTTTTGCATAAATTTCATGTGTTACAGTTAAAACCGTGGGTGTTTAATTTGTGTTTGATGTCCATTTTGTATTCATGAAAATGTTTGGATTTTACAAAGTAGTTATCCATCAGAAATTTGTCAATAGGGTTTTGATTCCTGCTCATAATATTTGATTAGATCTTCTTTTGCTTTTCATATTTTTCCCTCCCTAACATTCTTTTACTTTTCAGATGAATCAGGCAACTTATAGGATACAAAGGGTATAGGCTCAAGCATGACGAACAGAAGCCGTACATACTTTTACGTGTATCCAAGGTTTTTGCGACTAAGCTATTGGCAGTTCTAGAAATTTGTAATTGTTAGGGGGTGTTTTCTTTTAATATTATTAACAATTGAGGTATTGTTATATTTGTATTGTTATCTTCTTCACTGTGGAAGAGTGGTATCCGATTCATACTTGATTTGCTTCTTTCGGTTTTTTATGATGAAGATTGTTATGGCTGAATATGTTCTGGGAAAACTTATGGTATTTCCGATGCATTACTAGATCCTTCGAATTTTATTAGTTGATCTTGCATACTTGCTCTGGCTTATAGCTTTCCAAGTTAATATGTTCTACATCAGGGGAAAAAACACACTGTTCATTGTTCGTGGGTTTGGATGGCTGGATTTAGATTCACACTAGTGTGGATTGCTGTTCACAAATATTTTAAACATCTATTTCTGTCGCGCTCTCTCTCTCCACTTCTAAATTTTGCTTTCATCATATATTAAATCAACAGAATACTATTTAAACATCTCTCACTCCACAACCGATGCGGACTATAATCCCTTTTCAAATCCACTGCAATTCTCTCCCTCTCACTTGTGGTTAAGATTTAATTAGAATTAGGTTAAGATTTAATTTAGATTAGATTAAGATTTAATAAGATTAAGCCACAATTAAATTAAGATTAAGATTATGATTTAATTAGATTAGGATTAAGCCCTAATTAATTAAGATTAATTAGATGTAAAATCAAAAGTCAAAAAATTGTTTAAAATTACTTTCCCTACAATAGTATTTTTAGAACTAAAAAAAAACCTAATCTTTCATGTAAAATTATCCATGTTACAGTAAATCTAAATTCAACCAAACAATTTTTTTAGAACTCATGATTTCCACAATTTTTTTTATTCTACAGTAATCTTCATAGTTTGAAACTATTTTACAACCAACCAAACACCCCCTTTGTCTACACAACTTATGGGTCATTGTATCGGGGAATAGTTTTGGTTTAAACACCGTAGAATGCTGGCTGCCATAAACAGATGAATGCATTGAGTACATTCTTTAATTGTGAGTACGTTATTTAATTGTTAGTTGCCTCTAAAAGCCAAACAGTCCAACGAAAGAAAATAAAAATAAAAAAATTAAGAAAGCATGAAGGGAAAATTGAGCATAGAGTATTCATATCGCTCAAATGTAATATGAAAGAAAATCGTTCAACAAGATGAGAACACAATCATTTAGTCTGTATTCAAAATCTCTTGTTCATGCTAAAATTTTCTTTCTTTGTTACACAGTCTGGTTACAGAGTTTTCAGTTGCATCCTTCTGCAGAACTCCCTCTTACCAGCTTTCCAAGTTATATCGGTTTTCGTTTAAACCGAAAAGAGCAAAATAAACCCAAATGAAGTGCACCGTCAGCTCAATTTAGCGCATTTTCCAACGACAGTCTCTCCTCAAGTACTTGCTTCCCTGCCGTGTTTACCTGCACGATTAATCAACTCGAAAATGAACCAAATCTTAAATTAAAAAAAAAATAAAAATAAAAAATTCTAACCCTTCAAATATCCTCATAAATATAAAAATGTATACCTGATGTTCCCAGTTTGTACAGCAGGTTACAGTTGCGAAAAGTGTCGTTTGCACGGTAGAGCTGCATATTATGCCAATCCAGAGGCCCTTTCCGCCTATATGCAGTAAGAAACCCAAAAGCACGGCTACTGGAATTCCAACTAAATAGAACGCTCCGAGATTCAAATAGGCACCGATGTCCTGCCATCCATATCCCCTTGCGATACCTACAGTAACATGTGGAAGATATATTTGTATATTATATGTAGATGCAGACATTTGTACGTATTCATGATTGATTTTAGCATTAATAATTGTGGGGAAAAGTAAACCTGAAAGAATCCCTTGTAGGCTATCCATGATGACAGAGATACTAACAAGAGGAACCAGCTCCTTAACATAGTCGATAACTTCTTTCTCATTACTGTATGCATAACCACCAACCTTGCGTAACACAATAAGGGTCCCACTCACAATGATAGCCTCGGTAATGCCTAGGAACATCACAACACATACAGCTGAGCGAGCTCTTTCCGAGTTTCCTGCTCCCAGTTCATTGGATACTCGTGTATTGTATATATCAAAATGAACCATAAACAAAAGAAAAGAACATCGAATGGAGGAATATACATTTTTTTTTTCCGACTTAAAAAATTGTTTAGATGAATTTAAGCGTATTAATTAGATGTGAATATAGGCATACCTTGCAGCGGTCCCAAGCCCATACAGTATCATATACAGACATGAGATGCTAGTGAAGCTAGTCACAAGAGATAATAGCAATGTCAGTGCAAGATATATCTGTAAAGATCAATGAAGATATCATCAAAATATAACGAAGATAAAGGGGAGTAACGGAATAGCTTGATAGCTACAACGACGATGAGATGATAGGCCCAGTTTTCGTATATATCATATAGATCGTTAAAAGTAACTAGTAGCTAGCAATTTGATGGTGCAAGGGTATACCATATTGAAAGAACTGGAGTTTAAATGATCGAAGTTTATTCTTTATACCATATCGAAAGAACTGAAGTTTCAAGCTCTGGATTGGGGATCAGTCCTGAGAGCAAGATAAGTAGCTCGAAAGACCACCACTCTAGACTGATAAGACCAATACAACAAAAGCGATAAAACTAGCATAAATTGAATGAAAAAAAAATATTTTCATTGAATAGACAAAAAATGTAAAGCTACCATATCATGAAGGCAGAAGGAAGAGCCACCCCGAAGAACTCGCCAATCCCTCTACAAGCCTCCATTGAGATTTGTGCACGTGTCGCTTTGCATGAATCCGAGTAATAGATGTACAATCCGAGCATAAACATATTCAACCAATACGATATACTAATTGACAGAGAAGCACCAACATTTCCCAGCCCGGATTTGAACACCAAAATCCAACAAAGAGGAATATGAAGACAGAGAGTTAAACCAGAGCTTAAAAGCATCGGAAAAATTAGGCTTTGAGATTGAAGGAATTTCATCATAGGTTGAAGAAAAGCGTAAGCAAATAATCCTGGGATCATCCATATTGCATACTTTCCTGCTTCAGCTGAGATATCTGGATCTTGGTCTATGAAGACAAGGAATTTTCCCATACATACCCAAAAGAGCGAGATTGGAATGCACACTAGTACAAGAGAGAGTATAGCTCTGTATGTATAGACTCCGAGTTTTTTGTATTGTTGAGCTCCATAGGCTTGCCCGCATAGTGTCTCCAATCCACTCGCCATTCCCATCTGTTTTTTTGTTGTGGAGTGTTAAGAAAATTGTATCCTTTTAGGTTTAGTAGTTTACAAAGTAATTAAAGACTTACAGTACAAGAATATGGTATTTTAATATTCACAACCATATATTCATGTATAGAAAAGCTATGAACTTGTTCTTTTTATACATGAATATGATTGTGAAAATGAAAATGCTAGTAAAAGAAAATAAATCTTGGAGAATTATGTTGGAGTAATTCCTTGGAGCCTCTAAATCAATTATTATGTTAGTATTCTTTCATCTCACCTTTATTTACCATACCCAACTAATAGTTTCATTATCGATCATGCAAGGAAATTCAATTTAAGACAATTGCTAGCATGCACCTTGTTTGCTAGAATGCAGTACACGATTCGTAAAGATACTACGTATGTTGTTCAAACTTTAAATTAAATTAATCTGATTCTATTAAATAATCTAAATAGGTCCAATCATCATGGTTAGTATATAGGCAAACCAATATAATGTTTTTAGTACTAAAGACCCAAAAATAGTAGAGAATCATAGTCTAGTCCATCACTGAAAAAACAAACAAGACGCAAGTCTACTAAGGTTATGGATGGGCCTACTTTTCCCTGCATAGTAGAATCTAGAGTTCTTTTCCCACAACCCTACAAAAGAAATTCTCTTTGAAAAAAAAAAACATAAAAAGAATATCCAAACCTTCTTTTCCAAACCCCACAATGAAACCAACCTAGATTGCATTCAACTAAACTCTGCTTTTGTACTCAGTATTCACTAACTAACCAGTATATTTCAGATGGCAAGTGCTACTGTAACACTGTGGTTGGTAAAGCCTTATTAGCAGTGGTCAAGCCATCTAAAGTTTAAATCGGCTTGCATCACTAAAAGATAAAATACAATATTATTCTTAAGAGGATAATGGTCCAAAACTTCCCTAATAACTTCCCTATTCCTCCCCCCCCCCCTATCTTTCCACAGTTTTTTGCCCCTCTTATTTAAATGAAAGTTTCACTCTGCACTTTTTTATTTTTGCACCACACCGCTTGCTAGTCTGCTTCTCTTTTCTAGTTTTTTTGCTTCAATTCCCCTTTACTTCACTATCTAACTGTGAAGAAAACAGATTTGGAGGAAAATGATTCTTAATCTTCTTATTCTTTATTCTTTATAGTATACATCTATATATAAGGATTACAATCTTGGAGGAGAAGAAAGGAGATTGAGAGAAGACCGAGGGGTGAGAGATTTGGATAATCTGTTTTCTATAGATTAGGAAACAGAATATACATATTACTACATACTACATTTCAACACCCCCCTCAAGTTGGTGCATAGATATTGAACATGCCCAACTTGTCAACAAATTTCAAGAAAAGCCGACTCGAAACTGCCTTGGTCAGAATATCTGCGAGTTGATCTTTAGACTTCACTTTAGATATCTCAATGACTTTCTCATCCAATTTCTCCTTGATGAAGAATCTATTCACCTCTACATGTTTCGTCCTATCATGTTGAACTGGATTGGCGGCAATATCACATGCTGCTTGACTATCGCAATACACCTTCATAGGTTCATTTGGACCACAGCCCAAGTCCTGCAACAAGAGTTTCAACCATAAAGCTTCCGCTATACATAAAGCTACTCTGCGATACTCAGCCTCTGCACTAGAGCATGCAACAACATTCTGCTTCTTGCTTCTCCGGGTAACTATATTTCCTCCAACAAAGGTGAAGTATCCTGAAGTAGAGCGCTTATCAATTATAGATCCTACCCAATCAGCATTAGTATATGTTTCAACCTTCAAGTGACCATGTTTCGCAAATAGGACTCCTTTTCCTAGAGCAAAATTAATATATCTCAGAATTCTCATCACTGTATCCATGTGATGTTTTTGAGGTGCATGCATAAACTGATTTACCACACTTAGAGCATATGATAAATCTGGCCGTGTATGCGCAAGATACATCAGTCGTCCAACCAATCTCTAATATCTTTCCTTATCACAAGGCACATGATCAGGTTCGTTGCAAAGTTTCAGTCCTTCTTCTAATGGTGTACCAATCGGCTGACAAGTGCCTTGAGACATACTTTCTTTGAGACAGAAATATGCAATTTCTCAAGCAAGAAACTTCAATACCAAGAAAATATCTCAAAGGGCCAAGATCCTTCATTTCGAACTCTTGTGACAAGTAGCTCTTCAATGCCATTCTTTCCTCAGGATCATTCCCAGTTACTATCATATCATCCACATATATAATGAGAACAGTAATCTTACATTCTTTCCTTTTCAGGAATAAGGTATGATCTGAATTACTCTGACACTATCCGAATGTCCTCATTGATTTTGTAAACCTCCCAAACCAAGCTCTTGGCGACTATTTGAGACCATATAGCGCCTTCCTTAATCGACACACTTTATTACTATGTTGGACTGGTCTGTTCGACCCTAGTGAAAGATCCATATAAACCTCCTCTGTTAATTCCCTATGCAACAATGTATTCTTCACATCAAATTGCTCCAATGGCTAGTCAAGATTTGCAGCAAGTGACAGTAGGACTCGAACAATATTGAATTTTGCCACAGGTACGAATGTATCTTCATAATCAATTCCATACATTTGAGTGTATCCTTTGGCAACCAGCCTTGCTTTGTATCGCTCTATTGAACTATCAGACTTATACTTCACCGTATAAATCTATCTGTATCCTACTGGCTTCTTCCCTGCTAGTAGCTTGACTGTCTCCCAAGTCATTCTTTTTCAAGGACTTCATTTCCACATCCATAGCTGCTTTCCACCTTGGATCAGTAAGGGCTTCCTACACACTGTTAGGAATAGATACAGTAGATAATTAATTTAAAAATTACTTATTTGATTCTGACAAGCGGGGAGTGGATACTTAATTACTCATGGGATATTTGACGTTACTAGTAGGATCAGGTTCATAAGTGGGTTTTGGTATACCTCTATTAGTACGGTGTGGGAGTTCTCTTCTAGAAGCTTCGGACAACGATGACGATTGGTTTTGGGGTTCTGACGGTCCACTCTCACTGAGATTTGGTACTGGTTGTAATTCTTTAAGAGGGTCTTCTTCAAGAGGGACTTCTTCCTCTGGCTGCACTTCTTCGTGAGGGGCTTTCTCTCTTGCCAGGTCTTCATTCAAGTGTTCACCATTATTTGTATCCAGTTGTTCGTTCTGACTGGTAATTACTTCTTCATACCCAAGAGTCTGAACTTCACTAACCCCTTCATCATACCCAAGAGTCTGAACTTCACTTCGGTACTCCCCCTGAAGTTCAGTCGTAGAAGAAGAAAAATACATCTCATCTTCATGGAACACAATATCCATAGTCACAAACATCCTTTGAGTTGGTGGGTGATAGCACCGGTACCCTTTCTTATCCTGTGCATATCCCACGAAAACACAGCGGACAGCTCGAGGAATTAACTTATTGCATTCATATTGATGAAGATGAACAAATGCAACACACCCAAACACACGAGGTGGCAAGTTGACGAATTTTGATGCCTTGAAATGGTGTGAGGAAGTTTAGGATACTAGAGGGAACTCGGTTGATTAAGTATGCAGCAGAAGCAAGGGCTGCCCCCTAATAAATGAGTGGCATATTTCCATGGATAAGAAAAGCACGGACCACCTTGAGCAAGTGTCTATTTTTTCTTTCTGCAATTCCATTCTGTTGAGGTGTATAGGAGCATGTAGTCTGGTGAACAATGCCGTGTTCCACCAAATATTGTTGCAGATTCGAACTCAAGTACTCTCTGCCATTATCACTCCTAAGAACTTGAATCTGTGATTTATACTGAATCATAACATGCTTGTGAAATTTGTGAAACAAGCCACTAACTTCACTTTTCGACTTCATCAAACAAATTCAGGTCATACGAAGACAGTCATCAATAAATGTTACAAATCATTTGGCTCCTCCAAATGTAGTGGTTTTGGATGGACCCTAAACATCAGAATGGATAATCATAAATGGAAGAGAGCTTTTACTTGGACTTGGAGGAAAAGAGACACGATGACATTTTGCGAGTTCACACACATTACACCGAAAGGTAGAAATATCCAACTTCAAAAATAAACTTGAAAATAATTTCTTCAAATAACCGACAGAAGCATGTCCTAGACGTCGATGTCATAGCCAAATATCAGATTTCTTCTTCTCATCTTCGGATCCTTCCACACTTAAAGTTTGAGTCAACTTGCTTGAACTTCCAGATTCTAAATCCAGGTAATAGAGCTTCCCGTGTCTAACCCCAAAACCAATCGTCTTGCGAGTCCGAATGTCCTTAAACACACAATGTGAAGGCCAAAAGACTACAATACAATGTAAGGCAGTAGTTATTTGAGCAACAGATAATAGATTAAAATTTAAGGATGACACAACTAAGGTAGTATCTAAGGTTAGGTTGTTTATGAGAGGTATGGTACCTTCGCCAATAACAGTGACAGGATCACCATTGGCAGTTGACATAGTTGATTTGGTGGATGGTTGAAAATTTTGAACTTGTCTAGAATTAAAAGTCATATGGTCGGTAGCACCCGAATCAATTATCCATGCATTATTCATAACAGATGCAGAAATATCAAATACCTTACCATCATTACCTGTAGCTGTTACTAGTGTAGAGGCGAGTCCAATACTCTTCTCAGCTTCATCAATTTTTTCCATGGTAGCGGTAAAAGAAAAAACAACGGATCTAATTTGATTAGCAACAGCAAATAGCGAACAGGGATCAACTCCACACAATAGCAAACACAAATCCCCTCTTCTCCTGAACACCAAACACAATATTAAGATCCCTCCTCCTCACATCAGCAACCCATTATTTACACGTGCACAAACTACATGCAAAGAAACCTAAGCAAAGAGATAGCAACAACAATGGCCAGCGGCAGCAACATGGAACCTCAGGCTGGCGTCGTGGGCGGCGGACGACAACGCCTCAGGCGAGCGCGTCAACGGTAGGAGGCGGTCGCGATCGTCGACAGAAAAAAAGGAGGCAGCAGGGGATCGGGGGCTGGCTATGTCGCGGACAAAGGAGAAGAGGAGAAGGGTCGGAGGGTTGTGCTAGGTGGTTGACGGGAGGAGGGACGACGAAAGGGGGTCGCCGGAGGCCAGGGCAGCGATTGGCAGGGTGAGGGGTGCGATGGCGAGGAGCGCCGGAGAGGACGCTGGAGTGGGTCGGGGAAGAAGCTGCAGATGGGTTTGGGTGATTTTGGGTGCGGCTGTTGATGATTGGAAGAGGAGGGAGCAAGGGGTTTTGGTGGTAGATATCGTGGATGAGGGCAGAGCGGTGACGGCGACGGGTACAGAGGATTTTCGGAGTCGATGATCGGTGACGGGGTCAACAACGGGATTAGATCAAGATGGAGGTGATCAGCCTCCTCTTCTTCTTCTTCACTTGGCCTAGATCGGATTAGGCTCTGATACTATGAAGAAAACAGAGAGAATGATTCCTATTCTTCTTATTCTTTATTCTTTACAGTATACATCTATATATATGGATTACAATCTTGGAGGAGAAGAAAGGAGATTAAGAGAAGATTGAGGGGTGAGAGATTTGGGGAATCTGTTTCCTATAGATTAGGAAATAGAATATACTTATTTCTACTTACTACATTTCAACAGTTCTTCAGTTTGCCTGAAGCTATGACATTTAGCCTTAAAACTTAGACTCATGTAGGGGAGAAAGTGATTTGCAAATGCAAATGAAACTAGGTGAAAAAAAAGAAAGAAAGGAAGTTCAGATAAGTGGACTAACGAGGAGGCTGAAACCGGTGACGGCATTGAGGGAAGTGGCGATGGAGGCGCTTGAAAGTGCAAGCTCATCGAGGTGGCCCACCATCATGCATGATATCACCTTAATAAGGAACTGAGATAGTGTCGTGGCAACCATAGGGCTGGCAAAGTACCCGAAGCGTCGACCTTCATCCTTAAACTCAACGATCTGTCTGGTCAACGATGCCCCATTTGCGTGTTAATTGTGTCATTTGCAAGAAAGCCTGAAAATGCAGAGACTCTCTCTCCTCTCTTCCACCTCTAAACCTTCAACCTTCACCAAAGCCACCACCCTCACCACCTCCACCGCAGCTACCCATTAGACATCTGCCTCCACCGCCTCTTCTCATTCTCTGCCTCCTCCAACACCCCTAACCCCACTTCTTGTATCTTTCTCTTCCACACCTTCTTCAATCTCTCCCTAACCTAGAACTGTCAGTGAACTTACACCTTCATCTCCTCCTGCCAATGCTTTCTCCCACTACACCCCCCCGTTTTCCCTCTACTCCGAACCCTAGCCATCTTTTGTCTCATTCCCCACTCTTCCTCTTCCTCTTCTCTTCCTACCTTTCATTTCTTCATCTACGACGCACTCCTTTACTGCCATGGGAGAGGCTCACCTGAGGGATAGAGGGAAGACAAGGGCTTGGGTGCCGCGTGAACCCAGCAGCGACGAGGAGCGGTTCCATCCACGCAGCAGACGTGTTCACGATGAACATAGGGGGGGCATGGGGATGGTCACAGGGATAGGTCTCCTCCTAGGCACCACGAAGCTTGCAGGGAGGCTGGGAGGTCCTCTCCGTTGGCGACCACCGTTACATTCCCTTTTCAGGGGAGAGGATGCGGTGGTCAAAGACGTTTGAGGTCCAGATCACCACCTATGCTCCCTGTGAGATCAAACGTCTCACCAAGTCAAGATGGCCTGAGACACAGCTCCCCGAACAAACACCTACTTCGCAACCATCTACAAAGGGGCTGAAGATGACCTGCAGCTTAAGGGTAAGGATAACTCTGATAAGGAGGACGATGGTGGGGAACCATGGCAGCTCTATCAATCCAAATCTTCCAACAAGCAAGCATTGTTAAGGGCCAAGAGTTGGAACGCGTCTTGCCCACTCTGCGGCGATCAACACCGGAAAGATGATTGTCCAATAGGGGTTTTTGTATGATTCGAATGCAAGGAACTGGGCCACCGTGTTCTCGATTGCGCCATTAGAGGAGGCAAGAGTAAATCCCATAGACTGGATGACTCTAGTCAGACGGCGAGTAGGCGTGAGTCTATACACGCAATAGTGGCCGTTAATGGAAAAATGAGGGCGTCAAGGGAAAGACTCAAGACATCCTTAGGGGTTATCAGAGCGGTGCAGGTCTGGCCATCGACTGCGGAGGTGATCACGAGACTTCGATGCTTATCGGATTCATTCAATCGCAGGAGGTGGGAACTTAACAAAGTAAAAGACCTTTGGGTGGCTGAGTTTCCCACGAGCGAGGGGGTGGCGACGTTGGCTCGTAGGGATATCAGTAAGATCATCGGTGATAGGTACGGGATCTCCATTAAACCGTGGACAGGTGCAGAAGGTGTGGTCGAACAAGATATTGTCACTCAAACTTGGATCAGACTAATGGGGTTCCCTATGCATTGTTGGGAGCTAGGGGCTTCCAGGACCTTATCAGAAAGTTCAGGGTGGTTTTGGAGGTGGATGACTTGACGGAGAAGCATAAATGAGGGTACGCAAGAGTTCGGATAGGGTGCAATGGGTTACACTGCATTCCGACGAGTATTAAAGCAATGGTGGATAACCTCTGTTTTTGGTCGACGTGAGCATCGAGGGCGATGTGCAGCAGCTGTCGATGGTGGGGGAGGGACATAAAAAACCGGTGGTGAAACAACTATTCAACGAGGCGGAGGTCACGACATCGGAGATAGGAGCGAGGCAGAGAATGGGGATGGAGGAAGAAGATGTGCGGTTCACAGGGTCTGAACCAGGGAAACGGTTTGAACCGGTTCAACGAAGCCCATCCAAACCGTTGATCATCATAGGAGGCGAAATGGAAAGAAATCCAGCAGGGGAGGAGTTTTCGTTTGGGAAAACTAAGGCTATCCTGCACAGAGAGGGGGGGCCCACCATTTTTCCAACTCAGCGCTTTAGCTCTATTGGCAGCATCCCATTCGAGGAACTAGGTGTCTATGGGGCACTTAGGTGTAACGCCATCCCTTCTTTGGATGGTCACGTGGGGCCCATAGCTCAAGAAACGGGAAGTGTACAAGGTATGGTTGGCAACAGTATGGTACAAGCTGAGCATGTAGATGGGTCGGGGCTCGAGGATGACGCAGTGGATTTTACCGCAACTTTTTGAAATGGAGCACCAAATTCAAATGTGACAGCTATGGGCTTGGGCCTAAACAGTGAAGAGGTGGGCTGTGAGAAGGTGGATTTTTTGAAGGGAAAGAGCGGCCCATCTATACATCTGTCCACTACTAAGGGCCGGGAAGAGGGTGGGGTTCTTCAAATTAGGGGTAACAGCGATTTGGTCCATACGAAAAATGTGATGGAGAGGGGGGCATGCTTTAATAGAGATTCTGCTAGGAGTATAGAAGAGGAAGTAGATCACGACGAGGGGGGAAAGATCGAAGCATTGATCAAACAAGAGGTGGAGAAGAGGGTTCAAAAAGAGGTTAAAAAAAGGGTTAAGGCAATGTTGGGGAACTGGGTGATGGAAAAAAGAGGAATGTCCGACAAGTCAATGGGATTAGACACTGAATCCTTGGGATCGGAGGTCCCAAAGACAGGCGGAGAGGCAGGAAATGGGAGTGCTTTCGAGGAGTCACCTAGGGTAGTAGCAATCACAAAGAAAGAGAAGAAAAAAGAAAACAATAGGGAAGGCTTCAGACGGAGTGATAGACAGCGCAGCAAGGGGGATAAACTGATGAACATCAAGGAGATTTACCAAAGGGTGGGAAAGCGGAAAAGCTACGAAATTTGGCAGGTACATACTCACCTATATCTATATTTGGTTCGATTCCTGATTTTCTGTTAATTCAACTAGCAAATGCTTATGGAATTAATATGCATGCATGTCATGATGCACACACAAACTTTATTGAGGTAATTCAGGGTAGGGAAATGGAAAATATTATAGAAGTCCAGAGAGTGTTAAACGGTAACCTGGAACGGGACTGTGTTTCCCAAAACTTGATTGAGTTGGAGCAAACTCACCATGGAGAAGGGGAGGGGGCAATAATTGCTAATGTTTAACGTTCTATTTTGGAACGTTAGGGGGTTTGGCAAAGCGGCCAAGCGTAGGATGGTGGGAGAAGTAATTAGGTATAACAACATTGACGTTGTCTATCTGGAAGAGACAAAGGTGTCTTAACCAACGACAGGTTTATCAGGGGTCTAAGCTGAACCACATTAAAGAGTGTAGGGTCAGGGACACTTTAGGAGCGTCAGGGGGGATCATGGTTGGGGTGAGTACCAGTAATTTCGACTTATTGGATGACTGGTGGGTAAATTTACTTTATCAATTGTGATACAGAGGAGGAGGGATGGCTGGAAGCAGGTGGTAACGGCGGTCTATGACCCAAATGTTAGAAACCAGAAACAGGAACTCTGGGAAGAACTACATAGCATCAGGGGAAAGTGGAGCTTGCCATGGATGCTAGGAGGGGATTTTAATATCGTCGAGCACACACATGAAAGAAGCAGAGGAATGGGTAATGCTCGCAACAGTTTTAAATTCAACCGGGTCATCTCAAATTTGAGTTTGATGGAAAATCCTGTAAATGATCGTAAATGTACTTGGTCTAATCGGAGAAGGGACCCTGTTCTTGCTAAATTAGACCGGATTCCGGTTTCTACGGACTGGGATACCAAATTCCCTTGGGCGGTGTCACGATCTTGCCTTCGAAATACATCGGACCATATACTGATCATCATAGGCACGGGAGAGGAGGGAAGGCGACACCATAAAATCTTCCGGTTTGAAAAATGTGGTTAACCAATAAGGAACGCCATGAGCTGGTTAAGAACAGTTGGGAAGGAGTGATTAGCTAGGTTGATCTGGCAACAAGGCTAGTCAGGAAATTGGGTATACTCAGAAGAAGGCTTAAAAAGTGGAATCAAGTAACATTTGGGAATGTACTTCAGCGAAATGATTCCACTTTGAAGGAGACTGAGGAACTGGAAAAGAAAGAGGAAGCGGATGGTCTGGATGACAATCAGTTTGGGAGACTAGCATTCTGTAGGCAGGAGATCTTGGAAATTTATAACAGGGAAGAAATCATGTGGCGACAAAGGTCAAGGATTAACTGGCTGTTGGAAGGAGATGTTAATACTAAATTCTTCCACAAATGCGCAAGCATGCGTCGTAGGAATAATTTTATTCAATCCTTGGAGATTGACGGGAACAAAATATCTGACGGATGTGAAATCGAAATGCATATTCATGAGAATTTCAAGGAACTATTTGGGCTAAACAGAGAAAGTATGTGCAAGTCGGCAGGGGATCTTTGGGAACCACTTGTGCCTGCGGTACAGGAATGCATAACAACATTGCAAGATCTATTCACCATGGAGGAAGTCAAGAAGGAGATTTGGGGTATGGGCCAGGATAAGGCTCCTGGACCGGATGGCTTTCCGGTATTCTTCTACAAGGAATTATGGGAAGTTCTGAAGAAGGATTTCATGGACATCATGCATGCTTTCTATGAGGGGACGCTGGACATGGGTAGGTTGAACTATACCAATGTCTGTTTAATCCCGAAGAAGAAGGAAGCCACAGGGATTGGGGACTTTAGACCAATCAGTTTGATCAATTGCTCAGTCAAGATCATCACAAAAACTCTGGCTAATAGGCTCAGAGCACTGATAGGGGATATCATTGACGACTATCAGACAGGGTTTATTGTGGGTAGGGACATTCTATAGGGGTGGCTTTGGTACAGGAGGTTATCCAAGATTGTAAGAGACGTAACAAGTCGGGATTTATGCTTAAATTAGACTTCGAGAAGGCTTATGACAAAATAGAATAGAAATGCTTACTGGAAATTCTTAGTAGGCGAGGGTTTGGGGACAGGTGGATCGGATGGATCGAGACCTGGCTTACAACGGCCATGGCCCTGGTCAATGGAAAACTAGGAAAGAAAATCAGGTGTAGACGGGGTCTTAGACAAGGAGACCCACTGTCACCATTACTCTTCACCGTGGTGGCAGGCAGGTTACATAAGATGCTTCAGTCGTTTAGAGAAAAGGGTCTTATTTATAGGTTAGGGATGAGGAGGGGATTTCGGCGGTGATGAACGTTTAGTATGCAGCTGACACACTGATCTTCGGAGAATGCGACACTACTCAGGCTACACTTCTCAAGTAGGGACTATATCTCTTTGAAGATTGGTCAGGGTTGAAAGTGAATTTCCATAAAAGCACCATAAACTATTGGGGGAGACGGGGGAGGCGGGGGCTGAGGTTGCTACCATTCTAAACTGCACGATTAAACCACTACCTATTAAATACTTGGGCCTTCCTATTGCGGCTACCAAACCCGCAAGGGCGGATTGGAACGAGCTTATCGAGAGAATAGCATTTAGGCTAGAGGGATGGAAGGGTAAGCTGTTGTCATTCGGAGGTAAGCTAGTGCTGCTAAACTTAGTAATTAGCGCAATCCCCCAATATTTCTTGTCATTCTTCGAGATTCCAGTATGGGTGATCAAAAAAATTGACAGGCTAAGAAGAAGATTTCTTTGGCAAGGATCGGGTTCTGATGGGAAAGGGTACTCGTTAATCAAATAAAGGGTCGTCTGTAGAAAAAAAGAGTTCGGTGGGTTGGGGGTACTAAACTTACTGCAAATGAATCAGGCTCTACTTGGTAAATGGTGGTGGAAGTTCAAAGTTAAGGCAAAGGCTAAATGGGCTACTCTGATAGAAAAGGCATACATGAGGAAAGGCTGCATGCATAGGAAACCGAAAAATCTGGGGTCCATGTCCGGGTTCTGGAAAGTGGTTTTGCGTACTAGGGAAATATTTCTAGCTGGGGCAACCTTCGCGATTGGTAACGGGAAATCTATTTGCTTCTGGAAAGACAGGTGGTGCGGTCCGATTACGTTAAAAAGGAGATTTCCAGAAATATATAAAATGACGACGGATAAAAATGATTGGGTAGCAACTAACTGGCGCAACGGAGAATGGAAGCCGAGAATTACGGGAACTAGAAGGCAAAAAGAGGATTTAATCCTTTTTTACAGGATTGGAAGCCGATGGATGAGAACATTGAGGACAAGGTCTTGGGACGGGAGGGAAAGGAGGTGGTTATTCAGTCAGAGCCACTTACGAATGGTTAAACGATAGGGGTGTGCGGACAAACGATCCGATCTGGAAGGTTTAAGTTCCACTGAAGGACAAGATCTTCAACTAACTGGCTCGTAGAAAAGTTATTCTTACTCGCGACAATTTGGCCAAGCGAAAGTGGCAGGGGCCAGGAATATGCGTTATGTGCCTAATGGATTGCGAGACGGTAGACCACCTTCTAATCCAGTGTCAGTATGCTAGGAAAATTTGGGGGGACCTTTTAGTCAGACTTTGCATTGGGGCAGGCTCCGAAAACGATTAACGACATTTGGGGGGTTGGAGGGAAACCAATGTACGTAAGGACCATAGAATTATATGGGAAATCGGGGGAGCGGCGATTTGTTAGGGAATCTGGTTAGAAAGGAATAATAGAATTTTCAGGCCAGCGCACAAACACATCACGCATCAACAACTACTTTTTAGTATTATTGCTAATATTAAATTCTGGTCTAAAACGGCAGGTCCTGAAGCAACAATGAAGATTAAAGAATTGTACGCTGATACCACTACATCTCCCTACGAAGCAGACTCAGAGGAGGAATGGGGCACACCGATTGCGGAGTGATCGATGGATGGAGTAGAGGTTTTACAATCTTTTGGGATGTTCCGGTGATAGGAACTTTTTGTTTCATCTGTAATTATTTCATTTTTTGGGAAGGGGACTCCTATGTATGGGATGGGTGCTCTCTTTTTGGATGGGGGAATGAGTATCATGGCCCACTATTGGTACGCATGAGTATCATGGCCCACTTTTTTCTTCTCTTATTTTTCTTCGTCTTATTTTATGAGAAGTAACCCTTCTTCTATTTCTTTCTAGGAATTGAAACTTGAAAGTGGTTGGTGTTCTAGATTTTATATGAGAAACCATTTTTGCAAATAAGTCCAAATGAATAGTATTATTTGTCATACCTTGAAAAAAAAATAGGGAATGGTGGTGGATTTTTGGTTTTTCAAGTTTAACTTCTTTTAGGCTCAAGGAGGAGTGTTATTATGGTTCGACAAGTTCGGTGGCGCTGCTCCCCCTTTTCCTCAAAAAAAGGAAAATTTAGTATGGTTTGTTTTTAATACTACTGAAATTTCATATAGGTTTTGTGAAACCAACCTATCTTTACTTTTAAATCTTATTTTTACCACTATAATCCAAACTCCTTGCAGCCAGCTCAGCTAATTGAAACCAACCTATCTTAATTTACTTCTACAACTCACAATTAATTTGCTCAACTAGACTCGTGCACACGGGGCACCCGTACTTACTGCATTCCACATAAACATTAGGGTATATATACAAACATAATATAGCCATACAAGGAAACCTTACTAGAAATACTGAATCAAGTATTTTTAAGCTCTTAACATAATGCCTACAAAATGATTCAAAATTTCCAAATTGATACTGCAAGTTATCCAGTAAACTATAGACAGTAGTATCAACTGTAGGATATCCAAATATAAACCCATTTACTATATGAATTAATCAAATTCAGTATTTTAATAAATATATTAATAATGGACTACCTGTCCTCACTCTTCACCAAAGAAATAAAATGTACTATCTCTTAAGGTTGCTTCTCAGTTCTCACCATCAAGCAAGCTACCTTTTCTGACTTAGATCAACTTTACTCTTATGAACCCCCCAAAAAATTAGAAATTACTAATCTACAAACACTGTTATTCATTCCGATTATCCTTGTTCCTCTAAATGAAGTCTCAAAATATAACGCAAGCTCAAATTAAAAACGGAGCGAACAGACTTAAACCATATTTATATTTGGTTACTAATAGCAAATCAGTGCATATTTAATTCTCAAGATACTATGGTTCGATGTTTATACTCCACCTTTTACTTAAAAAGAAAAGATATATATCATGGTTTGTGTTTATTATTACTCAACTCCAAATAGCTTTTATGAAGCCAGAATGTGTGAAGTCAATCTGTGGGTGTGTAACGTGAAACTAGCTTCAGTATGTAATACTCCTGTATCTTTTTTTTGAGAACTTTTATCAAGAATAATGGATTATCTGTCCCCACTTTAAAATGTTACTATATATTAGGGTTGCTACTCAGTTCTCAGCATCAAGCAAGCAACCTTTCTGACTTAGACCTGCAACGATCGGCCCACCAACAAATTATAAGCACTTGTGATCTATTTCTTAAAGTCATTTGTTGATTGGCCCACCTGACAAATTTTTTTTTTCTGGTTGCATCCCTAGATGAAACATGATGATAGGGGAAAATGATTGTTTGTGAGTAGGAAACTGTGTGAAAGATTATTCGAAAGGAAAATGAGTGAAGCCTGAATATAGGGGCAGATGATTTTTTGTGAGTACGAAACTGTGTGATAGATTATTCGAAAGGAAAATGAGTGAACCCTAATTATAGGGGCAGATGATTGTTCGTCGATAGGACTTTGTATATAATATTGAAATTTATAATGATATAAATAGATAAGGATAGATTTTTCTTGAAGCGGTAGTTTTGTATACTTCATATACTTCATGAATAGGCTGGAAGCATAAGTAGATAGACAAGATTTTGGCTGAAAAGAAAATTAGTTGATTGTAGGAGTTCGGTTGAAAAAGCTCAATTTTGGGTGATTTTGTTGGAAGGAAATTTTAGAAGGTTGGAGGAAGTGTTTAAAAATGGGAGAGATTAGAGATTTTAGAAAAAGGAAGACTACTTGTATTATTGAGTGTTTCTAATTTTTGGCTTGTTTCAAACACAAAGACACCACCCCTATTTATACTAGTGACATTACCCAACTAATAGTTAGGATTTTGCCAACACAACTCTAATCTAATGGCTATAATTATTTCTCTAGAATTTTCTCCACAAGTCTAAGGTTATCCTTATCTTCTAGATAACTCTTAAGACTTATCTAGAAAAAACTTCTAGATAAGATTTCTCTAGAGTAAGTTTCTAGAAGTTGGGCCTATTACATTAAGTACATAAGATAACATATCTATTTGGGCCAAGACCCAAATCAAGTTAATATTTCAACACCCCCCTTAAACTTGATTTGTTACTCCAATCAAACTTCTTAACTTTATGAAGTCTTTGCGCTTGAGAGGCTTGGTGAAGATATTAGCTACTTGATCATGAGACTTCACGTACTCCAGTTGTACGTCCTTTCTGGTGATGCACTCTCTAATATAGTGATAGCGTATATTAATGTGCTTACTTCGATCATGGAAGACTGGGTTCTTGGCCAAAGCTATTGCTGACTTGTTGTCCACAAAAATCTTGGTCGGCTCCTTTTGTGGCAAACTCAACTCCTTCAACAGGTTTCGTAACCAAACTGCATGACAAACACATGAAGTAGCAGCTACGTACTCCGCTTTGCATGTGGAAAGAGTGACAATTGGCTGCTTCTTTGACATCCATGTGAAGGCCGTGTCTCCCATGTAGAACACGAAGCCACTTGTGCTCTTGCGGTCATCCATATCTCCACTCCAATCGCTATCGCTATATCCAACAAACTTGTAATTGTTAGAAATAGAATAGTACAAGCCAAAGTTTGTTGTACCTTTGACATAGCGAAGAATCCTCTTTGCCGCCTTCAAATGAGTTGTTGTTGGATTGTCCATGTATCGACTGACAACTCCAACCGCATATAGAATATCGGGTCTTGTGCAAGTTAAATATCGCAGACTTCTGACCAAGCTCTTAAAGAGTGTTGGATCCACCCTTTCTCCTTCCTCATTTTTTGACAACTTGATTCCACATTCCATTGGCGTGCCAACCGGGTTAGAGTCATTCATCTTGAACTTCTTGAGTATCTCTTTAGCATAGCCTTCTTGAGTGATTAGGATGCCTTTGTCTTCTTGCTTCACTTCTATGCCGAGGTAGTAAGACATGAGCCCAATATCCGTCATCTCGAACTCCTTCGTCATCTCTTTCTTAAATTTTCCAAACATGCTTGGATTGCTACCTGTGAAGATCAAGTCATCTACATACAAGCATACAATCAATATATCATTGTTCTGGATTTTGATATAGAGTGCATGCTCGTATGGACACTTGGTGAAGTTTCTCCCTTGGAAGTATTTGTCAATTCGAGCATTCCAAGCTCTTGGAGCTTGTTTCAACCCATAGAATGCCTTTTTCAACTTCAAGACCTTGCCTTCTTCTCCTTTCACTTCGTAGCCTTGTGGTTGCTCAATGTAGACTTCTTCTTCGAGGACTCCATTTAAGAATGCAGATTTGACATCCATTTGATGTATCCTCCAATTGTTTTGAACTTCCAATAAAATTATTAGTCTAACAGTTTCTAGTCGAGCAACTGGAGCAAATACCTCGTCATAGTCGATGCCCGCTCTTTGACTGTAGCCTTTTGCCACCAATCTCGCCTTGTATCTTTCAACTTCTCCTTTGGCGTTCTTCTTTGCTTTGTACACCCACTTCACACCGATTGCCTTGTGCCCTTTTGGAAGTGAAGCTAATTCCCATGTGTCATTCTTCTTGATTGCCCTTATCTCTTCATCCATAGCATTTCTCAAACTCTTCTTTTCCATAGATTCTTGGAAGCTCATGGGCTCACAATCCACAAATAAGCAAAGGAGAGCAATATTGTCTTGATTTTTAGTTACCTCGTAAAGTTTTTATAGGCTTCTAAAGTGCAGAGTCCTTTCACTTGAGCTTTCGTCTCCTTGAGAACTCGCGGCTGGTGAAGCTAGTGGGGTAGCAGGCTCCTCTCTTGGTTGCTCTATCCTTGATTGCTCCATGTTTTCTTCTTCAAAATGTAGAAAGAAGTTGTAGTCTTCATTATGTGTGCTCCAATCCCATTCTCCTTCTTCATCAAACACGACATCTCGACTGATGGTTGTCTTCCCCATATCAGAATTGTAGAGCTTGTAGCCTTTGGAGTTGGTGTTGTAGCCAATGAAAATGTACTTCTCACTTTTATCATCTAACTTGCTTCGCTTCTCGTCCGGTATGTGTACGTGTGCTATGCTTCCAAAGACTCTTAGGTGGGAAATGCCGGGCTTCCTTCCACTCCATGTTTCTTGTGGTGTTTTTTCCCATACGCTTCTTGTCGGAGATCGGTTTGATAGGTAAACCACGCACGCAACCGCTTCTGCCAAATATTCCTTTGGTAGCTTCTTGCTTTTGAGCATGCTCCTCGCCATCTCAAGGATTGTCCTATTCTTTCTTTCTGCTACTCCATTTTGTTGGGAGGACCTTGGCACCGTCAGTTGTCATCGAAGTCCATTATCTTCACAAAACTTTTGGAATTCTTTTGATGTGAACTCTCCTCCACGGTCGGATTTCATTGCTTTGATCACAAGGCCACTTTCCTTCTCAACATGAGCTTTGAACTTCTTGAAGTTCTCGAACACCTCTGATTTCTCCTTCAAAAAATATACCCATGTTTTTCTTGAAAAATCATCGATAAAGAGAAGGAAATAGTTACTCTTACCAAGTGATCTTGGCTTGATCGGACCACACACGTCCGTTTGTATGAGTTCCAAAGGCTTTCTAGCTCTAGAGTTTGACTCCTTTGGAAAGCTCATTTTGAATTGCTTTCCGAGTAGACATCCTTTGCATACTTGATCGGGGTGGTTGATGCACGGTAATCCTCTTACCATTTCCTTCTTGGATAGCAACTCTAATCCTCCGAAATTAAGATGCCCAAATCGAAGATGCCAAAGCCAAGATACATCTTTGTAACACATCTTGAGACATTGTGCGACATCATTTTGAATGTTGAGCACGAACATTCTATTTCTTGACATCGGCACCTTAGCAATGAAGTTACTTGCATTGTCTCTTATAGAAAGGTTACTATCTTTCAATCGAATATCATAACCTTTCTCTAAGAGTTGTCCTAGGCTCAAGATGTTACTCTTCATGTTTTGCACGTAGTAAACATTTGAAATGAATTGGCGCTCTCCATTCTTCAATCGGATTAGAACATTTCCTTTACCTTTCACCGCCACCTTTGATTCATCTCCGAAAGCTACATTGCCCTTGACCGATTCATCAAGCTCCATGAACATGCTTTTTCTTCCGCACATATGGTTGCTTGCACCGCTGTCTAGGTACCATTGATTCTCCTTGCCTCTTCCATTATCCTTGTAAACCGACAGTAGGGTACCATCTTCTTGACTTCTTTCTTCAATGTAGTTGGCCTTCTCTTCGACTCTATTGTTGCTAGGAGCTCTGCATTCTGAAGTATAATGTCCAAACTTCTCACAATTGTAGCATTTGATGCGTGACTTGTCATACCTTGATTTTGAATTTCCTCTTCCACAACCTCTTCTTGAGCCTTCTCCTCTTTGGTTGTTGTTATCGTTGTCGTCATTGGGCCTCCAACCTCGTCCATGTCCATATCCACGACCTCGTTCTCGATCGCAATCTCGTCGTTGTTGGCTTCGACCGCTTTCTTCTTTTGCTGAATCAACCCGCGTCTTGAGTACTTGCTCCACGATCTCTTCCTTCTTCTTTTTCTTTTCTTCATAAGCTTGCAACGAGTAGAGAATTTGCTCCATTGTCATGGCCTCCAAGTCTTTTGTCTCTTCGATGATGGCGACAATGTCTTCGAACTTTGGATCTAAAGATCTAAGAATCTTCTCCATAATTCTCACATCATCTAACTTCTCTCTATTTCTTTTTAGGTTATTAGTAACCGTTAAAATTCTTGAGAAGTAATCGGAGACAAGCTCACCTTCTTTCATATGCAAAGCTTCAAACTCTCCTCTTAAAGTTTGAAGACGTACTTTCTTGACTTGATCGACTCCCTTGTATGAGGTTCGAAGCTTCTCCCATTCTCTCTTGGCCGACTTTGCTCCCGAAACCTTCTCAAACGTATCTTCATCTAATCCTTGATAGATTAGACAGAGAAACTTCTTGTCTCTCTTCCTTGAGTCTCTCAAACTATCCCTTTCAGCTTGAGATAGACTACCTTCATTCTCTGGTTCGGTGAGACCTTTCTCAACCATCTCCCACACGTCGTGTGCTCCAAGGAGAGAAATCATCCTTAAGCTCCAATTGTCATAGTTGCTCTTGGTGAGCATCGGGACTTGGAAGGGAACACCGCTATTCGCCATCTCTAGGAGGATCTTCAAGCTCTGATACCACTTTGTTGGAAGGAAATTTTAGGTGGTTGGAGGAAGTGTTTAAAAATGAGAGAGATTAGAGATTTTAGAAAAAGGAAGACTACTTGTATTATTGAGTGTTTCGAATTTTTGGCTTGATTCAAACACAAAGACACCACCCCTATTTATACTAGTGGCATTACCCAACTAATGGTTAGGATTTTGCCAACACAACTCTAATCTAATGGCTATAATTATCTCTCTAGAACTTTCTCCACAATTCTAAGGTTATCCTTATTTTCTAGATAACTCCTAAGAATTATCTAGAAAAAACTTCTAGATAAGATTTCTCTAGAATAACTTTCTAGAAGTTGGGCCTATTACATTAAATACATAAGATAACATATCTATTTGGGCTAAGACCCAAATCAAGTTAATATTTCAACAGATTTTTTGTGTGATACTGTTAAAATCATGAGTGTCGTTTTAGTTGTGTTTGAT
The DNA here is from genome assembly GCA_017893485.1 of Hemerocallis citrina. NCBI lineage: Eukaryota > Viridiplantae > Streptophyta > Magnoliopsida > Asparagales > Asphodelaceae > Hemerocallis > Hemerocallis citrina. The sequence goes on along the minus strand of JACEHZ010000534.1, from coordinate 1,031,219 downwards.
GTCCCTCTTGCTAGTTACGAAAATGTTTGCATTTTACCAACTCTATACCAGAAATTTGTTTATGGGGGTTGATTTCATTTCGACTGTGGCTCATAGTATCCAGGGCCTTTACCACATATATTCCTAACAAATATGCTAATATCACTAATGCCCCTCAAGAATGTGTATCTTCATATTTACCCCTAACAATGAGAGCCTCATTTCGTATCTATACTTTTGTCAGACTTTCCTAGGTAAATCTTGGTTTAACCATTATCAGATGTGAGAAATGAAAAATTTACAATTATTTCTTAAATAACATGAATTTAACCCAAAATTAATGGCTAATTTGGGAAATAATCTAAGGAAGAAGACAAAGTTATAGAAATACACTAAAAGCGAGAAGTTTTGGGAAGATTTGATAGGTTTCGGTAGGGTTTACAATCAGTTGGGTTTATAAGGAAGATAGAGATGAAGTTAGAATGGTACAAAGGAGGATGTTTCAGTCATTTTACGTCATCAAAGAAAATTGATTACTTCCTAGTTTTTTAATGTTTTCTAACCAGAAAGGTAATTAATAAGTGAAGCGCTCATTGTTAGGGGTAATGCGAAAATACACATTTCGTAAGAGGTAACTAATGGGTGAGGATCACATAGTAACATACAAAGAAAATACACATTAATGAATGGGTATATACTATAATAGGCCCGGCCCAATCACCTACTAGTCTAAGAATCCCGAGTCATTCCGTAGTCTCGCTACGACGCCCCCTGCCACAGGGCTAAAATCTCACCCCAAAACAGGCTAGTATGGAAGACACTTTGGGTTCGTTGACTACTATATAAAGGACTCAACCTAATGATTTGTCAAAGTGGCACTGAAATCCTAATATTATGCAACATACTCACTAACCATATTTTATATTCAAGATTTTTTAGCCCACAAACTAAGCCTATCCTACAATCCCAACAAGACCCAAACTCTTTACAAATTTACTAATTTCCTATAACCCATTAATAATTCCTATTAGCCCACCACCATAGGGGTATACATTAAAAAACTACGATTACATATACGATCTATATCGGCTTATTTTTCCATCTACTCAATTAATACCTGCAGTGTTTATAAATTAAGATAAGTCATACGTGATTAAATATGAATGTTTATGTGTGCGTATTATGTAAGTTTTGTGTACCATATAAGTTTTGTGTCGCATAGTAGGCATAGATAGTGTTGTGTTGTACTTTGTAGTGTCACCTCAGACACCTAGTAGTGTGTGATAATGTTTTTTTAATGTATTATTAATGCTACACTATAATCTTACAAATCATTTGGAAGTAGAAACATTCAATATCCAGTGCCAACTAACCTGATCCATATAGGTAGAAGGTCATTAACTACTACACCCACTTTAGTGCCAACTTGCTCAAAGTTCATTCATGAGTCATTGAATGGTACTAGAAATCCAATGATGACCAACCCAGGTTAACACCGAAGGTCACTGAAGTTCTCGCCATTCCAGTGTTGACTCACCAAGTCTCAGCCGAAGGCCACTAATACACCCACTTCAATGCCGACTTGATTAGTACCATTAATTAAATGAGGACTAGCCCATGTTTATTCTGAAGGTCACTGAAGGTCATGCTTTTCCAATGTCGACTCACCGGTCTCAGACGCATGCCACTGACTGGTCTACCCACTTCAGTGCTGACTCACTCAGAGTTCACACCGGAGCCATTAAACAATACTAGTAATTCAAGGACAACTAGCCCGAGTTTGATTGGAGGTTACTGAGAGGTACAAGTGTTGCATCGTTAAATCAATATTATCATACGATACAAACTTAGCATGAACGCAAATTAAAATCAAGACAAACCTATCCATAATCACTTATCACCATTACCATAAGAGTGATCTCTTAAACTAATATGCCCTATAGTTAATCATTATCTTCATCCGTACATTTTGATAGGATGATTATGTTTATCGTAGGCATCCACCGAACTAGCTTATATATGTACAATTGTACATATTCAAATCATCAAACACCTTTTGTGCAATCATATTTCTCATAATCATCTCACTTGAGACAAGTTTACTTGTACCAGCATACATTCACAAATTTTAGCAAACGTTATATGTCCATTCATTCTTCACATAAATCCAATTCATAGGTAAGATAGTAGCACATACATACACATTCTACCTATGCATTTATACTAACTACAAATCATCAAACACTTCATGTGCAACTATTTTCCACATAAACCCACCTCATGGACATGGGCGGATCGCACGGGGGGGGGGGGGGGGGGGGGGGGGTTGGTGGGTATGCTACAGCCCCCTCTAACATTTTGGGGTTCCCCTTATTTTATTTATTTATTTTTTGGAATATAATGGTGGACTAGAGCTTCAGCCCCCCTAAAAATATTTTGCAGCCCACCCCACCTTCATTTATAGTTGGGCCCAAGCTCCAATCCAAATCCATACTATCTTGTGTGAATTTTTTTGCATGTTATCGTGTATCTTGTGTAAAATTTTTGCATGTTATCTTGTGTGAATTTTTTTCTCTAGCCCCTACTAATCATTCTTGGATCCGCCCCTGCTCATGGATGTGATCATACATTTGCATTTATAATCTAACTACATGGATACATTACACAAAACATAGTAATCAAACTAGGATTAGAATTCAGTTACCACTTTTCACTTGTTATTGATTCCTCCATGAGCAACTTATGCCACGTTTCTGACTAAATAATTGGTCATATGAAGTAGAAGAGGTGAGGGTAATTCGATGGTTGAATGGGAAAATGGGGTTCGTCCATCAGGTGGTGAGGAAGGAAATAAGTTGGAGTGAAGGAGATCAAAGCATGAGGATGAGATGTTAAATGAACGGTGTAATTCATAAAGGGTACATTTCACTTAACCCTACCCTGTTTTTAGATTAATTTTTTTCCCGAAATCAGTCTCTTTTCGAAACTAATTTCCAAAATATGTCTATTTCGAAACCAATTCCGTAGATAGATCTATCCTCATAAGTCGTGGTATCAAACTACAACCTCTTTGACTTCAAGGCCGCAGTTGTGAACTACGGCCTATGTACATACCATATAACTCTAGACTCCCAAGACTTAATTTAAAATTTCTCAAGTCCAAGGGAGTTCAATGGTGATTAAACTGAAGCTGTAGTTGGGAACTGCGGCCTAAGTTATAAATCGATGGGGTCCAGTTCTTAAACCCCTATTCTCCACTTCATTCATTTTCATCTTCAAATATTCCTCAATAATTTCCCCCATTCCGAAATCCCTACAACTCTCATCACTCTCTTCTTACTTCCTAAAATCTCTCCCAAATCCAACTCTCAACTTCACTTCATTTTCCTCTCTCCATCCCCTTTAAAATTCGGCACTCCCCAAACCCTAATTTTTTGTTTTCGGACAAATTTGCCCAATTGCCACCACCCACCTCCAATCCGACAACATTCTTAGAAGCTTAGTCTCTCCTTCATCAACCTTCAATATCATCTTCGCCGTCACCCCAGGTTACTGAAGGTATGTCTTGGAATGGTTAGCATATTTTGTTTCTTGATTATTGCTATAATTTTTTTATGTTGTTTGCCGTGAATATTATGAAATGTAAGTGAGTAACATATATATTGTACACTGGGTTTGTCGATGAAGCAGATAATATATATGTTATGAATTGTTGGTTGCTATAATTTGTTTGTGTTTGATGAAGCGTATAATATCTATGTGATTGGAGCTATGAAGAAGTTGTTTGCAAGGTTGGTGACTCTTGTCGGTAGCAAATTAGCTTATTGTCCACCGTGTGTTTGATGAATTGCATGTGAGAAGAAAATAGGTACAGTAATCGAATTATTTTTAATAACAATTGAACTAAAATTTATTGTAGTCGATAAACAACGTTTGCAATGGAGTACGTTTTTTGTGATGTGTAATATTGAGTCGGATTCATTACATATGTCGTATGACATTACGACATAATACTACACATTTAGTTATATCTCAATGAGCTTCATTCCTTAATTTGTTCATGTCAAATTATGTAATCGTTATATATTATTCATTTTCTAATATTAGGAATACAATTGTGCATTGATTCAGCAAGTAGGTAATGGCACGAATGAGGGGTAATCTAGGACCGTCGACTCGTTCTAGCCATCCATCGATAAGTAGTTAGTGTTCGAAAATTGAAATAATTATTATTTATAATGCATTTGACATTGGACTGATTAATGAATGCAGGAAGATACCCATGAACCAGCCGGTACTAGTGAGGGAGGTCGGGGACCAAGAACTCACGGTGGATGACACCCGAGTACCAAACACGAGTCTTCTAGTAGTGGTGGCCGCGGACGTGGTACCACACCTACAAATGTAAGTAGTGTTGATATATTTTAAATGATTAAATTTACACATAATAAAATTGTAGCTAAAACATCAATTCTTTCATGTGTGTTTGTAGGTTCCCTCATGTTCCGGCATAGGAGTGTCTCCTTCCTCATCCATTGCACGTGGAGGTCCAGGTCCATTAGACCTTAACCTCTTGACTATGCAGAGTGAACACCGATCACAGTCCATTTGGAATGGTGTATCGAAGGAGTGCACGTTCTGTAGTCCCCTCCATAGTTGCCGATGCGCCCCTGCACACATGAACTGTTGGCCACAGTTGGGTTGTATGGAATCAGCTTAATGGGGAGTATCAAACTTGATCATGGCCTGGTTACCGCTCTCCTCGAGAGATGGCGACTGGAGACCTTTACCTTTCATCTACCCATAGGGGAAATGATGGTCATGCTACAAGATGTTGCGATGATATCGGGTCTTCATGTGAATAGGATAGCCATGACCGGGAGTATGATTTTTGATAAAGACCAATTTATCCGAAAATATCTAGGCGTTGAGTCGGGCGAGAAAACAATTGTAGGTCAATCCATTAGGTTGTCGTGGTTGGAGGAAGTGTTCAAAGACTTCTTAAACGTTGATTTGAACGAATTCGAAGTTGAGTGCTACCCCAGGCATATATAATGACAATATTTTGTGGTGTGATATTTTCGAACTCGTCGGGTGATACGGTGTTGCTAATGTACCTACCGTTGATCGCCGATATTAGGAAAGCTGGGGAATACCGCTGGAGTAGTGCGACATTAGTCGTGTTGTATAGGAGTTTGTGTTTGTGTACATTGAATGCGGTTCAGATTACTGGGCCAATTATAATACCACAAAAGGGGAGCTAGGAGCATATACACCTTGGTCGACCCCTCATAACCCGGCAATCACACTGGTGGATGTCCGATGTAGAGAATCAAGCAATGTTGGCACCCATTGGGGTATATTGGACTGAGTCACACACGTGGGAGGATAACCCACGTGGTGTGTTGACCTATTATAGAGATGAGTTCGATCAATTGCGAGATGAGTTTGTCAATTGGGTGCCTTACAATGAAGTGTGAGTTCAAAGATTGCCATCTGCATGTAGGGCGACCCCACAATTATGGTTGACGAGATCACCACTCGTCAACTTCGATATTGTGGAGTTCTATTTCGTGGATCGAGTGCTTTGGCAATTCAGACTTCATCAACACATCCTGATACCTCTTAGTTATGACACCAAATTGCACGAAACTAAGAGAATGAGTCGGCTACCTAATCACAACTGGGAAATACATCACCAAGTACATATCAACCATTGGAATGAGTAACGCTTTGATGTAGTTGTAGACCCGTCTCCTCCATTTGACCCAGATTTGCACTGCCCATATATGTATTGGTATTGGAGAATGACACAATCATATGTTGCTCCTCCCCGACCTAGCCCAGTTGGCATTCAATTGTCTATTCTAAGGAGAGAGACCAAGCCAGCTCTCGACCATTCCATGTTGCAACCAATGTATCAACCGAGCGCATTGACTCACTGATCCATAGTAATGTTAATATTTGGCTATTCTTTTGTTGGAAACTCATAAAATTATTGTTGCTTATAACATTCATGATTCATATACAGTTATAAATTATGATGTCGATCGAAGGCGCATGAGATATTGCAGAGCAGTGTGCTCGTGCCTTGTCAAGCAATGTGGCTGATGCAGTGAAGGATTTCGCACTAGGCATGCTAAAGTCATGCAGGTCGCAACTCGAACAAGTTGGTGAAGGAGCCTGACTGGATGCTACAATGTTGAATGCTCTGGTGCAGAACACGGGGAAATGAAGGAAAAAGATGACAAGTAAACATAAGAGGCGGGCACATATTCCCAAGCTGGTACAATAATCGAGTGCGCAACAAAAAGAAGAAGAGCCACAACATGAACAACAAGGGCAAGATGACCCAAAAGATCATATCACCATATCCCAAGTAACTCAAATATCCCCGAAGAGGCCAAAACGGATGATAAAGAAAATGAAATTGTATACCCCTGCTTGAAGGTAATTCGCCTCGATCTTTAGTTGATGTCCTCTAAAATGTTTCCTTCTCACAAACATGATCTTTTACTTCATCTTCGTACAAAAAATACAAGGAATTTAAAACTTTTTCATTTACAACATCGTTTTTTACATCAGCACAGAGGAAATAGCTAAGTACAGTACAGATTTGATAAGGAAAGCTCTTCAATCTTGAGACATCTTTCACAGTGACTTCAAATCTACGCCAAAACCAATCCTGCAACTAGGAAACTTGAATACAACTGACACAATGCTATAATACAGCGATTCTTCTACTTTAGCAGTCACAAACTTGAATGCAAAATAAAATATGAGAAGTGACTATCCAAAATATATCAGTGTATGATATAAACCAGATGCCTAATGCAGACACTTACACTTACAATGCACTAATGCACACTTGTTCGGATTCTATGCATCTCATACTACATAGGTCCGAGGGAAAGCCTTTAACGTACTCCTCATTACAGGGTCCAATCCCTCGATATGAAGTCCTACAACTGTAACAAAAACAAGATTCAGACATCCCACGAGTATGAATTCCAGCCCCGGAGTACACTGCCCGACTATACAGAATTAACCTCGTGCGAATATCCCACAAGTGCCGCTCTATCCCAGTATATATTGGAGATCTGTCTCCTATCCGCCTGACTATTCATGATCCCGGAGTACACCGCCCGATCATTCATAATTCCGAATTTAATTAAGACTCGTCTCTCACCGTAGCAATCTTAGTCCGGAGTACACCGCCCGACTATATTGAAACGCCTAACTTACGTTTGCCCAGGTCTCATTACATCTTCCTTTTCTAGTGTCTGTCCTTAATTTAATTTTAGTTGTCATGGTCTAGAACTAGCTTACCCTGCCGGACTTAAACTTACTCAACAACATTTCAGGTCCATATTGACCATTTCACAGAATTTCATTTATCAAAATTTTGCCGGACATTACGGGCCTCACTTATCTCCTAGAACCCATCCATCTCAACATAGAGATCCTCTAGGTTAATCTTAACATCTTCACAAAAATTTCTTATTTCATCATACTTCATTTAATTTTTTTTATCTATTTTCTTTACATTGTCATCTCATTGTAAAATGAACACTTCTTTTAGCAGCCTTCAATAACAATTTGATCGATCAAACCTCTTGTAAGTAAATCACATGATTAACATTCCAAAATGTAACCTTTAATTATCTCTTTATAACAATATTCAATAACATTTTGATTGATAAAACCCTTATAAACATCACATGTTTAATATTTCGAATCCTTTCTTTAATTATCTCGTAATCCCTTATATAGTACACTTTGCATAAATTTCTAAAATTTAAATTCATTTTTGTACATTGGAAAAATCTTCAGGGTAAAACTAGATGAAAATCCTTCGTATTACAATCCCTTAATCACGATTAATTTTAAAGTGAAAGCAAATCCCAAAATTTCCTTTTAAAGTAACACAATTTAGTTCACTCACGAAATTATCATTATATACTTTAAATATTTCTCTTCTAATACTCCACATTATATATATATATATATATATATATATATATATATATATATATATATATATATATATATATATATATATATATATATATATATATCTTCAAAACCATTTCACAAACAAAACAACAAATTCTTTTTTTAAATCTGTCCCTTAACCAGATTTGAACCACACACAGCAAGGAGAGAGCACAACGCTTTGTGCTACCACTGACGACCAAGCTAGCCAACCTCTATTGGTGTGAGAAAAGGGCGCTTATAGTTTAAATACCAGAACTACAGTATGCATATTAACTCAAAAATTTCAATAACTTCATTGCTATGTATTTTCTTACCAATTTCAGAAATAAATTTCTCTAAAACCTAGTGTATCTGTACAAATAAGATATATGCTGATTTTATCCTTGAAGAATATAAAATTTTTCAGTTAAATTGTATGAATTACTTATAGTTCTATACTTAAATTAAATGAACAATTTTTTCTCTACACAACTAGAGTTCTTGGGGAGTATTTATATTATTAAAATGCATTCAAAGATTTAATCCCATGAATTTTTTGTGTGTAATTTCCATTAGATAACAATTTCTATAAAACCCCTATACACACATTAATTTCAACATCCACTACACAATTGTAATTAAGCATGCACATATAAAATTTCTAGAGAACTATTTCACATACACATTAATCTACACCTCTCTAATTTAAACCAAGCACAATTTCTAATTATCATTCCATGCATATACACCTAATCATTAATTCTACAAATCCTTAGAAAGTAAAAGAAGTACCCACCTCAAAGAGATTTCCTAGCAAAAGCTCCAAAATCTCCTACTACAAAAGAAAACCGCAAGCCTCCTAGCACAAGCTCAAATGTTGCCCCCCCCCTCTCTTTTTGATTTGTTTTGTGTTCATGAATGGCTAGAGTATGGGGTATTTATATGGGAAAATAGAGTGTTGTTTTAGCAACTAACTACCAACTAACCCATTCACATACCCACTCACACAACCCACTCTCCCACTCTTCAACACCAAGTCAAAAGGGCAGCCGGTTCTTGAAAGTGTGCACATTGCACGTGTGCACGTGTTTTGTACACCTTTTCTTTTTACTCTTATAAAATCATTTTATTTCATTTTAAACTCTCTTCTTTAATAATTAATTATAATATTTTTCTTAACAAAAATTTAGTATAATTTGAATAAATTGATTTTAATAAAATTTTAATGCACAACTTGTAGTAAAAATAACGAAACTTGCACGTGTATAGTAGAAAAAGCATGTGTAAAGCACGTGTAGCAAAAAAAGTATTTTAAAAAGAAATATTTCATGTAAAACTAGTTTAAACTAATAAAAATAAACATACACACTTCTTAAATTTTTATTTTGAAAAATGATACAACCAATACGTGGACTGCAAACATGTGCGGTATCAATACAGAATAAATTCGAGAGAACGAAAAACATTCATAAATAGTCAAAATCAAAATACGTAGAAAATTTATATTAATAATGTTACATATATTACACATAACGGTAAAATATACGTAATCAACACGTGTAATGAAAGCACGTACTATACGTAAAAACACAGATTATGATTAATATTTGTGTTGGCCCAAAATAGGAAAAAAATAAATTTTGAGAGGAAGAGAAAATGTATAAATAATTGGAATACAAAATACGTTTGACATGTATATTAAAATACGCTACAGATAGTACCCATAACAGTACAAAATACATGTGCATAACACACGAGGGGCAGAATTGTCATAACTCAATTTTTTGGGGTGTTACTTCCCCTCCTTAGAATTATTCTGTCCTCAGAACTTACTATGGTAAAAGTTGTATTTTGTACACACTATATAAAGAATTGGAAAAATATTATAAGACTACATAACGTGGAAAACAATATAGACTTAAAATAAAGTAAATAAAGAATAAAGAAAATGTGAGTGTCAAGTAAGATTCATAAAGTAAATAAGAGTACAGAGCACTAAGAACGGAAATGTGAAAGCATCAAACAACTAAAGAAATTCGTAGGAGAGAAAATGTGATAGGAAAAGATAATATAGATTGAAATAAATTTTCATACAAAATAAGGATAGGTTAAGTATTAGATAATATATATATATATATATATATATATATATATATATATATATATATATATATATATATATATATATATATAAATCAAGTCGTCAATCATAGTAATATACAGATGCTTTAAAAACCAGTATAGTAAACAAAAAAATGTAGTAAGAAGTCGTACGAAAAAGAGTAAAAACAAAATAGAAGTATAGAAATAAATAAGAATGAAGAGAAATGTAAGTGTACAAAATAAAAGTATTGAAATAGTATAGACAAGTTATAATGCAGTAGAAAATTTAAAAAATAGATGAAGAGCGCAATTAAATATTAGGTAGCTAAAAGCTAATGATAATAAAGAAAACAGTATGATAAAAAAATATCGAAATATAAAACAAACAGATAAATAATCGAGATCACAATTTTTTTTTTAAAAGTAGTTAGCAGTAGCTAATAAGGATTTGAAAAATTAACGGAAAGAGAAGTTAATTAAAAGAAAACATGAAGATTAGAATGATTAAGATCGTAAAATAAACTAGTGTTATATATTACGAGATAAAGGGAAGTAGAAGTTAAGAGAAGCCCATTGGATAAAAATCTGGAAAAATATATGAGTGTTAAATCTTGTTGGAAAATATAAACAATATAAGATGAGTATAAATCAATAATATAATAATTTCATTTGTAAAAGTTATTTATTAACTATATACAGGATTTGTCTGGCTGGAGTCCTCGGGCTCTATCCGTTTCATCAAAAAACAATATACAGGATTTAAAATTAAATATATAGAATAGTGATTAGTATATATATCAAATTATCTATGAACTATTAAGTATAACATGAAAATCCACATATAATATTTTATACGTAAATAAGAGTAAAAAAGTTATATGACGAAACAACAATACTACAACATGAAAGTTATAAGCAATTGGAGAAACAAAATAAAAAGTAGTAAAAGTAGCAATATATAATTGAAATAATATATAATATTAATTTTATAGAAATAAAATGTAGATAGTAAACGAAAGTATAAATAATAAAGTCATATTATATGAGTAGCAAACAAATAGAGAATAAGTTAGTAATAAAATATAAATAAAATAAAGTGGTATTAAAATACAAGAATGCTAACAAAAGATAAAGTATATATACAAAATAATAACAAGAAGATAACAAAACAGTTAATAGTACACAGTAATAATATACGATGAACAAACAAAATAGCACAAATAAGATAGACATAGAAACCATTATAAATAATAGGGCAATTAATTAAATGTGTATATAAGTATAACTGCATAATAAATAATGAAGTTGAAGTAGTATAGGCTAAGTTGTAAAACATTATAAAATGGTATAAACTAGTACAAAAGAATGAAATAGTGGTAAGTAATATATAGATATAAAACTAAAAGTAGGGATTATTAAAGTAGAAAATATCCTTTGATGTGGGTATGCCTCATTGATGTCCGGCTGCAGGCTTGCCTCCCTAACACCAAGTTGCAAATTTACCTCTACGACATCCATTTGCAGGTTGCCTTCTGGACATTCGATTGCATATTTTACCCCCCCGACATCCAGTTGTAAGTTTGCCTCCATTGACGTCTAGTTGCAGATTTGCCCTATCGACATCCGATTGCACAAAAATGGTGAATGGAATGATGTAATCTTGCATATGTACTTGGATATTTAATACTTATTAAAGTATGATGTTATGTTTTGGAATTTTTTTTATAAAAATAGATGTAAAAGTTGGGATAGTAAGAGGAGAAAATGAAGTAGAAAATTACAATGATAAAATATTAAAATAGAAGTATAGATTTTAAATATCGAATATATAAAATTAGTATTAATGAAAATGATTTATAACATTAAGACAAAAAAAGAATAAAATATATGCATGAGCTAAAATACAAATACGAATGAGAACAATAATTATGTAGTCTAGTATATTATGATAATAAACATAAATAATTATATAAAAAATAATATAGTAATGTAGTAATTGGATAAGTGTAAAGTGATATGTATAGTTAGTATGTTGAAATACATGATATATATAGAAATCAATGAAAAGTATATGCAGTAACCAAAAATGTAGAAATATAAATAGTGAATTTACATAGTACGTTATAGAAGCATAAAGCGATAAAATTAATGAGTAGATATTTATTGTGAAACGTAAATATAAAAAAAAAACTAGCAAATAATTTGTAATAACAATAGTATCGAATATAGGCTATAAAATAAAAATAGTATGAAAAGAAGATTTATAATGTGTAGAAGTATGTCATATTTATATAAGAAATTAATCTATTACAATCTTGTTAAAAATATACTGAAATGATTAAAACAATGAAAAATAATGAAAAATTATAACATCGTAAATTCAAAGCATATATAAAATGAAAGTAAATATGCAAAAATCAAAATTTATAATATAATGGAAATAATAATGAAAGAAAATAGTAGTAGCAATAATAACTTAATATGTACTAATTTAAAACATAATGTAATACATAAAAGTAACTAGATTTGCCTGGGGAGACGTGCCTACGACACGTCTTCGGAATGATACAACACACGAAAAGCCTTGTAAATAGTAAAATAGCAATTATATAGCTCAATTTTGAATAGTATGACAATAATTAGTTGTAAATAAAAATCCATGTTTCCATTAGTATAGGTTGAAAAATAATTATAAATGGGAGTGTAAAATCGAACTTATTAGAACTTTGAGGGTGGAAAATGATAAAATTTAACTGTTGAAGAGATATTTGCTATTTTCAATGTAACATGAGCAATAAAAAAGTTAAAAAATACTAAAAATTTACAAACCTGAAATCCGAAAATCTAAATTCCTAAGTAAATAAAGAAATAATAAGAGAGAGGGAGAGAGGAAGAGAGAGAGAAATATGAAAAAGTGAAGAGAGAAAAGAGAGAGAGAGAGAGGGAGGAAGAGAGAAAGAGAGAAATATGATAAAGTGATGAGAGAAGATAGAGATAGTAATAAAGTAATAAGTTTTTTAAGTTTTGGGGTGGGGGGGGGGGGGGGGGGGGGGGGGAATTTGGTTTTGGGGGAAAAACTTTTGAAGGAAAAATATGTTTTGGGAGAGTGAATCTAAACCATTGATTTTGTTTCAATTGAAGGTGAACCACTTAATAGCTTTGTCTTGTGTTTTATTATATAGATAGCAAAATAAATGAGTAACGTAAAAGCGCATGAAAGTAAGAAGGATAAAAACATCAAGGAAGAAAAATGAGTAAGTCAAACTTAAAAGATTACGACTAAGGAAGATAGATAGAATAATAAATATCCAACTGAATTAATAGTATAAGAAAATAATTCTTCGAAAAAATATTAAAAGTTAAAGATGAAAAGTACTACGAGGACAATCCACGAAGAGAAATTAAAGAGAAAAGTTAGTCTATGTATAAGGTTTCATGAATGTAGATTTAAACCAACCATAGCACTCGTGAGACAAAAGAAAACAGGCTCGCATACAATATCACATCAATGTATACAAGGAGAGTATCATGAATGAAAGTTCAATAACTACATCATTCATGACTCCAAACTGGCACTCAACCTCTAGTGTCCACCCTAATTGTGTTTTCCTTATAGTTTTGTACAACTTGTTGAAGTCGGCTCTGATACCACTCTGTAACGCCCTAAATCCCAAACACAGGTAATTCGTAGAAGAAACATGATCTTTTACTTCAACTTCGTACAAAAAATACAAGAAATTTAAAACTTTTTCATTTACAACATCGTTCTTTACATCAGCACAACAGAAATAAATAAGTACAGTACATATATGATAAGGAAAGCTCTTCAATCTTGAGACATCTCTCACAGTGACTCCAAATCCACGCCAAAACCAATCTTGTAACTAGGAAACAGTGGGCATGTCAGTTGCATACATTTGACGCAATGCTATAATACAGCGATTCTTCCACTTTAGCAAACACAAACTTGAATGCAAAATAAAATGTGAGAAGTGACTATCCTAAACATGCTAGTTTATGATATGAACATGTTGCCTTATGCAGACACTTACACTTACGATACACTAATACACACCTGTTCGAATTCTATGCATCCCATACTACATAGGTCCGAGGAAAATTCCTTAACTTACTCCTCATTATAGGGTTCAATCCATCGATATAAAGTCCTACAACGGTAACAAAAACATGGTTCAGACATCCTACGAGTATGAATTCCTGCCCCGAAGTACACTGCCCGACTATACAAAATTCACATCGTGCGAACATCTCGCAAGTGCCGCTCTAGCCCCGTATATATTGGAGATCTGCCTCCTATCCGCCCAAATATTCATGATCCCGGAGTACACCGCCCGGACATTCATAATCCCGAATTTAACTAAGGCTCGTCTCTCACCATAGCAATCTCAGTCTCGGAGTACACCACCCGACTACATCTATAGTCCCAGAGTACACCGCCCGAGATATAGAAATCCACTTACGTTTGTCCAGGTCTCATTACATCTTCCTTTTCTAGTGCATGAGTTAATTTAATTTTAGTTATCAAGGTCTAGAACTAGCTTACCTTGCCAGACTTAAACTTACTCAACAACATTTCAGGTCCATATTGACCATTTCATAGAATTTCATTTATAAAACTTTTTTCGGACATTACGGGCCTCGCTTAGCTCCTAGAACCCATCCATCTCAACAAAGAGATCCTTTAGGTTAATCTTAACCTCTTCATAAAAAAATTTCATTTCATCATACATCATTTAATTTCTTTTATCTATTTTCTTTATGTTGTCATCTCAATGTAAAATAAACACTTCTTTTAGCAGCCTTCAATAACAATTTGATCGATCAAAACTCTTGTAAGAAATCACACGATTAACATTCCATAATGTCACCTTTAATTATCTCTTTACAACAATATTCAATAACTTTTTGATTGATAAAACCTTCATAAATATCATATGTTTAATATTCTGAATCCTTTCTTTAATTATTTCGTAATTCCTCATATAGTACACTTTGCATAAATTTCTAAAATTTAAATTCATTTTTATACATTGGAAATTTTTTTAGGGTAAAACTGGATGAAAATCCTTTGTATTACAATCCCTTAATCACGATTAATTATAAAGTGACAGCAAATCCCAAAATTTCCTGTTAAAGTAACACAATTTAGTTCACTCACGAAATTATCATTATATACTTTAAATATTTCTCTTATAATACTCCACATTAAATAAATAAATAAACAAATATATATATATATATATATATATATATATATATATATATATATATATATATATATATATATTCTTCAAAATCATCTCATAAACAAAATAAAATAAAAAGTTTTAACTCTGGCCCATAACAAGATTCGAACTGCACACAGCAAGGAGAGAGCACAGTGCTCTGTGCTGCCACTGACGACCAAGCTAGCCAACCTCTGTTGGTGTGAGAAAAGGGCGCTTATTGTTTAAATACCCTAACTACAGTATGTATATTAATTCGAAAATTTCAATAACTTGATTGCTATGTATTACCTTACCAATTTCAGAAATAAATTTCTCTAAAACCTAGTGTATCTGTACAAATAAGGTATATGCCGATTTTATCCTTGAAGAACATAAAAAATTTCAGTTAAACTGTATGAATTACTCATAGTTCTATACTTAAATTAAATGAACAATTCTTTCTCTATACAACTAGACTTCTTGGGGAGTATTTATATTATTAAAATGCATTCAAGAATTTAATCCCATGAATTTATTGTGTGAAATTTTTATTAGATAACAATTTCTATAAAACCCCTATACACACTTTAATTTCAACATCCACTACACAATTGTAATTAAGCATGCACAAATAAAATTTCTAGACAACTATTTCACATACACATATTAATCTACACCTCTCTAATTTAAACCAAACACAGTTTCTAATTATCATTCCAAGCATATACACCTAATCACGAATTCTATTAGAAACCAAAAGAAGCACCCACCTCAATGAGAATTCCTAGCACAAGCACAAAAATCTCCTACTACAAAAGAAAACCGCAAGCCTCCTAGCACAAGCACAAATGTCCCCCCCCCCCCCCCCTCTTCTTTGATTTGTTTTGTGTTCATGTATGGCCAGAGTAAGGGGTATTTGTATAGGGAAATAGAGGGTGGTTTTAGCAGTTAACTACCCACTAACCCATTCACATACACACTCACACACCCCACTCTCCCACTCTTGAACACCAAGTCAAAAGGGCAGCCAGTTCTTGAAAGTGTGCACATTGCACGTGTACATGTGTGCATGTGTTTTGTGCACTTTTCATTTTACTCTTATATTATCATTTTATTTCATTTTAAACTCTCTTCTTTAATAAATAATTATATTCTTTTTCTTAACAAAAATTTAGTATAATTTGCTTAAATTGATCTTAATGAAATTTTAGTACACAACATGTAGTGAAAATAACGAAACTTGCACGTGTATTATAGAAAAAGCACGCGTATCAAAAAAATATTTTAAAAAGAAATATTTCACATAAAATAGTTTATAATAATAAACTTTACAAATTTTTTATTTTTAAAAAATGATACAACCAACACGTGCACTACAAACACGTGCGTTGCACATATCAATACAAAATAAATTTGAGAGAACGAAAAACATTCATAAACAGTCAAAATCAAAATACGTAGAATGTTTATATTAATAATGTTACAGATATAACACGTAAAAGTAAAATATACGTAATCGACACATGCATTGAAAGCACGTGCTTTACACGTAAAAACACAAAGATTAAGATTAATATTTGAGTTGGCACAAAATAGGAGAAAATAAATTTTGAGAAGATAAAAAATGTATAAATAATCAGAATACAAAATACGTATGATATTTATATTAAAATACATTATAGATAGTACACGTAACAGTACAAAATACATGTGTGTAACACATGAGGGGCAGAATTGTCATAACACATTTTTTTCGGGGTGTTACTCCCCTTTTAGAATAGTTCTATCATCGGAACTTACTAGGGTAAAAATTATATTTTGTACACACCATATAAAGAATTGTGAAAATATTATAAGACTACAGAATGTGGAAAAGAATATAGCTTAAAATAAAGTAAATACAGAATAAAGAAATTGAGTGTCAAGTAAGATACATAAAGTAAATAAGAGTAGAGAGCACTAAGAACGGAAATGCGAAAGCATCAAACAACTAAAGAAATTCGTAGGAGAGAAAATGTGATAGGAAAAGATAATATAGATTGAAATAAATTTTCTTACAAAATAAGGATAGGTTAAGTATTAGATAATATATATATATATATATATATATATATATATATATATATAAATCAAGTCGTCAATCATAATAATATACAGATGCTTTAAAAAAAAGTATAGTAAACAAAAAAAAAGTAATAAAAAGAGTAAAAACAAAATAGAATTATAGAAATAAATAAGAAGGAAGAGAAATGTAAGTGTACAGAATAAAAACATTGAAATAGTATAGACAAGTTATAATACAGTAGAAGATTTTAAAAATAGATTAATAGCGCAATTAAAAAGTAGGTAGCTAAAAGCTAACGATAATAAAGAGAACAATATGATAACACAATAAAAATATAAAAATATAAAACAAACGGATAAATAATCGAGAACACAATTATAGAAATAAATAAGAAGGAAGAGAAATATAAGTGTACAGAATAAAAGCATTGAAATAGTATAGACAAGCTATAATGCAGTAGAAGATTTTAAAAATAGATTAATAGCGCAATTAAATAGTAGGTAGCTAAAAGCTAACGATAATAAAGAGAACAATATGATAACACAATAAAAATATCAAAATATAAAACAAACTGATAAATAATCGAGAACACCAAAAAAAATAATAATTAAAAGTAGTTAGCAATAACAAATAAGGATTTGAAAAATTAACGGAAAAAAAAGTTAATTAAAAGAAAACGTGGAGATTAGAATGATTAAAATCGTAAAATAAACTAGTGTTATATATTACGAGATAAAGGAAAGTAGCAATGTAAGAGAAGACCGTTGGATAAAAATATGGAAAATATGTGTTAAATCTTGTTAGAAAATATAAACAATATAAGATGAATATAAATCAATAATATAATAATTTCATTTGTAAAAGTTATTTAATAACTATATATAGGATTTAAAATTAAATATATAGAATAGTGATTAGTATATATCAAATTATTTATGAATTGTGAAGTATAACAAGAAAATCCACATATAATATTTTATACGTAAATAAGCATAAAAAGAACTATACGACGAACAAAAATACTATAACATGAAAGTTATAAGCAATTAGAGAAACAAAATAAAATAGTAGTAAAAGTAGCTATATATAATTGAAATAATATACAATATTAATTGTATAGAAATAAAATTTAGATAGTAAACGAAAGTATAAATAATAAAGTCATATTATAAGAGTAGCAAACAAATATAAGATAAGTTAGTAATTAAATATAAATAAAATGAAGTAGTATTAAAATACAAGAATGCTAACAAAAGATAAAGTATATATACAAAATAATAGCAAGAATATAACAAAACAGTTAATAGTACACAGTAATAATATACGATGAAAAAACATAATAACACAAATAAGATAGATATAGAAACCAGTATAAATAATAGGGTAATTAATTAAATGTGTATATAAGTATAACTGCATAGTAAATAATAAAGTTGAAGTAGTATAGGCTAAGTTGTAAAACATTATAAAATGGTATAAACTAGTACAAATGAATGAAATAGTGGTAAGTAATATATAGATATAAAATTAAAAGTGGGGGTTATTAAAGTAGAAAATATCCTTGTTGTGGGTTTGCCACATTGATGTCCGGCTGCAGGATTGCCTCCCTCACACCAAGTTGCAAATTTACCTCTACGACATCCAGTTGCAGGTTGCCTTCTGGAAATTCGATTGCATATTTTGCCTCCCCAACATCCAGTTGCAAGTTTGCCTCCATTGACGTCTAGTTGCAGATTTGTCCAATCGACATCCGATTGCACAAAAATGGTGAATGGAATGATGTAATCTTGCATATGTACTTGGATATTTAATGCTTATTAAAGTATGATGTTACGTTTTGGAATTTGTGATATAAAAATAGATGTAAAAGTTGGGATAGTAAGAGAAAAAAATGAAGTAGAAAATTATAACGATAAAATATTAAAATAGAAGTATAGATTTTAAATATCGAATATATAAAATTAGTATTAATGAAAATGATTTATAACATTAAGACAAAAAAGAATAAAAAATATGCATGAGCATAAATACAAATACGAATGAGAACAATAATTATGTAGTCTAGCATATTACGATAATGAACATAAATAATTATATATAAAAAAATATAGTAATGTAGTAATTGGATAAGTGTAAAGTGATATGTATAGTTAGTATGTTGAAATACATGATATACAAGAATGCTAACAAAAGATAAAGTATATATACAAAATAATAACAAGAAGATGGCAAAACAGTTAATAGTACGCAGTAATAATATAGGATGAAAAATAAAATAACACAAATAAGATAGATATAGAAACCAATATAAATAATAGGGTAATTAATTAAATGTGTATATAAGTATAACTGTACAATAAATAATGAAGTTGAAGTAGTATAGGCTAAGTTGTAAAAAGTAATAAAATGGTATAAAGTAGTACAAAAGAGTGAAATAGTAGTGATGCGGTTTGTTTTGGGGGAACGTGTGGATGCACCAGGCATGAGTTCTTACTCGATTTGTATTAGAGGAGACACTTATGCAGACGACCCTTGGCTGGGCGAACGGTACCGAGGTAGGCAGTATTGAGGTGGAGGCTGATGCTGGGCTCGGATCTTTGAGGCTCGGATCCGAGGGTCTTGTGTACCTACAGACGGTCTCGGAACACCGGGGTTGGTCCTGGTGGCAGACCCTCCGACGATCTAGTCAGTCACTGAGTGAATGTAATAGTAACTAGGGTTTTGGTGGCCAAAGATTGATTACCTGGAGAAGGAGTAGGGGTCTGGTATTTATAGAAGATCCCAACCGGGTCTGGACCCGGTTGCCCGTGTGGCTGAAGCGGTGGAAACCCGGGCGGTTTAGGGCTGATGTGGTAGATGCCCCGGCAGTTTCCAGGCTGACGTGGGAGCGGTCCGGGCAGTTTTTCGATGCTGACGTGGCGAATCTGGAGAATCAGGAGGTGCGCGTATCTTGAGGGGATCCTGTGGCCTAGGATGGGCCACGTCATTCCTAGCCCATATCATAAGCTCCACACTCCTGTAGGGCTGGGTGAGCCCGCTATGTAGGAGTGATTCTTTGCCTCCGTAGGAAGAGCAAGGGGGATGTTGGGGTGAGAAAGTAGGATCTGCTACCTTCCGAGGAGGCCAGGGGGGTAACAGGAATGGATCCCTTATTGGAGTTTGCGCAGGCAGCCGTGTAGAGTAGGGGAGCCAGAGCAATGCTCGCCGAGGCTTGGGGGGTCGGCAGACGAGCCCAAGGGTCGGCAGACGAACCCAAGGGTCGGCGGACAAGCCCAAGGGTCGGCAGACGGCCACCTCGCTAGTTGGAAGAGCGAGGGGGCGTCGAAGCCTTCTGTTGGGGCTTGCCAACCCTCATCGCCTCGGTAGATGAGTCTATGGGGTCGGCAAGTGAGCCTATGGGGTCGGCGGATGAGTAGACGGTTCCCTCGCTAGTTGGAAGAGAGGTGTGGTTTTTCTGGGGCTCTATTCGTCGAGTACTAGGGGTCGGCATCCGATTCCCTCCACATCAGAGAAGGGCAGTTTGGGGCTCGGGATTCTATCCGAGCGCCGAGTCCCTCTATGTCAGAGGAGCGAGGGGGTGTCGAGGCCATCTGTTGGGGCTTTCCAACCCTCATCGCGTCGGTAGATGAGTCTATGGGGTCGGCAAGTGAGCCTATGGGGTCGGCGGATGAGTAGACGGTTCCCTCGCTAGTTGGAAGAGCGAGGAGGCGCTGAGGCCGATTTTATATGAGATTGGTTCTTGTGGGAGGTCGGCTTGCCGAGTGTTTGGGGGTCGGCATCCGAGCTCCTTGGGTCGGAGGACGATCTTCTTGCTATTTGGAAGAGAGGTGTGGTTTTTCTGGGGCTCGATTCGTCGAGTACTAGGGGTCGGCATCCGAGTCCCTCCACATTAAAGAAGGGCAGTTTGGGGCTCGGGTTTCTATCCGAGCGCCGAGTCCCTCTATGATAAATGAGGGTAGTTGGTGCTCGGGATCCTATTCGAGCGCCGAGCCCCACTATATCAAAGGAGTAGGTGTGGCTCAGGTCGGGATCCTATCCGAGCGCCAAGCCCCACTATATCAAAGGAGAGTAGTTGGGGCTCGAGATTCTATCCGAGCGCCGAGTCCCACCATGAAAAAGGAGCAGTTGGGGCTCGGGATTCCCTCCGAGCGTCGACCATTCTGTGAAATAGAAGGGGAATTACTGGCTCGCGCCTCCATCCGAGCGTAGACCATTCTGTGAAAATAGAAGGGGAGTTACTGGCTCGCGCCTCCATCCGAGCGTCGACCCTTCTGTGAAAATAGAAGGGGAATTGGCTCACGCCTCTATCTGAGCGTCGACCCTTCTGTGAAAATAGAAGGGGAATTGGCTCGCGATTCTATCCGAGCGTCGACCCTTCTGTGAAAATAGAAGGGGAATTACTGGCTCGCGCTTCCATCCGAGCATCGACCCTTCTGTAAAGTAGAAGGGGAATTGGCTCGTGCTTCCATCCGAGCGTTGACCCTTCTGTAAAGTAGAAGGGGAATTGGCTCGCGCTTCTATCCGAGCGTCGACCATTCTGTAAAAATAGAAGGGGAATTACTGGCTCGCGCTTCCATCCGAGCGTCGACCCTTCTGTAAAGTAGAAGGGGAATTGGCTCGCGCTTCCATCCGAGCGTCGACCCTTCTGTGAAAATAGAAGGGGAATTACTGGCTCGTGCTTCTATCCGAGCGTCGACCCTTCTGTCTTGGTGGAGAAAAGCCTTTTTTGTTATAGAAAATGTGGAGGGGCAGTGGGGTAATTTTATGCCTATTGCTGACGTCATGGGCGCAAAAATCAAAGCTTTTCCAGATCTTGGTGGCCGTTAGATCTTATCAGTTAAGATCTAACGGCCAGATCCTTTTCGCGAGAATCGAGGAGTTGCTTTCCCTCTTTAAAACCCCATCCCCTCCCTCATTTCTTCCTTTTCATTTTATTACTCACTTTCCAATTTTTAACAACAGCGGGAATTTTACTTGCTGTCGGCAGATTTTCCGGTGACCGTAACTTTCTACGTTCCAGGTTAGTATTTTTCTTTTTAGTAATGTCGCGAACTCAGTCCGGATCCGAGGCTAGCTCGTCAGGTCGTTCCGCGGAGGAATCAGAGCAGGAAACGTCGTCGTCCTTGAGCAAGTATAGGGTGAAGGAGGAGGTTCTTACCGACCCTGGGTCAGATGATGGGGACGATGTTGTCTTTGTGGTGTCCCCGTTGAGGTCCAGAAGACCGGGGAAGGAGCCCATGGATGAGGGTGACGAGGAGGAAGAGGATGAGGGGGATGGCGAAGATGAGGAGGAACAGGATCAGGAGTGGGAAGGTGATGAAGAGGAGGGGGACGAAGATGAGTAGGTTACCGAGGGTGGTAAGGAAGACGAGGAGGATGAGGACGAAGGACATGATGCTGGTCAAAGCACGGCTGGAGGGCCGACTGGGGTCGGAGAAGATCTTCCACCACTTCCCCCCTTGTCGACGCCGTCCCCCGAGCATAAGGCTTGTCCTCGTCGAAAGAAGAAAGCCACGACTATCCCGCACAGTCCTTCCTCACCTGATGAGTACGCACTGAGACCGGGTCTCGAGTTTCCCCCGGTTACCTTTAGGAATCCAGGGTCGATTCGGATGTATCCTGACGATATTAAGGACATCGAACCAATCCCGCCAGTGCCGGGTGAAGACACTCGGGTGAAGATCCGCGCAGATAGCATCCCGAGCATTTTGAAGGCAGAGTACCTCAACATTATCAGGGCTGCCTACTATATTCCGCGGGAGTTCGAGATCTTCCTTCCGAGCCCAGGTATTCGGCCCACCATGGCTCTAGCGCCGGGGTACTGTATGTTTCCTGAGGACGCGTTCCTCTCGGGGCTGAGGCTGCCGCTGCATCCCTTTGTGAAGAGGGTTCTGAACTGGGCGAAGCTGTGTCCCATGCAATATGGTCCGAACACCTGGAAGCATTTAGTCTGCTTCATTCTTAAGTGTCAAGAGAAGGGAGTGAAGCCGAGGTTGACATTCTTCCGAGCTATTTTTGGGATTGGTTCGCTCGGAGATCAGGAGGGGATTTTTTACTTTTCACCGAGACCGCACAAGAAGGTTATGCACGGTCATCCGGACTCTATAAAGGGATGGAAAGAGAAATATTTTGTAGTTCGGACTGAGGGGTCTTGGGGAATTCCGACCGGATGGAACTTCGTCAAGCCGAAGCACAAGCCTCTGAGGAAGAGCGACTTGACAGCCAAGGAGTGGAAGAGGGTGGAGAAGATCACTGGGGGGCACAGTACAGCGTGGCCGTGAGTGACCAAGATACACCTCGCCCGGGCCGGACTGAGTCCTGCCGACCCTAGTATGTCTCTTTCAGAATATGTTCATTTCCTGCCTTCGTGTTAACGTTAGCCTTTCTTTTTGTGTTTTTGTAGGGATTACGACTCAACAGGCGGACGCGAAGAAGTTATTGCTCGCTGTTGCTGATAAGGCGAGGGCAGAGAAGAGGAAGAAGGCCAAGCAGGAGAGGATAGCGGCCGAGAAGCAGAAACTGGCCGCGCAGACCGGGGCCTCTTCCCAGGTGCCAGCACCGGCGGCCGAGGAACCTTCCGCGGCGAAGAGGGCTAAGAAGCAGCACTCTCAGTCCTCCCACTCGTCGAGGGGGGCTCGGGATGCTGCGGGTGGTTGGGGCAAGACTGTGGATGCCCCGGAAAAAAGACTCCCCCCTGTCCGTCCGTCTGCTGCGGAGATGGTGAGCAAGCATGGCACGCTGCCGTTTGCCCCTGATTGGTCGATCGTGCGGGGCGATACTCTGCTTGACGGACCCGTGGCGGTCGAGTTCGTCTCGAAGGCCGCCACCAAGCGTGACCGGATGGCCCTGGCGGTGCAGACGGCGGACCAGGCCTATATGCGGTGGGCCCAGGCAACCCTCTCGGTAAGTTGGTTTGGCTCTGTTGTACTCAATGACTTGGTGTTTTTTCTGATCTTTCTCTTCTTCGGCCAGGCGATGCTCCATGGCCAGCACTTCCACAAGTATCTGGAGAAGGAGATTATTATCGAGAGGCGGAATGCGGAGAAGTACCTTTGTGACCTGAACAAGGCCACGGATGAGCTGAAAGAAGCTCGGTCGATGATTGCCGTCCACGAGGCCCAGATAGAGTCGCTCGCCAGGATCCACAAGCAGGATCGGGAGGACCTTGAGGCGAAGATCGCGGCCGAGGTGGCGAAGGGGAAGAAGGCACTGGAGGAGATGGAGTCGGCATTGGGGCAGACCGTCATGGTGGTGCAGGACGAGGCATACGAACAAGCCAAGTCCCATTTTAGACATATCTACTCCGAGCAGAACGTGGACCATCTCTCCTACGGATGGGCCCCTAACCTTCCTCTCACCCCGGGGGGCGGCGATGCGGAGGGCAATCAGGTCGATGAAGAGGTGCCACCCCACCCTCAAGAATAGATCTTTCTTTTTTCTTATTTCTTTTTGATGTAAATGCCTTGGGCGGACTGGCCACCGCGGTTTTTGTATCGAACTTCTTGAAAGTAATGAAATATATTTTTTGGGCCGATTCTTCCATGTGTTTTTTGTGATGTTTGTTCTCGTCTTTTGATAGACGCACGGGACCTATGTCGCCTTCCCCGTTGTTGCCGAGGTACCCCTAGATCGAGTGGGGGAAGAGGCCACGGAGGCAGGTTTGCTTTGTAACGCCCCCGGATCCCCGTCATAGGACATCCGTGACACAACCAGAATCTTTGCCTTCAAATGCATCTCAACACAGTAAATAGTACGGAAATTTAAACCGCTTTTATTGCCATCAGAGTTAATACATTAATACTTACGAATATCAATTTATCATATCGAACCGTAACGCCCCCATTTTGACTCCAAACCCAATTCTTTCAATTTCTATATAACTTTAATCATAAACTAAGATAGTTATATTTCAAAGAAAAATTGGGCAGAGTCTCCCCTGAAATTCTGCCCCGAAACACAAAAAGCTTACGGAATTCTGCTCTAAATTCCGTAGCTCACATCACAGGCAATTATATCACGGGCTCCCCAGGCCAAAATGAGCAGAATCACACAGGCAATATATATATGCTCTGGGGGCCAAACTCATAATAGAATATCAAATATCAATTAAAAACTATAATTCCTTTGAAAACATAGTAAGGTTTTTAGAAAATAATTCATAAAACATACCACAGGGCCCGGTACTCCACAACGAGATGGGTACGGGTCAACAACATAGCATACCACCCCACACTATACTCATCATCATTATCCACATACTTATACATCACAAATACAGTTTAAAGCATAAATTTCACTATTCACATAAATAACCTTAAACGACAATTATAAAATGAAGCTCCACTCCACAGAATCTACACCTCACCTCTGCACCGCTGAGGACCTGTAACAGTAGGGGCCTAGGTAGTCCAGAGACTCCCTAACCCCCCAAACACTAAAGGGTTAGCCATTTCTGGTGTGAGTATAATTTATTAATAAGCAACTAAATTAAACTTTATAAGTAAACAGAATGAACTTACGAATACCAAGATAAACCTGAACATGTAAATATCATAAATGGAATTTCACATCAAATACTCACTGCATCACTTCCTGTATGCATATCCATATCTGCTCACAGCATACTTATCATAAGTTTGGAAATCATTCCGATTTGTCGCTTAAGGCCCATCACTTTACACCTTAAGCAACCATTCATTGCAATTACAAACTCACGACTTATCTTCCTTCCCAATCTCATATCACATAACACCGCATTCATTCATTTCTTACAACACATATCATCACGTCTCACAATACATCACTTCCACACTCATACTTCATCTTAAATAGAAAATAAACGTGTATCCTAATTTCCTAGTGTTCGTGTATGCCATGACCTGAGTCTAATGCAACAATACAGAATATAGAACAGATGCACTTAATCTAATGTCAGCAAGATTCTGGATGCACATGCATCTCATACTACATGTGACCCAGGTCAAGCCAACGTACTTAGTCTAATGCAAGCGAGACTTTGAAAATGTATGCATCCCATACTACATACTTTCCAAATCAAGCCGTTGTCTCTAAGTTTAGGGATTTGAACCCTCGCTATGCAATGCATTCTAATTTGGTCTACTTCCTGTTCCTGATAGTGACAAACATAAAGATATACCGCAGCATACCTATAGCATCGTATTTCACCGGACCGCAGCCCGTACAACCTGTTCGTGTCCACTAGCATATACCTGGATCCTATTCAACAGCCGTGATGAACTTAAAGATATACCGCAGTATACCTATAGCATCGTATTTCACCGGACCGCAGCCCGTACGACCCGTTCGTGTCCACTAGCATATACCTGGATCCCATTCAACAGCCGTGACGAACTTAAAGATATACCGCAGCATACCTATAGCATCGTATTTCACCGGACCGCAGTCCGTACGATCCGTTCGTGTCCACTAGCATATACCTGGATCCCATTCAACAGCCGTGACGAGCTTAAAGATATACCGCAGCATACCTATAGCATCATATTTCACCGGACCGCAGCCCGTACGACCCGTTCGTGTCCACTAGCATATACCTGGATCCCATTCAACAGCCGTGACGAACTTAAAGATATACCGCAGCATACCTATAGCATCGTATTTCACCAGACCGCAGCCCGTACGACCCGTTCGTGTCCACTAGCATATACCTGGATCCCATTCAAGAGCCGTGACGAACTTAAAGATATATCGCAGCATACCTATAGCATCGTATTTCACCGGACCGCAGCTCGTACGACCCGTTCGTGTCGACTAGCATATACCTGGATCCCATTTAACAGCCGTGACGAACTTAAAGATATACTGCAGCATACCTATAGCATCGTATTTTACCGGACCGCAGTCCGTACGACCCGTTCATGTCCACGATGAGTACTAAGTACAGGAACTTATCTAAGTCCCAATTGAAATGCTAAAACATCATTAAAACCCGATAGCTCATAATCACCACACTGCGATATGCAGAGGGCTCCTCATCAATTGTCCGATGAAATAATTCAAGAAGTAGCAGTAGCTGTAACCCAGGCTACGCTCATCGGAATTCAACACAATCAGACTTCTAGAAGGGTGGGGAGATCCCCAGCAATCCCCTAGTGGCGACTCTCAACTATTTAAGAGCTCAAGTCCCCAAGCTAACTTAATCTTGAAGTCAATCTCAACAATAGGGTGCCAAACTTACAACAACCACAACTTCCAACATAGCACACAAACTCAGCCACTCCTTCAGCAGAGCATTTACTACCCTTGACCAAACGAACTCTAAAATTTCTAAAACTTGAGAATCATCAAATAAACCCATACCAAAAACTACTCTCAACGTTCATAGCAAGATCATACCTACACAATTGGTTATGACCTTTCGGACTTCGGTCCAAAAGCAATCTGCTTCAGCTCTGTCCTTTCAGACCAGCTGCACTCCACAATTTATTTTGAGGCATCAACCAACCTCGATATTTTATGAAATTTAGCCTATAGTGTGGACACATACAAGAGTGTCCACACAAATCCTTAGTTCATACACCCATGCTACACTAAGATACGGAAGTAGAAATACACCGCAAATCGTAATTTAAAATCTTTATAACACACTATATGCGTAAAAATAACGTATATCATACTCACAAATTGTCCCGCGAAGACTCGAAGCGCCACCCCGCATCCAAAGTTTCCAGTATTTCCTATCATCAAAATTCAAAGCAATCAAGGCTCAAGCATCCAAAAACAGTTACGAGAAAATAATAATACTAACTCCAATATCACACAGGCTATTGAACGCCTAGGATGCACACGCGCTTTGCACGTAATCACTCAAATTCGGACGAGATTCTTATTTTCACACAATTACTAAAGCACTCCAAATTATTCTAATAGTCCTACTACAATTTCTACTACCATACGAGAATTAATTCATATCCATATAATTCTCTTTTACAAACCCAAAACCCTATTTTACTAACAACTTGAAATCTCTCTAAAATCTGCTAATTTCTCACATATACAATTTCTAATATCTCTAAATCTCTCTACCCTAACATTCCAACTCAATAAAAATTAACCCAACTAAATTTTATAAAATAAAATAGTTAGGGTTTTACCTTCCCGAAATCCAATCGAAAATCCGACGCTACTACGATGTAGAGAATCCCTCCATTAGTCTACCCCTCGATTTAATTTGGAATCCATGGATAAAAGAGGTGGATTTGAGGTGGGGAACGAATCATCGAAGTGGGTTTGTGGGGGTCGGGAACGACAGCACGGGTAGAAGAAGGAGAAGGAAGAAGAAAGGGAGGTGGTGGGGTTTCTTTCCATTTCGGCTGGGAAAGGAACGGGAGAAGGGGAAGGAGAGGGAAGGAGGGCCGGGGGTTCTTCTCTTCGGGTTTGGGAAAGAAACCGGGAGAAGGAGGAAAATGGAGAAGGAGAAGGTGGGGTGGGGTGGGGTTTTATAAATAAATAAATAAATAATAGATAAATAATTAATATAAGGGGAATATTACATATAAGCCCCAAAGTCCCAATACATTTCAAATAAGCCCCAACTCTCACTCTTTAAAATACTAACAATCAAAAATACAAAAAATTGTCTCATAATAACCCTCCAAAAAGCATAAAATAAGATAGACAGTATATCTGATATTTCTCAATAACAATCAATTATTATTAGAAAATACATAATTGTGTGCAATTCTCAATTGCGCACGGATTACAATGCAAAATAGCCAAATGCTATTTTTGCGGGGTATTACATGCTTCATCAACAGAAGCAAGCTCGGGACCGAACCGCCGCCATTAATTATTTTCTGGATAGGTCCAGGGAGCTCGGCTTGGAGTTGGCGCGTCTGAAAAAGGCCGTAGCCGACTGGGGCTGGTGGGTTATCGAGACAGGCTGGTCCCTCTCGGATGCTTCGAGCGAGAGTTCGGCTTCGGAGTCTGTCCTTCGTGAGGCCGTAGTCGAAAAGGAGCTGGAGATCCGCAGACTGAAGCTGTTGTTAGGCGCCGGTCTGATAGAAGGAGTCAGCAACGCGACCCCGGGGCGGTCTCCGATATTTCTACCGGATGGGACGCAGCCCGAAGATGCGGGAAGCTCGGTGGCGGGAGTACCTTCCCGGTCCTGTTCGGCCGAGCGTGAAAGGAGCCCCGAATACGAGTTTCCAGCCGAGTGTGAGTGAGTTGTGAGCTTTTTCCATGTATTTGTATCGACGTTCATTGATTTGTAAGCAATGAGTAATCAATAAGAACATTCGTTTTCCTGAACCTTGATTGCCTCGGCTGCCGAGGATGGTCAGTGTGATTGCTACGAAGGGTCGCCGCTGACGCGACTGCATCATTAATTGCGACGTTTCGCATTCCAATGAACATTTATGGTGACGTTTCGCCTTCCGCCGTTTCGTATTCCCAGATGCAATAAATGGGGGCCTTAGGGGGCTATATAATCCCCCCTTTCCCTTGTTGGTTGTCAGGCAGTTAGTTGCTTGATTAGGGTGCCTGCGGAAGGCGGGCGCCCAGAGAACACAATTTTTCTGCATGCTCCAGATTGGAGGCACACCGATCACCCTCGGACTATTCGGGGTACAGGCCGTTAGAGCCATGAGACCCCGGGTTGTTCGTTGGTGAGCGGTGGGCCGACCGATCTTTTCAGGGGTTCGGAGAGAGTCGAAGTGTGGTGGCTCTTCTGCCGTCCTCGAACAGTTCGGGGTTTTGGGCTCGTAAGAGCCGTAAACCCCGAGTTGTTCAGGGGCAAGAGAAGGGTCAGCTGAACGGCTCGAAGGCTGGAGAATTTGTTCCGGGACGGAGAGAGCAGTGGGTTGATGGCCCCCCTGCCATCCTCGAACAGTTCGGGGTTTAGGGTTGCAAAAGCCATAAACCCCGAGTTGTTCGCGGGTGAGAGGGTGGCCAATAGCTCGACCCGGGTCTCGGGGCATCTACCGAAGGCGGATACTCTAAAACTTAATAAAATTTTGTCAACACACGGTTGTAGCCCGTAACCGAGCGTAGTGATCGAGCGGCTTTGAGGAAAGCTGCGGCCTTGCTCCGGTTTGTTGAGCCCCCATGTTTGCGAGAAAACCAGTTGCAAGAGTAGCAGAGGGTCGCCACCGAGCATCAAGGTCGCGGTGCCTTTGAGAAGGCACCTGCCTTGCTCGGGGTCGACGCCGAGCTCCTGCACATGTTCTCAGGGAGAGACGATGCGGGCGTGGCTGGCGGATGTCGCCTCGTACATAGGTTGATGAGCTTGAAGGAGCCCAAACCGAGCGAGGGACGGATGCCGAGCCCCCATACCGGTGAGAAAGACAACTCCGGGCGTAGCAGAGGGTTACCGCCGAGCGTCAAGGTTGTGGTGCCTTGGGGAAGGCACCCGTCCTTGCTCGGGGTCGACGCCGAGCTCCTGCACGTGTTCTCAGGGAGAGACGGTGCGAGCATGGCTAGCGGATGTCGCCTCGCACATAGGTTGATGAGCTTGAAGAAGTCCAAACCGAGCGAGGGATGGATGCCGAGCCCCCATACTGGTGAGAAAGACAACTGCGGACGTAGCAGAGGGTCGCCGCCGAGCGTCATGGTTGCGGTGCCTTGGGGAAGGCACCCGCCCTTGCTCGGGGTCGACGCCGAGCTCCTGCACGTGTTCTCAGGGAGAGACGGTGCGGGCGTGGCTGGCGGATGTCGCCTCGTACATAGGTTGATGAGCTTGAAGAAGACCAAACCGAGCGAGGGACGGATGTCGAGCCCCCATACCGATGAGAAAGACAACTGCGAGCGTAGTAGAGGGTCACCGCCGAGCATCAAGGTTGCGGTGCCTTGGGAAAGGCGCCCGCCTTGCTCGGGGGTCGACGCCGAGCTCCTGCACTTGTTCTCAGGGAGAGACGGTGCGGGCGTGGCTGGTGGATGTCGCCTCGTACATAGGTTGATAAGCTTGAAGAAGCCCACACCGAGCGAGGGACGGATGCCAAGGCCCCATACCGATGAGAAAGACAACTGCGGGCGTAGCAGAGGGTCGCCGCCGAGCGTCAAGGTCGTGGTGCCTTGGGGAAGGTGCCCGCCTTGCTCGGGGGTCGACGCCGAGCTCCTGCACTTGTTCTTAGGGAGAGACGGTGTAGGCGTGGCTAATGGATGTCGCCTCGTACATAAGTTGATGAGCTTGAAGGAGCCCAAACCGAGCGAGGGACGGATGCAGAGCCCCCATACCGGTGAGAAAGACAACTCCGGGCGTAGCAGAGGGTCGCCGCCGAGCGTCAAGGTCGCGGTGCCATGGGGAAGGCACCCGTCCTTGCTCGGGGTCGACGCCGAGCACCTGCACATGTTCTCAGGGAGAGACGGTGCGGGCGTGGCTGGCGGATATCGCCTCGTACATAGGTTGATGAGCTTGAAGAAGCCCAAACCGAGTGAGGGACGGATGCCGAGCCCCCATACCTGTGAGAAAGACAACTGCGGGCGTAGCAGAGGGTCGCCGCCGAGCGTCAAGGTCGCGGTGCCTTGGGGAAGGCACCCGCCCTTGCTCGGGGTCGACGCCGAGCTCCTGCACATCTTCTCAGGGAGAGACGGTGCGGGCATGGCTGGCGGATGTCGCCTCACACATAGGTTGATGAGCTTGAAGAAGCCCAAACCGAGCGAGGGACGGGTGCCGAGCCCCCGTACCGGTGAGAAAGACATCTACGGGCGTAGAAGAGGGTTGCCGCCGAGCGTCAAGGTCGCGGTGCCTTGGGGAAGGCGCCCGCCTTGCTCGGGGGTCGACGCCGAGCTCCTGCACTTGTTCTCAGGGAGAGACGGTACGGGCGTGGCTGGCAGATGTCGCCTCGTACATAGGTTGATGAGCTTGAAGAAGCCCACACCGAGCGAGGGACGGATGCCGATCCCCCATACCGGTGAGAAAGACAACTGCGGGCGTAGCAGAGGGTTGCCGCCAAGCGTCAAGGTTGTGGTGCCTTGGGGAAGGCGCCCGCCTTGCTCGGGGGTCGACGCCGAGCTCCTGCACTTGTTCTCAGGGAGAGACGGTGCGGGCGTGGCTGGTGGATTTTGCCTCGTACATAGGTTGATGAGCTTGAAGAAGCCCAAACCGAGCGAGGGATGGATGCCGAGCTCCCGTACCGGTGAGAAAGACTCCGAGCGCCGAGCCTCAAGCTTGTAAGAGAAGCTTTTTGGGCTCGCGTTGTTATCCGAGCATCGAGCCCCAACGCGAGCCCCCAGCTTTGTAAGGAAAGCTTTTTGTACTCGCGCTGTTATCCGAGCACCAAACCTCAGCTTTATAAGGGAAGCTTTTTGGGCTCGTGCTGTTATCCGAGCGCCGAACCCCAAGCTTGTAAGGGAAGCTTTTTGGGCTCGCGCTGTTATCCGAGCGCCGAACCCCAAGCTTGTAAGGGAAGCTTTTTGGGCTCACGCTGTTATCCGAGCACCGAACCTCTGCTTTGTAAGGAAAGCTTTTTGGGCTCGCCCTGTTATCCGAGCGCCGAACCTCTGCTTTGTAAGGAAAGCTTTTTGGGCTCGCTCTATTGTTCGAGATATGTTTTTTATATGTACAAAATACGAAGCCGTGGGTTTGTTTTAAGAAAGCTGGCATATTTACAATACATTTGAACTTTTACAAAAGACTAGGCATGAAGTACCGATTACAATCATGATAATTTACATGGAGGCTACTCTCCTCCTAAGAACTTGATTAGGTGCTCCACGTTTCAGGGCCTTTTGATGGGCTTGCCTTCGGCACTGGTCAGGCGGTACGTGCCAGGACGCACGACTTCGGATACTTTGTAGGGGCCCTCCCAATTTGGTGCAAACTTTCTCTTCTGGCCGGGGTTGGAAACCGCCAGTTTTTGGAGGACAAGATCTCCGAGTTTGATGTCAGTTGGGCGCACCTTCTTGTTGTAGAATTTTTTGATTCTTTGCTGGTAGATGCTTCTTCTAATGGCGGACTTTTTCCTGACCTCGTCTATGAGGTCCAGGTCGGCTCGCAGCTGTTGGGAGTTTTCGGCCTCTTTGAAAGCCATTATACGGGGTGAAGGGATCCCAATCTCCACGGGAATGACGGCCTCTGCACCGTATGTCAGATTAAAAGGGGATTCTGCCGTGGGGATTCTCTTGGTCGTTCGGTGGGCCCAGAGAACGCTCGGTAATTCATCGACCCATAACCCCTTAGAAGAGTTATCGAGTCGTTTCTTGAGGCTGTCAAGGATTTGGCGGTTCGCGTTCTCAGCTTGACCGTTAGACTGGGGATGGCATACTGAAGAAAAGCGCTGCTGGATCCCGAGATCTTCGCAGAACTTACAGAAATTCTTACCCGCGAACTGAGTCCCATTGTCTGTGATGAGCACCTGCGGAATCCCGAACCGACAGACGATGTGTTTCCATAAAAACTGCTGAGTCTGTCGCTCGGTGATCGTTGCTAATGGCTCGACCTCGATCCACTTCGTGAAATAGTCGATCGCCACAATGAGAAACTTCCGCTGGCCCGTTGCTTTTGGGAATGGGCCTACCAGATCCATTCCCCACATCGCAAAGGGGGTTGGACTGGCCATGGACCGGAGGTTTGCCTGAGGAGCCCTCTTCATGGGGGAGAACCTTTGGCAGGGGCCACACTTCTTCACTAGGGCGAGGGCATCTTGCAGCATAGTGGGCCAGTAGTACCCGTGATTTAGAGCCTTCTGTGCTAGGGAACGGCTTCCCATGTGACATCCGCCGATCCCCTCGTGCAGTTCCTTGAGGGCGTACTTGGCTTCGCCTGGGCTTAGGCAGCGGAGGTATGGCCTGCCATCGATCGTTGTATAGGATCTTTTGAAGAGAGTGGCATTGATGACCGCAAATCTTTCAGATCGGACCCTAATCCTCCTTGCTTCTGCTCGGTCTTCGGGGAGCTCGCCGTTGACTAGGAATTTTTTGATAAGGGTGGTCCAGTCGTCGGGAGGAGCTTTGTCTTCGATGCACAGAATCTCCGGGGAGTCTGTACTCGGCTTCAGCAGGACTTCAATCAGGACAGTGCGGTCGAGGCCTTCAAATGATGAGGAAGCCAATTTTGACAAGGCGTCGGCCTGGGCGTTTAGCTCCCGGGGGATCCTTAAGACAGCCGATTCGTCGAAGGACGATAATAGGCGCTGGACTATGGCTCGGTACCTGATCATGCGATCGTCACGGGCTTCGTAGTCCCCGGTGATCTGGTTGACCACCAGTTGAGAATTGCTGAAGGCCCTGATCTGTTTGGCACCGGCTTGATGAGCTAGGTTGTGCCCGGCGATCATAGCCTCATACTCAGCCTCGTTGTTGGAGGCTGGGAAGTTGAGGCGGAGACAATACTGAAGGAGGAAACCATCCGGGCCCTGAAGGATGATGCCAACACCGCCCCCCGTTTCACAAGAGGAGCCGTCGACGTAAACTTCCCACGTCTGGTCGGCTTCTTTGTTCGTGGGTTGCTCGGAGATGGTGCACTCTGTAATGAATTCGGCGAGGGCCTACCCTTTGATGGACGTTCGGGGTTGATAGCCGATGTCATATTGGCTGAGTTCGATCGACCATTTGATGATTCTACCGGAGCTCTCCGGTTTGTAGAGTATGGCCTTCAAGGGTTGATCGGTGAGCACCTGGATCGAATGTGCCTGGAAGTAAGGACGGAGTTTCCGTGCGGCTATGACCAAGGCGTATACTACTTTCTCCATCCTGGAATACCGGGTCTCGGCGTCGAGCAGGACCTTGCTCACATAATAGAGGGGCTTTTGAACACCTTCCTCTTCCCGGACGAGGACGGCACTGAGTACACTCTCTGAAGTAGATAGGTAGAGCCAGAGTGGCTCCCCTGGTTCGAGCTTGCTGAGGAGAGGAGGGTTGGCGAGGTATTTCTTCAACTGGGCGAAGGCCTCTTATTGTTGAGTACCCCACTCGAACTTTCCAGTGCCGAGTAGCGCCTTGAAGAATGGGAGGGACTTCTCTCCGGATTTGGAGAGGAAACGGCCGATGGCCGCCAGTCGCCCCGTTAGCCTCTGGACTTCTTTAACATTCCTGGGAGGGGCCATGTCTATTATGGCCTGGATTTTTTCGGGGTTCGCCTCGATGCCGCGCTGGCTGACGATGAACCCTAAGAATTTTCCCGAGGAGACGCCGAAGGCGCACTTCGCCGGATTGAGCCTCATGTTATGGGTTCGAAGGACCCCAAAGGCTTCTTCCAGATCGGCGACGTGGTGCTGTCCATGTTGACTTTTGACGAGCATGTCGTTGACGTATACCTCCATGTTACGTCCGATCTGATCTTTAAAGACTCGGTTGACGAGTCTCTGGTAGGTGGCACCGGCATTCTTTTGCCCGAAGGGCTTGACCCGGTAGCAGTACAGCCCCTGGTCTGTGACGAAGGACGTCTTGGCGATGTCCGGAGGGAACATCCGGATTTGGTTATAGCCTGAGAAGGCATCCATGAAGGAGAGGTGCTCGTGACCCGAGGTAGCATCGATCAGGGCATCAATGCTGGGGAGAGGAAATGCATCTTTGGGGCACGCCTTGTTGAGGTTGGTAAAATCTATGCAGATCCTCCAACTCCCGCTTGCCTTCTTCACCATGACGACGTTCGCCAGCCACTCTGGGTAGCTGACCTCTTGTACAAAATGCACGGACAAGAGCTTGTCCACTTCTGTGTTTACAGCCTGTTGTCGCTCAGGGGCGAACTTGCGCTGCTTTTGGATGACTGGCTTCGACCCGGGGATCACGCTGAGCTTGTGCATGATGAGGTCTTCAGAGATACCGGGCATGTCAGAGGGCTTCCAGGCAAAGAGGTCGATATTGCGTCTAATGCAGGCGATTAGGGCGGTCTTGAGGTCGGAGGCGAGGGAGCAACTTACTCGAAAGTGCTTTGACGCATCCCCGGTCTCAATGAGACTTCTAGCAGCTCGTCCACCGGTTCTAGTTCTGGCTGGGTTCTTTGGGCTCCAGTTCGACGGCATCGAGGGGAAACACTCCGCTTCCGATTGCCGTCATGTAGCACGAACATGTTGCTTCTTGGTTCCCTCAGACGACTCCGACGCCAGTATTGGTAGGGAATTTCATCTTCTGATGGTAAGCCGAGGGAACCTCCTGGAGGGAGCAGAGCCCCGGGCAGCCGAGGATGGCGTTGTAGGCTGCCTTCACATTTACAACCATGAAGTCCATGGACTCGGTCCTTCTATTGGGCTTCGTGCCTGCCGTGACGTCCAGGGTGACGATCCCCTCAATAGTCACGGGGACGCCGGAGAATCCGTGTAGGGTATACCCGGCGGGTTTTAGTTTCTCACGGGAGAGCTTTAGGTTCTTGAATGCTTCGAGGAACAGAATGTTGACCGAGCTCCCGTTGTCCACGAGGATTCTTCGGGCGTCGAAGTTCGCCATACTGAGGTTGATGACGAGGGCGTCACAGTGAGGGAGCCGGACCCTCTCCAAATCCTCTCCTGAGAAGGAGACGGGGAGTTGCTGGACCGGTGGGGAGAGAGGGCCCTGAACGGTATTGACATCCCGGATGAAGGCCTTGCGGGAACTGTTGGATTCGCCTCCCATAGGCCCTCAGTGGATGCAATGCAGGATCATTTGACCCTCCGGCTCCTCGGGATCTGGATCCCGCTCGGGACGCTGTCGTTGCCCTCGGGGAGGAGGGGAATCCCTCCTGTTCCTGTTGTCCCTTGGTTCCCGAGCGCCTTCTCGTCTGAAATCTCGGAGGTACCCTCGTTGGATAAGAGCCTCAATTTCGTCCTTCAGAGCTCGGCAGTGATCTGTGTCGTGCCCGTTGTCCCGGTGGAATCGGTAATAGAACCGCTGATCCCTCTTCTTGCTGGTATTGTTGGACGGTTGAGGAGGGTACTGGACGAGGTCGCTGTCTTCAATCACCAAGAGGATTGTCGACACGTTCTGCATCTGCGGAGTGTACCTCTCGAAGTGGGGGACCGGCGGAACCTTCTTTGCGGAGCCCCCGTCTCTGGGAGCTTTTTTGGCCGGCTCAACTTCGTTGGCCTTGCGCTTCTCCTTCCCGGGAGCTTCGTTCTAGTCCTCGGGATTGAGTGCCTCCTCGGCTCGGATATATTTTTCGACCCGATTGAGGAGATCGGGGAAGTCTATCGGTGGCTTCTTTGCCAGGGAGGCCTTCAGCTGTCCATGTCGGACGTTGTGGCGGAAGGCTGCCGAGGCAACACTGGGGTCGAGGGATGAGACTGACCTCGCTTTGGTGGTGAACCTCCGGAAAAACACTCGGAGGGGCTCCCCCTCCTTTTGCCGGAGCCCGAGTAGTGATGCACTCGTTCTTTCGGCCTTTCGGCTGGTGACGAAGTGCGCGAGAAAACTGCCCTCTAGCTGGTCGAAAGAATAGATGGAGCCAGAGGTGAGCTTGGAGAACCATTCCCGAGCCGGACCCCGGAGTGTTGCGGGGAAGGCTCGGCACAGGAGGGGATCCGATGCACTGTGAATCATCATGAGGGTTTTAAAGCCCTCCATGTGATTAGCAGGATCGCCCTCGCCATCATATGTCTCGAACTGAGGCGGACGGAAATTGCGGGGTATCTCCGCCTGCAGGATGAGTGCGGAGAAAGGAGGACGAACCGGCCTGTACCCCTGAGCTGCCCTAGGGTCGTCGTTACCAATGTGGTCGAGGTGCTCCATTTCTTGGAGGCGCTTCAAAATGTCACCATCATACTCTGGGGGGATTGTTGATTGGCGAGATACGGTAGCCTCGACCTGCGATCGTGTGTGGGAACGGTGGGCGTTCTCATTTACGGGGACCCCTCAGATGGCGCCCAGTATTTCCCTTCGAAAGTCCTGGAACTCCTGGTGGGTAACCGGGGCTCCTCCGGCTCGGTTTGGTTGGGCGGACTGCTACCGACCGACCCGGCTGAGCGCAGGCTCCCGTACATGGGACGGGGGTCTGGGATGGTTCGGAACCCCTTGAGACGGGGGTCTGGGATGGTTCGGAGCCGAGTTGGAAGCGGCTCCTCCCCTACCACGGCTGGCCTGGCGGTTCGGGATTACCCCCCGTAGGTCGCCCTGAACAGGGCGGGAGGCATTCGGTTGGTGTTCGTGGCTGACCCTTTTGTTGTTTGGTCCCTGAGCATCGGCATCGATGCCTTGCGGAGGCATGTCGTGTCAGCATGCGGAAGTAACAGCTTTTGTGGCTTTAGGTTCCATGTGAGCTCGGGTCGACGTTAATGCCGATGGGGGCGGAGCTTGGTTCGGCGTTCACTAGGGTACCGTTGGAAGCAAGGCTCGGATCGGCATCTATGATAGGCAGTTTCCCACAGACGGTGCCATCCTGATGCGGTTTGTTTTTGGGGAACGTGTGGATGCACCAGGCGTGAGTTCTTACTCGATTTGTATTAGAGGAGACACCTATGCAGACGACCCTTGGCTGGGCAAACGGTACCGAGGTAGGCGGTATTGAGGTGGAGGCTGATGCTGGGCTCAGATCTTTGAGGCTCGGATCCGAGGGTCTTGTGTACCTACAGACGGTCTCGGAACACCGGGGTTGGTCCCGGTGGCAGACCCTCCGACGATCTAGTCAGTCACTGAGTGAAAGTAACAGTAACTAGGGTTTTGGCGGCCAAAGATTGATTACCTGGAGAAGGAGTAGGGGTCTGGTATTTATAGAAGATCCCAATCGGGTCTGGACCCGTTTGGGGCCGGGTCTGGACCCAGTTGCCCGTGTGGCTGAAGCGGTGGAAACCCAGGCGGTTTAGGGCTGACGTGGCAGCGGTCCGGGCGGTTTTCTGACGCTAACGTGGCGAATCTGGAGAATCAGGAGGTGCGCGTATCTTGAGGGGATCCTGTGGCCCAGGATGGGCCACGTCATTCCTAGCCCATATCAAGTAGTAAGTAATATATATATATATATATATATATATATATATATATATATATATATATATATATATATATATATATATATATATATATATATATATAAGTGGGGGTTATTAAAGTAGAAAATATATTTTGTTGTGGGTTTGCCCCATTGATGTCCGGCTGCAGGCTTGCCTCCTTGACATCAAGTTGCAAATTCACCTCCACGACATCCGGTTGCAGGTTGCCTTCTGGATATTCGGT
The DNA here is from genome assembly GCA_017893485.1 of Hemerocallis citrina. Classification (NCBI taxonomy): domain Eukaryota; kingdom Viridiplantae; phylum Streptophyta; class Magnoliopsida; order Asparagales; family Asphodelaceae; genus Hemerocallis; species Hemerocallis citrina. The sequence continues at coordinate 991,814 of JACEHZ010000534.1, read as the reverse complement.
TGCATATTTTTCCACCCCGACATCCAGTTGCAAGTTTGCCTCCATTGACTTCTAGTTGCATATTTGCCTTATCGAATTCTGGTTGCACAAAATTGGTGAATGGAATGTTGATCTTCTAACGGTTTTGACCGTTAGTCATTAATGAGACGGTACGACTCTTTGTCATTTTGTGTAAATGGGCCTGTCTGTTGGGCTTCTGAAGCCCAACATCCTCGTTTTGCTTGCCAACCCCTATAAGACTCACCCCCCACTCTCATTTTTTCACTTCTCCGAATTTTCACTCAGGCGGTTATTTTCACTAGAGAGATTCTGGCAATCGTCGATAGTATTCGGGTGAACTTTTCCGACCGGGTGTGTCACTTCAAGGTAAATTTTAACTTAGTTTATTTTAAGTCAAAAATATCTCTTTCCCCTACTTCGGAGCCCTCCCCCTCTACTGGTGAAGCGCCGTCTCCGATTCAGAAGCCTCGCGTCGACAGGGGCAAGAGAGTTGATGGTCGAGATACCATAGTTGAAGATCTGATGCGAATGGGGGAGTTCGGCAGACTGCCAGGCGTGTTGACGGGGCTCCATAGGGTTCGCGAGATTCCGGAGGAGCATGCCGAGCGCATCGTATATGGAGGGGACGGAGCTTCGAGGAGAATGCAGTGAGAGAGACCTCGGAAGCAGTCGACACCATCTCAATCCTTAACGAGGCAGACCTGGCGGCGATCCGGGAGTGCTTTCATATCCCGGAGGAGAACGAGTTGATGCTGCCGGGTCCCGAGGTGAGGTCCAACTCGCCGATGCCAGTAAACATTTGTTTCTAGCCGGTCGACACCTTCATCGCCGGAGCACGTCTGCCTCTCCATCCGTTCACCGTTCAAGTGCTTAGGTGGTTTGGGGTCAGCCCCATCCAACTAATGCCGAACGCGTGGAGGGTCATCAACGGGTTTAGGCTCCACTGTCAGGTAGCCGAGATCGAGCCGGACTTGAGGGTGCTTTGGACACTTTATCGGCTTCATCAGCAGCACAAGTCTGAATTCAGATACTACTTGGCTCCGAGGCATGGTACTTGGCTTGTCAGCTGCCCCAACTCAATAAAGCACTGGCGAGACAAGTACTTCAATGTTCGGAGCCACGAACTGTGGTGCATACCCTCGGATTGGGTGGAGGAGGTGATGAAGAGGGTAAGGGAGTCGCCGATGCTCTATGATGAACACAAGAATATTCACATTTAGGAGCAATAATCTTATTATAAATGCACATTTAAAAGCTCTATATGTGGTATTTAACTCTTATTTTCTCTTTTCAATAGGAAACAGCCGATAACAGCAAACAAAGCAGATTCCAGACCAATACAGACTACAGCAGAGATCAGTCGACTTATTCCTCAGCCAGTCGACCGGATAGAGAATTTGCTAAGCCTCGGCATAGTCGACTTCCCCAAACACCAGTCGACTTGACCGAGAAATCGTGAAGCCACAGATGTCTCAGTACCAGTCGACTTACATCGAAGGCAGTCGACTGGTATGCGGCGGAGTGAAAGGATAAGATGCAGCCGAATCTAAATCTAAATCTATCCAAACCCAGGCTATATGTGAATAATAACTTCTCCAACGAATCAAAGCCAGAGACAGGGGATTGGCAAGAGCACGTGGTTAGCAGATAAGGAATAAAAGAAGAAAAGAGAAAGATATAAATCGCCGATCAAATAAGGAAAGAAATAATAAAAAGAGAGGGACTTTCCTGAAAAAGGAGAAACCCTAATTCCTCAGCCGTGTTCTATAAATACCAACCAAGAAGCATGAAAAAGGAGATCAGATCTTCTTCCACGTTCCTAATCACCGAATCACAAGAGTTTCTGAGCGTTCAAGTCATCAACAAGAAGCACTTTTATCGGCATCAAGGAAGGAGATAGGAGATCAAGTATTCGAAGGCAGCCGACTGTGTGACAGCCAGTCGACCTCATTGCCGGACTTCATTAGTTTATTTCTTCTTCTTCTATTCTTTATGTTGATCATGTATTCGAACTTGTTGATTAATAAAAGTATTATTATGTGGAACTAATTTCATAGTTGGGTAGATTGAAGCCGTAGTTATGTAGTGCTATGTTCTTCTGAAATCTTCTATTTTACTTATTGATTGAACCTGAATGAAGTGATATAGATTGATGATAATCAAACTTGTTCTCGAAGCTCTGAGAGCAGTCGACTGAGGTGAGAGCCAGTCGACTGACATACAGAGCTTGAGAATATCAAGTTTGCATTACCATTTATCTGAATCTGTTATATGAGCATATTGAGACGACCCGTATCTCGTGTTCATAATTTGTAACAAGGGAATCTCTAGGGGTTCTTGGTTCAATCAACTTAAGGGATCTAGATCTGATACCAATTTCTAGAACCTTGAGTGTTTGTTCGTTTCCACTGATCTTATGTTTTCTTTAAGTACAACTTAGTAGATACCATGCTAAACACTTAATGAAAGAAACGAATTAGAGTAGATACCATGCCTAATTCTTGGCTTAGGGAAACAGTACTTTAAGGAGTAGATACCATGCCCTTGAAGGGAACAAACATGAGTAATAAGAAGAAGTTCAGAAGGTGACTTAGCATTACTGACTATTGGTGGAGATCTAAACCCAACTACTTCATAAATATTTGTGATTCAACACCTCTTAATTTAGTTTTAATCCTTTAATTCCTTTTAGACTTTTAAAACAACTTTTTATGATTCTTAGTCTTTTTATTGATTAGTAAGTTAAAGTCTACAATCTCTGTGGGATCGACCCTTGCTATTGCTACGCTTCTATAAACGATTCGTGCACTTGCGAGGTTTTTAATTTGTGTCTAGTTTTATCTCTTTCTTTAGGTAACTAGACTGAACAACACTTTACCCCAACGAAGAAGAGATGTTTTAGATTCTCCTAGACTGGCCGAAGCTCGATTGGAGAGATCTGACGGAAGACATGCTCTTTAGGGGAGGGCTTTGTCACATATATCCTAGTATGCGGCTTTATCCGTTTGTTTTTTTTCTAATTTGATTATAACTTGTGTTTTAACCAAACTTTTCTCTTGTTGCAGAGACCATGGATTACGATGCGATTCTGGCGCAGAGAGTGGCCCTTAGTAGCAAGGCACTCGGAAGCGCAAGAGGGTCGCCACAAAGGTGACCATGCCGAAGCCGAAGACCGTTGACGTCGTCGTTCAGGAGGCGGAGGCTTCGACAACGGTGACCCCGAGGAGGTCGTCAGCAGCGACCTCGGCATCGGCCGAGGCTGGCGAGTTCCCGATGGCCATTGCCCTCGGGATGGAGACGGCCCGGTTGACGGTGGAGGCCAAGGTGTTCCTGATCGAGGAGCACAAAAAGATTTTCATTCCGGACTGGCAGGTTCGGAAACTTGACGGCTTCCTCGGCGAATCGACGTCGAGCATGCAAGCAGTGAAGCACTTGGCGACGCCGAAGGATCGAGCTGCGATGGACGCCGGCAGCATGGGCGATGATGCCTTCGAGATCGCTTGTTCGGCGGTATCGGTGAGTATCGATTTTTTGCTTTTAGACAACTTGCATACTTATTTCTCTAACTTATTTTTGACTCTGTGGTTCGGCTGCAGATAACCGTCCACTTTGGTCATCTTATGTAGAAGATGACGGAGCTCGAGAAGGACCTGAAGAAGGAGGTCGACCGTGCTCGAGCTGAAAAAGCTCGGATCGCCAACGAGCTCGAGAAGTTGAAGATCGAGGTGGACAGGAAGACGACGAGGCTGGAATACCTCAAAGACCTCATCACGAAGCTCGAGGGCGATCTGCTTCGGTAGAAGGAGGAGGCGGCGAAGCAGCAGGCCAAAGCTGTGGAAGTTGCTAAGGTTGCAGCGGCAAAGGAGACCGAAGCTGCAACTATGGAGAAAGCGCAGGGCCTCCTCGTGGCCAACATGGCCAAGGAATACACTCGCGCCATCGAGCAAGTGTCGGAGCGGTTTCCCGAGGTCGACTGCTTCGGATGGCGACTCTTCCCTGACCACGTCGATGGCTTTGACGACGAGTCCGAGGGGAAAGTAGGGGATGAAGAAGTAGATGCTGAGGTCGAGATCGTCGGCAAATGCCAGGGGTCCGAGGTTACCCCGCTAGCGATGGTCGCGCCTTCGGGGGAATCCGACCCCGTCCCTTCTCGACGCCCTGGGAAAGAGGTCACCCCCTGACTTCTGCTTCTTTTTTTTTCTTCTTGCTTTTGTACTTTTAGATGTATTTCCTAATTACGGACTGGCCACCGCACTTTTTGGAATGAATGAAATCCATCTTTTTGAGTTCGACTAAGTGTGAGCCTTTGGAAATGAGTTTACAAAAATTTTCTTGAAATTTGGCTAAGTGTTCACGTTGCCCGGCCTAAAGCTTCGGTTACGCGTTCACAATTTTTTTTAAAAATTTTGCTGTGTACACATCGCCTTATTCAGGAGTTTCGGCTTTGTGTTTACTAAATTCGCTAATTTTTGCTAAGTGTTTTCGTCGTTTACCTTGGAATTTTCAGCTCGTTTAGGTGACACAGCTTGTCGAAGCACATTATGCGACGGAGGAGTTACGTTCCATGGTTGGCCTAGGGGCGATGAAGTTATGTCTCGCTAGGTGCCGAGAGCGCATTTACAAAGTTGAGTTGGGACTACGCAAAGCCGAACGTGAACGAAATCATCTGCAACTAATTATAGGCCGACGAGATATCCAGATTCGAAGACTAGAAGAGAGGCTTGGGGAGACGACCCCTGAAGGTGATGATGATGGTTCGTCAACAGCCTTTAGTCTCGGTCTGAGGCTTAGGCGTCTCCGCCACTCCTTGTCGAAGATGACAACGGAGAGAGATGAACTACTAGCTAAGATTTATGACTTGACGGTAGCAGAGGACTAGCTTTTGGCGGGGAGAGAAGAACTAACAGCAGCAAGGGCAATTTGACGGCGGAGCATGACGAGTTGTTAGCAACAATGAGCAAGGTGACGGCGGAGGTCGACGAGCTGAAGAGGGTTACGGTCGACAAGAGCATCAAGGTTACTCATCACTGTCGAATTATTGCAGACAGCTCTGGTGCCGCAGGCTCCGCTAGGCTTCCTCGCTTCAAGATAGCCATGAAGGACGACTCTCTGAAGCAACGAATCGTCGAGCTAGAGGCAGAGGTCGCTCGCCTCAAGCCCCAACCTGGACGGATCAACGTCAGAAACACCTCATGTACCCATGAAGAGAGCGAGCGAGGGATTTCTTTTTACGAGCTTGCAACTCGCTCGCCCGTTGCTCGGCGAAGCCCAGGTGACGCACAAAGTGGGATGGCTGTTTCGTCGAGTGGAGCGTCTGTTGGTGCGACCGTCAGAAGCAGTGCAGAAGATGCATCTCAGTTCGCCGGTCAGGGGACGAGCACCGAGGTTAAACGGAGGCCTTACAGCGTTCGCCGCCTCCGGGTGTCTTTAAACTGAAGCATCCCTGCGCCTAGGAGGCGTTGAAGTGGTTTTTTGTTTTCCAAGTTTTGCATCTTGTCTAAGTACGAGGAGTTGGTCCTGTAATTTTGGCTTTTTAAATCTTGTAACTTCGTTATAGAGAAAAGTAGCTGGTCTTGTAATCTGATTTGTTCCTCAAACATTATAAAAACGAAGCTTGTTTCCTCTTTTGGACTTGTGTGTTTTGTTAATCATCTATGGTTGTAGGAGTACTTCTAAAGGGCAGACAACTTCTTACTCGCTTATGAGTGAGGAGTAGAGGCGGAGTCGAGCCAAGTATTGAACTCCGAACTCTTTGTTTGAGTAAGTTTCAACGGTTGTGGGAGCAATTTCGAATGGCGAACCACTTCTAACTTCGCTTAAGAGCGAGTTTGCAAAGCGGAATCGAGCCAAGTTTTGGACTCCGAACACGTTGTTCGAGTAAATTTCAACGGTTGTGGGAGCAGTTCCGAATGGTGAACCACTTCTAACTCGCTTAAGAGCGAGCTTGCGAAGCGGAGTCGAGCCAAGTTTTGGACTTTGAACACGTCGTTCGAGTAAATTTAAAAGGTTGTGGGAGCAGTTCCGAATGACGAACCACTTCTAACTCGCTTAAGAGCGAGCTTGCGAAGCGGAGTCGAGCCAAGTTTTGGACTCCGAACACGTCGTTCGAGTAAGTTTCAACGATTGTGGGAGTAGTTTCGAATGGCGAACCACTTCTAACTTCGCTTAAGAGCGAGCTTGCAAAGCGGAGTCGAGCCAAGTTTTGGACTCCGAACACGTCATTCGAGTAAATTTCAACGGTTGTGGGAGTAGTTCCGAATGGCGAACCACTTCTAACTCGCTTAAGAGCGAGCTTGCGAAGCGGAGTCGAGCCAAGTTTTGGACTCCGAACACGTCGTTCAAGTAAATTTCAACGATTGTGGGAGCAGTTTCGAATGGAGAACCACTTCTAACTCGCTTAAGAGCGAGCTTGCGAAGCAGAGTTGAGCCAAGTTTTGGACTCCGAACACGTCGTTCGAGTAAGTTTCAACGGTTGTGGGAGCAGTTCCGAATGGCGGACCACTTCTAACTTCGCTTAAGAGCGAGCTTGCGAGGCGGAGTCGAGCCAAGTTTTGGACTCCGAACTCGTCGTTCGAGTAAATTTCAACGGTTGTGGGAGTAGTTTCGAATGACAAACTACTTCTAACTCACTTAAGAGCGAGCTTGTGAAGCGGAGTCGAGCCAAGTTTTAGACTCCGAACACGTCGTTCGAGTAAATTTCAACGGTTGTGGGAGCAGTTCCGAATGGCAAACCACTTCTAGCTCACTTAAGAGTGAGCTTGCAAAGCGGAATCGAGCCAAGTTTTGGACTCCGAACTCGTTATTTTTGAAAATACGATTAGGGTTTTAAACAGAGATAAAACGATCACAAGAGAATTATTATTATGCGAAAGAAGTTCTTTATTGATAATTGCTAATCGGCCGCTTCTAAGTTGCAGGACATTATTACAATGGGAAAATAAAGAAGCAAGTATAAATAAAAAGAAGGTAGGAAAAGCTCGACATTTGATGGTACCCGGAGAGGCGTTCAAACACCCTCTTGGTACTTCAGTAAATGGTCGGCATTCAATGTTCTGGGTATCTCTCTGCCTTCGAGGTCTTCAAGACGATATGCTCTTGGCCGAACTACCTTAAAGACCTTGTATGGTCCTTTCCAATTCAGAGCTAGCTTGCTCTTTTGGCTGGGAAATGAAATGGCTAGCTTTCTGAGGACTAAGTTCCCCTCCTTGAGATCTGTGGGACGAACCCTTTTGTTGTAGGCCTGCTTGATTCTTTTCCGATAATTTTGCTGGAGAATCGAAGCTCTTTCACAGAGCTCATCGATGAGGTCCAAATTAGCTCAGAGTTCCTTGGCATTTTGTTCTTCATTATATGCAACTAGGCAAGGAGATGGCAAACCAACTTCTAGGGGGATTACGGCCTCGGAGCCGTAGGTGAGATTGAAGGACGACTCTCCAGTGGGGGTCCTTTTCGTAGTGCGGTAGTTCCACAATACGTTGGGAAGTTGTTCTGCCCATAAGCCTTTGGCCGACTTGTCTAGTCTCTTCTTGATGTCGGAGAGGATCTGCCTGTTGGCGTTCTCTACTTGACCATTGGATTGAAGATGAGAGACGGAGGAGAAACGTTGCTGAATGCCGAGGTCTTCACATAAAGAGCGGAATGCTGTCCCTGTAAACTATGTTCCATTATCTGTTACTAGGACTCGACGTATGCCGAACCTACAGATCCCATTTTTCCAGAAGAACTGCAGAACTTTGTTCTCAGTAATGGTTTCCAGTGGTTTGTCCTCGATCCATTTGGATAAATAGTCAATTGCCATGACTAAGAACTTGAGCTGGCCTGGAGCTGGTGGGAACGGGCCTAGCAAGTCCATCCCCCACATTGCGAAGGGAATTGGATTTGAGAGAGATGTGAGTGGTGCTTGCGGTAGGCGACGGACATTGGAGAATTATTGATAGGGGCTGCATTGCCGGACATGCTGCTCGGCATCCCGAAGTAGGGTAGGCCAGAAGTATCCGTAGTTCAAAACTTTCACGGTGAGGGACCTTGATCCTGAATGGGCTCCGCCTATACCTTCGTGGAGTTCTTTCAAGGTATACAAGGCCTCCTCTGGAGGAAGACATCTCAAGTAGGGTCTGCCATTTACTTAGGTATAGGAGCGTTTGTACAAGACTCCCTCAATAAGGGTGTACCGCTCCGCTCTCGTTCGGATTCGGTGAGCTTCTTTAGGAAGTTGGGGGAGGCTTCCATCTCTGAGGAACTCAATCAAAGGCTTCATCCAATTATCCCTGAGTTGGACAGGTAGCGACTCCATTGAGTCGGGGACTTCTTCGATGCTGGGTCTTAGGAGAACTTCGATCAGGACAGTCTGCTCGAGACCTAAGAGGGAGGAAGAGACTAGTTTTGAGAGGGCATCTGCTTGGGCGTTCTCTTCTCTAGGGATCTGCTGGAGTTGTGCCTCTTCAAACGAAGACATGAGACTTTGGGCCTTGGCTAGGTACTTGGCCATTCGGTCGTCTTGCACCTCGTATTCTCCTAAGACCTAATTTACCATAAGCTACGAGTCACTGAATATTCGAACACGTTGCGCTCCTGCCATGCGAGCCATACCCAGGCCTGCTATTAGGGCTTCATACTCAGCTTCGTTATTGGAAGCTTTGAAATTGATGCGGAGGGAGTAGTGGAGAATGAAATCATCAGGGCCTGCCAGAATAAGTCCGGCTCCGCTCCCTTCGGCGCAAGAAGATCCATCTACATATACTGTCCAGATGGGGGGTCCATCTGCTGCTTGACTTAGTTCTGGGATTGTGCTTTTTACTATACATTTGGCTAGGGCTTGGGCCTTGATAGCAGTCCGAGACTGATAACATATGTCGTGTTGACTCAGCTCGATTGACCACTTCATTAGATGTCCGGAGGTCTCGGGCTTATGCAAGACCTGTTTGAGCGGCTGGTCAGTAAGGACGACCACCGAATGGGATTGAAAATAGGGACAAAGCTTCCTGGCTGCCATGACCAAGGCGTAGGCTATTTTTTCCAGTCTCAAAAAGTGGAGCTCAGCATCTCTAAGAACCTTGCTTACATAATAGATAGGCTTCTGAGCCTTGTCTTCTTCCCTCACTAGGACAGCACTGAGGGTTTGCTCGGATGCATCGAGGTAGAGATAAAGGGTTTCTCCGGGCGTCGGCTTGCTGAGGAGAGGGGGTTTGACCAGGTAGGCTTTGAGTTGGTCGAACGACTCTTGCTGCTGTTGGCCCCACTCGAAGGCCTTAGCCCCCCTAAGGGCTTTAAAGAAAGGAAAACACTTTTCCCTGGACTTGGATAGGAAGCGTCCTATAGCCGCAAGGCGTCCTGTAAGCTTTTGCACTTCTTTCACATTTGTAGGAGGAGCCATATTGAGTATAGCTTTTATCTTCTCAGGATTGGCTTCAATCCCCCTTTGAATGACCATAAAGCCCAGAAATTTACCATATGAGACCCTAAATGCACACTTATTCGGGTTTAGTCTCATGTTGTGCTTCCTCAACACGTTGAAGGCTTCTTGGAGGTCGGCAACATGTTCGGACCCCTGGATTCTTTTACTAGCATATCATCGACATAAACCTGCATGTTGTGGCCGATCTGATTTTGGAAGACCTTATTGACGAGGCGTTGGTAAGTGGCACCGGCATTTTTTAGCACAAAGGGCATTACCCTATAGCAGTAGAGGCCTTGATCTGTGATGAAGGATGTCTTTAGGATATCCGGGGGGAACATTTTGATTTGGTTATATCTGGAGAATGCGTCTATGAAGCTCAGCAGCTCATGGCCCGAAGTGGCATCGATCAAGGTGTCGATGCTGGGGAGTGGGAAAGGATCCTTAGGGTATGCCTTGTTCAAATCTGTAAAGTCGATGCAAATCCTCCAACTTCCATTGGCCTTTTTGACCATTACGACATTGGAGAGCCACTCCGGATAATTGACCTCTTGTATGAACCGAGCTTTGAGGAGCTTCTCCATTTCTTTCTTTATAGCTTGCTGTCGCTCGGGGGGCGAACTTTTGCCTCTTTTGCTGGACCGGCTTGGATCCCGGAGCGACGCTTAAGTGGTGGACGAGGAGTTCTTCGAAAATTCCCGACATATCGGCAGCCGCATGCGAAGAGGTCCCGATTCTTCTTTATGCACTGGACTATATCGGAACAGAGGGCACAGGGAAGGATTTTGCTGATGAAGAATTTGCGGGTCAGATCTTCGTCCGAGAAGAGCACTTCTTCTAACTCGTCTACCGGCTCTGAAATAGGCTGGGTGTTCCCCTGGGAAATTTTGAGGGTCTCGAGGGAAAGGACGGGTCCTCCGGTTGAGGTCATGTAGCATTTGCGGGCCATCTCCTGACTTCCCCTTACTTTCCCTACACCTGCCTTGGTGGGGAACTTCATTTTCAGATGATAAGCTGACGGGATGGTTTCTAAAGCAGCTAGGCCAGGTCGACCTAGGATCACATTGTAAGCGGCTGGAACGTCGACAACCATGAAGTCCATTAGCTCCGTTCGGGTAGTAGGAGTTTTGCCAGCAGTTACGTCGAGGATTATAACCCCTTCGATCGTCACTGGCACTCCCGTGAACCCATGGAGAGTGTAGCCGGCGGGCTTTAGCCTGTCCCGCGATAATTTGAGTCCTCAGAAAGCCGTTAGGAAAAGGATGTTGACAGAGCTACCATTATCCACCAGAATCCTTTCTACTTTGAAGTTTGCCATGTGGAGGTTAATCACCAGTGCATCACAGTGGGGGGGTTCGGACACCCTCTAGATCTTTGTCTGGGAAAGTGACCGGGACTCCAAGACCTTTGGGAGGGGGTAGGATGTGCACCGAATTGACTTCCCTGATGAAAACCTTTCGAGATGAGTTAGAGGTTCCTCCCATTGGACCTTCGTGTATGAGGTGCAAGATGCGCTCTTCTTCGAATTCGGGAGTCTCGTCACGCCTCTCGGGCCGCTTGTTAGCCCCCCTGAGGGGTGGAGGAAGGTCGACCCGGTCCTTTCTTACAAACTTAGAGAGCTGCCCTCTCTGAATAAGGGCTTCAATTTCATTCTTTAAGGCCCGACAATCATTGGTGTCGTGGCCGTGGTCTCGATGGTCGCGGCTCCACTTCTCCTTATCCATCTTCTTCCCAGGGGTATTCATCTTCAGGGCAGGAGGCAAGATCCCTTCTTTCTCCACTTCCATGAGAATGGTTGAGACATTGGCGTTGAGAGGGATAAACTTTTCAAACCTGGAAGGTGGACGACGCTGACCCCCATTGTCCTTCTGGAGCTATTTAGCTCCCTCGTCTTCAGTGGCCTTCCTTTTATTTCCAGAAGAGGGTCCCTTGAATGTAGGGCGATGTTCAGCTTCCTTCGCCTGAATTTACTTCTCGCTTCTGAGAAGAAGGTCGGAGAAGTCTCACGGGGGCTTGTTGGCTAGGGAAGACCGGAGGTTCGAGTTTAGGACATTGGACTAGAAGGCGACTGCAGCGACCGATTGGTCGAGGGAGGCGATGGATCTGGCTTTCGTGGTAAAGTGCTTGACATAATCTCTCAGTTTCTCGCCCTTCTTCTGATTGAGGAAGAGTAGTGAAATACTCATATTTTCGGAGCGGCAGCTGCTCACGAAGTGGGTTATGAAGAGTGTCTCGAACTGTTCAAAAGAGAAGATGGAGGATGGAGCGAGGCGGGAGTACCATTCCCGAGCTGGGCCTTTAAGAGTGGCTGGGAAAGTCTTGCATAGGAGGGCATCGGAGGCTTGGTGGATCATCATGAGAGTTTTGAAACTCTCGATGTGATCCATGGGATCTGTCTTCCCTATATATGTCTCGAACTGCGGGGGCTTGAAATTTGCTGGAACGGGTGCCTCCATGATGGTTCAAGAAAACGGAGGTTTGCTCGGCCGGAGGGTCCTTTCTCTCAGTTCCTCGTCTCTATCGAGTTGACCGAGGTGCCTCTCCATCTCGTGGAGACGGCGGTAGACAGCATCATCCTTTCGACGGTATCCTGGTGAGCCTTTGGACTCGTCTTCGTACGAAGGGGAGCGTGAGCTACGACATCGGTAGCTCGGAGACTGGTGAGGGCTAGGAATGTGATGGCGGTGGCTCGAAAGCTTAAGGAGGACTGAGGGACCGATGGCGAGGGCTCCGAACCGGCGGAGGAGTGGGGACCCTCTGAACATTATTGTTGTTGTTTGGCTGGAGATTGAGGGCCTGCAAGATTGTTGCCTGGAATTCTTGGAATTTTGCTTGGGTGATAGGTCCATTCTGGTCCCTCTGGGGGTGTCGACCAGCGGGAGAGTGATGCCTTCTTCGACGGTACTCAGGGGACTCCCTCTGCCTCCTATGAAGAGGGGACCTCCTGTGGTCGCGAGGGCGAGAAGATCGTTCATTTGGACATTCTGAGCGGGAGACTCCCTCACTGGCACGCCTTTCATCCAAACGGCAGCGAAGGTCCTCTTCTTTCTGCCGGCTGATGATGACGTTGCGGAGGTCTTCTGAGGGCCGAGGGTTATGGGATGACATGGAGTCGGTTGAAGGGTTATATATGGAGATATGGTCGTGGTGAAGAGGTTGCTTCTGAGGATGAGGACGAGAGGTCCCAATACCGGCATTCTGGGGCCCGAATGGAGCCTGCTGGTGTCGAAGATTTTGGAGAGGAGGCTGCCCCTGCTCCAGCGGCGGATCGGGTTGAGGAGGGAGCTATCCCTGAGGCTGGATGGGTTGGAGGGGAGCCTCCGGTTACGGTTAAGGAGGAGTGGGTCCACGGTTGGACCCTCTAGATCTCAATTTTCTTGGTGGCATGGCTGGAGGCGGTATTGGCCTGTAATATCCCGGACGGATATTACCGTATATAAATTATTATTTTATTATTATTTTGTTTTAATTCCAAAATTAGAATATTTTGGTGATTTTCACCCGGTTTGTCCATAGACATTATCTGTATCCAGATATCGGTCAGTATATATCCGTATTGTATCAAATTGATACCGTGATCTTCCGAACTAATAATAAAATTTATTTTATTATTATTTCCAAGATTTAATTATTTTTATACGGATTATGCGAAGATTTTCCGGTATACGGACATATGTGCGCACGTACGAGTAGTATGTCGATTGATACATTATACAAATTGCGTGTTGTGTATTTTTGGACAACACTTGTTTTGTTATGACAAAACCTATTAGATTGTTAGGGTTTATAAGTGTTTAACCTAGGTTAAGTATGCATGAGAAGGTTAAGAAAACCCTTCTAGAAACCCTCACATAACACCTCCCCCACATAACACCATACCACACCCATACCTCCACCTCACCCCTACCCTCCCTAAGGTATGGCCGGCCCCCAATTTGTGGAGGGGCTTTTGTGCACTTTTGTATGTGCACATTTGCACTATCCACCCTTCTCTCCACCTATAAATACCCCCTCCTTCTCAACCTTGTCTCATTTTAGAAAGATCAAAAAGAAAGAAAGAAAGAAAGGAAAAGAAATAGAGAACCTCATGTTAACTTGAGAGTTTTGTTTTGTAGGTTGTTAGAAGCTTCCTAAAAAGCTAGGGGAAGGAGAAGTTTTTAGCTAGCAAGTTCTTCCAACAAAGAGAACTAGGTGGGGGTTTCTCCATATTTGTTTGTTTGTTTGTTTGTTTGTTTGAATGGTTGTTTTGATGTTCTTCTTCTTCTTACCCTCCTTGTTTACTTTCTTTTTGGTATGGTTGTTTTGAGTAAGAATCACAATGAAATGAAAACAAATGGACATAAAGATCAAATCTTTGTAGTTGTAGTTGTTGTTTGTGTTTGTTATTGGACTAAAATGACATAAGGCATATGGACTTTCACATACAACCGATTGGGATTGTAGGACTTGATATGAACTATACATAAAGCATATGAGCAATTTATACAACCATGTTTGGTTGTAGGACTTGTATTAAACTTGGACTAAAAAGATAAGCATATGGTTGGTTGAACCAAATGAAGGTTCTTACTTTATTTTATTATTGTTATTTTCTCTAATAATCTTAAGTAAAAAGAACATACATTGGATGTTAGTTTTGATTATGAAAAAGAAATTAACCTAACTCACTAGTTGTAGAATGAATAAAAAGATCTTCTCTTTTTATGATCACTAGTAATAAATAAATGCTAATAAAGAATAGTAGACATTAAAGTAGTAGTAGTATGTTATTAAAATAAGTAGTAGTAGCATAAAGTAGTAGTAGCATGTTGTTAAAATAAAGTAGTAGTGGTATGTTGTTAAAATAAAGAAGTAGTAGTAATTAGTAGTAGATAGTTTATGTTAAAATGAAGTAGTAGTAATAGTAGATAGTTGTAGATGCTTATATTCATGGTTAACATAAAGTAGTAGTAGTAGTAGTAGATGATAAAAAGAAGTAATTGTAGATGCTTCATGTTCTGATAGAATGAAGTAGTAGTAGTAGTAGATAGTGGTAGATGTTTATTCTTGTGTTCTTACTAAAATAAAGTAAATACCATGCTAAGATTATATTAGATTAATTTAGATATGCTTAGAATGTTGTAGGACTTCTTCTAAAAATACCTAGCATGTTTAAAAATGCTTAGAATGTTGTAGGATTCTTTCTTAAAATATCCTATCATGTTTTTATGCTTAGGATGTTGTAGGATTCATTCTAAAAATCCTATCATATTTAGATTAGTAGAAATATGCTTAGAATGTTGTAGGATTTGTTCTAAAATTCCTATCATGTTTTATATGCGTAGGATGTTGTAGGATTCATTCTAAAAATCCTATCATGTCTAGATTAGTAGAAATATGCTTAGAATGTTGTAGGATTCTTTCTTAAAATATCCTATACTGTTTTTATGCTTAGGATGTTGTAGGATTCATTCTAAAATTCCTACCATGCTTAGATTAATTTATTTATGCTTAGGATGTTGTAGGATTCATTCTAAAATTCCTACCATGCTTAGATTAATTTATTTATGCTTAGGATGTTGTAGGATTCATTCTAAAATTCCTACCATGCTTAGATTAATTTATTTATGCTTAGAATGTTGTAGGATTTATTCAAAAAAAATACCTACCATGTTTAGGAATAATGTATGCCATGATAAGTGTATATTTATGCTTAGAATGTTGTAGGATTCATTCTAAAATTCCTACCATGCTTAGATTAATTTATTTATGCTTAGGATGTTGTAGGATTCATTCTAAAATTCCTACCATGCTTAGATTAATTTATTTATGCTTAGGATGTTGTAGGATTCATTCTAAAATTCCTACCATGCTTAGATTAATTTATTTATGCTTAGAATGTTGTAGGATTCATTCTAAAATTTCCTATTATGTTTAGGAAGTATATTTATGCTTAGAATGTTGTAGGATTCATTCTAAAATTTACCATGCTTAGATTAATTTATTTATGCTTAGGATATTGTAGGATTCATTCTAAAATTCCTACCATGCTTAGATTAATTTATTTATGCTTAGAAGGTTATGTTTAGGAAGTATATTTATGCTTAGAATGTTGTAGGATTCATTCTAAAAATTTACCTAACATGTTTAGGAATGTTGTATGTTCATACTAGTAGTTATCCATGCTTAATAAGATACTCATGCTTAGTAGTTATTCATGCTTAATAAGATTTATGCTTAGATGATTGTAGGAAAGCATATACCATGCTAGAATAACTTACCTATATTTAGATAATTGCAGGAAAGTGGTATATAATGCTAGATTAATTTATCTATGTTTAGATAATTGTAGGAAAGTGGTATATAATGCTAGATAAATTCAGCCATGCTTACATGCTTGTAGGAAAGTTGTATACCAAGCTAGATTCATTTATCTATACTTAGATTGTAGTAGGAATCATTATACATGTTTATAATGTTGTAGGATTGATGTTTAATTGACCTATCATGATAGAACATTGTAGGAGTATTATGGTGAGTGGTTATGTTATGTACCATAATTAGATTATCATGGATAGATGCTTGCAAATTGTATGCCATGCTTAAAGTGCTATAGGATGAAGTAATAAGGGTCGGGAAGACCACTAGTAATAGTTAGTCTGATGAAGGCTGTTATGTCGCCTTCGGTCCTTCATTGGTAGAATACCGACCATAGACTATTAGTAGATTCTTCTGTTGCTTCTAATAATAGAAGATCGAGTTTGTTAGTAAGCACATTTGGTTGCTTTTAATATTGATTACCTGTATGGTTGTTTGCATATGGTTGTGCTCGTACGTGGCTCGACTGACCCGTATGTAGCTGTGGGTCTCATACGTAGCTTATTTGGCTCGTATATAGGTTGTTGTCTCGTACGCGGCTCGACCGGCCCGTGCGTAGCTGTTGGTCTCATACACGGCTTATTTGGCTGGTATGTACGTTGTTGTCTCCTACGAGGCCAGCCTGGCTCGTAGGTAGTTATTGTTCCATACGTAGCTTATTGGCTCGTATGTGGTTGTTACTCGTGTATAGCTTGTTAGCTAGTACACAGTTTGTTGTGCTCGTCTAGGGTGATATTACCACCCTAAGGGCTATCGACCATCAAGACATATGTTTTCTTACCTTAAGAAACTGTGGAAGAGTCACTCCTTGTGTACCGTCGAATCTTAACCATGGTAGGTTGATCGAGGACCGGAGTATAGACGAAATCCAAGTTTAGGGTAACGGCATGCATGTATATTCGCACTGCCGAAGTCTTGGATCGATGAGCCATGGACCGGATCCCGAGGGGTTCCGGTAAGTCTAGGTTAAGCAGCCTAGTAGAGTTGTCTTGCAAAGTCTAAATTAAGGCCTAGCATGTTGTGGTTATAATATTGTCCTCCCTAGGAGTGTTCAGGGCTAGGGACATTATTAGGGTAGTGACTTATAAAGATCATTACTTAAAACCTTTGCCGGAAGAGAGGAGTCGGTTGTAGGGGGCACCTTATGACTAACTCGTCCCTTGAGGCAGACCAGGTGGTGTTATTGGGTTGTACCTTCCCGTCAAAGGGATACGTACGGTGCCGTCTCACAAGTTGAGGACACGAGTTGTGTATCTCGCGCAGTTAATTCCTGAAGTACCGTGGCTGGGGTGCCACAGGATGCATTGTGCAGTCCTGCGTTTGCCAGACCCCAGAGGGTGCCACAGGGTAGGCTTCGCGCTACCCTGCGCTTGCGAAACCCTATAGTTTGATTTTGTAATGACACCCGATACATTGGGTTCGTCTATTTTGAGAGAGGTCCGGTTAGCCGAGTCGTAGTGGCGAACATAGACACCACTGGCGAAATGCATTAGTGGGACTTGACCACATCTGCAACCTCATAAGTCACGTGTAGCTGTCAGGAACAGGTTGTGTACAATTAGAATTCATAACGCGGGTTCAAATCCCTATATATGGAGAAACGGCTTGAGAAGGGTCGCATGTAGTATGGGCTGCATGTTGACTTCGGAGACTTGCTGACATTAGAATAAGAGCATCCTAGTTCTATTTAAATATCGCATTAGAGTCTAGTCATAGCACTCACAAACACTTAAACTACACCAACACCATTGCTATATTTTGTATGTTGTTTGGGAGATTCGCTGCTATATGATCAGCCTTTAAGCGTCAGTGAATACTGACGTCCCCACTTCCATAAGTACTGGATCGCCGAAGTACAAAGGCGAGATTCAGGAGGACTCAAGGCAAGGAAAGCAAGGAGTCAGTGTTATGTTTAGTTCCGCTGCAGTATATGTATTGATTATCTATTAGTTGAGAAGTACTCAAGTGAGAGTTACCAAGTGTTGTTCTTCATTCCTTGTACTCTGATGTAAGATGTTGAAGGTTGTAATACTTGGAAATGTAAAGGTGATATTGTAACTCTATTGTAATGTATTGCAATTGTACAATGTTCAGACTTGTAATACATTGGGTATTGAATAAAAAGTTTTAAATTCTCCTGTTTTTCTGTGTATTGTGACTAATTGAAGAAAAGGTCTTGGCTCGTGTCACGGTTTCCCCAGTATATGGAAATCGGGGCGCTACATGGCCAGTGCAAGATGTTGGACTGCTATTCGACTTCGCACAGACGGCGCCAATCTGTTGCCACTGAAATCGGTGTGTGGGAAAACAGATAGATTTGTGGATTCGAGGGAAGTTGAATAGTCAAACTTGAACACCTTCACCGGAGTTTGACCAAGATTCTCCTGCCGTTGACCTGCAAAAAGTGCGAGACACTGGGGTTGATTCCGGCGATGCACCCTCCGACGCTCTTGTCAGTAATCAGAAAGATTATGAAAGAGCTTTGATTAGCAAAAGATTGATTACCTGGTAACAGTGGGGGATGGGGAGTATTTATAGCCGCCTTAGGAACCAGTTTCGGGATAAGATCAAATCCCTACTTTCCAGTGAATGGATAGAAGTGATCAGGACCGTTGATTAAGAACAATCATAAACCCTAATTCTCCTATCCAGCTGGACTGGGCTTCTTGCGGGTTGGAATCCGCACCCAATAAGATGGACCCGTTTATGGGTTATTGGGTCTTTGGAAAAAGGCCCAGTTCCCATTTCAGACCCGTTTGTAGGTGAAATTTCCATTTTACCCCCGAGCTTTAAGATTTGTGCCCGATTTGGACGGTTCTGATTTAACCTTATTTTTAGCCATATCAAAAATATATGTAAAAGTTGGGATAGTAAGAGTAGAAAATGAAATAGAAAATTACAATGATAAAATGTTACAATAGAAGTATAGATTTTAAATATCGAATATATAAAATTAGTAGTAATGAAAATGATTTATAACATTATGAAAAAAATAGAATAAAATATGTGCATGAGCTTAAAAAAACAAATGCGAATGAGAACAATAATTATGTAGTGTAGTAAATTACGATAATAAACATAAATAATTATATTTAAAAAAATATAGTAATGTAGTAATTTGATAAGTATAAAATGATATGTATAATAAGTATGTTGAAATACATGATATATATATATATATATATATATATATATATATATATATATAAATCAGTGGAAAGTATATGCAGTAACCAAAAATGTAAAAGTATAAATAGTGAATGTATATAGTACGTTAGAGAAGTATAAAGCAACAAAATTAATGAGTAGCTATTGATTGTGAAACGTAAATATAACAAAACAAATTAGCAAATAATATATAATAACAATAGTATCGAGTATAGGCTATAAAACAAAAATAGTAGGAAAAGAAGATTTATAATGTATAGAAGTATGTCATATTTATATAAGTAAAATATTGCAATCTTGTTAAAATATACTGAAATGATAAAGATAATGTAAAATAATGGAAAATTATTGCATCGTAAAATCAAAGCATATATAAAATGAAAGTAAATATGCAAAAATCAAATTTTATAATATAATAGAAATAATAATAAAAGAAAATAGTAGTAGCAATAATAACTTATTACGTAGTAATTTAAAACTTAATGTAATACGTAAAAGTAATAGCAAAATAAATGAGTAACGTAAAAGTGCATGAAAGTAAGAAGGATAAAAACATCATGGAAGAAAAATGGGTAAGTCAAACTTAAAAGATTATGACTATGGAAGATAAATAGAATAATAAATATCCAAGTGAATTAATAGTATAAGAAAATAATTCTTCGAAAAAATATTAAACGTTAAAGATGAAAAGTATTACGAGAAAAATCCACGAAGAAAAATTAACGAGAAAAGTTAGTCTATGTAGATTCAAACCAACCCTAGCACTCGTGATACAAAGGAAAACTTGCTCGCATACAATATCACATCAAAGTATACAAGGAGAGTATCATGACTGCAAGTTCAATAACTACATCATTCATGACTCGAAACCGACACTCACACTCTAACGTCCACCATAATTGTGCTTTCCTTATAGTTTTGTACTACTTGTTAATGTCGGCTCTGATACCACTCTCTAACGCCCCGAATCCCAAACACAAGTAGTTCATAGCGTAAACAGGATCTTTTACTTCAATTTTGTACAAAAAATACAAGAAATTTAAAATCTTTTTATTTACAACATCGTTCTTTACATCAACACAACGGAAATAGATGAGTACAATACATATATGATAGGGAAAGCTCTTCAATCTTGCGACATCTCTCACAGTGACTTCAAATCCATTCCAAAACCAATCCTGCAACTAGAAAATTGTGGGCATGTCAGTTGCATACAACTGAAACAATGCTATAATACAACGATTCTTCTAATTTGGCAAACACAAACTTGAATGCAAAATAAAATGTGAGAAGTGACTATCCTAAAAATGTCAGTGTATGATATGAACCTGATGCTTAATGCAAACACTTACACATACAATGCACTAATTCACACTTGTTCGGATTCTATGCATCCATACTACATAGGTCCGAAGGTAAGCCCTTAACTTACTCCTCATTATAGGTTTCAATCCATCGATATGAAGTCCTACAATGGTAACGAAAACAAGGTTCAGACATCCCACGAGTATGACTTCCAGCCCCGAGTACACTGCCCGACTATACAGAATTCACCTCATGCGAACATCTCGCAAGTGCCGCTCTAGCCTAGTATATATTAGAGATCTACCTCCAATCCTCCAGACTATTCGATCCCGGAGTACACTGCCTAATTATTCATAATCCCGAATTTAATTAATGCTCGTCTCTCACCATAGCAATCTCAGTCCCGGAGTACACCGCCCGACTGTATCTATTGTCCCAGAGTACACCACCGAACTATATCGAAATGCCTCACTTACGTTTGTCGAGATCTCATTACATCTTCCTTTTCTAGTAAATTTTCTTAATTTAATTTTAGTTATCATGGTCTAAAACTAGCTTACCTTTCCGGACTTAAACTTACTCAACAACATTTCTGGTCCATATTGACCATTTCACAAAATTTAATATAAAAATTTTGCCGGACATTACGGGCCTCTCTTAGCTCCTAGAACCCATCAATCTCAACATAGAGATCCTCTTGGTTAATCTTAACATCTTCATAGAAATTTCTCATTTCATCATACCTCATTTAATTTCTTTTATCTATTTTCTTTACATTGTCATCTCAATGTAAAATAAACACTTCTTTTAGTAGCCTTCAATAACAATTTGATCAATCAAAACTCTTGTAAGTAATCACATGATTAACATTCCAAAATGTAACCTTTAATTATCTCTTTGTAATTATATTCAATAACATTTTAATTGATAAAACCCTTATAAATATCACATGTTTAATATTCTGAATCCTTTCTTTAATTATCTCGTAATCCCTCATATAGTACACTTTGCATAAATTTCTAAAATTTAAATTCATTTTATACATTAGAAATATTTTTAGGGTAAAACTAGATGAAAATCCTTCGTATTACAATCCCTTAATCACTATTAATTTTAACGTGAAAGAAAATCCAAAAATTTCCTTTTAAAGTAACGCAATTTAGTTCACTTACGAAATTATCATTATATATTTTAAATATTTCTCTTCTATATATATATATATATATATATATATATATATATATATATATATATATATATATTCTTCAAAACCATCTCACAAACCAAACAACAAAAAAAATATAGTTTTAAATCTGGCCCTTAACTAGATTCGAATTGCACACAATAAGAAGAGAGCACAACGCTCTGTGCTGCCACCGACGACCAAGCCAACCAACCTCTATTGGTGTAAGAAAATGACGCTAATTGTTTAAATACCTAAATTACAGTATGAATATTAACTCGAAAATTTCAATAACTTGATTTCTATGTTTTTCCTTACAAATTTCTGAAATAAATTTCTCTAAAACATAGTGTATCTGTACAAATAAGATATATGTCGATTTTATCCTTAAAGAACATAAAAATTTTCGTTTAAATTGTATGAATTACTCATAGTTCTATACTTAAATGAACAAATTTATATCTACACAAGTAGAGTTCTTAGGGAGTATTTATATTATTAAAGTGCATACACGAATTTAAACCCATGAATTTATTTTGTGAAATTTCCATTAAATAACAATTTCTATAAAACCCCTATACACACTCTAATTTCAACATCTACTACACAATTGTAATTAAGCGTGCACAAATAAAATTTGTAGAGAACTATTTCACATACACATATTAATCTACACTTCTCCAATTTAAACCAAACACAATTTCTAATTATCATTCCATGCATATACACCTAATCATGAATTGTACAAATTATTAGAAAGCTAAAGAAGCACCCGCCACAAAGGGAATTCCTAGCAAAAGCTCCAAAATCTCCTACTAAAAAAGGAAACCGCAAGCCACTTAGCACAAGCACAAATGTTTCTCCCCCCCCCCCCCCCCCCCCCCCCCCCCCCCCCCCCCCCCCCCCCCTTTTTTTTTGATTTGTTTTGTGTTCATGTATGGCTAGAGTAGGAGGTATTTATATGAAAAAATAGAGTGGTTTTAGTAACTAACTACCCACTAACCCATTCACATATCCACTCACACACCCCACTCTCCCACTCTTGAACACCAAGTCAAAAGTGCAGCTGGTTCTTAAAAGTGTGCACATTGCACGTGTGCACGTATGCACGTGTTTTGTGCACTTTTTATTTTACTCTTATATTATCATTTTATTTTATTTTAAACTCTCTTCTTTAATAAATAATTATATTAATTTTCTTAACAAAAATTTAGTATTCTTTGCTTTAATTGATCTTAATGAAATTTTAGTGCACAACTTGTAATAAAAATAACGAAACTTGCACGTGTATAGTAGAAAAAGCACGTGTAAAGCAAGTGTAGAAAAAAAATATTTTAAAAATAAATACGTAAAACTAGTTTATAATAATGAAAATAAACATACACACTTCGTAAATTTTTATTTTGAAAAATGATACAACCAACACGTGCACTACAAACACGTGCGTTGCACGGATCAATACAAAATAAATTCGAGAGAACGAAAAACATTCATAAATAGTTAAAATCAAAATATGTAGAACATTTATATTAATAATGTTACAGATATTACACGTAACGGTAAAATATACGTAATCGACATGTGCATTGAAAGCACGTGCTACATACGTAAAAGTACAAAGATTAAGATTAATATTTCAGTTGGCTCAAAATAGAAAAAAAAAGAATTTTGAGAGTATGAAAAAATGTATAAATAATCAGAATACAAAATACGTATGCCATTTATATTAAAATACGTTACGAATAGTACCCGTAATAGTACAAAATACATGTGCGTAACACACGAGGGGCAAAATTGTCATAACTTAATTTTGTGGGGTGTTACACAAACTACTTCCGGTTTGACATCACTATAACAAGCTCCTAACTTTCTGTCTCGAATTAATTCTCCCCCATAATATAACCAAATAGGAATTTTGTAATCCTTACTTATACGTAAGTGGACGAATATGCGAGTAATTATCTAATAAAAATATAAGATACATAATTTATATTTTCTAGGGTTGTATGAATACCTTCAAAAACTCGCGGTGTTTAAGAGCGGAGATGACGACACAGATGATGTTGGAGAATACGAACACGGTGCTAATTGTAATACCCCGTATGTATGTGTGTGTGTGTATATATATATATATATATATATATATATAAATGGAAGTTAAACATGGGCCTTAGAATTATTAAAATAAATGAGACGATTTTTTGGTTGATTAGGGCTCACGTGAGCACGCATGAAATGCTTGACGTGGGTGAGGTGTTGTAAGTGTGGGTATTGTTAGTCATAAGTCCCATTCGGGATATTTCCTTAGCAGATGAGTGAGTTATATAAGAAAGCCAATGATCAAGAGACACAAATTAGCCATGACACATTTTATGAGACAAGCCTATGTGGGTCATTATTAGGACTTATTTTTCGTGAGCACAGCTGAGCCGGCCTCGGGGCGTTACACTAATCGTCGGAGGGTGTTGTCGGCTTGAATGTGGGTGGCAATATTTGGAGAATTTGGTGACGAATAGAGAAATTGGTGTTTGGGTATTTGGAGATTGAAGGTTGATGGGGAGAGGAAGACGATGTGAAGTTGATTCGTTAATTAGGGGGAGATTTTACGGAGTGAGCGGAGCTAGATTAGGGTTATAAGGTTTTTGAAAAATTTGGGTTTCGGAATTGGAAAAAGTTATTGGGTAATATTTGAAGATGAAGATGAAGATAAAGTGAACTAAAGTGGAGAATAGAAGTTTAAGAATTGGTCCTCATCGATATATAACTTAGGCCGCAGTTGTGAATTGCGGCATACATATAACTGAGGCCGTAATTCCCAACTAGGGACTTAGTTAAATCACCCGTAATTCACAACTGCCAACTTGAAGTCGTAGAGGCCTCAGTTCGGTATTGTAGCTTATGACGACAGATTTATCTTCGAAATTAGTTTCGAAACACATATTTTGGAAATTAGTTTAAAAGATAAATCTATTTAAGGGGAAAAAATCCATGTTTTTACCAATTTGCAACAAATAAATCTACCAAATTCCATTTTTTTCCATATGACCCAACTGTAGGTCCAAAGTTGTTGGGATTCACCTTATAAACATTCCCACCTTACAAAAATATTGCTAGAAAATACAGTGCCCTAAAGGCATTATCTGCAAGTAGGAAACTGCAGATTAAACCAAATTTACCTTTTTTCCAAAATTTGTAAATCCAAACATCCTCTAGTTGAAAATTAAGTAGTTTGCTCAAGGACAAAGTCGGTAGTCTAATAAAAAGAATTATTATTCCTTTGAAATCTAAACCAACATATAATTTAAGACAAATAGAATGACATTCGTGAAGATGTTCATTAGAATGCAGTATGAGATATGCAAAGATACAAGTTAAGTGAACTAACGAGGAAGTTGAACCCGGTAACGGCAGTGAGGAAAGTGGCAATGGCGACGCTTGAAAGTGCAAGCTCACCAAGATGACCCACCATCATGCTTGGTATCACCTCAATCAGGAACTGCGACAATGCCGTGGCAACCATAGGCCCAGCAATGTACCCCAAACGCAGACTTTCATCCTTAAACTCGATGATGAGTCTGGTCAACGACCCATTTTCTGTAGTCCTCTCTTCTTCTTCTTCTTCCTCTTTTCTGATGAGAAGCAGCCCTTCTTCCATTCTATCTCTCTCTCTCTCTCTCTCTCTCTCTCTCTCTCTCTCTCATTGAAAGCCGTTAATTAGGGTTCATAGATTTTATAGGGGAGTCATTTTTGTAAATATATCCAAATGAATTGTGTTATTTGCATGTCATTACTGAGAAAAAGATACTTTTTCAGTGGGAAAAAAAGGAATTAAGTTGGATAAATAAAAATAAGATAATGATTAATTAATGGTGGTGGTGGACTTTTCGGCCTTTCAAGTTTCAGTTTTTTAATGCTGAAACATAAAAGTTGCTATAGTTTGTCTTTACTAATGTAAATAGAGCATGCGACGTCTAACTTTGGTTGAAATAAAGAGAATATCATTTAATGTGCTGAATCGGATAAGGTTTACCATGGATCCAAATGCTTTCCTTCTAAAATCATTTTTTCCCCGACACTGAACTACTTTGAACTTCACCGGGCTTTGGCCTAAAAACTCACCTTTTTTATTTTTATTTATACTAGTAAAAAAGTCTAAATATGAATTCATCATATATCCGAATATTTATTTTCTAATATGGGATTGATCTTTTTAGGCCTGAGATTTGGAATTTGCGCACAACGAATCTGACCCAGATCAGATTGTGAGCCCAACAGCCAGATTACTCTCTACAGGTTAATTTTTTGCACCTATATATATGATACGTATCTGTAAAAAAGTTACACATGAGAAAACCCTAGCCATAACAGAAATTGTGAGAGAGATATCGTGAGGAACATTCCATTCCTGCAGCTAGCACCGCGGTGTGAGGGAAAGCTTGAATTGATCCGTTTGTGTGGATACCATAGAGGCACCGCAATATTATAGTGTTGTGATCGGCATATTGTGGAGACAACAGATCCATCTTCAAGGTGTACTCTTAAACACGATTTACTGTTTTCGCATGGATCCTTGGCTAGGTTTCGATTATTTTTTTTTGTAATTTTTCCGCTGTGTATTTAATCTGTGATTGCCTTAAGAAAGCTAACACGGTGTTAATGGAGATTCTGCGAGTTAGGGAGTCTTGTGACATGAAATTCGACATGGGAGATTGTTTCTCCAGTATTCGTGCTTTATACGATTGGTGGAGCACATCCTTCATGAGGTGATGAGGGGTGGTTGGTGTACTCTACGTGGTGGAGTGGCGGAGGTGCTCTTCATGAGAGTGGGATGTACTTGGGTCTTCCATGAAAGTGGGAGATTGATAGAGATAATGCGAGTTAAAGCTTACAATAACTTTGAAGCATTGTGTATTTGGTCTAAGAGGGAGATTGTTAGGATTGCGGCCTCAAATACACGTATGCACGGAGTACTTGAAGTTGGAGAAGAAGAGGAGAAAACGAAGATAGCTAGTGAAGACAACAACAAGTAGAAGAAGTGCATCTGGAGGGTTGCGGTCGACCGACTAGGGCTGCTGAGTATTCTTCGAGTGTACAGGGTTCAGCAAAGAGCGAGCAGGTTGACCGTGCAGTCGAATGACCAGCCTCGGGTACGGACTTGACACGTTGCGTTCGATCGACCCAAAATGCGGTTGACTGACTTATGCGCTCTATGTTATTTGGGCTTTCGTGTTTTTGGTCCAATAAGCTATATTTGTGTTTATCTTTTAGGGTTTTCTTGGGGTCTGTAAATGTAGCAGTAGATGTGAACTCAATGATTATCTAGTGTTGATCAAAGGGTGAGTTGTTATGATTATTCAACTTCAAGGGGGGATTGTGCTGAGTGTTTTAAAGGTGAGAGAGAGATTGAGAATTGTAATATCTTTGTAATCTTTGTATTTCTTGGGGAATAAGAAGTATTTGTTATCTCTGCATATTATTGTGTTATTATGAGATCTTGCGATTATTGTGGTGACTTGTTCTTAGTTCATCTAGTTCTTGGGAAGTTTCTATTGCTTGTGGTGTGTGAGTTCAGCTATTAACACTACGAGTTGTGGTAGATTCTGCAACATGTTGCTTCTCAAACTAATATTCTAATGATATTTAAAAGGGTAAATTTTGCTAAACCTTACCTAGTTTTCACCAATTTAAAGATAATCATACTCATTCTTAGGTTTTTACGGATGATCCTACTATAAGCCCAAATTTGTTGCGGTTCACCCACAATTAATTGGCACCATTAGTTTCGGTATAAAATGACCATTTTACCCTAGTAAACTAAAAGAAAACCTCATTTTGCCAATATGTACGGATTGTTACATTTGCAAGAAGTGTAGTTTGTACGGTAGACCCACCCTATTATCCTACCATAGGGCCTTTCCCTCTAAATGAAACATGAAACCCGATACCCCAGCCGCGGAAATCCAAACAAATAGAAAGCTCCATATTCACATAGGTACCAATGTGCTGCCACTCACATCCTCTCGCAATACCTAGCATAACCCACATGGATATTGTAACACCACGCAAAATAGCATATATCTATTTTGCATTATAATCTGTGCACAGTTGAACAATTACATGTGATTATATATTTTTCTAATAATAATTGGTTTTAATTGAGAAATTTTAGAGAAATTAGTTATTCTGAACCCGATAAGATAGATTCGGGATATCTTCTCAATTAAACTGTGGATTTACCCCGATTGTTTTAACAAGATTTCGGGAAAATAATAATTTTTATAAACATATATTTTTATAAATTTAAATTATCTTATTTTTAAGTATATATATATATATATATATATATATATATATATATATATATATATATATATATAATTGGATCGTATTGGATATATGATCTGTAATTGATTTGAATGTGAATATGTCTGTATGTATTCTATGATTTAAATATTAGAATATATTTTTCTATGAATATCAAAATATTAATTTGAATTGTAATTAACCATATATTATTTTTCATTGGGTTAGAGTTTGTTTAACCTAGGGCTAGGGTTGCTTAACCTAGGGTTAAGGGTTCTTTGACCTAACCTAGGGCTAACCCTAGCCATCATGATGATCATAGTTTGAATCTTAATGAGATCCAAGGGTTGGAAATTAACCATGTTTGATTTTCATGAAAGAACAAGAAACCACTTGAAGCTTCTTTTCTTTTTGTGTTGGCAACGCATCCAACCCTACATTTCACTCACCCCCTCATCCAATTCATCCCCACCCTCCACTCCATCACTCCAATTCTGGAAATACCCCCCCTCCCCCCCCCCCCCCCCCCCCCCCCCCCCCCCCCCCCCCCCCAATTTCCATTTCTTCAAGTTTTCATCTTGGTTGACTTTTTCTTCGTTAAAAAAAGGGTGAGAAAAGAAAGAGTGTTAGGGTGTGAGAGGTAGAAGGAGAGTTAAATCTTGTTTTGTAGGTGCATGCTTAGATCTCTTGGAGGTGAAGAAGAAGCAAGCTAGGAGAGAAGTTGTAAGATTTCATCTTCTATCTCAAAAGGCAAGGTGGGTGTTCTCTCATCTCTAAAATTAGTATTTTTTTGTATGTGATATGGTGTGTAGGAGTAGATGAGATGCTTGAATACCATGTATGAGTAGTTGATAAGTTATGAGATTGAGTTTGTATGTTAAGTGCAACTTCATACCAGTTTTCATGATAAGAGCACATATGTGGTGTGTTGACTTAGGAATTTCTACCATGCAAATGGCTTAGAACCTGGAAATAAAATTTTTATGGCATGTTCTAGGATGAGTTTAGAGCATCCTATAATTTTTTTAATATTTTTCTGGGTTCATTTGGTAGCTCAACAAAACGATTTTTTCGGAACAGAGAGCAGTAGAAAAACTGCCATGTATGTTAAAATTTGTGTGTTTTCCAAAAATCATAACTTGGAATTGACAAGATATCTTGAGTTGAAATTTTTACTGGAGGTACGTGGATATGTTAACAACAATAGTTCCAAATGTCAGATTTTTATGAATTTATTTTCTATATTTAAGAATTATGTTTTATCAACTGGTCTAGAGCCAAGAACTGGCTCTGTTCTGTTTCAAAGATAAATTTTAATAAATCATGACTAATTTTTGGTATATAATCTTGTAGTGAAATTTTTATTGTAGCATCTAATATGTATCTGGATATTGTATCTAAAATTTTAAAAATCATGAACAACATTTGATGGGTTTTCAAAATTGGTTTGTAAACAGAGCTTTTGCATACTGCCTGGAAACAGGAATGTTTTTCTACTATATTCATAAGACTATATCTCTCTGTATATATTGAATCTTGATGCACTTTTTAGATATATTGGACATGTATATGTCTAGTTACTGAATCCAAAATTTTATAAGTATTACACTTAGGGTTGAATTAATATTGAATTTTTGACTAGACCATGTTGAGTTAAGATCAGATTTACTAGGTCTGTACTTGAGCTTTTCTGGAACTGTATGTTGAGAATCTGAAGAACTGATCAACTAGATATTTGTAGTAGAGAGACTTAGCTTTCCAGTACATCTTGAATATGTAGATTCTTGATTTTGATGACTACAACACAATACACAATTGTTATATATTACATATCTTTTGCAGTATGTATCAAAAGTGTTCAAGGTCAATACCATGATGAAGCATTCAAAGCCAATATGTGATGAAGCTTTCAAATGTATTTGCTCAAGCCACGAAGGCAAGATCAAGCCACAAAGACTCAAGTTCAAGTTCAAGACTTTCAAGAGCTTTCAATTCAAGACTTTCAAGTGCTTCAAGTGATTAGCTACATTGAACAAATGTCTTGTAATATTGTTTATATTATTTGTGAGTCTTAGAATCTTGTAAAATCCTTGACACTCACACATTCCGTACATAAAGAAAATGTTTTATAAAATCAAAATGTCAAAACAAAGCTTGTATAAGTTCAGCTGATTGAGTACCAGTCGACTTACTCTTGGAAGCAGTTGACTGTTAAAGTACAAAATTGACTGAACTCACTCAAGCTCTGACCAGTCGACTCATATGGTAACCTAGTTGACTGTTCAAGCAGTTTTTGACAGTTTTCTGGATTTAAAACTTGTTTTTCAAATTCAAACTTTTACTGCCGTTGTATGGCAGTTGGGATACTATTTCTCAACGTCCAAGAGAATCTAACTCTATAAAAAAAGTATAGATTTCAAATGGAAAAGGTTAGTAAACTTTTGATTCAAGTATTTTGCTTTTGAGAAAAAAAGAACAAGTTTAAAAAGCATATACTTTCTTTAAGACTTGGTTCTCTGGTTTTCAGTTTTGTATAACATTGAATTCATTCTAAACTGAAGTCAGAAGTTGACCTATAGCCAATATACAAAAAGCACTTTCACATACAAGGCTTTGGGTTGTTGTAAATCTCTTTATGTTGTTGTTTCACTCTCAGGTTGTAAGAGTGGTCCTCTCGGTTGGAGAGTAGGACTCTTGGTTTAGAGTCGGTTTCACTCTAGGGTGAAGACTGGATTTTGCCCTCAATAGTGGTGAGAGAGCTCTACTGATTTGACAAAGTTGTTGTCAAAGGCCGTAGAGTATTCTTGTATTTTTTTCAAGAATAGTGAAAAATTTCAAGTGGGCTGCTTGGGAACTGGATGTAGGTCAGGAGGACCGAACCAGGATACATCGTGGTGTTTGCTGTATTGATTATCTGTGGTTGTATTCTCTAAACTTACTTTTTAATTTCTTTGAGTTTCTTGTGTAAATCGAGTCTGGTCAGTCAACTGCTTTACTCTCTAAGTCAACTTAACAGACTTGTAACTCTTCAGTTAAATTACTCTTCTTATCTGACGCTTCAGTCGACTGCCTTGTATTTTCAGTCGACTTAACAGTGCGAAAAGTTCAATTTATTGGTTAATTTTTGTACAACACTATTCACCCTCCTCTAGTGTTATTTGCCTTGCATATAGGATCCAACACTTGGTATCAGAGCCTGGTTGAGTACAATGACATCTACTTCAAATGCAAGTCAATACCATGAAGGCCAATCCACACAAAGGCCACCTTTATTTGATGGAACAAACTACAACTATTGGAAGTGTAGAATGAAGATCTATATACAGTCCATCAACTCTGAGAATTGGAACATGATCGCGACAGAATATACCATACCTACAATTCCCTATGCACAATGGAACGATGACATGAAGAGCAACATCGTGAACAATGCAAAGGTGAAGAATGCTCTCTTCTGTGCACTTACCAAAGAGGAGTTCAATCGTGTGTCAAACGCAGCAACGACTTATCAAATTTGGCACACTCTTGAGGTAACACATGAAGGTACAAATAAGGTCAAAGAATCTAAAATCTCTGTTCCTGTTCACAGGCTCGAGATGTTCCGTATGAAGGAGAACAAAAATGTGTCGGACATGATAACAAGGTTCATGGACATCACAAACTCTCTTATGACTTTTAGAAAGACATATTTGCAAGCAGAGATGGTGAGGAAGGCCCTACGTGCCCTAACCCTCGAATGGGAGAAGAAGACCACCGCTATAGAAGAAGCTAACGATTTAACACAACTCTCTCTTGAGAATCTTATGGGAAATCTAATGGCATACAAGTACAACCAGAAGAACGCAAGAAGGATCTCGAACCTCAATAAGCCAAGAAGAAGACTCTTGCTTTCAAGGCCATGTCCGATTCAGAAGATGAAGAAGAAGATGAAGAAGAAATAGCTATGTTCACTAGAAAATTCAAGAAATTTCTTCGAAAGGGTAAATTCAATTCTAAGTTTAAAGATACTAATGAACTCCCCACTTGTTTCAAGTGTAACAAGATAGGTCACATGAAGAAGGACTGTCCCTTAGAAAATGCAAAATCAAAAGGGAAAGTTCCTAACTTCAAGAAGGACGAGTACACAAAGAACAAGTACATGAAGAACAAGAAGGCATATCAAGCAACTTGGGATGATAGCGACTCATCATCCGAAGAAGAGAATAAAGAATCAAATGAAGTCGCAAATGTGTGCTTCATGGTGTAATGCCCCGAATCCCAAATACACTGAATTCGAGATGTTCTACATGATCTTTTCACTTTCTTTAGTACAATTTTACAAGAAAATTCAAACTTTACACTTTACATCAGAGTTTACATCAATATTACATGTACATTGCACAGCGGAAGTAAAATTTACAACAATTAAATAAATGTACAACAACATGGTATAATCTTTAACCATTTATTCATCTTTGCTCTTTTTCATGCCATTGATCTTGCATACAACACTGTGGGCACGTCAGTTTATTCAACCGACGATAATTATACATGGCCATCCACTCTATGCCAGAAACAGTATAATGATTCTCATTTCTTAACAGATCACAAACTTGTTCACAATCAAAATAAAGTAAAGGGAAATCTTAATGATGTCGTGTCGTGATTGTGCACTTAATCCTTAATGCAATTTACTAAATTTACATGACACTAATGCACACTTGTTCGGGTTCTATGCATCCCATACTACATAGGTCCGAGGGCAAGCCTCTTAATCGTTCTTCATCTTGGTAGGGTTCAATCCCTCATTATGACTTAATCTACTACTGTAACTACGGTAAGTATCCTAGATATTTTCTGACCTACGAACTCATGTCTAGGCACTCTGGAGGGAATCCCATCGCTGACATGACTCATCATGTAGACATCCTGTGATAATTCAGCTCTCACCATAGACATGACACCACCTGTAGTCTTCAAACATCCCACGAGCGTCGCCACTGGGACGGTACTCTGGAGCAGCATCCTCACCCAGACTCATCATGGGAATTCCTGGGATACGCTCTCGCCGCTACCCAATAGCCCTCATACTCAATATTTTTCTCTTACTTTCATCACATCTTCACTATGTACTAGTCCTTATTTTAATAGAATCATGAATAAAAATCAAAGTTCTAGAGTTAGCCTCTCCACTAAACCGGACTTATTCATTTCATTTACACATAACCAACCTTGGTCTTTCTATTCTCATTTCATTTTCAATGCCGGGGGAGACTTAGCTACTCTTTGGTTTCAATTTCCAATTCACAATTTCCAATTGGGCATTTTGAACTCATAATTCATTTAATAGTCTCACAGACTTTCTTTATCATGATCTTAACTTTCATATTCATTTAATTCTCATTTCAATCTATGATTCATCTCATGAAAATTCATGCAACAACAAAATAGAGTTACCAACATCAACCATAAGGTTCACAATCTTCAACATAAACAGAATAAGGTCTCTGACATATCAAAATACTCTGGACAGTCGACTTGGAGAAATCCATTCGACTTGTTCAGTCAATTCAAGTTCTTCATAACCATTCGGGAGAGTCGACTGCTGCACATGGCCAGTCGGCTGCTCCGCAACTTTCTATGTTCAAATATCATTCTCGTGACAGTCGACTGTCATTCCATCAGTCGTCTGTCCTGGGTTTTAACTGCATTTCTAATCTCAGTCCAGTCGACTTGCTACTCGCATTGAGTCGACTGAACAGGTTCACATTTCAAATTAAGAATTATCCTTCCATCTGTTCTTCCATGCACATACATCATGGTGTCACATTACAATAGATATATATTCATATTCATGCTGCATAATCATGTAATTTCTTAACTGTCCACTAACATCACAACATGGAATTTCACATAACTAATATTTTTCTTTCCTCAAGGAAATGTTAAACATGCATTTACATTTGTTCATCACTTTCTTGCAGAGATAAAATATTAATCTCAATCTATTACACTAGGAAAACACAACAGAAATACCTCATTTCAAGGAATTACTGGACTATTCATAGTTAAATCAATGCATCGGTCGGCTGTTCACATCATCAGTCGACTGTACAGGTTATTCTCAGTTTTACTAATTATCGCTAGTTCCTTTCCACATGTTCATGTCTTCTCAGTCATATGCAACATGGAAGATACGAAATTAGCATGTCCTATTTCATTTTAGTTTGTACACATATACATCATGAAACTTTCTAACAAAACATGAGAACATATGCCTCGTATCAGTCGACTTATCCAAACGGCAGTCGACTGTACCGACCCAATCCAGTCTTAGTTAAAGTGTCAACACTACATTATTCAACCACCATCATAAACATACACAAGGCAATCTAATACGTTTGAGTTT
Source organism: Hemerocallis citrina (assembly GCA_017893485.1). Taxonomy (NCBI): domain Eukaryota; kingdom Viridiplantae; phylum Streptophyta; class Magnoliopsida; order Asparagales; family Asphodelaceae; genus Hemerocallis; species Hemerocallis citrina. The sequence goes on along the minus strand of JACEHZ010000534.1, from coordinate 957,716 downwards.
ACTTTTCACAAGCATGGTAACAATCATCATAATCATGACATATTTCTACATTAGAAGTCCTGAGAAACACCCACCTTATTGACGAAAATAACCAAAATCCAGAAAAGCTCCTTAATGCAATGGATGATTCCTTGCTCCTTGCTCCTTGCTCCACACCGAAACCTTCAGAAAATGATGCTCGGTCTCCACAGAATAACACACAACTCTCTCACAATATCGCTCTCTTACAAAATGATCTTAGTTGTAAAAGAACAATGGATGAGAGGGGGTATTTATACACAAATTTGAGTGAGATGGAGGGCTAGGATTCAGTAGATAGTTATAGGATCAAGGGCTAGGATGGACTAGGGAGTTGTGATAACCACCCACACTCCAAATAACTATCCACACTCTAAAACCACTCCTCATTCTAACCGGCCAAGAAAAGGTGCTCTTGCACGTGTATGCAACATGCACGTGCATGCACAAACCACCCTACAAGAATTTGTACACCAAATAACAAGTCTTTAAAAAGAAATGTTACACATTACAAGTTGTAGAAAAAATAAGAAAAAGGGATTAAATCATGGGCTTAAATTAATTGGGCCAAGATAATCATTTTAAAAGAAAATAATAAGTAAACTAACATTTGGGCTTTAAAAAAAATGCGTTATAGAAAACAATATTCTTACTCATCATGTTGAAAATAATAGCCAAAATATTACACGTGCACACCACGTGTAAAAATAAATAATTTTCCATAAATTTGAAAAATCAGGGTATTACACATGGCTACTCAAAATGAAGCAAGTGACAATTTTGATTCAAATGATTTATAAGAAACATTTAATAAAGTTTTTCAAGAACTAAAAAAGGAGTAGATAAGAGTTAAAAAATCTAGAGAAAGTTAATCAAACACTTTCTCAAGAAAATCTTGACTTAAATGTTGAAGTCAAGTCTTTAAATTCTCGTCTTTCAAACTTGGATATAGATCTTGTATCTCTTAAGAAAAATTATGAAGAGATATTGTAACACCCTGTAGTTTTCAAAAAGAATATAATATAATATATGTTGAAAAAGATAATAAAGAAAGTGGCTGTTGGTAAGTATTATATGCATGGGATGGCTTACGGTAATATGAGTTATATAATGGAGGAGGGGCACACTTTGAATTGAAGAACAACGGGGAGTGCTGTTGGTTGTGACATGATGACGTCGGCATTCAATGGGCCCCACATTGGAAAGATTTCGGCTGTACACAAAGAATTGAAAAGGAGAGAGAGTTAGAGATTTATTAGTCCCATATCGATAAATCACTAAAATAAAATAATAAATAAATAACATAGCCTGTGATCAACAGGCACCTAATCGGTTAACCAACTTTTGAGACGCAACCTGTGGTGGGCAGTTGTACTACATAGTATCTAATTTGTATTCCAAATTGTATAAATTTTCTGAGCTAGGGATAGGGGCATTACAAATGGTTTCAGAGCTAACTTTTGACACCGAGTGTGGAGCATGCATATATAGTCGGGTGGTGTACGTCGAGACTATAGACCCAGTCGGGCGGTGTACTCTGGGACTGTGGTGAGCCCTCAATTAAATTCGGGTCTGTTATTGATCGGGCAATGGATTCCGGGATCATAATTAGTCGGACGGATAGGAGGGCAGCTCAATTAAATCCGGGATTATGATTGATCGGACGGTGGATTCTGGGATCATGAATAATTGGGCGGATAGAAGAGCAGATGCTCCACAACGGCTAGAAAGTAGATCCTACACTAGATTGTGCATGCCCGTGCTCAGCGAAGATGCTGATTTTTGAAGGGGTGTGTGTGTAACACCCTGTAGTTTTAAAAAAGAATATAATATAATATATGTTGAAAAAGATAATAAAGAAAGTGGCTGTTGGTAAGTGGCTGTTGGTAAGTATTATATGCATGGGATGGCTTATGGTAATATGAGTTATATAATGGAGGAGGGGCCCACGTTGAATTGAACAACAGCAGGGAGTGCTGTTGGTTGTAACATGATGACGTCAGCATTCAATGGGCCCCACATCGGAAAGATTTTGGCTGTACACAAAGAATTGAAAAGGAGAGAGAGTTAGGGATTTATTAGTCCCATATCGGTTAATAACTATAATAAAATAATAAATAAATAACATAGCCTGTGATCAAGAGTCACCTAATCGGTTAACCAACTTTTGAGAGGCAGCCTGTGGTGGGCAGTTGTACTACATAGTATCTAATTTGTATTCCAAATTGTATAAATTTTCTGAGCTAGGGGCATGGGCATTACAGATATCCAAGAATGTATCTAGGTTTAATAAAGAAAAAGAGAATTTAAATGAAGTTCTCCAAAATCAAGTTCAATCTAATAAAAAGTTTGGGCTTGGTTTTCAAAAAACTCTTGGAAAACATCATACTTCTAATAATACTAGTAGTAATAAGATTGATTCTGGTTCTAGTGTGAAAAAGAAGTTATATGATTATTTTGAAAAACCAAAAATTATTTTTAACCATGAAAAGAGTAATCTCTCAGATCAGACCAGTCGACTGAACCAAAAATTCGGCCGTCTGCCCAAAGGTTTGGAGTCTTATTCAAAAAGACAAAAACCTCATATAAGTCGAATTGTTTCACCTCCCAGTCTACTGACTTCACAGAAAAGTCGACTGAAGGGTACAATAAAGTCGACTGGACAGACTAAAAATATTTGGGTTCCAGTCAACTTGAGTCTTGATGATAGGATTAAGTATATAAATTCTTTTGTTCTTAATGTGTGTAATTCTGTAAATTATATTCCTACTTTTGGTGGTAAATCAAACTCACTTTGGGATTGGTTTCTTAAACGCTAATCTCTTTCGGACCCAATGAAAAGGGTACCATATTCACAATTCTTATTTTATAGGTACCTAAAAGAGAAAGATGGATACTTGATAGTGGATGCTCTAAGCATATGACTGGCCATGCAAACTGACTTTCTTCCATACAAGAGATAGATGGAGGAATTGTTACATTTGGTGACAATAATAAAGGAAAAGTCATCGGGATAAGTATGGTCGGTAAGAACACTACCCCTACTATTGAAGAGGTATTTCTAGTTAGTGGTTAAAGCATAATTTGTTAAGTATTAGTCAACTTTGTGATAAGGGTTATAAAATAGTCTTTGAAAAAGATGCATGCTTAATCTATGATTCATCCATAAAAAAAGTAATATTTCAAGGTTTTAGGAAAAATATTATATATGAATTATGTTTAAAAACAAATGAGTTTTCAAATGATTTTTGTTTAGTTGCTTCTAACAATGACTCTTGGCTTTGGCATAAGAGATTTGGCCAAGTAAATATGAAAAACATTGCTAAATTATCTAAGAATAACCTAGTTAAAGGACTGCCAAAATTACCTTTTAAGAAAGATAAGATGTGTGATGCATGTCAACTATGAAAACAAGTAAAATATACTTTTATGACAAAAGAAATGATTTATACTTGTAGGCCTCTCGAATTAATCTATATGGATTTATTTGGTCCTACTAGAGTCCATTCTTTAAATAAAAGTAGATACATATTTGTTTTAGTAGAGTATTTTTCAAGATTTACATGAGTATTCTTTTTAAAACATGAAAATGAAGTCTTTGAAGAATTTGAAAAATTTTGCAAACGAATTCAAAATAAAAAATCTCTACCCATAGTCACTATTAGAAGTGATCATGGTGGAGAATTTGAAAATGAAACGTTTGCAGAATATTGCAACAAGAATGATATAACACATTCATTTGCATTTCCTACAGCTTCACCACAAAATGGAATGGTCGAAAGAAAGAATAAGACATTACAAGAATGTGCACGTACTATGCTTGTTGAAAGCAATTTGCCTAAATACTTCTGGGCTGAAGCTGTTTCTATAGCATGCTATGTTTTAAACAGAATATTGATTAGGCCAAAGCTTAAGAAAACTTGTTATGAACTTTTTTATGAACAAATTCCTAAAGTATCATATTTTAAAGTATTTGGTTGTAAGTGTTTCATATTAAACACAAATGATAATCTAGATAAATTTGATGCTAGATCTAATGAAGGTATCTTTATTGGATACTCAAATAGGAGTTAGGCATATAGAATTTTCAATAAGTCAACTTTTACTATTGAAGAATCTATGCATGTTTCATTTGATGAATCTTTACCTTCATCTAATGTTATTGAAGATGATAAAATTGAATCATCACCACTATATAACGTTATTAAATCACTAGAGCAAACTACCCTAGACAAGTCGAGTGATAGGATTCCTAAGTCGACTGATGTGAATCAGTCGGCTGATGGACTTGTTAAGTCGACTGATCCTGTTGTGATAACTCAAACTTTACCAAAGTCATTTGTTGAAGTTCGAGGTCATCCTCATGACTTAGTCATTGGTGAAATTTCACATGGTATTCAAACAAGATCTCATTTTAATTTTAGTCATTGGTGAAATTTCTCATACTGCTTTCTTGTCGGATTTTGAACCAAAAAGTATACAAGAAGCATGTGATAATGAATTTGGGTTGAATGCCATGTAAGATGAACTTAACCAATTTATGAGAAATGATTTATGAGATTTAGTTCCACAACCTCCTAATCATACTATAATTGGTACCAAATGGGTATTTAAAAATAAGTTAGATGAATCAGGACAAGTCGTTAGGAACAAGGCTAGATTAGTTGCTCAAGGATATAATCAAGAAGAAGGAATTGATTTTGATGAAACATATGCTCCTGTTGCCAGACTAGATCAATTATGTTTTTATTATCTTTTGCGCGTTTTATGAATTTCACACTCTTCCAAATGGATGTTAAAAGTGCTTTTTGGAATGGTTTTATTAAGGAAGATATTTATGTTAAGCAACCACCCGGTTTCGAACATGAACAATTCTCAAACCATGTTTTTAAATTGAAAAAAGATTTATATGGTCTTAAATAAGCACCTCGTGCTTGATTTGATCGCTTAAAAACTTTTATCTTAGAAACTGATTTTGAAATTGGTAAAGTAGATACTACCTTGTTTATTACGAAAATCAAGACCGATATTTTAATCATACAAATATATGTAGATGACATAATTTTTGGATCTACTAATAGTAATCTATGTCAAGAGTTTGCTAATACCATGAAAAATGAGTTTGAGATGAGTCACATGGGCGAACTCAATTATTTCCTTGGACTACAAATAAAACAGTCTCAAAATGGCATATTTATTAATTAAGAAAAATATGCTAAGGAATTACTCAAACGATTTGGCATGGATAGCACTAGTAGTTAGACCACACCTATGGATACTACTATTACACTTGACAAAGATGAATTAGGTAAGAGTGTCGATCAAAAGCTCTATCGAGGTATGATTGGCTCACTCTTATATATAACTGCTAGTAGATAAGATATTATGTTTAGCGTATGTTTGTGTACTAGATATCAGTCCAATCCTAAAAAATCTCACTTAAAAGCATTGAAACGAATTCTAAGATACATTAAAGGCACATCTGAATATGGTTTGTTTTATTCACGCACCAATAACTTTCAACTTTTGTCGTATAGTGATGCTGATTTTGCTGGTAGTAAAATTGATCGTAAAAGTACTAGTAGAACTTGTCACTTTTGGGGACATTCACTAATATCGTGGTGCAGTAAAAAGCAAAATTTGGTATCCCTATCAACTACAGAAGCTGAATATATTGCTGTAAGTTTAGCTTGTGCACGAATTTTATGGATAAAACAAACTTTATTAAATTATGGTGTTTCTTTCTCAAGACCTGTTAAAATGTGTGATAATACCAGTGCTATTAATGTATCTAAAAATCCGGTTCAACATTCACGTACGAAACATATTGATATTCGACATCATTTTCTACATGATCATGTGTTAAAGGGAGAAATCATATTGGATTTTATTTCTACAGATATAATTACCAAACCTCTTAAAGAAGACACTTTTATCAACTTTAGAAGAGAACTAGGCATTTTCTCATTTCATGACATTTCTTGAATTTTTTTTTATGTTTAAGTCGACTTATAATTGATTTCCAGTCGACTTATACAGTATTTTCGTTGTCTATATTTTTGACTGAATTTTGTGTTCTGGCCAGTCGACTGTCTTCAAAACGCAATCGAATGACAGTAGCTTTACCTAATTTTTGTTTGGCTTCATTGCTTTTGACTTAGTCAACTGATATAAAACCCAGTCGACTATCGCGACATCAAATTGACTTTCTGACTCTGAATTGTCACAGTATGAGGCTTCTATCTCTCTCTTTCTTTTACCCTCTATTCGATCTCGACCCTTCATTCAAACCCTCTTTCAATCACAGCCATTCACTTCTAGTAAAGATCCTAAACTCTTCTTCCCCCTTTTCACTTTTTACTTTTGCTCCCCGAACCTAAATCGGCTACTCTGGTTGCTGTTCTTGAAGATCTCTTCGTTGCTGCTCCTAACGTTGAGTTCTCAGTCCAGATTTGAATCCATTTGGAGTTTCTTGAGTCTTTTGTTTTTCGCTAGTTGTGGGTAATCATCTTTCAATCTCTCTCTCTTTTCAAAATTTTCTTGCTTTTCAATATGCCTAAACCCAAAAGATCTAGGGTTTCTAATGTTGAAGAAGAGCAATCTTCTCACAATTATCTATAGTACTTAAGGCACCCTACTCTTGTTGAGAAGTATTTTATCATTGCCAAATAATGATCTTTTCGGGTCGATTTGTTAATTTCCCCAACTTAGATAGATTTCTGATGGCCCCATTGTTTGAACAATGTGGTTTATTTGAACTTCTATCCATAGTCAATCAACCCTATTACTATCCCCAACTCATATATTTGTTTTATACAAATATAAAGGTTGCAACATCTGATGATGGTAATGAAATATTTTTCACTACAATGGTGAAAAATTTTCGAATGAAAATAACTGCTGAAAAATTAGGAAATATTTTGAATATCTCTAACGAAGGGTTAGATTTAGGGGAAATTGAAATGGATGATCAATCTATTTTTTCAAAAATCTTTTCGCCTAATCGAGGTCCTCCAATGACCAACAAATCGATTACTCGTCTAGTCAAGCTTGTTGCCCGCATATTGTCGTATAACATTATCCCTAAAACGGGTAGCTACAACCAATTTTCATTTGAATTGCAACAAGCGGTGTATGCCATCTTCGGCAACATCCAAATCAATTGGAGTCAAGTCATTTTCAATCGTCTCCATAAGACTCACACCTCTTTTCTTCCTTTTGGTGCACTACTTACCCATTTCTTTAACTTCTATCAAATTGATCTTGATTATGAGTCGAGTGTTGTTACTCGTTATGAATCTTTTGATTGTGCAAGTCTAGCACGTATGAAAATTCTTCACTCACCTCCTCAGTCTCCTCAAAGAAATCCACCTCCTATTCCTCTAGCTACTTCAATTCCTCGCCGGTCTTCTGCTTCTAGTTCGTCCTCTAGTTCTCGTCCTAGAGCTAATTTTTTTAATCCTGAGAGTCTTTACATGTCTGTTAATTATCTCATGGATCGTACCGATCGCATCTTAAGTCGACATGATTCTCTTGAGGCTAGCATTGCTAACCTCACTCAAATGTTTGTTAGGCAGTTTCCACAACCCCCTCCTGCCTCAAACAGTGATGATGAAGACGAACAAGACGATTGATGTATTTTTTGTTTTGTTTTTGTAATTTTGAAATTATGTTTTATGTTCTCATATTGTTCTATCTTCACTTTATGAAAAATGTAATTGACTTATCATGTATCCATGTTTTCTATTTATGCAATGTTGGTTTTTTATCTATGGTTTGTCTTTCCTCCTTATTTTTTGTTGATGACAAAGGGAGAGAAATATGGTTTTTTTTGTGCATGTGAATGTTTGTGCATGTTTTTTTTGTGTGCATGTGAATGTTTGTGCATGTTACTTTTTTGCATGTTATGTTATGTTGTTTTATTTCAAACTATTTTTGTGCATATTGTGCGTATTGTACTTTATTCAGGGGGAGCTTGTAACAATTGTATATCTTTTCAAATTTTGTGTGAGTATCATGATTTGTAAATTTAATGTCTATATTATTTTTAAGTTATTGTGTTGTCATCATCAAAAAGGGGGAGAATGTAGATTCTTGATTTTGATGACTACAACACAATAAACAATTGTTCTATATTACATATCTTTTGCAGTGTATCAAAAGTGTTCAAGGTCAATACCATGATGAAGCATTCAAAGCCAATACAATGTGATGAAGCTTTCAAAAGTATTTGCTCTAGCCACAAAAGCAAGATCAAGCCACAAAGACTCAAGTTCATGTTCAAGACTTTCAAGAGCTTTCAATTCAAGACTTTCAAGTGCTTCAAGTAATTAGCTACATTGAACAAATGTCTTGTAATATTGTTTGTATTATTTGTGAGTCTTATAATCTTGTAAAAGCCTTGTCATACACACACTCACACATTCCGTACATAAAGAAAATATTTTACAAAATCAAAATGTCAAAACAAAGCTTGTATAAGTTCAGATGATTGAGTACCAGTCGACTTACTCTTTGAAGCAGTCGACTGTTAGAGTACGAAACTGACTAAACTCACTCAAGCTCTGACCAGTCGCCTCATATGGAAAACCAGTCGGCTGTTCAAGCAGTTTTTACAGTTTTCTAGATTTAAAACTTGTTTTTCAAATTCAAACTTTTACTGCCGTTGTATGGCAGTTGGGATACTATTTCTCAATGTCTAAGAGAATCTAACTCTATAAAAAGAGTATAGATTTCAATTGGAAAAGGTTACTAAACTTTTGATTCAAGTCTTTTGCTTTTGAGAAGAAAAGAACAAGTTTAAAATCATATACTTTCTTTAAGACCTGGTTCTCTGATTTTCAGTCTTGTATATCATTGAATTCGTTCTAGATTGATGTCAGAAGTCGACCTATAGCCAATATACAAAAAGCACTTTCACATAAAAGGCATTAGGTTGTTGTAAATCTCTTTTTGTTGTTGTTTCACTCTCAGGTTTTGAGAGTGGTCCTCTCGGTTGAAGAGTAGGACTCTTGGTTAAGAGTCGGTTTCACTCTAGGGTGAAGAGTGAGTTTTGCTCTCTAGTGGTGAGAGAGGTCTACGGATTTGACATAGTTGTTGTCAAAGGCCGTAGAGTATTCTTGTATTTTTTTCAAGAATAATAGAAAATCTCAAGTGGGTTCCTTGGGGACTGGATGCAGATCGGGAGGACCGAACCAGGATACATCATGGTGTTTTCTGTGTTGACTCTCTGTGGTTGTATCTCTAAACTTGCTTTTTTAATTTCTTTGAGTTTCTTGTGTAAATTGAGTCTGGTCAGTCGGCTGCTTTACTCTCCAAGTTGACTTAACAGACTTGTAACTCTTCAGTTAAATTACTCTTCTTATCTGACGCTTCAGTCAACTGCCTTCTATTTTCAGTCGACTTAACAGTGCGAAAAGTTCAATTTATTGATTAATTTTTATACAACACTATTCACCCCCTTCTCCAGTGTTATTTGCCTTGCATACAGGATCCAACAGAATCATGTAATTTTAGTTTGTGGTTTGAAAGATATAATTTTCCTAAGTTCTAGACTGAACCAGTCCTAATAGAAGACCTTGTTTTGTTAAGTGAATTAATTTTCCTGTCTGTACATTGATGAAAATAGGGGTTTTAGAGTGCTTTAATGGATGAATTTAATGATGTGATCAACTAGAAAGTTGTAGTAGACACACATAGCTTTCCTTAAAACCTAGGGTCATGTGATTCCGATAAGTAAGTGAATTGTTTTGCTTATTGTAAGATACAACCAGAATCATGAAGTCTGCTGTTTGGATGAGCACATCTGATGGAAACAAGAGTTTTATAATACTTTAATTGTAACCCCTATTTCCACAAATACGTATTTCCATGAATATTTTTCTGTTTCTCGATATTTATAAAATTGTTATTGTTAAATTCGTTTTGAGTTTCTTTGTTAAAACAATTTTCTAAACAATAATTATAATTAGGTCGAATAAACTTTTGTTTCCATTTTTACTTGATCAACTATTTGCATTTTAACCCTCAGAAATATTATTATTGTTTCGACTATTTCAACGAATTCCTATTTTTATATATTGATATTATTATTCTGACGATTGCTATTATTATTGATAGTCTTTTATTCTTATTGATTGATTGATATTACTATTATTATTATTTTGTTGACCTGGTTATTTTAGGGTACTTATGGCTATGGTGATTATTATTATTGATTATTAAAAACCAATCCCTTCTTATTTGATAATTGTGTCTATATTGTCTCAAATAATTTATGTAACACAAATTATATTTTTATCACATATTTTATTCCTTGTATTTGAATTTATGTTGATCAATTGTATTATATACAATGTATTTTATTTTATTGGATCAATACCTGTTACCGCTAAATCTAGTGTGGGGTTAAACAGATAAAATTTGTAGATTCGTGAAAAACCTGAATAGCAAACCTCTAACCTGTTCCGCCGAGGTTTGACCATTGACTCCTGCCTTACACCTGCAAAAAGTGCGAAACACCGGGGTTGATCCCGGCGACGCACCCTCCGACGCTCAAGTCAGTAACCAGAAATGATTATGAAAGAGCGTAAATTAGAAAAGTATTGATTACCTCTCAATGGAGATGGATGGGGGGTATTTATAGGCATCTTGGGGACTGGATTAGGAATGTAATCCCCGTGATTAGATAAGGAATATTCTCCTAGTAATCAGATAAGGAATGTAATCCCTAATTCCCAGTGAAAAGATAGATGTGAATCAGGGCCGTTGATTAAGATCTAATCAGGGACCTTGATTGTATCTTGCTGGATCGGGTGTGCAGCGGGTTGGAACCCGTACCCAGTTGACGTGGATCCGTTCATGGGTTATTGGGCTTTGAATAAAGACTCAGTTCCCATTTCAGACCCGTTGGTAGGTGAAATTACCGTTTTACCCCTGAGCTTTAAGATTCGTGTCCGATGTGAACGGTCCCGATTTAATCCTATTTTTAGCCATATCACGAGCCCCCCACTCCCGAAGACTGAGTTTGATCAGCCTTTGAGGAGTAGTTTTACTGTTCTAATGGCGTACGGAATTTTATCGGTGTTCTTAAGGGAGTTTGGATCTTGTTCGGGGGTGTAACGGTGTTATTCTGGGCTTGTAAAATACCCAAAAATATCCTCAGAATTTTCTGGATTTTTGGTGATTTTTCCAGATTTTTCTGAATTTTTTCTCATTTTTTTGAATTTTTTATTCATTTTCCGAATTAAATAATTAATTATCGAAAATATTAAATATTTATTATAATTAAATAATTATATTTTTCAGAATTTTAAAATAATTTTTCTGAATTTATAATTATTTTTAGAATTTTTATTTATTTTTTTTCGATTTTTAAATATTTTTTCGGATTTTTTTAAATAACTAAAATAAATAAATAAACAAATAAATAAATAAATAAAATATTACCTGGACACGTGGCGTGATCGCGTGCGTTGATCACGATCAAGCGAGCGCGCATCGGGAGGAGGAAGAAGAGGCCATTTTTTTTGGTGTAACAAGGTCGGTTCCATGAACGCTCGGCAAAAAGTGGCCGAAGTCCACGTGGGCGACACGTGGCAGTCAAAGTTTGACTTTTTTCCCTTCCCCCTTTTTTTTTTTCGCGCTGCTGTTCTTTCTTCTTCTCTCCTTCGTTTCTTTCTCTTCCGCTCTCTGCTTCTTCTTTCTTTTCCTTCGTCTTCTCCGTTTTTGAAGCGCCAGCGGTTCAAAGTGGAGATCGATGGGGGGAGCTCGAGGTGCCCGCGATAGTTCAGCGAGGGAGCTTGATGAGGAAGTAGACGAGAGGTCGGAGTAAGGAACTCGACGACGTGGTAGATGGAGGGGTTCGTCGTTAGAGCTCGGCAATGGAGGAGATCGACGAGTGAGCTTCACGACTTTGATAGTGGGGGACCTCGACTGCTGTGGCTAAGAGATCGACGGAGCTCGGCAGCGACGATGTGGAGTTCGAGCTTCGGCCATGGGAGAGCTCGGCGAGGAGATGGCTCGTTGAGTTGACGACGGGCTAGGAGCTTCGGCAGCGAAGACGACTCGAGCTCGGAAATAGGCCATGGTGGTGGAGGAGTGCCTGAACTCAGTGGAGAGGTGATGGGTTTGAGCTCGGCAATGGAAGGAGCAGACGAACGACTGAGCTCGATGACGGCGTGGAAGTGAAGCTCGGCCATGGAGTTGGCGAACTCGTCGTTGAGGAGGTTGACGATGTTGGAGCTCGAAGCAGTGGAGAACTCGGCATTTGGAGTTGGAGCGGAGCTTGATGAAGGAGGCAGTCGGCGAGGTCGAGTTCGCGCGAAGATGGGTTCGGCGGAGCCCGAGGTTGAAGGAGGTGGCTTCGTTGGAAGTGACTGACGAAGCTCTTCGTTGGAGCATGCAGCGAAGGCGAGCTCGCCGTCGGAGCTTGGCGCTGTGGTGAGCTCGCGAAGGGGTCCGCTCGACACAGTGGTGAACGTTCGAGCTCGTCGATGTGTTGGGTTTTGGAGCTCGACATTGCGGATGTCAACGCTTCGGAGCTTGGTGACGGACCCCGTCGGAGGTAGAGCTCGATGTAGGTGAGCTCGGCGTCTTGGAGCTGAGCTGTTGGAGGAGGAGCTCGGCGTCTTGGAGCTGAGCCGTTGGAGGAGCTCGGCGAGCTAGGGAGAGCTTGGTCGAGGAGAGCTCGTCGGAGGTGGTGTTCAGAGCTTCGACGACGAAGGCATCTCGGGAAGGAGATGGGCCGAGCTCGGCGATGGGGGAGTGGAGCTCTCCCGTGGGTTCGTCGAGGATGGAGCCCTGCGATGACTTCTGGAGCTCGGTGGAGAGTGAAGCTGGCGATGGAGGCGTTCGGCCATGGCGGTGGAGCTCGGCATGTGTTGGGTTTGGCTCGACGTTACGCCCGGAGCCCGCTCGAGGAGCTTGGAGGAATGGTGCCCGGCCATCGATTCGATGGTGACGGAGCTTGCGAAGTGGAGGGCTCGGCGACGAAGCTTGGAATGAATGGAGCTCGGCCATGGGTTCGATGGAGACGGAGCTCGCGTAGTTCGGAGCTCGTCGAGGCGGTGCTGGAGCTCGCTGCTTCGGAGCTTGGTGACGGAGCTCGGCGACGTCGGGAGCTCGTGAAGGTGGCGTTGGATTTGGAAACTCGACGACGAAGCTAGAAGGCGGAAGAGGCTCGTCGGAAGTTGGCGACGAAGGGGTGAGTTCGGCATTGACGATGGCCACGGCGGAGCTCGCTCGAGGCGGGAGCTCGACGGAGCTTGACTGCGATCAGAGCTCGCGCCGTGGTGGAGACCGGTGATGGCGAGGTCGAGCTTGCGCGAAGGTGGGTTCGGCGGAGCTCGACGTTTGAAGGAGGCGGCTTCATTTTTTGGTTTTTGCTTGGGTTTTGGCGCCAAAATGGCTGAAGAAGAAGGGGGAGAGAACGGGTTTGGCTTTGGATCCTTAACGGGTCTGAACTCGACCCATTAGCCCCCCTTTCTTCTTCTTTTTTTTTTTTTTTAAATGGTCGGTGTCGAGAACGCTCGGCAGCTGGTGCCGAACTCAACTGGTGCCGAACTGAAGCCCGTAAAACGGTCGGTGTCAAGAACGCTCGGCAGCGGGTGCCGAACTCCATTGGTGCCGAACTCAAGCCCGTAAAACGGTCGGTGTCAAGAACGCTCGGAAGCGGGTGCCGAACTGAATTGGTGCCGAACTCAAGCCCGTAAAACGGTCGGTGTCAAGAACGCTCGGCAGCGGGTGCCGAACTCAAGCCCGTAAAACGGTCGGTGTCAAGAATGCTCGGCAGCGGGTGCCGAACTCAATTGGTGTCGAACTCAAGCCCGTAAAACGGTCGGTGTCAAGAACGCTCGGCAGCGGGTGCCGAACTCAACTGGTGCCAAACTCAAGCCCGTAAAACGGTCGGTGTCAAGAACGCTCGGCAGCGGGTGCCGAACTCAACTGGTGCCGAACTCAAGCCCGTAAAACGGTCGGTGTCAAGAACGCTCGGCACTTGGTGCCGGACTCCATTTTTCCCCCGTAACGAGGTCGGTTTCGAGAATGCTCGGCAGCTGGTGCCGAACTCGATTTTTTCCCCATAACAAGGTCGGTTCCGAGAACGCTCGGCAGCTGGTGCCGAACTCGATTTTTCCCCCGTAACGAGGTTGGTTCCGAGAACGCTCGGCAGCTGGTGCCGAACTCGATTTTTCCCCCGTAACGAGGTCGGTTTCGAGAACACTCGGCAGCTGGTGCCGAAGCCCAATTTTTCCATGAAGAGTTCTTCTCGATGTTCCCGGTGCTGCGGAGGTCAGCTCGGGGCGTGCGACCCCTTGTTTCGAAGCTAATTCGAAGATCTACAACTTCTCTTCAGGAGTGAGATGAAGATTCACCCTCCTTCATGGTCAAAATAGCCAGAGAATATCCTTGTATACATGAGGTTGAGGAGAGTTTTCGATGTTCCCGGTGCTACGGAGGTCGGCTGGGGGCATGCGACCCCTTGTTTCGAAGCTAATTCGAAGATCTACAACTTCTCTTTAGGAGTGAGATGAAGATTCACCCTCCTTCATGGTCAAAATAGCCCCGCAACATCCTTGTATTCATGAGGTTGAGGAGAGTTTTGGTTTTTGGGGATTTTTGAAGAAGGGCTCCACTCCTAGGGGCGGAGAAGATGTGCTGGGAAGACCCACGTAAGAGCCATGGGAAGACCCACTCTTTGAGGTTAGCAGAGCGAAGAGCTTGGCTCTAGGAGAGAGCCGTTTGGGAGACGAGTGTGAGGAGGAACTCTAGGAAAGAGTTGTGAGCTCCGAACTCGTTGAGAAGGGGTCTGCGTCGAAGGCAAGCGGAGCGAAGAGCTTGACTCTGGGGGAACCGTTTGGGAGACGAGTTTGAGGAGCGACCCAAGGAGAGAGTTGTGAGCTCTGAACTTGTTGTTTAAGAGAGGTTATCAACGGTTGTGGGAGCAATTCCGAATGGCGAACCACTTCTTACCCGCTTATGAGGGAGTAATTTGAAGCAGAATCGAGCCAAGTGTTGGACTCCGGAACCATCGTTTGGTTTGTTCAACGGTTGTGGGACCAATTCCGAATGGCGAACCACTTCTAACTCGCTTAGAAGCGAACTTGCGAAGTAGAATCGAGCCAAGTGTTGGACTGCGAACCATCGGTAGAATAGTTCAACGGTTGTGGGAGCAATTCCGAATGGCGAACCACTTCTAACCCGCTTAAGAGCAAGTTATTCGAAGGAGAATCGAACCAAGTGTTGGAATCCGAACCATCGTTAGATTAGTTCAACGGCTGTAGGAGCAATTTCGAATGGCAAACCACTTCTAACCCGCTTAAGAGCAAGTTATTCGAAGCAGAATCGAACCAAGTGTTGGACTCCGGAACCATCGTTAGAGTTATTCAACGGCTGTGGGAGCAATTCCGAATGGCGAACCACTTCTAACCTGCTCAAGAGCAAGTTATTCGAAGCAGAATCGAACCAAGTGTTGGACTCCGAACCATCGTTAGATTAGTTCAACGGCTGTAGGAGCAATTCCGAATGGTGAACCACTTCTAACCCGCTTAAGAGCAAGTTATTCGAAGCAGAATCGAACCAAGTGTTGGACTCCGGAACCATCGTTAAGGCTTAGTGAGTTGCGGGAGGAGCCATGTAGAAGAAGCTGGATTCCGAAATCACCATTTAACGAGTCGTGACTCGGAGAGATTGAGATGAAGCAAGAGCAACAATTTCCAATGAAAAAACGTAAAGTTTTATTGAAATAAACTAAGTGGCTGCTTCAATAGGTTGAGCCATTATTACATACTATTGGCCGGGTTACAAGCATCGGCCTTATTGAAAATCAAAATTCTACTTCTATAATAAGGTGAAGACCTCTTGGGAGGAGCTGGGAGGTTCTGAGTCTTGAAGCTCAGCGAGCCTTTCTGTTCGTTTGTTGATTCCTCAAAGGGGGGAAGCTAGGCCCCATCTTTTTAGATGAACTTGGTCAGGTGTCCCCACTGTACGAGTTCTTCGATCTCCTCCTTGAGAGCCCGACAATCATCCGTGTCGTGGCCGTGGTCCCTGTGAAAGCGGCACCACTTATCTTTGTCCCTCTTCTTGCCAGGGGTATTCATTCTAGGGGGAGCGCGGAGTAGTCCTTCCTTGTCTACTTCCATAAGAACTTCTGATATATTGGCAATGAGGGGGGTGAACTTCTTAAAACGAGGAGTTGGGCGGCGCTGGCTATTGCCATCCTTCTGGGATTTTTGGGACCCCTCTTCGCTTGTGCTCTTCCATTTGTTCCTGGAAGATGTCTCCTCAAGAGTAGGGGGGTTGAGAGCCTCTTCGGCCCGAATGTACTTTTCACACCTGAGAAGGAGGTCGGCAAAGTTCTGTGGAGGCTTCTTAGCAAGAGAGGAACGGAGGCTGGAATTGAAGACATTGGATTGGAAGGCGGCCGTTGCGACGGATTGGTCAAGGGAAGCTATAGACCTGGCTTCAGCTGTGAACCTCTTCACATAGTCTCTCAACTCCTCACCCTTCTTCTGGTTAAGGTAGAGTAGCGAAATGCTGGTCTTTTCAGTTCGGCGACTACTCACAAAGTGGGCGACGAAGAGGGTCTCGAACTGTTCGAATGAGAATATCGAGGATGGGGCAAGGCGAGAGTACCATTCTTGAGCCGGACCCTTGAGAGTTGCGGGGAAGGTCTTGCATAGCAGGGCATCGGAAGCTTGGTGGATGAGCATGAGAGTCTTGAAGCTCTCAATGTGGTCAACGGGGTCAGTTTCCCCGGAGTAGGTCTCGAATTGAGGAGTTTTAAAGCCGATTGGCACAGGCGCATCCATTATGGTTCGGGAAAAAGGAGGTCGGCTTGGACGGAGGGTCCTTCCTCTAAACTCCTCTTCTTGGTGCAACTGACCCAAGCGCCTCTCCACCTCATGGAGGCAGCGATATACAGCGTCATCCTTTCGACGGTAATCAGGAGAGCCTCTAGATTCGTCTTCGTAGGAGGGAGAGCGGGGGCTACGACGTCGGTAGCTCCTGGAACGGCGAGGACTTGGTATGTAGCGGGGGTTGCTAGGAGCTTGTGGAGGAGTTAGGGACCGCTCGTGAGGATTCCGGACCGGAGGTGGTGAGGGAATCTTTGGAGCATGGGCGTTGGGGCGAAGATTGAGAGCCTGTAGGACGGTCGCTTGGAACTGCTGGAACTCGGCACGGGTGATTGGTGCCTCATCGTTCCTAGGTTGTTGCCGACCCACAGGGGAGTGTGGTCTTCTTCTGTGATGCTCGGGGAATTCTCTCCGCCCTCCTCGGATAGGAGACCTTCTGTGTACTCGGTGGTGGGGAGATCGTTCATCCGGACGGCGTTGGCGGGAGGTTCCCTCTCGGGCCCGCTTTTCATCCAGACGGTGACGAAGATCCACGTCCTTCTGCCGATTTGGGACTTGTTGTTGGAAGTCAGAAGCTCGGGGATTATGGGAGGCCATAGAATCCGAAGAGGCATTGTGCATGGAGACGCGGTCTTGGTGGAGAGGTTGCTTCATGCGGGAGCCCCCCGCACCGGCATTCTGAGGACCGGTGGGACCCTTGGGGGGTTGCTGATTCTGAAGAGGAGGCTGATCTTGTTGAAGAGGGTCCTCCACTTGAAGCAGGAGTTGTCCCTGCTGCGGAGCGGGTTGGATGGGGACTACCTCTTGCTGATCGGCGGGGTTGGGCCCACGGTTGGACCCTCTGGACCTGACTTTTCTCGGAGGCATGGCTGGAGAAGATCGGACCAACGGGAAGAGGAGGGGCTGCTATTCGTATGGGTTCCCACAGACGGCGCCAATCTGTTACCGCTAAATCTGGTGTGGGGGTAAACAGATAGAATTTGTGGATTCGTGAAAAACCTGAATAGCAAACCTCTAACCTGTTCCGCCGAGGTTTGACCGTTGACTCCTGCCGTACACCTGCAAAAAGTGCGAGACACCGGGGTTGATCCCGGCGACGCACCCTCCGACGCTCAAGTCAGTAACCAGAAATGATTATGAAAGAGCGTAAATTGGAAAAGTATTGATTACCTCTCAATGGAGATGGATGGGGGGTATTTATAGGCGTCTTGGGGACTGGATTAGGAATGTAATCCCCGTGATTAGATAAGGAATATTCTCCTAGTAATCAGATAAGGAATGTAATCCCTAATTCCCAGTGAAAAGATAGATGTGAATCAGGACCGTTGATTAAGATCTAATCAGGGACCTTGATTGTATCTTGCTGGATCGGGTGTGCAGCGGGTTGGAACCCGTACCCAGTTGACGTGGATCCGTTCATGGGTTATTGGGCTTTGAATAAAGACCCAGTTCCCATTTCAGACCCGTTTGTAGGTGAAATTACCGTTTTACCCCTGAGCTTTAAGATTCGTGTCCGATGTGAACGGTCCCGATTTAATCCTATTTTTAGCCATATCAATACCCAAATACCCATTATCCTATTTCCCCCCTATAAATACTCTAATCTTCTATTAATAAACCCTAATCCTATTATTATACCCTAGCCGTCATTTCCGTAACCCTAGTTTCCTGAGAAGCCCCTCCCACTACGGTTCATCCCCCCGCCTCGTCTCTCTCTCCCTCTCCCTGTTTCGACCCAAACCAACCCATCGCCCCTCCGATCACCCTCCATCGTCATCACCACCTCGCCCTCGTCACCCTAGCCCCGTCGTCATCCCCTGTCCCCTCGCCATTGCCGCTTCGCCATTAACCCATCACCATCCACCGAAACCCATCAACCCATCTTTGCCTCGTCGCCATCTCGTCCTAGCCTCTACCATCCTGTGCTCTGATCATCTCCCCGTTCACCCCTCGCATCCACCGAGACCCCTTCACCCTCTTCGTCGTCGTCGAGCGCCCGAAGCCCTGCCTTCTCCGCTCCTCTATTTTTAGCACGAAACCGAGCTGCACTCGTCCCCGCCGTCCCGTGATCGCTGTGTCGCTCCTCGACCACCATGCCTCCGTTGCCACTGTCGCAGCCCTCTTCGCAGCTGTTGCCAGCCATTGCCGTGGATGCCATCCTCACTCCCGCACTCTCTCTCTCTCTTTCGAAGTGAGGAAGAAGAAGAGTAGGGATTGGCTGATTCTGGTGTTTGGTGTTTTGGGTGTAGCAGATCCCGATCCCTGTAATGCTATTTTGTGCTCTGGTTACTGTCTTGTTGATCTGCTATTTGGTCGCTGTTTGTGTGCTTTGTGTTCGCTGTTTTGCACGTGACTTGCACGTGTTTTGGGATCGTCGCCCGGGATTTCGATCCCGTTATTCTGTATTATTTGAATTAAACGTCTCACAGGTAAGTCTCTTCTTGAACTAGCATTTTATTCTGTTCAAGATTAATTGATCTCTTGCAAGTAGATCCCGTCCATTTGTTATCATACTGCTTTGACAATTCCGTTAAGTTTATCGAGGGTTTACACGAGCTAACTCGACATACTCTTAACATCGTGCCATCTTTTTGATCTAAAACCTAGTTCCCATTGTTTCATGCATATGCATATTTAAATAACTAGATTCATGCATAGGACTACTTGATAAGTTGGACGTGTTAAATTGTATGTGCTAGATTGAAGTTGATCGATGAATTGATACCATGCCTGTGATAATTGTATCTTAAACTTAGAAATTTGCATGTTGACACCTAGGATCACTTTGATTACCAATTTGCATGCTACATGTGATCGTATAATTTATTTGTTGCCATTTTATGTTAAAACAATTTCTGGACTGCTAGTTGTTTCATTTTGAATCAAATTTTCAACCATGCTAATGTCATAATTTGAAATAACTTGATGAATGTAAATTATAGCCCTGGATGTCTAGTTCACTTTCCCTTTTTGCGGATTTGAATTCCGATGTGTAAATTTCTAGATATCATCATTTTAGTACAGCCATGTAAGAAATTCCAGATTCACAAATGCATGCGTATCCTGCTGTTTCTTAATTTAATTGACCATGTTAACAGTAAAGGAAAAATATGAAATAAATCCAGCTGAACCTAGACACATGTAGGAATCGCCCAGAATTTTTATAGATTTATTTGATGAGTTCTCTGACCTGAAATAAATAGTTGAACACAACTTGCTACATGCTGCCTGAACATAAAACCTGAATAGAATAGAGTTTTCACCCTAGTTTCTGTATCTTTTATATGCCTTAATTATATTCGCTGGAACCGTGTGGAAGTCTACTTTCTAGGCCTTCCGAAGGATTCAGGTTTGCTATTTTGTAGTGGTTGTAATCCATGTTTTAGTACAGCAAGGTCTTGCTGTCCTGATTATGGAATTTTGTGTAAATGACCTGTTTGCTTCATGATTTGTCCGTAACGCATAGAATTAGACACACTTAGTATTACATAACATTGACACCTTCTTGCATGCTCACATAGGATGAAAATAAACTAATAACAAGCCAGGGTATTATGGATAGACTTGGTAGTGAACGATCGGAAAATGTACTCGGTAAAGGCCTTCTCGTTATCTCGTTATCACGTTATCTCTTTATCTTGTTATCATGTTATCTAGTTACGCCGAGTACACGATCCTTGAATTCACCATCAGTCTAAAACGTTCACTGCGTGTTTGTGCCGAACCTGTGGAATGGGACGCAATAGTACGTGTACTAGATAGATTAATAAAATACTTAATAACATGCATCTCATGCTTGATCTTGACTTAACATCACTCATTACATGCGTGATTATTGTACACCTTTGATATTATTGCCTGCTCTTTGCTTTGTTCTTTGACTTTGACCGTGTCCCTTTTTCTTTGATATTCATGCTTTTCCTTATCCTCTGGTTTCTCTACTTGCTGCCCACGACTTGCTCTAAGGGCACTCTTTTCTTTCTTTTTAGATCAAGTATTAACATGTACCGAATGAGCAATATCAGAAGAACTTGGTGAGCAAACTCTCTGAAGATCGGAGCTGGACTTTAGACTACTTAGCTATCTTTTGTTATTTGCTTATTGTATTTCTTTTTATCTTACTTTGTATTCTTGGGATTAATGACCCGAAGTTTGTTTTATCCTAGATTTTGGGTTATTATTTAGTGAATTTATTTCATGATTATTTTGGAGTTTATTCTTTGTTTATGTGATTATATTCTTCCCGCGTGGTTGTTTTCTCCTGTATATTGTTGAGTTAGACTGGTACAGCTTATGGATGTTGTATAATCATTCGCTGGGCCTTCGTTACGTGCACATATTTCCGTATTTTGGGAAGCAGGATCTGACAGGTTTTTAGTAGTATCAAAGCCCAGGGTTGAGTAATATACCAGTCAAACATGACTAACTTTACGGAGGTCTGGTCTTGATTGATATATTAGTCAAGTTTGGCTCAAGCTAGGTTAACTAAATAATATGCGCGCCACGTTGATCACATGAAAGTGTAATAACTTTAATATAATCTGGATATTAATCCTATTCGATCCACATCTGACTCCTTTGCATTCAGTCCTTTGATTCCTTATTTCCTTCCGTCCCTTGCAGTTATCCTCTTCTTTGGCTCTCTGCTGGGTATAATTTTATTCTTTTGTGCCAATATTCCTTTGATTCTGAAGTTGTCCATTCTTTTCTTCCCACTTGGTTCGTCGATCGGCATCGGTGGATCTTCAATGACATGTTAGAGGCTTGTTTAATTCCTACGTTACTATATATTTTTATGATATATTTATTATGTAAATTTGCTACGCTGCATATTTATTTTCTCATTCACATTTGCATTGTGTTCATGCATGTATTTCATTCTATTTTTCTCCCTACTTTTATAAATTATTTTCACTATTACTATTTCGTACTATTGTGTTTGATATTTATAATCTATACATCTATTTTGATATTCCATTGTGTGACTTTCAACTCTATTTCTTACCTTTATACTATTTTATATCACAAATTTCAAAACATAACATCATACTTAAATTAAATGTCTCATATCCCTGTGCATATAGAAGGTTACATCTTCCATTTCACCATTTCGGTGCAACCTAATGTCGAGATGGTAAATATGCAACTCGATGTCAATGGAGGCAAATTGTAATTGGATATCGGGGAGGCAAAATGTGCAACCGAATATCCAGACGGCAACCTACAACCTGACGTCGTGAAGGCAAACTTGCAACTTGATGTTAAGGATGGAAGATTTTCTAGCTATTTGCTAATTGATATTTCAAGACTCTTTATTTATATAATAAATCTAATGGTAAAGAAATATTTTCTTTATGACATTTTGTTTATACAATTACACTTTATATTTCCATACAATTTGAACTAGTATATTTGAATTTACTATATTTTGTGTTTACAAATTCATTTTCTCCTACATAATTTTTCTCTTTAAAATTATTTTTCCCGAATACTTTCTATATTTCGATTATTATTTGTTATATTTATTTTGGATCTTCTATAAAAAAGTTTCTCAACAAAGATTTTGTTATTTCGAATAATGGTGCATTTTGACTTCACTTCCATTTTTGATTGACTATATATATATATTCTTGTTGGTTTATTTAGTTGATAAGCCAAATTCTTATTTTGTTGTATAAAATTATTGTTGCTACTATTATTATTATTGCTATTGTTTCCGTTACTAATATTGGTATTGTTATTATTATTGTTATTACTATTGCTGTTATTATTATTGTTTCTATTATCTTTATTGTTATTATTTTTATTATATTGTTACTGTTTATTTTATTATTTTTGATATTATTATTATTATTGCTATTATCATTATTATTATTATTGCTATTATCATTATTATTATTATTATTATTGCACTGTTTTCATGAATATGTTGAATCCTATTCTGTTATGCATGTATTATCATTATTATCAGTATTGTAAATATTTTTATGTTATTTTTATTATTAGTATGATTATGGTAATTTTTATTACTGTTATGATTATTATTGTTATTGTTATTATTATTTCTATTATCATTGTTATTATAATTTATATTATCATTGTTATTATTATTTTTAATATTATTGTTATTATCATTTTTATTATTAATTGTTATTATTATTTATTATCATTATTATTGTTATTATTATTTTTATTATTGTTATTATTATTCTATTATTATTGATATTATTATTATTGATATTTGTTGTTATCATTATTTTTGTTAAAGCCATTAATTTTGATCTATAAGATATCATTTAATTATTTAGATTGAAGGTCAACTTTGTATTCATTTTGCATTATTACATATATCTATCTTGAGCTCATACTCTCTTTGATCCTGGTGTCTCATTCTCGTCTTCCTGTTCGGTTCGTCGATTGGTGTCCTGTGGCCTACAGCGACACGTATGTTGCTTGGGACATCCCCATCGAGGTAGCGTAGCGGAAGCGTGGTGGGCCCATAACCCATAGGTCCCAGGATTCTCTTGTTGTTTCTCCTTCCCTGCATTGGTTGTTTCACTCTTTCCCTTGCATTCATCCTCATTCGTTGACTCATTTGCTTGGTCTAACTCTTCCTTGTCCATCATTCTTCGACTCCAGCTTTATCTATTTCTTCATCTCTTTTCTTGCTATCTTGCAAGTCTTGTGTTGGTTCTTACCCTTTGATACTGTTTATTCTTTTTCATACATTCCATTTGACCTCATTGTTATCCACTTCCCTTTTTCTGGTGTTGCCACTGTTTTTTTCTTTTCCCTTTAACTCTCTGTTTTGTCACCCTAGTTTGTTTTGCCTTGTCCTATATACCGCCTAAGCAAATTTCGAGGACGAAATTTTGTTGTAAGGTGGGTAGGATTTGTAACCCCTATTTCCACAAATACATATTTCCATGAGTATTTTTTTGTATCTCGATATTTTTAAAATTGTTATTGATAAATTCGTTTTGAGTTTCTTTGTTAAAGCAATTTTCTAAACAATAATTATAATTAGGTCGAATAAACTTTGTTTCCATTTTTACTTGATCAACTATTTGCATTTTAACCCGCAGAAATATTATTATTATTCCGACTATTTCTACGAATTCCTATTTTTATATATTGATATTATTATTCTAACGATTGCAATTATTATTGATAGTCTTTTATTCTTATTGATTGATTGATATTACTATTATTATTATTTTGTTGACATGGCTATTTTAGGGTACTTATGGCTATGGTGATTATTATTATTGATTATTAAAAACCAATCCCTTCTTATTTGATAATTGTGTTTATAATTGTCTCAAATAATTTATGTAACACAAATAATATTTTTCACACATATCTTATTCCTTGTATTTGGATTTAGGTTGATCAATTGTATTATATACAATGTATTTTATTTTATTGGATCTATACCCAAATACCCAATATCCTATTTCCCCCTATAAATACTCTAATCTTCTATTAATAAACCCTAATCCTATTATTATACCCTAGCCGTCATTTCCCTAACCCTAGTTTCCTGTGAAGCCCCTCCCGCTACTGTTCATCCCTACCCCTGCCCCGTCTCTCTCTTCCACTCCCTGTTTCCACCCAAACCAACCCATCGCCCCTCTGATCGCCCTCCATTGTCATCACCACCTCGCCCTCGTCACCCTAGCCCCATCGTCATCCACTGTCCCCTCGCCATTGCCGCTTCGCCATTAACCTGTTGCCATCCACCGAAACCCATCAACCTATCTTCGCCTCATCGCCTTCTCGTCCTCACCTCTGCCATCCTGTGCTCCGATCATCTCCCCGTTCACCCCTCCCGTCCACTGCAGAACCCTTCGCCCTCTCATCGTCGTCGAGCGGCCAAAGCCCCGCCTTCTCCGCATCTCTGTTTTCAGCGCGAAACAGAGCTGCGCTCGTCCCCGCCGTCCCGTGATCGCTGTGTCGCTCCTCGACAGCGCCTCTGTCACCACCATCGCAGCCCTCGCCGCAGTTGTCGCCAGCTGTCGCCGTGGCCGCCATCCTCACTCCCGCGCTCTCTCTCTTTCTATCGATGTGATGAAGAAGAAGAGTAGGGATTGGCCAATTCCGGTGTTTGGTGTTTTGGGTGTAGCAGATTTCGATCCCTGTGTTGCTGTTTTGTGCTCTGGTTACTGTCTTGCTGATCCGCTGTTTGGTCGCGATTTGTGTGCTTCGTGTTCGCTGTTTTGCACGTGACTCGCACGTGTATTGGGATCGTCGCCCGGGATTCCGATCCCGTTATTCTATATTATTCGAATTAACCGTCTCATAGGCAAGTCTCTTCTAGAACTAGCCCTTTATATTGTTCAAGATTAATTGATCTCTTGCAAGTAGATCCCGTCCATTTGTTATCATACTGCTTTGACAATTCCGTTAAGTTTATCGAGGGTTTACACGAGCTAACCCGACATACTCTTAACATCGTGCCGTCTTTTTGATCTAAAACCTAGTCCTCATTGTTTCATGCATATGCACATTTAAATAACTAGATTCATGCATAGGACTACTTGATAAGTTGGACGTGTTAAATTGTATGTGCTAGATTGAAGTTGATCGATGAATTGATACCATGCCTATGATAATTGTATCTTAAACTTAGAAATTTGCATGTTGACACCTAGGATCACTTTGATTACCAATTTGCATGCTACATGTGATCGTATAATTTATTTGTTGCCATTTTATGTTAAAACAATTTCTGGACTGCTAGTTGTTTCATTTTGAATCAGATTTTCAACCATGCTAATATCATAATGAAATAACTTGCTGAACATAAATTGTAGCCCTGGATGTGTAGTTCACTTTCTTTTTTAGCGAATTTGAATTATGATGTGTAACCTGCTAGATATCATCATTTTAGTACAGCCATGTTAGAAATTTCAGATTAACAAATGCATGCGTATCCTGCTGTTTCATAATTTAATTGAACATGCTAACAGTAAAAGAAAAATCTGAAATAAATCTAGCTGAACCTAGACACATGTAGGAATCACCCAGAATTTTTATAGATTTATTTGATGAGTTCTCTGACCTGAAACAAATAGTTGAACACAACTTACTTGATGTTGTCTGAACATAAAACCTGAATAGAATAGAGTTTTCACCCTAGTTTCTGTATCTTTTATATGCCTTAATTATATTCGCTGGAACCGTGTGGAAGTCTACTTTCTAGGCCTTCCGAAGGATTCAGGTTTGCTATTTTGTAGTGGTTGTAATCCATGTTTTAGTACAGCAAGGTCTTGCTGTCCTGATTATGGAATTTTGTGAAAATGACCTGTTCGCTTCATGATTTGTCTGTAACGCATAGAATTAGACACACTTAGTATTACACAACATTGATACTTTCTTGCATGCTCACATAGGATGAAAATAAACTATTAACAAGTCGGGGTATTATGGATAGACTTGGTAGTGAACGATCTGAAAATGTACTCGGTAAGGCCTTCTCTTTATCTCGTTATCTCGTTATCTCGTTATTTCGTTAACTCATTATCACGTTATCTCGTTATCTTGTTATTACGTTATCTAGTTACGCCGAGTACACGATCCGTGAAATCACTATCAGTCTAAAATGTTCACTGTATGTTTGCGTCGAACTTGTGGAATGGACGCAGTAGTACGTGCACTAGATAGATTAATAAAATATTTAATAACATGCATCTCATGCTTGATCTTGACTTGACATCACTCATTACATGCGTGATTATTGTACAACTTTGATATTATTGCCTGCTCTTTGCTTTGTTCTTTGACTTTGACCCTGTCCCTTTTTCTTTGATATTCATACTTTCCCTTATCCTCTGTTTTCTCTACTCGCTACCCATGACTTGCTCTAAGGGCACTCTTTTCTTTCTTTTTAGATCAAGTATTAACAGGTACCGAAGGAGCAACACCAGAAGAACTTGGTGAGCAAAGATCGGAGCTGGACTTTAGACTACTTAGCTATCTTTTGTTATTTGCTTATTGTATTTCTTTTTATCACAGTTTGTATTCTTGGGATTAATGACCCGAAGTTTGTTTTATCCTAGATGTTGGGTTATTATTTAGTGAATTTATTTCATAATTATTTTGGAGTTTATTCTTTGTTTATGTGATTATATTCTTCCTGCGTGGTTGTTTTCTCTTGTATATTATTGAGTTAGACTGGTACAGCTTATGGATGTTGTATAATCATTCGCTGGGCCTTCGTTACATGCTCATATTCCCGAATTTTGGAAAGCGGGGCATGACATAATGGATGAATTTGAGTAAGTGATCAACTGGAGATTCGTAGTAGACACTCATACCTTTCTATAGAATTCAGGATCACGCGATTCCGATAAGTGAGTAATTAGATATGCCTGTTGCAAGAAGCAGCAATGCTGCATTGATACTATGAGTCCGCATGTTAAGATTGTGCACACCCAAAGGAAATAAGGATTTTATAGCACTTTAATGACTGAAATTGAGGAAGTGACCAACTAGAGAGTTTTAGTGCACACTCATACCTTTCTATAAAGCCCATAATCTTAAGATTCAAATAAGCGGATATTGTGTTATGAATTTTTTAGATGCAGCTACTGCGTGATTGTTGGCTGAATATGATAACGGATTTGCTAGTGAAATTGTTAACCCTTATAGACTGAATTTGAGATAGTTGTCAACTAGAGAAGTGAAGTAGAAGATTATATCCTTATATAGAATCTGAAATTGTCAAATTTGAGTTAATAGATGATTTGATATGTGATTTTCTGCATACTGCAGTATTATGATTATAAGCTAATTGAGTTTTAAGATGTTTTAAGTATTTATCCCTTCTAAGCACTTCATATTGTACTTAGATGAGATTCTTGGTGCTTATAACTCATAATGGAACTATGATCGAGTTGGGGATATAGTTTTATGGCTGATTGTCATATTTATAGCTGTGGTTAGGACTATCAACCCAATAGGCAAGTGTTGAAATTGATTTCCACCTCAAAAATAGTGATCTTCATGTACACCGTTGAATCATTTACCGGGAGAAGGTTGACCTCAGGCCGGGATACTAGATGAGATCCAAACGGAGGTGGTAGCGACCGATGGAGATCGGGTCTCTAGGTGTTTGGGATTGGTAGGCTAGGTCTAATATGACTGACCTACTTGTAGTCAGTGAATGGTCTGATTTATTATCTACCTCTTCTAGAATGTGTTGATGCCCGAGGTCTGTCAACGATTGGATTTTTTAAATTGTGGGTGTTTCACCTCATTTTTCGGGTATGAGATACCCTCCCTTTTGGCACCGTGTATTGCTCGCTGAGAGTCACAAGCTAGGGACATTGGTCCAGGACCTAAAAAGGTGTTAGCAATCGATGAATGTCGATTCGTCATGATTAGTTACTATTTTGACAGATCAGTCAGGCTCAATCATTGTTTTAAAACACTGTGCATATTTTGAATATACAACATTTTTCGGTAACACTAATAATTATGTATTTTCCTTTTCACTCGAGGATTGAGTTGGTGTTAGGGGTGATACCCTATAATCTGATTTGTTCTAAGGGCCAGCACTAGGCGGTGATAACCAGGGTTGTCTCTTCCTATCGTAGGGATACGTGATGAGTTTGCGTACCTCGCTCTGTTAATTCCTAAGATACCGGTGGTAAGAATGGGATGTTTCCTATTCTATGTTGGTGATGGACGGACCATGGGTAAGGTCCCCTAGGAGTCTCGATGCCAACTTGGTATGTGGTGTGCCTTATAGTTCGTCACGGCTTTTGGTGAGATGATCACTACTACTTATTCGCAGTAACGGGACTGGACCCAAATTGTATGCCTCACCAGCCATGTTATGATGGGAACATGAAGTGTACAATAGTAGAATGCAATGCATGACGAGGGTTCGAAATCCTGAAACTGGAGAAGACAGCTTGATTTGGACCGTATGTAGTATGGGATGCATGCATGTCCAAAGTCTTACTGACATTAGACTAAATGCATCTGTTTCCTGTACATTGTGTACTGTGCATTAGACTTAAAGTCAAGGCATACACTGACACCAGGAAATTAGGATGCACATTTCTGTTTTCATTAACGGCTCGTTGTGATTGCTAGTTGGAGATCATTGTTTTCTTATCAGTATTGCGTCAGTATATGTACTGACGTGCCCACTCAATTAGGTGCTGGATACCAGGTCGCGAGTGCAGGAGGACTCAAGATAAGTAGTGCATCCAAGTAGAGTAGAAATATACCTACCTACCATTCGAGCAAGTGTATGGATATCAGAGTAGCGCAGTGGAAGATTCGAGCTATAGGGTGCTTCTCAGGGAAACAGATTGACCACTCAGTGGAGTTTCAGTGGAAGATCAATTGACTACCGTTCTGAAGGGTAGGCGAATGTTTGAGTAGTGTTTGTAATACTTTAATGTAATTTTTATTCCTTGTTCAAGAACAAGATAATGACTGTAATTGATGATGCAATGATTTTATTTTGGCAATAAAAAATTCTTAAATTTTTGTATTTTTACTGAGTTGAGATTCATTTGAGGGAACAGATTCTGCTTTGTGTCACAGATTTCCGGTAGTGGGATCCAAGGTGTTACAGATATATTTGAGATAAAAATATGCATGTTTGATAGTGTCAACCATCAATATTCATGATAGAATGAAATTGTTAGTTTTAGTTTGAAAGGGGAAGATGTAAACCTGAAAGAACCCCTGTAAGATATCCATGATGACTCATCATGGATAGCTTACAGGCAGGGCCGACCCTGGGGTGGGCAGATGGTGCAAGCGCACAGAGCCCCCGATTTGCTAGGGCCCCAGAATTTAGTATAAGTATACAATATGAATTGTAAATAAGTACTGAAAAATAATCCTCTTAAAAGTTAGCACCATAGCTCAGTTGGTTAAGACCAATCAATGAGTTTAGAAGGTTCTAGGTTCGAATCAATTTGGTGGCATTTTTTTTCTATTATTTTTTCAAACTGTGAGCCCTAGTTCAGGGGGTGTAGTCAGGGGGCCCACATAGGTGTGCTTTTCCCAGCCCGAATGTGAAGGGTGAAGACTTTTGGCCTTTTGTGTTATGTTTAGGATTTGACAAAGTCAGAAAGGAGAGCGGCGACTGGAGCGGCAAGGATTTTCGATAACGGTGACGGCGACGACAGTAAATGGTATTTAGATCTCCACGTTCATGAGTTTATTCTTCCTCTTATCTATGTTATTTGTTGTATTTATTTGATTTTGAGTTTGTTGTTTTGTTCTATGTATTTGATTTTGAGTTTTTTCATCCTCTGAATTTTGCTGATTTGAGGGATTTTCTATGATTTGTAGAACATTTTAATTATGGTTATTTTGATGCTAGACTTGCTAGTAAAAGTGTTTACAGAATTAAAGGGAGCATCTAATTGGATAAAGTGGGGTTGTGATTATATTGTGAAAGGGAGTATCTAATTGGATATTTGGATTTGAGATTTTTGTGATGTTTGGATATGAATGATCGTCCGTGTTTTATTGAATTCATTTCCATAATTCCATCATATATGTAATCTGAGGGTGAGTTCTGGGTGAATTATATGGTTTGTATTTGGAGTGAACATGAGGAGATGAAGCTTGGATTTGAATTCATTCCAATTCCTCATCATATAAAGTTGATGGATAAATGAAACTTCACTTCAAATAACTTCAGTTTATCCCTAAAATTTGTTACAAATCATACAATTTTAAGATATCCACACTCTCATGGTTACTGTATCACAGTCACGTTATACAATTTCAAGATAACCACACTTTCATGGTCAACCTGCAAAAAAATAAAATAAACAATTAATTAGAGAAGCAATGAGACTGTACACAATTATATGTATAGAATTATATATTATTGGATTGTATATGTAGAATTAAGTCATTAACTATAAAATTATTTTGTTTGTTGTATGTTATATGGGTAGAATTATTTTGTTAGTTGTATGATTTTATGTGAGTCGAATCCCTATTCTTCACAACTTTTTTACTTTCTCACAAATAAATCAAAGGTTAAATCTTTATAATTTTTTTCCCTTGTGATGTAATTGTGTTCTATCTTTTTTTCCCCTTTTCTCCTAAGCCGTATTTCTAGAAATCTAGAATGCCTCCCATTAGAAAATATGATTATGGTCATGCTAAACTCCTAAAAAGAAGAAAAGCAGAGCAATTGGTTCAAGATCAAAGAGGAGCTCTTGATATATTTGTTGTAAAAAATCCACAATGTCCAGTCAATGAATATTCAGTTAATGAAAAATTAGAATTTCCTATTAAAATATACTTTTGTTTGAACATTTTAGTTATAGTTTGCTTTATGGAACAATGAAGCCATTACAAAAATAAATTGATAATAAATTTTCTTATATTAGGGCTCAATCTTAAGTTTCGTACAGGGCCTCTGATTTCTCAGGACCGGCCCTGATGATGATTGCACTACAACAGAAAACGGTTACCCCGCGTGTTATATTTGGTTATGTACTAGAATCTCCTCCCTGGCGTGGGTAGCTCCCCTGAATTAAAAAAAACACCCCTCTCTACCTTGGGGTTCTCACGTGAAAAAGCCCAGGTAAGGGGTTTAAAATTCCTATTTCTCCTCCAAATTCATTATTACCCTCCACTCCACTCTAAACCAAACCCTAACCTAAATTTCGAGCTCCCGTCGCTACCGTGCCTCCCGTTCCCTCCACTCTTTCACAAATCAAACCAATATCAAATCCTAACCCAAAATTTCGACTCTCCTCGCCGATACTCAGCTGTTGTCGTCACCTCGCCCCATTGTCATCGTGCACAGTTGCCATCTCCTTATCCTTTGTTACGATCCCGATCCAACCCGGTGGTGGATCGTCGCAACCTTCATCATTGCCGGCGGTGGCAACCATAAGTAGATCACAAAGAACAAAAATGAACAATGGTGAAGAAGAAACTAAGAACTTAATATCAATTCATTCAAAACTATTTTCATTACAGTGTTAGCTTCTATATAGGAAGCTTGAGCTCTCTGTTTCTTTCTCACTTTTGATCCACCTATGAGGCTGGGACGCGTAACACGTGTGGTGCCCGGGTTTACAATTGCCAGGATACATTCCAAAAGCAGTTAAAAAGTGGCAGGGCCCACCCACCTCATTCATCCTCTCCTATACTGCCAGCCAGACACGAGTAAAGTCCGTAACAGAAAAAAAAAGGGTTGTTATTGCAAAAATACTGTCCCTTTTGCAGAAAACACCAAGAAAGAAAGAAAATGACCTGGGGATTGATATGTGACCTTTGCGGACTGATACGCAATTCACCGAAGCTGCGATACAGTCTGTGAGACTGTATCATCCTTTGGGTTGTTTCCTCCTCTTTAATTTATTAGTTTAATTGATCTGTAGTTTTGAGTTTTATTAGTTTTTGTTGTTTGTTTGATTTTGGAAGGAAAGGAGGAAGCATGGTTAGTGGGGAAGCTAAGGAAGAAGAGGCTTGCAAATTTGATTGAGTATTGTTGTGATGAGAATGCATGAATTTTGGTTGGGGAGAACATGCCAATGATAATCTTACCAAGCATTTGTTCCATTGTAGGTGTTTTTGATCTTCTCTCTTTTTTATTGAGTATAGATTTGTGTTTCATTGTAGACATGTTTATGCAGTCGACAAATTATATGATCTTATTACCATTTTAGAAGACTAAGCCTCTTTGGGACTTGGATGTAGATGCAGAAATTAGTTTTTCATGTCTACATGTGAAATTATTTTCATAGGTTCTTACTAATTGTAGATAGAACTGCTGAATTACCAAGTATATGTGAATGTAAAATATCTTCTGTTTAGTGATGAAATTCATGAACTACCTACCTTGTTTTTCTCTCTATTTAGCTCTATTAGGAGAGAAAGAGTTTAACATCCAGCATGTCATCTTTTGTTGCATCAAATTTTATTTAGGTTGCTCACAGTGCTCGCTTGATAGTTATATTTCGTTTATTCATTTTCATTCTCAAACGATAAAACTCTGTTGGTCTTTGTTGCAATTGTCCGAATTATCTGAAATGTTCCTGCTTTATCCTCATTGTAGTTGTCACACCTTTTAGCGTATTGCCATCCATCTGCACCAACATTCTCTTTCCAAGTAGACGCACTTTTTACAACATGTTTTTTAATTGTTCAAATTATGAGACATAAATGCATAGATTGTGTCAAACTTATTGTGCTGATTCTATGAATTGCCCTCATTTATGTCATACAGCCAATAGTTGATTCTAATTAAATATTTACTCTTCTCTAGCTTTTCAGGGCATCAATGTGGACTCAGTGTTTTCTTTTTTGCTTCTCACGAACTTCTTTTACTGACAAAAGGTAGAACAAAGGACAAAAGGTAGAACAAGGTCCTACCTCACAAAATCATATATAGCTTCTCATGAATTTTTTAATACAACAATCCACATATTTATTATTCTACCTGATTATTCTGGTCTTTGGATTCTAGAACTTATAGTGACTACTAATATTTCTATCACGATAGTCTGTACAATTTTGTATATGTTACTATTCTTATACGTTGACCTTGAAGAGCATTTCTCCATTGACTTTTATGTCGTTCACCCCAGTAAGTTTAGTAAGTAATTTTTAATTATTTGCTTTTTTTTTTCTTTAACACTTAGTGATATGGCTAAAAATATGATTAAATCGGGACCGTTCGAATCGGGCACGAATCTTAAAGCTCTCAGGGGTAAAACGGTAATTTCACATACAAACGGGTCCGAAATGAGAATTGGATCTTTCTTCAAAACCCAATAACCCATAAACGGATCTGTCCTACTGGGTATGGGTAGCAACCCATTACGAACCAATCCAAATGGATAAAGAGTAATTCAAATTCATGGTTATCTCTATGAAACGATTTAAATTCTACGTCATATCCAAAAACACCGGGAAGTAGAGATAAATCCTTATCTCGAAACGGGTCCCTAAGGCGACTATAAATACCCCTAATCAATCTTCTTCTACCGAAAGCTCTTTCTTAATCTTTGAGATTACTGACAAGAGCGTCGGAGGGTTCGTCGCCAGGATCTATCCCGGTGTATCGAACTTTGTGCAGGTTCGCGGCAGCGAAAAGAAACAAGTCAACACATTGATGAAAGTCAACACGTTGATGAAGGTCAACAAGTTCGCTTTATTGTTTTCCTCAAGAACCCACAAATTCATCTGTTTGCTCCCACACTAAAAATCAGCAGCAACAGATTAGCGCCGTCCATGAAAAACGAAAAAGCAATCCAACCTTCATCAGCAGAAATAGTTTCAAACTATGCATCCGAGAAGAGATGGGGAAGGCAGCGGTCTCCTGTCGAAGAGCCACTCCTCTTCCTCTTCCTCCTCCTCCATTTCAAGATGTTCTTCCTCAACAGCCTCCTCCTCAACAGGCCTCTCCAGGGTCTCGGGGGGCTCTCGTCAGAGTCGTCCAAAGCAACACCATGTCTCTGTCCACAATCCTTCAGTTGACTCTATGGCTTCTCAAAGCCCTCATGAGCAGGATCTCCGTCAAGTAATTGTTAACCGCCCGCAGGGGGTTGCCCTCCGAACTTGCTTGAATGGATGGCGAGCCCTTGAGGGAGTACACCAACCTGAGCATCCAGGGGTATCGAGAGTCCCGACCCCCCATAGACCGAGGACCAGAAGATCCCCTCCCACGAGGAGGCAAAGAAAGTCCCCTCAATGTCATCGGTGGAGAAGTCATACTCCAGTAAGCTAAGCTACACCTAGGGACCGCCAAGCTGGAGGGGCACCAGTCACAAGGGCAGAGTTCCAAGATTTTCAAGAATCCATT
The DNA here is from genome assembly GCA_017893485.1 of Hemerocallis citrina. Taxonomy (NCBI): domain Eukaryota; kingdom Viridiplantae; phylum Streptophyta; class Magnoliopsida; order Asparagales; family Asphodelaceae; genus Hemerocallis; species Hemerocallis citrina. The sequence goes on along the minus strand of JACEHZ010000534.1, from coordinate 923,036 downwards.
CTGCGGGGCCTCAATGTCGCTCCCAACCACGAGCAACAGGCGCCTAGTCCTCAACCTGCCCCAAGCCATCACCATCGCACTCCCAGTCCCCTTCTGCATGAGAAAGAGTCTCGGGGCTTGACAAGATATGACCGAAAGGAAGACTCGGTTTACGGCCGCTTCCACGAGATGGAGATGCGCCTTAGCCCACTTGAAAGAGAAGAGGAACAACGGGCGAAGAATTTTTGCCCGAGCAGGCCTCCGTTCTCTCGGACCATCATGGAAGCCCCGGTCCCGAAAAACTTCAAGCCCCCTAACTTTGAGTCATACAACCAGGAGTTGGACCCCGCCGACCACATAGAGAGTTTTAAAACTCTCATGATGATCCACCAGGCTTCGGATGCGCTCCTTTGCAAAACCTTCCCTGCCAAGCTGAAGGGGCCTCCGAAAGAATGGTACACTCGACTCGCCCCAGCTTCCATCTTTTCCTTCGATTAGTTCAAAGGGCTCTTCCTTACTCATTTTGTGAGTAGCCACCGGGCCGAGAAAATAAGTGCATCTTTGGTGACCCTCAGCCAAAGAAATGGTGAATGCCTAAGAGATTACGTTCGGCGCTTCACTGCCGAAGCCCGGTCTATTGCCTCCCTCAACCAAACATTAGCATTAGCGGCAGGCACAACGTCACTAATGCCGACCTTAAGGCATCCCTTGCCAAGAAGTGTCCTTGGGACTTATCAAAACTCCTGCTTAGGAGTCAGAAGTACATCCGAGTGGAAGAGGCTCTCAACCCCCTAGTTATGAGTAACCTTATTCCGGGAATAAACGGAAGGGTACAAGCGAAGAATCGTCCTAGAAATTCCAGAGGGACAACAATGGCCAGTACCGCCCAGCTCCTCGTTTTGAGAAGTTCACCCCCCTCAATGCAAGTATATCATCATTTCTTATGGAGGTAGATTAGGAAAGGCTACTCCGCGGTCCCGCTAGAATGAATACCCCTAGCAAGAAAATGAACAGGAATAGGTGGTGCTGCTTTCATAGGGACCATGGCCACGACACGGATGACTATCAGGCTCTCAAAGAGGAGATCGAGGGACTCATACAGCTGGGACACCTGGCCAAGTTTGTCCAAAAAGACGGGGCCGATCTTCCATCCCGAGGAGCCAACACTCGAAACGAGAGGCCCAACGAGCTCCAAGATTCCGAACCTGGGGCCATCCTCCACCTTATCCATGGAGGTCCGATGGGGGGGAGATCCAAACTCCTCCCAAGAAGCCTTCACCCTATCGTAGAAGTAGGTTCAGTTTTCAATAAGGCTGATGCTTGTAATACGACCAAAAGCATGTAATAATGGCTCACCCCATTGAAGCGGCCACTTAGTTTATATCAATAAAACTTAGTTTTTTTCATTGAAAGTTATTGCTCTTGCCTCGTTTCTATCTCTCCGAGTTACATTTACGACTCGTTAAATGGTGAGTTCGGAGTCCAACTTTTCCTACAGGGCTACTCCCACAACTTACAAAGCTCAAAAAATGAGTTTGGAGTCCACTTGGTTCGATGCCGCTTTAGCTATTTTCGAACGAGTGAGTACAAAGTAGCTCACCATTCGGAATTGCTCCTAAAACTCGTTAACCCCCTCAAACGACAAGTTCGGATGTCACACCCCGCTTCCCAAAAAGAGAATACGGAATACGGATATGTGACTAATCCCAGCGAATAATTTTCATCATTCGTAAGCTGTCAGGATCTTTACAACATTTCACAAGAATAATCAGAGTCGGAAGCAAGAAAAGTCAACCAAGCATGCACATATGAATCAAAATACCAACAGGATTACTTGAAACAAAATATATTAATCTAAAATAAACCAGATCTGAACAAGTAAATACCCTAATAACCAAGCATGCCCAAATACAAAATAATCCAAGTAACAGATACAATTGTTCAAAATAAGCAACAAGAAATAATAATAGCAAAATCCAGTAGCTAGTATCTCATATCACCTACTCCATATGGCAGCTGATCTCCAAAATCTGCAATTCAATAAATTGCAGGAAGAGGAAAAAGAAAACAAACTCCCGTCAATACAAGTTACGGGCCGCTTGTAGTGCAGGATGCAAGTACATGGGAAAAGAACTAATAACATGGAATAAGCATGATGACAAAATATAACAACAATCATGGCAAGATGAATAAGTGTAAGTGGAATGTAACAATTGTCATGTAAACAAGTATCATGTAAATAAGTAACAAGTAACAAGTGTCAAATATCATGCATCATGTATCAAATATCAAGTATCAAGTAATCACATATCATGTTCAAGTGTCATGGTTAAGTCTTATAGTTATTAAATTCTAGGTAGCACTTCTTGCATCCCGGTTTTTACTACATGGTTGCTACATTCAAACAAGTTACGTTTAGATTTTGTAGGGGATTCTATAGGTCATGTACTCGGGTATCACAGAATCACAGAACTTGGTCGGTAAACTTGATCGGTAACTTGGTCGGTAAACTTGATCGATAACTTGGTCGATAAGCTTGATCGATAACTTGGTCGGTAAACTTGATCGGTAAACATGTCATACAGGAAACACGAGTCCCCTTTCGAGTACAGGCTCCTATATTGTCCACTACTAGATCTTTCCCTTATCTCCGGCTTGGTTATTTGTTATTATTATCAAACATGCATGTACGTGCACAAAACAGGGCAAAAATAACATGGCATGAACAATTAATAGGTCCAGGTTGCACTATAAATATGTACAGGCCAAATATAACACATAAAAGAATAGTACAATGAAAATTCAAGTTCAAGACAATAACACAGTAATGCACTAAATCTGGAATTCCCGTTGCTACAAGCATGTGAACCTAGATCCGTCAAAGAATCTGGAAAATAGACGCCCGGCCGAATCCAGCAAATATATTTAAGTCATATGGTATCTCACAAAAATAAGTCTTAAAACATATTTGAATCCAGAAAATGTGTTCTGCCAGAAATTAGAAGATTGTATTCAAAGTCAAGAAAATAGCATGAAAACTCATTAATTAAATCCACGAAAAATCTGGGGTATTCCCTAGTATGTTTAGTAACATAAAATAAATTTTCATCATTTTTCAATATAAATAGTTTAGTCAACAAAAATCAGAAAACATGAAGATGCAGTAGTTTTATAAATCTGGAATTATAAACACTGCAGTACGAAAACAACAACATCTCACAAACCATAAATCGAAATCCAAATCCGCCAAAAGGGTGATAAAATAGACACAGTAGGCTAACTTTCATATTCACAATATTTTACAAACAGCAAGTATAATTAGGTCGAAAATTAGGTTATTTCTGAATAGTATGAAAATACTGCATGTATAGTAATTGTTTGGAAACATAGAACGGTTTGTAAAACTCTTCAAATAAATTCACAAAAATTCAGAGTTAATTCCAATCAAGTCTAGTTGTATTGTAAAAAATATTGGATCAAAATAATACTTTTAACATCATGATAAAAATAGATTACTCTTCAGAATTCATAAAAAACAAAATCTGAAAATCTCTTTACACCTCTGTAGTAAAATAGACATAACTCAAAGCTCGTAAAACAAAACTGAGATCTATTAGAAGGGTTGGAAAATAGACAGAATTCTCTACAAATCATGTTCACAAAATATTTTTATATACCTACCTTAATAAGTTCTAAAATACTGATCAAAAGTAAAGTAACAGAAAATACAGAATTCCTCTTCGTACATGAAATCCTCTAGTTCAAGTAAAACTCATCCAAATAAAACCAAACATGAAATATAGTGTACTAGATGTCCAAACAGCATGGTATAGGGTATATCAAAAGTCCACAACAAGTCTACCATGAATAACACGAACAAGCACATGATATCATATGAACAACACGCATATATGCAACAAGAAGTAGTCAACCCTAGGTTATTTAATGTCATGTATGTCGTGAGGCAACTATGGTCGAATCAACACAACAGAGAAAATATCAACAAGGAGTTGCACACACAAATTGTCTCTAGAACCCAACTACACTACAGGCGGTATTTAGTACTTGTATTACACAAAGAAAAGAATACAAGTTACTTTCCTGAGAGACGACGACGAAAATGACACAAAAGCAAGAATAATGGGAATGGATTTCCGGGGCGACGAACACAATAACGATCACGAACGAACACACGAATGCAACAATGAGCATGCAAACACACGGCAACTGAATAGAACCTACGATCACAAGGAACGAGCAACAACGTCCACAAAGGACTTGCAACCCACGAGCAAAAGGAACGAGCAACAACGACCACAAAGGACTAGTAACCCATGAGCACAAGGAACAAGGTCACACACCCGCACACCAAGAGAGACAGCGGAGGGCAGTGCTTCGCTGTTCGCTGGCGTTCAACACGCTGGAGGGAGGCACAACACATGGGTGTAGGGTCGCGGTGACTAGGAGTCGCGAGATGGCGGGTGGCGGCTATTGGAGTCTGCTGGGGTCGTGTCTGCTGTCGGATGTCAAGGAGATGGAGTGACGGCCAGGAGTGCACCGGGATCCGTCGCGATGCTGCTGCGCTGCAGTAGGTGAAAGAGCAACACAAGGAGGAACGAGGCACGACAGATGGGAACACTGGACGGGAAGAGGGAGAGAGAGAGCGGGAGCAGACAGGAGGTCGGGCTGAGACGGGGGATGGCGCACCGATGAGACGCACGGGGAAGGAGAGGTGCAGATGGGGGAGAGCACTGGGAGATGAAGAGACGGTAGAGGGAGAGGAAATTGCTGCATGGGTGAAGAGGAAGAGAGGCGGTTGTAGGTTAAGAATAGGGTAAACAGGGTGGGGGTATATAAGGTAACGGGTATTGTGAACAGTGTAGAGGATATTAGGGTTGCGGGTGTGGTTGTTATTTGGTTTTGGGTTAAGTGTATGGGTGCAGATGGGTAAAGGGGTTTAAATGGGTATTTGGTGTTAAACGGGTTTGGGTTTTTAAGTATTGAAGATAATGGGTTAATGGGTATTCGGAAAATAGAATAACCAATAAAAATATATAATTACGATTTAATAGAAATACTAATAGAAAAACAAAAACAATAATAATAATAATGATGATAGCATTAAAATAACAATAATAATAATAATACTGATAACAATAATAATATTAATCATAAACATGAACATAATAAAAATAATTGTCACACCCCGCTTCCCAAAAATATCGAATTTGAGCACGTGACGAAGCCCAGCGAATGATTTTAACATCATCCATAAGCTATAGGATCGACTTAGCATCACAACAAGAATATAACAGATATATATATACAACCAAGCATGCGTGAATAATTTATAAAGCAATAGAAAACAATCTGAAATAAAAATAATAATATCTCAAATTGTTCTCAAATCTTAATCAAGTTAAAACTCGGGAACATCAGCCCGTTACAAGTTCTTAAGCAGAAAGAATAAATAATTCAAGAAAAATAAATATTCTAAACAAGTATTTTCTCCACTTGAAGACTAAAACCTCTGTTCACCAATTCCAGCTGGTAGCTCGTCTCCAAAGTCTGTTTAATAATTATAAAAAAGGAAAAACATAGGGAAAACAAGGGAAAATGCCCTTAGTGCAAGTTAGGGCCACAAATTGTAAAAACGAGTACAAGTAATGTGGAACAAGAATTGGAATCAAGAATGTAACAGGGATACAACAAGTAGTGGAAATCCAAGAACTAGCTAGTAAGGAGGACAACTCAAGTGAACAGGCTGGATAACAAATACTAATGGCGAAACAAGTGACAAGTGAACCTGTAAGGGTGTCTAACATCAAGTGACAAGTCTCGAGTCTAGTGTCATGTAACAAGTGCCAAGGCTAGTGTCAAATATTATATTCAAGTGCCAAGTCTCAAGTAACAAGTTGTCAAATATCAAGTAACTTGTATCAAGTTCAAGTTTCAAGTATCAGGTTTCATGTGTCAAGTTTCATGTATCAAGTTTCATGTATCATGTAATCAAGTATCGAGTAAGCAGGTATCATGTTCAAGTCTTGTAGTTATTACTATCTAGGAAGCACTTCATGCATCCATCTTTTTTACTACATGGTTGCTACAGACAATGCAATTTCGTTTAGGCCTAGTAATGGAGTCTATTGGGCGGCATACTCTGGTATCATGTATCAAGTATCAAGCAGCACGGTTCATGAATACGAATTTAAATAACAGGTTCACGAAGCGAGTTCGTGAATACTAACAGGTTCAAGGACCACACAGTGTGTCCATGAATACAATAGGTTCATGAGCCAAGTAACTGTCTCCATGAATACATCAAGTGCAACAGGTTCATGAACCGAGTACAGGAAAACACGAGCTCCCTTCCGAGTACACTTACCTATATTGTCCACTACTATGGTCTTTCCCTTAAACCCCGACTTATTACATTTATTAATTCTTTTATCAAGAAATCATACAAGTCTGCGAAACAAGTCAAGAAATCATGGTCATGGACATGGGACATGTTTAAGATAATTACATGGCATATTAGAGGGTCGACATGAATAAGAATAACACGAACAACGAAAATCCTAAATCTGGACAGCACGACGTTGCTGTACCAAAAGTGTGATTCCTGTTGCTACGAGATAGCAAGAGTAGATCCGTCAGGAGATCTAGAAACTAGACTCCTACTCGGTTCCAACGCATATAATTAAGGTATATGAAAATGGTGGTAACCTATGTCAAAATAGCGAACTACACTGCTAATGTGTTCAGGCAGAATTTGTGAATCTAAGTTTAAACATATGAAACAGGGTTAAAATATTGTTAATTAATTATAAGAAAATTCGGGAAGGTTCTCTAGGGTGTCCAGGAACACCATCTAAAATTTCAAGTCCATAGATTACTGTTAATATAGTTAAATTAATTCACAAACTGAAAATGTACAACAATTTTTGTGAATCTGAGTCTACTGACACAGCTGCAGTAAAACTGCAATAACTCCTAGACTGTAACTCCAAATTCAAAAATTTCGGAGGCTATCAACATCTACACATCCAGGGCTACATTACTGTTCAGGGCTCAGGTTCAGATTCTGATGTTAAAGGGGTCAAAGCAGCATAGCAAGATCCAGGACAGCAACATATGGAAATGTCTTACGTGTATAGGTTGCATGATAATTGGTTATTAGGCGTCTAGGTTAATGTGTGATATAAATACGGGGTAATAGTTATCAAAACAACAAGTAATATTTATTTCTCAACTCAAATGGGTGCGAGTTCATCACGTACAAGATATAACACACATCTACAAATCTAGGGCTCCTTAATTTCATGTGTCCATGTGTTCAGGGGATAAGATGAGTCCAAGTAGTTGTAATATAATACAATGAAATTATTGTGACTCTTAAGATTATGAAATTGATGGGGATTAATATTTGATTAACAACGATAAATCAAGGAGGAGTCACAATTTCTAACTATTTGTAGTATTTTCAAAGAACACTTGTACTAGAACAAAAATGTGTACAAGAGGAATACTTGCCTTGATTTGACGACGATCAGATATGATTAGTTGAAGAAAACGGGATTGAAACCCCGGGCAAAATTTCCCAAAAGCACGTGTGAAGCACGTGCAAGAATTCAACAGTAGAGCAAATCTCCCATACAACAGATCCCGCCAAACAGCATACAGCGATCTCCGGATTCGGCGCACCAAAACACGGAACACCAGAACGCGCCAATAGGATTTCCCCTACGGAGCAGATCTGGACGAACAACGTACAACATTCTCGGATCGGTTGTGGGTGAACACGAAACAGCATTTTCGTCCACCCAGATCTCGTCTTCTTCCTCACAACGGCAGCGAACGGGAGCGACGATGCAGACTCGTGCGATTGCGGCGATGTGACGCGGCGAGCTCGCGACGACGTCTGGGTTCGACTGGGGAGCAGTCGACGACGATGACGACAGCGACGGAAATGGCGCGGCGATGGCTCTGTTTTTGGTTTCGAAACAGTGGAGAAGAGTCGGAGGAGAAAGGTTGGGTTTGGGGTGTTGGCGATGCGATGGAGGTGGGTCGCGAGGCGAGGAGGATGAGAGGGTGAGGGCGATGCGACGAGTAGATGGCGAGGCGATGGTAATGGAGGTCAAATTCGAAAGTGATGGAGATGGTGGAAGGAAATGGTGGAGGTGGTGACGATGGTGGTTCGGTGATTGACGAGGGGATGATGGCTGAGATGGGACGATGGTGGAAGCGAGGGTGAACGGCGGTCGGAGAGATAGACAAGGGGATGAGGAGACTGGTGATGGCAATTGGCGATGGGGGTTGTCGAGAGTTTAGGTAATGGCGATGTTGGGTTTGGATGGTTTTCGGGAGTGGTTCGATGGGTGAAGACGGCGATGGAGATGATTGACGAGGGCGAGAGGTCATCGTGGTGATGTGGGGTTGACGAGGAGGGGGGGTCGAAGGTCGTGGTGGCAGGGAAATGGTGATCGAAGTGGGTTCGATGAAAGCTGGGGGAGAAGACGGGAGAGGAAGAGAGGGTAGGCGGCAGGTTATTGTGGGGGCTAAACAGTAGAAGGGGTTAGGGGTTAGGGTTAGAGTAGGTTAGGGTTTATATATAGTTAGGGTTTCGAGTTTTGGGTAATAGGGTATCCGGTTTGAGAGGGATCCAACTAGAGAATTGGTCAAAAATGTGTTAAAATGGAGAATAAAGAGATGAATGACATAGAAGAGTTCATTCTCTTCATGAAGAATGACACAAAAGAGCAGGACGAACATACAATTGAATTAGACATAGGCACCCAAAAATTGAGTTGAAACAAAATAACAATTTTATTTGAATGGAAACAAAATACAGGATCTCAAATAGATAAGAGAGTACAATGGGACAAAATACAGTAAAAAAATACAGATACAGGAAATAGGAGTTACAATAATAATAATAATAACCGAATAATAATAGTAACAAAAATAATAGGATTTGAATTACAATATAAATTCATTCGAAAATAGCCACAAATAAAATTATCGATTACAAATAGACTTTAACAGAAGATCCAAGAATACATTTTAAAAAGGATTTGAAAGCAGAAAAATAATTTAAAAGAGTTTTAAATACAAAAAATAGATAGAAAATACGTATTTGCAAAAACCAGAGTTACAAATCCTACCCACATTACAACAAAATTTCGTCCGCGAAATTTGCTTAGGCGGTACATAGGACAAGGCAAAAGCAAACTTGGGGGAGGGTAACAAAACAGAGAGCTAATGGGGAAGGAGAAAAGCAGTGGCAACATCAGAATAAGAAAGAAGAAGTGGGAAACAATGATATCATATGAAGTGCATTTAAGAAAATAAACAGTATCAAAAGGAAGGAAACAACACAAGATAACAAAGCAAGATAGGAGTAGGTAGGACTGAAATCGAAGGGAGAAATGATAGGGAAGAATTGAATCAAATAATGAATGAGTGCATGATGGCAAAATGGAATGCAAGAAAGAAGTAACCGGTATCAAAAATGAAGAAGAAATAACACAAGACTTGCAAGATGACAAAGCAAAGAGATGAAGAATTAGATAGGGCTGGAATCGAAGAAAGGATGGATAAGGAAGAATTAGACCAACCAATGAGTCAACGAATGAAGATGAATGCAAGGGATAGAGAAGCAAACAATCCAGGGAGGGAGAAACAACAAGAGAATCCTGGGACCTGTGGGTTATTGGCCCACAACGCTTCCGCTGTGCAACTCTGATAGCGACGTTCCAAGCTGCAGACATGTCGTTGTAGAACCAGCGATGCTGACTGACGAACAAAGCAGAAAGAAAAGAATGTATGGCACCAAAATTAGAAAGATATGAGTACGAAAGAATGAATTCATATCCAAGAAGAAATCAATCAAAGAGGACGAATGAAAAATACAGAAGAAACAAGGAATCAAGGGATTGTATAAGAAGGGATCAAAATGAATGGAACAGACTTGTATCTAGATCAATGTTGATTATAATTCATTCATGCATGCATGGTCTGTGTACTGTTGTGCCGATCCTTGATCGAGCCAAGCCTGTCTAATATATCAGTCAAACTAATACATTAGCCAAACCTGGGCTCTGATACCACTAAAAACATTGTCACGCCCCGCTTCCCAAAAAGAGAATACAGAATACGGATACGTGACCAAGCCCAGCGAATAATTTTCATCATCCATAAGCTGTCAGGATCTATACAATATTTCACAAGAATAATCAGAGTCGGGAACAAGAAAATTCAACCAAACATGCACATATGAATCAAAATACCAACAGGATTACTTGAAACAAAATATATGAATCTCAAATAAACCAGATCTGAACAAGTCAATATCCTAGGTCACACTGTCCAAATACAAAATAATCCAAGTAACAGATACAATTGTTCAAAATAAGCAACAAGAAATAATAATAGCAAAATCCAGCAGCTAGTATCTCATATCACCTACTCCATTTGGCAGCTAATCTCCAAAATCTGCAATTCAATAAATTGCAGGAAGAGAAAAAAGAAAACAAACTCCCATCAATGCAAGTTACGGGCTGCTTGTAGTGCAGGATGCAAGTACATGGGAAGAGATAATTAATAACATGGAATAGGCATAATGACAAAATATAACAACTATCATGGCAAAATGAATAAGTGTAAGTGGCATGTAACAAGTGTCAAGTAAACAAGTATCATGTAAACAAATAACAAGTAACAAGTCTCAAATATCATGTATCATGTATCAAATATCAAGTATCAAGTAATCACGTATCATTTTCAAGTGTCATGGTCAACTCTTGTAGTTATTACTATCTAGGTAGCACTTCATGCAACCCAGTTTTTACTACATGGTTGCTATATTCAAACAAGTTACGTTCAGATTTCGTAGGGGATTCTATAGGTCATGTACTCGGGTATCACAGAATCACAGAGCGTGGTCGGTAAACTTGATCGGTAACTTGGTCGGTCAACTTGATCGGTTACTTGGTAGGTAAGCTTGATCGGTAACTTTGTCGGTAAACTTGATCGGTAACAGAAAATTAACTTGGTCGGTAAACTTGATCGGTAACAGAAAATTAACTTGGGCGGTAAACTTGATCGGTAACTTGGTTGGTAAACTTGATCGGTAAACATGTCATATGGGAAACACGAGTCCCCTTCCGAGTACAGGCTCCTATATTGTCCACTACTAGATCTTTTCCTTATCCTCGGCTTGGTTATTTGTTATTATTGTCAAACAGGCATGTACATGCACAAAACAAGGCAAGAATAACATGGCATGAACAAGTAACAGGTTCAGGTTGCAAGATAAACATGTACAGACTAAATATAACACATAAAAGAATAGTACAACAAAAATTCTAGTTCAGGATAGCAAGACAGTATTGCACTAAATCTGGAATTCTCATTGCTATAAGCATGTGAACCTATATCCTTCATAGAATTTGGAAAATAAACTCTCGGCCGAATCCAGCAAATATATATAAGTCATATGGTATCTCACAAAAACAAGTCTCAAAACAGATTTGAATCCAGAAAACGTGTTCAGCTAGAAATCAGAATGTTGTATTCAAAGTCAGGAAAACAACATGAAAACTCATTAATTAAATCCACAAAAAATCTGGGGTATTCCCTTGTATGTTTAGTAACATAAAATAAAGTTTCATAATTTTTCAATATAAATAGTTTAGTAAAAAAAAACCAGAAAATATCAAGATGCAGTAGTTTTGTAAATCTGGGATTATAAACAATGCAGTAAGAAAACAACAATATCTTAGAACCATAAATCAAAATCCAAATCCGCCAAATGGGTGATAAAATAGACACATTAGGCTAACTTTCATATTCACAATATTTTACAAACAACAAGTAGAATTAGGTCGAAAATTAGGTTATTTACTGAACAGTATGAAAATACTGCATGTATAGTAATTGTTTGGAAACATAGAACAGTTTGTAAAACTCTTCAAATAAAGCCACAAAAATTCAGGGTTAATCCCAATCAAGTCTAGTTGTATTGTGCAAAACATTGGATCAAAATAATACTTTTAACATCATGATAAAAATAGATTACTCTTCAGAATTCATAGAAAACAAAATCTGGAAATCTCTTTACACCTCTGTAGTAAAATAGACATAACTCACAACTCATAAAACGAAACTGAGATCTGTCAGAAGGGTTGGAAAATAGATAGAATTCTCTACAAATCATGTTCACAAAATATTTTTATATACTGACCTTAATAAGGTCTAAAATGCTGATCAAAAGTAAAGTAACAGAAAATACAGAATTCCTCTTCGTACATGAAATCCTCTAGTTCAAGTAAAACTCATCCAAATCAAACCAAACATGAAATATAGTGTACTAGATGCCCAAACAGCATGGTATAGGGTATATCACAAGTCCACAACAAGTCTACCATGAATAACACGAACAAGCACATGATATCATATGAACAACACTCATATATACAACAAGAAGTAGTCAACCCTAGGTTATTTCATGTCATGTATGTCGTGAGGCAACTATGGTCGAATCAACACAATAGAGAAAATATCAACAAGGAGTTTCACACATAAATTGTCTCTAGAACCCCACTACACTACAGGCGGTATTTAGTACTTGTATTACACAAAGAAAAGAATACAAGTTACTTGCCTGAGAGACGACGACGAGAAGGGCACAAAAGCAAGAATAACGGGAGTGGATTCCCGGGGCGACGAACACAATAACGATCACGAACGAACACACGAACACAATGACGAGCACGCAAACACATGACAACCGAACAGAACCCACGATTACAAGGAACGAGCAACAATGTCTACAAAGGACTTGTAACCTACGTGCACAAGGAACGAGCAACAACGACCACAAAGGACTAGTAACCCATGAGCACAAGGAACGAGGTCACACACCCGCACACCAAGAGAGACAGCGGAGGGCAGTGCTTCGCTGTCGCCTGGCGTGCAGCATGCTGGAGGAAGGCGCAACACATGGGCGTAGGGTCGCGGCGACTGGGAGTCGCGAGACGGTGGGTGGTGGCTATCGGAGTCTGCTGGGGTCGTGTCTGCTGTCATACGTCAGGGAGATGGAGTGACGGCCAGGGGTGCACCGGGATGCCATTGCGATGCTACTGTGCTGCCGTCGGCAATAGAGCAGCACAAGGAGGATCGGGGCACGGTAGATGGGAACACAGGATGGGAAGAGGGAAAGAGAGTGGGAGCAGACAGGAGGTCAGGCTGAGACGGGGGCTGGCGCGTCGATGAGATGCACGGGGAGGTAGAGGTATAGATGGGGGGAGCACCGGGAGATGAAGAGGCGGTAGAGGGAAAGGAAACGGCTGCATAGTTGAAGAGGAAGAGAGGCAGCTGTAGGTTAAGAATAGGGTAAACTGGGTGGGGGTATATAGGGTAACGGGTATTGTGAACAGGGTAGAGGATATTAGGGTTGCGGGTGTGGTTATTATTGGGTTTTAGGTTAAGTGTATTGGTGCAGATGGGTAAATGGGTTTAAATGGGTATTTGGGTGTTAAACGGGGTTGGGTTTTTAAGTATTGAAGATAATGGGTAAATGGGTATTGGGAAAATACAATAACCAATAAAAATATACATTTAGGATTTTATAGAAATACTAATAAAAAAACAATAAATTTAACAATAATAATAATGATAGTATTAAAATAACAGTAATAATAATAATACTGATAACAATAATAATAATAATCATAAACATGAACATAATAAAAATAATAATAATAATAATAACCGAATAATAATAATAGTAACAATAGTAACAAAAATAATAGGATTTGAATTACAATATAAATTCATTGGAAAATAGACACAAATAAATTATCGATTACAAATAGACTTTAACGGAAGATCAAAGAATACATTTTAAAAAGGATTTGAAAGCAGAAAAATAATTTACAAGTATTTTAAATACAGAAAATACATATTTGTGAAAACAGGGGTTACATCGAAGTCCAACACTTGGTTCGATGCCGCTTTAGCTACTTGCGAACGTGCGAGAATGAAGTAGCTCACCATTCGAAATTGCTCCTATAACTGTTGAAACTCTCTTAAACAACAAGTTTGGAGCACAAATCTCCCCTAGAGTTGCTCCTCAAACTTTTCTCCCAAACGGCTCTCTCCTAGAGCCTAGTGGTGCTTTTCGCTCCGCTCGCCTCCCGAGCAGCCTTCTTCTCTACGAGTTCGGAGCTCAACTCTCCCCTAGAGTTGCTCCCCAAAATTGTCTCCCAAACAGCTCTCTCCAAGAGCCTGGTGATGCTCTTCGCTCCGCTCGCCTCCAGAGCGGGCCTCTTCTTAACGAGTTCGGAGAACAACTCTCCCCTAGAATTTCTCCTCAAACTTGTCTCCCAAACGGCTCTCTTATAGTGCCTAGTGGTGCTCTTCGCTTAGCTCGCCTCCCGAGCGGCCTACTTCTCTACGAGTTCGGAGCTCAACTCTTACCTAGAGTTGCTCCCCAAACTTGTCTCCCAAATGGCTCTCTCCTAGAGTCTGAGGAAGCTCTTCGCTCGGCTCGCCTTCCGAGCGGCCTTCTTCTCAATGAGTTCGGAGCTCAACTCTCCCCTACTGTCGCTCCTCAAACTTGTCTCTCAAATGGCTCTCTCCTAGAGCCTGGTGAAGCTCTTGCTCCGCACACCTCCAGGGTAGACCTCTTCTTAACGAGTTCAGAGCTAAAACTCTCTCCTAGAGTTCTCCTCAAACTTGACTCCCGAACGGCTCTCTCCTAGAGTCTAACTATGCTCCTCCTCCTGCTCACCTCCTGAGCAGCCTTCTTCCAAGAGAGTTCGGAGCCTAACTCGTCTAGAGATTCTCCCTAAAACTCGCTTCCAAGAGTGGATCCCCCTTAGAGTCATACAAAGCTCTTTTCAACTTTATGAAGGCGAAGATGTTGCGGGACTATTTTGACCATGAAGAAGGATAATTCTTCATCGGACTTCTGAAGAAACTTGTAAATCTTCGAGTTAGATTCGAAACAAGGGGTCACACGCCCCAATCCGACCTCCGTAGCATCGGGAACTTCGGTTACAATACAGTTGCGCCGAAGCCTTTCTGGCCCTCGACTGCTCTCGCAGAGCGTTCTAGCCACCGATGTCCAAATACGAGAAAATGCGTTTACTGGTCAACGGTCAACGGTCAACGCGCCACGTGTCTCTCTCCTGGACTTCGGTAACATGCGCTGAGCACTCTTGCCAGCGACGTCCAAATACGAAAAAATACGTTGACAAGTCTACAGTCAACGCGCCACGTGTTGCTCTCCTGGAGTTTGGCAACATGCGCCGAGCACTTTAGCCACCAATGTCCAAATGCATGAAAACGCGTTGACTCAACTGTCAATGGTCAACGTGCCACGTGTCGCTTTTCTGGACCTCGGCAACGAGTGCAGAGTGCTTTTAACACCGACGCTGAAATGAGAGAAAAATTCATAAAAAGTCAACGATCAATGTTGACTGGGTCAATGTTGATTGAGTCAACAGTCAACCGTTGACCCTCACGTGTCTAGGCGCCGAAGTCTCTCCTGGGTTCGGAAACTCGATCCGAGCATTCTTGCCACCGACCCTCAAATTGGAGAAAAATTTCGCCACAAAATTCGTGCTCAAACACGATCAACGGATCAGATTCACCAAAGAAAGAAGAAGAGAGGTTGGAAGTATAAAAGAAAGAAAAAAAAGAAGAAAAAGGTTAACGGGTCGGGTTTGAACCTGTTATAGGCCTAAACCCGTCAACCCTCCTCTTCTTCTTCATTAAACTTTCCCGCCAAAAACCGGCTCACCTCCTTCATCAAGCTGCCCTTCATCTCCGAAGCTCTATCACCATGCCTTGGTCACCCTCCAGGCTTGAGCCCTTCTCCTCGCCGAACCCATAGCCATCGAGCTCCGAGGCCGAGCTCAAGCTCCCCCTTCATCGAGCACCGCCCTCGCCGTTCTTCTCCATCAACGAGCTTGACCTCGCTTCTGCTCTCGTCGAGCTCCAAATCCTTCACCGTAGCTGTCGAGCTCTCCCAACAGTAGAGCTCCGACCTCCACCACCACCTCCACGAGCTCCGACCTCCATCAAGCCACCGCCGAGCTCTCCTCTAGTGTCGAGCTCCGACCTCGACTCCAATGTCGAGCCTGACTGCCAAGCCCCTCCAACTATTCGCCGAACTCTGCAAGCTCTTTCATCGAGCTCCCCTTCGCATGCTCGAGCCTTTCTTAATGCCGAGCTTCAAAGATGTAGCGCCCTGATTTCCGACACTGGAAAATCCGAGACACGAGCCAAGACATTTTCTTCAATTAGTCACAATACACAGAAAAACAGGAGAATTTAAAACTTTTTATTCGACACTCAATACATTACAAGTCTGAACATTATACAACTGCAATGCATTACAATAGAGTTACAATACATTTCCAAGTATTGGAACCCTCAACATCTTACATCAGAGTACAAGGAATGAAGAACAACACTTGGTAACTCTCACTTGAGTACTTCTCAACTAATAGGTAATCAATACATATACTGCAGCGGAACTAAACATAACACTGACTCCTTGCTTTCTTTGCCTTGAGTCCTCCTGAATCTCGCCTTCGCACTTCGGCGATCCAGTACCTATGGAAGTGGGGACGTCAGTATTCACTGACGCTTAAAGGCTGATCATATAGCAGCAAATCTCCCAAATAACAACAAAATATAGCAATGGTGTTGGTATAGTTTAAGTGTTCGTGAGTGCTAGGACTAGACTCTAATGCGATATTTAAATAGAACTAGGATGCTCCCTATTCTAACGTCAACAAGTCTACGAAGCAACATGCAGCCCATACTACATGCGACCCCATCTCAAGCCGTTTCTCCATATATAGGGATTTGAACCCGCGTTACGAATTCTAATTGTACACAACCTGTTCCTGACAATACTCCATGACTCTGTGAGGTTGCAGAAGGGGTCAAGTCCCTCTACGCAGTCTGCTTATGGTGTCTCCGTTTTCCACTACTACCCGGCATGCCGGACCTCACTCGATCCCTGTGTATTGGGCCTCGTTCCAAAATCAAACCATAGGGTCTTGCAAGCGCAGGGTAGCGCGAAGCCTACCCTGTGGCACCCTCTGGGGTCTCGCAAGCGCAGGACTGCACAACGCATCCTGTGGCACCGCAGCCACGGTATTTCAGGAATTAACAGCGCGAGATACGCCACCCGTGTCCTCAACTCGTGAGACGGCACCGTACGTATCCCTTTGACGGGAAGGTACAACCCACTATCACCACCTAAGGCCTGCCTCAAGGGACAAGTTGGTCGTAAGGCGCCCCCTACAACCAACTCCTCTCTCTTCGGCTAGGGTCTGAGCAAAATGATCTTTATAAGTCACTACCTTAATGATATCCCTGACTCGACAATCCTAGGGACGATAATATTATAACATAACATGCTAGGCCTTAAATTAGGCTTCACAAGACAACTCTACTAGGCTGCTCAACCTAGACTCACTAGAATCCTTTGGGATCCGGTTCCTAGCCCATCGATCCAAGACTTCAGCCGTGCGAATATACATGCATGCCGCTATCCTAAACTTGGATTCCGTCTATACTCCGGTCCTCGATCAACCTACCCTGGTTAAGACTCGACGGTATACAAGGAGCGACTCCTCCACAGTTCCTTAGGGTAAGAAAACATATGTCTTGATGGTCGATAGCCCTTAGGGTGGCAATATCACCCTAGACGAACACAACGAACTGTGTACTAGCTAACAAGCTATACACAAGTAACAACCCCATACGAGCCAATAAGCTACGTATAAAACAATAACTACCTACGAGCCAGGCGGGCCTCGTAGGAGACAACAACGTACATACCAGCCAAATAAGTCGCGTATGAGACCAACAGCTACGCACGGGCCGGTCGAGCCGCGTACGAGACGACAACCTACATACGAGCCAAATAAACTACGTATGAGACCCACAGCTACATACGGGCCAGTCGGGCCACGTACGAGCACACCCATAGGCAAACAACCATACAGGTAATCAATCCTAGAAGCAACCAACGTGCTTACTCGCAAACTTGATCTTCTATTATTAGAAGCAACAGAAGGATCTACCAATAGTCTATGATCGGTATTCTACTAATGAAAACCGAAGGCGACATAACAATCTTTATCAAACTAACTATTACTAGTGGTCTCTCCAATCCTTATTACCTCAACCTATAGTACTTTGAGCATGGCATACAATTGCAAGCATCTTCCTACGACAATCTAATTATATAACATAACTACTCACCACAATACTCCTAAGTACGAATATGGTTAAGCATGTGCTTATATCAATCTTAAGCATGAAAATCACTACGATCTAGACATGGAGTCCACTATGGTCAAGCATAGGTTATAACTTGAGCGTGAATGCTTACTACTTATCATGACTAATCACCACAACCCAAGCATGGATATATAACTAGTATGAACATACAATATTCCAAGGCATGGTAGGTATTCTAACATTAATCCCACAACATTCTAAGCATGTATTTAACTTTAACATGGTATACCTCATTCCTAGACATGGTATGCTACTTTAACGTGAACATATAGCATGGTGTGCGTTTTAGTAACATTCTAGTCATGTATACTAGTTAAGTATCAACCTACAACATAGCATGAGTTTCTACAAGCATGGATAACATAAATCACTACAACTAACCATGGATACACAACATAGCATGAGTATCAACCTACAACAATTCTAGCATGGATAGGACATAACATAAAAATCACTACAACTAACCATGGATAGTTACTTGAATCTAAGCATGAATATCATTAGTATGGATACCATTAACTTAACATAAACAATAATTAGCATGACACCTATTTACTTAGCATGAATAATGATTAAGCGTGATCATCTACTAACATAGCATGAACATATACTTATCTAAGCATAGATATTATATAAGCATGAATATTTATTTGATCTAGCATGGTGTATAACTTTCCTATAACATGTAAGCATGGATAAATTTATATATCATGATATCCACTTTCCTACCACTATCTAAGCATAAATAAATTAATCTAGCATGGTATACAACTTTTCTATAAGCATAAATCTTATTAAGCATGAATAACTACTAGCATGAATATCTTACTAAGCATGGATAACTACTAGTATGAACATACAACATTCCTCGCATGGTAGATTAATTAAGCATCAATCCTACAACAATATGAGCATGGTATTTACTTAGTAATTAACCTACAACATTCCTAGCATGGTAGATTAATTAGCATCAATCCTATAACAATATATATCATTCCTAAATATGGTAGGTATTTTTAATATAAATCCTACAACATCCTAAGCATAATTATCCTTCCTAAACATGATAGGTAATTTTAGAATGAATCCTACAACAATATATCATTCTAAAATGGTAGATGATTTTAGAATGAATCCTACAACTTGTATATCATTCCTAAACATGGTAGATAATTTTAGAATGAATCCTACAACATCCTAAGCATGAATAAATTAATCTAACATGATAGGAAATTTTAGAATGAATCCTACAACATGTATATCATTCCTACATATGATAGGTAATTTTAGAATTAATCCTACAATATTCCAAGCATAAATATCCTTCCTAAACATGATAGGAAATTTTTAGAATGAATCCTACAACATTCTAAGCATAAACATCATTCCTAAACATGATAGATAATTTTGGCATGAATCCTACAACATTCTAAGCATGTAGGAAGACTTAGCATGGTATTTACTTTATTTTAATATGGACATAAAATAAACATCTACAACTATCTACTACTACTACTACTTCATTTTAACCAAGGACATCTCATACAACTATCTACTACTACTACTACTACTTCATTTTAACCAAGAACATAACATACAACTATTTACTACTACTACTACTTCATTTTAACCAAGAACATAACATACAACTATCTACCACTACTACTACTTCATTTTAACCAAGAACATATCATACAACTATCTACTACTACTACTACTTTATTTTAACCAAGAACATAACATACAACTATCTACTACTACTACTTTATGGACATAAAACATCTACAACTACTTCTTTTAACACTTACTACTACTTCTTTATTTTAACAACATACCACTACTACTTTATTTTAACAACATACTACTACTACTTTATTTTAACAACATGCTACTTTTATTTTAACAACATACTACTACTACTTAAATGTTTACTATTCTTTATTAGTATTGATTTATTATCACTAGTGATTAAAAGAGATCTTTTTTTTTTCATTCTACAACTAGTGATTTAAAATAATTTCTTTTTCATAAATTAGAGATAACATCTAATTTAGGTTCTTTTTAAGATAGCAACAATAATAAAAATAAGGTGAGAACCTTCATTTGGTTCAACCAACACATGCTTATCTTTTTAGTCAAAGTCCAATACAAGTCCTACAACCAAACATGGTTGTATAAAATGTTCATATGCTTTATGTATAAGTTCACATCAAGTCCTACAACCCCAAACGGTTGTATTGTACAAGTCCATATGCCTTATGTCATTTTAGTCCAATAACAACCACAAATAACAACTATAACTATAAAGATTTAATCTTTATGTCCATTTGTTTCCATTTCATTTTATGTGATCATTACTTTTAACATTTACAACATACAAAGCAATAATCACACACAACAATACCATCACAACAGCTATCCCAAAAAGAACCAAAGAAAACAAAACAAGGAAGGTAAGAAGAAGAAGAACATCAAAACACCCATACAAACAAACAATCAAACCAACAAACAAACAAAGAGAAACCCCCACCTTAATCTCTTTGTTGGAAGGACTTGCTAGCTTAACCTTCTCCTTCCCCTACCTCTTAGAACTCCTAGGAAAAACCTACAAGAAAACTCTCTTGTTAGTCTCCTCTCTTTCTTTTTTTCTTTCCTTTCTTTCTTTGTGTTTTCTAAAATGAGACAAGGTGGAGGAGGAGGGGGTATTTATAGGAGGGGAGAGGAGGGGGAGAGTGTAAATGTGCACTCACATTTGCACAAAAACCCCAAGAAGAAGGTGAGGCCGGCCATGCTCCTAGGGTGGTAGGGATGAGGTGGAGGTATGGCGAGGTATGGTGTTATGTGGTGGAGGTGTTATGTGAGGGTTTCTAGAAGGGGTTTTAATCTTCTCATGCATACAAAACCCTAGTTTAGGCCTCCTAATCAAACCCTAACCATCTAATTAAGTTGTCATGACAAGAATGAGTACATTGTCCAAGAGTACATACTACATATTTTGTATAATGTACTAGGTATAATACAGTGTATGTATGTGTACATGTATGTGTATACCAAAAATCCTTATATAATCCCCATAAATAGTTTAATTGCAAATAATAATAAAAATAAGTTTTATTATTAACTCGGAAGATCGCGCTACCAATTTGATGTATTTCGGATGTACACCGACTGATATATGCGCGTAGACAATGTTTGTGGACAACCCGGCAAAAAATCACCAAAATAATTTGATTTTGGGAATTAAAATAAATAATAATAATAAAATAATAATAAAATAGTAATTTATACTAGGTAATATCCGTCCGGGATATTACAAAAGATCCGGAGCCGAGCTCCAAACCGATCGCCAGAGCTCCCATCGTCGAGAGCCCACTGTGCTCCAACTTCCTTGCTGAGCCCCTTTCCCCTCGTCGAGCCCCTGCGTCGACCTCCGCTGTCGTCAAGCTCCGTCGTCGACCTCCCCTATCGTTGAACCCAACTCCGAGCTCCATTACCCTCGTCGTCAAGCTCTTCTCATTCGTCACCGAGCTCCAACATTCTCATTTTCACCGAGCTCCTCGTCGGACGAGGTCGAAGAGGAGGCAAGGTCGGAGGCAGGGTCGAAGGCGAGGCCGGAGATGAGGGGGATAGGGTGAAGACGAGGTCGAAGTCAAACAGGAAGGAGAGACGAGTCGTGGATTTTGGGAAACAGAGGTTGGAAGAAGAAGAGGAGGAGAGAAGAGAAAAAAATAATAATAAAATATTGGGGTCGGTTGCCTTCCGAGCACTCGTGCCACTGACCCCCAAATGAGAACAAAAATGGCTCCTCCCGATGCGCGCTCGCCTGATCATGATCAATGCCCAGGATTGCACCACGTGTACTGGTAAATATTTATTTATTTGAATTAACTATTTAAAAAATCCAAAAAAATTAATTAAAAATTGAAAAAATTAATTAAAAAATTCTACAAATAATTATTAATTCGGAAAATAATTTTAAATTCTGAAAACAATAATTATCAAATTATAATAATTAATTGAAATTTTTTGATAATTAATTATTTAAATTCGGAAATTGAATAAAAAATTCAAAAAATGACTAAAAATTGGGGAAAAAATCAAAAAAATATGAAAAAATCACAAAAATTCCAAAAAATGTGAAAATAATTTTGGGCATTTTACAAACTCAGATTGATACCGTTACACCTCGAGCAAGATCCAAACTCCCTTAAGAACTCTGATAAAATCTCGTACGCCACTAGAACTATAAAACTACTCCTCAAAGGTTGTTAAACTCAGTCTTAGAGAGTGGGGGGCTCGTGATGTAATGCCCTGATTTTTCAGTTAATGAAAAATTATTTATTTTGGCACGTAGTGTGCACATGTAATATTTTGGTTAATATTTTCATCAAGATGAGTAAAGATATTTTAATTTGTGCTTTTCATTGTTTTGTAAAAAAGCCTTTTTCTTAAAGCCTAAAATGTACTTCATTTATGTTATTTTTAAAATAACTATGGTTTTGGGCCTTGAATTAAAGCCCATGGTTTAATTCTATTTTTTTTTTCTACAACTTGTAATGTGGAACACCTCTTTTTTTAAAAAAAGATCTTTATTTTGTATTTTGTACAAGTTTCTTATGGTGACTAGTGCATGCACGTGCATTTCGCATACACGTGCATGAGCACACTTTCTTGGCTGGATTGGGTAAGGAGTGGATCAAGTCATGGGTAGTTATCTAGAGTGTGGGTAGTTATTACAACTCCCTAGTTCATCCTAGCCCTTGACCCTATAACTATCTACTAAATCCTAGCCTTCCATCTCACCCAAACTGGTGTATAAATACCCCCTCTCTCTTAGCATCTTCTACACTAAGATCCTTTGAAAGAAGATATACATATACTATATTGTAGAATTGGTGAGTGAGAGTTCTCTTGGAGGCCGATCATCTCTGCAGAAGAGCTTCGGTGTGGAGCAAGGAGCGAGGAGCAAGGAGCAAGGAGTCGTGCAGTGCATTAAGAGACTTTTTTGGATTTGGTTATTTTTCGTCAATAAGGTGGGTGTTTCTCAGGAATTCTAATGTAGTAATTATGTTATGGCAGTAATGATTGTTACCATGCTTGTGAAAAGTAAGTTTAAACATATTAGATTGCTCTGTGTATGCTTATGAGGAAAGTTGTGAAGGACTAATAATGTAGTAATGATACTGTAAATAAGACTGAAATAGGTCTGTGCAGTCGACTGTCACGTGGACAAGTCGACTGGTACGAGGCGGATGTTTATTCATGATTTATTGGAAAATTTAATAATGTACGTGTGTACAAACTGAAGTGATAGAATGATTGCTAACTTATTTCCCCATGTTATACATGACTGAGGAGACATGAACAGATGAAAAAGAACTAGGGATGATTAGTAAAACTGGGAATAACCCGTACAATCGACTGTTGATGTAAACAGCCGACCGGTATTGAATTAAATTAAGAATAGTCCAGAAATTCCATGAAACGAAGTATTTTATGGTGATGTTCTAGTGTGCTAAATTGAGATTTAGTGTTCATTTCTGTAAGTAAATGATGAGTAAATGAAAATGCATGTTTAACATTCCCTTGAGGAAAGAAAACATTAGTATGAGAAAGTATATGTTGTGATGTTAGTGAACAGCTAAGAAATTACATGTTTATGTAGTATGAATATATTGTAATGTGACACAATGATGCATGTGAATGGAAGAACAGATGGAAAGATAATTCCTTAAATTGAAATTTAACCTGTTCAGTCGACTTAATGCAAGTGGCAAGTCGACTGGGCTGAGTATTAAAATGTACTACTGAAACCCTAGGACAGACGACTGATGGAATGACAGTCGACTGTCACGTGAATGATGTTTTGAACATGAAAAATTGCGGAGCAGCCGACTGGCCATGTGCAGCAGTCGACTCTCCTGAGCAGTTATGAAGAACTTGATTTGACTGGACAAGTCGACTGGGCTTTCTCCAAGTCGACTGTCCAGAATACTTTGGTATGTCAGAGATCTTATTTGGTTTATGTTAAAGTTGTGAATCTTATGGTTGATGTTGATAAACTCTATTTGTTGTTGCATGAATTTACATGAAATGAATCATAGATTTGAATTGAGAATTAAATGAATATGAAAGCTAAGATCATGATAAAGAAAGTCTGTGAGACTATTAAATGAATTATGAGTTGAAAATGCTCAAATTGGAACCTATGAATTGGAAATTGAAACAAAGGAGTAGCTAAGTCTCCCCCGGCATTGGAAATGAAATGAAATGAAAATTGAAAAGAAAGACCAAGGTTGGTCATGTTGAATGAATGAATAAGTCCAGTTTAGTGGAGAGGCTAACTCTAGAGCTTTGATTTTTGTTCATGATTCTAATAAAAACTAAGGATTAGTGCATAGTGAAGATGTGATGAAAGTGAGAGAAAAACACGAGTATGAGAACTAGGGTTTACGGTGCGGGTGTGTGAGCCACAGAATGCATGCTTGATGAGTCAGGACATGGCGTGGGCACAACTCAGAATGATCGGACTCTAGTCACGTTTGTGGGATGTTTGGTGACTGCAAGAGGATCGTGTGCCATGAAGGAGGCTGAATTGCCACAGAATGCATGTTTGATGAGTCAAGACATGGCGTGGGGTTCCCCTCCAGGTTTTCTGTACACGAGCTTGTACTCATAGATCATCTAGGATACTTACCATAGTTACAGTAGTAGATTAAGTCATGGCGAGGGATTGAACCCTACAAAGATAAAGAACGATTAAGAGGCTTGCCCTCGGACCTATGTAGTATGGGATGCATAGAATCCGAACAAGTGCGCATTAGTGTCATCTAATATAAATAATTGCATTAAGGATTAAGTGCACGATCACGACACGACATCATTAAGATTTTTCCTTTTACTTTATTTTGATATGTGAACAAGTTTGTGATCTGTTAAGAAATGAGAATCGTTATACTGTTTCTGGCATAGAGAGGATGGCCATGTATAATTATCGTCGGTTGAATAAACTGACGTACCCACAGTTTTGTATGCAGGATGAATGGCATGAAAAAGATTAAAGAGGAACAAATGCTTAAAGATTTCTCAATGTTGTTGTACATTTGTTTCATTGCTGTAAATTTTACTTCCGCTGTGCAATGTAAATGTAATATTGATGTAAACTCTGATGTAAAGTGAAAAGTTTGAATTTCCTTGTAAAATTGTACTAAAAGAAGCGAAAAGATCCTGTAGAACATCTCGAGTTCAGTGTATTTGGGATTCGGGGCGTTACACGTGATATGGCTACAAATAGGATTAAATCAGGACCGTTCGAATCGGGCACGAATCTTAAAGCTCTCAGGGGTAAAACGGTAATTTCACCTACAAACGGGTCGAAAATCGGATCTAGGTCTTTCTTCAAAGCCTAATAACCCATAAACGGATCTGTCCTACTGGGTATGGGTAGCAACCCGTTACGAACCAACCCAGATGGATAAAGAGTAATTCAAATTCATGGTTATCTCTATGAAATGATTTAAACTCTACGTCTTATACAAAAACACTGGGAAGTAGAGATAAATCCTTATCTCGAAACGGGTCCCTAAGGCGACTATAAATACCCCTATTCCCCCACCATAACAAGGTAATCAATCTTTTTCTACCTAAAGCTCTTTCTTAATCTTTGAGATTACTAACAAGAGCGTTAGAGGGTTCGTCGCTGGGATTCATCCTGGTGTATCGAACTTTGTGCAGGTTCGTGGCAGCGGCAAGAAACAAATCAACACGTTGGAGAAGGTCAACAGGTTCGCTTTATTGTTTTCCTCAAGAACCCACAAATTCATCTGTTTGCTCCCACACCAGAAATTAGCATCAACACTTAGCAAATTACAGACACTATCTAATAAAATCCACCGCTTGAATATTTAAATCTGTCTTTGCATAACAACATAGTGGTCTTACAAAAATCATATAAATTCCAGTACTTATAAGAAAAATGGATTTCTTAGTTGCATATGAAACCTAAACGAGACTACTAAAACATTGTAGTTAAGAAAATCTAAATTTCACCACAATTATTTTTTCTAATCTATATGTAGAACAGTAGGTTAAGATTACAGAAAATTGTAGCTTTTGCTACGTATAAAAATTACCGAAAATCCCACACTTCATGGAAATTTGGTTTCATAGACTCGAAAGAAAGATTAACGAATCTACTTTAAATCCCTAGTTTTGAGTTTCATCAAAATACTACATATAAGAGCATCCACTATCGTTGGTGCTAAATTATAGGTATTTGGAAATAGGTATTTAGAAATGAATGTGTTGCGCTTCTATCGTTAAAGCTAAAATTTCGGTAAAAATAAAAATAAAATAAAAAGACGGAATAACATCCTCTGTCTAATAAAAAAACTAATTTTTTTAATACCCAAAATTGGATAGACAGAAGATCATGTTCCATTTCACAATATTTAAAAAATAAATTTTTTTTTTGGAGCTAGACGGATCTTCGGTCGCTATGTATTAAAAAAAAATCACCCAGCCGGAAGATCATCTTCCGTCTGGGTGATTTATTTTAAAAATAAAATAAAAATAAAAACCCAGTCGGAAGATCATCTTCCATCTGGGTTGTTTCTTTTAAAATAATCTATATAATAAAGCACAAAGAAAGCTATCAAGTGGATCTCATTTAATAGGTTTGAAATCAATGGGTCCAAATCTAACCTACAAAACATATTTTCCCGCCCAAAAGTTTTCCCCCAAAATTCAAATTCAAACCCCCCAAAACAACTCCTTTACTTATTTATTTATTTATTTACTTTATGTTTGTAAATTTGCATATTTTTTATGCATTTTTTCCCCTTATGAGTACATTGAAAATAGCAAATATCCCATCAACAGTTAGATTTCATCATTTTCCACACTCAGTGTTCTAAGAAGTTGGATTTTACACCCCCATTTATAATTATTTTTCAACATATACTAATGGAAACATTGACTTTTATTTACAACTAATTATTGTTTTACTATTCAAACTTGAGTTACATAATTTTTGTTTTACTGTTTACAAGACTTTCATATGCTGTATCGTTCTGAAGACGTGCCGTAGGCACGTGCCCACTGGCAAATCTAGTATTATTATAAAGTTCAGATTGATTCTTCACTCTTTTACGGGATATGTTTGATTACAAAATTGCCCTCACTCTTATCTCACACAACCTATTTAAGCTCAAGAGCGTCTCTCCACATTTTATGATAAAAAAATCAAGCCAACTGTCATATTTTCATCCGTTTCTTTAATCCAGATTCTGCCATTTCAAGCTACTTATCACACTACTAATTTTCAGCTTCTTCCAAAATTTCCCAAAAAAATGTCGATTCGAAGATATATTGGCCGAATAAAATCTACTCCGCAAAGCGGATCGGATCATGGTAGCACAAGTGCGGAGGTTGAACCCATCTCGGAATCAAATGATTTTGCCAATCCATGTTTGTGGAAAAATGTGGTTGATGATAACAGACATGTGCATCAATTTATTTAACGAGCAGCCTTCAGGTGGAATTTGTAATTTTAGGGAAATTGGAGTGGTCCAATCAAAGCATACGAGCGATGTTCTCGTATTCCATTCGTGAAACAAGTAATCAATCGAACTGGGGTGGCAGCGTTTGTTGACAATTAATACAAAGAAATCATCCATGAAGTTTGTGGAGGCATTGGTTGAGAGATGGTGGGATATTACACACTTTTCACCTACCGTGCGGTGAGTTGGGCTTCACCCCGTTAGATTGGACTAATGGGGATATCTATCGAAACGGTGAAGCATCTCCGTGTAACGACAATATTTATCCCTTTGAAGTTGTACAGGTTCGATTTTTTCCTGAGATTACTGTAGCTGATTGGAAAGGTCAAGGAATATGCTCGTGCTTTCTTAAGAAGTATTTCCAAATGAGTGTAATCGCAGCATGTCAAAAGGATAATCTTCTAGCCTTGAAGATTGCTAAAGCATTTATCATGTTCTTCCTTTGTGAGTTTCTTTTCTCTAATGCTGCTTGCGTTATTAGTTCTGGTTGGCTTGCAGCAATAGAAGATCTTGAAAAAGTGGGTACATACGATTAGTGCGGTCAAGCAATGACACTGCTATATATGTCTTTAGATTCTTGTAGCAGACTTAAAGTGAAGTCTTTCAATGGGGGCATGACAAGTACTAGAGGTAAACAGTTCATATTTTGAAAGATATTTATTAACCTAATAAATACATGGTTTGAAATATTTGCTTGTAAACTAATACAAATCTTTCATAATTAGTATTAGGCGTATGAATACACAAATATTTGTGCTCCAATTACTGCACAAACGGAACATATCGTAGATAAATGGCCAAGAATTACACGTTGGAACAAAGATGAATTTGACACTAATATAGCAGACCAAGTTCGGTATAATATTTTCATTGCAAGACATCAATTGGAGATGCGGTCCTCTAAATCTATTATCTGCCAGCCTTATTCAGAATCGTCCCACGAGTATAAGGGTGATTTTGGGCTTGCGCATATATTGTCTCGTCACCGAGTTATCTTTCAGTATGCCTCGCAAGTATTATTTTCCACATTTCTTATTGTGTTTGTAAAAATTAGACTGCTTTCCGTATATCATTTATGAAATCTTAAAAATATGATTATATTTATAGGGTGTATGGTATCTTGGTGATCATTGTTATCGCCAAATTACGGGAATTATTTGTATTCCAGTTGACCCACCACCTTCCATGCCTCGTAAATCGGCCGAAGATTTCTATCCACCTATTGACACATCAATATTGGTCCGGAATGTTCCACAAAATATATATGATAAGTATTGGGCTAAGGTATCAATATGTGTTATAATGCCGACTCTCTCGCATGCTACAAATGTCGATTTCATAGGTCCAGCTAGCATAAGTGATCCTACTATTCAATTTCCCTTCCCATCTCCCCCTATTTGGGCACCGACCGAGTATACGGAACAAGCTCCATGATGCGATCTTCCAGAATGCCTTGAATGCGTAGTTGAGGTACCACTTTATTCCGGTGGTACAGTTACGAGGAATATTGAAGATGATCTGTTTCTTTTCTGTCGTGCGATGCACTGTCATATGTGAGTATGTAATTCTCATTTTCTGCTTTTATATTTTAATTTAGTGCCAGTTAAAATATAACAGTACGATTTACAGGAGGATTTATACCAACATTATCTCAAGTTGACTTATAACGATATGATCTTAAGACGATTCATTCTGAAACACAGTTTTGAGAGAATCAATTCCTGCTCCGGTATTTTCTGGCAGGAGAACTGTTTCTAGGGACCGACCATCATCTTCACATAGAATCTGACACCTGATTTACACACAGTTTGATAGCATGGAATAGATTTTGTGAGGAGTGTTTTACATAGACTTGCACAAAGTTGTATCTGAATCAATTTGTAGTTTGATGTTTCGCTTATGTATTCATAAATGTTCAGCATCATTTTGTTCAAAGATTGATGTTTTGTATCAAAATTATTGGTCCAGCAATGTTCATCTTTTGAAAGATTGATGTTATATTTTTTGTCTCAAATATTAAAAATTATTGGTCAAGCAATGTTCAGTGTACGAAAGATGGATGTTATATTTTTTGTCTCAAATATTGATGTTAGCTTTTGTCTGGGTGTTTCCTTTTGTATTCACATGCATGCTTTTGTAATCACATGCATTTTTTTTTGTCTCCTACATTCACTATAAATATCCAGTTGTATCCTACCTCCTACAAAATTGAAAGATTGATGTTTTTTTTGTCTCCTACCTCCTACAAAATTAATTAGCTATCCCTACAATCAATTTCGGTGGATGTAAGCTTACTATCATCCAGTTGTATCGTACTACATGAGAGCCTACCATCCCTATAAAAGTAGCCTACAAAAGTTTTACATGCATGCTTTTGTATCCTACTACATGATAGCCTACTATCCCTACAAAAGTATCTTACAAAAAATAATCACTCATTGTTTCGGTGGCTGAAGAGCCATCACTTGTTGTTTCGGTGGTTGAAGAGCCATCATACATAATTCTATATATATGCCTCAGTGTCTGTTAGACTGCATACATCTTCAACCTCAACTACAAATCTACTCTAACATATATCAGTTCCGCCTCTTGCAATGGCTCATCTCACATCATCATCATCACCTACTTCTTCTAAAGAATATGATGAGGAAGAATATATGATTGCGAGACACATTTACAACAACATGCAATTATTCTCAGTGGCTGTTCCACAAAGCCAACAAGTTATTCGACAAAGATATATTCATCGTGAAAGAGAAGAAGGGGATAAACATCTCTGGAAAGACTATTTTGCTGAAAATCCCATTTACGGCGATAACCTATTCCGGCGTCGATTCCGTATGTGATGAACTTTATTTAACCAGATTTTGGAAGCTACCGTTAGCTACGATCATTTCTTTCTGCAACGACAGGATGCAACGCGAGTTTTAGGTTTATCATCACATCAAAAAATCACTGCAGCGATTAGATGTTTGGCGTACGGTTCATCAGCCGATGCAGTCGATGAGTACGTACGAATCGGGAAAACTACTGTTTTGAAAACAGTACGACGGTTTTGTGTCGCAATTGTCAACATCTTCGGACCTCAATATTTGCGGACTCCAAATGCCGCTTATATTCAAAGACTTCTTGAAGAAAACAAATCTCGCGGTTTTCCAGGAATGCTAGGTAGTGTTGATTGCATGCACTGGGCTTGGAAAAATTGTCCAGCAGCATGGTACACCAGTATACCGTTCAGTCGGTCACGTACAGGAGCCTACCATTATTCTCGAAGCAGTGGCATCTTATGACCTTTGGTTCTTGCATTATTTTTTTGGAATTGCAGGATGCAATAATGATCTGAACGTACTTAATCGGTCCACATTATTTAATGATCTTCTTGATGTTTGTGCCCCACCAGCAAATTTCACTATAAACAATAACAACTACGACATGGGATACTATTTAGGTGATGCTATATAACCCCCCCCCCATCCCCCCCAACCCCCTGGCTACTATCGTCAAAACATACTCCGCACCAGATACGCAAAAGAAAAGAAAGACATGTATTATTTTACACAATATGATAGTTAAGGACAAACGAGAAGAAGGAATTCAAGATTATGGATATGACCAAAGTGCAGACTCTAGCTTCAGCATACCTAACAGAACTCCGAGTCTCACAAGTGCAAACAGGTTAGCATGCAATGTCCAACTACATGATAGGCAAAAACATCATGCACTTCGACAAGATTTGTGGAGCACATATGGAACGAATTTGGAAATGACGAATGGTCATGTTATCTAATAATAATAGTGCATCGAAGTATCAGAGCTTATGTAATTTATTTTAAAATTTAGAATCAGATATAATGTAGGGATCTACTTGTAATCTGCAACGTTGTACTCTTTAATATTTTAAGCTGAATGAAAGATATCCATATATATTGGAGGCAAAGCAAATACAGAATTGGCAATAAGTTGTACGCATTATAAAAACAAGCTTATATCTGATTGAGAAAGCATTAAATACATAATTGAAAAAGCAAATACAAAATTAGTAAATACATAAAAAAACAACATTCAATACTAAATGAAACCTTTACTGCGCACGATATCATTCTGTCTAGACATGAAGTAAGTATGCTGAGTCTCGGATAAGTCGCTGAGGTCCATACTTATGATGCGAACTTCCTCCATTCGTACTTTCAATTCGTGATCTTTTTCTTTAATCGCAATCTTCTGTTCCATTGCTATCATCCTTCAATCCAGAGCATCCTTATAGAAAGAGTTGAAATATTTGGTCGATTCAACCATTTCAGCATATTCCGAACATTCAGCCAACCTTTTTCCCTTTCTCTTCTCTACATTTTGGCCGGGTGGTCGGGACAGTGGGGAAGGCGAATCCATGTCAGTCGAGATATCTGTAGTCCAGTCTTACATACTTGGGGAACGTACTATGCTATCGGCTTCCTCCGACTGAGAGTTTTGGCCTGAGTCGAACACATGAGTTGTACGCAGTGAAAATTTTGACTGATCGTTGAGCAACTCATAATATTCATCAAATTTGAATGCTTTCTAGGAAAATTGCATGTAATCCAATCTAGCTTCGCGTAACTAAAAAATAAATTACCACGTTCACAAGTTATAAATTATATTCAATAATAACTTTCAAATTAATAACCTAAATTATACATACCTTATCCGCCTCGGTTGTTCCACTTGCAGCTCTATTTGTGACACTACCTAACTTCGCAATAAACAATGCAACAGATTCTAAAATTGCACAAAAATGACTTGATAGAGAGCCAGCCATTCGGTCGGTCGGAGTGCCTAATAGAGATTTAAACGTGGCAATTACTCGATCCCAAAACTGGGTTCTAGATTGATCGTTACCAACCAATGGATCTTGAGTAATATTAACCCAACTTTGAGAAAGAATAACATCTTCATCAGATGTGTATGCCCTCCTTATAATACCAATCCCTCTAATACTACTACAGGCCATCATTTAAATCTTAGCTTATTGAGAATATTAAAAAAAATTATAATAGAAAGAAAGAACAGAAGAACAAGATAGCAGATGAAGAATTTTTTTTAAGAGACAGAGGAGACAGAGAAGTTGAGTGCTCGATTGATTATGGAGTGGAGTATTTATATAAATATGTAGGGGGAATCTACTCATTTGTAGTCGTTGAGAACAAAACTTTAAAAAACCTAACCGTTGCGGCAAATATTTTATAGCCATTGAAAATATATTATAGAAATTTCAAAAGGTGGTAGAGGGGTATTTTCGGGATTCCCATTTCCCTTTATAAAAAAAACCAAAAAAATAAAAAAATAAAAGAAAGGGACGGAAGATCTTTCCTTTAATTTTTAAAAAAAAAATTAAAATTCAAGATCTTAAAAAAAAATTAAAATGGAGAGATCCAATGAAGGATGTATCTTGTTGATTCTTGGTTTTGATGACTGCAACACAATGCAAAGTTGTGCTACCACCTATACATATTGCAGGATGTATCAGAGACAAATACCATGGTGCAATACACAAAGGCAAAGTTGATCCAATGAAGCTTTCGAAAGAATCGATCAAACTACAAAGACCTATGTTCAAGTCACATTTGATCAAGCAAGCTTCAAAACATAAATACAATGGCTCAAGCTCAAGTCAAAGACTCAAGTTCAAGACAAGACTAGTGCTTCAAAATGTTTTGTATTAAGTGTCTTGTAACAATTGTAATTTTTATTCTTTGAGTCTTAGAAATGTTGTAATAGCCTTGTCACACATGCACTCACACATATCTTTTAATAATTTAGTGTTTTACACAAGTTGAAAGGTCGAAATAAGCTTGAATAAGATCAGCTGTTGAGTACCAGTTGAAAACTCTTCGGAACCAGTCGATTGTCTTAGTACGAAACTGTCTGAACTCATATAAGCTCTGACCAGTCGACTTATTATGGCAACCCAGTCGACTGTTCAAGCTGTTTCGACAGTTTTCTATTTTTAAAACTTGTTTTTCAAATTCAAAACATTTATTTCCGTTGGTTGATAGTTGGTGCAACTGTTTCTTAACGTCAAGTGAGTCTAACTCTATAAATAGAGTGTAAAGATGACTTAGTAAAGGGTCCAAGCATTTTTCTTAAGTTTCAAGCTTTTGTTTTTGAAAAGAACAAGCATTCTAAAAAGCATTCATATTCTCTAAGTCTTGGTTCTCTGAAAATCAGTCTAGTATAACATTGAATTTGTTTTAGACTGGTTTCAGAAATTGATCTATTAGCCACCATACAAAGATCACAAATCACAAACAAGGTTATAGATTGTTGTAACTCTTTTATTGTTGTTTTTCACTTTCAGGTTGTGAGAGTGGTCCTCTCGGTTGGAGAGTAGGGCTCTAGGTTGTAGAGTCGGGTTTTCACTCTAGGTTGTAGAGTGGGTGTGCTCTCTCTAGTGGTGAGAGAGGTCTACGGGTTTGGCAAGGTTGTTGTCAAACGCCGTAGGGTATCCTTGTATTTTTTCAAGAATAGTGGAAAATTTCAAGTGGGTTGCTTGGGGACTGGATGTAGGTCGGGAGGACCGAACCAGGATACATCGCTGTGTACTCTGTGGTTGTATTTTTTTCACTTGCATTTCAATTTTTCTGTGTTTTATTCGAAAACTTGTCTGAAAAGTCGACTAAGTCTCCTCTATAAGTCGACTGATCAGAGTTGTATAAAATACTCTTCGAACACTTGTCTGGTAAGTCGATTGAGTTTCCACTAACTGATCAGATTTGTATAAAATACTCTTCTTATCTGACGTCCCAGTCGACTGTATTCTCTTTTTAAGTCGACTGGACAGAATGAAGAGTTCAATTACTTAATTATTTTTTAAACAACACTATTCACCACCCCTCTAGTGTTATTTGCCTTGCCTACATGATCCAACATATCTCTCCAATTTTGACCATTCGGCTATTCAGACGGAAGAAGATCTTTCGTCTATCTTAATTTAATATTAAAAATAATTAAAAAATTTTGAGAGACGAAAGATCATCTTCCGTCTTCTATATTTGGCAATTGCAATTTCACTCTGCTATATATAGCAATCGACTATTCACGATTTGGCCAAAAAATAGGTATTTGGCAAACAATAGTTGGCGTTTGGTTAAAATTTTGATATTTTAGGTTTTTAGCAAACGATAGTGGATTCTCTAAGAAGTCAAAATGGTCGAAAACGAGAAGATATACAAATTTTCAGAACCAAGGCAAATAGTCAACTAGTCCTAAGTTCAAATTTGTTTAAAATACTGAATGATATCCAAACCTCATGAAATTTTGTGAACATATTGTAGACACATACCAGATTGGCATATAAAAAGTTCAGATTCAAAATCCATATATTTAGAGAGAAATAATTTTTGGAAGTAAGCATGATATTCAGGATAGAATTAAAGATAGGTCATGTTTCAGTTCTTAACCAAGAATGAGTTAGGATTTTTTAAATTAAAAAATGACATCAAAAATCATGAAATTTTGCAAAGATAATATAGACATATACGAGATCCACATAAATTTTTTAGCTTTAGCTTTAGATTCCATCTAGTTAAAGAGAAATAATTTTTGGTAGTAAGTTTAAAACTCAGGAGAGAAATTGTACAAATTTTCTGAACTAAGGCAAAACGGTCAACCAGTCATAAGTTCAAATTTAAAATATTAGACGACATCCAAAACTCATGAAATTTTGTGAACATATTACAGACATATATTAGATTCATATATAAAAAGTTCAGCATCAAATTACCATACATTTAGAGAAAAATAATTTTTGGAAGTAATCATGATAATCAAGACAGAATTATAGAATATTTCATGTTTCAGTTTTTAACCATAAATGAGTTCATATTTATTCAAAATACCAAATTACATCCAAAAGTCATCAAACTTTTAGGAGATGCTATTGACATATATGAGATACACATAAAAGTTTCAGCTTTAGATTTCATCTAGTTAAAGAGAAATAGTTTTCGGAAGTAAGTCCAAAATTTAGGATGGAAACTGTAAAACGTTTCCAAGTTAATCTTACCATAATTTCACACAATTAATTAACAATTAACACATAATCTAAACATGAATACTCATCCAATACAACATATATCACTTCTCTAACATGCATACACCCTACAATATAGTTGAAAATAGAGTACTAAAGTTGTTATCCACCTATAGCTTTTGAATTCGATTGCTTTAAAGCTCCATAATGCGTTCCAACACCAAATTCTATAAACTTAATCTTATGAACACAACAAAACATATATTATTACTACCATCTCTTATTTTAATAATCTAAAACTCGGGAAGTAAAATAGAGTATCTAAGTTTACATTATGAAAACTTCAACTCCAAAAATTTTGTTTGTCATCTCTTGAAAGCTAGGCTTATGTGGGTATTTATAAACCTAAATATGCACTATACCATCAAACTCATTAATCTACTTCCCCTAACTCTAGATTCTAATTAATCCCACATCCCCTAAATGTCTCCTATGTCACTAACAAAAAAGAATCATGCAAAATAAAAAAAATTGGATAATTTCATTACGGCCATTTTTCATGGTTCTCATTTCCTAAAAGTCCCGCTCTTAAGTCCTTATTCAAAAAATAGAATATTAAATATGCATATGGTTCATTCTCAAATATTTATATTCCACAAGCTAGCATCTAAAAATATTCAAGGTATTACAAACGATGTTATACGCAATTTTACAAAATACGCATACATAATTTTTTTTGTCAAAACTCAATTTTGCGGGGTGTTACAGTGCATGTTGTTATTGTTCAGTTTAATATTTGTTCAGTATGTTCAGATATTTTCAACATGTTTAGCATGTTCAGATATGTTCCGATATTGTATCTGACTGCTGGCTTCTTTATGCATTTGAACTAGTTTGCATGGCATTGCAATGCAGCCCTAATGACATCATATTGCTGCATTTGCTGAATTAATTCTTGATTATTTGGAAATTTTGATAAATCCTTATTGACAAATTTGTTCTGAGCCTACTATGCTTACAATAAAAAATTTTCTTTAGTTAATAGGTTTGAAATCATGCCGCAACATGAGAAAATCAAAAGCTATTCCTTTTTTTTTCAACAGAAGAGGACGCATCAGAAAATGAAGAAGTAGTAGAAGGAGAAGGAGAAGAAGAAGTAGAAGGAGCAGCAACAGCATAAGTAGCATCATAAAGAGAGCTTCACATTTTAATGTAGCAGCAAAAGGTGCAGAAGCAGCAACAGCATAAGGAGAGCTTCACTCAAAAGCTTAACATTTCAAGAACTTGCAATGCCAAACATTTAACATTTATATATTTTCAGAATTTGCAAATTTATGGATGAAATCAAATTGTTGAATAATCTTAAAGCAATTCAAATTGGTTGTGTGTTGCTCTTATTCATTTTTTTCCACAAGTAAGCTCTATTTTCCTTTATTGAATGTTTTTTCCACAAACATATACTCCAGTTCTTTGATTGAATGTTTCACTTAGTTGCTCATTAGTGCAATATGTATTTTGTAGCCAAGCATAATCTATGTACTCTCATCTTTATAAATGAATGAATAATGCTTTATTTACTTACTAGGTTTTCACGTGGACACGTGCCTACGACACGTTTCCATGAACAATGTAGCATAAGAAAAGCCCTGTAAAAAGTTAAATATATGCACGTCTTCGTGAAGAATGATTTATATAGATGTGTATTTGGCAGTAGACATTGATGTATTCTGAATTAAGTTGTTTATTGGTTTATATCTTGCAGGATCATTTGTCAGGAGCTCGAGATAGATGACAAAATTGTTCAAAGAGTGCACACCTAATAGATTATGTAAATTCATAAATAGCATGCCTAGCTACCAAAACAACCTGCAAGGATTTGATCATGTCTAGCTACCAAAACAACCTGCAAGGATTTGGCTAACAGTGGCATTCATCATCAAGCATCAAATAATTAAGTTTGGGAAAATAAAAATGCAAGTATTATTAATCTTAAAGTAACTAATTACAGGTTGGGTATCCAAAATTGCCACGAAGTAGAAGATAGTACTCAAGGATATATATACTGATCCCTTACCATGATAATTGATCGATCAAACGATCCACTAAGAAGTGATTCTGGTGAATGCAGGTTCCATGCTACTGCTTGAACCTGCAATAGAGGTCAAACAAATTCATCAGTCCTAACTCTGTGTAGCTATAATTAGCAAGAGCAATAATCATTACTGCAAGAAAATCCAAGAAAGTTTTCTGAGAACTGAATAAAAATGCAGATACCATCATAATGAAAATAATGTTTGATAAACAACATAAATTAAGGAAAACATGTGAAGTGGCACTACAAAGACTTTAATCCTAACCCACACGAAGTGGTGAAACCGAGAAGCTTGACGCTCATGCAACAAAGGTATGTAAAACATCTATAATAATCAAAATGCAAATGAGAATCCAGGATAAATACACATCAGTGATTAGTCTATAAATTCTGAACAGTTCTAAGTCCGACATACGTGCATACTAATGTGTAAAATCCAAGTCAATCTCACATAACATAAGGCAAGTTAATTACAATTGACTGGCCTACGCATCAGCCAGCATTTTCCAAATGTGCCCAAATTTAAGTAGAAATGCAAACAATGTACGTAAAGAAAAATTAGCAGAATCTCAAAATTAAAGTAGAAGGAAACTAATTGCCTTGTCTGTATGGTGCTTGGCTGTCGCAACGCATTTCTCATTTCCCAAGCCCCAAACCATGACAGACTTGTCAGCGCTTGCACTAGAAGGACATTCCTGAAGGACAAATACAATTGCAACAGTTAGACTCTGCATAAAGATAGTATAACCTGGAAGAGTTGGATCACGAAACTTATGTATCATCTGAACTCCTTATTCCAAGCAAGACCAAGCACATATTTCTTATGACTACCTGATGTGTACTTCCCTGATTTCTGCAAAATCAAATTCCGACGAAACATTATAAGAAATATAAATATTAAATTCAAAGGCTGACACCGAAGTTCATCATTCTAGATGGAATGCAACAATTAATTAGATGTCAAAGACATAAATTATTAATGTAGATTTGAAGTAAATTCTGAAAGTAACATCTTTTTATATGAAGAAGGCCATTACTATCATGCATGAAAGACTGCAGAAAGATCATAAGGGAATGAATACACGCAAGCAAGATTAAGTTTTTTTCTTAGTATACTATAAACCATGTGGTAGAGAGGCAATTAATTTTGCATCCCTTTGATCTTGATAACTTCATAGAATGGATTAAGGATTACCTTTGATCTTCCCCCTAATATCATAGATGGGTTCTCCTCTTTGATCTGTTAATAGGAAAAATAGCAGTGTCAAAAAGAAAATATGAAATTTCCAAAAACAACATCAACTATTTTTCCTTTTGGTTCATGAATATATACCAAGTCAAGGTCCAAAATTTCAATAGCAGGTTCCATGGTGCCAACAGCTATAAAGTTTCTGCCAATATTTAGAAGAATAAATAAGTTAGAAATAACAAATTAACAAATATCATTGGAAACCGATACGTAGCGCTACCTCAACTAGAGCCTATCCTCCTCCGGTGCCTTCTCCGACTACCCCTCCGACTCGACCAGCAAGTTCCCCTCCACCTCCACCACCTCCTCCGCCCTCCGCCGCCTATCCATCCTCTCCTCCTCTGATGATGCAATCCAAACCCTAACCTCCTCCCTTGACCTTAACCTCCAGCGTCGGTCCGCAATGGAGCTTCGCCTCCTCGTGAAGCACAACCCCTCCAACCGCCTCAAGATCGATGACTCCGGTGCCGTCAAGCCCCCGCCTCCCTCCTCCAATCCCGCGATCCCATCCTCCAAGAGAGAGAGCGGTGGAAGAGAGAGGGGAGAGAGAGAGAGAGAGAGGTGGAAGAGAGAGAGACAAAGAGGGGGGGGGATTTTCGGGAGAGAGAGAGAGATAGAGAGAGAGATAAAGAGAGAGAGAGATAGGGGATTGGAAATTGAATTTTGGGGTTTGAAATTTTGGGGGGAAAATGTGTTTTGTGAGGTTAGATCTGGGCTTTTGATTTTGAGGGATTGACGGAGAGCCACTTGATAGCTTTCTTTGTGTTTTATTATATAGATGCTATCATTGCAATAGAAAGTTTTTCCAATTAATTGTATCCATTAACACTGCCTAGATATCATCAATTTTGTATGCACAGCCTAGTTAGGATATTTAAATTGGAATTGCCAAAGCATTGAGCAAGTGTAGCATCTTCCTTTATATAACTTGTTGCTAGAATTTGCTCTAAAGTTTCATACATCAAAATCCTTAATCAGATAATGGTATCATGAATTCGTAAAGATTTACTCATACCAATTGACCTAAACACACAAAATCCTACAAAAATTTCCATTCGCATAGCATTAACATCAGCCATAAACTATTCCGAACCAACAGAGAACAAAGAAACTATTCAGAACCAACAGAGAGCAAAGAAGCTATTCAGAATCATCATATACAGATCATAAGTATCCAACAGAGAGCAAAGAAAGAATTGGAGAATATACACACATTCCCAAGTGCATAACTATTCAGAATCATAATTATTCAATTTTTCTAAATGCACAATCAGTATTACATAATAGTATGCTACTGCTTCTTCTTCAATTCACTGCTTAATCTTCATCCACTTCAATTGACATTCAATCTGTTGCAGCTCAACTGCTGCTGCTGCTTCTTATTCTTCGAATTGCAAGCTATTATTGCTTCTTCATCTTACATTTATTCGATTGTTGCTGCTTCTTCATCTGCTGCCAACCACAAAAAAACAAAAGAAGGGTTTCCACAGTGGTTTGTATTTGTATATTTGTATCTTCATAAATTCAACAATACTTTGATTTGAATTACTAATAGGCTCATAACACACTTGTCAACAAGGATTATCATATTTGTCAAATAATCAAGCATCAGTTCATCAAATGTAGAAATATGATGTCAGTTGGGCTGCATTGCAATGCCATGCCAACTAGTTCAAATGCAAAGATAGGGAGATCTAACAGCTTTTAAACCCTCCTTCATATATATAGGGATATCATATAATGGTCTCACAAATTCGTAAAATTTATCTCATACCTATTGACCTAAACACACTTGAAGCAAAAAAAAAATCATTCTTATAGCATAAACATCAGCCATAAACTATTCAGAACCAACAAAGAACAAAGAAATTATTCATAATAATAATATATATAACATAAGTATCCAACAGAGAGCAAAGAAAGAATTAAAGAATATACACACATTCCCAAATGCATAACTATTCAGTTTTTTCAAATGCTTAATCAATATTCCATAACAACAAGTTGCTGGTTCTCCATTAATGGGATTTTAACTGATAATTTTGTACCACCAAACTGACTAAGGTTACCTAGTACATGTCTTTCAATGCTTAATCAATATTACATAACAGCAAGTTGCTGCTTCTACATCAATGGGATTTTAACTGATAATTTTGTACCACCAAACTGACTAAGGTTGCCTAGTACATGTCTTTCATCTAGTATCAAATTATGACTCATCTTTGCCAACTTATATCCAGTATCATATTATAGTAACTTAGTATCATACAAATACCAACTTATATCCAAGTGTGACTCATCATTGCCTACACATACAACCAAAAGAAATACGCAAGAAATTGAACAAAATTCTTAAAAGCATGTATGAGAATCAAACACTTCCCTCCAAAATATTGTAAATGGCCGTTACTATTTAAAGAACCCAAATCCGAGCCTGAGACTTGGGAGGGCTTTGACAGCGAAGACGACGTCTTCCAAGCATAACCAAAACAAAACACATGAATGAGAATTTTGGGGTGAGCATGTAAATGTTGGGTTTTGAGGTTCACAACAGATTAATAGGCAGCAGAAAAATACAAAAAAAAAATCTGAAACCCAGCAATGAATTCATGCGAAAACCATAAAATGTGTTAGATGTTTATACATCAACGACGGAACGACTGTCACCACGATCTACCAATCATGAGCACTGCAACATTGTGGTGCCTCTACTGTATCCACACAACTGAACAACAAAATTGGGCTCTTCCTCACACCGCGGTGCTAGCTGCGAGAAGGGGATGTCCCCCCCTCTTTCTGTGACGGCTAGGGTTTTTCCTAGTTCCTTTTCCATAAATACATATCATATATATAGTAGGAAATCTACCCTAAGAGAGTAGTGAGGCTGTCGGGCTCACAATCTAACCTAGGTCAGATTTATGTGTGGGCCTTCTAACTTTGGTTGGCCTATTTAATCTAATTAATTGTCCAACCAATATTGGGAGTCCCAATCTTACTCGGATTCCCAATTAAATTTATCTTATGAATATAAATCCCAATTTCGATCCATTCTAAATGTGTGATCCTGTAGGTTCTCATTACGTTGACAGTAATACTAAAATTCTATTATAGTATTACAAATAATGAGCAGTATCTAGCAATACATCACTGCTACTCAAGTAATCGGAATGCTAGTGATTTGACATAACCTATCTGTGATCAATGTTACCATGCAGTCTAGTTATTTTGTCCAGATATCTTAATTGACCACAAGGCATGAAGCGTGTCACCCTTGTATAATTCAATCTTTGGTTTCTTAATGTCCGGGTTGACTTATTAAAGCAAATAAGATCATATCTCATATTGACTCATTTGAGCACGGCCATGCATTTTGCAGTCTCACTCAAACAAGGAGCCCAAAGATATCGCTCTTGTTATGTAAGAGGGATAAATTCTATCTAAGTCACTCACATCCCTCCGCATGATTCATATTATGTACAATAGCCGACTTTATAATCATCTTCTCACATGCAACTTTTGACGGTATTAAAACATATAACTTCTCATGTAGGGAACCGTAGTGACTTCAAGCCAAAGGATCGCGTACACTAAGGTCACTATGAGAATCGCTCATGACACTCACGTAACGGTCCATGCAGCATTCTCATGGTGGGTCAGTCCAGTACATTATTATTCTAATATGTACCCATGTGAAGACTTGATATCTCATATCCATGATCCGTAAGATATGGTCATCAGTCTACGCACATACTAGTCTCTGTATATTATTGTTGTCCTAATTCACAATAATACTTGACTAGAAATATTTAAGAATAGTGTCCTGATTTCAACCAATAGAATCTCACAATTAAGTCATGCTCTTGATGTCTCATGGTATTAAACCTAATATTCTAAGAACTTTATTATGTTTATTTAATCACAATAAATAAAATGCCTCATATATGAAATAAATGTCATGAGACAATGTAAACTAGCAAGGTCAATATAAACGGCTTCTAGGGCATACACCGCAATAAAGAGTGCGCAACTGAAGAGTTGCTTTTATATATATATATATATATATATATATATATATATATATATATATATATATATATATATATGAAAATCTTCCATTGTGCACCACCCCTCCATGTGCACTCGTGTGCACTCGGCCTTCCCGCATTCGTATCAACGATCTGAACTATTCACATTGATCTACACATCTACATTAGTATAAATATGTAAAATCAAATCTTTTGAAATTCATTTGCCCATCCATCATGTGACTATAAAAAATAATAATTTTCAGCCATACAATTTGGTAACACTTCAATTGATGGGCAAATGAATTTCAAGTAATTTAATTTTACATATTTAGACTAATTTAGATGTGTAGGTCAATGTGAACGGTTCAGATCGTCGATACGAAGGCGAGAAGGCTAAGTGCACACGCCGTGTGCACCATAGGTGGTGCACAACGGAAGACTTCCTAATATATATATATATATATATATATATATATATATATCCCTTCCAAATTGGAAAAATTTGGGGAGGACGAGGATCTAGGGTTTCGTCAGATTTTGGGCAGATGGCTCTGGGTTTCAGAGGCGAAAGAACTGAGTGAGGGACGTCTGGGGTTGTGGACGTCTATATATATATATATATATATATATATATATATATATATATATATATATATATATATATATATATATCCCTTCCGAATTGGGAAAATTTGGGGAGGACAGGGATCTAGGGTTTCGTCAGATTTTGGGGAGATGGCTCTGGGTTTCAGAGGCGAAAGAATTGAGAGAGGGACGTCTGGGGTTATGGTTGTCGGGAGCTCGGTTTCATCAAGCTAGGGTTTTAGATTTTGGAGGTGTATGTAATACCCCATATTTCTTAATATATATTTGTGTGTGTCTGTGTAAGGAGGAGGGGGGACTGTAGAAGAGATTTATGGGCCATCATGTATTGAAAATGGGCTTAAATGGAAGTTAAGCATGGCCTTAGAATTATTAAAATAAATGAGATGATTTCTTGGTTGATTATGGCCCACGTGAGCATCCATGAAATGTTTGACGTGAGTGAGGTGTTGTAAGTGTGCGTATTGTTAGTCATAAGTCCCATACCGGAAATTTCCTTAGGAGACGAGTGAGTTATATTAGAAAGCCAATGATCAAGAGACACAAATTAATCATGACACATTTTGTGAGACAAGCCTGTTGTGGGTCATTGTTAGGACTTATTT
Organism: Hemerocallis citrina; assembly: GCA_017893485.1. Taxonomy (NCBI): domain Eukaryota; kingdom Viridiplantae; phylum Streptophyta; class Magnoliopsida; order Asparagales; family Asphodelaceae; genus Hemerocallis; species Hemerocallis citrina. The sequence continues at coordinate 878,582 of JACEHZ010000534.1, read as the reverse complement.
TTCGAGTGCACAGCTGAGCCGGCCTTGGGGCGTTACACTAATCGTTGAAGGGTGTTGTTGGCTTGAATGTGGGTGGCGAGATTTGGAGAATTTGGTGACGAATAGGGAAATTAGTGTTTGTGGATTTGGAGATTGAATGTTGATGGGGAGAGGAAGACGATGTGTAGTTGATTCGTCAATTAGGGAGAGATTTTATGGTGTGAGATGAGCTAGATTAGGGTTATAAGGTTTTCTAACAATTTGGGTTTCGGAATTGGAAAAAATTATTGGGTAATATTTGAGATGAAGATGAAGATGAAGTGAACTGAAGGGGAGAATAGGGGTTTAAAACTGGACGCCATCGATATATAACTTAGGCTGCAGTTGTGAACTGCGGCATACGTAACTACGGCCTCAGTTAAATCACCCGCAATTCACAACTGCGAACTTGAAGTCGAAGAAGCCTCAGTTCGGTATTGCAGCTTATGAGGACAGATTTATCTTTGAAATTAGTTTCGAAATAGACATATTTTGGAAATTAGTTTAAAAGATAGACCTATTTTTTCTTGGGGGGGGGATCCCTGTTTTTACAACAGATAACTCTACCAAAATCCTTTTTTTCCCATATGACCCAATTGTAGGTCCAAAGTTGTTGGGGTTCACCTTATAAACATCCCCACCTTACAAAAATATTGCTAGAAAATACAACGCCCTGAAGGCATTATCTGCAAGTAGGAAACTGCAGATTTAACCAAATTTACCTTTTTCCAAATATTGTAAATCCAAACATCCTATACTTGAAAATTAAGTAGTTCGCTCAAGGACAAAGTCGGTAGTTTAAAAAAAAAGAATCATTATTCCTTTCAAATCTAAATCAACATATGATTTAAGACATATAGAATGACATTCGTGAAGATGTTCATTAGAATGCAGTATGAGATATGCAAAGATACAAGTTAAGTGAACTAACAAGGAAGCTGAACCCGGTAACGGCAGTGAGTGAAGTGGTAATGATGGCGCTTGAGAGTGCAAGCTCACCAAGGTGACCCACCATCATGCTTGATATCACCTCAGTCAGGAACTGCGACAATGTCATGGCAACCATAGGCCCGGCAATGTACCCCAACCGCAGACTTTCATCCTTAAACTCGATGATGAGTCTGGTCAACGACCCATTTTCTGTATTCCGTGCTTCTTCTTCTTCTTCTTCTTCTTCTTCCTCTTTTCTGATGAGAAGCAGCTCATCTTCCATTCTCTCTCTCTCTCTTACACACACAATTGAAAGCTGTTAATTAGGGTACGTAGATTTTATAAGGGAGAGTCGTTTTTGTAAATATATCCAAATGAATTGTGTTATTTGCATGTCAGACCTGAGAAAAAGATACTTTTTCATTGGGAGAAAAAGGAACTAAGTTGGATAAATAAAAATAAGCTAATGATTAATTAATGGTGGTGGTGGTGGACTATTTGGCCTTTCAAGTTTCAATTTTTTAATGCTGAAACATAAAAGTTGCTATAGTTTTTCCTTACTAATGTAAATAGAGCATGTAAAGTCTAACTTTAGTTGAAATAAAGAGAATATCGTTTAATGTGCTGAATCGGATAAGGTTTACCATGGGTCCAAATATGACCCTTACTACTTACCACCTAATTGATCATTACTTGCCTTTAGAGCTGTAAATCGGACCGACGAGATCGGACACTCATATGTTCAAGCACAAATCGAAATTCAAGCATGAACCAAAATTTTACTCGGACGGGCTTACGTCCGGCTCGGTCCAGGTTGGACAAAATTTTTATAGTCCGGACTCGGTTCGGTAAAACATCGGACCACAATAATACTCGGACGGACTTATGTCTGGCTCGAGCTCGGTAAAATATCGGACCTAATAATTTGCTGAAGTTCGGTTTGTATAACAGTTCGGACGGTCCACGGTCGGGCCATTTCTCGAGCCAGACTCAGACGGACGATGGACCGTTCTGTTCATTTTACACCCCTACTTGCCTTTAAATCCAATATAGACCAAGAAAAAATTAAGATAGCATGAAGGAAAGGAAATTTCTCAACAAAAAGGGCATTTGCAAGATGAGAACACATTCATTTAGATTTGATTTTGGATTCTTGTTCATGTGAAAAACCTTTTCTCTCTCTAAACTCTAGTTACTACTTTCAATCGCATTCTTTCGGCAAAACTCTGCTATCTCAGTTATCCAAGTTATAGGTTTTGATACAAAATTTCAAATAGAATCTATGATGGCCATTGTAACAGGGCACAACAGATCGAAATAAAAGTGCACCATTAATTAGCTCATTTCAGTGTATTTTCTAGGGTCAGTCTCTCCTCAAATACTCGCTTCCACGCATTGTTTACCTGCATAATTAATCAATTCAAAATTCACTAAATGGACCTGTTGCTGCTAATTTCTATGTGGAAGCAAAAAGATGATATGAGTTATGTTATAAACAATAAAGAACTGACATTTTTTTACTTTCATCGATGCTGACTGTTTCCAATTAATGGTAACATCTAAATTTGACTCGTTTACACTGTTTGATCTTATCTGGATGGTGACGATAGCTCCGATTGACCTGCAAAAGTCTGAAACACCGGGGTTGACCCCGACGATAGACCCTCCGATGCTCAAGTCAGAACTCAATATTAGAAAGAGAGTTTTAGATGCAAAATACTGATTACCTAATTTCTATGGAGATAGGGGGATATTTATAGTCGCTTTAGGGGTCAGTTTCAAGATAATAATTTATCTTTACTTCCCGGTGTTTTTGAATTGAATTGATTATCTTTTCTTCATAAAGAGATAAGGATGGTTGTGGAGATTGAGTTAAAACTCTTCTTATGAGAAGAGATATGGTTTTTGAATCTCATATGGATAATTATGAGTTTAAATCATATTTAAATAATATGGACTCATTTATGTTGGGTTGTTATGACAACTCCGTAAGAAAAATCCATTTTGAGTTATTGGGCTTGAGAGATGCCAAATTTCAATTCATGGACCTTTTTCTAGTGAAATTTACCGTTTTACCCCTAAGAGCTTTAAGATCCGTGCCCAATTCGAATGATCCCGATTTGGTTCTATTTTTACCTACATCACAAGCCCCCCACTCCCAAAAACTGATTTTCATAGCCTTTGAAGAGTAGTTCGCCCATTTTTAATGGTTTACATAACTTATCGGAGTTTTCAGGGATGTTTGGATCTTGCTCGAGGTGTAATGGTGTTATTTTGAGCTTGTAAAATACCCAAATTCTGTTTTTTCCAGATTTTTCTGATTTTTTTACAAATTCTAATCATTTTTCAATATTTTATTCAAATTCCAAATTTTAATAATTAAATTTCAAAAATTTAATTAATTATTATAAATTAACAATTATATTTTCGTAATTTTAAATTTTTTCAGAATTAATAATTATTTTTAGAATATTTAATTAACTTTTTTTATATTTAATTATTCTTTTGTAATTTTTAAATAATTAATTCGATTCAATAATTAAATAAAGGAATTAATCAAATACAAAATAACGTGGTGAAATCTGTAGCGTTGATCGTGCAAGCGTGGATCAGGAGGAGATCCGTAGCGTCAAATCCCCTGTTTAAGTCAGTGCAACGTTTGTGCGGTTTTTTGCTGCGGCGCCACGTGGCGTTGACCGTTGACCTGGTCAACACTGACCCGGGACCCACTCTTTTTTTTGCCTTCTTTCTTTTAACTTTTTTCCAATTTTAATTATTTTTCGAAATTTTTAGTCACTTTTTGAACTTCAATAATTAATTTTTTTAAAATTTTAATTAATTATTCTAAATTAACAATTATTTTTTTAGAATATTAAAATAATTTTGCGAATTAACAATTATTTTTAGAAAATTTTAATTAGTTATTTAAAATTTTAATTATTATATTTTTGAAAATTTTAAATAATTAATTTGATTTAGTAATTATATAAAGGAATTAAATAAAAAAGAAATTACCTGATTAATCACAGCTGTTGATCACCCGAGTGCAGATCGGGAGGAGATCTGGGCTATCGCTTTCTTCATTCAGGTCGGGGATGCGATTGCTCGGGGGCAGCCACCGAGCTAACATGGCTTGCTATGACGATGCCACGTGGCATTGCCTGGTCAAAGTTGAACGTTGACTAGGCCAATTTTTTTTAAAACTAGTTTTTTCTGATCGAATCTCAATCGTTGACCACGATCTGGCATGGATTTTGAGTCTGGTCGGGGTCACTTCTGCTCGGGGAGGGATCTCGACCCACCATGGCTCGCTACGGTGCTGCCACGTGGCATTTTGACCGATGACCGGTGACTGTTGGCCAAGTCAACGATTTTTGCCTTCGTTTGAGTCGGGTATGCATTTGTTCGGTGTGCGACCTCGAGCTATCTTGGCGCTTTCAGGTGCTGACGCATGGCTCTGTTAACCATTGACTAATCAACGACATTTTGCTCATTTGGGTCAGGAACTTGTTTGTTCTGCACGCGGCCCCGAGCTATCGTGGCGGTTCCAGGTGCTGATGTGTGGCTCCGTTGACTGGTCAACAACATTTGCGGTCGTTTGGGTCGGGAATGCGTTTGTTCAGCATGCGACCCCAAGCTATCATGGCGCTTTCAAGTGCTACAGAGGTCCGGTTGGAGTGTGTGACCCATCATTTCGAAGGTGACTCGAAGATCTACAATTTCTCTCCAGGAGTCAGTTGAAGAATCATCCATCTTTAGGTTCAAAACAGGTCGGCAATATATTTGCCTTCGTGAAGTTGAGAAGAGCATTATCGTCGGGGATCTACAAGGAGGAATTTTGTCCCCAGGGATATACGAAGAGGAACTTTGCTTCCGATGGGCTATGAAGGGGAGCTTTGCCACAGAGAAGAGCTTTGGCGTCGAAGATCTACGAGGAAGAGTTTCACCGCCCGGGATCTATGAAGAGGAGCTTCACCACGGAGGAGTTATGAAGAAGAGCTTTGTAAGACTCTTGGGAAGATTCATTCTTGGAGGCGAGTTTAGGGAGCGTCTCTAGAGAAGTTGGGCTCGGAACTCGCTTTTGGTGAAGCTGACCACTTAGGAAACAAGCGAGATGAAGAGGATCGCCGAGCTCTAGGAGAGCCGTTCGGGAGACAAGTTTACGGAGCAGCTCTAAAAGCGAGTTGAGCTTCGAATCGTTGTGGAAGGAGAAGACCGTTCAGAAGGCGGGCAAGATGAAGAGCATTGCCGGGCTCTCTAGCTCGCTATATAAGAAGAAGGCTGCTCGAGAGGCGAGTGAGATGAAGATCGCCGAGCTCTAGGAGAGAGCCGTTCGGGAAGCAATTTTTTGGTGTGGCTCTAGGGAATAGTTGTTGGGGGAGCTTGAGTAAGTAACATAGAAGCAACAAGTTGTTCGGGGAGCTCGGAAGAAGAGTTGAAAACCAAACTCATTGTCTTGAGTTGTTGAGTAGTGAAATCCTTTGTGTTTGCCAATGTTGTCGTGACCCCCTGTTCTTTTCCATTAGCAAGTTGTTATGTATGTTGGGTGTGATCCTCATGATGGCTAGATTGCCTGTGTAATATCCCGGACGGATATTACTGTATATAAATTGATATTTTATTATTATTTTATTATTATTTTGTTTTAATCCCAAAATTAGAATATTTTGGTGATTTTTACCCGGGTTTCTCCTAGACACTATCTGTATCCAGATATCGGTCAGTATATATCCGTATTGTATCAAATTGATACCGTGATCTTCCGAACTAATAATAAAATTTATTTTATTATTATTTCCAAGATTTAATTATTTTTATGCGGATTATGCGAAGATTTTCGGTATACAGACATATACGCGCACGTACGAGTAGTATGTCGATTAGTGCATCATACAAATTGTGTGTTGTGTATTTTGGACAACACTTATTTTGCTATGATAAAACCTAGTAAGGAGGGTTAGAGTTTGATTAGGAGGTTAAACATAGGGTTACAAAGACATAAAGGGTTAAGATTTCTTCTAGAACAAACCCTCCTCCACATCAACCTTCCCCCCACATAACACCTCCCCCATTTCCCCCTCCTCCTAAGCATGGCCGGCCCCCTAAAATAGGGAATGAGTTTTGTGAAATTATGTGGGTGTATATTGCAAATATCCACCCTTCTCCCCTCCTATAAATACCCCTTCATTCACCTCCTTCTCTCATTTTAGAAAGATCAAAAAGAAAGAAAGAAAGAAAGAAAGAAAGAAAGAAAGAAAGGAAAAGAAAGAGAGGTCTCATACTAACAAAAGAGAGTTTTATTGTAGGGTTCTTAGAAGCTTTCAAAAAGCTAGGGGAAGGAGAAGGAAAAAGCAAGCTAGTCCTTCCTATAGAAAAAATAAGGTGGGGGTTTCTTCACTTGATTCTTTGTTTGTTTGTTTGTTTGTTTGTTTGGTTGTTGTTGTTGTTTGACTTCTCCTTCTACCTTCTTGTTTTGTTTTGTTCTTTTGGGTTTGTGGTATGTTGTAGTAAGTGAAAGAGAAAGAAAAAGAGTAGTAGTAGTAAGTACTAATTTATAAAGATCATAGCTTTGTTATTGAAGTGGTTGTTTGTATATTATTGGACTAAGAACACACATATTGCATATTGTTGAACATACAACCATGAGTGGTTGTAGGACTTAGCACATAAAGCATATGAACTCATTTTACAACCATTGTGGGTTGTAGGACCTTAATTAATCAAAAAGATCTTTCTTTCTTTTTAAACACTAGTTGTAGAAGTAATAAAAAGATCTTTCTTTCTTTTTAAACACTAGTTGTAGAAGTAATAAAAAGATCTTTCTTTCTTTTTAAACACTAGTTGTAGAAGTAATCAAAAAGATCTTCTTTTATTTTACACACTAGTTGTAGCTAATAAATTAAAAAGATCTTCTTTTCTTAATCACTAGTTGTAGCTATTAATCAAAAAAGATCTTCTTTTATTTTAAACACTAGTTGTAGCTAACTAATTAAAAAGGATCTTTCTTTTATTTTTAATCACTAGTTGTAGAAACTAAGAAAAAGATCTTCTTTCTTTTTAAACACTAGTTGTAGAAACTAAATAAAAGATCCTTTCTCCTTTTTAATCACTAGTTGTAGTTTAATAAAAAGATCTTCTTTTGACCACTAGTTGTAGCTATCTTTTCTATTTACTAGAAGTAAAGTAAAGTAAAATAATCCCTCCTTTACCACTAGTAATAAATAAGGTTAGTAAGCAACTAAGTAGTAGTAGCTAAAATAATAAGTAGTATTATGTAATAAAACGAAGTAATAGTAGTAATAGATAGTTGTATATTGTGATTCTTTTTATGAGAATGAAGTAGTAGTAATAGTAGTAAGTTGTATGTTGTGATAGTAGTAAAGTTGTATGTTGTAGTAGTAGTAGTAGATAGTTATGTTTTGATGGAAATAAGAGTAGTAGTAGTAGTCTAATATTGTAGGATTGCTTCTAAAAATATCCTACCATGTTTACCATGCTTAGCTAGTTGTAGCTTTGCTTCTAAAATTAATTAGAAGTCATATTCATGCTACTTATATTGTAGGATCACTTCTAAAATTAATTAGAAGTCATATTCATGCTTAGTTAGTTGTAGGATTGCTTCTAAAAATAATTAGAAGCCATATCCATGCTTAGTTAGTTGTAGGATTGCTTCTAAAAATATCCTACCATGTTTACCATGCATAGTTAGTAGTAGCATTGCTTTAAAAATATCCTACCATGTTTACCATGCTTAGCTAGTTGTAGCTTTGCTTCTAAAAATAATTAGAAGCCATATCCATGCTTAGTTAGTTGTAGGATTGCTTCTAAAAATAATTAGAAGCCATATCCATGCTTAGTTAGTTGTAGGATTGCTTCTAAAAATATCCTACCATGTTTACCATGCTTAGTTAGTAGTAGCATTGCTTTAAAAATATCCTACCATGTTTACCATGCTTAGCTAGTTGTAGCTTTGCTTCTAAAAATAATTAGAAGCCATATCCATGCTTAGTTAGTTGTAGGATTGCTTTTAAAAACATCCTACCATGCTTAACGTTTAGAATGTTGTGGGATTCTTTTCCTATCATGCTTGGTAACGTTGTGGGATTCTTTTCCTATCATGTTTAGTAACTCACTTATGCTAGAATTTGTAGGATTCATTCCTAAAGTTTCCTATTATGTTTGGTGACCTAGTTATGCTTAGAATGTGTAGGATTCAATCCAAGAGTTTCCTACCATATTTGGATAAATTTTATTGTGCCTAGAGTGTTGTAGGATCCATGATAAAATCATATATCATGCTAGCTTAATTGTAAGTATTTTGCATATCATGCTAGTTTAAATTGTATGCAAATTGTATACTATGCTAGATAAATGGTAGAGAATTGTATACTATGTTAGTGAATGACCATGATTCATGCTAAGTAAGTAGGGATCATGCAAATTATTGATCATATTAAGTTAAAGATGTTCATGCTTAGGGTAAAGAAACTACCCATGACTAGTTGTAGTGATTTATGCGGGATTCTATACCATGCTAGAGTAATACTTGCTTAGAATGTTGTAGGAGTAGTGTTAGAACTACATACTATACCTTGGAGCATTGCTTGTTCTTACTAGTTGGGTGGTGGTTGGTTATGATAAGTAGTAGGCTTCCATGGTCAATTGGTAACCTACGATTGACTATAGGGAATTTTATGTTAAGGACATTAGTGATTTTCATGCTTGAGCTCAATGTAAGCATAAAGCATTAATCACATTTATACATAGGAATATCATGGTGGTTGTGTTATATGATTGATTGTCGTAGGAAGCTGCTTGAAATTGTATGCCATGCTTAAGGCGCAATAGGTTGAAGTAGGAAGGATTGGGAAGACCACTAGGGATAGTTAATCCGATAAAGGCCATCTTATCGCCTTCGGTTCTTCCCTAGTACAATACCCGTCATAGACTACTAGTAGATTCGTTTGTTGCTTCTAATAATAGAAGATTAAGTTTGTTAGTAAGCACGCTTGGTTGCTTCTAGGATTAATTACCTGTATGGTTGTTTGCACACGGTTGTGCTCGTACGTGGCTCGACTGGCCCGTATGTAGCTGTGGGTTTCATACGTAGCTTAGTCGGCTCGTATGTAGGTGGTTGTCCCGTACGCGGCCCGACCGGCCCGTACGAAGCTGTTGGTCTCATACGCGGCTTATTTGGCCGGTATGTACGGGGTTGTCTCCTACGAGGCCCGCCTGGCTCGTAGGTAGTTGTTGTTTCATGCGTAGCTTAGTTGGCTCGTATGTGATTATTACTCGTGTATAGCTGTTAGCTAGTACACAGTTAGTTGTGCTCGTCTAGGGTGATGTTACCACCCTAAGGGCTATCGACCATCAAGACATATGTTCTTACCCTAAGGAACTGTGGAGGAGTCACTCCTTGTGTACCGTCGAATCTTAACCAGGGTAGGTTAGTCGAGGACCGGAGTATAGACGGAATCCAAGTCTAGGGAAGCGGCGTGCATTCGCACGGCCAAAGTCTTGGATCGATGAGCCATGAACCAGATCCTGAGGGATTCTGGTAAGTCTAGGTTGAGCGGCCTAGTAGAGTTGTCTTGCGAAGCCTAATTCAAGGCCTAGCAAGTTGTGTTATAATGTTGTCATTCCTAGGATCGTTCGAGTCAGGGACATCACTAGGATAGTGACTTATAAGGATCGGTTTACTTAAACCCTTTTGCCGGGAGAGAGGGGTCAGTTGTAGGGGGCCCCTTACACTAACTCGTCTCTTGAGGCAGATCATAGGTGGTGTACAGGGTTGTGCCTTCCTGTCAAAGGGATACGTGCGGTGCCGTCTCACAGGTTGAGGACACGGGTTGCGTATCTCGCTCTGTTAATTCCTGAGGTACCGTGGCTAGGGGTGCCACAGGATGCATTGTGCAGTCCTGCGCTTGCGATACCCCAGAGAGTGCCACAGGGTAGGCTTCGCGCTGCCCTGCGCTTGCGAAACTCTATAGTGTGATTTTTGGAATGACGCCCGATACGTTGGGATCGTCTAATTTGAGTGAGGTCCGGTTAGCCGGGTCGCGGTGGCGAACATAGACACCACGGGCGAAATGCAACAGTGGCACATGACCACATCTGCAGCCTCGCGAGTCACGTGTAGGGCGTCAGGAACAGGATGTGTACAATTAGAATTCATAACGCGGGTCCAATCCCTATATATGGAGAAACGGCTTGAGATGGAGTCGCATGTATTTATGGGCTGCATGTTACTTTCGGAGACTTGCTGACATTAGAATAGGAAGCATCCCGTCAAAGGGATACGTACGGTGCCATCTCACAGGTTGAGGACACGGGTTACGTATCTCGCTCTGTTAATTCCTGAAATACCGTGGCTGGGGTGCCACAGGATGCATTGTACAGTCCTGCGCTTGCGATACCCCAGAGGGTGCCACAGGGTAGGCTTCGCGCTGCCCTGCGCTTGCGAAACCCTATGATTTGGACTTTGGATTAAGGCCCGATACACTGGGCCATAGTGGCAAACATGGACACCACTATATAACTGCAGTGGCGGAACTAGACCGCACCTGCAACCTTGTTGAGTGAGGTCCGGCTTGCCGGGTAGTAGTGGAAAACGGAGACACCATAAGCAGACTGCATAGGGGGACTTGACCCCTTCTGCAACCTCACAGAGTCATGGAGTATTGTCAGGAACGGGTTGTGTATAATTGGTTCTATTTTAAGTATCGCATTAGAGTCTAGTCCTAGCACTCACGAACACTTAAACTACACCAACACAATTGCTATGTTTGTATATTTTGTATATTGTTTGGAAGATTCGCTGCTATATGATCAGCCTTTAAGCGTCAGTGAATACTGACGTCCCCACTTCCATAGGTACGGGATCGCCGAAGTACAAAGGCGAGATTCAGGAGGACTCAAGGCAAGGAAAGCAAGGAGTCAGTGTTATGTTTAGTTCCGCTGCAGAATATGTGTTGATTATGTATTAATTAAAAGGTACTCTGATGTAAGATGTGAAGGTTGTAATACTTAGAAATGTAAAGGCAATATTGTAACTCCATTGTAAAGTATTACAGTTGTACAGTATTCAGACTTGTAACATATTGTGTATTGAATAAAAAGTTTTAAATTCTCCTGTTTTTCTGTGTATTGTGACTAATTGAAGAAAAGGTCTTGGCTCGTGTCTCGGTTTTCCAGTATCGGAAATCGGGGCGCTACAGAGTGGTATCAGAGCTAACTTCAATTTACAGTCCAACACAGCAGGAAATTTAAACTTGGATGCCTTTAGGAGTCGGGTCTTAGTTAGTTATAGGCAATTGTAATTCATATTGTTGTTCCTTTCAACTTATGTTTTATGATTTTCCTATATCTGGACTAATTCCAGTAGGTATATTTTAGGATGGTATTCGAAGATTTCCTAACCGAGGGTGTATTGATGGAGTAGAATGAGCAAATTACCGGAGGAAATCCTAGAAATCGGAAGTAATGTCCATAGGTCATGCCTTATTCTAAGGAGGGAGTAGATACCGAGTTGCAAATATCGGGTTCTTTGGAGAACCAGTTCGTGGATGAACCACTTGGGAACCGGAAAGCAGCATCAGCTTTCTTTCCCCGAGTTATTAGGGTATGGATGTTCTGCCTGTTTTCCTAACTTAACGTAGTTCTGAGGACAGAACTATTCTAAGGAGGGAGTATTGTAATATCCCGGACGGATATTACTGTATATAAATTGATATTTTATTATTATTTTATTATTATTTTGTTTTAATCCCAAAATTAGAATATTTTGGTGATTTTTACCCGGGTTTCTCCTAGACACTATCTGTATCCAGATATCGGTCAGTATATATCCGTATTGTATCAAATTGATACCGTGATCTTCCGAACTAATAATAAAATTTATTTTATTATTATTTCCAAGATTTAATTATTTTTATGCGGATTATGCGAAGATTTTCGGTATACAGACATATACGCGCACGTACGAGTAGTATGTCGATTAGTGCATCATACAAATTGTGTGTTGTGTATTTTGGACAACACTTATTTTGCTATGATAAAACCTAGTAAGGAGGGTTAGAGTTTGATTAGGAGGTTAAACATAGGGTTACAAAGACATAAAGGGTTAAGATTTCTTCTAGAACAAACCCTCCTCCACATCAACCTTCCCCCCACATAACACCTCCCCCATTTCCCCCTCCTCCTAAGCATGGCCGGCCCCCTAAAATAGGGAATGAGTTTTGTGAAATTATGTGGGTGTATATTGCAAATATCCACCCTTCTCCCCTCCTATAAATACCCCTTCATTCACCTCCTTCTCTCATTTTAGAAAGATCAAAAAGAAAGAAAGAAAGAAAGAAAGAAAGAAAGAAAGAAAGGAAAAGAAAGAGAGGTCTCATACTAACAAAAGAGAGTTTTATTGTAGGGTTCTTAGAAGCTTTCAAAAAGCTAGGGGAAGGAGAAGGAAAAAGCAAGCTAGTCCTTCCTATAGAAAAAATAAGGTGGGGGTTTCTTCACTTGATTCTTTGTTTGTTTGTTTGTTTGTTTGTTTGGTTGTTGTTGTTGTTTGACTTCTCCTTCTACCTTCTTGTTTTGTTTTGTTCTTTTGGGTTTGTGGTATGTTGTAGTAAGTGAAAGAGAAAGAAAAAGAGTAGTAGTAGTAAGTACTAATTTATAAAGATCATAGCTTTGTTATTGAAGTGGTTGTTTGTATATTATTGGACTAAGAACACACATATTGCATATTGTTGAACATACAACCATGAGTGGTTGTAGGACTTAGCACATAAAGCATATGAACTCATTTTACAACCATTGTGGGTTGTAGGACCTTAATTAATCAAAAAGATCTTTCTTTCTTTTTAAACACTAGTTGTAGAAGTAATAAAAAGATCTTTCTTTCTTTTTAAACACTAGTTGTAGAAGTAATAAAAAGATCTTTCTTTCTTTTTAAACACTAGTTGTAGAAGTAATCAAAAAGATCTTCTTTTATTTTACACACTAGTTGTAGCTAATAAATTAAAAAGATCTTCTTTTCTTAATCACTAGTTGTAGCTATTAATCAAAAAAGATCTTCTTTTATTTTAAACACTAGTTGTAGCTAACTAATTAAAAAGGATCTTTCTTTTATTTTTAATCACTAGTTGTAGAAACTAAGAAAAAGATCTTCTTTCTTTTTAAACACTAGTTGTAGAAACTAAATAAAAGATCCTTTCTCCTTTTTAATCACTAGTTGTAGTTTAATAAAAAGATCTTCTTTTGACCACTAGTTGTAGCTATCTTTTCTATTTACTAGAAGTAAAGTAAAGTAAAATAATCCCTCCTTTACCACTAGTAATAAATAAGGTTAGTAAGCAACTAAGTAGTAGTAGCTAAAATAATAAGTAGTATTATGTAATAAAACGAAGTAATAGTAGTAATAGATAGTTGTATATTGTGATTCTTTTTATGAGAATGAAGTAGTAGTAATAGTAGTAAGTTGTATGTTGTGATAGTAGTAAAGTTGTATGTTGTAGTAGTAGTAGTAGATAGTTATGTTTTGATGGAAATAAGAGTAGTAGTAGTAGTCTAATATTGTAGGATTGCTTCTAAAAATATCCTACCATGTTTACCATGCTTAGCTAGTTGTAGCTTTGCTTCTAAAATTAATTAGAAGTCATATTCATGCTACTTATATTGTAGGATCACTTCTAAAATTAATTAGAAGTCATATTCATGCTTAGTTAGTTGTAGGATTGCTTCTAAAAATAATTAGAAGCCATATCCATGCTTAGTTAGTTGTAGGATTGCTTCTAAAAATATCCTACCATGTTTACCATGCTTAGTTAGTAGTAGCATTGCTTTAAAAATATCCTACCATGTTTACCATGCTTAGCTAGTTGTAGCTTTGCTTCTAAAAATAATTAGAAGCCATATCCATGCTTAGTTAGTTGTAGGATTGCTTCTAAAAATAATTAGAAGCCATATCCATGCTTAGTTAGTTGTAGGATTGCTTCTAAAAATATCCTACCATGTTTACCATGCTTAGTTAGTAGTAGCATTGCTTTAAAAATATCCTACCATGTTTACCATGCTTAGCTAGTTGTAGCTTTGCTTCTAAAAATAATTAGAAGCCATATCCATGCTTAGTTAGTTGTAGGATTGCTTTTAAAAACATCCTACCATGCTTAACGTTTAGAATGTTGTGGGATTCTTTTCCTATCATGCTTGGTAACGTTGTGGGATTCTTTTCCTATCATGTTTAGTAACTCACTTATGCTAGAATTTGTAGGATTCATTCCTAAAGTTTCCTATTATGTTTGGTGACCTAGTTATGCTTAGAATGTGTAGGATTCAATCCAAGAGTTTCCTACCATATTTGGATAAATTTTATTGTGCCTAGAGTGTTGTAGGATCCATGATAAAATCATATATCATGCTAGCTTAATTGTAAGTATTTTGCATATCATGCTAGTTTAAATTGTATGCAAATTGTATACTATGCTAGATAAATGGTAGAGAATTGTATACTATGTTAGTGAATGACCATGATTCATGCTAAGTAAGTAGGGATCATGCAAATTATTGATCATATTAAGTTAAAGATGTTCATGCTTAGGGTAAAGAAACTACCCATGACTAGTTGTAGTGATTTATGCGGGATTCTATACCATGCTAGAGTAATACTTGCTTAGAATGTTGTAGGAGTAGTGTTAGAACTACATACTATACCTTGGAGCATTGCTTGTTCTTACTAGTTGGGTGGTGGTTGGTTATGATAAGTAGTAGGCTTCCATGGTCAATTGGTAACCTACGATTGACTATAGGGAATTTTATGTTAAGGACATTAGTGATTTTCATGCTTGAGCTCAATGTAAGCATAAAGCATTAATCACATTTATACATAGGAATATCATGGTGGTTGTGTTATATGATTGATTGTCGTAGGAAGCTGCTTGAAATTGTATGCCATGCTTAAGGCGCAATAGGTTGAAGTAGGAAGGATTGGGAAGACCACTAGGGATAGTTAATCCGATAAAGGCCATCTTATCGCCTTCGGTTCTTCCCTAGTACAATACCCGTCATAGACTACTAGTAGATTCGTTTGTTGCTTCTAATAATAGAAGATTAAGTTTGTTAGTAAGCACGCTTGGTTGCTTCTAGGATTAATTACCTGTATGGTTGTTTGCACACGGTTGTGCTCGTACGTGGCTCGACTGGCCCGTATGTAGCTGTGGGTTTCATACGTAGCTTAGTCGGCTCGTATGTAGGTGGTTGTCCCGTACGCGGCCCGACCGGCCCGTACGAAGCTGTTGGTCTCATACGCGGCTTATTTGGCCGGTATGTACGGGGTTGTCTCCTACGAGGCCCGCCTGGCTCGTAGGTAGTTGTTGTTTCATGCGTAGCTTAGTTGGCTCGTATGTGATTATTACTCGTGTATAGCTGTTAGCTAGTACACAGTTAGTTGTGCTCGTCTAGGGTGATGTTACCACCCTAAGGGCTATCGACCATCAAGACATATGTTCTTACCCTAAGGAACTGTGGAGGAGTCACTCCTTGTGTACCGTCGAATCTTAACCAGGGTAGGTTAGTCGAGGACCGGAGTATAGACGGAATCCAAGTCTAGGGAAGCGGCGTGCATTCGCACGGCCAAAGTCTTGGATCGATGAGCCATGAACCAGATCCTGAGGGATTCTGGTAAGTCTAGGTTGAGCGGCCTAGTAGAGTTGTCTTGCGAAGCCTAATTCAAGGCCTAGCAAGTTGTGTTATAATGTTGTCATTCCTAGGATCGTTCGAGTCAGGGACATCACTAGGATAGTGACTTATAAGGATCGGTTTACTTAAACCCTTTTGCCGGGAGAGAGGGGTCAGTTGTAGGGGGCCCCTTACACTAACTCGTCTCTTGAGGCAGATCATAGGTGGTGTACAGGGTTGTGCCTTCCTGTCAAAGGGATACGTGCGGTGCCGTCTCACAGGTTGAGGACACGGGTTGCGTATCTCGCTCTGTTAATTCCTGAGGTACCGTGGCTAGGGGTGCCACAGGATGCATTGTGCAGTCCTGCGCTTGCGATACCCCAGAGAGTGCCACAGGGTAGGCTTCGCGCTGCCCTGCGCTTGCGAAACTCTATAGTGTGATTTTTGGAATGACGCCCGATACGTTGGGATCGTCTAATTTGAGTGAGGTCCGGTTAGCCGGGTCGCGGTGGCGAACATAGACACCACGGGCGAAATGCAACAGTGGCACATGACCACATCTGCAGCCTCGCGAGTCACGTGTAGGGCGTCAGGAACAGGATGTGTACAATTAGAATTCATAACGCGGGTCCAATCCCTATATATGGAGAAACGGCTTGAGATGGAGTCGCATGTATTTATGGGCTGCATGTTACTTTCGGAGACTTGCTGACATTAGAATAGGAAGCATCCCGTCAAAGGGATACGTACGGTGCCATCTCACAGGTTGAGGACACGGGTTACGTATCTCGCTCTGTTAATTCCTGAAATACCGTGGCTGGGGTGCCACAGGATGCATTGTGCAGTCCTGCGCTTGCGATACCCCAGAGGGTGCCACAGGGTAGGCTTCGCGCTGCCCTGCGCTTGCGAAACCCTATGATTTGGACTTTGGATTAAGGCCCGATACACTGGGCCATAGTGGCAAACATGGACACCACTATATAACTGCAGTGGCGGAACTAGACCGCACCTGCAACCTTGTTGAGTGAGGTCCGGCTTGCCGGGTAGTAGTGGAAAACGGAGACACCATAAGCAGACTGCATAGGGGGACTTGACCCCTTCTGCAACCTCACAGAGTCATGGAGTATTGTCAGGAACGGGTTGTGTATAATTGGTTCTATTTTAAGTATCGCATTAGAGTCTAGTCCTAGCACTCACGAACACTTAAACTACACCAACACAATTGCTATGTTTGTATATTTTGTATATTGTTTGGAAGATTCGCTGCTATATGATCAGCCTTTAAGCGTCAGTGAATACTGACGTCCCCACTTCCATAGGTACGGGATCGCCGAAGTACAAAGGCGAGATTCAGGAGGACTCAAGGCAAGGAAAGCAAGGAGTCAGTGTTATGTTTAGTTCCGCTGCAGAATATGTGTTGATTATGTATTAATTAAAAGGTACTCTGATGTAAGATGTGAAGGTTGTAATACTTAGAAATGTAAAGGCAATATTGTAACTCCATTGTAAAGTATTACAGTTGTACAGTATTCAGACTTGTAACATATTGTGTATTGAATAAAAAGTTTTAAATTCTCCTGTTTTTCTGTGTATTGTGACTAATTGAAGAAAAGGTCTTGGCTCGTGTCTCGGTTTTCCAGTATCGGAAATCGGGGCGCTACAGCCTGTGTCCGTGCCAAGCTTCGTGTGGCGGAGTTGGGGCTTGCACGTTTACGGAAGAGGACATTCAAGGTTGAAGTGGCGTGTTGACTTGGAGGGATACTGAAGCGAGGCACCGTGATGAACGTCTTTGGGAGAGGGCCTCCGATCAATGTGGGGGGTTAGTCTTGCGATAGCAGGGCTTCCCATGATGAGGTGATGATAAGGAGGACATCAGAGGTTAAATCCCTTCGTTGTTCTCTGTGAGGCGTGTTGACGGTCGCTCGGCTTGTACATAGTCAGCAGGCTTAGTATTCCATGCTGATCAATCAAGGGATCAGAGCGGTGCTCTTCTGTCCCGATGGGGCGTAAGTCGCGCGTGACTCTTAATAGGAACATCCCTTTGTGACGAGGAGAAAAAGATGACTTCGAGGGAGATTTGTAATTTCGTAGAGACTTGTAACCTTGTAGAAACTTGTAATATTGTTTACCGCTTGTTTTGAACTTGTATTGAGGTTTTTATTGTAAAATGAATATTTTATAAATGTTTAAGCTTTGTCTCTTTGAGTGGCGTCTCTCTATATTAGGCATAGTTTTTTGGGTTGCACTCAAATGGTGAGTCGTACCCCGCACAATTTGCACAAGGGCAAGTTGCTAGAGCGACCCTATGAACTATGAATGAACTCCAAACTTGTCCGGGGATGTTTTAGGAGCACTCGAATGGCGAGCCGAGCTCCGCACATGTGCTCGGAGGCAAGAGGCTAGAGTGGCCCTGTGAACCATGAATTGATTCCAAACAGGGTGACGACGAGTTTTGGGAGCACTCGAATGGCAAGCTATGCTCGCATACTTGCTCAGGAGAAAGTGGCTAAAGATACCCTATGAACCACGAATGGACTCCACACTTGTCCGAAATTATTTTGGGAGCACTCGAGGAATAAGCCGAGCTCCAAACCCTTGCTCGGGGGCAAGAGACTAGAGTTGGCCCTGTGAACCATGAGTGGACTTCGAACAGGGTGACGACGAGTTTGGGTGCACTCGAATGGCGAGCCGTGCTCCGCATACTTGCTTCAGGGCAAGTGGCTAGAGAGACCCTATGAACCATGAATGGACTCCACACTTGTATAGAGTTACTTTGGGAGCACTCGAGTGGCAAGCTGAGCTCCGCACACTTGCTCGGGGGTAAGAGGCTATAGTGGCCCTGTGAACCACGAGTGGACTCCGAACAGGGTTACGATGAGTTTTTGGAGTACTCAAGTGGCGAGTCGTGCTTCGCATACTTGCTTAGAGGCAAGTGGCTAGAGAGACCATATAAACCTTGAATGGACTCCGCCCTTATCCAAGGTTGTTTTGGGACCACTCAAATGGCGAACCGAGCTCCGTACGCTTGCTCAGGGGCAAGTGGATAGAGTGGCCTTGTGAACCACGAATGGACTCTGAACAAGGTAATGAAAAGTTTTGGGAGCACTCGAATGGCAAGTCATGCTCTGCATACTTGCTCGGGTGAAAGTGGCTAAAGAGACCCTATGAACCATAAATTGAATCCACACTTGCCCGTGGTTGTTTTGGGAGCACTTGAGTGTCGAGCCGAGCTCCGCACACTTGCTCGGGGGAAGAGGCTAGAGTGGCCCTGTGAACCACGAATGGACTCCAAACAGGGTGACGACGAATTTTGGGAGCGCTTAAATGGTGAGCCGTGTTCCACATACTTGCTCGGGGACAAGTTCCTAGAGAAACCCTATGAACCATGAATGGACTCCACACTTGTCTGAGGTTGTTTTGGGAGGAATCGAGTGGCGAGCCGAGCTCCGCACACTTTTTTACGCCCCACTTCCCAAAATACGGGAATACGAGTACGTAACGAAGGCCTAGTGAATGATGTAAACACCATCCATAAGCTGTAACAGTCTAACTCAACAGTCTGAATAACAATCACAACTACGCAAGAGAATATAATCACATAAGAAGAACAACTTCAATAATCAATGAAATAATGCAAAACATAATATCCAACATCTGGGATAAAAACAAACTTCTGGTCATAAAAGCCCAAAAATAAGTACAATATCAATAACAATGTTCAAAGGGAAAAATAGCATAAAGATAATTCAAGCAGTCAATTCTTGGGCTCCACTCTCTAAAATTGTTTCTCACAAATTCCTTCTGGTATCCCTCCTTCAGTACCTGTAAACTCGTGATCTAAAAATAGAAAAAATAATGTCTTTAGAGCAAGTCATGAACAGCAAGTAGTGGGAAACATAGAACAATAAAAGACATAGTATATCAAGAATGAATGACTGGATTAAAGTCAAGAACAAAAACAAGGAATGACAATAATGTCAAGGGTCTATGTTTAATCATGCAATAATTAACAATTACAATTCAAGAATCAATAACTATGACAATAAACGGGAACAAGCATGCAATGTCGATTTAGGGTTATTATTTATTTTATTAATCTATCTAATGCACATTGTACTGTGTCCCATTCCACATATTCGGTGCATGCAAACAAGTGAACGTTTTAGACTGTGATGGTGAACTCAACTGATCATGTACTCGGGTAACACGATATGATAACACGATAACTTAAAAACACGATTAACTTGATAACCTGATTAACACGCGATTCTCCACCTTCCATGAAAATAAACATGTAAACATGAAGGGCCCTACCGAGTACAGTCTCTGATTGTTCACTACCATGTCAACTCATAATACCCCAGCTTGTTATTATTTTATTTCATCCTATGTGAGCATGCAAGATCTCAAGGCTGTGTAATGCTAGGTGTGACTAATTCTACTCATTACAGGCAAAGCGAGAAACATTAAAATTAAATCAACACAATTCATACAATCTGGATAGCAGGATGTTACTGTACAAAATAGATATTCCTGCTGCTTCAGAAAAGCAAATCTAGATCCGTCAGAAGTTCTAGAAACTAGACTCTATGTAGGTTCCAGCAATATACATACGATATATAAAAATCACAGAAACTAGGTTCAAATTCTTATTCTTTACAGGTTTTATGTTCAGGCCGCAAATTATGGAATGTATTCACATATATGTATCAGTCTGAATACTCATCAAATAATTCCACAAAAATTCAGGGTGATTCCTACGCATGTCTAGTCTCAGCCAAATTTATTTCACATTGTTCTTTTTATTAACAAATCAAGGTGATACACATGAAATTGCGAATCTGGAAATCCAGACCTAGCAGTACTAAAAGTGAGATATCTAGCAGATTATATATCAGAATTCAATTCCATCGAATGTTCTGGAAAGTAAACACATGGATATATAATTCATGTTTACAAAGTTCATTCAAATTACTAAAGTAACAGGTTCGAAAGTATGATACAAAAAGAAGTAGATAGCAGGCCAGATAATAATTTAACATGAATTGGCAATATTTTCATCACACAAGCATGCAATATCTTGGAAATTAATTAATAAAAATTCTATTTGGTGATTAACATGCAATTTCAAGATTAACAATGCAATATACAATCAGGGCAATTAATTCATGGAAATAATTTTAAATCGGGAACATTCTAGTCATCAAATGATCTTATAACATGGATCTAGTTGTTTTCATGTATAACGTGCATATGCAATGTGCAATAGGGACTAGGTTTCAAGTCAAAGATATTGACGCAAAGTCAAGAATATCTTCGATTAGCTCATGTAAACCCTCAATATACTCAACGGAAGATAAATAGTATAACAATACGATAAACAATCAGGATCTACTTGTGGAGATCAAAAGAATTTTTGAACAAGAAAAATAAACTAGTTCAAAAGAGATTTGCCTTTTAGACGGTTAATCCGAAATAATAGAATAATGGGACGGCGACACATGCAAGACACGTACAATTCACGCACCCACAAAAAAACTTGCACACTACTGGCACAAAAGCAAACAACAACTCAGCAAATTCCCTCACAGAATAGTAGATAGGAGCAAAACAGCACACAACAATTTGCCCCACAACAGCAGACAGCATTCCAATCCTAAACAGCAGACATCGATCAGACAATGGCTTCGACTACAATAGCAGGACTTGGCGGCGGTTGGGGCTTCGGATTGCGGAGCTTGGGGTGCTGACGATGAGAGTGAAGTCTTCGATGGTCGAGGACTGGATGGTGGCTCAGCAGGGTGGTGATGGCAAGAGGGATGCTCTATTTCGAGAAGGAAACAGAGGAGGGTGATGGGTTCAGTTCTGGCGACGAGGAGAACATGGGATGGTTGTTCGGGGTTCGGTGGTCGATAGGTGTAGGCGACGGATGGCAAGGGAGCGATGGGGTTGGATCGAGCGGTGGTGCTCAAGGAGGGAGGAAGACGAGAGGGAAGGTCAGTGATGGCTAGGGTTCTTCGGTGGATGGCAGAGGTTGACGAGGACGAGAGCGGGGCGAGGGGCAAGTGAGCGAAAGGGTGAGAGGCAGAGGTACTACTACGGTGGTTGGAGCGATGGGAATGGGAGCGAGAGGTTGACGATGATGGGTTTTAAGAAAAGAGCAGAGGAGAAGAGAGAGAGCGGAAGGAGAGAAGAAGGGGGTTGCACAGGGTTATATACGGTTAGGGTTAAGATTTAGGAGTTAGGGTTAGTGGGTAGGGTTATTGGGTTTAGATTCAATAGGGAAAATAGGGTTAAAAAAAGTAGGATTAATAAATAAACTAATTGGGGATGACAACAAGCAAAATTTTTGGATAGGATGATCAGCAAAATATTTATTAGAAAAGTAAATAGATCGGGAGACAAAAATTGAGTCGAAAGCAAATAATGAATTATATTATTAAATAATCAAATTACAGGGTTCAGAAGAGACAATGAAGAATACAATAAATAATAATACCAAGAATACAAAAATAGTAAACAGGGTTTACAAATCCTACCCACCTTACAGGAAGAATTTCGTCCTCGAAATTCATACAAGTGGTACATAGGGCAACCCCGAAAAGAAAAGAAAGCAAAATAAAACTATTTAAACGGATGAGTGAACTTCTCCCGGATCTCTTCCTCCAACTCTCAAGTCGACTCACCCGGCGAGTGAGGATTCCAAGAAACTCTAACCAGTTTGATGACTCTATTCTTCAACACCTTCTCTCATCGGTCTAGGATAGAGACTGGTTGAATCTCGCAGGACAAGTCCGGCTTCACAGACAACTATGAGTAGTCAATCACATGACTGTCATCCCTGATGTACCTCCTGAGCTGGAAAACATGGAATACATCGTGGACACCAGCCAGTGCGGGGGTAAAGCAAGCCTGTAGGCCACCATGCCTACTCCCTCCACAACATCGAACGGCCCAATAAATTGGGGACTCAGCTTTACCCCACCACCAAAGCGGATAATGCCGGTCCATGGAGACACTTTGATGAACACATGGTCCCCCGCTTCGAACTCCAAAGGCCTTCGATGAATATCTTCCCACTTCCTCTCCCTGTCATGGGCTGTCTGCAAATGCTTCCTGATTTGAGCCACTGCATCAACTGTCTTCGTGATCAACTCAGGTCCCAAAAGTTTTCTCTCGCCAATGTCATCCCAACAGACTGGCGATCTACACTTGCGCCCATACAGAGCCTCAAATGGTGCTGCCTTGAGACTCGCCTGATAACTGTTATTGTATGAGAGTATGAGAACTCAGCTAAGTGCAGATGATCTTCCCACGAACGACCAAACTAAAGAACGCAGGATCTCAACTTGTCTTCTAGGGTCTGAATCGTCCTTTCCGACTGTCCATCTGTCGGTGGATGGAACGTTGTACTGTAGCTCAACTTAGTATCCATCCTCTTCTGCAGACTCTCCCAAAGTTGAAACCTGAACCTCGTATCTCTATCCGATACGATGCTGACAGGAACACCATGCAGTCTCACAACCTCCTGAATATACTTCTCAGACAAACTCTTAGTGGACTGACCCATACGGAAGGGAATGAAATGGGCACACTTCGTCAACCGGTCTACTATCACCCATATAGCATTATGACCCTTGGGACTTCTTGGAAAAGCTGTCACAAAATCCATAGTGATGTTCTCCCATTTCCACTCTGCGTTTGGAAGAGGTTTCAACAGTCCTGCGGTCCTCTGATGCTCTGCCTTCACTTGCTGGCAAATCAAACACTGCGACACAAATCTTGCCACGACTCACTTCCTACCATGCCACCAAAAATGTTGCTTCAGATCCTTGTACATCTTAGTACCTCCTGGATGAATAGAATAGGGAGACCGATGAGCTTCTCCAAGTATCTTCTGCCTGACTTCTCCTCTAGGTACACACAACCTAGAGCCAAAATGAAGAGACCCGTCTGAATGAATGATCAAATCAGTTCTCAAGCCTGCTTCCACTTCACTTCGGAACTTCTGCAACTGCTGATCGCCCGCTTGGGCTTCCTTAATCTGCTCTACCTAAGAAGACTGCAACTACAACATCATGAACTGCTGTGCTGAACCAGGAAGAATCACATCCAACTCTTGCCTTCTCATATCCTCCGCTATTTCCTTCTACTTAGTAAGGAACATAGCAGCAAGTCTTCTACTCAAAGCATCAGGTACCATGTTCACTTTACCCGGGTGGTACTGCAAATTGATGTCATAATCTGCCATCAACTCCAACCATCTCCTTTTCCTCATATTCAACTCCTTCTGCGTGAACACATACTTGAGGCTCTTGCGATCTGTGAAAATCTCCACTCTATCCCCAAGTAGAAAATGCCTCCATAACTTCAAAGCAAAAACCACGGCTACAAGCTCCAGATCATGCGTGGGATAGTTCTTCTCATGAGGCCTCATTTGCCTGGATGCATAGGCGACAACTCGGCCTCGCTGCATCAACACTACTCCCAGACCTCTACCCGAAGCATCACAGTGAATCACAAAACTGCCCGAATTGTCGGGTATAGTCAGTACAGGCACTGACATCAACCGATGGTTCAACTCCATAAAAGCTTCATCCCAAGCAAACTTCTGCTCCTTCTTTGTCAAACTGGTCAAAGGTCCAGCTATCTTCAAGAAATTCTGTACGAACTTCCGATAATACCTTGCCAATCTAAGAAAGCTTCGAACTTCAGATGCTGACTTCGGAACTGGCCAATCCTTGATAGCAGAGATCTTCGACGGTTCAACAAAAACACCATCACTGAAAATAATATGACCTAGAAAAGCAACCCAGTCTAGCCAAAACTCACACTTACTGAGCTTCCCATATAGCCGGTTCTCCCTCAAAGTCTACTGAACAACCCTCAAATGTTCAGCACGATCTTCCCGGTTCCGAGAATACACCAAGATGTTGTCAATGAAGACCATGACAAACTGATCTAATAACGGTGAAAATACCCTGTTCATCAGACTAATGAACACAGCTGGTGCATTGGTAACTCTGAAGGGAATCACTAAGAACTCGTAATGCTCATACCTCGTTCGTAATGTCGTCTTCTGAACATCCTCAGACTTCACCTTAACTTGATGATAACCGGCACGGAGATCCAACTTCGAGAAAATAGAAGCACACCCAATTGGTCAAACAAATCATCAATCCTCGGCAATGGGTACCGATTCTTCACAGTGACATTGTTCAACTCTCGATAGTCAATGCAAAGTCTGCGGCTGCCCTCCTTGTTGTTAACGAACAGAACTAGAGCTCCCCAAGGTGAAACACTCGGCCTAATAAAACCCTTATCCATCAACCCCTGAACTTTCACCTTCAGTTCCGCCAATTCAACCGGTGCCATGCGGTACGGACTCTTCGAGATAGGTGTCGTACCCGGCTAAACATCAATACTGTACTCCACTTCTCGGTCTAGCAGTAATCCGGGCAATTCCTACAGAATGACATCAAGGAATTCCAGCACAACCAAGGGTGCAACTTCCCCATTGGTGCACAACAACTCAAGTGTAGCAGCCTTAGGGTTCATTGGGCTCTTAACACGCCCTAACGGTGTCTCACCCGTATGAAACTCAAACTCTGGTTGCCCAGGAAACCTGAAAGTCACATTCTTCTTACGACAACCAATCACGACTTGAGAAACACCTAACCAGTCCATGCCCAGAATAACACCAAAGCCAGAATTGGGAATCACAATCAGATCAGCCACGAAAACTCACCACCTATCAACAAAGGGCTTTTCTTGCTCGCCTCTAATAAATGACTTGCCTCGGTGGTGGAAGAGGCGGTTTGCCCTGACCACGAGCCAGTGCTCCCTACCGAGCTGCACCACTAACCGGTGCAGAAGTCCTGATCCTGGGACAATCACGAATCATGTGCTCACTGCTCCCACACACCAGACATAGCCGATTAGCTAATCTATAGTCTCACTGTGAATGCCCAACCTTATGAAAGTATACGGTTGTGCCCTTGTGAGAGGGGTCGGAACTGGCCTTTGAATAGGTCCCCCGGTAGGCCGAACTGCAATAGGGTGCTGAACAGACCGTTGAGAAGCAGCCGACCTCCTAAGAGTGTGCTCCTGGATCCTAGCCACATCCAGAACATCGGCATAGAAGCCGAAGGGCAGCCAAGTGGTCCTGAATGTGAAAGCTCAAGTCCATCAGAAATATGCGAGCCCTGTCCTCATCAGTGGCTACCAAGGCAGGAGCAAAGCGGCTAAGCCAAGTAAACTCTGCAGTATACTCATCCACGGAATGGTTCCCGTGGGTCAAGATAACGTTTAAAGTAATATTATCACATGTGAAGTAGGCTACAGCAAATGACACTAAACAACACTATCTGACTGACTTGGGTTAAGGAAACGAACTGCCATTCTATTTCCGCCTTAGTAACATTGGGGAAGAACTTTGCCATGCAGCTCTCCATGAAAGTAGCCCACTCGATGGGCCTCACAAGCCTCTCAGTCTCGGCCCGCTACCAGATATGGGCGAGATCCACGATTTGGATGCTAACCACATCCATAAGATCAACATCTGCAACTCGAGCTGCAGTCAACAATTGCTCCATCCGGATAAGCCATTGCTCGGCCTCCAGCGGCATTTCAGTGCCCAAAAACTTATCGGGGTGCAGCCTCATAAAGTTCGCCACTATGCCGAGCTTTGGTGGCAGTGGCCCAGGTGTAGGTACAACGATAATTCGGTTGGCCACCTCAAATGCAGCCTCATCAATTGTTTCTGCTGAAGGGCCATCATCTGCTGCATCGTCTGAAGAATAGCAGCTTTATCTCGCTGCTCATCCCTTGGACGGGAAGAGGAAGAACATCCGCGAGCCATAGTCTGCAATAAGATCAAACACAATCAGTACCCAGATAATATGTTGGTTATTACGTGTTCATGTGATCAACGTGGTGCGCACATTATTGAGTTAACCCGGCTAAGCCAGACTTGACTAATATATTAGCCAAACATGACTAACACATTAGCCAAACCTGGGTTCTAATACCACTAAAAACCTATCACGTCCCGCTTTCCAAAATATGGGATTACGAGTACGTAACGAAGGCCCAACGAATGATGTAAACACCATCCATAAGATGTTCCAGTCTAATTCAACAATATGAATAACAATCACAACCACGCAAGAGAATATAATCACATAAAAAGAACAAAAATAATGAATGAAATAATCCAAAACATAATATCCAACATCTAGGATAAAAACAAACTTTGGGTCATAAAAGTCCAAAACAAAGTACAATATCAATAACAATGTTCAACATGAAAAATAGCATAAAGATAATTCAAGCAGTCACCATTCTCTAAAATCGTTGCTCACCAAGTGATTCTGGTATCCCTCCTTTAGTACCTGTAAACTCGTGATCGAAAAAAAGAAAAAATAATATCCTTAGAGCAAGTCATGGACAGCAAGTAGTGGAAAACAGAGAACAATAAAAGGCATGGTATATCAAGAATGAAGGACTGGATCAAAGTCAAGAACAAAAACAAGTAATGGCAATAATGTCAAGGGTCTATGTTTAACCATGCAATAATTAACAATTACAATTCAAGAATCAGTAACGATGACAATAAATGGGAACAAGCATGCAATGTCAATTTAGGGTTATTATTCATTTTATTAACCTATCTAATGCACGTAGTACTTGTCCCATTCCACAGGTTCGGTGCATGCAAACAAGTGAATGTTTTAGACTGTGATGGTGAACTCAACAGATCAAGTACTCGGGTAACACGATATCATGATAACACAATAACTTGATAAAACGATTAACTTGATAACACGATTAACACACGATTCTCCACCTTCCATGAAAATAAACATATAAATACAAAGGGCCCTACCGAGTACAGTCTCCAATTGTTAACTACCAAGTCAACCAATAATACCTCAGCTTGTTATTATTATATTTCATCCTATGTGAGCATGCAAGAATATGTCAAGGTCATGTAATGCTAGGTGTGACTAATTCTACTCATTACATGCGAAGCAAGAAATATTTATATTAAATCAGCATAATTCATACAATCTGGACAACAGAACGTTACTGTATAACAATAGATATTTCGGATGCTACAGAAAAGAAAATTTGGATCCGTCAGAAGTTCTAGAAGCTAGACTCTCTACTGGTTCAATCGAATATACACACGATATATAGAAATAATAGAAACTAGGTTCAAATTCTTATTCTTTACAGATTTTATGTTCAGGAAGCAGGTTATAGATTGTATTCACATATATGTATCAGGTCTAAATACTCATCAAAAAATTCCACAGAAATTCATGGTGATTCCTACACATGTTTAGTCTCAGCCAAATTTATTTCACATTTTAATTTTACTGTTAACATGTTCTTTTTATTAACAAATCAAGCTGATACACATGAAATTGCGAATCTAGAAATCCATACCTAGCAGTACTAAAAGTCAGATAACTAGCAGATTATATATCGGAATTCAATTCCGTCGAATGTTTTGGAAAGTAGACACATGGAACTACAATTCATGTTTACAAAATTAATTCAAATTACTACAGTAACAGGTTCGAAAGTTTGATATAAAAAGAAGTAGACATCATGCTAGAAAATAATTTAACATGAATTGGCAATATTTTCATCACACAAGCATGCAATATCATGGAAATTAATTAATAAAAGTTCTATTTGGTGATTAACATGCAATTTCAAGATTAACGATGCAATTTACAATCAGAGCAACTAATTCATGAAAATAATATTCAATCGGGAACATTCTAGTCATCAAACGATCCTATAACATGGATCTAGTTATTTTCATGTATAATGTGCATAAGCAATGTGCAATAGGGACTAGGGTTCGAGTCGAAGATTTTGGCATGAAGTCAATAATATCTTGGGTTAGCTCGTGTAAACCTTCAATACAATCAACGGAAGATAAACAATATAACAATACGATAAACAATCATGATCTACTTGCGGAGATCAAAAAAATTCTTGAACAAGAAAAATAAACTAGTTCAAGAGAGATTTTCCTTTTAGACGGTTAATACGAAACAATAGAATAAAGGGATTAGGATCCTGACGGCGACACATGTAAGACACGTACAATGCACACACCCACAAAAGCACTTGCACACTACGTGCACAACAGCAAACATCAACTCAGCAAATTCCCCCACAGAATAGTAGATAGGAGAAAAACAGCACACATCAATCTGCCCCACAACAGAATACAGCAATCCAATCCTAAACAGCAGACAGCGATCAAACAATGGCTTCGACTACAATGGCCGGACTTGGCGGTGGTCGGGGCTTCGGATTGCGGAGCTTGGGGTGCTGACGATGAGGGTGAGGTCGTCGGTCATCGAGGAATGGATGGCGGCTCGGCAGGGTGGCGATGGCAAAAGGGATGCTCTATTTCGAGAAGGAAACAGAGGAAGGCGATGTGTTCGGTTATGGAAATAAGGAGAATAGGGGAACTTGTTTGGGGTTCAGTGATCAATAGGTACAGGTGACGGAAGGCGAGGGAGTGATGGGGATGGATCGAGCGGTGGCGCTCAAAGAGGGACGAAGTCAAGAGGGAAGGTCAGTGATGGGTTGGGTTCTTCGGTGGATGCCAAAGGTTGACGAGGACGAGAGCGGGACGAGGGGCAAGTGAGCGAGAGGGTGAGAGGCGGAGGTGACTGCTACGGTGGTCAGAGCGACAAGAACAGGAGCGAGAGGTTGACGAGGATGGGTTTTTAGAAAAGCGCAGAGGAGAAGAGAGAGAGCGGCGGGAGAGAAGAAGGGGGTTGCACAGGGTTATATAGGGTTAGGGTTAGGTTTTAGGGATTAGGGTTAGCGGGTAGGGTTATTGGGTTTAGATTCAATACGGGAAAAATATGGTAAATAAAAAAAATAGGATTAATAAATAAACTTATTGGGGATAGCAACATGCAAATTTTTTGAATAGGATGATCAACAAAATATATAGTAGAAAATTAAATAGATCGGGAGACAAAAATTGAGTCGAAAAAAAATTAATGAATTATATTATTAAATAATCAAATTACAGGGTTCAGAAGAGACAATGAAGAATACAATAAATAATAATACCAAGAAATAAAAAATAGAAAACATGGGTTACACACTTGCTCCGGGGCAAGAGTCTAGAGTGGCCCTGTGAACCACGGGTGGACTCCAAACAGAGTGACAACAAGTTTTGGGAGCACTCGAATGGTGAGGCGTACCTAACACACTAGCTCGGGGGCAAGTGGTTAGAGAGAACCTATGAACCATGAATGGACTACGAATAAGGTGACAACAAGTTTTGGGAGCACTCGAATGGTGAGGCGTGCCCCACACACTTGCTCGGTGGCAAGTGGCTAGAGCAACTCTAAGAATTATGAGTGGACTATGCACTCGTCCATTAGGGTGCTTAGTGAGTGGATGGTGTTGCTCAGGGGCGAACCATGTGTCTAACTCATTGTTTGCCTTCACTGGATTTGTACAATAATTTTGCAAAGGAAAAGACTGATTTTTTTTTTTGAAGAATAAAACTAAGCGGCTACTTTGATGCTAGCCTTTATTACATACTATGACCATTATATTTGTCGGCCTTTATTACATCTTTGAAGCTAACAATTTGGGGAGGTCATTAAGCGCTCTCGTTATACTTCATCAGGTGCTCGGCATTTTCACTGAAGGTATCTCGGTTCTCCCTAATGCAAGTGACGAGTTTCTTCTTGACTTGATGGATGAGTGTCTTTCTCACCCGAAAATACTGAGCTTGGTCCTCTTGGGAGAACAGGATTTTTGCTCATTCATTTATGGGTTAATGTTTGGCTTTTCCCCTATCATGACGAAGTTCCATAGCATCGAAGGGGAGGACCGAGCCCCATTGTGTGTAACATGCCCGAGCAGCTTCTTGGCTTCCCCTACCCCTGCTGCTGTAGGGAACTTCATATTCATGTGGTAAGTTAAGGCAACCGCGTGAAGGGCTGCTAGCCCCGGACGACAAAAGATGGCATTGTAGGAGAACTTCATGTCGACAACCATGAAATCGAGTGCTTCCATGGTGGTAGTCGAGGTTTGCCCCACAATCACGTCAAGGGTGACTATTCCCTCGATTAGAACTGGGGCTCTGGAGAATCCATGGAGGGTGTACCCAGCAGGCTTGAGATGGCCTCGCTTGAGATGGCCTCGACAAGAGAATGTTTACCGAGTTGCTGTTATCTACAAAGACACGACACACCTCATGTTTTGCCATAACTTGCTGATTATAAGCACGTCGCAGTGTGGTGTTCGAACACCTTCAAGGTCTCGGTCTGAGAATGTGACTGGAACCCCTGAGCTCTAGGGAGGGGGATGTTGTGCACTGAGTTCACTTCACAGACAAATACTTTTCTTGAGGAGTTAGACAATCTCCCCATAGGCCCCCTATGGATGGAGTGGAATACTTCCATGTGACTCGAGTCTTAGGATTCTGAAGGTCTCTCTAGTTGTTTGTTGGCTCCTCTTGTGGGAGGAGGCTCAGTGTTATTTCTTTAGGCGAACTTGGTAAGGTACCTCCGACAGAGTTGTAACCTCTGTTTCTGTTAATACATATTTTTTCAAATATTTTTCCGTATTTTAAATTCGTAGTATCTTGTATCTATTTTCTCTTAATTGATTATATTATTCAAACAATTTTCTGAAGCCCAATATACAATTATTCAATTGTTTAACTATTTATTATAAGCCCATTTGTTTAACTATATATTCATAAAGCCCAATCCCATAATTGATTTATTAAATGATTTGGAGCCGAAGCCCAATTGTTTAATTTAAGCCCAATCCTATAACTAATTTATTATAATATTTTTGAGCCCATAGACCAAGCCCAAACCCAAACCCAGTACTCATATATATTGTATAGACTCCATCCTATATGATTATATTCAAATCCCTAGATTTTCTCATCCAACCGTATACAAATCTCCTCACATCCCCACTCTTCACCTCCCGTAATTCCATAACCCTCTACACCTCATAATTTCCCCCGCTAACTCCTAATAAACTACCCATTAACCAAACCTATTATATTCATTTTATTTATAACCCCTCTCCCCCTGTCCCTTCTCTCTCATGTACTATCTCTCCCACCTCTTTTTCGATCCCGCTCTCTGTTTCCCACTTCTTCCCCCTATCTCGAGCGAAACAGAACCCAACACCTCTCCGCTTCT
The DNA here is from genome assembly GCA_017893485.1 of Hemerocallis citrina. Classification (NCBI taxonomy): domain Eukaryota; kingdom Viridiplantae; phylum Streptophyta; class Magnoliopsida; order Asparagales; family Asphodelaceae; genus Hemerocallis; species Hemerocallis citrina. The sequence goes on along the minus strand of JACEHZ010000534.1, from coordinate 846,741 downwards.
CCCCCATCGCTCATCCTCTTCCTCATCGCCCCACCGCAGTGAACCCATCCTCTCTCCCCGGTGCTCCTCTCCCCCCCCCCCCGGCGTGGTTTCCCCGTGCAGCACCTCCTGCAGCGCCACCAACCTCCCATCCTACCGCTCGCCCCTGCGCCCAGTCGCTTTCCACCGTCGCTCCGCTCGCATCGCCATTGCATCGTCGCTCCCCTCTCCTCGTCGCCCCTTCGTCTTCCCCTATCGAAGCTCTCCCTTCCAGTCGAGCTTCTCCCGTCGTCTTCCTCCCGTCGACTGCACCTCACAAACCCCCTCCCCTCGTCGACACACCCAACGCCTCGCCGCCTTCACCCTCCCCGTTCACTCCGCAACCACCGGTGTTCCCTCATCCCCTCGTCATCATCATTGAGCGACTGAAGCTCCACCATTCCATCTCCTCTGTTTCGATGCAAAACAGAGCTCTGCCGTTTGCTGCTGTCCTTCATTGCTGCGTCACTTCCCGATGCCAGCGCCTCGCCACCAGCAATCAGCTGCCTCGCCGTGGTGCCGCAGTCGCTTCTGTAGCACCGCCCACACGCAGTCGCCGTTCTCCCATGCTCTCTCTCCCTCTCTGTCAAAGTAGAAGAAGAACAGAAGAGTGGGTTTTGGGTTGCTGTGAGGTGTTTTGTGAAGTAGGGAATCGAGGTCGGTGTTTGGTGTTTGGTTGATAAGGGATCCAGACTTGGTATTTGGTGTTACGGGGATCTGAGTTGCTATTCTGTGAGAATTGGATCTGCTGTTTTGCTGATCTGGGGTGTTTGCAGTTTTGGAGTAGGGATTGGATCATCTTGTTGCTATTTGGTGTTTTGTGTGGGGATCCGATCTGAGTTTTGTTGTTTGGTGTCTTGCTCATGTTTTGCTTCACTGCCCGAGATCCTGATCCCATTATTCTAGTATTCGTTATCATCGTCTTCGGTTATCAGGCAAGTATCCCCTTGCATAAATCGTTTATTCTCGTACAAGCTTTCTTTGAAAAATACCGCAAGTATATTCTTTGACTCTAATTCGTATTCTTCAGTCGAATTGAAAACTGTTGCTATATATAATATCTTGTTATTGTTGATTAAAATTAATAAAAATAACAAGCCGGGTTATAAGGGTAAAGGTAGTGGGCAATATAGAAGAGCATACTCGGACGGGAGCTCGTGGTTTCCCGATGCAAGTTGCAAGTTTGCAAATTATAAGTTGTATGTTTCACGCTACAAGTTTACACTTGATATGTTTCACGTTACAAGTTGCACGTATCTCGATACAAGATACAATTGATATGTTTTTTCCGAGTAAGTGACCTATAGAATCCACCACTAGGCCTAAACGTAACTGATTGTATGTAGCAACTATGTTGTAAAAGGATGGATGCATGAACTACTACCTAGATAGAATTAATAAAATACATAAGATTAACACGTGCACTTGCATGATCGAATTACATGTTACATGTTCTTGTTGACCTGTTTACTTGATTACTTGTTTACATGCCACTTGTTTCATGCATGCATGTTCATGATCCTGTTTACATGTTGTATTTCTCCTATTACATGATTCTTGACTCTGTGATATTTTTCCTGCTTCTTGTTTCGTTTTATACTTGTCCTGTTAGCTTGTACCACTTGCGGTCCATGACTTGCATTAACGGGTATCTTCTTGTTTCTTCTTTTTGTATTAATGTACTTGTAGGCCCGGATGGAGAGTTACCCGAAGGTGTTGTTGATCAAGTGTTTTAGTCTTGTTTATTTTCATGTTATCTTTAGTTCATGTTTTATTCATGCTACTCTTTATTGTAATCCGGGCATGTTTGACCCGTAACTATGTTTTTATTTCCACCAATTGGTTATGTTATGGACTATGTCATGTACTTTTTATTATCCTATTTTGATTTTACATGCCTGTGTGGTTTTGTTATTATCTTGTTGTTGAGTTACCTATACAGCTTATGAATGGTGTATTCGCACCATTCGCTGGGCCACAGTCACGGACTCGTATTCCCGTATTTTGGAAAGCGGGGCGTGACAGAGTTTTTAGTGGTATCAGAGCTCTGGTTTGGCTAATGTGTTAGTTTGACTAATACATTAAACAGGCTTGACTCAGCCAGGTTAACTCAACAACATGTGCACCGCGTTGATCACATGGATAATGAATAACCAACATATAATCTGGATGCTAACCGTTTGATTTTATTGCAGGACATGGCTAGAAAGGGTACCTCTCCTCCCCGTGCTGGGGATGATCAGTCTAATGAGCCCACTATTGCACAGATTATGCAAATGCTTAAGGGAGGTGCTTCTTCTTCCGGTCAGCCGGAAGAACCCACAACTGCACAAGTGATGCAAATGCAGTATGAGCAGAATGAGCTGCTAATGCAACAGATGATGCAGATGCAGAGGGAGCATAGTGATTTGATGAAGGTGGCTTTGGGAGTTGCCAATAGGGGGCCGTCGTACCTGCGCCCGAGGTGCTACCACCGAGACCTGGCAATGTAGCAGACTTCATGAGGCTATGCCCAGACAAGTTCTTGGGCACTGAAGGTCCACTTGAAGCCGAGCAATGGCTTATCCGGACTGAGCAGCTATTAATTGCAGCATGGGTGGCGGATGCTAATCGTGTGGATGTTGTGAGCATCTAGCTGGTTGATCTCTCTCATATCTAGTGGTGAGCTGAAATGGAACGACTAGGGCTCCCCATCGCCCGGGCCATTTTCAGAGAGAGCTTTCTCACGAAGTTCTTTGCCGATGTCACCATGAATGAAATCGAGCAGTAATTTGTCGCGCTAACTCAGGTGAGACAGACCGTAAATAAGTATGCTGCGGAGTTCATCCGACTGAGTCATTTTGCGACTTCCATGGTGGCGAATAATGAATATAGGGGTCACTGCTTCTTGTTGGGCTTGGATATTGAGATTCAGAATCCCCTAGCCGCCTTGCAACTCCGATTCTCTGCTGACATCCCGGAGGCTGCCAGAAGTCAGGAACAGACTAGTACGAGGAAGCGTGCTATGTAGCGTTCTGTCTCGCACCCCATTGCTGCTAGATCTATTGGTGGGCCAATTCGGAGGCCAGCCCCCGCTACTGTTGCATGGCCAATGCCTTACCTACCTACTGCTCCGAAGAGGGATGTAATCTGTGACGACATTGTCTTACTTTTCGGATATAGTGGACCCATAGGACTCTTCACGTTGAGGAGGAGTGGCACGGTGATGGCTAGTTTTTCGAGTCCTACTTGGAACGGTGTTGAGGGCTTTAAAGATTTCATCTTTGAATTCTCAAAACTCTACCCGGGTGACATGTCCTTCTTCCCCTCTTTCTCTCTGGGGGGGTTGACCACTTGTTGGAGTAGGGTTCCTTCCCCCTCGAGGAGTACTTCTGTGTTCCCTTGGAGAATAATGACTTCTTCTCCCTCTGGAGAGGGGGCTCTTCTTCACCCTCTAGGAAAGAGGGTTCTTCTGTGTCTCCGACTTGGGGAGAGGCCCCTTGTGTCTTCTTGGTGTGATGGATGGGGGAGACCATCCCTTGTTAGCGGTCTACTTGAGTGGGCTCGACGTTCGGTCTCTTGCTGTTTGGAGGTTATGAGATGGAGGAGGTCTTGTTGCGGCTGAGGTACTTCATGAGGTTCTATAGAGGGTGTGGAGGTGTAGATCGACCCCTTGTTCTCTCTAATTTATTGTGCAAGGTGATGACTTCTTCGAGAGCCCCCGGTGGAACTTCCTTGGAGTGGGGTGAGTAGGGTGTTTTAGATGAGGAGGTTGATCCAGTTGAAGGGTGGGAGGAACGTCCTCATGAGGAGGAGGTGGAGGAAGAAGGTTGGCTCATCGTCTTGAAGCCAATACCTTCCCTTTCCCCTTTGGAGGCATGGCTGAAAACTGCTTTTACCAACGAACTTTGGTCGGATTGCTTTTCCCTGTTCCCACAGATGATGCCAATTTATTGCTGCTAATTTCTATGTGGGAACAAACAAGTGATATGAGTTCTTTTAGAAATAATAAAAAACTGACCTTTTTGATTTTTAGCAATGTTGACTGTTTCCAGTTGATGTTAACATCAAAATCTGACTCGTTTTCACCGTTGGATCTGATTTGGATGGTGACGTTCACTCTAATTGACCTGCAAAAGTCTGAAACAATTGGGTTGACCATGACGACAGACCCTCTGATGCTAAAGTTAGAACTCAAGAATAGAAAGAGAGTTTTATAGGCAAAATACTTATAACCTAGTTTCTGTGGAGGTAAGGGGTATTTATAGTCGTTTTGGGGGTCAGTTTCAAGATAATGATTTATCTTTATTTTCCGGTGTTTTGGATTGAATCGTTTATCTCTTCTTCATAAAGAGATAAAGGTGGTTGTGGAGATTGAGTTAAAACTCTTCTTATGATAAGAGATATGGTTTTTGAACCGTCTCTTATGGATAATTATGAGTTTAAATCATATTAAAATAATATGGACTCATTTATATTGGGCATTATGACAACCTAGTAAGACAGATCTATTTTGAGTTATTGGGCTTAAGAGATGCCCAATTTCCATCCATGAACCCGTTTCTAGTTAAATTTATCATTTTACGCCTAAGAGTTTTAAGATCCGTGCCCAATTCGAATGGTCCCGATTTGGTTCTTTTTTTTACCATATTAGAACCCAATCGTAAAAATAAAAATCTAACCTTCAAATATCCTCAATAGAACAGTACTCCTATAAAATAGGCATTCTATGAAGCAAAGGACATTAGTAATTGACATTCATACTTTGCCACTCAACTGCCCCATCAAAGCTTCAACATTTAACTTCTCCATACTTAGACCAAGTATTGTGTTAGGATTGTGGCCTTAAATACACGTAGGCACGGAGTACTTGAAGTGGGAGAAGAAGATGAGAAGACGAAGACAGCAAAAAGTAGAAGAAGTGTAGCGGGAGGGTGGCGATCGACCGACCAGGGCTGCTGAGTATTCTCCGAGTGTACAGGGTTCAACATAGAGCAAGCAGGTATACCGCGTAGCCCCACCGACAAGAAATGTTGCGGTCGACCGACCCAAAATGCAGTTGACCAACTTTGGCGTTATGTGTTGTTTGGGCTTTCGATTTTTTTGGTCTAATAAGTCGTATTTGTGTTTATCTTTTAGGATTTTCTTGGGGGCTATAAATATAGTAGTAAATGTGAAAACTAAGGTTATCAAGTGTTGATCAAAGGGTGATTCGTTATCATTGTTCAACTCTAAGAGGGGATTGTTCCGAGTGATTCAAATGTGAGAGAAAGATTGAAAGTTGTATTCTCTTTGTAATCTTTGCATTTCTTGGGGAATAAGAAGTATTGGTTATCTCTGCATATTATTGGGTTCTTGTGAGATGTTGCTATTATTGTGGTGACTTGTTCTTGGTTCATCTAGTTTTTGGGAAGTTTCTATTGCTTGTGGTGTGTTCGTTCTGCTATTATTATAAGGCGTTGTGGTAGATTATGCAGCAAGTAGTATCAGAGCATTAGGTTCGAGATGGCTGATAGCAAGTCGAAGATCGAGAGGTTCAATGGGAGTGACTTCGCGATGTGGAAGATTCAGATTATAACGTATCTTCGTCATAATGATCTGGATGGTCAATTTTTTTATGAGAAGCCGGAAGGTGGAGACAAGGATGCGAAGGTCTTGAAATAGTGGAATCATTTGGATCAGAAGGCGCTAGGGTAGATTCAGTTGGAACTGAGTAGGAAGGCGTTATTTCATATCTCTAAGGTAAAGACTAGAAAGGAGGCTATGGAGATGCTCACGGATGTTTATGAGAAACCGTCGGCATCCAATCAAATTCTTCACTTGAAGAAATTGGTTAATATGAAGTTGAGGGAAAGGGGTTCAATAGCAGAACTTGTGAACAATTACTATATGGTTTAGAACCAAATGGAAGCTGCAGGATTGAAGTTTTCAGAGAGGGGACAATCATTGTTACTTCTTTCTACTTTGCCCAATAGTTATGGTACGGTGGAACAGACTATTATAGGCACTATGACAGATTCGATGACTCTACAGGATGTGGTGGGAAGCATTCTGAATGAGGAGGTAAAAAGATGGAGAAATGGGGGTTTTCATCACCATCTTCTAGAGATTTTCTATGCAGTTGAGAAGAGACGTGTGAGATCTAAGAGCAGTCGAAGAAGAAAGGATCAGAGTAGTTCATCTGAGAGTGTGTCTGATGACAGTGATGGGGGACATGGACCTGAGTGTTGGTATTTGATGTGAATATTTGCAAGTGTACAAAATCGCAACAAGTAGTATAGTTTTAGTGAAAAGAGTGTCGAACCCACAGGGACTAATTATTTTATATAGTACCGATAGATGAATCATTATTTGGAAAATCGAAATTAATAACGAAAGCAAATAAATTAAATTAATCTAAAAATCTAACTAAATTAATTAAGAGGGAGCGAGATGTGAAATTTTGAAATTTGTTATTGGCAAAATAAATTCTAGGGTTTTTGACTTCACCTAGTTTATCCCACACAATTTATAATTCCATACGAATAAAAAGATTATTTTTCCAAGTTGTAGACCGAAATCCCCAAATTGTTCAATGCTTTCTCTTGAACAACACCAAATATATCTCCAACTAACAGTTTATCATATCTCTATGCAAATTTAATTAATCGAAGACTCATTAAGTTCTGTGGATTTCTTAACGGTCACATCAATCGCGGTAAATTATCTCTAATTTCGCTCAATCAATGGTGTTTAATTTTATAGTTCTGAATCACAAATTACCTCTCGGTCTCTCCATGATCCAATAAATCATACAAATGTCTGTCCACCAATTGTACGCATTAAGAATAAAAATCAAACGCACAACCATGGAAAATAGAAAAATAATATGGAATTAAAATTGTTATCAAAACTAGACTACATCAAAGCCATAGAAAAATAAATTTAATTCATAATCAATTTGCAACTAACAAACACAGTCTTGGATTGCATTATAAAAATTAGAAAAAGAAAAGAGATACAAAAGGGACTGTTTTAGTAGGAAAATTGCAAACCGAACGCCTCGAAAAGCGCGCAGCCAAAGTCGCACAAAAGGTCCCCAATCTCTTTCTCCTCTGTCTTGTTGAATCCCGAGCCTCCAGTCACAGCAGACGCGTCGCCACGTCAGCGGAGAGAGATGCCAGCAGCAGAATGCGTCAGGTCGCTGTCACGTCGGTCCAGTCACTTCTCCAGATCAGCAAGTCATTTTCTGCTTCGAGCCTGCTGCTCCTCTGTCGTTTCTCTCCTCCTGTTTGTTTCACTGCAGTGCCTCCTTCTCCCTGTTTTGTCTTCTTTCCACTTGGCCTACGTGCTGTCCCCTTTGTCTTGAAACATGCGCAACACAGTTCTCCTTGCGTTTTTGTTCGTGAACCACACGCCCATAAAAGACTTTTTCTTTTTTATATTTTTGTTTCATTTTTTTAATGATTAGGGACCAGCCGTCGCTTTCTCCCTTTGTTCAGCGCTCCCTTTTTCTCTCTATTCTTCGTCTTGTATTTATAGGCAGAATTAGGGTTTTCTTTTGCAGAAAAACCCTCCTTTCTTCATTTATTTGTTTCCTCCATGATTTGCTCTTTATTTCTTGCTCTTTCTTTTTCTTCCAACAAGTGCTGCACACACAAAATAAAATCAAAAATTATGATTTAAAAATAAAAATAAAATTAATTAGTTTAAAATTAATTAAACTAACTAAAAATCATATTAGCTCATTTAAACCTTTTTAAAATTGGTTATTGCATTTTCAGCACAATTGGCAAATTAAAATTCAACAAAACAATGAAAAATAATAAATCAATAGTTTTGCTTTGTTTGTTGATTTTTTTTCAAAAATCTTCCCATTTTGCATCAAAAATCTTATTTCTTCAAAAATAATTAATTAATTGAAATCTTATAGAAATAAGATGAATTATAAACATTATAAATGAAAACAAGCAATTTTAATGGGTAAATGAGTACAAATATTTGTATATAAATTAGACACATCAAATACCCCCAAACTTAAGATTTTGCTTGTTTTCGAGCAAAAAGTAAAACCATGAATAAGGGAATAATAATCATAATAAGCTCAACTCATCACATTAAGAGATCCCATCATGTAAGCATCAAAATTTCAATAAAAAAATATAAACACTAGCAAATAAAGTAAAATCAAGCATACCCACTTTCTCCAGTGCAATTAATTATTCATAATTCCAAACCCAATCATATTTGTCATGAAATTAATGTAATTATAGTATGTAACAACTTCATCTGTGATTTTCCCTTCTCACTACTACAAACCGAGTAGCAAACTAGAGTTTTTTTTGGGGGGGGGGGTCTCTTCTCTAAGTTGTCACTTGTCTTTTGACATGAATGCAAACATTTGTGATGAATTCACCCGGTTACTCAATAAGTCACAAACTTAGAGTGCTTTGCATACTCATATTTCAAGTTTCCGTTTGACGTAAAAGTAAACATTTGTGATGAATACCCCTAGTTACTAAGCTACTCAAAACATTGGAGTAGATAGACTTTATTCATTTTTTTTCAATCTATTTACTTAAACTCTGTTTAGGACTAGATCAAAGGGAATAATCACAAGAAAAAGCATCACATTTTTCTTTTTTGTATAACCGCATGACTCTTACAATTGTGTAAGGAATTTTGAAATTTATAATCCTAAAATAAATAAGTATACTTAATCTTGCTTTATAAGATATTGTCTATACCAAAAAATATAATTCAACGCTTTAGCACAATAAAGAACTCAAAAGTGTAATGATGAGCCTAATTGAAATCTCTTTTCTTTTGTTTTTCTTTTCAGAAATAAATAATAAATTTGTAAACCTTCCCCCCCAAACTTGAATATCACATTGTCTTCAATGGGAAAGGAAAAAGAAAAACAAAAAGAATGTAAGAAGTTCAGAATTTCTCCCCCGATTCGTCTTAAAAATTCTGCACGCACGGCGTTCAGTATTTTTGCGATATCTGGAGCTGTAGATGTCCAAATGGACTAAATTTTTTTTGCTGGAAAGCTAAGACAATTGTCTACAATTTCTATTTGAATCAGTTTTCTAGATTCTGACTCCATACTGCTCAAAAATAGCCATCAATGCAGGTGTATAAAACAGCTCCGCCCGGCGACTTTCAAAACTCATGCAATCCTACACAATAAAATCAAAAATCAAAATTAAAGTAAACGAAAAGAAAAAATAAATCTAAATGCAGTACAAGAAAACATGGGTTGCCTCCCAAGAAGTGCTAAGTTTTAAGTCTTCAGCCAGACATGTAGCTGATATGGTCATGTAACGCCAAGATCCAACAAGATACAAACCTCTTTTCCTATTCTTCTCTTTAGGTGGGGATTAGGTTTTTTCTGTGTATCCGTCAAGCTTGATGGTAGCGGCTCGAATTTCATTCATTTCTTTCGTGAAGATGGAGTCTTTGATATCCCCACCTCCTTGACTGTCAGCTGAGAAAATGAATGAATAGATGGTGCAGCATCCAAACACATAACATATTTCAAATTATTTTCTTTCTCACTTTCAAAAGTTGCTGAATTTGTTGGACATACTTTTATAGGTGACTATTCAATTTGAGCACTATGTCCCTCGCCCACAATTAAATCAGTTTCACTTACTTGAAAAGATGACTGTTCTTCGGTAGGGAACTTTAAGGATTTAAAAACATCAAAAGTTACTTGCTTATGCTGCGTTTGTTCCCCCCCAATTTGTTCGTACTCTTTTTTCTTTGCAACCGCATTTTGTTTGCCATTTTCTTCTTGTGGTTTCTCAATTATCCTCCCGCTTCTTAGTGTTATTGCTTTGACATGCTCCTCGAGATTGACCACTGTGTTACTAGGTAAGTTTTCTGCTGTTCTCTCTGTAAGAATATTTGAAAGCTGACCAATTTTGACCTCAAGATTGTGAATAAAAGCCATATTATTTTGAATCGCCACATCTGTCTTCTGCATGTATTGCATAAACATATCTTCAAGTGTCGGCTTCTTTTCCTGCTGTTGAAAATTTTGTTGTGATCTAGCCCCTCCTTGATTATTGTTCCAAAAAAAGTTGGGGTGATTCCTCCATCCTGGATTGTATGTGTTTGCATAATGATTGTTTTGCATTTGAAAGTTTGACACAAAATTTTTATGTTCGGCATTTGATGAAGCAAAAGGGTTCCCCACTTGACAATCAGTATTTGAGTGATTTTCTGCACAAAGATCACAAATCATATTAGATTGAATTGCATTAAAATTTATATTTCCTACTTGTTTAGATAAAATATCAATTTTTGCATTTAAAGTAGAAATATGATCAAGTTCAAAAACTCCCGCCACTTTTCTTGGCATTGTACTTTCAAGAACACTTATAATGATTAGATGTCATCTCCTCTAAAAGCTCATAGGCTGCTTCATAAGTTTTGCTCATTAGTGCACTTTCAGCTGCTGCATCAACCATAAATCGATTTGTAACTCCCAAACCATTATAGAATATTTGAATTTGTAGCCATTTTAGTAGTTCATTATGTGGACATTTTCTCAATAACTATTTATACCTTTCCCATGCATCATATAAAGACTCAGTCTCAAATTGAGTAAATGTGGAAATATCATTCCTTAGTTTTGCTGTGTTTGCTCGCGGAAAATACTTAGCCAAAATTTTTTGTGCAAGTCCCTCCCAAGTAGTAATACTACCGGGTGGTAGATAATGTAGCCAAGCCTTCGCCTTATCTCGTAGTGAAAAAGAAAAGAGTCTCAATCTGATTCCATCATCTGATACTCAGTTGTGCTTGAAAGTATCACAAATTTCTACAAAGTTTGAAATGTGAACATAAGGATCCTCGTGCGGTAGTCCACAAAATTGAACAGTCTGTTGAATCATTAGAATAATCGTCGGTTTAATCTCAAAATCGTTAGCTTCAAAAATCGGTCTCTTTATGCTTGATATTGTTTCATGAATTGAGGGTACAGCATAGTTTCTAAAAGGCCTATTTTCATCATTCGCCATGATAATGTACTTGTATGTCCTAAAATATAAGTATTGAAAAAAATAGAACAAATAAAAAAAATAAAATAAGAAAAACAAATAAAAGAAAAAGTAAGTCAAAAGAAAATAAAAAGGTAAAATAATAATAAAACAAAAGAAATAAAAAAATCCAAACTAGTAATAATCTAGCAATTTTCAATATCAATAAAAGAATAACTAGTCCCCGGCAACGGCGCCAAAAACATGATGTGAATATTTGCAAGTGTACAAAATCGCAACAAGTAGTACAGTTTTAGCGAAAAGAGTGTTGAACCCACAGTGACTAATTATTTTATTGAGTACCAAATTTACTAGATGAATCACTATTTGAAAAATCGAAATTAATAATAAAAGTGACTAAATTAAATTAATCTAAAAATTTAACTAAATTAATTAAGAGGGAGCGAGATGTGAAATTTTGTAATTTGTTAATGGCAAAATAAATTTGAGGGCTTTTGACTTCACCTAGTTTATCCCACACAATTTATAATTCTATACGAATAAAAAGATTATTTTTCCAAGTTGTAGTCCGAAATTCCCAAATTATTCAATACTTTCTCTCGAACAACACCAAATATATCTCCAACTAACAGTTTTTATATCTCTATACAAATTTAATTAATCGAAAACTCATTAAGTTCTGTGGATTTCTTAACGGTCACATCAATCGCGGTAAATTATCTCTAATTTCGCTCAATCAATGGGGTTTAATTTTATAGTTCTAAATCACAAATTACCTCTCGGTCTCTCGATGATCCAATAAATCATACAAATATCTGTCCACCAATTGTACGCATTAAGAATAAAAATCAAACACACAACCATGGAAAATAGAAAAATAATATGGAATTAAAATTGTGTTATCAAAACTAGAGTACATCAAAGTCCTAGAAAAATAAATTTAGTTCATAATCAATTTGCAACTAACAAATACAGTCTTGGACTGCATTATAAAAATTAGACAAAGAAAAGAGATACAAAAGGGACTGTTTTAGTAGAAAAAATTACAAATCGGTTGCTTCGAAAAGCGTGCAGCTAAAGTCGCAAAAAAGGTCCCCAATCTCTCTCTCCTCTGTCTCGTTGAATCTCGAGCCGCCAGCCACAGCAGACGCGTCGCCACGTTAGCGAAGAGAGACGCCAGCAGCAGAATGCGTCAGGTCGCTGTCACATCGGTCCAGTCGCTTCGCCACGTCAGCAACTCGTTTTCCGCTCCGAGCCTGCTGCTCCTCTGTCGTTTCTCTCCTCTGTCGTTTCTCTCCTCCTATTTGTTTCCCTGCAGCGCCTCCTTCTCCCTGTTTCGTCTTCTTTCCACTTGGCCCACGTGCTGTCCCCTTTGTCTTGAAACACGCGAACACACTTCTCCTGGCATTTTTGTTCGTGAACCACACGCCCACAGAGACTTTTTCTCTTTTATCTTTTTGTTTCGTTTTTTTTCTAATGATTAGGGATCAGCCGTCGCTTTCTTCCTTTGTTCTGTGCTCCCTTTCTCTCTCTCTTCTTGGTCTTGTATTTATAGGCAGAATTAGGGTTTTCTTTTGCAGAAAAACCCTCTCTTCTTCATTTATTTGCTTCCTCCATGATTTGCTCTTTATTTCTTGCTCTTTCTTTTTCTTCCAACATGTGCTGCACACACAAAATAAAATCAAAAATTAGGATTTAAAAATAAAAATAAAATTAATTAAACTAACTAAAAATCATATTAGCTCATTTAAACCCTTTTTAAAATTGGTTATTGCATTTTCAGCACAATTGGTAAATTAAAATTCAACAAAACAATGAAAAATAATAAATCAATAGTTTTTCTTTGTTTGTTGATTTTTTCCAAAAATTTTCACATTTTGCATCAAAAATCGTATTTCTTCAAAAATAATTAATCAATCGAAATCTTATAGAAATAAGATGAATTCTAAACATTATAAACGAAAATAAGCAATTTTAATGGGTAAATGAGTACAAATATTTGTATATAAATTAGACACATCAGTATTGTCACAAGAAGGGTCACATGATGTGCAGTTGTAAGGCCTATATGAGGAAGCAGGAAAAACTAAAGGAAGACAAACCAAAGGAAGCCAATGTGGTTTTCGATAAAATTGAAGAGTTATGCTTGTCAGCTGAGGAGGAGTTGGACACGCGACATTGGTGTATTGATTCGGGAGCTTCTTTTCATTACACTCTGATGAAAGAGATATTTGATGACTATAAGGAGGGTTCTTTTGGATATGTGATCGTGGAGAACGGTCGAAGGTGTCCTATACAAGAGGTTGGTACTGTTCGCATGAAAGCAAATGATGATCAGAGTATTGTCTAGCGGGAGACAAGACATGTTCCAAATTTGAAGTAAAATCTTATATTGGTAGGAAGGCTAAACAAAGAGGGTATGTCTACTACAGTTGGTAGTGGGGAGTGGTGTATAACTGCAGGTTCAAAGGTAATTGGAAAAGGAAAGCGTGGGGAATGCTGTATTTACTAAAGGACGTGAGAGGCGTTACTCCTGTAATTTACTTTAAGATGGAATCGAATAGTAGGTTGTGTGAGGTGCAACTGGGTTCTTTCAGTTGTGAAAATTCAAGGGATGTTACTAATTTTGTGGGAGCTGCTGACCATGAGAGTGACTTAGAGAGCAAGATGTTGCTGCGGTGATGGTACTTTGCGATATGGAAGACGAAGCTTCTAGTCGCTCTTGTGAGGTAGAGACCACTGTTATCGATATGCAGGGTGATGTCGATGAGAGTAACCCAAATGAAACTATGGGGGTTGAGCAGCCTGCAAATTCTGTGGAGGTATCGTTCATGGAGACTTATAGTGTAAAGGGTGCATTGAGAGGCTTTGAACCATGTCCGGTGTTAATGGAGATTCTGCGAGTTGGGGAGTCTTGTGACACGGAATCCGACATAGGAGGTTGTTTCTCCAGTATTCATTCTCTATGTGATTAGTGGAGCACATCTTTCATGAGGTGATGAGGGGTTTGTGCACTCTATGTGGTGGAGTGGTGGAGGTGCTCTTTATGAGAGTGGGGAGTACTTGGGTCTTCCATGAAAGTGGGAGATTGGCATCGATAATGCAAGGCAAAGATTACAATAACTTCGAAACATTGTGTATTTGGTCCAAGTGTGAGATTGTTAGGATTGTGGCCTCAAATACACGTATGCACGGAGTACTTGAAATTGTAGAAGAAGAAGAGAAGACGAAGACAGCTAGAGAAGACAACGACAAGTAGAAGAAGTGCATCGGGAGGGTTGCAGCCAACCGACCAGGGCTGTTGAGTATTCTTCGAGTGTACAGGGTTCAATAGAGAGCGAGAAGGTCGACCATGCAGTCGACCAACCGGCCTCAGGTGTGGACTTGACACGTTGCGGTTGACCGACCCAAAGTGCGGTTGACTGAATTATGCGCTATATGTTATTTGGGCTTTCTAGGTTTTGGTCCAATAAACTGTATTGTGTTTATCTTTTAGGATTTTCTTGGGGTCTATAAATATAGTAGTAGACGTGAACTCTAGGATTATCAAGTGTTGATCAAAGGGTGAGTTGTTATGATTGTTCAGCTTCAAGAGGGGATTGTGCTGAGTGTTTCAAAGGTGAGAGAGAGATTGAGAATTGTAATCTCTTTGTAATCTTTGTATTTCTTGGGGAATAAGAAGTATTGATTATCTCAGCATATTATTGTGTTATTGTGAGATCTTGCGATTATTGTTGTGACTTATTCTTAGTTCATCTAGTTCTTGGGAAGTTTCTATTGCTTGTGGTGTGTGAGTTCAACTATTAGCACTATGAGCTATGGTAGATTCTGCAACATATTGCTTCTCAAACTAATATTCTAATGATATTTAAAAGGATAAATTTTGCTAAACTCTACCTAGTTTTCACCAATTTAAAGATAATCATACTCAATTCTTATGTTTTTACGAATGACCCTACTATAAGCCGAAATTTGTTGCGGTTCACCCACAATTAGTTGGCATAAAATGACAGTTTTACCCTAGTAAACTAAAAGAAAACCTGATTTTTACAGTATGTACAGATTGTTACATTTGCGAGAAGTGTAGTTTGTACGGTATACCCGCATGTCTTCCTAATCCAGAGGCCCTTTCCTTTTAAATGAAACATGAAACCCAATACCCCAGCTACGGAATTCCGAACAAATAGAAAGCTCCGATATTCACATAGGCACCAATGTGCTGCCACTCACATCCTTTCGCAATACCTAGCATAACACACACGGATATATTTGAGATGCAAATATGCATGTTTTATAGTGTCAACCATCAATATTCATAATAGAATGAATTTGTTAGTTTTAGTTTGAAAGGGGAAGATGTAAACCTGAAAGAACACCTGTAAGCTATCCATGATGACTCATCATGGATAGCTTACAGGCAAGGCCGGCCCTGGGGGTCGGCAGATGGTGCAAGCGCACAGAGCCCCCAATTTGCTCGGACCGCCGAATTTAGTATAAGTATACTATATGAATTCAAAATAGGTACCGAAAAAATAATCCTCTTAATAATTAGGACCATAGCTCTGTTGGTTAAGACCAATCAATGAGTTTATAAGGTCCTAGGTTTGAATAAATTTAGTGGCATTTTTTAAATTTTTTTATTTTTTCCTATTATTTTTTCTAAATGTGAGCCCTTGTTGAGGGGGTGTAGTCAAGGGCCCCACATTAGGTGTGCTATTAAATCCCCCCCCCCTCCTCTCCCTTTCCAGCCCGAATATGAAGAGTGATGACTTTGGCCTTTTGTGTTATGTTTAGGGTTTGACAAAGCCAGAAAGGAGAGCGGCGACTGGAGCGGCAGGGGTTTTCAACGAAAGCGATGGCGATGATAGTAAAAGGTATTTAGATCTCCACGTTCATGAGATTCTTCTTCCTCTAATTTATGTTATTTGTTCTATTTATTTGATTTAGGGTTTGTTATTTTGTTCAATGTATTTGATTTTGAGTTTTTTCATCCTTTGAATTTTGCTGATTTGAGGGATTTTCTATGATTTAAAGAACATTTTAATTATGGTTATTTTAATGCTAGACTTGATATTAAAAGTGTTTAAAGAATTAAAGGGAGCATCTAATTGGATAAAGTGGGTTTGTGATTATATGGTGAAATGGAGCATCTAATTGGATATTTGGATGTGAGATTTTCTTGATGTTTAGATATGAATGATTTTCTGTGTTTTATTGAATTCATTTCCATAATTCCATCATATATGTAATTTGAGAGTGAGTTCTGGGTGAATTCTATAGCTTGGATTTGGAGAAAACAAGAGGAGATGAAGATTGGATTTGAATTCATTCCAATTTTCCATCATATAAAGTTGATGGATAATTGAAACTTCACTTCAAAGAACTTCAGTTTGTCCCTAAAATTTGGCCAATTTCCCATCATATAAGGTTGATGGATAATTGAAACTTCACTTCAAATAACTTCAGTTTGTTCCTAAAATTTGTTTAAAATCATACAATTTCAACATAACCACACTCTCATGATTACTGTATCACTGTCAAATTATACATTTTAAAGATAACCACACTCTCATGGTCAACCTGCAGAAAATTAAAACAAATAATTAATTAGAGAAGCAATGAGACTGTACACAATTATATGTATAGAATTATATGTGTAGAATTAAGTTATTAACTATAAAATTATTTTTTTTGTTGTATGTTATATGTGTAGAATTATTTTGTTAGTTTGTCCCTATTCTTCACAACTTTTACACTTTCTCACAAATATATCAAAGGTTAAATCTTGATCATTTTTTTTCTCCTGTGATGTAATTGTGTTCTATTTATTTTTCTTTTCTCCCGTGATCTCTTTCTAAAAATCTAGAATGCCTCCCATTAGAAAATATGATTCTGGTCATGCTAAATGAATAAAAAGAAGAAAAGAAGAGCAATTAGTTCAAGATCAAAGATGAACTCTTGATAGATTTGTTGTAAAAAATTCACAATGTCTAGTCAATAAAGATTTAGTTAATGGAAAATTAGAATTGCCTTTTGAAATATACTTTTTTTGAACATCTTAGTTATAGTTTGCTTTATGGAACAATAAAGCTATAAAAAAATCACTACAAGGAATTTGACATATAGTGACAGCAAAAATCCGTGGGTAAAAGGCAAAAAACCGTAGGTATAGCCCGTAAAACCTATATCAACGGACATATTTTTCCGTCGTTTTTAATTAGCTATACCCACGGCAAAATGCCGTCACTATAGCCTATAGCGACGGTTTTTCCACCCGTTGGACAAAACCTCGGTGTTATACCCATGGTTTCGTATCCGTTGGTATAGGTTTTAAAGACACCTTTTGCTTTCCTATACCCACGGTTGAAACTCCATTGCTATAGGTTTTAGCGATGGTTTTCACATCCAATTATTTGAATATATACCCATTGTGTTTATTCCGTTGGTATAGTTCTTTTCGTGCGATCCGTTGGCATAGGTTTTAGCAACATTTTTTACCCATACCCCCCCCCCCCCCCCCCCCCCCCCCCCCCAATTTTATGGATAGGTCATAATTTGCTCTATACATAATTTTTTCTCATTAATTACGCTTATGATAATTTAATATATTCTTTTATAATATTAATCCAATTATAAACTAATTATACAATAAAATAAATAAATGTGTTTATGAAACAAAATTAAATAAATTAAACTTCAATCATATTAAAAATATATGAAGATTACAAGAGTGTCAATTACAAATAGTTGAAAAGTCAACCTAAGAGTAAAGTCTTATAACAATCTCATCTACTCAATTTCTAAGTTTGCTCCATCAAGAAAAAATTAGCTTCTAATCCTCACCTGCAAATAACAAAAAGAACAAATGAATCATAACATAACTCAACATAAGAAATATTAACAATTTCAGTAAGAATTAGTTAAAACTGTATTAGATACCATCTTCAGTATCTTCATTAGTGTCTGGATTTAGAGAATTCCTATGGTCAGGGGCACTTGAAGCATCTGTAACCTATTAAAAATAAAATACAACTTATAGACTCTTCTTAATAAATATTTCCATCATTCATTAAAGAAAAGAAATTATGGAAAAAAAGACATTACAAATGCAATACATTAGACTTAAACATATGGAAAATAAGTGATAAATAAAAAAATATCTCACACAAAACATAACATTGAAATATGAACTCCAAGAGTAAAATATAATATACCTGTCTTGCAGCCTGTATAATGTCATTCACATCTTCTCCAGAGAATTGATTATGAATCAACTACAGAACATTTGTCAACATGATTTCCACTTGCTTAACTCTATTACATAACTCTTAATTTTCAGACAAAGAAACCTTCTGTTTTTTAGGCTTAGGAATCTTGCCCATACAACGCACACGTCCTCTCTTTTCAGGTCCTTGTACTTGGGAATATGTGTCATCCTTCCAAGGCATATGACTTTGTGTATTTTGGGCTGATTGAGATGTTCCAGCCTCATTATTGTGTTTGTTTAGTTCAACCTGAAACATTACAAATATTAGAGAAATCATAGACTCATCAATATCTTAACTGCACAAAATTGAAAGTCTTTGGTTGTGTAGACTAATACATCTACACATAAGAAAAAACTGAATTATTTGCACCTTCAACTAGCTCAATAATTGTCCATAGTAATTAATCCATTTCAAACATTAATAATATTAAACATACCCTAAAAGTATCAGTACTACTTTTTAATGCATAAACAAGACTGGCTTATTAATTTTCACAAAAAAGAACAATCAGCACCCAAGCTGAAGCAACAACAAAACAAACAAAGAAATGATAAACAGAGAAAGGCAGAATAATGCTTTCAAAAAAGTTGCTCATGTCTTTTTGCTGTCCACTGTAACTTCACACATTGAATGGATGTGATACTGGGGGTTTGAATGTGATGAACGAATCGGATTTTTCATTTAATGTCCTGGAAAAAAGTTCTCACGTGGTTCTCACCCAAATGAGTCATCCCCGGATCATAGCCCTATATGTGTGTGCGTGCATGTGATAATTATATAGCTATCTAATATGTGCAATCATTAAAATCATCCATGGACAGAAAGATCAGCGTATTACTTGAGGTATTGGAGGGTCATGTTCTTTAGTAGAGATGGATGTCGAAGGACAAGATTGCGCCATTCTTCTTTATCAATTTTTCCATCATGTTTTGTATCAGCTTCCTCAAATGTCTGCAACAAAAATTAAGAGAGGTAAACAAACCAATCTGCAATGACGTGATACTCAATACAAGAGGAACAAATAATTGATTATGTTCCCAAAGAAGGATCAACATCCTGATGCTTTTCCAGATCAGGATTTACTCTTAATATCTGATACTCAGAATATATGATACAACATTGAAGACTCGCAAAGAGACACTAACATGGATAATGCCTTTTTTTATATTTTTAACAAGGCCATAGCCACACACCCACCCTGCACACACACACACAGCACACTCATCCCATAATTGGGGAATTGTGCAAGCCGAGGTTTGAACCCCCGACCTCTTGCTCACTAGCGAAGAGGCTTACCACAAGGCCACTAGGACACTTGCAGACTATTTTAATACTCTCTTTTGCTGTAAGATATATAAGAATAAAGCAATTAATACAGCGTATTTGGTGTTTTCCATCAGGAAAGTGTATACTATTGAAAGAATAACAGAAAACTTGATTCATCAACAATTAATAATTCATGCATCTTGGGGGAGGAGGGGTAGACTAACACCGAATATAAATAAATTCAACTCAGACAATTTCTTTGAACTAACCTGACAAGCAACTGAATATTTTTATTAGTAATGAACAAGACTATGTCAAGTGTAGTGGCAACCACCCAATTTTTTTCAAGGTATTTTTTGGGCATGATCTGTCATATTGCAGAAGCTTTCCCTTCCATGTCCTTCACGATCATTAGCAATAGAATATAAGATGTATCAAATGGATGGATTTTTAAGAAATTACAGGTACTTCCTTTGATTATGAAGTAAGAAAGAGTGGTAGGAAGTAGTTCCTTTCTGCTATAGCAGTAGTAGACATTACACCTAAATGGGCCCTATCATAGTGGTTTCTATCATGTTACATGGAGCAGATTCCACGAGATACAGGGTTCAAACCTCACCACTGAACATTTATATATATTTGTTAATTCCCATTTACTTTGCATCTCCACACAAGTTATCTTTCCACAAATCATGTTTCTACATGATGTTTCTCCACATGATAGACCGATATGAGGGAAATTGCGAGCATGTCATCTTTCTCTAGAGGCCTTTCAACACAAACAAAGAGCCTACTGAGTCTATTGTAGAGATTGTTTGATAAATACTGTTAACCCAATATGCATCAGCTTAAGCTTTTGGGGTAAAGTACCTTCTAGAAATAGTAGTGGAGAAAAACAGCATATAATGAAAATCTGTGGTGATCAACAAGTAGGAATATTGTCTTCAAAGGAAGAAAAAAAAAGCAGGAATATTAACTAAACATGTTTAAGAATAATTTAGATACAGCTAACTAACTAGCATACATAGACCCTTATGACACCAAATCTTCTTTTTCTTTTATCTTCCTATCCTCTTTCACTGTCCTTGAGGAAATCCATGCTTCTCAGATTAGCTAATTTTTCACATCAGTTTGGCAATGATAACATCATAATCAATTTCTAGCTGAAGAGAATATAATCGATATTAGGTTCATCTGTATTTATTCATTGGTCTGACTCATAAGATCAAGTGATCAAATTTCACAGGGTTGCAGCAAATGATTGTCAAAAAGAAAGAAAAAAATTATTCTAGTTCCAGGAAAACAACAATAATACTTACTTTGGTAGCACTGAAGCAGAGAATTAAATATCTCCAATCCATCTCATATATATTATTTGCTACAGTACAACGGAGCTAAAATTAATTGTTAAAAATCAATCAGTAATAATGATGCAATCACCTTTCACACAAAATAAGAAAGGTAACAGGAAAGAAATTAATAAGCATGAAAGTTGCTAAGAATAATAAAGAGTGCATTTCATTATAAACATTAAAAAGAAGTACAGAATTTATGAGAACATATTCAAAAGGATCAAAGTGATATAAAACTATCATAGAAATTTTCATGTACACCTTATCAATGATACTCTCTATGACTTCATCAGAGAGGTTCATTCCTGATTCAGCAAGTGTAGCAACTACCATTTGTTTCACCTGGACACCAAAATTATGTATAATTATTATGAGCGTAATAGAAAATTTCACAGCAGTAATAATATCCTGATTTCCCAGTAAAAGACCTAATCCTTGTGTATACAATAAGATGGCAGTTACAAATACCCTGAGAAACCAAGTAAGCATGGCATATATCTAATACAATGGGAATAAGGTGCATGTAATCTCATCTGACAAAACATAGATCAAGACTTTTGGGCATGTGAACTGCAAGTGTGTCCAATGCAGACCTAGAGACTGCTCAACTCATCCATTCCCACCTAATTCTTGATTCAATTAAATGCATAGATTGAAATTGGTACTTGTGCCTCGATAGTTTTCCATAGGTCGATTTCATACTGAACACTGACTATAGCATTATGATTGCAGAATAAATAGTAATAAGCAAAGATTAATTGGTTAAAAAATTGTCAGCTACCATCAACAATCAAGAATCTGAAACTAATATAATAATAAGGAGGAACAAGAAATCGTCGATGTATGTCACATTTCATTAAGAGATGCAAGTCAAGATCCTAAAAACAAATCTACTAGTAGTGAGAGATGAAAAACTGATCAACTCAACAAACTTAAGAGGAAACAATTCATGAAGTAAATTGTCATAACATATAATAGGAGCATCTTCTATCATGAAGTAAAACAAAAACACCACTAATATACTCATATCCACAAATCCATTGAAGATTTTATAGATAAGGACAGAAGTGCAGTGGAGACTGGAAGATGGTTACTATGAGTAGATAAGTACTAGATGCAAGCAAACATAATATGATTTCAGAAAATACGACGAATTCAACAAGGTAATGAGTCACTTTTATTAGTAAGAAGTGATACAAGGTCCTTTAAGTGTACTCTCCTCTGATAATTTTCTTCTTCAAGATCTCCACCCATCTTTCAGCAGTTCTCTAAGCATGCTACAAGCCTACAACAAGTTTCCAGTAGATCTAGATCTACATCAAAATCCATAACCACAATGAATAGAACCATAAACTACCAGAACGCATTCTCAATGAAATCAAACAATAAACAACAACATGGCAATCAAAATTCATCAACTAAAGGGGAAGCACCCAAATTCATACCTAGGTTTGCAAAATTAATCAAAAATAGATGGCCGCGGGTGATGGTGGAAGAGGTGGGTGACCGGCGGACAACAAAAGACGATGGCGGATGAAGAAGTGGGCGACGGAGGTGGGTGGCGGTGGGTGGCAGCGGAGGAAAACGGCGAGAGGAAGACGGCTACTGCTGTGGCGGGGGAAGACGACGGCAGCGAAGTGGAAGACCGACGACGGCAGCGACGTGGAAGACCGACGACGGCGACGTGGAAGACCGACGACGGCGATGCGGTCAATGGGGGATTCGGGTGTGAGAGATAGAGAGGAGAGAGAGAGAGAGATGGGTGTGAGCGTGAGAGCGGTATAAATTGGGGGTATTTGGGATTTGGTGGGAAAACGAAAAAGTTTGGGGGGAAATAAATTATAGAATATACCCACGGTGCTTTATCCCGTTGGTAAAACTTATAGTTACGGATTAAAAACTCTAAAACTATAGGATACCTATACCCACAGCTTATTATACGTCTGTAGGTATACAATGTCTATACCCAAGGTTTTAGTGATCCGTCACTATAGGTGTCCGTTGGTATATGGCAAATTTCTTGTAGTGAATAAATCGATAATAAATTTTCTTATATTAGGGCTCAATCTAAAAAATTTCACAGGGCCTCTGATTTCTCAGGACCGACCTTGATGATGACTGAACCACAACAAAAGAGGGCTACTCTGGTGTATCTTCCCCGGTATTTGGGTAGCTCCCCTAAATTAAAAAAATACACCCCTCTCTACCCTGGCATTCTCACATGAAAACACCCGGGTAGGGGATTTTAAAGTTCCTATTTCTCCCCCAAATTCATTATTCCCCTCCACTCCACTCTCAACCAAACCCTAACCCAAATTTCGAGCTCCCGTCGCTGTCGTGCCTCCCGTCCCTCCACTCTCTCATAAATCAAACCCAATATCAAACCCTAACCCAAAATTTCGACTCCCCTCGCCGATACTTAGTCATTGTCGTCACCTCGCCCCTTGTCGTCGTGCCCAGTTGCCGTCTCTTAATCCTTTGTTACGATCCCGATCCAACCCAGTGGTGGATCGTCGCAACCTTCATTGATGTCGACAGTGGCAACCATAAGTCGATCACAAAGAACAAAAAAGAACAATGAAGAAGAAGAAACTAAGAACTTAATATCAATTCATTCATGGTCATTTTCATTACAGTGTTAGCTTCTATATAGGAAGCTTGAGCTCTCTGTTTCTCTCACTTTTGATCCACCTATGAGGCGCTAACACGTAACACGTGTCGCGCCCTGGTTAACAATAGTTAGGCTACATTCCAAAAGCAGTTAGCAGGGCCACCCACCTCATTCATCCTCTCCTATACTGCCAGCCAGACACGGGTAAAGCCCGTTACAGCAAAAAGAGGGTTGTTATTGCAAAAATACCGACCCTTTTGCAGAAAACATCAATAAAGAAAGAAAATGACCTAGGATTGATATGTGGCCTTTGTGGACGGATACACAGTTCACCGAAGTTGTGATACAGTCTGTGAGACTGTATCATCCTTTGGGTTTTTTCCTACTCTTTAATTTATTAGTTTAATTGATTTGTGGTTTTGGGTTTTATTAGTTTTTGTTGTTTGTTTGATTTTCCGAGGAAAGGAGGAAGCATGGGCAGTGGGGAAGCTTAGGAATAAGAGGCTTGCAAATTTGATTAGGTATTGTTGTGATTAGGATGCAAGAATTTGGTTGGGGAATACATGCCAAATGATAATCTTACCAAACATTTGTTCCGTTGTAGGTGTTCTTGATCTCGTCTCTTTTTTACTGAGTATAGATTTGTGTTTCATTGTAGACATAATTATGCAGTCGACAAATTATATGATCTTATTACCATTTTAGAAGACCTTTTTGGGACTTGGATGTAGATGCAGAATTTAGATTTTCATGTCTTCATGTGAAATAATTTTCATAGGTTCTTACTAATTGTAGATAGAACTGCTGAATTACCACGTTTATGTGAATGTAAAATATCATTTGTTTAGTGATGAAATTCATGAACTACCTACCTTGTTTTTCTCTCTATTTAGCTCTATTAGGAGAGAGAGAGTTTAACATCCAGCATGTCAACTTTTGTTGCATCAAATTATGATTATTTAGGTTGCTCACAGTGCTCGTTTGACAGTTATATTTCGTTTATTCATTTTCATTCTCAAACAAGAAAAGTCTGTTGGTCTTTGTTGCAATTGTCCGAATTATCTGAAATGTTTCTGCTTCAACTTATCCTCATTGTAGTTGTCACACCTTTTAGTGTATTGCCATCCATCTGCACCAACATTATCTTTCCAAGTAGACGCACTTTTTACAACATGTTTTTTAATTGTTCGAATTATGAGACATAAATGCATAGATTTTGGGAAACTTACTGTGCTGATTCTATGAATTGCCCTCATTTATGTCATACAACCAATGGTTGATTCTAATTAAATATTTACTCTTGTCTAGCTTTTCAGGGCATCAATGTGGACTCAGTGTTTTCTTTTTTGCTTCTCACGAACTTCTTTTACTGACAAAAGGTAGAACAAAGGACAAAAGGTAGAACAAGGTCCTACCTCACAAAATCATATATAGCTTCTCATGAATTTTTTAATACAACAATCCACATATTTATTATTCTACCTGATTATTCTGGTCTTTGGATTCTAGAACTTATAGTGACTACTAATATTTCTATCACGATAGTCTGTACAATTTTGTATATGTTACAATTCTTATACGTTGACCTTGAAGAGCATTTCTCCATTGACTTTTATGTCGTTCACCCCAGTAAGTTCAGTAAGTAATTTCTAATTATTTGCTTCTTTTTTTTTTTAACACTTAGTGGTATGGCTAAAAAAATGATTAAATCGGGACCGTTCGAATCGGGCACGAATCTTAAAGCTCTCAGGGGTAAAACGGTAATTTCACATACAAACGGGTCCGAAATGAGAATTGGATCTTTCTTCAAAACCCAATAACCCATAAATGGATATGTCCTACTGGGTATGGGTAGCAACCCATTACGAACCAATCCAGATGGATAAAGAGTAATTCAAATTCATGGTTTTTTTTTTTTGCTTCTCACGAATTTTTTTGACTGGCGAAAGGTAAGATAAATCCTACCTCACAAAAACATATATAGCTTCTCATTAGTTTTTTAAAACAACAATCCACATATTTATTGATATGGGTTAGGAATGATGTGGCCCGTCCTGGGCCACAGGATTCCCTCAGGATGCGCACACCTCCTGATCCTCCGGATTCGCCACGTCAGCGTCGGAAAACCGCACAGGACGCTGTCACGTCAGCCCGGAAACTGCCCGGGCATCTGCCACGTCAGCCCTAAACCGTCCGGATTTCTACCGTTTCAGCTTCACGGGCAACCGGGTCCAGACCCGGCCCCAAACGGGTCCAGACCCGGTTGGCATCTTCTATAAATACCAGACCCCTACTCTTTCTCCAGGTAATGAACACTTGTCCACTCAAACCCTAGTTACTGTTACTCTCCCTTAGTGACTGACTAGAGCGTCAGAGGGTCTGCCACCGGGACCAACCCCGGTGTTCCTAGACCATCTGCAAGTACACGAGACCTCGGATCTGAGCCACCCGATCCGAGCCGAGCATCAGCCTCTGCCTCACTACCGCCTACTCCCGTACCGTTCGCCCAGTCGAGGGTCGTCTGCATAGGAGCTTCCTCCATCAATACAAATCGAGTAAGAACTCACGCCTGGTGCATCCACATGCCTCCCAAAAACAAACCGCATCAGGATGGCACCGTCTGTGGAAAACAATCTATCGTAGACGCCAACCTGAGCCTCGCTCCCAACGGTACCCCCGTAGACGCCGACCCGAGCTTCGCCGCTGTCGGCACCCCCGTCGACCCGAGCTCACATGGCGCCTAAGGCCGCAAAAAACTGTTACCGCCGCTCGCCGACAGGACGTGCCTCCGCAAGGCATCGCTGCCGATGCTCAGGGACCGAACAACAAAGGGGTCAGCCATGGGCCCCAGCCAAACGCCTCCCGTCCGGTCCAGAGCGACCTACGGGGGGTAATCTTGAACCGACAGGCCAGCCATGGCAGGGGAGGAGCCGCTTCCAACTCGGCTCCGAACCATCCAAGATCCCCGTCCCAAGGGCGGGAGCCTGTGCTCAGCCGGCTCGGTCGGCGACAGCCTGCCCAACCAAACCGGGCCGAGGGAGCCCCGGTTACCCATCAGGAGTTTCAGGACTTCCAGAGGGAAATCTTGGGTGCCATCCGAGGGGTCCCCGTCGATGAGAACGCCCGCCGTTCCCACACATGGTCGGAGGCCGAGGCTAGCGTGTCTCGCCCCTCAACAATCCCCCCAGAATATGATGGCAAAATTTTGAAGCGCCTCCAAGAAATGGAGGAGCGCTTCGACCACTTTGGCAACAGTGACCCAAGGACAACTCAGGAGTACAGGCCGGTTCGCTCTCCGTTCTCCGCCCTCATCCTGTAGGCGGAGATACCTCGCAATTTCCATCCACCTCAGTTCGAGACATATGACGGCGAGGGCAATCCTGCTGATCACATGGAGGGCTTCAAAACCCTCATGATGATTCCCAGTGCATCGGATCCCCTCCTGTGCCGAGCCTTTCCCGCCACACTTCGGGGTCCGGCTCGGGAATGGTTCTCCAAGCTCACCCCCGGCTCCATCTATTCGTTCGACCAGCTAGAGGGCAGCTTCCTCGCCCACTTCGTAACCAGCCGAAAGGCTGAAAGAACAAGTGCGTCCCTACTTGGACTCCGGCAAAAGGAAGGGGAGTCACTCCGGGTGTTCGTCCGAAGGTTCACCGCCGAGGCAAGGTTGATCTCGTCCCTTGACCCCGGGGTTGCCTCAGCTACCTTCAGGCACAACATCCGACATGGACAGCTGAAGGCCTCCCTGGCAAAGAAGCCACCGATAGACTTCCCCGACCTCCTCAACCGGGTCAAAAAATATATCCGAGCCGAAGAAGCCCTTAATCCAGAGGACCAGAAGGAAGTTCCCGGGAAGGGGAAGCGCAAGGCCGACGAGGTTGAGCCGACAAAGAAAGCTCCAAGAGACGGAGGCACTGCGAAGAAGGAACCGCTGATCCCCCGCTTCGAGAGGTACACTCCCCTGACGCAGAACGTGTCAACAATCCTCTTAGCGATTCAAGACAGCGACCTCGTCCAGTACCCTCCTCGACCGTCCAACAACACCAGCAAGAAGAGGGATCAGCGGTTCTACTGCCGATTCCACCGGGACAACAGGCACGATACAGATCACTGCCGTACCCTGAAGGACGAAATTGAGGCTCTCATTCAACGAGGGTACCTCAGAGAATTCAAAAGGGAAGGCGCCCGGGAATAGAGGGACAACAGAAACATGAGGGATTCTCCTCCTCCTCGAGCGCACCGACAGCGTCCCGAGTGAGACCCGGAGCCCGAAAAGCCTGAGGGTCAGGCAATCCTGCATTGCGTCCACGGAGGGCCCATGGGAGGGGAATCCAACACCTCCCGCAAAGTCTTCGTCCGGGATGTCAACACCGTCCAGGGCCCTCTCCCCCCCCAGGTCTAGCAACTTTCTATCTCCTTCTCAAGAGAGGATCTAGAAGGAGTCCGGCTCCCTCATTGCGACGCACTTGTCATTAGCCTCAGCATGGCGAACTTCGAGGTCCGGTGAATCCTCGTGGACAATGGGAGCTCGGTCAATATTCTGTTCCTGGAAGCATTTGAGAACTTGAAGCTCTCCGTGAGAAACTAAAACCGGCCGGATACACCCTGCACAGATTCTTCGGCGTCACCCTAGACGTCACGACGGGCACGACCCCAAACAGAAGGACCGAGTCCATGGACTTTATGGTTGTGAATGTCAAGGCAGCCTACAATGCCATCCTCGGCCGACCAGGGCTCTGCTCCCTCTAGGCAGTTCCCTCCGCCTACCATCAGAAGATGAAATTCCCTACCAACACAGGCGTCGGAATTGTCCGAGGGAACCAAGAAGCACCGCGTTCGTGATACATGACGGCGATCAGAAGCGGGGTATTCCCCCTCGACGCCGTCGAGTTAGAGCCCGAGAGGACCCAGCCCGAGCCAGAGCCGGCGGACGAACTAGAAGATGTCTCGTTCGAGACAGGAGATGCATTGAAGCACTTCCGAATAAGCTGCTCCCTCGCATCCGACCTCAAGTCTGCCCTAATCTCCTGCATTCGCCCAAACGTCGACCTCTTTGCCTGGAAGCTCTCCGACCTCAACAAAGCATGTCCCAAGGATCCGTTCCCTCTCCCCAGCATTGATGCCCAGATCGATGCTACCTCGGGCCACGAGCTCTTATACTTCATGGATGCCATCTCAGGCTATAATCAGATCCGGATGTTTCCTCCGGACATCCCCAAGACGT
Source organism: Hemerocallis citrina (assembly GCA_017893485.1). NCBI lineage: Eukaryota > Viridiplantae > Streptophyta > Magnoliopsida > Asparagales > Asphodelaceae > Hemerocallis > Hemerocallis citrina. Next base: position 818,038 of record JACEHZ010000534.1, on the reverse strand, counting down.
CCTTCGTCACAGACCAGGGATTGTACTGCTACCGGGTCATGCCCTTCGGGCTAAAGAATGCCGGCGCCACCTACCAGAGGCTCGTCAACCGAGTCTTCAAAGATCAAATTGGGCGTAACATGGAGGTATACGTCGATGACATGCTCGTCAAAAGTCACCAAGGACAGGACCACGTCGTCGACCTGGAAGAGGCCTTTGGTGTACGTCGAACCCACAACATGAGGCTCAACCCGGCGAAGTGTGCCTTTGGCGTCTTCTCGGAGAAGTTCTTAGGGTTCATCGTCGGCCAGCGCAGCATCGAGGCAAACCCCGAAAAAATCCATGCCATAATAGACATGGCCCCTCCCAGGAACGTCAAAGAAGTTCAGAGGCTAACGGGGAGACTGGCGGCCATCGGCCGTTTCCTCTCCATGTCTAGAGAGAATTCCCTTCCGTTCTTCAAGGCACTGTGCGGCACCGAAAGGTTCGAGTGGGGTATTCAACAGCAAGAGGCCTTCGCACAGTTGAAAGAGTACCTCGCCAACCCGCCTCTCCTCGAGAAGCCCGAACCAGGGGAGCCACTCTGGCTCTACCTTTCCGCTTCGGAGAACGTGCTCAGCGCCGTCCTCGTCCGAGAAGATGAAGGGTTTCAAAAGCCCCTGTACTATGTAAGCAAGGTCCTGCTCGATGCCAAGACCCGGTACTCCAGGATAGAGAAGGTGGAGTATGCCCTGGTCATAGCCGCGCGGAAGCTCCGCCCTTACTTTCAGGCGCATTCGATCCAGGTACTCACGGACCAATCCTTGAAGGCCATGCTCTACAAGCCCGAGAGATCCGGTCGACTAGTCAAATGGTCGATCGAACTCAGCCAGTACGACATCGGCTATTAACCAAGAACAGCCATCAAAGGGCAGGCCCTTGCCGGGTTCATCACAAAATGCACCATCTCCGAGCAACCCGTGAGCAAAGTAGCCGACCAGATGTGGGAAATTTACGTCGATGGCTCCTCTTGCGAAACAGGGAGTGGTGCGGGCATCATTCTTCAGGGCCTGGATGGTTTCCTCCTTCAATATTATCTCCGCCTCAACTTCCTGGCCTCTAACAACGAGGCTGAATAAGAGGCCATGATCACCGGGCTCAACCTGGCTCATCAAGCCGACACCAGACAGATCAGGGCCTTTAGCGACTCTCAGCTGGTGGTCAACCAGATCACCGGGAAGTACGAGGCCCGTGACGATCAGATGATCAAGTACCTGGCCGTGGTCCAATGCCTATTAACGTCCTTGATGAATCGGCTGTCCTGAGGATCCCCCGGGAGCTGAACGCCCAAGCCGACGCCCTGTCAAAGTTGGCTTCCTCATCCTTTGAAGGCCTCGACCGCACGGTCCTGATTGAAGTCCTACTGAAGCCAAGTACAGACTCCCCAGAGGTTCTGTGCATCGAAGATGGAGTCCCTCCTGACGACTGAACCACCCTTATCAAAAAATTCTTAGTCAAGGGAGAACTCCCCGAAGATCGAGCTGAAGCAAGGCAGATCAGGGTCCGATCTGAAAGATTCACGGTCATCAATGCCACCCTCTTCAAAAAGTCCTATACCACAATGGATGGCAGGCCCTACCTCCGCTGCCTAACCCCAGACGAAGCCAAGTACGCCCTCAAGGAGCTGCACGAGGGGATCGACGGGTATCACATGGGAAGCCGTTCGCTAGCACGGAAGGTGTTGAATCACGGGTACTACTGGCCCACTATGCTGCAAGACGCCCTCGCCCTAGTGAAGAAGTGCGGCCCCTGCCAACGGTCTCCCCATAAAAAGGGCTCCTCAGGCGAACCTCCGGTCAATGGCCAGTCCGACCCCCTTTGCAATGTAGGGGATGGATTTAGTGGGCCCATTTCCAAAAGCAACAAGCCAGCGAAAGTTCCTCATTGTGGCAATCGACTACTTCACTAAGTGGATCGAGGCCGAGCCATTAGCAACGATCACCGAGCGACAGACCCAGCAGTTTTTCTGGAAACACATCGTCTGTCGGTTCGGGATTCCGCAGGTGCTCATAACAGACAACGGGACTCAATTCGTGGGAAAGATTTTTTGCAAGTTCTGCGAAGATCTCGGGATCCAGCAGTGCTTCTCCTCAGTATGCCACCCCCAATCTAACGGTCAGGCCGAGAACACGAACCGCCAAATCCTCGACGGCCTCAAGAAACGACTCGATAACTCTTCCAAGGGGTTATGGATCGATGAGTTACCCAGCATTCTCTGGGCCCACCAAACAACAAAGAGGATCCCCACGGGAGAATCCCCCTTCAATCTGACGTACAGTGCGGAGGCCGTCATTCCCTTGGAAATCGGGATCCCTTCACCCCGAATCATGGCTTTCGACGAGGTCGCCAACTCCAAACAGCTGCAAGCCGACCTGGACCTCATAGACGAGGTCAGGGAGAAGTCCGCCATTAGAAGAAGCATCTACCAACAAAGGATTGAGAAATTCTACAATAAGAAGGTGCATCCCACCGACATCAAACTCGGAGACCTCGTCCTCCGAAAACTGGCGGTGTCCAATCCCGATTAGAAAAGAAAATTGGCCCCGAACTGGGAGGGCCCTTACAGAGTATCGGAGGTCGTGTGCCCAGGGACATACCACCTGACCAACTCAGAGGGCAAAGCCATCAAGAGGCCCTGGAATGCAGAACACCTCATCAAGTTCCTAGGAGGAGATTAGCCTCCATTCCCCATGTAAATTACAAAGAAATGTAATCGGCATGTCATGCCTTGTTTTTTGTAAGAATCCCTTGTAATGTAAATATGCCAACTTTCTTAAAACAAGTTTATGGCTTCATGTTTTGTTCTCGATAAAAGACCTCTAAGCTCGGCGCTCGGATAACAGCGCGAACCCGAAAAGCTTCTTTTACAAGCATGAAGCTCGGCGCTCGGATAACAACGCGAGCCTGAAAAGCTCCTCTTACAAGCTTAGGGCTCGGATCACATCGCGAACCTGAAAAGCTTCTCTTACAAGCTTGAAGCTCGGTGCTCGGATAACAGCGCGAACATGAAAAGCTTCCCTTACAAGCTTGAAGCTCGGCGCTCGGATAACAGCGCGAACCTGAAAAGCTTCTCTTACAAGCTTGGGGCTCGGCGCTCGGATAACAGCGCGAACCTGAAAAGCTTCTCTTACAAGCATGGGGCTCGGCGCTCGGATAACATCGCAAGCCTGAAAAGCTTCTCTTACAAGCTTGGGGCTCGGCTCTCGGATAATATCGCGAGCCTGAAAAGCTTCCCTTACAAGCTCGGGGCTCGGAGCTCAAATAACAGTGCCATCCAGAAAAGCTTCCCTACATATTTGGGACAGCTACATACCCTGAGAACAAGTGGGGGAGCTCGGCGTCGACCTCGAGCAGGGCGGGGGCTTTCTTCAAATCTCCTCGGCCATTGACGCTCGGCGGAGATCCTCTGCTATGCCTGCTACTGTCTTTCTCCCCGGTGTGGGGGCTCGGCACCCGTCCCTCGCTCGGTTTGGGCTTCCTCAAGCCCATCAACCGGTGCACGAGGCGACAACCGCCAGCCACGCCCGCACCGTCTTTCCTGAGAACAAGTGCGGGAGCTCGGCGTCGACCTCGAGCAGGGCGGGGGCTTTCTTCAAAGCTCCTCGGCCTTTGACGCTCGGCGGCGATCCTCTGCTATGCCTGCTATTGGCTTTCTCCCCGGTGTGGGGGCTCGGCATTCGTCCCTCGCTCGGTTTGGGCTTCCTCAAGCCCATCAACCGGTGCACGAGGCGACAACCGCCAGCCACGCCCGCACCGTCTTTCCTGAGAACAAGTGCGGGAGCTCGGCGTCGACCTCGAGCAGGGCGGGGGCTTTCTTCAAAGCTCCTCGGCCTTTGACGCTCGGCGGCGATCCTCTGCTATGCCCGCTACTAGCCTTCTCCCCGATGTAGGGGCTCGGCACCCGTCCCTCGCTCGGTTTGGGCTTCCTCAAGCCCATCAACCGACGCACGAGGCGACAACCGCACACACCACCATCCCCTAGGAGATAGCAGCGCGTCGCTAGCCAAGAGCAAGGCCGCGGCTTCCTTCGAAGCCGCTCGACCAATATGCTCGGCCACGGCCTAGGGCCGCGATTCAGCAAAATTTTATATTAAGGTTTAGAGCGCCCGCCTTCGACAAACGCCCCGAGCTCTGAGTCATTTGGTTGACCACCATCTCGCCCGCGAACAACTCGGGATTTATGGCTTTCGCAAGCCCAAACCCCGAACTGTTCGAGGATGGCAGGGGAGCCACCGACCCTCTGCTCTCTCCATCCCGGACCGACCCTCTGCTTTTAATCGACCCTCCTCTCGCCCTCGAACAGCCCGGGGTTTCCCGCTCTTGCGAGCCCAAAACCCCAAACTGTTCGAGGACGGCAGGAGAGCCACCAAGCCTCAGCTCCTCCCGAATCCCCTAACCAGTCGGCCGGCTCACCACTCACCAACGAACAACCCGGGGTCTCGTGGCTCTGAAGGCCCGAACCCCGAATAGTCTGAGGGTGATTGGTATGCCCCCGATCCGGAGCGTTCGGAGAAGATTTTGTTTCGGGGCGCCTGCCTCCGGCAGGCACCCAAGTCAAGCGATTTTCACTTCTTAGCAATCAGTTGGGGGGAAGTGGGGATTATATAACCCCCTGAGGGGAGCAGTTATTACGTTTGGGAATGCAAAACGGTGGAAGGCGAAACGTCGCCATTAATGCTCATGGGAAGGCGAATCGTCACCATTAATGACACAGCAGCCACCTTCGGCGACCGAGATAGTCAAGGTTCAAGAAAAAGAATACTATTATTATTACTCATTGCTTACAACTCAATGAACGTCGGTACAAATACAAAGAACAACACTCACTCGCGCTCGGCTTGAAATTCAAAGTCAGCACCACTTCCAGGGCTCTTCTGACGCTCGGCTGGACCGACCAACAAAGATACCCCTGCCCCCGAGCTCCCTGCATCATCAGGATGGGCCTCATCCAACAGAACTACCGGAGATCGCCCCGGGGTTGAGTTGCTAGCCTCTTCGATCAGACCCGCGCTTAACACCAGCTTCAGCCTGCGAATCTCCAACTCTTTTTCAACCACGGCCTCGCGAAGAAAAGACTCCGAAGCCGACCGTCCACTCGAGGCACCCGAGAGGGACCAGTCCTTCTCAATCACCCACCAGTCCCGGTCGGCTATGGCCTTCTTCAGGCGCGCCACCTCCAGACCGAGCTCCCTAGACTTGGTCAGAAAATAACTAACGGCAGCCGCTCTATCCCAAGCCTGTTTTCGCTGGCGAGCCAAAGCTACCTCCATGGCCTCCTCCCTTGGTCGAACCAGAGGTACCCCGGCAGAAACCGGGGCAGCGACCCAGGTCCCGTGCGTCTATCAAAAGACGAGAGCAAACATCACAAAAAGTGCAAAGTCTCGAAGCCTCGGACCAAAAAGTATATTTCATTTCTTTCAAAAATTGATACAAAATCCGTGGTGGGTAGTCCGCTCGAGGCATTTACATCAAGATAAAAGCAAAAAGAAACTAGTCTATTCTTGAGGGGGGGTGGCACCTCGTCTTCGCCCGGGACGTCTCCGGTCTTTTCGCCACCCGGGGTCGGCGGAAGGTTTGCCTGCCATCTGTAGTAGAGGTGGTCCACGCTCTGCTCGGGGTATATCTGCTTGAAGTGGGCCTTGGCCTGCTCGTACGCCTCGTCCTGAGCTATGATCAGGGCTTCGGCCGAAGCCGCCCCCATCCTCTTCAGGGCCTTCTGCCCCTTCTCCACCTCCTCCTCAATCCTCTCCTTCAGACGATCCACGTCGGCCTTATGGATGTCGGAGAGCGAGGCCATCTGGGCCTCGTGAACCTTTGCCATGGTCTGGGCCTCCTTCAGGTCGTCGTTCGCCTTATTCAGCTCGCGGAGGTACTTCTCCGCGTTCCTCCTCTCGATGTAAATCTCCTTCTCCAGGCACTTTTGGAAGTGCTGGCCATGGAGCATCGCCTGTCCGAGGGAAAAAAGGTTAGAGAGATTCCGAGTTCAAAACAAAGAAAAATGTATGCGCCGAACTGGCTTACCGAGATGTGCGCTTGGGACCACCGCATGAAGGCATGGTCCACCATCTGCACTGCCAGCGCCATCTGATCGCGTTCGATGGCGGCCTTCGTGACGAATTCGACCGACACAGGCGCATCGAGCAGACTATCCCCCTGCACGATCGACCAGTCAGGGGCATAGGGTCGCAGCCCCTGCTGACTCGCCATCTCCTCGGCGGTAGGCCTCGGTGGTGGGAGTCTTTTTTCTGGGGCCTCAACGGTCTTATTCAGTATGTTCAGATATGTTCAGCATGTTTAGCATGTTCTGATATTGTATCTGACTGCTTGCTTCATTATGCATTTGAACTAGTTGGCATGGCATTGCAATGCAGCCCTAGTGACATCATATTGTTGCATTTGCTGAGCTGATGCTTGATTATTTGGCAATTTTGATAAATCCTGATTGACAAATGTGTTCTGAGCCTACAATGCTTACAATAAAAAGAATCAGTTAATAGGTTTGAAATCATGTAACAACAAAGAGGAAATCAAAAACTATTCCCTATTCTTTTTTTTTTGTGATTCAGTAGAAGACGGGACACAAGAGAAAATGAAGAAGTGGAAGGAGAAGAAGTAGAAGGAGCACTAATAGCATAAGCAACATCTTAAGGAGAGCTTCACATTTCAATGCAGCAGCATAAGGAGAGCTTCACTCAAAAGCTTAACATTTCAAGAACTTGCAATGCTAAACGTTTAACATTTTTATATTTTCAGAACTTGCAAATTTATGGATGAAATCAGATTGTTGAATACTCTTAAAGCAATTCAAATTGGTTGTGTGTTGCTCTTATTCATTTTTCCCCCACAAGTAAGCTCTATTTTCTTTGATTGAATGTTCTTTCCACAAACATATACTCTAGTACTTTGATTGAATGTTTCACTTAGTTGCTCATTAGTACAATCTGTATTTTGTAGACAAGCATAATCTATGTACTCTCATCTTTATAAATGAATGAATACTTTATTTACTTATACTTACATTGCAATAGCAAGTTTTTCCAATGAATTGTATCCATTAACACTGCCTAGTTATCATCAATTTTCTATGCACAGCATAGTTAGGCTATTTAAGTTGGAATTGCCAAAGTATTGAGCAAGTGCAGCTACTTCCTTTATATAACTTGCTGCTATATTTAGCTCCAAAGTGTCATACATCAAAATCCTTAATCAGATAATGGTCTCATGAATTCTTAAAGATTTACTCATACCAATTGACCTAAACAAACAAAACCCTTCAAAAATTTCCATTCACGTAGCATTAACATCAGCCATAAACTATTCTGAACTAACAGAGAACAAAGAAACTATTCAGAACCAACAAAGAGCAAAGAAGCTATTCAGAATCATCATATATAGATCATAAGTATCCAACAGAGAGTAAAGATAGAATTGGAGAATATACACACATTCCCAAATGCATAACTATTCAGTTTTTCCAAATGCTCAATCAATATTACATAATAGCAAGCTGATGCTTCTTTTTCAATTCACTGCTTGTTCTTCTTCATCCACTTCAATTCACATTCAAGCTGTTGCTACTCAACTGCCGTTACTGCTGCTTCTTCTTCCAATAGCAAGCTGCTATTGCTTCTTCATCTTACATTTATTCGGTTGCTGCTGCTTCTTCTGCTGCCAACCACACAAAAAAGGGTTTCAACAATGGTTTGTATTTATATATTTGTATCTACATGAATTCAACAATACTATGATTTGAATTACTAGTAAGCTCATAACACACTTATCAACAAGGATTTCTCAAAATTGCCAAATATTCTAGAATCAGTTCATCAAATGTAGAAATATGATGTCAGTGGGGCTGCACTGCAATGCCACGCCAACTAGTTCAAATGCAAAGATAGGGAGATCTGACTGTTTTTAAACCCTCCTTCATATATATAGGAGATCATATAATGGTCTCACAAATTCTTAAAGATTATCTCATACCAATTGACCTAAACACACTTGAAGCAAAAAAATTTCCATTCTCATAGCATTAACATCAGCCATAAACTATTCAGAACCAACAGAGAACAAAGAAACTATTCATAATCATCATATATATATATCATAAGTATCCAACATAGAGCGAAGAAAGAATTGGAGAATATACACACATTCCCAAATGCATAACTATTCGGAATTATAACTATTCAGTTTTTCCAAATGCATAATCAATATTACATAACAGCAAGCTGCTTCTTCTCCATCAATGGAACTTTAAGTGATAATTTTGTGCCACCAAACTAACTAAGGTAGCCTAGTACATGCCTTCCATCTAGTATCAAATTATGACTCATCTTTGCAACTTATATCCAATATCAAATTATAGCAACTTAGTATCATTAAAAATCCAACTTATATCCAAGTGTGACTCGTTATTGCCTACACACAAAACCAAAAGAAATATGCAAGAAATTGGACAAAATTCTTAAAAGCATGTATGAGAATCAAACACTTCCCTCCAAAATATTGTGAATGGCAGTCGCTATTTAAATAACCCAAATCCTACCCTGAAACTTAGGAGGGCTTTGACAACGGAGAGGACGTCTTACAAGCATGACAAAAAAAAGAATGAATGAGAATTTGGGGGTGAGCACATAAATGTTGGGTTTCGAGGTTTACAACAGAGTAATAGGCAGCAGAAAAATACAAAAAAATCTAAAACACAGCCATGGAATCATGCGAAAACCATAAAACATGTTAGAAGTTTATACATCAACGATGGAACGAATGTCTCCACGATATGCCATCACGAGCACTACAACGTTGCGGTGCCTCTACGGTATCCACACGAACAAACAATGAAATCGGGCTTTCCCCCACGCCGCGGTGCTAGCTGCGGGAAGATGATGTTCCTTTCTCTCTCTCTCTCTCTCTCTCTCTCTCTCTCTCTCTCTCTCTCTCTCTCTCCCACTCCCACTTTCTGTGACGGCCGGAGTTTTTTCTTGTTCCTATCTCACAAATACATATATATATATATATATATATATATATATATATATATATAGGAAAATCTTCCATTGTGCACCACCTCTCCGTGTGCACTCGTGTGCACTCGGCCATCCCGCCTTCGTATCGACGATCCGAACTGTTCACATTGATCTACACATCTAAATTAGTCTAAATATGTAAAATCAAATCATTTGAAATTCATTTGCACATCCATCACGTGACTATAAAAAACAATGATTTTTCAGCCATACAATTTTGTAACACTTCAATGAATGGGCAAATGAATTTCAAATAATTTAATTTTACATATTTAGACTAATTTAGATGTGTAGATTAATTTGAACAGTTCGGATCGTCGATACGAAGGCGGGAAGGCCGAGTGCACATGCTGTGTGCACTATAGGTGGTGCACAACAGAAGACTTATATATATATATATATATATATATATATATATATATATATATATATATAGTAGGAAATCCACCCTAAGAGAGTAGTGAGACTGCCAGGCTCACAATCTAACCTAGATCAGATTCATGTGGGCCTGCTAACTTTGGTTGGCTAATCTAACAAATTTTCCATCCAATGTTGGGAGTCACAGTCTTACTCGGATTCCCAATTAAATTTATCTTATGAATTTAAATCCCAATTTGATCCATTCTTGACCCTGTAGGTTCTCTTTATGTTAACAGTAATTCTAAAATTATATTTTAGTGTTACAAACAGTAAGCGATATCTAGCAATATATTACTGCTACTCAAGTAACGGGTTTGCTTGTGATTTGACATAACATATCTGTAACCAATGTTACCATGTAGTCTAGTATTTTTTCCAGATATCTTAATTGACCGCAAGGCATGGAGTGTGTCACCTTTGTATAGTTCAATCTTTGGTTTCTTGATGTCCGAGTAGACTTATTAAAACAAATGAGATCAATACCTCATATTGACTCATTTGAGCAACTCATCTGAGCAAGATCATACATTTTGCAGTCTCACTCAATCAAGAAGCCCAACGATATCGCTCCTATTATGTAAGAGGGACAAATCCTATCTAATTCACTCACATCCCTCCGCATGATTCATAGTATGTCCAATAGCCGACTTTATAATCATCTTATCACATGCGACATTTAACGGTATTAAAACATATAACTTCACATTTGGGGAACCGTAGTGACTTTAAACAAAGGACCACGTACACCATAGTCATTGTAAGAATCGCTCATGAAACTCACGTAATGGTCCATGTGCGTTCTCATGGTGGTTCAGTCCTATACATTATTACTCTAATTTGTACCCATGTGAAGACTCGATATCTCATATCCTAAGATATGGTCATCTGTCTATGCACATACTAGTTTCTATGTATTATTATTGTCCTAATTCACAATAATACTTGACAAGGGACATTTAAGAATAGTGTTCTGATTTCAACCAATTGGATCTCACAATTAAGTCATGCACTTGATGTCCTATGGTATTGAACCTACTATCCTAAGGATTTTATTATGTTCATTTAATCAAAATAAACATCACAATAAATAAAGTACCTCATATATAAAATAAATGCCATGATACAATGTAAACTAGTAAGGCCAATATAAGGCTAGCTTCTAGGGCATACACCAACAATAAAGAGTGCACAACTAAAGAGTTGCATATATATATATATCCTCATCCGATTTGGGACAATTTGGGGAGGACAAGGATCTAGGGTTTCATCAGATTTGGGGGAGATGGCTCCGAGTTTCAGATACGAAAAAGGTGAGAGGGACGTCGGGGGTTTTCGTCGTCGGGAGCTCGGGTTTCAGCAAGCAAAGGTTTTAAATTTTGGGGGGATTTTGAGAGGGGGAGAATAAAAGAGATTTATGATGTCAGGGGAGGAACTTCAGGGGCATTGTCACACCCCACTTCCCAAAAAGAATACGGAATATGGATACGTAACAAAAGTCCAGCGAATGATTTTCATCATCCATAAGCTGTTCAAGAATCTTTACAATATTTCACAAGATTATCAGAGTCGGAAGCAAAAGATACAACCAGACATGCATAATTGAAACAAGATACCAAAAGAAACCACTTGAAACCAAATATAATAATCTCAAATAATTAAATTCTGAACAAGTCAAATATCCTGGGTCACATCGCCCAAATACAAATAAATATCCAAGTTATCAAGTACATTTTATTCAAGTTCAAGCAACAAATAATAATAATAATAAAGCAGAAAATCCAACACTAATACATCATCTCGCCAATACCATCTGGCAGCTGACCATCCTGACCTGCAATTAGTAAATTTGCAGGAGAAGGAAAAAGAAAACAAGTACCCATTAATTGCAAGTTACGGGCCACTTATATTGTAGGATACAAGTACATGGGGAAAACTAACAAATCTAAATAATAGTAGAAACAGACCTCTCATGGTATAGAAAAATCAACTAGCATGGTATACTAATATGTGTCAAGTGTCAAAGTCAAAAGCATGCAGACAGATATACAGATAGTGTCAAATAATAGTGTCAAGTGATAATATCAGACAGATAACAAGTAATCAGATGATCAGATAACAGATAGCCAGATACATATAACAGATTCAGATTCAAAATTCAAATACAGATACAGATTCAGATTTTTATAAGTCTTGTATTAATTACTAACTAGGTAGCACTTCATGTGCAATCCTTTTATCACATGGTTGCTACATTCAAAACAGTTACGTTTGTAGATTTCGTAGGGGATCATATAGGGCCGTGTACTCAGAGTTCAGATAGATATCAGACAACAGATCCAGACAGACAGATAATAGACAATCATGCAACAGATAGGACTAAGTCCCCTCCAAGTACACTCTCTCGTAGGAATTATGTAGTTGGGTAACAGATGGGATCATGGGCCCCCTTCTGAGTACACCCTCTCATAAGGAAGTATGTAGTCAGGAATCAGATAATCAAAATCTTGCATGATCTCATAACAGATAACAGATAATCAGATGGGAAACATGGGCCCCTTCTAAGTACATATTTCTATGCTTTCCCACTACTAGATCTTTCCCTTAAACTCCGGCTTGGTTACTTTTATTCTGGTCATCAAAAAGGCATGAATGTGTACGGAATAGTGTCAAACTAACATGGTATAATCAGTATTAGGTTCAGGGAACCAAATAAACATGCATAGATAATATACAGTCACATAAACGAGCAAAATAGTATATGTTCATATTCAGGACAGCAAGACAGTACAGTACTAAAACAGTGAATCTCGTTGCTGCAGAAATGCAAATCTGGATTCGTCAAAAAATCTGGAAAATAGACTTTCACATGAATCCAGTGAATATAAATAAGTCATGTCATATTTCACAAAATCATAACTCAAAACTGATTTGAATCTAGAAAAACATGTTCAGTCAGAAATCAGTAAAACGAATTCTCAGTCAGAAAAACAGCTTTAAAACTCCTCAAATAAATCCAGGAAAAAATCTGGGGTATTTTCCTATATGTCTAAAATCAAAATACAATGTTTCATAATCTTCCAGTAAAGTTAGTTCAGTCATCAAAAATAAGAAAACATCAAGAACGATACTTTGGCCAATCTTGAATTTCCCAACACTGTTGTACAAGAATTGAAATATCTCGCAAGCCGTGAAACGAGATCCAAATCTGCCAAAGGGATATGAAAATAGATAAAAAAAAAACTAACTTTTATATTTCACAAATATTTTCTATACAGTATAAGAAAACAGGGTGAAAACACAATTCTTTACAGGACAACGAGTAAAATACAACAAGTATGACTTTTGTAAACATGTATGAAACGACATATAAAACTCATCAATAAAATCTACCGAAATTCTTGGTAATCCCTAGATAGGTATAGAAAAATTGACCAAAGTTCTAGATCAAAATAATATATGTAGCACAAGTTTCAAAATGATTTAGTCATCAAATTCACCAAGAAACAAAATCTGGAAAAGATCTACACCTCTATAGTAAAACAGTCATAACTCACACATATGAAAACGAAATCGAGCAAGGTCAGAGGGGTTGGAAAATAGACGAAATTCTCTAAAACTCATGTTTTATATCAAAATTAATTTACTGACTTCAAGACAGTCCAAAACAGTAAACAAAACAGATCCTCGACAAAATATAGATTTTTCCCTTTAATGACAACTCAACATATATCATACAAAACTTGTTCAAAACACAACCAAACATGAAATCGGGTCTACCAAGGGTCCAAACATCATGAACTAGGGTATCTAGCATGTCCACACTAAGTATATCACATGGGTCTCAACCAAATCACGAATTCTCACAAAAGTCGCACATGCATGATCAAATCAGGAACGGGTAAAACCTAAGTTAATCCATATCCATATTCTGTCGTGAGGCAACTATAGTTAAGTTTTTCACAATAGAGAAAAAACCCATCAAGAATAACACAAACAAGAGTCGTCTCTAGACCCAACTATACTATAGGTGGTATTTTTTGGACTTGTATCAAACAAAGGAATTAGAGTACAAGTTACTTGCCTTAACCGAAGACGAAACGAAGAACAATAAGAAAACAGGAATGGATCCCAGCAACGAACAAAACCCACGAACAAGAAATCAATGAAACCATGAACGATCTACACGCGCACTCGAGCATGCACAAGAAAACCCCAAGAGCAAAGAGAGTGCGAGATGGCGGATGGAGAGAAAACGGGAGGGATAGAGCACAGGATAGGGGCGCAATGGTTAGGGAAAAAAAATAGGCTGCATGGTCTAAGATATTGAAGGGTTTCGGGGCACAAACGCAGCGAAAAAGACAGATCCGAAACCCTAACCCATGGATCCGTGTACAAGACATGGCTAATAATGGATAAATAAAATTTTACCTTTCGGAGCTTTACGAAGGCTGAAAGATGGAGGTTGCAATCACCACGCAGCCCTAGTAGCTAGATCCGCGTCTCTAAGGCAGTCCACACGAACGTCCGATCGTCCAACGATCGAGGGAGCCGGTACTAGCCGATGATGCTTGCCTCTCTCTCTCTCTCTCTTGCCTCTCAACAGTTGAGCGGCTAGGGTTTTCTGTGGAAAACGGTTTTGTCAAAGATCATACTAATCCAATACATCTCTATGTATTTATAGGGAGAGATAAGAGGTGGGCTTAACCGTAATCAGTTTGGCTTCTGATAAGACCAATCTGATTTGGTTATATCATTTAAATTCGAATTAACCGTAATCAGTTTGGCTTCTGATAAGACCAATCTGATTTAAATTCGAATTATCCTTTAATTAATTAAGTCCAATGCAATTAATTAAATAACTAATTTCGAATCATTTAAATTCCGAATTTAAATTAATACTCCTTTTAAACGTTCTATGTGTGTGACCCTTTAGGTTATTATTACGTTGGCAATAATTTTATTATCTTATAATAAAATTATAAACAATGAGCGCATCTAGTAATACATCATTGCTACCCAAGTAATAATAATAATTGGTGATTCAATTAAACCTTTCGTGACTAATGTCTCCATGTAATATAATCCTTTTAACCTTGATATTATTGATTAAACTAGAGGCATGGGACGTGTCATCCTCTTAATAATTTAATCTTTATTTTCTTGATCGATGAGTAGACTATTCAAACAAATCAATATTTGAGCATGGCCATGCATTTCATAGTCTCACTCAAACAAGAGGCCGATAATATCGCTCCTAAAATTAGGAGGGTTAAATTCCTTCTAGATCATTCATATTTCTCACACGATTCATAATGAACCCAATACTATCTTTATCATTACCCGATTAAAGATAACTTTTGATAGAATCAAAGTACATTAATTTTCGTGTAGAAATATAATGATTTCAGGTCAGAGGACCATTACACCATTATCACAGTGAGATTACTTATGACACTTATTAATTCATTCCATGTAGAATCTCACAGTGGGTCTGTCCAGTACAATGTACTCTTACATTTACCTATGTATTGATTTTAGTATCTCTATGCTAATGACCCATGAGAGGTGGTCATCAATCAATCAACATACTAGTCTCAATGTATTATTACTGTCCTAATAATAATAATACTCGACTAGGGACATTTAAGATTATTATACTATATATAATCTCATGGTCATATAGTTCGTATTAATAATCTAAGGACATTTATCATGCTAATATTTGTAACGCAGTAAATACGAAGCATAATAAATTATTAATATAATCAAAAGAACATAATGTCAATGATACTGATCATTGTATTGCCTCTAGGGCACCTACACTAACAGATATATATAGATATATATATAATAGGGTTTAGAAGGAGGAGAGGGTGCACAACTAGTGGCGGCTACAGAGGATAAAAACGGGTCGGGTAGGGTGTAGGTCTTGGGTAGTATTAGGGTCGGTTATTAACAGTTTTGTGATATTTAGTGATGTGGTTTGTTTTTGGGAGGCGTGTGGATGCACCAGGCGTGAGTTCGTACTCGATTTGTATTAATGGAGGAAGCTCCTATGCAGACGACCCTCGGCTCGGCAAACGGTACGGGAGTAGGCGGTAGTGGGGCGAAGGCTGACGCTCGGCTCGGATTGGGGGGGGCTCGGATCCAAGGTCTCGTGTACCTACAGACGGTCTAGGAACACCGGGGTTGGTCTCGGCGGCAGACCCGCCGACGCTCTAGTCAGTCACTAAGGAAGAGTAACAGTAACTAGGGTTTGAGTGGAAAAGAGTTGACTACCTGGAGAAGGAGTAAGGGTCTGGTATTTATAGAAGATGCCAACCGGGTCTAGACCCGTTTGGGGACGGGTCTGGACCCGATTGCCCGTGAAGCTGAAGCGGTGAAAATCTGGGCGGTTTAGGGCTGACGTGGTAGATGCCTGGGCAGTTTTCCGATGCTAATGTGGCGGATCCGAAGGATCAGGAGGTGTGCGCATTCTGAGGGGATCCTGTGGCCCAGGACGGGCCACGTCATTCCTAACCCATATCACAAGCCCCACACTCCTGTAAGGCTGGGTGAACCAGCCATGTAGGAGTGATTCTTCGCCTCTGTAGGAAGAGCAGGGTGGTTCGTGGTGAGAAAGTAGGATCTGATACTTCCTGAAGAGGCCAGGGGGTAGAAGGAAGGGATCCCTTCTTGGAGTTTGCACGGGAGGCTAAGTGTAGAAGAGTAAGAGAGTCAGAACGATGCTTGCCGAGGCTTAGGGACGGCAGACGGGCCCTAAGGGTCGGCGGACGAGCTTCAAGGGTCGGTAGACGATCCCCTCGCTAGTTGGAAGAGCGAGGGGACGTCGGTGCCTCCCGTTGGGGCTCGATTTGTCAAGAACTAGGGGTCGGCAGATGAGCGATCCCCTCACTAGTTCGAAGAGCGAGGGGACGTCGAGGTCTCCTGTTGGGGCCCCAGTTTGTCGAGCACTAAGGGTCGGCAGACGAGCTTTGGTGATCGGTAGACGATCCCCTCGCTAGTTGTAAGAGCGAAGGGACGTCGAGGTCGATTTTGTTGGAGAATGTCTCACCGAGTACTTGGGGGTCGGCAGACGAGCCCCTTGTGACTAGAGGAAGGCTTATGGGGCTCGCGGTGTCATCCGTGCTCCGAGCCCCTCTGAATGGTGGGGGGTAGTTAGGGCTCGCGGTGTCATCCGAGCTCCGAGCCCCTCTGAATAGAGGAGGGTGGTTGGGGCTCGTGGTGTCATCCGAGCTCCGAGCCCCTCTGAATAGCAGAGGGGAGTTGGCGCTCGCAGTGTTATTCGAGCTCCGAGCCCCTCAGGATAGAGGAAGGTGGTTGGGGCTTG
This sequence comes from Hemerocallis citrina, assembly GCA_017893485.1. Taxonomy (NCBI): domain Eukaryota; kingdom Viridiplantae; phylum Streptophyta; class Magnoliopsida; order Asparagales; family Asphodelaceae; genus Hemerocallis; species Hemerocallis citrina. Next base: position 801,241 of record JACEHZ010000534.1, on the reverse strand, counting down.
TGGTGTCATCCGAGCTCCGAGCCCCTTTGAATAGCGGAGGGGAGTTGGGGCTCGCGGTGTTATCCAAGCTCCGAGCCCCTCTGAATAGAGGAGGGTGGTTGGGGCTCACGGTGTCATCCGAGCTCCGAGCCCCTCTAAATAGCGGTTTGCAGTTGTGGCTCGCGATGCTATCCGAGCGTCGACCCTTCTATGAGATAGAAGAGGAATTATTGGCTCGCGATACCATCCGAGCTTCGAGCTCCCTTGAGCAATAGAGAAGGCAGTGTGGCTTGCGATGCTATCCGAGCTTCGACCCTTTTGTGAGATAGAAGAGGAATTATTGGCTCGCGATACCATCCTAGCTCCGAGCTCCCTTGAGCAACAGAGAAGGCAGTGCGGCTCGCGATGCTATCCGAGCGTCGACCCTTCTGTGAGATAGAAGAGGAATTATTGGCTCGCGATACCATCTGAGCTCCGAGCTCCCTTGAGCAACAGAGAAGGCAGTGTGGCTCGTGATGCTATCCGAGCGTCGACCCTTCTGTGAGATAGAAAAGAAATTTTTGGTTCGCGATACCATCCGAGCTCCGAGCTCCCCTGACTTGTCGAAAAAGTCTGTAGGAAAAAAAGGCCTAGGGGTAGTGGGGTAATTTTACGCCTATTGCTGATGTCAGGAGCGCAAGGATCAAAGCGTTTCTAGATCTTGGGGGCCGTCAGATCTTGGCAGTTAAGATCCAACGGCCAGATCTTTCTTGCAAAAATCGAGGAGTCGCTTTCTCCTTATAAATCCCCATCCCTCTCCTCATTTCTTCTTCTTCACTTCTTTACTCACTTTCTAATTTCACAAGAGCAGGATCCTACTTGTCGTCGGCAATTTTTTCTAGTGATCGTACACTCTTACGCTTCAGGTTAGTATTTCCATTTTAGTAATATCGCGCACTCAGTCCGGATCCGAGGCTAGTTCGTCAGGCCGTTCTGCGGATGAGTCCGAGTTAGAGACGTCCTCATTTTTGAGCAAGTATAAGGTGAAGGAGGAAGTCATGACCGACCCTGGGTCGGATGGTGGTGATGACGTAGTCTTCGTGGTGTCCCCGTTGAGATCCAGAAGGTCGGGAAAGGAGCCCATGGACGAGGGCGAAGAGGAGGAAGGGGAAGAGGGGGACGGTGAGGACGGCGAGGACGAGGAGGAAGATTAGGAGGACCAGGAGGAGGGGGGACGAGGAAGAGGAGGAGCAGGGTACCGAGGGTGAAGAGGAAGACGAGGAGGGTCAGTATCCCGAGGCCCAGGATGTTGACGATGAGGAGGATGATGGCGATGAACGGGAGGCTGCTCAAGAAAGTGCTAGCCAGGGTACGACGGGAAGGATGGTCGGGGTCGGAGAAGACCTTCCATCCCTTCCTCCTTTGTCGATGCCGTCTGCCGAGCGGAAGGCTCGCCCCCGTCGGAAGAAGAAGGTCTTGACCATCCCACACAGCCTTTCCTCACCAGATGAGTATGCACCTAGACAGGGTCTTGAGTTTTCCCGTGTCTCCTTCAAAAATCTGAGATCGATTCAGATGTATCCCGATGATATCAAGGACATCGAACCAATCCCTCCTGTGCCGGGCGAAGACACTCGGGTGAAGATTCGTATGGATATCATCCCTTGTATCTTAAAGGCGGACTACCTCCACATTTTGAGGGCCGCCTACTTCATTCCGAGGGAGTTCGAAGTCTTTATTCCGAGCCCAGGCATTCGGCCCACAACGGTTCTCGTGCCGGGCAACTGTATGTTTCCCGAGGATGCCTTCCTCTCGGGCCTGCGGCTGCCACTGCATCCTTTCGCTAAGAGGGTTTTGAATTGGGCAAAGCTGTGCCCCATGCAGTACGGGCCGAACTCTTGGAAGCACCTAGTCTGCTTCATCCTAAGGTGCCAAGAGAAGCGGGTGAAGCCGAGGTTGACGTATTTCCGGGCCATCCTAGGAATTAGCTCGCTCGGAGATCAGGAGGGGATTTTTTATTTCTCGCCAAGGCCGCATAAGAAAATCATGCACGGCCATCCGGATTCCATCAAGGGGTGGAAAGAGAAGTATTTCGTGGTTCGGAATGAGAGGTCTTGGGGGATACCCACCAGTTGGAATTTCTTCAAACCGAACCACAAGCCCCCGATGAAGAGTGACTTGACCGCCAAGGAGTGGAAGAAGGTGGAGAGAATAGTTGGGGGGCACAGTATCGCATGGCCTCGAGTGCCGAGCTACACCTTGCCCGGGCCGGATTGAGCCCTACCGACCCTAGTATGTTTCTTTCCAAATTTTTGCATCTTTCTGCCTTCGTGTTAACGTTAGCCCGTCTTCTTTCATTTTTGCAGGAATGACTTCTCAACAGGTGGAGGAAAGGCGGGCGCTATTGGCTGCTGCCGAGAAGGTGAGGTCAGAGAAAAGGAAGAAGGCTGAGTAGGAGAGGCTGGCAGCCGAGAAGGCGAAGACGGCGACCACAGTCAGGGCGTCCTCCAAAGGGCCGGCCCTGGTGGCGGAGGTGCCCTCCCCGGCGAAGAAGGCCAAGAAGCATCATCCCCAAGTGTCGAGGGCAGCTCGAGATGCAGGGGGTAGCTCGGGCAAGACCGTTGAGGCTCGAGAAAAAAGACTCCCACCACCGAGGCCTTCCACCGAGGAGATGGTGAGTCAGCAGGGGCTGCGACCCTATGCCCCTGACTGGTCGATCGTGCAGGGGGATAGTCTGCTCGATATGCCTGTGTCGGTCGAATTCGTCACGAAGGCCGCCACCGAACGCGATCGGATGGCGCTGGCAGTGCAGACGGCGGAGCAGGCCTTCATGCGGTGGTCCTAAGCGCACATCTCGGTAAGCCAGTTCGGCGCATACATTTTTCTTTTGTTTTGAACTCGGAATCTCTCTAACCTTTTTTCCCTCGGACAGACGATGCTCCATGGCCAGCACTTCCAAAAGTGCCTGGAGAAGCAGATTTGCATCGTGAGGAGGAACGCGGAGAAGTACCTCTGCGAGCTGAATAAGGCGAACGACGACCTGAAGGAAGCCCAGACCATGGTGAAGGTTCACGAGGCCCAGATGGCCTCGCTCTTCGACATTCATAAGGTCGATGTGGATAGTCTGAAGGAGAGGATTGAGGAGGAGGCGGAGAGGGGCGGAAGGCCCTGAAAGAGGATGGAGGCGGCTTCAACCGAAGCCCTAATCATAGCTCAGGACGAGGCGTACGAGCAGGCCAAGGCCCACTTCAAGCAGATATACCCCGAGCAGAGCGTGGACCACCTCTACTACGGATGGCAGGCAAACCTTCCGCCGACCCTGGGTGGCAACGAGACTGGGGACGTCCAGGGCGAAGACGAGGTGCCACCCCCCTTAAGAATAGACTAGTTTCTTTTTGCTTTTATCTTGATGTAAATGCCTTGAGCGGACTGGCCACCGCAGATTTTGTATCAATTTTTTAAAGAAATGAAATATACTTTTTTGGGCCGAGGCTTCGAGACTTGCGCTTTTTGTGATGTTTGCTCTCGTCTTTTGATAGACGCACGGGACCTGGGTCGCCGCCCCGATTTCTGTCGGGGTACCTCTGGTTCGACCGAGGGAGGAGGCCATGGAGGTAGCTTTGGCTCACCAGCGAAAACAAGCTCGGGACCGAGCGGCTGCCGTTAGTTATTTTCTGACCAAGTCTAGGGAGCTCGGTCTGGAGGTTGCGCGCCTGAAGAAGGCCATAGCCGATCGGGACTGGTGGGTGATTGAGAAGGACTGGTCCCTCTCGGGTGCCTCGAGTGGACGGTCGGCTTAGGAGTCTTTTCTTCGCTAGGCCGTGGTTGAAAAAGAGTTGGAGATTCGCAGGCTGAAGCTGGTGTTAGGTGCGGGTCTGATCGAAGAGGCCAGCAACTCGACCCCGGGGCGATCTCCAGTAGTTCTGTTGGATAAGGCCCAGCCTGATGATGCAGGGAGCTCGGTGGCGGGGGTATCTTTGCTGGTCGGTCCTACCGAGCATCAGAAGAGCCCTGGAGGAGGCACCGAGTTTGAATTTCAAGCCGAGCACGAGTGAGTGTTGTTCTTTGTATTTGTACCGACGTTCATTGAGTTGTAAGCAATGAGTAGTAATAATAGTAATCTTTTTCTTGAACCTTGACTGTCTCGGTCGCCGAAGGTGGCTGCTGTGTCATTAATGGTGACGTTTCGCCTTCCCATGAGCATTAATGACGACATTTCGCCTTCCACCGTTTTGCATTCCCAGACGTAATAACTGCCCCCCACAGGGGGTTATATAATCCCCACATCCCCCCAACTAATTGCTAAGAAGTGAAAATTGCTTGACTTGGGTGCCTGCCGGAGGCGGGCGCCCCAAAACAAAATCTTCTCCGAACGCTCCGAATCGGGGGCACACCAATCACCATCGGACTATTCGGGGTTCGGGCCTTCAGAGCCGCGAGACCCCGGGTTGTTCGTTGGTGAGTGGTGAGCCGGCCGATTGGTTAGGGGGTTCGGGAGGAGCCGAGGCTTGGTGGCTCTCCTGCTATCCTCGAACAGTTCGGGGTTACGGGCTTGCAAGAGCGGGAAACCCCGGGCTGTTCGAGGGCAAGAGGAGGGTCGATTAAAAGTAGAGGGTCGGTCCGGGACGGAGAGAGCAGAGGGTCGGTGGCTCCCCTGCCGTCCTCGAATAGTTCGGAGTTTGGGCTTGCGAAAGCCATAAACCCCGAGATGTTCGCGGGCGAGAGGGTGGTCAACCAAACGACTCAGAGCTCGGGGCGTCTGCCGAAGGCGGGTGCTCTAAACCTTAATATAAAATTTTTCTGAATCGTGGCCCTAGGCCGTGGCCGAGCGTATTGGTCGAGCGGCTTCGAAGGAAGCCGCGGCCTTGCTCTGGGCTGACGATGCGTCGCTATCTCCTGGGGGATGGTGGTGTGTGCAGTTGTCGCCTCGTGCACCGGTTGATGGGCTTGAGGAAGCCCAAACCGAGCGAGGGACGGGTGTCGAGCCCCTACACCAGGGAGAAAGCCAGTAGCAGGCATAGTAGAGGATCTCCACCGAGCGTTAAAGGCCGAGGAGCTTTGAAGAAAGCCCCCGCCCTGCTCGAGGTCGATGCCGAGCTCCTGCACTTGTTCTCAGGAAAGAAGGTTCGGGCGTGGCTGGCGGTTGTCGCCTCGTGCACTGGTTGATGGGCTTGAGGAAGCCCAAACCGAGCGAGGGACGGGTGCCGAGCCCCACACCGGGGAGAAAGCCAGTAGCAGGCGTAGCAGAGGATCGCCGCCGAGCGTCAAAGGCCGAGGAGCTTTGAAGAAAGCCCCCGCCCTGCTCGAGGTCGACGTCGAGATCCCGCACTTGTTCTCAGGAAAGACAGTGCGGGCGTGGCTGGCAGTTGTCGCCTCGTGCACCGGTTGATGGGCTAGAGGAAGCCCAAACCGAGCGAGGGACGGGTGCCGAACCCCCACACCGGGGAGAAAGCCAGTAGCAGGCGTAGCAGAGGATCGCTGCCGAGCGTCAAAGGCCGAGGAGCTTTGAAGAAAGCCCCCGCCCTGCTCGAGGTCGACGCCGAGCTCCCGCACTTGTTCTCAGGAAAGACGGTGCGAGCATGGCTGACGGTTGTCGCCTCGTGCACCGGTTGATGGGCTTGAGGAAGCCCAAACCGAGCGAGGGATGGGTGCCGAGCCCCCACACCGGGGAGAAAGCCAGTAGCAGGCGTAGCAGAGGATCGCCGCCGAGCGTCAAAGGCCGAGGAGCTTTGAAGAAAGCCCTCGCCCTGCTCGAGGTCGACGCCGAGCTCCCGCACTTGTTCTCAGGAAAGACGGTGCGGGCGTGGCTGGCGGTTGTCGCCTCGTGCACCGGTTGATGGGCTTGAGGAAGCCCAAACCGAGCGAGGGACGGGTGCCGAGCCCCCACACCGGGGAGAAAGCCAGTAGCAAGCGTAGCAGAGGATCGCCGCCGAGCGTCAAAGACCGAGGAGCTTTGAAGAAATCCCCCGCCCCGCTCGAGGTCGACGCCGAGCTCCCACACTTGTTCTCAGGGTGTGTAGCTGTCCCAAATATGTAGGGAAGTTTTTCTGGATGGTACTATTATTCGAGCTCCAAGCCCCGAGCTTGTAAGAGAAGTTTTTCAGGCTCGCGATGTTATCCGAGCGCCGAGCCCCAAGCTTGTAAGGGAAGCTTTTCAGGCTAGCGATGTGATCCGAGCGCTGAGCCCCAAGCTTGTAAGAGATGCTTTTCAGGCTCGCGATGTGATCCAAGCGCCGAGCCCCAAGCTTGTAAGAGAAGCTTTTCAGGTTCGTAATGTTATCCGAGCGCCGAGCCCCAAGCTTGTAAGGGAAGCTTTTCAGGCTCGCGATGTGATCCGAGCGCCGAGCCCCAAGCTTGTAAGAGAAGCTTTTCAGGCTCGCGATGTTATCCTAGCGCCGAGCCCCAAGCTTGTAAGAGAAGCTTTTCAGGTTCGCACTGTTATCCGAGCGCCGAGCTTCAAGCTTGTAAGAGAAGCTTTTCAGGTTCGCGCTGTCATCCGAGCACCGAGCCCTAAGCTTGTAGGGGAAGCTTTTCAGGCTCGCGATGTGATCCGAGCGCCGAGCCCCAAGCTTGTAAGAGAAGCTTTTCAGGCTCGTAATGTTATCCGAGCGCCGAGCCCCAAGCTTGTAAAAGAAACTTTTCAGGTTCGCGCTGTTATCCGAGCGCCGAGCTTCGAGCTTGTAAGAGAAGCTTTTCAGGTTCGCGCTGTCATCCGAGTGTCGAGCTTCAAGCTTGTAAGAGAAGCTTTTCAGGTTTGCGCTGTTATCCGAGTGCCGAGCTTAGAGGTCTTTTATCGAGAACAAAACATGAAGCCATAAACTTGTTTTAAGAAAGTTGGCATATTTTCATTACAAGGGATTTTTACAAAAAACAAGGCACGTCATGCCGATTACATTCTTTATAATTTACATGGGATGGAGGCTAATCTCCTCCTAGGAACTTGATGAGGTGTTCGGCGTTCCAGGGCCTCTTGATAGCCTTACCCTCCGGGCTGGTAAGGCGGTATGTCCCCAGGCGCACAACCTCCGATACTTTGTAAGGGCCCTCCCAGTTCGGGGCCAATTTCCTTTTCTGACCGGGATTGGACACCGCCAGTTTTTGGAGGAAGAGGTCTCCGAGTTTGATGTCGGTGGGACGCACTTTCTTATTGTAGAATTTCTCAATCCTTTGTTGGTAGATGCTTCTTCTAATGGCGAACTTCTCCCTGACCTCGTCTATGAGGTCTAGGTTGGCTCGCAGCTGTTTGGAGTTGGCGGCCTCGTCGAAAGCCATGATTCAGGGTGAAAGGATCCTGATTTCCAAGGGAATGACGGCCTTCGCACTGTACGTCAGATTGAAGGGGGATTCTCCCGTGGGGATCCTCTTTGTTGTTTGGTGGGCCCAGAGAACGCTGGGTAACTCATCGACCCATAACCCCTTGGAAGAGTTATCGAGTCGTTTCTTGAGGCCGTCGAGGATTTGGCAGTTTGCGTTCTCGGCCCGACCGTTAGACTGGGGGTGGCATACTGAGGAGAAGCGCTGCTAGATCCCGAGATCTTCGCAGAACTTGCAAAAAATCTTTCCCACGAATTGAGTCCCGTTGTCTGTTATGAGCACCTCCGGAATCCCGAACTGACAGACGATGTGTTTCCAGAAAAACTGCTGGGTCTGTCGCTCGGTGATCGTTGCTAATGGCTCGGCCTCGATCCACTTAGTGAAGTAGTCGATCGCCACAATGAGGAACTTTCGCTGGTCCGTTGCTTTTGGAAATGGGCCCACTAAATCCATCCCCCACATTGCAAAGGGGGTCGGACTGGCCATTAACCGGAGGTTCGCCTGAGGAGCCCTTTTTATGGGGAGAACCGTTGGCAGGGGCCACACTTCTTCACTAGGGCGAGGTCGTCTTGCAGCATAGTGGGCCAGTAGTACCCGTGATTCAACGCCTTCCGTGCTAGCGAACGGCTTCCCATGTGACACCCGCCGATCCCCTCGTGCAGCTCCTTGAGGGTGTACTTGGCTTCGTCTGGGGTTAGGCAGCGGAGGTAGGGCCTGCCATCCGTTGTGGTATAGGACTTTTTGAAGAGGGTGGCATTGATGACCGTGAATCTTTCAGATCGGACCCTGATCCGCCTTGCAACAGCTCGGTCTTCGGGGAGTTCTCCCTTGACTAGAAATTTTTTGATAAGGGTGGTCCAGTCGTCGGGAGGGACTCCATCTTCAATGCACAGAACCTCCGGGGAGTTTGTACTTGGCTTCAATAGGACTTCAATCAGGACCGTGCGGTCGAGGCCTTCAAAGGATGAGGAAGCCAACTTTGACAGGGCGTTGGGCTGGGCGTTCAGCTCCCGGGGGATCCTCAGGACAGCCGATTCGTCGAAGGACGTTAATAGGCATTGGACCACGGCCAGGTACTTGATCATCCGATCGTCATGGGCCTCGCACTTCCCGGTGATCTGGTTGACCACCAGCTGAGAGTCGCTAAAGGCCCTGATCTGTTTGGCGCCGGCTTGATGAGCCAGGTTGAGCCCGACGATCATGGCCTCGTATTCAGCCTCGTTGTTAGAGGCCAGGAAGTTGAGGTGGAGATAATATTGAAGGAGGAAACCATCTGGGCCCTGAAGAATGATGCCCGCACCACTCCCCGTTTCGCAAGAGAAGCCGTCGACGTAAATTTCCCACATATGGTCGGCTACTTTGCTCGCGGGTTGCTCGGAGATGGTGCATTCTGTGATGAACTCGGCTAGGGCCTGCCCTTGGATGGCCGTTCTTAGTTGATAGCCGATGTCGTACTGGCTGAGTTCGATCGACCATTTGACTAGTCGATCGGAGCTCTCGAGCTTGTAGAGCACGGCCTTCAAGGGTTGGTCCGTGAGTACCTGGATCGAATGCGCCTGAAAGTAAAGGCGGAGCTTCCGCGCGGCTATGACCAGGGCGTACGCCACCTTCTCCATCCTGGAGTACCGGGTCTCGGCATCGAGCAGGACCTTGCTTACATAGTACAGGGGCTTTTGAACCCCTTCCTCTTCTCGGACGAGGACGACGCTGAGCACGTTCTCCGAAGCGAAAAGGTAGAGCCAGAGTGGCTCCCCTGGTTCGGGCTTGCTGAGGAGAGGAGGGTTGGCGAGGTACTCTTTCAACTGTGCAAAGGCCTCTTGCTGTTGAGTACCCCACTCGAACCTTTCGGTGCCGCGCAGTGCCTTGAAGAACAGAAGGGACTTCTCTCCAGACTTGGAGAGGAAACGGCCGATGGCCGCCAGTCTCCCCGTTAGCCTCTGAACTTCTTTGACGTTCCTGGGAGGGGCCATGTCTATTATGGCCTGGATTTTTTTGGGGTTCGCCTCGATGCCGTGCTGGCTGACGATGAACCCTAAGAACTTCCCCGAGGAGACGCCAAAGGCACACTTCGCCGGGTTGAGCCTCATGTTGTGGGTTCGAAGTACACCAAAGGCCTCTTCCTGGTCGGCGATGTGGTCCTGTCCTTGGTGACTTTTGACGAGCATGTCATCGACGTATACCTCCATGTTATGCCCAATTTGATCTTTGAAGACTCGGTTGAACAGCCTCTGGTAGGTGGCGCCGGCATTCTTTAGCCCGAAGGAAACATCCAGAGGCTTGTACCACTAGTCAGTGACGATGGACGTCTTGGCAATGTTCGGAGGAAACATCCGGATCTGATTATAGCCCGAGAAGGCATCCATGAAGGATAAGAGCTCGTTGCCCAATGTAGCATCGATCAGGGCATCAATGCTGGGGAGAGGGAACGGATCCTTGGGACATGCTTTGTTGAGGTCGGTGATATCTATGCAGATCCTCCAACTCCCGCTCGCCTTCTTGACCATGACGACGTTCGCCAGCCACTTAGGGAAACTGACCTCTTGTACGAAATGCGCGAACAAGAGCTTGTCCACTTCCGCGTTCACTGCCTGTTGTCGCTCCGGAGCGAACTTGCGCCGCTTTTGGACAAATGGTTTCGACCCGGGTATCACGCTGAGTTTGTGCATGATAAGATCCTCGGAGATACCGGGCATGTCGGAGGGCTTCTAGGCAAAGAGGTCGACGTTTGGGCGAATGCAGGAGATTAGGGCAGACTTGAGGTCGGATGCGAGGGAGCAACTTATTCGGAAGTGCTTCGATGCATCTCCTGTCTCGAACGAAACATCTTCTAGTTCGTCCGCCGGCTCTGGCTCGGGCTGGGCCCTCTCGGGCTCTAACTCGACGGCATCAAGGGGGAATACCCCGCTTCCGATCGCTGTCATGTAGCATGAACGCGCTACTTCTTGGTTCCCTCGGACAATTCCGATGCCAGTGTTGGTAGGGAATTTCATCTTCTGATGGTAGGCGGAGGGAACCGCGTGTAGAGAGCAGAGCCCTGGTCGGCCGAGGATGGCGTTGTAGGCTGCCTTGACATTCACAACCATAATGTCTATGGACTCGGTCCTTCTATTCGGGGTCGTGCCTGCCGTGACGTCTAGGGTGACGATACCCTCTATAGTCATGGGGATGCCGGAGAATCTGTGCAGGGTGTATCCGGCCGGTTTTAGTTTCTCACGGGAGAGTTTCAAGTTCTCAAATGCTTCCAGGAACAGAATGTGACCAAGCTCCCGTTGTCCACGAGGATTCGCCGGATCTCAAAGTTCGCCATGCTGAGGCTAATGACAAGTGCGTCGCAATGAGGGAGCCGTACTCCTTCCAGATCCTCTCCTGAGAAGGAGACAGGAAGTTGCTGGACCTGGGGGAGAGAGGGCTCTGGACAGTGTTGACATCTCGGACGAAGGCTTTGCGGGAGGTGTTGGACTCCCCTCCCATGGGCCCTCCGTGGACGCAATGCAGGATTGCCTGACCCTTAGGCTCTTCGAGCTCCGGGTCTCGCTCGGGACGCTGTCGGTGCGCTCGAGGAGGAGGGAAATCCCTCCTGTTTCTGTTGTCCCTCTGTTCCCGGGCGCCTTCCCTTTTGAATTCTCTGAGGTACCCTCGTTGAATGAGAGCCTCAATTTCGTCCTTCAGGGCACAGTAGTGATCTGTATCATGCTCGTTGTCCCGGTGGAATCGGCACTAGAACCGCTGATCCCTCTTCTTGCTGGTGTTGGTGGATGGTCGAGGAGGGTACTGGACGAGGTTGCTGTCTTCAATCGCTAAGAGGATTGTCGACACGTTCTGCATCAGGGGAGTGTACCTCTCGAAACAGGGGATCGGCGGTTCCGTCTTCGCGGCGCCTCCGTCTCTCGGAGATTTTTTCGCCGGCTCAACCTCGTTGGCCTTGCGCTTCCCCTTCCCGGGAATTTCCTTCTGGTCCTCTGGATTAAGGGCTTCTTCGGCTCGGATATATTTTTCGACCCGATTGAGGAGGTCGGGGAAGTCTATCGGTGGCTTCTTTGCCAGGGAGACCTTCAGCTGTCCATGTCAGACGTTGTGCCTGAAGGCAGCCGAGGCAACCCCGGGGTCGAGGGACGAGACCGACCTCGCCTCGGCGGTGAACCTTCGGACGAACACCCGGAGTGACTCCTCTTCCTTTTGCCGGAGTCCAGGCAGGGACGCACTCGTTCTTTCGGCCTTTCGGCTGGTTATGAAGTGGGCGAGGAAGCTGCCCTCTAGTTGGTCGAAAGAATAAATGGAGCCGGGGGTGAGCTTGGAGAACCATTCCCGAGCTGGACCCCGAAGTGTGGCGGGGAAGGCTCGACACAGGAGGGGATCCGATGCACTGTGAATCATCATAAGGGTTTTGAAGCCCTCCATGTGATCAGCAGGATCGCCCTCGCCGTCATATGTCTCGAACTGAGGCGGACGGAAATTGCGGGGTATCTCCGCCTACAGGATGGAGGCGGAGAAAGGAGGGCAAACCGGCCTGTACCCCTGAGCTGTCCTTGGGTCTCCGTTGCCAAAGTAGTCGAGGCGCTCCTCCATTTCTTGGAGGCGCTTCAAAATGTCGCCATCATATACTGGGGGGATTGTTGAGGGGCGAGACACGCTAGCCTCGGCCTCCGATCGTGTGTGGGAACAGCAGGCGTTCTCATCGACGGGGACCCCTCGGATGGCACCCAAGATTTACCTCCAGAAGTCCTGAAACTCCTGGTGGGTAACCGGGGCTCCCTCGGCCCGGTTTGGTTGGGCAGGCTGTCGCCGACCGACCCGGCTGAGCACAGGCTCCCGCCCTTGGGACGGGGGTCTTGGATGGTTCGGAGCCGAGTTGGAAGCGGCTCCTCCCCTGCCACGGCTGGCCTGTCGGTTCAAGATTACCCGCCGTAGGTCGCTCTGGACCGGACGGGAGGCGTTTGGCAGGGGCCCGTGGCTAACCCCTTTGTTGTTCGGTCCCTGAGCATCGGAAGCGATGCCTTGCGGAGGCACGTCCTGTCGGCGTGGGGAGGAAACAATTATTGCGGCCTTGGGCGCCATGTGAGCTCGGATCGACGGGGTGCCGACGGAGGCAAAGCTCGGGTTGGCGGCTACGGGGGTACCGTTGGGAGCGAGGCTCGGGTTGGCGTCTACGATAGATAGTTTCCCACACGGTGCCATCCTGATGCAGTTTGCTTTTGGGAGGCGTGTGGATACACCAGGCGTGAGTTCGTACTCGATTTGTATTGATGGAGGAAGCTCCTATGCAGACGACCCTCGGCTCGGCGAAAGGTACGGGAGTAGGCGGTAGTGGGGCGGAGGCTGACGCTCGGCTCGGATCGGGGGGGGGGGGGGGGGGGGGGCTCGGATCCGAGGTCTCGTGTACCTGCAAACGGTCTAGGAACACCGGGGTTGGTCCCGGCGGCAGACCCTCCGACGCTCTAGTCAGTCACTAAGGGAGAGTAACAGTAACTAGGGTTTGAGTGGAAAAGAGTTGATTACCTGGAGAAGGAGTAGGGGTCTGGTATTTATAGAAGATGCCAACCGGGTCTGGACCCGTTTGGGGCCGGGTCTGGACCCGTTTGGGGCCGGGTCTGGACCCGGTTGCCCGTGAAGCTGAAGCGGTGGAAATCCGGGCGGTTTAGGGCTGACGTGGTAGCGGCCCGGGTGGTTTTCCGACGCTGACGTGGCTGATCCGGAGGATCAGGAGGTGTGCGCATCCTGAGGGGATCCTATGGCCCAGGACGGGCCACGTCATTCCTAACCCATATCATTTAGTTAGGCTAATGGTAAAGAAAGATCAGGTTATTAATGGTTTTGTAATGGTTAGCTATTGAATGATGGGCAAAAATATTAATGAGTGTATACTGGTTTGGTATAAATGATCTGATGTTATGGTAGTGGGTATAGCACATTAAATTAGGGTAATATACTGATAGGTATGATAATTAGGCTAGATAATGAGTTTGGTTAAAAAAATGGATCCAGGGGTAAAATTAATAGGTAATGGATAATAGAATGGTTTGAAGAAAAAATTAAAATTAAGGAAATATGGTGATCAAGCAAATAGGTATACAAAAAAAATGAGACGGCACCAAAAAAAATAGAGAAATAAAATAGGGCACGAATAAATAAATAAAAGAAGATCACAAATAATGACTCAATCAATACCACGAGATCAAGAATTCAAATAAGAAGATGATAAAATAACAAACTGAAAATATATAGAAACAAAAATCCAATATACAGTCCAAAAGAATTACAAGAGGAATACAAAGAGGAAAAAAATACACTCAAACGAAAATACACTCAAAAAACACAAAATGAAAAACAGGGGTGACAATCCTACCCACCTAACAGAAAGAATTTCTTCCTCGAAATTCAAAAAGAAGATACATAGGGTAACCCCAAAAGAAAAGAAAAGGACAAAACAAAACTACTCAAACAAATGAGGAAACTTTTGCTGAATCTCCTCCTCCAGCTCCCAAGTCGACTCACTAGGCAAGTGAGGATTCCAAGCAACACGAACCAATTTGATGACCTTGTTCTTAAGCACTTTCTCCTGCCGATCCACAATGGCAACGGGCGGAATCTCACAAGTCAAATCCGGCCGAACGGTCAACTCAGAATAGTTGATCATGTGGCTCTCATCTCGGATATATCTCTTCAGTAGTGAGACATGGAAAACATCGTGCACTCCTGATAAAGCTGGCGGCAATGCAAGACGATAGGCCACCTTGCCCACTCGCTCTAAAATCTCAAACAGTCCAATAAACCCCAGGCTAAGCTTGCCCCCGCCACCAAACCGAATGACACCGCGCCAAGGCGATACCTTAAGGAAAACATGGTCACCAACAACAAACTCCAAAGACCTACAATGGACATCAGCCCACCGCCTCTGCCTATCTTGAGCTGCCTGCAAATGCTTCCTGATCTGAACCACTGCGTCCACTGTCCTGGTGATCAACTTTGGACCCAACAACTTCCTTTCACCAATGTCATCCCAGTACACTGGCGATCTACACTTTTGCCCATAGAGTGCCTCGTACGAAGCAGCTTTAATACTGGCTTGAAAGCTGTTATTGTACGAGAACTCTACGAGATGCAAATGATCCTCCCAAGATCCACCAAACTGAAGTATACAGGACCTCAACATGTCCTCAAGAATCTGAATAGTCTGCTCTGACTGTCCATCAGTCTGGCGATGAAAAGCTTGTTGATTCTTGATTTTGATGATCACAACACACTGCAGATGTATCTATGCTAGACAGCTAAATTGCAGGTTGTACATACAAAAGACTATTCAGCTGAACAAATGAACAAGCACAAAAGCTCCAGATAAAGACAATGGTTAAAGCTTCATTCAAGATTCAAGACTCAAGACAAGACTCGAGACTCAAGTCAAGACTCAAGACTCAAGCCAAAGTCTCAAGCTCAAAAATGTAAATAAATTGTCATGTCTTGTAAACAATGTAATCTTATTTTTGTTGAGTCTTAGTATGATGTAAAGCCTTGTCACACACACATACACTCACTATTTTATAATGTGTGTTTTTCAAAAACATCAAAAAGAGTCAAAACAGTTTGAAATAATTTAACTGTTGAGTACCAGTCGACCGATGCTTATATCAGTCGACTGGCAGTACAAAACTGTTTAAATTTATTAAAACTCTGACCAGTCGACTCATTATGGCAACCCAGTCGACTGTTCGAGTGCTTTTGACCGTTTTCTGTTTTCAAAATCGATTTTCAAATTCAAAAGCTTTTAAGATCCGTTGGTTGACAGTTGAGATAACTGTCTCCCAACGTCCAGGAGTTCTAACTTTATAAATAGAGTTCAGAACTCTCTGAAAAAGATCTAACAACACTTTTTAAGATTTCCGAGCATTCTTGGGCATTTCTAAGTGAAAAAGAGAAAAAGCTTTCAAGTTTCAAAATTCTGGTTCTCTACACTCAGTCCAGTATAACATCGGAATTCGTTCTGGACTGGGTATAGAAGTCGACCTCCTTTTAGCCACGTTCTACAACACATAACACCAACAAGGCTATAGGTTGACTGTAAATTTTATTGTTTCCTTTTTGCTCTCAGTTGGAGAGTTAGACTCTAGGGTGTAGAGTCGGTCGTTTCACTCTTGGTAGTAGAGTGGGTCTACTTTCTCTGGTTGAGAGAAAGGACTACGGGTTAGACAAGGTTTTTGTCTTAACGCCGTAGGGTATTCTTGTAAACTTGTTTTTCAAGAATAGTGGAAATCTCAAATGGGTTGCTTGGGGACTGGATGTAGGTCGGAAGGACCGAACCAGGATATATCGTGTGTACTCTGTGATTGTTTCTCTTGAACTTGCATTTACTTGTTTCTGTTTAAGTTCTGTGAAACTTGTCTGGACAGTCGACTCAGCTCAATATCAGTCAACTGGTCAGACTCGTATTAGTTATATATTAACTGTGTCTTCAGTTGCCTGTCTCAACTTTAAGTCGACTGCACAGAGTTGTTTGTATTTGCTTTTATTTGGTCATATCAGTCGACTGGTTCACTCCTAAGTCGACTGCACCGAAGAAAAATTATTTATTCCGCAGTTTATTTTAATTAACACTATTCACCCCCCTCTAGTGTTTGTTGCCTCGCCTACAGGATCCAACAATTGGTATCAGAGCAAGGTTACAGGCTATGGCAACTACTTCGAATACAAATCAGTACCATGAAGGCCAATCTACACAAAGGCCACCTCTATTCGATGGATCAAACTACAATTATTGGAAGTGCAGAATGAGAATCTACCTCCAATCAATCAACTACGAAATATGGCACATGACGGAGACGGAATACACTGCCCCTACTATTCCATATTCACAATGGAATGATGATCAAAAGAACCAAACTATGAATAATGCCAAAGCAATGAATGCATTATTTTGTGCACTCACAAAGGAAGAGTTCAACCGTGTATCAAATGCTACAACCGCACATCAAATCTGGCATACACTCGAGGTAACTCATGAAGGAACAAATAAAGTGAAAGAATCTAAAATCTCTGTTCTTGTTCACAGGTTTGAGATGTTCCAAATGAAGGAAAATGAAACTGTGTCCGAGATGATTACCAGATTTACTGATATTACAAACTCACTTGTGGCACTTGGAAAGATATACACTCAAGCAGAGATGGTTAGAAAAATCCTTCATGCACTCACTCCT
This sequence comes from Hemerocallis citrina, assembly GCA_017893485.1. NCBI lineage: Eukaryota > Viridiplantae > Streptophyta > Magnoliopsida > Asparagales > Asphodelaceae > Hemerocallis > Hemerocallis citrina. The sequence continues at coordinate 784,784 of JACEHZ010000534.1, read as the reverse complement.
AAATGGGAAAAGAAAACCACGGCAATAGAAGAAGCAAATGATTTGTCACAACTTTCTCTTGAGAATCTTGTGGGAAATCTCATGGCGTACGAGGTTCAAATTGAGGAGCGAAAGAAGGATGCAGAATCACAACAAGCAAAGAAGAAATCATTGGCTTTTAAAGCCATGACAGACTCAGAAGATGAGGAAGAAGATGAAGAGGAGATAGCAATGTTCACTCGAAGATTCAAAAAATTCTTAAAGAAGGGTAAGTTCAATTCTAAAATTAGAGATTCTAATGACCCTCCTACTTGTTTCAGGTGCAATAAAACAGGTCACATGAAGAAGGATTGTCCCCTAGAAAATGCAAAGAACAAGGGAAAAACATCCAACTTCAAGAAGGACAAATACTCAAAGAATAAGTTTGCCAAGAACAAGAAGGCTTATCAAGCAACTTGGGATGATAGTGATTCTTCTTCAGAAGAAGAAACAGATGAAAACAATGAAGTTGCAAACATGTGCTTTATGGCTTCACAAGATCATGTAAGTAATGACTTTGATTCAGAAGATTTACTTGATGCTTTTAATGAAATTTTCCAAGAGTTGAAAAAGGAAAAGATTAGAGTTAAGAATCTAGAGAAAGTTAATCAAACACTTTCTCAAGAAAATCTTAACCTTGATAAGGAAGTGAAATCTTTAAATTCTCGCATTGCAAGTTTAGATACTGATTTTGAATCTCTAAAAAAGAATTATGAAGAGATATCCAAGAACGTGTCTAAGTTTAACAAAGGCAAAGAGAATTTAAATGATGTCCTTCATCATCAAGTAAAATCTAGTCAAAAATATGGTCTTGGTTTCAAAAATTCTTCTATAAAAGAATCTTCTTCTAAAAACACTAGTAGAAATAAATCAGAATCTATTTCTAGTGTTACACATAAATTATATGAATTTTTTGAAAAGCCTAAGGTAGTAAATTTGAGTGATAAAAGCAAGTCTGACGTTCGGTTAAGTCGACTGAGTCCATCTATTAGTCGTCTGTCCAGAGGAATTGAATCTTATTCAACAAGATCAAAACCTCATATAGGTCGACCTAGCGTCTCATCCAGTCGACTAACTCACACTAGAAGTCGACTGAAGGATACTGTAAAGTCAACTGGACAGAACAAGTTTGTATGGGTTCCAGTTAACTTAAATCAGAATGATAGAATTGCGTATATCAATTCATATGTATTAAATGTGTGTAATTCTATTAATTATATTCCTGCTTATGGAGGAAAATCAAACTCATTATGGGTTTGGTTTCCCCCAAACTAATATGTTTTGGACCCAATAAAAAGGGTACCATATTTACCTTAAATATTTTATAGGTACCCAAGAAAGATCGCTGGATACTCGACAGCGGGTGTTCAAAACATATGAACGGACATGCCAATCTATTATCCACCATTCAAAGCATTGATGGAGGAACAGTTACCTTTGGTGATAATAACAAAGGAAAAGTTATAGGAATCGGCATGGTTGGTAAAAATTCTAACCCGACTATAGAAAATGTGCTGTTAGTTAGTGGATTAAAGCATAATTTGTTAAGTATTAGTCAATTGTGTGATAAAGGATATAAAATAGTTTTTGAAAAAGATGCATGTTTGATTTATGACTCTACTATGCAAAATATTATTTTTCAAGGTTTTCGCAAAAACAATATTTATGAATTGTGTTTGAATACAATTGAGTTTCCAAATGATTTTTGTTTAATAGCTTCTAACAATGAATCTTGGCTTTGGCATAGAAGATTTGGACATGTGAATATGAAGAATCTCTCAAAATTATCTAAGTATAACCTAGTTAAAGGACTGCCAAAACTATCCTTTAAAAAGGATAAGTTATGTGATGCATGTCAACTAGGAAAACAAATCAAATCCACTTTTAAAACAAAAGAAGTAATTTCTACTAGTAGGCCACTCGAATTAATTCATATGGATTTATTTGGCCCTACTAGAGTTGCTTCTTTAAATAAAAGTAGATATGTATTTGTTTTAGTAGATGATTTTTCAAGATTCACTTGGACATTCTTTTTAAAACATAAGAATGATGCTTTTGATGAATTTGCAAATTTTTGTAAACGTATTCAAAACCAAAGATCTCTAACCATAGTCACTATTAGAAGTGATCATGGTGGAGAATTTGAGAATGAAACATTTACAGAATATTGCAACAAGAATGGTATAACACATTCATTTGCATTTCCTAGAGCTTCACCACAAAATGGAGTGGTTGAAAGGAAGAATAGGACTTTGCAAGAATGTGCACGTACCATGCTTGTTGAAAGCAATTTACCAAAGTACTTTTGGGCTGAAGCTGTTGCTACAGCTTGTTATGTTCTAAATATGATTCTTATAAGACCTAAGCTAAAGAAAACTTGTTATGAGTTGTTTTTTAACAAAATTCCTAAAGTCTCTTATTTTAAGACATTTGGTTGTAAGTGTTTTATTCTGAACACAAAAGATAATCATTAAAAATTTGATCCTAGATCTAATGAGGGTATCTTTTTAGGATACTCAAATAGGAGTAAAGCATATAGAATTTTCAATAAGTCTACAATGACTATTGAAGAGTCAATGCATGTTACATTCGATGAATCTCTGCCTTCATCAAATTTAAATAAAGATGATGAAACTGATTCATTACCTTTAAATAATGTGATTAAATCTTTAGAACAAACTAGTCTGGCTGATAAGTCGACTGATAAGAACTCCCAGTCGACTGAAGTAAAGAAGTCGACTGAAGAACCTGTCAAGTCGACTGATCCTATTGTGATATCTTCAACATTACCAAAATCTTTTGTTGAAGTTAAAGATCATCCTCATGACTTAATAATTGGTGACATCTCCCATGGTATTCAGACATGTTCACATATTAATATGATTTCTCATACAGCATTCTTGTCGGATTTTGAACCGAAAAATATACAAGAAGCTTGTGAGAATAAATTTTGGATGAATGCCATGCAAGATGAATTAAACCAATTTATAAGGAATGATGAATGGGATTTAGTTCCACGACCTTCTGATCAGACTATTATTGGTACCAAATGGGTATTCAAAAATAAGTTAGATGAATCAGGACAAGTTGTAAGGAACAAAGCTAGATTAGTTGCTCAAGGGTATAATCAAGAAGAAGGTATAGATTTTGATAAAACATATGCTCCTGTTGCTAGACTAGAATCAATTAGAATTTTATTATCTTTTGCTTGTTTCATGAATTTTATACTTTATCAAATGGATGTTAAAAGTGCTTTTCTTAATGGGTTTATTAAAGAAAATGTTTATGTTAAACAACCACCAGGTTTTGAACATGAACAATTTCCAAATCATGTTTATAAATTGAAAAAGGCTTTATACGGTCTTAAACAAGCACCTCGTGCTTGGTATGATCGTCTGAAAACTTTTCTTTTAGACACAGGATTTGAGATAGGTAAAGTAGACACTACTTTGTTTATTAAAAGAGTTAAGAATGATATCTTAATCATACAAATATATGTTGATGATATAATCTTTGGTTCTACTAATAATAATCTATGTCAAGAGTTTGCTAACACCATGAAAAACGAGTTTGAGATGAGTCACATGGGTGAACTCAATTATTTCCTTGGACTTCAAATTAAACAGTCCTCAAATGGCATATTTATTAATTAAGAAAAATATGCAAAGGAATTACTCAAACGGTTTAACATGGATAGTACTAGTAGTAAATCCACACCTATGGCTACTACTATTACCCTTGACAAAGATATATTAGGTAAGAGTGTTGATCAAAAACTCTATAGAGGTATGATTGGTTCACTCTTATATATTACCGCAAGTAGACCAGATATTATGTTCAGCGTATGTTTATGTGCTAGATATCAGTCTAGTCCTAAAGAGTCTCATTTAAAAGCTGTGAAACGAATTTTAAGATACATTAAAGGCACATCTGATTATGGTTTATTTTATCCACGCACCGATAATTTTCAACTTTTGTCATATAGCGATGCTGATTTTGCTGGTAGTAAAACTGATCGCAAGAGCACTAGTGGGACATGTCACTTTTTGGGACATTCACTAGTTTCTTGGTGCAGTAAAAAGCAAAATTCCGTATCCCTATCAACTACAGAAGCTGAGTATATCGCTGCAAGTTTGGCATGCGCACAAATCTTGTGGATGAAACAAACTTTATTAGATTATGGTATTTTCTTTGAAAAACCTTCAATTATGTGTGATAATACCAGTGCAATTAATCTATCTAAAAATCCGATTCAACATTCACGTACGAAACATATTGATATTCGACATCATTTTCTACGTGATCATGTTTTAAAAGGAGATATATCTTTAGACTTTATCTCTACTGATAAACAAGTAGCAGACATCTTTACCAAACCCCTTAAAGAAGATACTTTTATTAACTTAAGAAGAGAATTAGGAATATGTAATTTTATTGACATTTGTTGAAAATTTCATCGGTTAAGTCGACTGTACTATATTTTCATATATACTTATTTTGTTCTCTGACCAGTCGCCTGATCCTTATGCAAGTCGACTGATCAGCAGATATAAAAATTAAGTCTCTTCTCGACTGAGTCGACTGCTATAACCTATCAGTCGACTGTCGCAAGTTCAATTGTCTTTAGCGACGATTCATCACAGTTTTTGAGATAAAAATTTCAATTTTTTTTACCCGTGACTTCTCAAATCAGCCGTTGATCTCTACCCCTTCAATCTCAGCCATCAATCTCCAGTTAAAAACCCTTCTCCCAGCCTCCTTTTTCACCTTTTACCATTACCCCCAATTTCGAAACCCTAAGTCCAGAGTAGAAGAAGAAGTCGACTACATTGCTGTTGCTGTTCGACTCCTAGCTATTCTTTCCCCTTTCTCTTGGTAAAATCTTCCCTTTGCTCTTTTCAAATGGCACCCAAGCGTTCTAAGAGATCACATGATGCTAGTTCATCATCACAAGATTATTCCCAATATCTTTTAAGTCCTGATCTATTAGAACGTTGGTACTTAATGTGTAGCATTGTCATTTTTCCTGGCCGATTTGTCAATTTTGGTGATTTAGATAGGTTTAATCTAGTTTCCCTTTTCCAAAATTGTAGTCTTTATGACAATCTCTCTTTAGCCAATCAACCCGACTATTATCCTCAACTTATCTATCTTTTCTATACGAACATGAGAGTTGTTCAAATGAAAGATGGAGATGTTGTAATCCGTTCCTCTGTCAAAAATACTACGATGACTCTCACACCCGAGAGAATCAATTTTATAATGGGTATTGATGACGAGGGACTCTATCTAGCTGACATTATCATGGATGATTTATCTATTTTATCTAAAATATTCTTGCCCAATCATGGACCCCCAATGACTAGTAAGAATATAACACCTGTTGCAAAATTGGTTGCAAGAATACTTGCTTATAACATTCTTCCCAAAAGAGGAAGTTATGATCAGTATTCTATAGAACTGCAACAAGCTGTTTATGCCATTTTTGGCAAAATTGCCATAAATTGGGGTCGTGTCATCTTTTCCAAACTTGAACAAAATCATATTCATTTTTTACCTTTTGGAGCTCTCCTTACCAGGGTCTTTCAGGCTTATGATATTGATCTCGACTCCGAGACCAATGTCGTTAAGCAGTATGAATGCTTCGATCGTGCTAGTTTAGCCCGTATGAAGCTTCTTGATCCTGCTCCTAGAACAACCCCTTGGTCTCCTCCTCCTTCACAAGTTCCTCTAGCACCTTCTGCTAGACCCTCAGCATCTTCTAGTTCATCTCGTCTTCAGGCTAAATATGAAGATCCATCTACTCTTTATGAATGTGTCAATTATCTTATGGAACATTCAATCTCTGTTGATTCTCAGCTTGACTCCCTTGACACCAAAATTACCCACCTAACCAACCTCTTTACTTCTCAATTTCCCCCTCCTTCTCAAGCTGCTGATGAAGACTCAGAAGACGATGATTGATGATTATTTTTACTTTTATTTTATGTATTGATGAACTTAATAGTTTATGTATAAGACAGTTATTTCTGTGTTTATTTCTGCAAAAGACTGGTTATTTTTTGTTGATGACAAAGGGGGAGAAATACCTCTTAGTTGTATACTATGTTAGTTGTTTACTGTGTTCTGTTCTGATTGTTCTGTGTATTTTTGTTTCACTGGTACGTCGACTGCTAAAAGTATAAGTCGACTGATGTGTATGTTTGTGTTTTTGTGTTTTTGTGTGTTTGTTTATTTTTTCTCTGATCAGTCGACTGCTTCCATTATAAGTCGACTGATACAATCTATTTTATAATACATCTTTATGTATGCATGTTGTGTTTTTAATAGGGGGAGCATATCATTACTATGCTTGTATTATTTTCTTGTTATTATCAGCTATTGTGTTGTCATCATCAAAAAGGGGGAGAATGTTGATTCTTGATTTTGATGATCACAACACACTGCACATGTATCTATGCTATACAGCTAAATTGCAGGTTGTACACACAAAAGACTATTCAGCTGAACAAATGAACAAGCACAAAAGCTCCAGATAAAGACAATGGTTAAAGCTTCATTCAAGACTCAAGACAAGACTCAAGACAAGACTCAAGACTCAACTCAAGACTCAAGACTCAAGCCAAAGTCTGAAGCTTAAAAATGTCAATAAATTGTCATGTCTTGTAAACAATGTAATCTTATTTTTGTTGAGTCTTAGTATGATGTAAAGCCTTGTCACACACACATACACTCACTATTTTATAATGTGTGTTTTTCAAAAACATCAAAAAGAGTCAAAACAGTTTGAAATAATTTAACTGTTGAGTACCAGTCGACCGATGCTTATATCAGTCGACTGGCAGTACAAAACTGTTTAAATTTATTAAAACTCTGACCAGTCGACTCATTATGGCAACCCAGTCGACTGTTCGAGTGCTTTTGACCGTTTTCTGTTTTCAAAATCGATTTTCAAATTCAAAAGCTTTTAAGATCCGTTGGTTGACAGTTGAGATGACTGTCTCCCAACATCCAGGAGTTCTAACTTTATAAATAAAGTTTAGAACTCTGTGAAAAAGATTTAACAACACTTTTTAAGATTTCCGAGCATTCTTGAGCATTTCTAAGTGAAAAAGAGAAAAAGCTTTCAAGTTTCAAAATTCTGGTTCTCTACACTCAGTCCAGTATAACATCGGAATTCGTTCTGGACTGGGTATAGAAGTCAACCTCCTTTTAGCCACGTTCTACAACACATAACACCAACAAGGCTATAGGTTGACTGTAAATTTTTATTGTTTCCGTTTTGCTCTCGGTTGGAGAGTTAGACTCTAGGGTGTAGAGTCGGTCGTTTCACTCTTGGTAGTAGAGTGGGCCTGCTTTCTCTGGTTGAGAGAAAGGACTACGGGTTAGACAAGGTTGTTGTCTTAATGCCGTAGGGTATTCTTGTAAACTTGTTTTTCAAGAATAGTGGAAATCTCAAGTGGGTTGCTTGGGGACTGGATGTAGGTCGGAAGGACCGAACCAGGATATATCGTGTGTACTCTGTGATTGTTTCTCTTGAACTTGCATTTACCTGTTTCTGTTTAAGTTCTGTGAAACTTGTCTGGACAGTCGACTCAGCTCAATATCAGTCGACTGGTCAGACTCGTATTAGTTATATATTAACAGTGTCTTCAGTCGCCTGTCTCAACTTTAAGTCAACTGCACAGAGTTGTTTGTATTTACTTTTATTTGGTCATATCAGTCGACTGGTTCACTCCTAAGTCGACTGCACCGAAGAAAAATTATTTATTCCGCAGTTTATTTTAATTAACACTATTCACCCCCCCTCTAGTGTTTGTTGCCTTGCCTACAGGATCCAACAAAGCTATACTGTACTTTAATTTACTCCCCAAACTGTTCTGAAGACTCTCCCATAACTGAGATCTAAATTTCGTATCCATGTCGGATACAATACTGACTGAAACCCCATGAAGTCTAACAATCTCTTGTATGTATCTCTCAGCAAGGCTCTCAGTAGACTGACTGATACGAAAAGGAATGAAGTGAGCACTCTTCGTTAAACGGTCGACAATCACCCAGATAGCATTATGACCCTTAGGACTCCTCGGCAAAGCGGTCACAAAATCCATAGTGATATGTTCCCACTTCCACTCTGGAATAGGAAGCGGTTGAAGAAGTCCAGTGGTCCTCTGATGTTCTGCCTTAACCTGCTGGCAGACCAAACACTGAGAAACAAACCGAGCCACAACCCTCTTCATACCATGCCACCAGAAATGAAGCTTCAAATCCCGATACATCTTAGTACCGTCAGGATGGATAGAATACGAAGACTGATGGGCTTCCTCAAGCAACATCTGACGAACTTCACCCTTAGGGACACACAACCGGGAACCAAAATGAAGCGAACCATCTGCATGAATAACCATGTCTGTCCTGGACCCAGACTCAACCTCAGCTCGAAAACCCTGTAACTGCGCATCACCAGCCTGTACCTTTTTAATCTGCTAAACAAGTGACTGCGGCTGGAGCGCCAAACAACTCTGACCAGAACTCGGCAACACAACATCCAGCTCCAACCTCTGCATCTGCTCAATGAGATCACTCTGCTAAGTAAGAAACATAACTGCTGGTCTTCTACTCAAAGCATCTGGCACCAAATTTACTTTACCAGTATGGTATTGCAAACTGATGTCATAATCGGCCATAAGTTCCAATCAACGCCTTTGCCTCATGTTTAACTCCTTCTGGGTGAAGACGTACTTGAGACTTTTATGGTCTGTAAAGATCTCCATGCGGTCTCCAAGTAAATAATGTCTCCACAGCTTCAAAGCATAAATCACTGCCGCTAACTCCAAGTCATGAGTAGGATAGTTCTTCTCATGCAGCCTCAACTGCCTCGATGCATATGCAACGACTCGGCCCTTCTGCATCAAAACTGCTCCAAGACCCTTACCAGAAGCATCACAGTGAATTACAAATCTGCCTGGACCATCTAGAATAGTCAACACAGGTGCTGACGTCAATATGTTCTTCAACTCAACAAAAGCCTCATTGCACTCATTAGACCAACAAAACTTCTGATCCTTCCCAGTCAATTTAGTCAACGGTCTCGCTATCTTCTAAAAATCTTGGACGAACTTCCGATAATAGCCAGCCAAACCAAGAAAACTCCTGACCTCTGAAACTGACTTGGGAATAGGCCAATCCTTCACAGCCTCAACCTTGGCCGGATCCACAGAAACACCATCGCCTAAGATAATGTGTTCCAAGAATGAAACCCTGTCGAGCCAAAACTTGCACTTGCTGAGTTTCCCATAGAGCTGATTCTCTCTTAAAGTCTGCAGAACTACTTTAAGATGCTCAGCATGATCTTTCCGATTTTGAGAATACACCAAAATATCATCAATGAAGACCACCACAAATCTATCCAAGTACTGAGAGAAAACCCGGTTCATAAGACTCATGAATACAGCCGGCGCGTTCGTAACACCCGAACGGCATCACAAGATACTCATAGTGTCTGTATCTAGTCCTGAATGCGGTCTTCTGTATATCTGCAGCCTTCACCTTGACTTGGGGATACCCAGAACGAAGATCCAACTTCGAGAAAATAGCAGCCTCACTCAACCGGTCAAACAAATCATCGATCCTAGGCAACGGATATTAATTCTTTACAGTAACTCTGTTCAGTTCCCGATAATCCATGCACAGTCGATGACTACCATCCTTCTTATCGACAACAAGGACTGGAGAACCCCAAGGCGAAACACTAGGTCAGATGAAACCCAAATCAAGCAACTGCTGAATCTGCACCTTAAGCTCTGCCAGCTCAACCGGTGTCATCCTGTAGGGACTCTTCGATATCGGCGCTATTCTAGGCTGAACATCAATACCGAATTCCACTTCCCTTTCAGGGGGTAAGCCATGCAACTCATCTGGAAAAACATCCAAGAAATCCCAAACTACTAGAGGTGCAACCTCACAGCCTGAGTGCAATTCCATCGCACAATCCACCTATTCAACTACAGTCTGTGCTCAGCCAAGAGAAGACTCTCCGGCATGGAACTCGAATTCTGCTCGATTTGGAATTCTGAAGACAACTTTCTTGGCACAACAATCAATAATGGCATGGGCTTCACCCAACCAATCCATACCGAGAATGATGTTGAATCCTAAATTCCCAATTATAATCAGGTTGGCTTTGAAATCTGCATCCCCAATAACCACGGGACATTGCCTACACTCCTGAGAACAAATGACAACTCCACCATCTGTCACAATGTTCCAAGCCTCTGACATGTTGCTACACTCTAACTGATGGCGAGCGACAAATCGAGAGGAGACAAAAGAATGGGTTGCCCCAGAATCAAAAAGAACATGGGCAGGAAAAGAGCAAACAAGGATGATACCTAAAAGGAATCAAAGACAAGGAGAAAGCATAGATAATTAAGGGTGAGGGGAAAATAACAATGTAGGAAGATAACATAAAGAAGCAAAGCAAGACCAAAAGAAAGAAAACAAAAGAAAACTAAAACATCAAAACAACAAAACAAAATATACCTGCCACAACTCCTTCAGCGGTCTCAGCATCTGCAGCAGTCAAGTTGAAAGTCTGACCTCTCCTCGGAACAGCGGTCCTCTGACCGACAATCTGGCACTGAGGAGGAAGCGGTGGCCTAACTGGACCACGAGCTAGAGCTGCCTGTTGAACAGGACCCCTGGCTGGAAGAGCCAACTGCTGCAACGGCTGTGGACAATCTCGCACTGTATATCAGTAGAGCCACACCTAAAGTATCGGCGAGAGTCATGGAAACAGTTCTTGCGTTCATGCCCAGGGATCTAGCAAAAGTTGCCGAAACCTCCCCTCGAAAATCCAGCAAAAGGATATGGAGCTGCCCTGACCGGATGGGCATGCCCTGACCTCCAAATAGGACCAACGGAAGGCCTAGCCACAGCAGCGGGAACAGTCCGCTGAGAAGAAGACAAACCACCATGAGCCTGTGCCTGAGCTCGGGCTGCCTCAAGAGCCTCAGCATAAGTACACAAACGAAGAGAGACAAGATGCCTCTTGATATCCTGCTCAAGCCCATTTGTGAATCTACGAGCCCTATCCTCTTCGGTTGCCACAAGAACGGCAACGAAGCGGCTAAGCCTAGTAAACTCAGCTGCGTACTCATCCACTGACCTGGAACCCTGTTGCAAGAAAGTCCATGTTACAATATTGCATGAACAATTATGTAACCAATCGCAAAATAGAATGATGGTTTAACCTGTTTTAGGGCCAGGAATTGATGTTCCATCTCAACTCGAGTACTACTAGTGAAGAACTTCTCCAAGAATCCCTGAGTAAAAGTAGCCCAAGCAATAGGCCTCTCAAGATGCTCAGACTCGGCCATCCACCAGATATGAGCCAAATCCACCAGCTGGATGAAAACCACGTCCACCCGATTAGCCTCGGCAACACTAGCCGCTAACAACAAGCGCTCAGTCCGGATCAACCACTGTTCAGCCTCCAAAGGCGACTCAGTGCCGAAAAAACGATCGAGATGCAGCCTCATAAAATATGCAACTGTTCCTGGATGAGGTGGAAGATTTGCCTGCACAGGCACCACAGGAGGCGAAACCCGAGCAGCTTCAAGAGCAGCCATCACAGGATCACTGTGGTTTTGCTGCTGATTAATCAACCGCTCAAGCACAGCAGTGACAGTCTCAATCCGATCAACCTGCTACTGAGAAGTAGAACCTCTGCAAGCCATAGTCTGCACGAAACCAAAAACAATTAGCATCCAGAATCAGAGTTGGTATAAATTCATTTATGTATGCATGGTTGGAGAAATGTTGAGCCGATCCCAGTTCGAGCCAAGCTTGTCTAATATATTAGGAAACTAATACATTAGCCCAACCTGGGCTCTGATACCACTAAAAACCCTGTCAGGCCCGGCTTCCCAAAAAGAATACGAAATACGGATCCGTAACAAAAGCTCAGTGAATGATTTTCATCATCCATAAGCTGCTTAAGAATCTTTACAACATTTCACAAGATAATCAGAGTCGGAAGTAAAAGAAACAACCAGACATGCATAATTGAAACAAGATACCAACAGAAATTAATTGAAACCAAATATAATAATCTCAGATAATTAAATTCTGAATAAGTCAAATATCCTGGATCACATCGCCCAAATACAAATAAATATCCAAGTAATCAAGTACATTTTATTCAAGTTCAAGCAACAAATAATAATAATAATAAAGCAGAAAATCCAGCACTAATACATCATCTCGCCAATACCATCTGGCAGCTGACCATCCTGATCTACAATTAGCAAATTTGCAGGAGAAGGAAAAAGAAAATAAGTACCGGTCAATTGCAAGTTACGGGCCACTTATAATATAGGATACAAGCACATGGGGAAAATTAACAAATCTAAATAATAGCAGAAACAGACCTAGCATGGTATAGCAGAATCAACTAGCATAGTATACTAACATGTGTCAAGTGTCAAAGTTAAAAACATGCAGACAGATATACAGATAGTGTCAAATAATAGTGTCAAGTGATAATAGCAGACAGACAACAAGTAACCAGATGATCAGAAAACAGATAGCCAGATACATATAACAGATTCAGATTCAGAATTCGAATACAGATACAGATTCAAATTTTTATAAGTCTTGTATTAATTACTAACTAGGTAGCACTTCATGTGCCATCCTTTTATCACATGATTGTTACATTCAAAACAGTTACATTTGTAGATTTCGTAGGGGATCAAATAGGGCCGTGTACTCAGGGTTCAGACAGATATCAGATAACAGATCCCGACAGATAGATAACAGACGATCATGCAACAGATAGGACTAAGTCCCTTCCAAGTACACCCTCTCGTAGGAAGTATGTAGTTGGGTAACAGATGGGATCACGGGCCCCCTTCTGAGTACACCCTCTCATAAGGAAGTATGTAGTCAGGAATCAGATAATCAAAATCTTGCATGATCTCAAAACAGATAACAGATAATCAGATGGAAAACACGGCTCCTTTCTAAGTACACATTTCTATGCTTTCCCACTACTAGATCTTTCTCTTAAACCCCGGCTTGGTTACTTTTATTATGGTCATAAAAAAGGCATGAATGTGTACGGAATAGTGTCAAACTAACATGGTATAATCAGTATTAGGTTCAGCGAACTAAATAAACATGCATAGATAATATACAGTCACATAGACGAGCAAAACAGTGTATGTTCATATTCAGGACATCAAGACAGTACAGTACTAAAACAGTGAATCTCGTTGCTTCGGAAATGCAAATCTAGATCCGTCAAAGAATCTGAAAAATAGACTTCCATACGAATCCATCGAATATAAATAAGTCATATCATATTTCACAAAATCATAACTCAAAACTGATTTGAATCTAGAAAAATACGGTCAGTCAGAAATCAGTAAAACGAATTCTCAGCATTAAAACTCCTCAAATAAATCCAGGAAAAAATCTGGGGTATTCCTCTATATGTCTAAAATCAAAATATAAAGTTTCATAATATTCTAGTAAAATTAGTTCAGTCATCAAAAATAAGAAAACATCAAGAACGATACTTTGGCTAATCTAGAATTTCCCAACACTGCTGTACGAGAACAGAAATGTCTCGCAAGCCGTTAAACAAAATCCAAATCAGCCAAAGGAAGATGAAAATAGATAAAACAAACTAAATTTCATATTTCACAAATATTTTCCATACAGTATAAGGAAACAGGGTGAAAACACAATTCTTTACAGGACAGCGAGCAAAATACAGCAAGTATGACTTTTGTAAACATGCATGAAACGACATATAAAACTCATCAATAAAATATATCAAGATTCTGAGTAATCCCTAGATAGGTATAGAAAAACTGACCAAAGTTCTAGATTAAAATAATATATGTAGCACAAGTATAAAAATGATTTAGTCATCAAATTCACCAACAAACGAAATCTGGAAAAGATCTACACCTCTATAGTAAAACAGTCATAACTCACACATACGAAAACGAAATCGAGCAAGGTCAGAGGGGTTGGAAAATAGACGAAATTCTCTAAAACTCAAGTTTTATATCGAAATTAAGTTACTGACTTCAAGACAGTCCAAAACAGCAAACAAAACAGATTCTTGACAAAATACAGATTTTTCCCTATAACGACAACTCAACATATACCATACAAAACTTGTTCAAAACACAACCAAACATAAAATCGGGTCTACCAAGTGTCCAAACATCATGAATTAGGGTATCTAGCATGTCCACACCAAGTATATCACATGGGTCTCAACCAAATCACGAATTCTCACAAAAATCCCACATACATGATCAAATCAAGAACGGGTAAAACCTAAGTTAATCCATATCCATATTGTGTCGTGAGGCAACTATGGTCAAGTTTTTCATAATAGAGACAAAATCCATCAAGAATAACACAAACAAGAGTTGTCTCTAGACCCAACTATACTATAGATGGTATTTTTTGGACTTGTATCAAACAAATGAATTGGAGTACAAGTTACTTGCCTTAACCGAAGACGAAAACGAAGAACAATAAGAATAACGGGAACGGATCCCGGCAACGAACAAAATCCACGAACGAGAAATCAACGAACCGACGAACGACCTACACGCGCACTCAAGCACGCGCAAGAAAACCCCAAGAGCAAGAGAGCGCGAGATGGCGGATGGAGAGATAACAGGAGGGATAGAACACAGGATAGGGGCGCAATGGTTAGGGAAAAAAAATAGGCTGCATGGTTTTAGATATATATATATATATATATATATATATATATATATATATAGAGGGTTTAGAAGGAGGGAAGGGTGCACAACTGGTGGCGGCTACAGAGGATACAAACGGGTCGTGTAGGGTGTAGGTCTTGGTTAGTATTAGGTTCGGTTATTAACGGTTTTGGGATATTTAGTTAGGCTAATGATAAAGAAAGATCAGGTTATTAATGGTTTTGTAATGGTTAGATATTGAATGATGGGCAAAAATATTAATGGGTGTATACTGGTTTGGTATAAATGATCTGATGTTATGGTAGTGGGTATAGCACATTAAACTAGGGTAATATACTGATGGGTATGATAATTAGGCTAGATAATGAGTTTGGTTAAAAAAATGGATCCAGGGGTAAAAGTAATAGGTAATGGATAATAGAATGGTTTGAAGAAAAAATTAAAATTAAGGAAATATGGTGATCAAGAAAATAGGTATACAAAAAAAATGAGACAGCACCAAAAAAATCGAGAAATAAAATAGGGCATGAATAAATAAAATAAAGAGGATCACAAATAATGACTCGATCAAATGGAAACGAACGAAAATGACCACGAGATCAAGAATTCAAATAAGAAGATGATAAAATAACCAACTGAAAATATATAGAAACAAAAATCCAATATACGGTCCAAAAGAATTACAAGAGGAATGCAAAGAGGGAAAAAAAATACACTAAAACGAGAATACACTCAAAAAACAAAAAATGAAAAACAGGGGTTACAAGCATCGAGGATGAAAAATGATAGACATTTAGAATTTAGGGTTTCAGAAGAAGGTGGAGGAAGACTTTTGAAGCTAGGGTTTCTATAAATTTAGGGAGAGATTTCGAGAGCGGGACAAATTAAAGAGAAAATGGAGAGATAAGGAGATATAAGGAGAGGGGAATGGGAGAAAAGACTAAATTACCCCCATCAGATTAAGTGAGAGAGCGGGAGAAAGGAGAGCTGCTCGATCTTTATCATGATCAAGATTAAGAGCGGACAGCTATAAAAGAGTGTGCACGAGGGTGCACAACTGAAGAGTTTCTCATATATATATATATATATATATATATATATCGCAAGCATGCATTGCAGGATGATAAGGTTGTGACAGTGGCAGGGTGATAAGGTGGTGACAATGATCCTTATCGGATGGCATGGGAGTGAAATCGTCGTGTGTGTGTGTGTGTGTGTGTATCTCACAAGCATGCATTTTAGGATGATAAGGTTGTGACAATGGCAAGGTGATAAGGTGGTGACAATGATCCTTATCGGATGGCATGTGAGTGAAATCGTGGTGTGTGTGTGTGTATAGTGATCATGTCCGAACTGTTCACACATGTTCACGTGCAAACTTGAGCACGCAGCATGATTGGACGGCTGTAGGGCAAGTTCGCACGCAATCAATTGCGAACTAGCACATGATCGCCACACACACACACACACACACACACACACACACACATATAGAAGATGTTCCATTGCAAATGCCCAACGTTTACAAATGCGTGCAAATGGCAATTTTGACCATCATATCGATGATCCAAATCGTTCACATTGGTCTACACGTCTACATTAGTCTAAATATGTAAAATCAAGTTATTTGATATTTGTTTGTCCATGTATTGAAGTGTTACAAAATTGTATAGTTGTATATCGTTATTTTTTATAATGACATGATGGATGGACAAATGAATTTCAAATGACTTCATTTTAAACATTTGTACTAATTTTGTCATTCTAAACAATGTGAATGGTTCAGAACGTTGATACGATGGTCTAGATAACTATTTGCACGCGTTTGCAATGGAAATACATAGAATGTTGATACGATGGTCTAGATAACTATTTGCACGCGTTTGCAATGGAAATACACACACACACACACACACACACACACACACACACACACACACACACACATTTATTTATTTGATTGCAAACGGGCACAGACCCATTGCAAACGTCGACCTGAGTCATTGGATCGAGTTGATCAAGATACAATGGCTCAGATCTGATCTGCCGAAATCCCCCCCTCTCACTTAAGTTTTGAGGGGTTTAATGGATATTTCACCCCATTATACCCTTTCAACTATTAACTCTCTCTCACACTTGCTCTCCCTCATACCCCGTTAACTTTTTTTTAGCCAAATGTTGCATTAGAGTGTCGTTGGTAACAACAGTGTAAGTTAATTGTTTAAAAAAAAAAATTAACTTAGCCCGTTGTTGCCAATGATGGGCTAAGTTAAAATTAAATTTTTTTTAAAAAACTTACCATACCATGTCTTCTCTCTCTCACTCTCTCCCTACTCTATCTCTCTTCTTCCCCGAACCCAAACCCAATCTCGACTGCAACCACCTCCTCTATCACTCGACACCTCCTCCTCCTTCACTTGACTCTCTCACTCACTTTCTCCCTCTTCTCTCTCTCTCTCTCTCTCTCTCTCTCTCTCTCTCTCTCTCTTCCTGAAGGACATCCCAAAACCCAAAAAACCACAACCTTAACTATCTCAAACCTTCCTCCTCCGTCTATTGTTGCTGCTGCTCCCCACAATCTTACACTCCCAATCTCCTCTCCAATCGAAACCCCTCCTCCTCCCATTGTCGTTACCCCTCTTCCTCCAATCTTCGAAAGCAAAACGGGAAGTCGATATCCTAGTTCGGCGATTAAATCCGAACATATTGTCGACAACACCTACATTGGGAAAGTTTTCAATTGTGCAAGGTAATGACTAAATCCTGGGCTTCGTAGTTGTATTTATGTTGTTTTTTATATTTTGTAATCTCATGAATTGATTATTGTGATGCGTAATTATGTACATGTAGTAGTTTGTAATTAGTTTTTTGATGATTGTCGAGGGTGGAATTGTAGGCATAGTTGTTGTTGTTTGTTGAAATTGTAGATGTAGTCGTAATTTTATTGTTTGATATTAGTAAAAGCACACAAACGGTGCAAAAAATTTTAAAACATTGCGATTCGCGGCACACAAGCTAACACAAACTTCTAGGAATGAGTTTCGACTCACCGTTTGCAAGATACGGCCGTGTATCGCTTTTGGTCAAGAAAAACCTAAATAAAGCGATACATGGCCGTATCTCGCAAAACGTGAGATGAAACGCAACTCTAGAAGTTGTGTTGGCTTGTGTTATATGATTCCGAACAACTCAGAATGTTTCGGGATTTATGAATGCTATTTGTGGGGTTTTCTCATGTATCTCGACAACAAGAATTATAACTTCAAACAATTTGAGTATGGATACATGAGAAAACCCTACAAACGACATCCAAAAATTACAAAACATTGTGAGTAGGTCTGATTCACCACACACAAGCCAACACAACTTGTAGAAGTGAATTTTGACTCACGGTTTGCAAGATGCGACAATGTACCATTTTCCATTCTTCTTCATAAAGGAAAGCGATACACGAATATATCTTGCAAACCGTGAGTCAAAACGCACTTCTACAAGTTGTGGTGGATTGTGTGTGGTGCGTCCTACCTAGTTGCAATTTTTTACAATTTTTTGATGTTGTTTGTGCGGTTTTATATATTTTCATAACAACAATAACTTAAATGACTTTTTAGTACGAAAACATAGAAAACCTCACAAACGAGAACCAAAAATTTCAAAACTTTGCGAGTAGGTTTGATCACCACATACAAGCCAACGCAACTTATAGAAGTATGTACTGACTCACGGTTTGCAAGAGATAGTCGTGTATCGCTTTATTTGGATTTTCTTGACAATAAAGTGATACTTGACAATAAAGCGATACCCGGCCAGATCTTGCAAACCGTGAGTCGAACACACTTTTACAATTTGCATTGGATTGTGTGTGGTGAGTCCGATCTATGTGCAAAGTTTTGAAATTTTATGTTGCCGTTTGTGTAGTTTTCTCACGTTTTCGCTCACTTTTTACATTACCGGTGACTTAACATAAATTTTAACTCTTATCAATTATCCTTGGTATTACTGTTGACAGAGAAATGGCAAGATCGAGGCAACCAAGAAGCCCTTTTGGTAGCGCTAGTGACGAACGGTTTACAAGAGTACGATTGATTATTTTTATTAGTTTTGAATACAATAATTATAGTATTGTATAAATAAAAACAAGATTTGTATTCGTTCGTGTAGGTTGGTGGCCGTCCTTCTTCATCCGCGAAGGCCGGTCTATCATCTTCGGTTGGACTTACACCTCCACAACTAGAAGATCCAAGCGTATTCGTTTTGCAACCCATACACAAACATCAAGCTGTGTGGGATGGGTCTGTAAAGAAGTGTAACTTCCAGAAGTACGCAATTCTTCCCACAGACCTCGGACCACTCCGTACTTGGTACAAGCCAAATTTTATGGAGCTAGATTTATGAAGGGTGTGAAGCTTGATCGGTCTTTACTTACAGTACTTGTGAAGCGATGGAGGCCGGAGACACACATTTTATCTACCAATAGGAGAGATGACCGTCACTCTCCAAGATCTAGCAATGATTACCGAGCTTCCTGTAGATCGGGGGGCGTGATAGGAAACATGGATTTCGACCAAGTGGAAGTTGTACGAGATTACCTTGGTGTCAATTTAGAGGAGGAGTTGGATGCAAGGAATGAGGATGTTGAAGTCAAAATTGTATCTGATCTTATCTCAGATCATGACGATGATGCTGTGGAGCAATACCTAGAGGAAGCTAAAAATACAGAAGAAGAATTTTTTGCATGGTTGAAATCAAAGTTCGCGGGGTATTTGAATGATGACTCCACTAACCAAGACATCATGTGATACACGCGTGCATACATTGTAAGTTTGATGGGAGGTGTGCTCTACCCAAACTCCTCTGGAGCTAGCGTGCCACTAATGTATGTACGGATTTTGGGGGACTTCACTATGGCTGAATGGTATAATTGCGGGAGTGCGGCCTTAGCATCATTATATAGGTCATTGTGCACATGTGCATTGCGCAACGTGCAGATGGCTGGGCCGATAGTTTTGTTGCAGATTTGGAGTTGGGAGTGCATCCACATCGGTCATCCCCGTATTGTTGAGTCGTTAGTAGGTTGGTTGTCCATTCGCCGATTCCAGAGATGTTGCCTCCCTTAGGAATGTACTGAGCAGAGCGACACACATGGGTCAATAACCCATGCTCATCTCTGGCATACTACAGAGATGAGTAAGATGCGTTGCGCGACGAGTTCGTCAATTGGGTTCCATACACCCCCGTTAGATTGCAACGTGTTCCGCCCATAATTTTGGCCACTATGGAATCTTGGTTGACATATGCCCCATTCATCAACTTCTCTGTTGTGGAGTTCTGCTATCCAGATAGAGTAATGCGGCAATATAGATACCAGTAGAAGATTTCCAATGCTCGCTCGTATGACAAAAAATTGCACGAAGTGAAAGGAACGGGTCGCGTGCCTAACTTGGACTGGTTGGATTTCCATCTGGTACATGAGCAATTGGAACACTTCAAGATATCAAATGGTACCCAATGTCCTCGTTGATCGAATGCCTTACGATGGCTCATTTCAAAGAGTGTATATGACGTGGTATAAGAGCATTACAAGATTATATGTATCTCTGTATATCGTACTACCATCGGGAATCTAGATACTGATTCCCTCGATAGAAGAGGAACCACCATCGACGTATTCCTCTTCTCAACCGAAGGCGTCTACGTATCGAGCCATGGTGAGAGTACTTTATAGATTTAATTATTTTTTGTATGGATGTATTGTTATGTGAACATTTGATATTTATGAATTTATATGGTTCCTAGCAATATTGTTTAATTTCTATATTTCAACTCGTTGTAGATTGATCACACATGGGAAACAGTATGGATAGTTGCTCGTATGTTGAAAAGTGTTGTACCCAAGAGCGTGAAGGAGTTAAAGCGGGAGATCCTTAAACCGTACCCCCGGAGTCTCGAAGATGTCGGTGAAGGAGTCAAACTTGATGCGTACTTAAATGCAAATGTGGGAACATCTCGGTTGAAAAGCATGACGAGGGGAGGAATTCTCATGTATAAGAGCAGGAGATGTCAGAGAAATAAGAACAAGATTCAGATGAACCGGTAGAGGAACTAGTTAGACACAGATATATAGTTCGGAAGAGGAACAAGCCCGAACAATTCACACTTAGTGGACACAAACCGCCCCCGCGTCGGAAGAGGTAGTAGCTATTTATGTTGTAATTGCATGTATTTTCACAATTTTACTATTCCTTGTATAATTGGTAAGTTAAATTTTGTATCCGATTTATTATATCATCTCTGAAATGACTAATACATTTTCTTTCCTAGCTCATTTCAATTTTAACCATTTTGTTCAACGAATGTAACCCTAGGTGGTCAAGTTGAATTGACTTGTTATTCACAAAAGGTTTAATTTTGTTTCAATATGAAGAATATTTACTAGTTTGTTATATGTCAATGCTTGGAGAAATGTGATTGTTTGATTTTTTTTTTCTTGAGGTCGTTGTATTTACGTATTATTGACAATATATATGACGTTGTTTGTGTTAGCTTTTGCGGAATTTATTGTTGTTGTTATCGGTAAAGGATTTCGAATGATGTTGCTGTGTGAAGATTAGTTGGATGAGATTTTGTATGCAGCAGTATGCTGATGTGATTAGATTGAAGGATTTTGATAGAGTATTAGATAGGCAAAAAAAGATGCTCTGTTAAAATTATTGAACCTAACCCGTTATTGGTGATGATAGGTTAAGAGAACTTAACCTGTTATCGCTAATAGCGGGTTAGAATGAAGGATTACGACAGAGTATTAGATAGACAACAAAAGTTGTTATGTTAAAATTATTGAACCTAACTCGTTATAGGCGATGACGGGTTAAGAGAACCTAACCTGTTATCGCCAATAGTAGGTTAGATTGAATTATTTTAAATGTTGAAATTTCCTTCTTTCTTTTGGTTTTTTAAATTCTCCATAAATATATTTTTAAAAAAATTATGTGTTTTTGTGATTTTTTGTGGTTTTTAAAAAAATTTAAAAAGTCTCAATTTAATCTCCATAAATAATGTGGTTTCCACATAAAATTTCTTGATTATATAATATTTACAGGGAATCTGTCATCATTCTCGAAATAAAATTGATTTTGGTTTAAAAGTTAGACAGTTAGAGTGTAAGGGTTAGGGTTAGGGCTAGGGTAAGGGTTAGGGTTAGGGTTAGGGAGGGTTATGGTTAAGGCTAGGGTTATAGCTAGGGTTAGAGCTAGGGGTAGGGTTAGAGGATTAGAGTTAGGGATAAAGGGTTAGATACTAATAATATATTCTTTTTCTAGTTTTTTATCTGTAAAAATTTATTAAATTTTTTATTAATTGTTTACGTTTTTTGAATTTAAAACTGATAAAAAATGTTTTCATTTAAAAAATCTAACCCATTTAGAGAACATAACTCGTTATCGCAAATAGTGGGTTAGATTGAAGGATTTTGTCCGAGTATTAGATAGCCAACAAAAGATGCTCTGTTAAAATTATTGAACCCAACATGTTATTGACGATGACGGGTTAAGTGTAAGGAGTTAAACAGAGTAACAGATAAAGTCTCCAAAATATTTTACATATAACCTAACCCGTTATTGGTGTTAATGGCTTCCGTTCAGTTAACCCGTCATCTTCAATAATGGGTTAAATTGAATTATTTTAAGACTTGAACTTTTCTTTTTCTTTTTTGAATTTTTTTTTTGTGCTTTGTTAAAATCTCCATAAATATTTGAAAACTTTCCCCGTATTTGTTGTTTTGTGATTTTTTTTGGTTTTTTAAAAAAAAATATGGTTTTTTATCCAACATAACCCTGCAAATAATTTTTTTTTCAAAAATCTCAATTCAATCTCCATAACTATTGAGTACTCCATATAAAATTTCTTGAATATATAATATTTACATGTAATTTGTCATCATTCTCCATATAAAATTGATTCCGGTTAAAAAGTTAGAGAGTTGGAGGGTAAGGCTTAGGGTTAGGGCTAGGGTTATAGCTAGGGTTAAAGCTAAGGGTAAGGTTAGAGTTAGGGTTAGAGGGTTAGAGTTATACTTAGGGTTAGAACATAACAATATATTCTTTTTCTAGTTTTTTTATGTACAAAAAATTATTAAATTTTGTAAAAGAGTTAAATTTTTTATTACTGCTTTATGTTTATGGAAATTTAAAATTGTTAATAACAAATTATGACCCTAAAAATGTGGGAATTAAAAAAATCTAAAAAACCATAAATAAAAAATTATTTTTAATCTTACATCTCAATAGGATGTTTAATGTGACTTCTAATGTCATCACAGTGAGGAAAAGTTACAATATGATGTTTAATGTTATTTATGTTGGTTTTTAATTCCAACAAAAATTAAAAAATTCACTTTCTTCATACCCCCCCCCCCCCCCCCCCCCCCCCCGCGCCATCGCCGTTCTGTTCCCAAAAAAAACGTTTTAAAAAGAAAAGAAAAAAAGTTTATGATAGATTTGTTCAAAATTTATCTTTGAAATATTCAACCTAACCCGTTATTGACGATAACGGGATAAATGAACCTAACTTGTTATCGGCAAAGTCGGCTATACGAAATGTTTATTTGTTTGTTTGTTTGTTTTTATTTTTTTAAGATTTTTTTTTTTAAAAAAATTCTGTTGGAAGGGGAGGTGGGGTGGGTGGGGGGTGGGAGGGGTGTTTATGAATAGTGTGAAATTGTAGTTTTTTCAAAGTTTTTTTTATCTGAAAGTCACAAATAATGGGTGCTGGATTTATTGTACCCACTGTTACGAATTGTGGGGTGTTTTTCAAATGAATAATTCCAACAGTAGGTTAAACTACATTGGTCATCATTTTCATAGGTTTTAAAGTATTTATAATTTATTGGTGAAGAGATATTTTTGGAACACTTTAAGAAGATGAAATTTCCATGTGCATATGAGGAGTACTTGCCTGCTCACTTCACCCAAACTAGTCGAAATGGATCCAACCGTATGATCAGATAAAACTACATCAGTCACCATTTTTGTAGGTTTCCAACACTAGGTTGAAATCAGTTTTCATTATCATACGCTTCCAACATAAACAACCCACAAAGTTAATCAGAGTTTTAAAACAAAAAACCCAAAAAAGGGGTTTCAAGTCAACAAAATTCTTCAAAATATCTCTACAACATAACCCATCATTGGCGGCAACGAGTTAAATTCAATTAACACATTATCACCAATGATGGGTTAAGTAGAAGAAGAATATGTGGAATTTTAAATCCAACAATCTCAAATTCTGTTAAAATCTTCGTGCTTAACCCGCTATTGGCGATAACGAGTTAAGTGTGAGGAATCCGTTGTTGTCAATAACGGGTTAGATTTGTGCACAAAAAAATTACGATGTTGAAAAAGTCTTGCTCTCTTTAACAGAGTTTTACCTTAGGATTTACATGATCCCAATAGATGTGTTCATGCCATTTCTAAGATATGTCATCACATTTTTTAATTTTAAAAAAACCAACACTTACTACATAAACAACCCGATAAGATTTTTTTTTTAAATACCCAACAAAAAAAATGTAGAAAGTTCTTAAACATCTTCAAAGTAACCCGCTATTAGCGATAATGGGTTTAATGTGCTTAACTCGTTGTCAATAACGGGTTAAATGTGCTTAACTCGTTGTCGATAACGGGTTAGGTAGAAGATTAATTCGTAGATTTTAAATCCGAAATCTCAAGTTATGTTAAAATCTTTATACTTAACCCGCTATTGGCGATAACGGGTTTAATGTGCCTAACCCTTTGTCGCCAACAACGGGTTAGGTATAATATGAATTTGTAGATCTTAAATCCAAAAATCTCAAGTTTTGTTAAAATCTTTATACTTAACTCGCTATTGGCGATAACGGGTTTAATGTGCTTAACCTGTTGTTGTCAATAACGGGTTAGGTAGAAGATTAATTTGTAAACTTTAAATCCAACAATCTCAAGTTCTGTAAATACTTTGTACTTAACCCGCTTTTAGCGGTAACATGTTTAATGTGCCTAACCCATTGTTGTCAATATCGGGTTAGGTAGATGATTAATTTGTAAATTTAAATCCAACAATCTCATGTTCTGTTAAAATCTTTATACTTAACCCGCTATTAGCGATAACAGGTTTAATGTGCTTAACCCGGTGTTGTTAATAAAAGGCTATGTAGAAGATTAATTTGTAAATTTTAAATCCAACATTCTCAAGTTCTCTTAAAATCTTTATACTTAACCTTTTATTAGGATAACGGGTTTAATCTGCTTAACCCGTTGTTGCCAATAACGGGTTAAGTTATGTTGACAAAAATAAAAAAATCAAAAACCAAAAAAACAACAATAACAACAATAACAATAAAAACAATAACACACAACAGCTGTTCGTTGCACTCATTCATCTTACCATTCTCATCCATCCCTCATATTTCATCTCATTCATCTTCAACAATAACAACAATAACATACACAAAATAGTAATTACATACAAAAAATTGTACTTATAACTTTCTCACGCCCCGCTTCCCAAATACGGAATACGAGTACGTAACGTAGACCCAGCGAATGATGTAAACACCATCCATAAGCTGTACCAGACTAACTCAATAATATGCAACAACAAACACAAACACACAGGAAGATATAATCACATGCATCAAGATAACTTCAATAATAAATGAAATAATCCAACAATGATAATATCCAATAAAAAAATCCAACATCTGGGAAAAACAAACTCCAGGAACATAAGCCCAAAACAAGATACAAAGTCATAATAATGCTCAAAACAATAAACTAGCAAGAAAGTAAATCTAAGCAGCGCAATTCAGCTCCATCTTTAGAATCGTTGCTTACCAATTTCTTCTGGTATAGCTCCTTCAGTACCTGTAAATACTTGATCTAAAAGAAAGAAAAGAGTGTCCTTAGAGCAAGTCATGGACAACAAGTAGAGGAAAACAAAAAGTAAAGGAAACATGATATATCAAAAGGAAAGGACATGATCAACGTCAAATAGCAAAGCAAAGAGCAAGCAATAATATCAAAGGTATATGTTTAATCAGTCATATACAGGATCAAGCACGAGATGATAAATGCAGGTTATTAATCTATCTAGTACACATACTACTGCATCCCATACTACAGGTTCGACGCAAACACACAGTGAACGTTTTAGACTGATGATGTTTTCACAGTTTGTGTACTCAACCCAGTAATCGTTGTTTAATGTTCAGTGTCAGTGTTTATCAGACAGTGTTCTATGGCCATCAGTACAGGTCAGTACATAGGGTCCGACCAAGTACAGTTTCCAATTGTTCACTATCAAGTCATCCCATAATACCCCGACTTGTTATCATTTTATTTCAACCTATGTGAGCATGAAATAATGTGTCAATGTTGTATGATACTATGTGTGACTAATTCTATTCGTTACAGACAAATCACAAAGCAAACAAGTTAATTATACGCACATCACAAAATCAGGAAAGCATGACCTTGCTGTACTAAAACATGGATTACTGCTACTACAGAAAAGAAAATCTAGATCCGTCAGAAGGTCTATAAATTAGACTTCCACACGGTTCCAAAAAAAATATATAAGGCATATATTAGATACAGAAGCTACGGTGACAACTCTATTCTATTCAGATTTTATGTTCAGGCAGCATCATGTAATCTATGTTCACCTATTTGTTTCGGGTCAAAAAACTCATCAAATAAATCTATAAAAATTCTGGGTCATTCCTGCATATGTCTAGGTTCAGCCTAATTTATTTCAGATTTTTATTTTACTGTTAGCATGGTTGAATAAATTATAGAACAGCAAGATACGCATGTAATTGTGAATCTGAAAATTCTGACATAGCTGTACTAAAATGATGATATCTAACAGATTACACATCGGAATTCAAATCCGCAAAAAGGGTAGTAAACTAGACATCAGAGGTTAAATTTCATGTTCAGAAAGTTATTTCAAAATATGACAGCAACATAGTCGAAAATCTGATTCAAAAAGAAACAACTTGCAGTCCAGAATTTGTTTTGACATGAATAGGCAACAATTAAATCATACAATCATATTTTTCATGCAAATTAATAATCAAAGTTTCAATATATGTTTAACATGCATGATTTCAGATTCTTAGATGCAATATCACAGGCATGGTAATCAATCAAATTCAGTCTAATAGGTTCAGTTCATCAAACAAGTCTACATATGGATTTAGTTAATTTTCTTATAACTGTGCATATGCAAGAAACAATAGGGACTAGGTTTTAGACCAAAGAGAACATCACGATGTTAAGAATATCTCAGGTTAGCTCGTGTAAACCCTCAATAGACTTAACGAAATTATCAAACAACAGCATAATAAGGAAAAGGACGGGATCTACTTGCAGCGATCAAGAAAATCTTGAACAAAATAAAATACTAGTTCAAGAAGAGACTTTCCTATTAATTAGTAGATTCGAACAAATAGAATAACGGGATAAGGATCCCGGGCGACGAACCAAAGCACGGCGAGCTACGCACAAAATACCAAACAGCAAAAGCAACTCCACACCGTATCCAACAAAACACCAAACGGCGAGCCGGATCTGCTATGCCAAAATAGTAAACACGAAAACAAACCACTCAGGCTTCTTCTTCCCTACTTCGACAGAGAGAGAGAAGGAGAGAGCGGAAGAACTACGGCGACTGTTGCACGACGCTGCGGTCGTGAAGCGACGGCAGACGACGACCACGGCAAGGCGACAATGCGGACGACGGCTTCGACAACTCTATTCTCGACGAAAACAGAGGAGTGAATAGCAGGGGCATTCGGGCTTGGACGATGACGACGACGATGGGTGTGGGGTTCTCCAGTGGTTGCGAGGGTGAGCGGAGAGCGAAGACGAAGGCGATGAACGAGGAACGGTGGCAGCGAAGACAGCGGTAATGGGTTCGGTGAAGTTGGGTTAGAGCGAGACGATGGCGAGGACGGGGATGATCGGAGGCGATGAGATGGTGGTGACGAAGGGACGGTGAAGAGGATGATGGTGGAGGAGGAAGGTGGTCGGAATGGCAATCGGGAGTTGGGTGGGTTTCGGTTGGGTGAAAACAAAACAGAGAGAGAGATGAGGGTCAGAGAGAGAGAAAGTGGCGGAGAGAGATGGGTATAATATTAGGGTTTAATTAATAGGGTATTTATAGGAGATTAAGAAATTGGGGTTTTGGGTTGTGGTTTAATGGGTTTCGGGTACCGGTTTGGCTCCAAAAAATGACGAACAAGTATAAAACAATGAGATGAACATAAAGCGGAACAAATCAAACTCAAAATAGGAAAAGCAAAATTTTGTGATGAACCAAAAATAGCAAAATCTCAACCAAAGAGCACAAAACAATCAAGAGAAAAATAAAGAACCCAAATAAACAAAAATATAATATAATAAAAGAATTCAGATACAATAATCAAGGAAAGAAATAAAAATACAATAAAATTCAAAATAGGGGTTACAAACTTCAATTACATTCCTCAACTTAGCACCATTTTAAAAGTGCAATTACATGAGCATATATACACATTCAGAAATATAAATCTTTTTGAAGAGAAACGCCTTCCTTCACTATGATCATGTTCCAATCAATACCTACAACATACAACTATGAAAATATTAAACCTGCATCATCAAATGAAAAAAAATAATACAGGTCTCCGACTTGAATTTTACATACATAATAAGAAATTTACCTTACAAGGAATCATCACCTTCTTCCAAAGCACTCTCTTCACCGCTTGGATCTTCTTCACATGCATTGGGCCCGCTAAATAAATGACAGAAATAACTTAGTAAAAAAAAACAATGCAAGATTGAATGAGTCAAAATTTTAAACTAAAAATAGATATATTAATGAGAAAATTTGTTTGCACGATTTCTTGAATCATGTCTGATTACTTGCACGCCGCATTTTCTACACTGTCAAGGTTTTGTCTGAAGTTGCTCTCTTATCGTCTTCAATCTCTTCCATCTAGGCCTTCCCTTAGCAATGCACTGTTGATGATCTTCCACCGGTACATGTGCATGTTCACTGCCTTCAGCATATTGTCCACCACACTCGGGTTGTGCAACACCTTTGTGATGTCCGCTACTTTTAGGGTGCAGACAAGAAATGCCTACAATACCCTTAAGCATGTGGTCGAGCATGTATTTGTAACTCTCTTAGGCAACCAAGATCGACTAACTATATTTGAGTGATGGCTCAATTCATAATAGTGAGAAGCAAAATTGTCACTAGTACCATTGTGAACGGATGTTGAGCTTCTTCTCATGCGATCCCGTGTCCATCTTCATGTAATATATTGCTCCGGTAGTGTAGTGTGATGGATGAACTGAAAAACCACCAAAATATGTTTGCATGGAATGCCTATGAATTCAAACAAGCAACAAGGACAATTAGCCAATTGACGGATTTTATAGAATTGAACCACCTTCACCGGCTCTGAATTTCCACAATGAATTACAAAGAAACCTGCACTATCCGGTGTTTTGATATCTCTAATGAAAGTCACATTAAAAGATAAGCTCTTTTGCACTTCATCTTGGAATTTGTAAAAGATCTTCAATGTGTAGATTCGCACCATTTGTTCCTCCATAGCCCATTCGGTCTTCAATTTTGGTATCTTCTCACGATTACGATGATTTTCTTTAAGTTCATCGTGTCTTTGCCTTGCTAAGACTCGGTCGAAGATGACGGTAAACTCATGTAAAGAGTATTTCTTTTGGGTATGTTGCTTCAAAGAAGAATGCAGAGACTCGCTCCGTTGGCTACCCAACATGCCGACCCAAAATGACTCTCTTGCATAGACGGGGGCTCATTTCTTACGAATCTAAAATTTATCCTTTAACCATTTGTTATTCTAATATTTATTTTTCAAAAGCAACAATTTTCACTTCTCTTCAAAATCATTTTTATATTCTTCATTATAAATGATACTCTTCAATATTGCCCTAAACTCATCGATATCATTTGACGTACACGCCTCCTGCGGTAACTTATCCGAAATATGTCAAATGCAATAATTATGCACAGTCTCAGAGAAAACTTTCTTCAGTGCAACACCGATCCCACGATCCTCGTTTGTCACGATGCCGATCAGAATACGTCTCATTGCTCCTAACCACTTTTCAAAGAACCACTCAAAGGAAGAAGCCTTCTCATTTGGAATGAACCCCAACCTAAGAAAATTGATTTTCAATGATGGTTGATTCCAACAAATGGAACAAATAACATTCCATATCGGTTCATGTTGTATGTGGCATCAAAGTAAAGTACATCCCCAAATCCGTTACCATAATTCATCCTAGCGGTACCAACCAGTAACATCCTAGAAATTTTTAATATGTTTTTGGAATTATAAATGATTTGGGATGAATTTTTGTGATTTATTAAGCATTTTTCTGAATTTATCTTTTGCATGTGCAGAACACGTGCAAATATTTTCCTTGGAAAACAAAAAGTTAGCAAATTTATTTGGAAAATCTAATCTTTTTTAGTAGATAATAATTCTAAATTTTCTGAATTTTTATGAATAATTTATGGCATGTTTGCAAATATATCAAAGTGAAGGACTTTTGTGTAAAATTTCCACTTTGAGGCAAATTTTTGAAAGTTCTATTTCTGAGCTGCACTTGGGGACCGGCCAGATCAGGGGAGTCAAGGAATTAGATTTTTACTCTAATTTATTTGATTTGATTTAATTAATTGATTTGGAAAGATCCGTATATGTAAAGATTTATTTCTCAAGGGATATTTTTGTAAAATCTTCGTAAAACCCTAAAAACTAGATCCCGACCTATATTAACTGTAGCAGCAGCCGCCCTCCTATGTTCACAACAAAATGCTATTATTTTTATTGTTATTCCTGGAGTTTGGAGCTTGGATATTTGGATTTTCGCAAGGAGGAGGAGAAGCTTTCTTTCTATTATTATTATTCTTCAATTGATCTCCTTTGAGGTGGGTGGTACTTCTCATCTCTTGATTTGTTATATGATTGTAGAATATGATGATGATTGATCAAGTATGATATATATTAAGATCTTGCATAATTATAAAACTTGATGTAGATCTATTAGAGGATAAATCTCAATGAATAAGTAGTCAAATAACTTCTTCATGAATAAAAGCCTAATTAGTGAGTGATTCTTTGACTCTCTTGATATGTTTTTTGATCATGGTTGAGTAGATGTCATGCTAGAAAATTTTATGTGGATCTTTGATTGTTTTAAAACATGTATTAATGATTCTACCATGAATTTATTGTTGTGATGAAGGTTAAATAGAGTTAATTGATTCCATGAGATAAAAACCAAATTTTTAATATGCGATTATCATGTTTAGTTTATTCTTGAGGATGGATTTGATTGATGTATGAACTGAGACAGGTTGGGCAAGATGCACATGCTATATCATAGATTTCATCATAAGCATCCATATATATATATATATATATATATATATATATATATATATATATCACTATGACAGGATTTCGATTTAATTGACTGGCTGTCGTAGACTGCAGTTGGTCGACCACAACTTCTTGTACTGCTGCAGTCGGTCGACTGCCGAGACTGGACTTGCCACTCTCTATTTTACTGCATTTTCTTTCTTTAAATGAATGTTTCTCCAAATTTGCAAACGATGGTTCTCAGTTTTCCAAAGTGACTAGATTTCAATATTGAAACTTATATATACCCATATCTCTATATGTGAAATAATTATAACTGCATTGCTAATATCCAAAGTGTTCATACAAAAAGTTTTCTTTATAATCTCGTCCTTCAATATTATGATTCTGGAGTTTCAATCTATATGTACACGCATGGATTTCTCAGTGTTTTTGTTGAACAATGCAGTGCATATATATATATATATATATATATATATATATATATATATATATATATTTGCTTGAAGTTGTATCATTACTTACAGTCGTGCACTAGTTCATTTGATTGCTGCAGACTGCATGTCAGTCGACCCCGCGGTCGACTGCAGCCGGTCGATCGCAGTATTACACTAGTGATCTATCGATCGACTGCAACGACTAGCTGTGTGCCACTTGACAACAGTCGGTCGACCGCCACTCTTTGTACTACTGCAGTTGGTCGACTGTCATGGCTGAATTGTTCACTATTCGTTTTACTTCACTTTTTCTTGACGAATGTTTCTTCGAATTCGAAAACGATGATTTTCAGTTTTCCAAAGTAATTAGTTTTTGACTCTACTACTTTGAGAGAGTGTGTACTTTCTATTTTTAATAGAATTTAACTCAGATTTTCGTGGTTTTAGAAAGTAAACATTCTCGAATTCCAAGTGTATCACATTTCAAATTTTTCTACTATTTCAAAGATGAAAAATCTCAGTTTAATTGATGATTGGTTTCAGTTTCTTAACTAATCATGTGAATATGGTTTGTTCATGGAGGTATTTTGGTTGATTATTGGTTTGAGGAAAATCCTCATTTTGAGTTAGTCGATTTTGAATTTATATGATTAAAAGAAATGGTTGAGATGGTTTTGTTTTTTTTAGTTATGAGACTCTAGAGGTTGGTAGGACCCTAGCATGCCGGCAGATAAGATTTTGTTGGAAAATTGGGCCAGCAGGGCTTTTGTAAAGTTAAGTCCTGTAGGGTACACCAACTCTAGGGAGACTATGATTCTAATTGAACTTAATAAACATAAGGACATGCACTTGTTGGAGTTGTGATGAAATAAAAGCAAACATGGGTAGGGGGGCTCATATGATTCGCGGTGGGAGATGGTTTCAAGAATGATTACGGTGTAAACACTTGCGGTGTGGGTTTCAATTTCCAGAATGATCGAGGTGTTAGGGAGTGTACCCAAAATCACTTGTAGTGGGAAGTTGATTCCCAAGAATGATCGGGGTGTGATCACTTGTGATGTGGGATGCATCTTTTGAATTATCGGGATCGAGGCGACGCTCATGGGATATTCAAGTCATGAGGTACCATCTGGCTTGCGGTGTGGGTTTCGATTTCCAGAATGATCGGGGTATGAGGGAGTGTACCCAAAATTACTTGCGGTGGGAAGTTGATTCCCAAGAATGATTGGGGCATTGCACTAGATACTCACATAATAATCTAAATCTTAAAGTGATTACCATAGTAGGTTAGTTGAATAACGAGAGATTGAACCCTATAAAGTGGAGAACGATAAGGACTTGCGCCGGACCTATGTAATATGAGATGCATAGAATCCGTCAAGCATGCATTAGAAATCATCATAAGCATTTGTGTTTCTTGACTTGTTTTATGCATGCTTGTTTTCTGTCTTCATCACATACATTTGACACTTAGCCTAGCTTCACCTATTGTTTTATGCTTCATTTATCGTTATTTCATTTTCCATTTATTGTTACTGTGTTATCAATTTTCCATTTATTATCACCTGTTGTTTTACGCTTCACCTGTTGTTGTATTGTCTATGCATAAATTATTATTGTTTTATTGATATGCATCATGTTTGTGATTGTGATATTTAGAAGTATCACTATTACGTACTATCGTTGACGTCAGTTGCTTTAACTTACGTGCCCACTTTCAATAGACTCTTGCAGGGTTTTCAGCTATGGATAGCATCGATGTAAATAAAGCTTAGAGTATGAATGCAAGTTGAAGATTTCATGTGTTGTAAAGATTTGTAATTAATGTATTTAATTCCGCTGTGTTTTTGTAAAAAGAAATGATGTAATAAAAAGTTTCAATTTCCCTGTATTTGATATTGTGTTTATGATTACAATTGACGTTGTTTCTGAAAAATTGTGTCACTTATTTCTAATTTTATTTATTGGAAATTGGGAGCGCTACAGAGTTGGTACAAGAGCATGCTTCAATTAGTAATGATTAAACATGGTATAGGAAATGAACCTAGGTGGACATTAGAGCATGAGTATCAAACATGAAGCTAAACTAAATGAAATGGATTAAGAATGAACAGATTTCTGCAGTAGGCAGTTGGGGTGAATGTGATTTATGTAGTAGTGCTCTAACAGTTTTTCGTGTATTACAGTACTCAGTGAAATGGCAGGACCCAGGACTAAGAATAGTGGGAATGATGATGGGCTGAAGGTTCCCACGGGGGCAGGCTTGACTTAGAGACGGAGATTGCCAAAGTATATCAGACTCTGAATTGCATTTATGGCAGCTAGTGCGACTCAAAATCAAGGAGCACGGTCTGTACCTATTAATGCAAATCCTATCAAGAAAGTAGAATCTTTCAAGCGGATGAAGCCGCCAGTTTTCGAAGGACAAGCTGATCCCAATGAGGCCAATGATTGGATAAGGCAGATGGAAGTGGTCTTCGAGATTCTGGAAACCCCTGCAGCCAATAAAGTGAAATTGAATACAATGCAACTGGAAAAGGATGCTGGCGTCTGGTGGTAGTCAGTGAAGAGGACTTTTGGTGAAGAGCAGGGGACTTGGGAGGCTTTTCTTGGTGAGTTTAGGGATCACTACTTCCCCTTGGACATCCAGGAGAAGAAAGCAACGGAGTTTCTGAACCTGCAGTAGGGCAATATGTCGGTGTTTGAATACGAGACTAAGTTCACGCAGTTGTCGAGTATGCATCGGAGCTAGTAGTTAATGAAGCAAAGAAGACAAGGAAATTCGAGTAGGGCTTGAGGCCGAATTTGAGGTCCCAAATGATACCATTAGGGATCAGGAGGTTCGATAAACTTGTCAGGGCATCCATGACCGAGTAGGACATTGATCAGTTCCAGAAGAAGCAAGAAACCTGAAACAAAAATAAAAGACCAGCAGCAAATCAGAGTGGGAAGAAGTTTCCGGAGAAGAAGGGCAGATTCAATGGACCCGATCAGAAGGCAACAACAGTTCAAAGCGTGATTTCTGATAACTGTGGAGAAGCGGGTCACTTCAGGACAGCCTGCACCAAACCAGCAAGGGGTCGGACTTGTTATCAGTGTGGGCGAGAGGGTCATACCAAGCCGTTCTGCCCACAGCTTAAGAAGGATGGTGCAAATGAGAGCAAATTCCAAAGGCAGTGGCAAGAGTTCTCACTGACTGAGGAGGATGATGGTAACTCAGAAGATGTGATCCAGGGTATGCAAGAATTTTAATTTATTTATTAAATATATTAAATAAGACTTTGTTTACAAATAAAATGGAGTTTTGAGTATCATTCTTCATGTTACAGGATGTGTTTTGATTAATGGAATAAGGTAATGGTTTTATTTGACACTAATTCTTCTCATACGTTTGTGTCGTCGAATTTTGCTAAAGTGTTAGGTGTGGAACCTAAGATTTTTCCAGGCAGGGTCTTGTCAGTGGCAACACCATCAGGAGAGGAGTTAATTGCTGATCGGTATTGCGAGGATTGTGATATCGAGATCGGTGGGAGGCTTTTCGAAATCGATCTCATCGAACTGCAGGTCTTGGGAGTGGATGTGATTGTGGGCATTGATTGGATGGTAATTTATGATGCTACAATTGAATGCAAGAATAAAAAAGTTATAGTGAAGGCACCGAGAGGACCTGCAGTGACTTGTCAAAGGAAGAAAGGAAACTCGAAGGTGATTGCAGCTATATCGAAGTTGATGATTCCAAATGAGGCTAAGGATATCCCAGTTTTCAGAGGTTTTCCTACTGTGTTCTAGGAAGATCTACCAGGGTTACCGCCGCAGCGAGATGTTGAGTTCAACATCATCCAAGAAGTATGAGCACTTAGTCGAGGTGTTGGAGGAAAAGCATGCTGAGCACTTAGCAGAGGTGTTGAAGAAGCTGTAGGAACATGATTTGTATGCCAAGCTATCGAAGTGTGAATTTTGGAAGTCAGAGGTAGCATTCTTTGATCATATCCTTTCTAAGGAGGGAGTGGCCACTAATCCTCAGAAAATTAAAGAATAAAGAGTTGGCCTAGATCGACGACTGTGAAGGAGGTCAGGAGCTTCTTAGGATTGGCAGGGTATTATAGGAGGTTCATTCAAGGCTATGCACAGATTGCGGTTCCATTGACAGGGTTGAACCGGAAGAATGTGAATTTCACTTGGACTGATCAATGTGAAGGTGAGTTTTCTGGAATTGAAGGAAAGGTTGGCGACATCACCTATTCTAGCTTTGCCGCAAGCTGGGAAGACTAATATTTACAGTGATGTGTCGCACAGAGGCTTGGGTCGCATCTTAATGCAAGAGGGAGTGATGGTCCACCTTGACCATGAACAAGTGCCCCCTATAGAGCAGAACCTCCAAATGGTGCCTAGGACCTGGACTTAGGGCAATCACGGGCCATAGGATCATTGCCTCCACACAGAAGGCACAGGCGATTAGCTATCCTGCAATCTTGGCGCAAATGACCAAACTTCCGGCAGTATGAACGAACCAACTGTGGCCTCTGATCAGCAACTGGGTATGGCAGTGCCCTAACAGGAGGGGGTGGAATTGGCTTCCTAATAGGCCCTGGCCTAGCAGTAACAAGGTGCGGGGCAGATCGCTGAATAGCACGCTTCCTCGTACTAGTCTGCTCCTGAATTCTTGTAGCATTCAAGATATCAGCATAAGAATGAAGTTGTAAGGCAGCAAGACGATCCTGAATCTCAATACCCAAGTCCAACAGGAAACAACGGCCTCTATCTTAGTCATTCGCCACCATGGAAGTGGCAAAACAACTTAGTCGGGTGAATTTCGCAGCGTACTCGTCCACGGTCCGACTCTCCTGAGTTAAAGAAACAAACTGTCGTTCCATCTCGTTCTTGGTGGCATTAGGGAAGAACTTGGGAGGAATCTTTCAGTGAAGGTCGCCCAGGGAATGGGTCACCCCAATCGTTCAGCCTTAGCTTGCCACCAAATGTGGGCAAGATCAACAAGTTGATGCTCACAATATCCACACGATCAACATCTGCTATACATGTTGCAGTCAACAGCTGAGTAGTCCTTATAAGCCATTGCTCGGCTTCAAGTGGAACTTCAGTGCCTGAGAACTTTTCTAGATGGAGCCTCATGAAATCAGCCAGATTACCAGGTCTCGATGGCGGCAACACGGGGACAGTCACAACGGGTTCCCTATTCGCAGCTTCGTAAGCCATTCTCAACTGTTCATTATGTCCCCATTGCATCCACAATATCAGTTCATTGTGCTCACACTGCAATTGCATCATTTGTGCAATAGTGGGCTCATCAGACTGATTATCCCCAGCACAGAAAGATGAAGCACCTCTCCTAAGCATGGTTTGCAATAAAAATCAATTGGTTAGCGTCCAGATCATAAGTTGGTTAACGATTGTTCATGTGATTACTGTATTGAGCATAGTGTTGAGTCAAGCCAATATAACCCAAATCTGATTAATATATCAATCAAAGCCAAACTTCCTTTCGTTAGTCATATTTGACTGATATATTATCCAATCCAAGGCTCTGATACTACTAAAACCCTTGTCACGTCCCGCTTCCCAAAAATACGGAATACGAGCACATAACATTAGCCCAGCGAATGACTAACGTCACCCATAAGCTGTTTAATCGATCAACTCAACAATATAATCAATACAGAACAATTGCACAAGCAATAATAAAAATCTCATGAACAATAATACTTGGAGTAAAGCAATATAAAATATACAAATACAATAAACCAATGTCTGGAAACAATAATAAAATCCGGGATATAAGTCCAATACAATAATAATCTAGTCACAATAGATACTAAGTCTCAATACATTAAGTCCAATAAAATAATAAGCAATTAAAAAGCATTAAATCTTCAGAATCTTTGTTCTCCAATTCCAGCAGGCAATTCTCCTTTATTACCTGTGTACACTTCGTCTAAAAAGAGGAGAAAAACTGTCCTTAGAGCAAGTCATGGACAACAAGTAGAGAAAGCAAGGTACAACGGAATAACAGTATAACAATGAATCAATGTATCAATAGGAGTCAATAACATGGGACAATAATCAATAAACAGTATCATGATAATCGATGCAATGGTATAGACAATGATTCAATATTCAATAACAATATCCAATGGTATCAATATCACTTAAACAATATTTGGTATCAATAGGAACAATGATGTACAATCTGCAATGTCGATGTTGTGTCAATCCTTATGTCTATTAATTATTTTAATCCTAACTAATGCACGTACTACTGCATCCCATACTACAGGTTCGATGCATACAATCAATTTTGTTTAGATTGAATGGTGAATTCTATAAATCATGTGTCGGTACGATAATCACTGATACGATACAATATTATTGCATGGTATATTACGATGATTCACTGATTCACTGATACGATACATTGATACAATTCATTGATACGAGCTCCACAATCAATCGATAAACACTGGCCGACACAGTCACTATATTATTCACTACTCAATTCATTTCCTTAAACCCCGGCTTATTAATTATTTTATTAATGCAACGATACAATATGCAATTCGAGACATGGGGTGAACAATAATAACAATAAAGGAATAATAATGTGGTAACATGAAATAGGACAATTGGAATGATGACATTAGGACATTAGGATCATGCAATACAACATACACACCTGGATTCATGCAATACAATGATATAGGATTAAGTAAACTATTAAAAACTAGAATATTAACTTTTGGATAGCAAGAGTAGTGTGTACAAAAAATGTAGTTTTCAGCTGTTTCAGAAATTGAAAACTGAATTCGTTAGAAATTATAGAAACTAGACTTCCACATGGTTTCAACGCATATTTAAAGTTCAAAATTCGACAATAGTAGCTACGTCAATCACATTGTTCTTTACAGATTTCATGTTAAGGCAGTATTTCGACATCATGTTATTTTATTTTTAGAATTAGTAAAAACTCAATATTTAATTCATCAAAAATATTTTCTAAACCCCTAAACATGTTAAGAAGTAATCTGGAAATTATCAGAGCAAAATTTATACATTTGATCAGCCTATTTACTTTACAAACATGCAAGATACAAGAATCAGAAAATCTGAAAGTAAAAATACAACTGCAGTAAAACGGGCATAACTTTTGCTACATAACTCGGAATTCAGAAATTCAAGATGTTCTGGAAAGTAAAAAGATAAGGATACAATTCTTATTCAAAAAAAATCATTTTAAAATCATTTACTAGTTCAAAAATAGCAGTTAACAGATAGGTCAGCAAGCAATATACAGGTTTTGAGTAGTTTTCATGAAATAAATTGATATGGCTAAAAATGGGGTTAAATCGGAACCGTCCAGATTGGGCACGAATCTTGAAGCTCGGGGGTAAAAAGTTAATTTCACATACAAGCGGATCCAAAGCGGGTACTGAATCTCCTTCTCGCAGATCCAATAACCCACGAATGGATCCACACCTATTGGGTACGGGTTCCGACCCGAGACGAACCCAAACCAACAAGAGACAAATCAGGATCCATGATTTGGCCAAGTCAATGGCCCTGATTTGCTCTCACCGGGAATCAAGGAAAGATTTCCTAAAACAGACTGAGGATTTTGCTCCCGGCTGTTACACAGGAGATCAGATCCTTAAACGGCTCCCCTGGCGACTATAAATATCACCCCTCTACCACCATGACCAGGTTAATGACTTTTTCACCACTTTAAGCTCTTTCTTAATCTCTTCTGATTACTGACAAGAGCGTCGGAGGGTGCATCACCGGAATCAACTCCGGTGTTTCGCACTTCCTTGCAGGTCGCGGCAGGAGCAAGAAGGCTGAGCCAACTGTTCAGGTTTTTATCGGACTCACAAATTCTATCTGTTTACCCCCACACCGAAATCAGCGGTAACAGATTGGCGTCGTCTGTGGGAAAAAACCACACGAACAGCCTCAGCTTCTTCTCCGTCATCCTCTGCAGCCATGCCTCCGAAGAAGGTCAGATCTAGAGGGTCGAACCGTGTGGCCAATCCCGCCGACCCCTACGAAGGAAGCCCCTGTCAATCCCATTCCACAGTCCGATCTTCCTCCACCGGCCCAGCAGGTCCCACCTCCTCATCCCAAGCAGCAACCCAACAATGGCCCTTCCGGTCATAACGGCCGGAAGCAGAAGCAGCCCCTCCATCAGGACCATGTCTCGGTTCATAACGGATCCTCGGATTCGATGGCTTTTCATCATCCCGACCTCCGCAACACGCTCCTGAACCGCCAGAAGGATGACGACCTCCGCACCCACCTTGACGAGAGGCGGGCCCGAGAGGGAGCCTCCCGCCAGCGTCAGGGTGAGCGGTCCCCTCGTCGCCGAGACGGTAGGAGGTCTCCAGACCGCAGAGGCCGAGCTGCCTCTCCCGAGCGCCGAAGGAGGAGGCCACAGTCCCCCGCGGATCGGCATCATCGCAGGAACAATGACGCACCCATCACCCGTGCCGAGTTCCTACAATTCCAAGACACCGTTCTGCAGGCTCTCAACCTTCGGCAGAACGTCCAAAATGCCCAGAGGGCTCCAACGCCCCCGAGGGACCCCAGTCCTCGTCGTCGAATCCGGAGTCCTTCCCCGGCTCCCGGCTGCCAGCAGCAGCAATACAGTCCTCGCCGATCCCAGGACTACTGGCGCCGCAGTCCGCGCTCCCCTTCCTATGAAGAGGAGTCCGGGGGGTCATACGATTACCAGCGGTGGGACGACGCCCTCATCCGCCGTCTCCATGAGGTGGAAAGGCGTATCGGCCGCATGGACAGAGAGGAGGGGTCCCGAGCAGGAACCGTCCGTCCCAGCCAACCCCCTTTCTCGCAGTCGATCATGGAGGCCCACATACCGAGGGGTTTCAAACCTCCGCAGTTTGAAACGTACTCAGGGGAATCCGACCCAGTCGATCACGTCGAAAGCTTCAAGACCCTGATGCTGATCCATCAAGCTTCTGACGCCGTGCTCTGCAGGACCTTCCCTGCCACCCTCCGGGGGTCGGCTCGGGAATGGTATTCCAGACTTGCCCCCTCCTCCATCTTCTCGTTCGAGCAGTTTGAGACACTGTTCATAACTCACTTCGTGAGTAGCAGGCGAGCTGAGAAGACAAACCTCTCCCTATTGAACCTGCGGCAGGAAAGGGAAGAGAAGCTGCGGGACTATGTGAAGAGATTCACCACAGAGGTGAGGTCTATCGCCTCCTTAGACCAGTCAGTGGCGACCGTGGCATTCCAGTCGAACGTCCTCAACGCCAAACTCCGATCGTCCCTAGCCAAGAAGCCCCCGTATGACTTCGCCGACCTCCTCCTGAGGTGCGAGAAGTATATCCGAGCAGAGGAGGCCGAAGCCCTTCCAAGCTTCGGGGGGTCCTCCTCAGGGTCGAAAAGGAAGGCGACGGGGGAAGAGGGGTCCAAGAAAGCTCAGAAGGACAATGGCGGTCAGCGTCGCCCTCCCCCCAGGTTCGAGAAGTTCACTCCCCTCACCACTAACGTCTCTACCATCCTAATGGAAGTGGAGAAGGAGGGGGTCATCCCTCCAGCTCCGAGGATGCACACCCCGGCAAAAAGGAGGAACAAAGACAAATGGTGTCGTTACCATCGGGACCATGGCCACGACACGAACGACTGCCGGGCTTTGAGAGATGAGATCGAAGCCCTCATCCGGAGGGGACAGTTGGCCAAATTCGTGAAGGCTAACGATCGGGCGGATCGCAATTCCCCTCTGCCTCGGGGGGCTAACAAGCGCTCCGAGCGGCGCGAGGAGACACTCGAGTTCGAGGAGGAGCGGATTCTGCACCTGATCCACGGAGGCCCCATGGGGGGCTCCTCTAACTCCTCCCGAAAGGCCTTCGTCCGAGAGGTCAACTCGGTTCACAGTGCCCCTCCCCCCAAAGGTCTCGGCGTCCCCGTGTCTTTTTCCGATGCCGACTTCGAAGGGGTCCGAACCCCACATTACGACGCCCTCGTCATCGACCTCCGCATGGCCAACTTCAAGGTGCAGAGGATTTTAGTAGACAATGGGAGTTCGGTCAATATCCTCTTCCTCTCGGCCTTCCGAGGCCTGCAGCTTTCCCGAGACCGTCTCAAGCCGGCCGGTTACACACTCCACGGGTTCACGGGGGTCCCGGTAACCGTCGAGGGGGTGATAACCCCAGACGTTACCGCGGGAAGTACCCCTACTACCCGGACCGAGCCGATGGACTTCATGGTCGTCGACATCCCGGCAGCGTATAATGTCATTCTAGGCCGACCCGGCCTAGCCGCCTTGGAAGCTGTCCCCTCGGCGTACCATTTGAAAATGAAGTTCCCCACTCGATCAGGAGTAGGGGAAGTCAGGGGAAGCCAAGAAACAGCCCGGAAGTGCTACATGACTTCCACCGGGGGACCAGTGCTCTCGCTCGAGACACTAGAAATCCCCGAGCCGAAAGCTCGGCCAACGTCCGAGCCGGCGGACGAGTTAGAAGAAGTGCTCTTCTCGGACGAGGATCCGAGCTGGAAGTTCCTCATCAGCAAGTCCTTGCCGACCGCACTGTGCTCGGACCTGACTAAATGCATCCAGGATAACCGTGACTTGTTTGCATGGTCGGCCGCGGACATGCCCGGCATTTTCGAGGAGCTGCTCGTCCATCGCCTAAGTGTCGAACCGGGGTGCAAACCGGTTCAGTAGAAGAGGCGAAAGTTCGCTCCCGAGCGACAGCAGGCCATCAAGGAGGAGGTGGATAAACTGCTGAAAGCCATGTTCATACAGGAGGTAAATTACCCCGAGTGGCTGTCGATTGTTGTAATGGTCAAGAAGTCTAATGGCTCGTGGAGGATATGCATTGACTTCACCGACCTGAACAAGGCGTGTCCAAAGGATTCATTCCCTCTCCCGAACATCGACACCCTTATTGACGCCACCTCGGGCCATGAGCTCCTCAGCTTCATGGACGCCTTCTCGGGGTACAATCAAATCCGAATGTTCCCTCCGGACATTCAGAAGACCTCCTTCGTCACCGACCAAGGCCTCTACTGCTACCGGGTCATGCCGTTCGGTTTGAAGAACGCGGGCGCCACCTACCAGTGCCTCGTCAACAAGGTCTTCCAGAGCCAGATCGGCCGAAACATGGAGGTGTACGTTGACGACATGCTCGTCAAGAGCATCCGGGGCACAGAACATGTAGCCGACCTCCAGGAGGCCTTCGGCGTGTTGAGAAGGCACAACATGCGGCTGAACCCGAACAAGTGCGCGTTCGGTGTCTCTTCGGGAAAGTTCCTCGGCTTCATGGTAAGCCAACAAGGAATCGAAGCTAATCCCGAGAAGATTAAGGCCATACTAGACATGGCCCCGCCTCGGAACATCAAGGAGGTGCAGAAGCTCACTGGTCGGCTCGCTGCTATCGGTCGGTTCCTCTCGAAGTCGGGGGAAAAGTGCCTCCCCTTCTTCAAAGCACTCAGGGGGGCTAAGGGTTTTGAATGGGGCCAACCACAACAGGAATCGTTCGACCAGTTGAAGGCATACTTGGTGAACCCCCCTCTGCTCAGCAAACCGGTCCCGGGCGAGGCCCTCTTCGTCTACTTGGCTGCTTCCGAGCAGACCTTGAGCGCTGTCTTGGTGAGAGAGGAGGATCGAACCCAAAGGCCTATCTACTACGTGAGCAAGGTGCTTCGGGATGCCGAGCTCCGCTATCCGAAGATAGAGAAGATGGCCTACGCCCTAGTCATGGCGGCGAGGAAGCTTCGACCATACTTTCAGTCCCACTCGATCGTCGTCCTCACCGACCAACCCCTAAAGCAGATCCTCTACAAGCCTGAGACCTCGGGCCGGCTGATGAAGTGGTCCATAGAGCTGAGCCAGCATGACATCTCTTACCAGCCTCAGATAGCAATTAAGGCGCAGGCACTCGCCGACTTCATCGTAGAGTCCACTATCCCTGAGGTCGGCCACGTCCCGAATGGACCCCCCATTTGGACAGTCTTCGTGGACGGATCCTCTTGTAATGAAGGAAGCGGCGCCGGCATCATTCTGAACGGCCCTGACAACTTCGTCCTCCAGTATGCGATCCGTATGAACTTCAAGGCCTCAAACAACGAGGCGGAGTACGAAGCACTCATCGCCGGTCTCGGACTTGCACGAAGTGCTGGGGCGCAGCGCCTCCGAATCCACAGAGATTCCCAGCTCGTCGTGAACCAAGTCTTGGGCGAGTACGAGGCTCGAGATGAGCGGATGGCAAAGTACCTTGCTAGGGTTCGGGACCTCATGAGCCGGTTCGAGGAGGTGCTCATCCAGCGGGTCCCTCGTGAAGAGAACTCACAAGCCGACGCCCTCTCCAAATTGGCCTCGTCCTCCCTGCAAAGTCTCGAATAGACCGTACTGATCGAAGTCCTCTCTAAGCTGAGCATCGAAGACGAGACACCTGGCTCGGCGGAATCGTTGCTGGTCATGTTACAAGATAATTGGATGAAGCCTCTAGTGGAGTTCTTGAGGAACGGGCTCCTACCCGAAGACCCCAAGGAGGCTCGCCGAGTAAGAACCCGGGCCGAGCGGTAT
Organism: Hemerocallis citrina; assembly: GCA_017893485.1. Lineage (NCBI taxonomy): Eukaryota > Viridiplantae > Streptophyta > Magnoliopsida > Asparagales > Asphodelaceae > Hemerocallis > Hemerocallis citrina. The sequence goes on along the minus strand of JACEHZ010000534.1, from coordinate 740,555 downwards.
GTCTTGATCGAGGGCATCCTATACAAACGCTCTTTCTCTCAAATAGACGGCCGACCGTACCTAAGGTGCCTCTCTCCGGATCAGGCCGAATATGCCCTACAAGAGCTCCACGAAGGCATCGGAGGGGCACACTCAGGATCCAGGTCCTTGGCCCGAAAAGCTTTAAATTATGGATACTTCTGGCCGACCCTCCTTCAAGACACCGAGCGACACGTTCGCCAATGCAGCTCTTGTCAGAGACACTCCAGCATCCGACGCCTCCCTCAGGCCAGCCTCGCCTCCCTATCAAGTCCCATCCCCTTTGCAATGTGGGGGATGGATTTACTAGGGCCTTTCCCTCCGGCTCCGGGTCAGTTCAGGTTCTTGGTCGTAGCCATCGACTACTTCTCGAAGTGGGTCGAGGCCGAGCCCCTCGCCACCATAACCGAGAACAAAGTGGTACAGTTCTTCTGGAAGAGCATCATATGCAGGTTTGGCATCCCCCGTGTCCTCGTAACGGACAACGGGACTCAGTTCACTGGCGCGGCATTCCGAGCTCTGTGCGGTGGCCTTGCCATCCAGCAGCACTTCTCGTCCGTTTCCCCCCCTCAGTCGAACGGGCAGGCAGAAAATGCTAATCGGCAGATCCTCGCAGGTATCAAGAAAAGGCTGGACAAAAGTTCCAAGGGCTTATGGGTCGACCAACTCCCTAACGTCCTATGGAACTACCGCACGAGCAAGCGGACCCCCACAGGCGAGTCCCCTTTCAACCTCACCTATGGGTCCGAGGCCGTGATACCTCTCGAGGTCGGAATACCTTCCCCTCGGCTCACAGCCTACGACGAAGCACAGAATGCCAGAGACCTCAGAGCAGACTTGGACCTGATAGATGAGCTGAGGGAAAGGGCATCGATACGGCAGCAGATTTACCGAAGAAGGGTTGAACTAGCGTACAACAAAAAGGTCCGACCCGCCAACCTTAAGCAAGGAGATTTGGTTTTGAGAAAGCTAGCTGTATCCTTCCCCAGTCAGAAGAGCAAGCTGGCTCCGAACTGGGAAGGGCCGTACAGGATCACGAGGGTAGTTCGGCCCGGAACATATCGTCTTGAAGACCTAGAGGGCAGAGAGCTTCCGAGGACCTAGAATGCCGACCACCTCCTAAAATACCAAGAAAGCGCTCCGGCGCCACTCTAAGTATCATAGGATATCGAGCCATTCCAGTCCTCCGACTTGTAACCTATTTTCATAAATTATACTATGTAAAACGGTTCGCCGTCGATTATTAATAAAAAAAGCTCTTTCGTGTTTTTGAATTCGCATGCTTCTCTCCCCTCTTATCAACTGCTTATTTAAACTGAGATTTCAACCAACGATTCGGAGTCCACGTTCGGCTCGACCTCACCTCCTCGGCTCGTCCCCGGACGAACCAGGGGTAGACCGTCGTTCGGAACTGCTCTCACAACCGTTGAACTACACCGATGGTTCGGAGTCCAACACTCGGCTCGACTTTACCTCCTCGGCTCGCCTCCGAGCGAGCCAGGGGTAGATCGCCGTTCGGAATTGCTCCTACAACCGTTGAACTACACCGATGGTTCGGAGTCCAACACTCGGCTCGACTTTACCTCCTCGGCTCGCCTCCGAGCGAGCTAGGGGTAGACCGCCGTTCGGAATTGCTCCCACAACCGTTGAACTACACCGATGGTTCGGGGTCTAACACTCGGCTTGACTTTACCTCCTCGGCTCGCCTCCGAGCGAGCCAGGGGTAGATCGCCGTTCGGAATTGCACCCACAACCGTTGAACTACACCGATGGTTCGGAGTCCAGCACTCGGCTCGACTTTACCTCCTCGGCTCGCCTCCGAGCGAGCCAGGGGTAGATCGCCGTTCGGAATTGCTCCCACAACCATTGGACTACACCAGTGGACCCGGAGTCCAACACTTAGCTCCCAGTCCCCCCAAGCTTGCTTCGTGGCAAACCGGGAATGGTCCGCCCCTCTGCTCCGTCAGTGGAGGGACACCGAAGCTACGTTCGGTCACATAATCCGAGCTCTCCTACCTAATTGCTGAAGCCCGAAGCCCTATGCCTTCGGTCGGCTACCGAGCAAGTGCCTTCTCGAGCTCGCAAACGGAGAAAAGTCACTTTCTCCTCAACTTTCGCACCTGATCTCGATCAGACGGCTCAGATTTTGCCACCTGCGCTAAACGACAAGATAACGTTTTCTCGGGAACTGAGCTGCCTCGAGATTCGTGCCTACGTTCAACGGCTCAGATCTTGCCGCCTGCGCTAAACGACAAGATCGCGCTTTCTCGGGGACAGAGCCGCCTAGGAACTAGCGCCGTACCTTGTCAGAGTCACTAAACGACAAAATACCGTACATATAGGAACCCGTTCGGTTCAACGCTCTCGCCGACAGAACTAATACACTCGGTTCAAAGACCTCGGCGCGACCAACACAGTTATAAACAAGACAAAAGTGCAGAGCAATGAAAGATATTTTATTAAACAGCCAAGCTGTAATATGAAACACATCTTTTCCATGGTTACAAAGTGTTTGCAAACAAAATACACGCCACCGACCTACTACACTTGGCCCTCATATGGAAATATCCTCACTAGACTGTTCGGCCGACTGTTCGTCCTCCTTGGCTGGTAGCCCCCCTGCATCGTTCCGGAGCTTCGCTACCACAGTCTGCAAGTGTCGAATCTCCGAGAGCAAATCATCCCGCTCGGCTATGATCTTCGACTGATTATGCCGAATACACTTGACCCGAAGAGCGTTGCTGAACGCGGTTTGTGAATCCTCGTCCCCTTCTGCAGGGCTCAACTCGGCGATCCTATTCTCCAGACGTTGGATCTCCGCTTCCCGTAGGTCGAGGATGGACAAAAGGTGAGCCCGCTCACCCTCAGCTCGGCGTAACTCCAGCTCGACGCTCCTAGGACTCAGAGCCGCCGTCCCGGAAGTGGCTTCGGATTCAGAGTCATCATCCGAGCCGTGGAGATCAGCATATGAATCGGCCGCCTCGAGCTGAAAAAAGGGGAAAGCAAATAACAAAATTTCAATGCACTGTCGAAGTCCAATACTTGAAAATTTTCTGAAGAAACTTTCAGATTTGCATTCATATATATATAGTGGCTTCACATACATCTAGATCGACTCTACTACAACGTTTTACAACAAGTCAGAGGGGATGAAAAACGACATGATCAGGGCCTCTTCGGAAGGAGAATGCTTCGGTTTAGGGAAACGCGGGGACGACAAGGCCTGCCCCCCGAGCTCGATCCTAAACCAACGAAGCGCGACCCCCCTTCGTTGCTGGCCCTAACTGCGGTGCCTGCCGAGGCCCCGCTCGACGAGACGGCCGCACTGCTCTGAGCGTCGGCTGGACTCCGCCTGGTCATAGGCGAGCGTGTCGCAAGTTCGTAAAACGTAATCCCCCTCTCGCTCTCTTCGCGAGTGCACGACGTACTGCGAACGTTAGCCCTCTCCGGCACAGGCTTGAGCAACGCGATCTCTTCCTCCAGTTCAATGATTCTGTCTCTCAGAGCGTCGTCCTTCGCCGACTTCTTCGGACGAGAAGGCCTTGACGAGCCAGAGGCGTTGGCACCATCAGCCGCGAGCCGGCGGAAGTGGGTGACCTCGATTCCCCTATCTATCGTGATCCTTCTGAGCCTGTCGACTTCAGCCAATAACCTCTTGCGCTCGGCCGACGCCTTCTCCAGCTCGGATGTCAGCTTCTCTTCCTCCGCCGAGCGTTCTTTCTCCGCTAATTCCAAGTGTTGAACCTCAGCCAAAAGGTCGTCATTCTTCTGCTCGGCGACAGTAAGCTCTCTACGGAGCCGCTCGACTTCCCCTTCGGGACAAGGAGCTTGGGGGTACTTCCGCAGTTGCCACAGCTCGCGACAGTACCTCCGCACAGCTGCCTTCGTCTCCTCCAGCTTGCCGAGCAGGAGAAACCTATTCTGTCAGCTCTGCGAGAGCTCACCTTTCATTTTCGCCAGCTCCTTCCGAAGGTATACAACCTCCGTGATCGGACCGAACCTCACCTGAAAAGCGGAGATAAATCCGATGGGACAATACACGGAAACATCTACAACTAGTCATACGCGAATCCGAGGCTCAACACTTGGATAAATTTTTGCCAAACAAAATATTTTCATTCAAAATCGAGGTGAAAGTTTTACACAAGCGGTAGCCAGTCCGCAGTTAGGCTTACAAAAGAAAACAGACTAAAAAAGACAACCGAGTCAGGGGTCGACCTTTTTGTCGTTAGGGTCCGTCGACCCCCCGGCCTTGTCCTCGCCACCGCCCTCGCCTCCGTCCTCGCTCCCGCTCTCCTCCTCGGAGTCATCCTCCTCCTCGTCCTCGGCTTCGGTCTCCCCTGGGCCTTCGACGCGTTCCGTCTCTCCCTCGGGGCCGAGCAACCCCTCGGGAACACCCTCCTCCCCCTCCACGAGGTCCTAAAAGTGGTAGGAGGACGTGTCGAAGCCCGGGTTCTTGGCGGCAACGTGGAGCAGGGCTCGACCATAGGCTTCCTCCATGTTCTGGAGCATGTGCTGCGCGGCCTCCTCCTGCACGGCCTTCCTCACCTTCTTTTCCTTCTTCTGGTGCTTGGCCATGATCCTCTCGGCCCTCTTCCGGGCCTTCTCCGCTTCCGACCGGGCATTGGCCAGCTCCTCCTTCAGCTCGGCTGCCTCCTTCTCCGACGCCTCAAGCTTGGCCGCCGTGTCCTTCGACCGCTGAATGGCGTCGGCCAGCTGCTTCTCCAACCCCGCCACTTCGGCAGTCCTCTTCGTCGAGAGGAGCTGCTCGGCATCAAGCCGCTGCGTGGCCTTGACGCGCTCCGCCCTCTCCCGCTCCTGCTCCTGCTCCTTGTTCGCAAACTCCTCGAGCAGGAAATTGAAGTGGCAGAGGGTCTGAAAAAGAACAGTAGATTAAAATCTGAACCCAAAGACTTAGAAAAAATTCTAAGAAAGAACTTTCGACGAGGGAGAGCTCGGCCTACTTACCGACATAGTATTCCGAGCAATCTGCATCGCGGCGTCCCCTGCTAGCCCGGCCTTCAGGGTCGCTCTATCCTTCGGGGTCGGCAGGTGCCTCACCGCCTCCATGCAAATGTTGCCGTCGCCCAAGAAGCCGTCGACATTCATCACCTGCCAGTCAGGGACGAATATCTGCTTGTGGTGCTCGGTTAAGATCTTCTCCGCATCGGCAGTAAGGGGTGGGACCTGGAGGGACAGCACCTCCTTCACGCCGAACGTACCGCTCGGCGAACCGGGAGCATCCACTTTCGGGGTCGGAGTCGGCACCTCCGAAGCAGGGGGGTCGAGAACCCTGATCTCCCCCTGCTCGAGGACCGCGACCTTCGGTTGGTCGGCAGTCTTCTCGACCGAAGGCTTCTTCGGGGCTCGGCTGTCCTGAGGCCCTGCCGAAGGCCTCTTCTTCTTCGCCTCCTGCTCCGACCGGCCCTTCGCCACCAGAGCCTTGTAATCCAGCTTCATCGTCTCTGCAAAAGCCGAATGAAAAAACTTAGAAAAATTTTCATGAACTTTAAACAAAGAGTATAAATACCAGAACCATACTAGGGTCGATCGGACTGAGACCCCCACGAAACAGATCCTCCTCGGTAATATCTTTCCAGCTTAGCGCTGGCAGGGCGAGAAGCTTCCTCTGGACCTCCGCCTCCTCATCACTCAGTGCCGCCTCCTTCTTGGTCCGCTTGGGCAGACCCTCCTTTGCCCAAACCGTCGGTATCACCCACGGCGCCGGAGCTCGGATGAGGAAGTACTTCTCCTTCCAATGTTTGATCGAGTTCGGATTCTCGATTAGCATCACGCCCGTCCGGGGCGAAAGATAGAACCTCTGTTCGTCTCTCCTTGGCTGACAGGGTCGATAGAGACTCCGAAAGAGGAACATACTTGGCTTACCGCCGACCTCTTGGCATCGGAGGACGAAAGCCATGACGTGCCTCCATGTGTTCGGCATCAACTGGGCGGGGCTCAAACCGTACCATGTCAGAACATCAACCACGAACGGGTGAAGGGGAAAGCGGAGTCCGACAATAAGGGAGTCGACCGGAAAGACGCACACGTCCGACGAGGACTTTGTGTTGGCTCGGAAACCCGGCCCGGGGAGGAGCAGTCCATAGTCGGCAGGGATCCGGAAGCCCTCTCGGATCAGGTGAAGGTCCCCCTCGGTGAGAGACGAGATGGTATGATCCACCTCGGACAGCTCCCTCGGCTCGTTCTCTTCCACCAACTTAGCCGTGCCTTGGGTCACTCTCTCCAAGGTGTCCTCGGCATAGTCCCGTATGCCTCCCACGCTCGACAGAGAAATGGGCTGCCGACCGAACGCACCCGCCGTCTTCGGCGTTTCCACGATCGTGACCACGGCCTTGCCCTCCCGGGACACCGCCGCAACCTCCTTAGGCGGCTCGGCCACTTCGCCCTCTCTGTCCGGACAAACGACATTCTGATCGCTCGACTCCACTACCTCCTTCCCTTTATCCCCTCGGCCAACGGCTTGCTCCGAGGCGGGGGTCTCATCCGTGATCTTAACCATATTTTCTAAAAGAGCAGGGAATGAGACTGACCTTGAAGTGATAGGTACGGTCGGAAAGTTCGCCGGAGACAAGGAGCGCTACCGCGACAGCTAGCAACGCCACCAGAGAGCTGAAAACTTCGAAGGCAAAGTAAAAACTGAGGAGAGAGAGTAAAAGTGAAAAATGAGACTTGGTCTAAGGGGGGGTGAAGATTTATAGTAAAAATGGAACGTCCCTTGGACTTCCAAACGAATAAGTGCGACTTTTGGGCTGCTCTCAAAACGTCGCGAAGGCCCAACACAACTGCCTTCCTCACCAAGTCAACCAGCTCGGCGCAATGGGATCTGAATCCGAGCCACACGCAATCCGAGCTCTCCTACCTAATTGCCGAAGCCCGAAGCCCTACGCCTTCGGTCGGCTACCGAGCAAGTGCCTTCCCGAGCTCGCAAACGGAGAAAAGTCACTTTCTCCTCAACTTTCATGCCTGATCTCGATCAGACGGCTCAGATTTTGCCACCTGCGCTAAACGACAAGATAGTGTTTTCTTGAGAAATGTGCCCGTCTCGAGATGCGAGCCGCCATCCGACGGCTCGAATCGCGCCAGCTCGCTCGGACCGCCTATACCTCCTCCATACCTCACCTCAGTCTGAAGAAGCCAGAAAAAGTTTTGATTCAAAGTTTTAAGGTGCCGCCCTCGGCGAGCACCCCCCAGGCCCCGGGACTCGGTCGGTATTCCGCCGATCCACGGGCCCCAGTCGAAAGCAGATCAACACTCAGAAATTGGGAGAAGCGCACCATTCCGAGCTAGTTGATTGCAACTGGAAGGCTCGGCCTGGCAGAGGACTCTGGCCACAGAGCCTTCACAGTTGCAAACAACAAGCTCAGATGGTCCGGAAGTCGGAGCCATGTTCTCCCCCGATGCTGGTACCCACGATGGGGCAGACAGAGTCCGGAGAAGATCATGGTGGAAGAACGACCGCTCGTCCTTCCGAATGAGCTCACCCCTCGGATTCGGACATGGATCATCACCTCTCCCACCCTGATCTCTGCCGACCCTGACACCCGCTGCGGAGCAAACAGAGTAGGCAGAAGATCTTGGTGGAAGAACGACCACCCGTCCCTCCGAAGTAGCTCACACCCCGGGTCCGGACTACGGTCGTCGCCACTACTGCCTCATTCTCTCCCGCTCCTGACATCCCCTTCGGAAACGTGAGGAACGGGAGAAGAACAAGGCAACAGGGTGACCACCCGTCCTTCCGAAGTAACTCATCCCTCGGATCCGGACTATGGTCGTCACCACTACTGCCTCGTTTCCCCCCCCCCCCCCGCTCCTGACACCCAATTTACGGCCGCCAGGAATGGGAGAAGAAGAAGACAGTAGAGTGACCACCCCTCCGAACCTATCAAGGTCAAGACCCCACAAGACTGGCGTCCGCCAGAGGCAGACACCACCGAGGTCTAAAACTCAACATTACTGCGACTGAAAATGACAAGAGGAATGGAGTACTTATAGCCTAACCTCCAAGAACCAGCCATTATGGCCCTCGGAAGTTGAAACGCCACGAATTAATTGAAGGAGTTATCCTTAATGACCTGGAGAAGGTGGAACGCCGCACAAACCCCAGAGCGCCATTAATGTCCTTGGGAACAGGACCGTCTCGAGACAGATTGCGCCACGTCGCTCGTCCTGCCGAGACCCCCTGTCTCCGGACGGATTCTGAGCAAGTGCCTTTCCGAGCTCGCAAACGGAGAAAACACACTTTCTCCTCAACTTTCGCGCATGATCTCAATCAGACGGCCCAGATCTCGCCGAGGACACTAAATGACAAGATAGTGTTTTCTTGAGAAATGTGCCTATCTTGAAATGCGCGTCGTCATCCAATGGCTCAGACTGCGCCACGTCGCTCGTCCTGCCGAGACCCCCTGTCTCCGGACGGATTCCGAGCAAGTGCCTTTCCGAGCTCGCAAACGGAGAAAACACACTTTCTCCTCAACTTTAGTGCATGATCTCAATCAGACGGCCCAGATCTCGCCGAGGACACTAAACGACAAGATAGTGTTTTCTTGGGAAACGTGCCCATCTCGAGATGCGCATCGTCATCCAACGGTTCAGATTGCACCACGTCGCTCGGAACGCCGAACCCCCTAGTCTCCGGTCGGCAGCCGAGCAAGTGCCATTCCGAGCTCGTAAACGGAGGAAAAAGACACTGAGCTACTACGACCGTTGGATCTCTCAGAAATTCGTGCTTCTAATGATGAACGGTCCAGATTGCGCCACGTGCGCTAAAAGACAAGATAGCATTTTCTTGGGAAACGCGCCGCCATCCGATGGCTCAGATTGTGCCACATCGCTCGGAACGCCGAACCCCCTAGTCTCCGGTCGGCAGCCGAGCAAGTGCCATTCCGAGCTCGCAAACGGAGGAAAAATCTGCCGAGCGATGGAGACCAATGGATCTCTCAGAAACCCGCGGTCGTCCATGATCAACGGCCCGGATTGAGCCACGTCATAAATCGGTATTTAAAATCATTTTTTATTTATTTAAATCGTTTTATTTATTTAAAAATTGCGAAAAAATTGCTAAAAATTCGGGGAAATTAACTAAAAATTTTGGAAAATAATTAAAAATTCGGGGGTACATTTTTGAGCCCCCGAACGAACAATTATTGCCTAGAAAGTACTGTTAAGGCCCCCGAACGATTAGTAAACACATCGCAAAATTAAATAAATAGCCCGAAAAAATGAATAAAAGCCGTCAAATACTCGGTATGGCTAGAGAACAACACATGGCATCAAAAAGTTACCTCACTACCCCCTTCGAGATTCTAAGTCCTCCATATGGACTCCGATACAACTCCGCTAGCCAACAAAACAGTCAAACTACTCCTCAAACGCTGATCACGCTCAGTCTTTAGGAGTGGGGGGCTCGTGATATGGCTAAAAATGGGGTTAAATCGGAACCATCCAGATTGGGCACGAATCTTGAAGCTCGGGAGTAAAAAGGTAATTTCACATACAAGCGGATCCAAAGCGGGTACTGAATCTCCTTCTCGCAGATCCAATAACCCACGAATGGATCCACACCTATTGGGTACGGGTTCCGACCCGAGACGAACCCAAACCAACAAGAGACAAATCAGGATCCATGATTTGGCCAAGTCAATGGTCCTGATTTGCTCTCACCGGGAATCAAGGAAAGATTTTCTAAAACAGACTGAGGATTTTGCTCCCGGCTGTTACACAGGAGATCAGATCCTTAAACGGCTTCCCTGGCGACTATAAATATCACCCCTCTACCACCATGACCAGGTTAATGACTTTTTCACCACTTTAAGCTCTTTCTTAATCTCTTCTGATTACTGACAAGAGCGTCGGAGGGTGCATCGCTGGAATCAACCCCGGTGTTTCGCACTTCCTTGCAGGTCGCGGCAGGAGCAAGAAGGCTGAGCCAACTGTTCAGGTTTTTCTCGGACTCACAAATTCTATTTGTTTACCCCCACACCGAAATCAGCGGTAACATAAATTAATTAAACATGATAGGTATCAATTCTACTAGTCGATAAACTTCTCCGTCAGCATGAAGGGTATAAAAACATGGTATATAAAATTAAGAACACATTCATACATCAATTTATCATCAATCAACCATCAATCGATCAAACAACATACAACCTAGCAATTCTTTGTACAATAATTAATTTGTATGTTAATTATATGAACAATCCTATTATCAATTTTATATGCACACATGAAACATTCAATCTTTGGAGTCAAAATTAGCACGATGTCAAGTAAATTGGGGTTAGCTCGTGTAAATCCTCAATATACCTAATGAAAGAGATGAACGATATATAATACGATAAATAAGGGATATACTTGCAAGAGTTTCAACAAAACTTGAATTTGATACAATTAACAATTCAAGAGTACAGTGACTTGCCTTATAGATGGTGAAAACGAATACCAAGAATAACGGGATAAGGATCATGAAGCAACGAACCCACGAACTAGCAAATTAACACGTTCAATATACGTACAAAAGCAACGAGCCCAATGCAACGGTAGCAAGAAGAGAACTCAGCAACCTCAGCAACCAAACAAAGAGACAGCAGCAACAGCGGCCAGGCCAAGGGGGCGGCGACACTGGCGACCAGTGGAGGTGGCGTCAACGGCGAGGTCGAGCGACGCAACCGAGGTAGGGGCGGTGCATGTGGTGCTGGACGACAAAGTGGAGGAGCAAATGGGGAGATCGGTGGGGGGGTTCTGGTCATTAATGTCGAGGACAGAGGATGAGGGGGGGTCGCCGGAGGTCGAGGGTCAACGGAAGAGGCGGAGGACATGGGGCTCGCCGGAGATGGCGCCGGAGAAGGTGAACCCAGTAATGGGTTCAATGGATTAAGCGGGAAATGGCAGAGAGAGAGAGAATGGGAGGAGAGAGGAGAGAGAATAAGCAGCTATATTTCGATTGTGTGCAATTTTTATGGTTGGTAGTAGAGTTGTATTTATATGGTACAATTAGGGTACAGGGTTAGTGATTTAGGATCCAATAATAGCGATTTTGGGTTAAGAACAAATGAAATTGGGTTGTAGGGTTCAATAAGAGATAGATTTAAATCAATAGGGTTCAAATAAAAATATCCACAATTAATAAAAGAAATTAGGAACAACAAGAATAGCTTAATCAATAAGAACGAAGAATTTCATGAACAAAATCTTTATTAAAATAATCAAGAAAGAAAGAAAACAGAGTATTTTATTCAATTACAATTAAAATATTACAAAAAGAGGAAAAAAAATGAAAATAGCAGTAACTGTAGTTACAAGATCTGTTGTACCAGAAAAGAAAGTTGTCGGGTTTCTCAATGAAGGAAAGTATAACACCCCACAAAAATAAAATTAAGATTTTTATTATATTATTTTTGGCTACAAGTTAGCACGTGCAACACACGTATGTTGTAATGTGATAGTAGCACTTTTCTTATTATTATTTATTTGTTATTATTTTATTTACTTTATTAATATTGATGGATGGATAGTTTTTAGTGGGCTATTAATATTAATTAAAATTAGTATTAATAATAAGAGAATATTATTTGGGCCCATTAAAGCCCAGTCCAACAAAAGAAAGCATGAAACCCTAACCCTAATAGGGTTTTTGCCAGCCATATATGAGAGACTCTCACACTTTTGGTCGCTTTTCTTTTGGAGTTGCTCTAGGGTTTTGGAGGAGAATTACTTTTAGAGGCTATTGATCAAGAATCTGACATTAGAAGATGTGGGTGTTCTTCCTTCCTTATATTTATTATTATTGTTTGTGATCTCATAGCATAAATAGTTTTGTAGATTGTGATTTGTGTTCATTAATGCAAGATCCATATTTTGTTGTTCGTTCTGTGATATGGATGCATACTAAACACTGTTTGTATGTTCTTGATGATGTATTGAATGATTTTTAAATAGACAAGAAGATCTAGTTGTGTTGTGTTGTTCATGACAATATACACATGTTGTTAGAAATCTATATCATGCAAATAACTCATCTTTTACTTCTTAATTTCATGCTATAGATGATTATAGACTTGTGAAATTGTCAGTGATTATTGTCGTGAAGATTTAGTGATGATTTAAGTTACAATTTTTTCATGATTAAAAATCTCATTTTTTTAAGTATATTTGTTGTTTAAGGTTTTTATTGTTGCTAAGATTAAGGTTTGGTCGGGCTTGAGTTACTTTTTGGTTTTGGGTCTGGATCCATGAAGGGGGGTTGCGGGTCTGGATTCAGTGATGCTCGAGTGCGGGTTGCAGTGGGGCTTGGGTCTCGGGTTAAGTTGTATTTGGATTCGAGTCTAAATCCAAGAGGGGGCTCGGGTTAAGTTAGGATGAAGTCGAGTCTGGGCTTGTGTGAGTTTGGGTTCAGATGGAGTTGGGTCTCGGGTCTGGCTTCAAGAGGGCTCAGGTTTGGATTAGTGGATTCAGGTTGGATCTAAGAGGTTAAGGTTGTAATGCCCCTACCCCTATCTCGGACAATTTATACAATTTATAAGACAAATTAGATACTATGTAGTACAACTGCCCACCACAGGCTGCCTCTCAAAAGGTGGTTAACCGAATTGGTGACTCTTGATCATAGGCTATTATATTTATTTATTATTTTATTATGTTCAACTCCCGATATGGGATTATTTACACTTACCTTCTCCTGTATACATACTCCCGTGGGTGGGGCCCCAATTGAATTTCCACGCCACTTGGTTTCTTTTGACCAAAGTCAATGCCAAAGGGTGTAAACAGCAACATCTTATATGTTGTTAATTCACGGTGGGCCCCCTCCATCAATACCATTCATTTATTCACTTCACCATATATACCAAATCAGCCAACTTTACTTACTTTTTTCAACATATATATATATATATATATATATATATATATATATATATATATATATATATATATATATTATATTATATTTTAACACGAGGTGTTACAAGGGTTTTTTAGCCAGATGAATGGCTCAGATTGGCTGTGATTGGGGTTCGAGTTTAATGTTTAGCCAGGTCTGGTAGACTTAGAATCGGGTTTTGAGGTGTGGTTAATCTATTTAGTCTAGAACTAGTGTAGTCTAGCTCAATTTCAATTTTAAATAGTTGATGGGTTAGACCTATGTTAGATTTGAGGTACGAATCATCAAGTTAGGCTTGCAAAGCGAGGGATCAAACCCTATAATGAGGACTTTTAGGACCATGACATACACGGTTACACTTAAAATAATTTTACTTTTTGCATTATTTTTTGCATCAAATATTTTGGTTTATTGAGAATTAGAAGATCGATATTGTTACGAGCATTGCGTCAGTTGAATTCAACTGACGTGCCAGTAGTTTGGAAGATTTGTAGGATTCGTGTTCAATAGGTGGTATGGACTCGAGTTCATCGTGGACTCTAGTGGAAGACTGAAGCTTGAATATTATAACAAGTTGTAATTTATTGTGTGAAATTCTCTAATATTTGTAATGAACGATGATGTAATAATGTTTTTAAATTTTCCCTGTAAATTATGTTGTGTTTGTACGAATTTGAAGTAAAGGATTTTGGATGAATCCCGAACTTTTTATGTATGGAATTCGGGGCGTTACAGCTATTGTAATACCCCTAGTTTAACATTGTCCCATATCAGATTTGTAAAGTCGTGATAAGTGTATATATTATGTTTTCAATGATCTAAGGGTATCTACTAAGCTATAACACTTTTGGTGGGGCCGTGCCATTTGGCGGGGCTGTGGTTAGTATCTTTAAGAATGTAGAGCGCATAGACGCGTGTAGGCGTGCAGGCTGCTGAGCAGGCTCGGGGTGTTACAAAAAGTACCGCTTTTCTAGATCATGCGGTAGAGTTCAATATGGAGTTATCTGAATAGACGACTATTAACACAGATGATCTAAAAGCTTCCAACTTGATATATTCACTACTAAATTTATCTAACTTGATAACCATGCTAGAGGAAAAATTTGTCAAGGAGAAGTTGTCGGTAGCATGTGAGATCGAGGGTTTGGTAGAGAATGCACTTAGGAAGGATAGTCGGAAATCAGCATCTATTTTTGTCAGTTGCTTGGCGGTGGATGGTACTTCGATTGGAAGAGAAAGTGCACATGTGGGTGAGATTTGTTGGCTTAGGTGCAAAGCTTTTGGGCATTACAAGGGAGACTGTTGCAAGTAGTAAAGTCAGAGGGGTGCCAACATTGTCAGCGCTACTGAATCAGGTAATAATTTAGACTGTCTTTTTATTTCAAGTTCTTTAGATGTGGATTCAGGTTATTCTTTTAATTCAGGTAGTTCTTCTCTTATTTACTCCAAGAAGGATATGGTTTCTACTTACAAGTCTATATCAGATCGTTGTGTGAGAATGGGGTTGGTGAGATTTGTGAAGTAATGGGTGAGATAACAATTGTGTTGGAGATGATAGATGGAAACAAGTACACACCAGAGAAGACCATACATATTCTTTTGTTGAAATAGAACTTGATCATCCTAGAGAACTCTTGAAGTACGGGGCTGCATGTACACAGCTCGATGTGAAGTTCTATCAGTATGGGAGAGTCGTGATAAGGTGATGAAGGGTGAAAGCGAAATTGGACAGAGTCAACACAACCTCTACCAGCTTTATGGGAATGGTAAATCTTGTACAAGTGATTTGAAGCTCTGCCTTCCTAAAACATTATCTAGTTTGACGTCACTAAATTTACCGAATAGAGATTACGATGTTCGAATATTGTTGAGAGGTGGAGAGTGCCTTTGGGTAGGTGGAGATCATACGGAGGGTGGTGTCCTTGTGTTAATGCCTAATGGGGTATGCATTTAAGGGGCATACCAATTGGAGAAAAATAGGTTAAGCTAGATTCAACTAGTAAAATAAGTCATTGAACCATGTTGTTTGCAAGAGGAAAATGAAAGAGTCTAAATGAGTTTAAATGGGGACGTGACAAGAGGATCGAAGCGAGCACTGGACGAAGAAGAGCAGCAACAGCAGTCAGGAACTATTTGGCGATTGACTGCACATTGGGAAGTCGACCGCCCAAAGCCTCTGGTTGGGCAAACGCCAAACGCGGTCGAAAGGTAGTCGATCGCATCGATGCAGGCATCAGAACAGGTCGGGTCCTAGGGATTCGATTGAAGCCCAACTTCTTCTCCAAGTTAGATCGTACGGTTCTCATTGCATGGTTATCTTTTCAGGTTGCATCAGATAGTTATTGTATCAAGATATCAAACTATGGTTTCTGTAGATCTCTATATATTATTGTAATTTGCCTCCTTTGAGATGTAAGAGTGAATACTTCATTGATGAGAGTTTGAGAGGTTTTCAATTGATCTTCTGGTCAGGCTTGAGTGAGTGTCGTTGTGAGAGTTGTAACTTTTGTATCTTCTCTAGTTGAATATCATATCAATTATTTCTTCCCCAGATTAAGGTAAACCCAAACCGGGACAAATTTTTGTATTTTTTTGTGTTTGGTTTGATCTATTATTTTTCTTGGTGATTTGTAGTGGTCGTGTCACAAAACTCAGCACGAAATTCTTAACAATTGGTATCAGAGGTTTCGCAAATCCTAACACAATGTTCATAAAAATGCTCTAAAATGCTACTCAGTTTCTTAAAAGAAATTCATTTGAATTATGTAATTCATTTGTATAGTTTGGGGGCATCGTTACAATGCCACCCCTTACTAGGCAATTTGTGCTCATTCCTTTGACTCTCAGTTTCAGGTTTACAATAAGAAGATATGAGCATGCACGTTTTTGAAGTAGTATCAATGGATTACAAATAGAAGTATATTTTGTTTTACAGCAAAGATTTACTTTGTTAGTTGAAGAAAAAAAATGTTTGTTTTTTTATGATTAGCGAATAATATGTAATACGAAGAAAGTTTGTAATTTTTTTATATACAAATAACATTATTTCGGAAATATCTGATGGCAAATGTTGTATATGCAATGCAATATCTTCTGACATGCGAGCATACGGGTCAGTGGTGTTTCAGATAATTTGGTATTAGGGCCCATGATTAATTTCAAATTATATGTTATAAAAGAAAATAGTAACAATAAAATATATTTTGAAAGAATAATAAAAAATATATATTTTAAACTAGTATAAGGAGACATATGGGACATCGTAATTTTGCATGCATGCACATATAGATTTTTTTTTCTACAGGGATGGAAATAATAATATCCATATGTAAAAATAGCTAGTCACTTCATAAATATTCTGATTCGACGATTTAGTAAATGTATTGTAAGAGCATCCACAATGGTTTGTTATATTTTTTGGCAAAATAACAAAATGAGAATTGACAAAAGCAAAATCGTTACACTGGTTCGTTTCTCATATTTTGAGAAAGTATTAATTTTTTAATCGGACGGGAAAGGTATTTTTGCAATTTTTAGTAAAATTAAATTAGTGTTAGTTATTAAATAGTAATTAGTTAATTAATTATTGATTAAATTAATACTAAATCTTTAATTAATTACTTCCTAAAATCAATTAGTGTCTAAATTAATGGTTAAACATGCTGAAAGTGACATATCCCATCTCAAACAGGATATGTTGTTCCGTTTATCAATTTTTTTAGATCGGACGTCCGGTATATTTCTTTTTTTTTTTTTTTTTTTTACGGAACAACATGTTTAGTCCAATACTTTTTTTTAAAAAATTATTAAAAATCGGAACGAAACAACTTGTTTCGTCCGTTGCGATTAAAAAAAAAAAGGAACGGAACAACATGTTCCGTCCCCTATATTTTAAGAATGAGCAAACTGTTTCTCAAATATGAGAAGCAACCGTAGCTTATTTCTCAAAATATGGTAATATAGCAAACCGTGGGGGATAATTTTTGCCAAAATATGGCCAAATGATAATTTTAGCAAACTTAGAGCATCATATTTTTATAAAATAACGGGTGAACCCCATTGGTTGCAAGCAGTTCCTTCTCGATTAAGTTTAAGATTATGAAATAAATCCTTTAGTTTTTGTTTCAAACTTGTTAATTTGGTAATTATCTCACTTTTATTTTATGGTAGTACTTCTCTTTACTCGTTTACTGTTTATGTTGTTCAAAAATTTGGTTGCCTCCTGATTACTTTTTTATGCCATGTATATGCTACAAAAATGTCATGAATATTTTAGCAAATCCCTTCATTTAAAATATGAAAACTAGCATATACCTCCACTATTTTTAAAAATTATGAAATATCTCTAGTTTGGACAGAACCGTTAAAATTCCGTTAAGTTAACTTATGTGCATTACATGTGACACGGTAAAATGATCAAAATACCCATTACATAAAGGAAGGGTGAACCTGAAGTAAAAGTGCATATAATAGGACTTACATCAATTTTTCCCACATAAGTAATATCAGCATATGCATGGAAGCCCTTTCACACCGGTGAACTGGATTTATGACAAGTTTACTCACTGTTATCTAAGAGGTTAAGCAAATTGTAGTCAAGAAGACTACAAAGTCTGCATGAACCTTAAGTGGAAGTCGATCTTCAGTAAAGTAATCTCAAACAATTTTCAGTTCCAGGTGAAATTGATACCAACATTTAAAACCAGCTAGACGTTTCGTTTTCTCTCCAATTTTGCTTCAGGTTCACCCTTCTTTCATGTAATGGGTATTTTGGTAATTTTACTGTGACACATGTGATGCACGTAAGTTAACTTAACGGAATTTTAACGGTTCCATTCAAACTAGGGGTATTTCTTAGTTTTTAAAAATATTGGGGGTATATGCTAGTTTTCACATTTTAAATAGGGGCATTTGATAAAATATCCTTTTTTAATACAATGTTTTGGTAGTTTTATTGATAGGAGTATTATGTAGTGGAATTTTGTATAGGAAAATTATTATGAGACCCCCTATAATTTTTAGGATTAAAATTTTAAAAAAAGAGTTCAGAATTAAAATTAAAAAAAAAAAGAATTCGGGTGTTTCAGGTAAATTGGTGTTATATATATATATATGTGTGTGTGTGTGTGTCACGCCCCGCTTCCTAAAAGAGAATACGGAATACGGATACGCCACAAAAGCCCAGCGTTTGATTTTCATTATCCATAAGCTGTTCAAGAATGTTTACAACATTTACAAGAATCATCAGAGTCGGAAGCAAAAGTATCAACCAACATGCACATATGAACCAAAATACCAACAAGAATACTTGAAACCAAATATATAAATCTCAAATAGTCATGATCTGAATAAGTCAAATATCCTGGGTCACATTGTCCAAATATAAGATAAATCCAAGTACAATAATACAATATTGTTCAAGCAAACTACAAGAAATAATAATAATAAGATCCAGCACTAATACTTCATCTCGCCTATACCATCTGGAACATGTTCTCCATAATCTGAAATTTAACAATTATAGGGAAAAAGGAAAAGAGAAAACAAGGCACCCGTCAATTGCAAGTTACGGACCGCTTATAATGCAGGATACAAGTACATGGGGAAACTAACTAATAACTTTGAATATGCATGATAAAAAAATAGAATACTAGCATGGCAAGATGAACAAGTACAAGTGGCATGTATCAAGTGTCAAGTGAACAAAGATTATGTAAACAAGCATCAAGTGTCAAGTATCATGTATCAAGTGTCATGTATCGAGCCTCATGTAAACAAGTCTCATGTATCATGTATACAAGTATCAAGTACCAAGAATCAAGTGTCACAAATCAAGTATCACGAAATCAAGTAACAAGTAGCAAGGGTCAAGTAGTCAAGTACAAGTGTCAAGTAGTCAAGTACAAGTGTCAAGTATCATGTTCAATGATCATGTATCAAGTCTTATAGTGATTACTATCTAGGTAGCACTTCATGCATCCCAGCTTTTATTACATGATTGCTACAACAAATAGTTTCGCTTTAGATTTCATAGTGGACCATAGAGGGCAGTGTACTCAGGGACAAGTAATCCAAATCATATACCAAATTCCAAATTAACCAAATCATATACTAAATTTCAAATAATCTAAATCATAGACCAAATTCCAAATAATCCAAATCATATACCAAATTCCAAATGTGGGAAACACGGGCCCCCTTCCGAGTACACATTTCTGAATTATCCACTATTACATCTTTCCCTTAAACCCCAGCTTGGTTATTTTATCGATATTACCAAACAAGCATGTATGTGTGCAAATCATATCAAGAATAACATGGCATGGTCATGTAACAAGTTCAAGTTGCAAGATGAGCATGTACGAGAGCAAGATAACACATAAAAGAATAAAATAACCGAATCTCAAGTTCAGGACAATAAGACCACACCGCGGTAAAACAGTGATTCCCAATATTACAAACATAAAAATCTGAATCCGTCGAAACTTCTAGAAAATAGACTCCCAACCAAATCTAGCGAATACAAATAAGTCATATAATAATTCACAAAAACATAACTCAAAACTGATTTGAATTGAGAAAATAGGTTCAGCCAGAAATCAGTAAAACGAATTTTCAGACAAAAAAATAGCATTAAAACTCCTCAAATAAATTCAGGAAAAATCTGTGGTAATTCCCTATAGGTCTAGTATCATAATATAAAGTTTCATAATATTCCAGTAAAATTAGTTCAGTCAACAAAAATTGGAAAACCTCAAGAAACGATAGTTTGGCAAATCTGGAATTTCCAATACTGCTGTACGAAAACTGAAATATCTCGCAAACCGTGAAACGAAATCCAAATCTGCCAAAGGGAGATGACAATAGACAAAATAATCTAACTTTCATATTTCATAAATATTTTCCATACAGTAGAAGGAAATATGGTGAAAATACGATTATTTACAGAACAGCGAGCAAAATACAGCAGATATAGCTTTCATAAACAAGCATGAAACGGCGTATAAAACTCCTCAATAAAATCCACCAAAATTCTGGGTAATCCCTAATTATATATATAAATACTGACCAAAATTTCAGATCAAAATAATATGCTTAGCACTATTATCAAAATAATTTAGTCATCAAAATTGTCAAGAAACGAAATCTGTAAATGAAATACAACTCTGTAGTAAAACAGGCATATCTCACACATACGAAAACGAAATCGAGCAAGGTCAAAGGGGTTGGAAAGAAGACAAATTTCTCTAAAACTCATGTTTTATACTGAACTTAAGATTCTGACTTTAATATGGTCTAAATTACTGATCAAGACATAATATCGGCAAACTACATAATTTCCTCAAAAACAAAAAAATCAACATCCAACGAAACTTGATCCAAACGCAACCAAACATGAAATCAAGTCTACCAAGTGTACAAACATCATGAAATAGAGTAATTAACATATCCAAGCAAGTCTATCACATGTATCTCAATAATTACTTAAATTCTCACCAAAATTTCACATACATGATCAAATCAAGAACGGACAAAACCTAAGTTGTTTCATGTCAATATTGTGTCGTGAGTCAACTATGGTCAAATAGCACTATAGAGACAATATCAACAAGGGGTTTCACACATGAATTGTTTCTAGAACCCAACTACACTACAAGCAGTATTTATGACTTGTATCATACAAAGGAATTTGAGTACAAATTACTTACCTTAACTGACGACGAAAACGACACCAAGCAAGAATAACGGGAACGGATTCCCGGCAACGAACTCAAACGAACGAATAATGCAACCACGAACCAAACTCACGAACAACGAAACCCAACGAACACAACCACGAGCAACAACCACCACGGACCCATGCCCGAACAACTACGGACAAAACCCAACGAACAAATCGAACCCAAACACACAATCCACGAACACCTGCCCATAAAGAGATAAACGGTGGGGAAGCACAGCGAAGGAGCTCGCCACAGCCGCTACACTGCAGGGAGGCATGCACAACGATGGCAGTGTACGTCGCTGTCGCTGCGATTACTGCATCAGGGAAAACACAGCAAGGCTAGTGCACGGTGGTGGGCGGCAGCGACAGGAGGTCATTGCTGCTGTGAATGGGGCTGGCGTATGCACAGGGGCGAAGGGAGGAGACGGGGAAGGTCGGTGACTGGATACGATGTTGATGGCTGTCGCGACTGTGGGCTGCTGCAGTAGGGCTGTCGGTGATCGGGAGAGCGGAGACAGGGAGGAGGAAACAGGAGGATGAGGTGGACGGGATGAGGCTAGGGCGACTCAGAGGTCGAGCAGCCAGGAGAGAGAGACGGGAAGGAGGATGGGTTGAAAAGGAGGAGAGCAGGAGGTGGGGAAGAAGATGAAACGGCGATAGGGGAACAGGAAGGTGAAAGGTTGATGGGTTAATATATAGGTATAGGAATTAGGTTAACAGGGTAGAAGACGGCTGAGGGGGGGTATAAATGGGTATCGGGTGTAATGGGTTTGGGTGTGCTATCGGGTTGGGTTTGATAGGGAATGGGTAAATGGGTATTGGTAAAACAGGGTAGAGTTGTATAGAATGGAAGTGGGTTTCGGGTAGGATATGCTAACGGGTTTGGGGTTTTAAGTAATGGGTCTTGTAGGGTAATTAACAGGGTAGAGTTTTGGGTAATTGAGTAGTTAAATGGGTTTGGGTTAAAAAATGGGTAACGGGTTCAAATGAATGGGTATAAGTATATAGAAACAGGGTAATGGGTTTAAATGGGTTTTAGGGATTATAGGGTTTAAGGGTTGAATAAATCCAATAAGGAAAATAGGAAAAATATATAAGTAAATAAATAAAATAGGATTTTTAATATAAAATCAAAAGGTAATGCAATAAAATAATAATACTGATAGTAGTAAACAAAACAATAATAATAATAATAATAATAATAACAATATTAGAAATAACAGTAATAATAACAATAATAAGATTTGTATAAAAATTATAAGAAACAGTTTCAAATAAAATTATTGATAAAGAAAATAGGCTTTAATGGAAGATTCAAAAATACATTTTAACAAAAGGAACTTGAAATCGGAAAGCTAATTCACAAAAATTTTAAGTACAGAAAATACACGGAAAATACATTTTTGGGAAAATAGGGGTCACAATATATATATAAAAGAGTTGAAGAACCCTGATAATATATGTACCTTAGAGCATCTGAGTCGTTCAATGCCAAATTTTGAGTATTTGACATATAGGAATATGAATTTTGGGTTAGAGCATCCACTATGGTAGCTCCTAAAATCTAAGTATTTGGCACTTCTTAAATAGCCATAGAAAAGTTGCGCTGCTATCGTTGTAGCTAAATATGACTAATATATATATATATATATATATATATATATATATATATATATAAGGAAAAATGGGTATGAGCAATTTGCTCATTTAGTAAATGAGCAAGTAATGAGGTGGCATTCATGTGATTGGGAAATCCTAAAAGTGGTTAGATACTCAATGTATCACATGCATAACACCTCATCAATTGCTCATTTATTAAATGAGCAAGTTGCTCATATCCCTTTTACTTATATATATATATATGTGTGTGTGTGTGTGTGTGTGTGTGTGTGTGTGTGTGTGTGTGTGTGTGTGTGTGTGATTGGGAAATCCGAGCAATTTACTCATTTAGTAAATGAGCAAGTGATGAGGTGACATTCATGTGATTGGAAAATCCTAAAAGTTGTTAGATACTCAATGTATCACATGCATAACACCTCATCAATTGCTCATTTATTAAATGAGCAAGTTGCTCATATCCCTTTTACTTATATCTATATATATATATATTAAGATGGAAGAACATCCCCCGTCTTACAACAATCTAAATTTTTTTATTATTATAATTTTGTGGCACGTTAGATCATCTTATGTTTGGGTTGAGAAGTTTTTTTTTAATTAACAAAATTGGAGACGGAAGATGATTTACCTTCTACCAGAAGAATTTTATTTTTAAAAAATAATTTTGTCGAGACGGAAGATCTTTCACCGTCTTTGAATTTTTTTTTTTAAAAAAATAAAAAATAAAAAGGCCAAGACGGAAGATGATTCTCTGTCGGAGCGATTAAAATTTTTTTTTTAAAATTTGAACTCAGACGGAAGAAGTTCTTCCGTCCGAGGGAATTTTTTATTTTTTTCTTCCGAAACTCGTCATTCGTCTAGTAAATGACAATTTATCCCCCCGCTCCCCGCATGCATCCTATGCTGCCTATTTAAAAGGATGAGGCTCCTTATCGCTCATCCAAATTTCTAAGACTCTCAGTTTTTCATCTCTTCACTCTAATCCACCATTCGAAAGTCATCACACTACAGTGTTTTCATCTTATTCCCTTCAAAAAAATATGTTGATCAGAAGATATATTGGCAGGATAAAATCTAATCTTCAAGTCGGGTCGGATCATGGCAACACAAGTGCGGATGTCGAACCTATCTCAGAATCTCGTAATTTTGCCAATCCAAGTTTGTGGAAGATGATGGTTGATGACCGCCAACATGTGCATTAGTTTATTACCAAGCGCCCTACATGTAGATTTTTTACTTTTAGGGGAAATTGGAATGGTCCAATCAAAGCATACAAGTGATGTTCCCGTATTTCACTAATGAAGCAATTAATCGACCATATGGGTTGGCAGGATTTTTCACGATTAATACAGAGATATCTTCCATGAAGCTTGTGGAGGCATTGGTTGAGAGATGGTGGGATAGTAAACACACTTTTCACCTACTGTGTAGTGAGTTAGGATTTACCCCCTTAGATTGGATAATGCTAACGGGGTTATCTATAGGAACCGGTGAAGTAGCTCCGTGTAATGACGATGCTTACCCCTTCGAAGTTGTACAAGCTCACATTTTCCCTGAGATTACTGAAGCTGATTGGAAATCTCAAGGAATACGCTCTTCTTTCATGAAAAAGTATTTTGATTTCAGTGTGATCGAGGCAACTCAAGGGGATAATAATCTAGCATTGAAGATTGCAAGAGCATTCTTCATGTTCTTCCTTTGTGAGTTTCTTTTCTTCAATGCTGCTTGCGTTATAAGATCTGGTTGGCTTGCAGCACTAGAAGATCTTCAAAAAGTGAGTACATATGATTTGGGTGGTTAAGCAATGACCCTTCTATATATGTCTCTAGATTCTTGTAGCAGAGTAAAAGTAAAGCCTTTCAATGGACCATGACAAGTACTAGAGGTAACTTATAAATTTTCAATTGATATTTATTAAACTAATAGATACATGACTGATTGTATTTACTTGGAAACTAAAAGAATTCTTTGATTTGTAGTAATGGGCTTATGAATACACACATATATGTGCTCCGGTAACTGTAAGGACGGAACATCTCGCAGATAAATGGCCCAGAATTACACTTTGGAACAAAGATGAATTGGAGACAAATATAACCGACCAAGTTAGGTATAATATTTCTAACGCAAGACATCAGTTGGAGATGCATTCGTCTGTATCTATCACCTAACATCCTTATTCGGGATCATCCCACGAGTACAAGGGTGTTAATGGGCTTGCAAACATTTTGTCTCGTCATCGAGTAATCTTTCAGTATTGCTCGCATGTTTTATTTTTCATATTTCTTACTGTGTTCGTGAAAAATATTTCTTTACGCTTAGCGTGAAATAATTTTTATGTTTTGTTATAAACATGTTTACATTATAGGGTGTATGGTATCTTGGTGATCGTTGTTATTGCCAAATATCTGGGATAATTACTATCCCAGTTGACCCACCGCCTTTTGTGGCACGTATATCGCCGCAAAATTTCTGTCCCCTAATTGACGCATCAGTATTGATCTAGCCTGTACCACAAAACATATACGATCAATATTGGGCTAAGGTATCAATAGGTGCTATAATGCTGACTCTTTCACATGCTACAAATATTAATTTTATAGGTCCAGCTACCATCAGTGATCCTACCACTCAATTGCCCTTTCCATCTCCCCCGTTTTGGGCCCCGACGGAGTACACTGCCCAACCTCCGATAACGATTCTGCCAGAACGCCTAGAATGCATAGTTGAGGTACCACTTTATTCAGGTGGTACAATTATGAGGAATATTAAAGAGGAACCTGTCAATTTTGTATCCCATGGTGAAATGTCACATGTGAGCATTTAATTATCATTTTTTGTTTCTTTATTTCAAATTAATTTACTACATAAATATAACACTACGATTTACAGGAGGAGTAATACCAATGTTATTTGGAGTTGACGTATAACGATGGTCAATTAAGGCGATTCATTATGAAAGACACAGTTTTGAAAGATTCAATTCCTCAGGTTTTTCCTGGCAGGAGAAGTATTTCTAGGGATCGACCTTCATCTTCACGTTTGAATTCTACACCTGAAATTATTCTATGCACACAATTTGGTAACGAGGAGTAGATTTTTCTTTTGTTGGTTTACGAAGACTTGTTTGCACTATTCTCTCTTATTCCAAGAATTGTATATGAATAGTATATTCCAAGAATTGTTATCCATTTGTTTGTAGGTATTTTTTTTAATAATTAAATCAGTTGTCACCTTTAATTTTGTTATCAACTTTAATTTTGTTTCCCGACATGAATGTATATCTGATTAGAATTCTTATTTCCAGTGTCACCTTTTTTTTTCCGACATGAACCCCACATTCTTTGTGTGATTTGATTTGATTTTGTTTTATTTCATTTTTGTTTAATTATTATGTGTATTTGTCATGCTAAACCTAAAGCTAAATCCTAGTGATGTGATAGATCATTTAATTATTTCTTTAAATTATTAACCTAAAGATAAATGGGTAAGTTTGTTTTATTAGGTGGTTGGATAATGTCCCCCAACCGAAAGCACTTCTCTCATCCATCTTTGTTTTATTATGCTATCACATTGTAGAGTAGAGCCTAGAGATGTGATTGATAGGAAAATTCATTACTTTTGTTTTCTTCTTTACACTAAACTACAAATGCTAGTGTAAGGCTTTTACTTTTGTTCTACCGCTTTAATATGGTTGATGGCCAGTATAAGGCTATATAGGTAGTCAGGTGATTTTTCTAACTTTATTCTACCGCCTTAACTCATTTCTGAAAACACAATGCTTTTAAAAATGTATATAAACCCAACTTACCATCAAAATCCAAACATTATCCCTACTGTGAAAAAAAACTACCCAAAGTTATATCTACTGCAAAATTTGACGATGGCACGATGGCACACCTGACATCGTCTTCATCGTCTACCACTTCTGAAGAAGAATCAGAGGAAGAAGATCTGATTGTGAGACGTTTTAACAACAACATGCTAATAATGTCCTCCGTGGCTGCTCAACAAACCCAACGAGTTATTCACCGGAGATATATTCGTCGTGAAAGACAAAAAGGTGATAGACGACTTTATAAAGATTATTTTGCAGATAATCCCATTTACGGAGACAACTTATTCCGACGTCGATTTCATATGCGTCGATCTTTATTCAACCGCATTTTGGAATATATTGTAAGTTACGATCAATTCTTTCTGCAACAAGAGGATGTAACATGAACTTTCGGTTTATCCCCCCATCAAAAGATAATTGTGGCGATAAGATGTTTGGCGTACGATTCATCAGCCGATGCAGTTGACGAGTATGTAAGAGGAGAAACTACCGTTTTAAAAATAGTACATAGGTTTTGTGTCGCCATTGTCAACATATTTGGGCCTCAATATTTGCGCACTCCAAATGCTGATGGTATTTAGAGATTTCTTGAAGAAAATAAATCTCACGGTTTTCCAGGAATGTTAGGTAGGGTTGATTGCATGCACTGGGATTGAAAAAATTGTCCAGCTGCATGGCACTGCCAGTATACAGGTCACGTCCGGGAGCCAACCATTATTCTCGAAGCAGTGAAATCTTATGACCTTTGGTTCTGGCATTCTTTTTTCGGAATTCCAGGATGCAATAATGATCTGAATGTACTCAATCGGTCCACATTATTTAATGATCTTTTTGATGGTTCTGCACCTCCCGCAAATTTCACTATCAACAATCACAACTACGACATGGGATACTATTTAGCCAATGGTATATACCACCCGCTGGCTACTATAGTCAAGACATACTTAGAACCGGATACACAGAAGAAAAGAAAATTTTCCCAAATGCAAGAGGCTACAAGAAAGGATGTTGATTCGGGGTCTTACAGGCAAGATTTGCGATAGTAAGAGGTCCGACACGATTCTGGGATGCTGACAGTCTATCTTATATAATGAAGACATGTATTATTTTACACAATATGATAGTCGAGGATGAACGACAGGATGGACTTCAAGATTATGCCTACGACTAATGTGCAGACTCTAGCTTCAGCGTACATAACAGAACCGTAGCTTCAACAAGTGCAATTAGATCAGCACGCAATGTCGAACTACATGACAGACAAAAACATCACACACTGCGACAAGATTTGGTCGAGCACATTTGGAATGAATATGAAAATGATGAATAAGAGAAAATTATATGTATCCTTTTATTTTAACTTAAGAGTAGCATAGTAAGAAAAATATGTATTGTAATGCTCAATTTAGAATCAGCGTGAATGTTCGGTTTAGAATCAGTCTTAATTTATGGAATTAATCTACTAATCTGCAATGTTGATACTCTTTAATATTTTAAGCTGAAATAGAAACATATTCAAATATGTTAGAACACAATGCAAATACAAAATTGATAATAAGAAAGATACAACGAATATTGCAAAACATATAAAAACAACATTCATATTAACAAACACTACATGTCACCTGCCCTTCGCATTATTTCATGCTGTCTACGCATGAAATAATTATGTTGATGCTCGAGTAAGCTGCTGCGGTCCAGACTCATGATGCGATCTTCTTTCATTCGTATTTTCAAATCGTGCTCTTTTTCTTTAATTGCAATCTTCTTTTCCGAAGTTACGATCTTTCGATCCTTAGCCTCCTTATAGAAAGCGTTGAAAGTTTTGGTTTCTTCAACCATATCCGCCAATTCAGAAAATTCAGCCAACTGTTTCCCTTTTTCTTCTCTGCTTTTCGGCCGGGTGGACGGGAGAGGGGTGTAGACAAATCAATGTCATTCGGGATATCAGTATTCCAGTCTTGCATAGATGGTGAACGTAACGTGCTACCGCCTTCACCAAATTGAGAGCTTGGTCCTGAGTCGAATCATGGGTTGTACGCAGCGAAAACTTCGGCTGATCTTTAAGCAACTCATAACAATCATCAAATTTGAATGCCTTCCTTGAAGATTGCATGTATTCCATTCTTGCTTCACGTAACTACAAAATAAAATTTACCAAATCATGGGTTATAAATTTTATTAAATCTGAATTTCAATTCAATATCCTAAATTATACATACCTTATCCGCCTCAGTTGTTCCACTTGCAGTACTATTTGTGAGACTACCCAACTTTGCAATAAACAATGCAACAGATTTTGAAATTTCACAAAAACAACTAAAAATAGAGCCAGTTGTTTGATCGGTCGGACTGCCTAGTAGAGAAACAAATGAGACAAGTACTCGATCCCAAAACTGTGTTCTGCATTGATCATTACCGACTAATGGATCTTGAGTAATAGAAACCTAGCTTTGAAAAAGAATCACATCTTCAGCAGATGTGTATGCCCTGCCTCTTTTACCACGATTCTCCACCGTTTAACTCTTACCACCTTCTTGAGGAAGGAAACCAAAATAAGATAGATAGAAAGAACAAAAGAGAAGGAAAAAAAAAAGACCAAAAAGACGGAAAAGTTGATTGCGGAGTAGAGTGTATATATATATACATATATATTAATTTTTTATGGGAAGAAAAAATATTTAATAAATTTTTATCCATTGGAGGGGGCCCAAAAAACGGAAACCACAGATGAAAGGTTGAGATGGGTAGGGGGCATTAACGTTTTTTGGAATATATGGATAAAAATAATTAAGTGAATAGATGTAAGTAAATTAATAAAAGATGAGAGACGAAAGAAAATCATCCATCTCTCAACTTTTAATTTTTATTTACATAATTAAATATCTTCCGTCTTTCTTCTTTTTTTAATTAATCAATTAATTAAAGTAGAGGACGGAAGATCTTCTTCCATCCCTTTACATTTCTGCTTTAAATCACCTCAGACGGAAGAAGATCTTCCGTCTAACATATTATAATATTTGAAAATATTCACAGACGAAACTCGATCTTTCGTCTCCTATATATGCAAATCCCTATTCTTGACTGCTATATTTAGAAGAGTACTGTTCACTCCTATTCTAAAAACTAGGTTTTTAGCGAACGATATGGGCGAAAATTAATCAAAATATCCATTTTATAGGTAAATAGCAAATGACAGTGGATGCTCTTAGCGCTGCATTCATTGAAATCCAAATTTTGGGTTTTCAAACTTTAAAATCGACAGACGATAGATAATTTCTCGTTCCCAAAAAAAATTTAAAAATAGAAATTAAAAATTTAACGGACGATGTATGATTTCTCGTCAGTTGATTTATTTTTAAAAATAATCAAAAAGACAGGAAATCAGGAAACTCTGATTTCCTGTCTCACGGGAATTTTTTTTTTTAAATTCGAACGGACAGGAAATCATTTCCCATCCGTCGAATTTTTAAAATATAAAAAAAAATTAAGGGACGGGAAAAGATTTCCCGTCCATCAATATTTTTTTATAAAAAAAAAACTGGGATGGGTAATCATTTACCATCCCAATCGAATTTTTTAAAAAAATATTCAATCGGATGGAAATGATTTTCCGTTTGATCATTTTTAAAAAAGGACGAGAAATAATTTTCTGTCCAATATTAAAATATTTTTTTAACAAGACGAAAGATGATCTTTCGTCGCATTGAACACACGAAAGATCATATTTTGTTGGCTATTTTTTGTAAGATCATATATCTTCTGCAAAATATAGGATACCACTGTTCATCCAAAACCCAAATTTTGAGTATATAGCCAACGACTGCAACAAACTTTTTCCTATTTTTCCCAAAATTTGGGTAAATAGCCAACGACTATAGATGCTCTTATCATATATTTGCCTTATCTATATATCTTAAGGCCCCTGACTAACTCATATAAAGACCTTTGACTATTCATGTGGATTGTTCACGTGAGCTATTTAATTAAAGGTTTATATAAGATATAGCTATTAGCTTTAACCCTGATATTTTTTCTTGTCTAAGTGAATTTCGAGGGAATTTTTCGTTAGTTGTTCTTCCCTAGTGTCGTAGCGATAACTAGACACAAACGATCTCAGTGGTTTATGGCTCGAATCACGCATCCTCTAGACCTATTTTCTAGGAGGAGATCCGCTCTCTCCAAACTCGGTGGCAGCACCCTTGGCTTGGGGGGGTAGAGGATTTTAACATAACTAGATTTGTGTTCGAACATCGAGATAGAGGCTCTAGTGATGCTGAGAGCGAGGAGTTCAATATAGTTATAACAGATCTTGAATTGGTTGATATCCCGATACTAGATAGACTGTTCACTTGGTCGAATATGCAACATCCCCTATTATGGAAAAGCTGGATAGGGTGATGATCTCATTGGTTGGGAGGCCAAATTCCCACTATTTAGCACAAAATCATCCTAAGACCCACCTCTGATCATGTCCCAATATTTCTTGATTCCGGAGAGCGACACGCTAGTAAATTTAAGAGATTTAGATTCGAGAAAAATTGGCTACAAATACAGGGCTTTTATCACATTGTAATGGAAAGTTGGACGCTTCCTACTAGGAGCAATAAGGCAGCTATGATATGGTGCAAAAAGATTCGGCGACTTCGGGCTAAGTTGAGAAAGTTGATCCGAACGCAGTTTGCGACCATCTTAAGAAATAAAGAGTCTATCGTTGAGGATACTGATGACATGGAGAGACTGGAGGAATCTAGATATCTCACCTAAATAGAATGAAATAGTCTGTTAACGTTAAGGGAGGATATTATGCAGCTGTACAAATTAGAAGAGATCAAGTGGTAGCAGAGGTACAGAATTTCGTGGCTCAAAGTAGGAGATGTGAATATGACCTTTTTTCATCGGGTGGCCAGCGCACATCAGAGACCAAACATCATCCTATTTATTCAAATAGTGTCAGGGGTGATTCAAGAAGAAAAAAGAAATTGATCTTGCATTCCAAAATCACTTCAAAAATTTGTTTGGTCTTAAAAAAGATTTTAGGGTCCCTTTAAGAGAGGAGTTCTGGCAAAATAGCTCAGAGGGTCTTGATTAATCCCTACACTCCCTCGATTCCCTGTTCACGGAAGAAGAGGTCAAAGGAGTGGTTTTCCATATTGGTGATAATAAAGCTCTGGGTCCTGATGGATTTCCAATGATCTTTTACCATACCTTCTGGGATCATATCAAAGATGATCTATTGACAGTCATATGAATTCTATGACCGCGGACTTAAATTGGGGATGCTTAATTATGTGAAAGTTGTCCTTATTCCCAAGAAAGAAGATTCTCTGAGAGTTGGCAACTTTCGTCCTATCAGCCTCCTTAATTGCTCGGTCAAGATAATTATCATGATCCTTGCCAACAAATTAAGCAAATTAATGGACTGAATGATTAGTAACGAGCAAACTGGATTTATTAAGGGACGTTGTATTCTGGACTGCATTGCTACTGCTCAAGAAACAATTCACCAATGTCATATCTTGAACGTCAGGAGTTTCTTGTTAAAACTGGACTTCGAGAAAGCCTACTATTCGGTCGAATGAGACTATCTTCTTGAAGCACTTAGAGGCAAAGGATTTGGGGACAAATGGATTAGATGGATTAGTCACTGCCTTACTACTAGTAGGTCGGCTATGCTGGTCAATGGAAAGGTAGGTAAGCCAATCTTGTGTCGCAGGGGTCTTAGACATGGGGATCCTCTCCCCCTGCTTTTTACGATTGTTGCTGATGTTCAAAAAAGCATGATGGATAGCTGTAGATAAGAGAGTCTGATAACACCAGTGGCCAGAGGTATAAGCGGGTCTGGGAGCTCAATACTATAATATGCCGACGATACCCTTCTATTTGGGAACGGGAATTTGGAGGAGACTATTACATTCAAAGGAATCCTATATTATTTTGAAGCCTAGTCGGGGCTCATGGTGAACTTCCATAAGAGTGTCTTCATTCCTATTGCCTTGGTAGATGAGGAAGCACGTGATCATGCTACCAATCTGAACTGTAAGCTTGATAACTTTCCTATTAAATACTTGGGCCTCCCTCTCCGCCCAGGCAAACTTAAGAAAATGGATTGGTTTTTGATTATTAATCAAGTTAAAGCCAAGCTGCCTAGTTGGAAAGGCAAATCACTATCCTTAGGAGGTAGAGTGGTCCTGATCAACTCAGTTCTATCCAATCTCCCTACATATTACTTATCCTTCTTTGAATTCCCAAAATAGGTCATTTAAAGGATCGAACGGCTTCGTAAGAGATTCGTCTGGAAAGGGACGAATGCAAACAAAGGGGGTTATCATCTTATCAGATGGGAGAAAACATGCATGAAGAAGAGTCAATGTGGGCTTGGCATCACTGACTTGAGTGACATGAATTTGGCACTCCTCAGCAAATGGTGGTCGAAAGTGTTTCATCCTAATGGTGAAGGTTGACAGGATTTTATCCATTCGTACCTTATAGGAAAGGGGACGCAGAGATTTAGGTTCCATTTGGGACCATAAAGTATCTTGGTTTTGGATAGGGCTAGTCAAAGCCTATGACCCGTTTCATAGCCGTGTCACATCCTTCATCGACAACATGAGAGAGTTACTCCCAGATCTTTTTGAACTTTCTTCTCAACCTAACATTTCAGTAGCCAAAACTTGAGAGCGTGGTTCTTGGAGACCCTTATTCAGATCACAACTCAATCCAGAACCCTAATTGACACTAGGGGCTTTGCAATCTTACATTGGTTAAGCAGGGGTTAGATATGCTCAAGGACTAGACCAGAAGGCTTGGGGTTTGGAGAAGAATGGTGCCTTCACAGTTAGATGTCTGTATAACTGCATCCACTTTAATGGATGTAACCCAAAATGGTCAACGATTCTTTGGAAAGCCAAAGCCCCGTTGAAAATTAGAGTTTTCTTCTGGTTAGTTCTAAATGATGCACTTCTGACAAGAGAGAACCTGACTAAAAGAAAACTGCACATCACTACTAACTGTGGTTTTTGCAATGCTCACACAGAATTGAAAACTCATATTTTCTTAGAATGCCCATGAAGTAAGTCCATTTTATGCGAGGTCTTGATGGCCCTCGGCACATCGGTATATCCATCGGTTTATGAAGACCTATGGAATGGACCCACCTTCGCTAGTGAGAGACGTGAGATGAGGAAAGCGTGGTATATCGCATTCGCCGCATTGACATGAGTTTTATGGCTTGACAGAAATAACTTTTACTTTCGTGGGACTAGTAATAGTATTTCTAGTAATCTTACTCATATTATGCATCTTGTTTCCTTTTGGGTTACAGCTGCAGTGGCAGGATCAAGAGGGAGAATTCTAGAGCATATGAGGCGGAGGAATACGATGATGAGGAGGTGGTGATTGGTCCCACTTTGGACTGATACAATGCGACATGACTTGGTTGATCACCCTTCAGGGTGATGTTAGAGGGGCCTCTTTAGTCATGTTGCTCTCATTTTGATTCTCTTGTATGTTTGGATTTTATTGTATTTGTCCCACCCTCCTTTGCACTTTGGAAGTACTATGTTTTCTTTCCTGTGTTGTAGTTTTTGTAATTGAGCCAAGTTGTCTAGGTTTGTTTTATTAACTCCTTATTAATGAAACAGGATGCCTATATTCCATATTTTCCTAAAAAAGTAAATAAAGATATAGCATTTCAGTATCATCATCATGATGTCGTTACTATCTAGGGTTGGCAATTAGGTCAGGTCAACCCACGGCCCACCCGGGCCCGACTGCATTTGATCCTGACCCATTTGACCTGGTCCGGGTTTAGGTCTAACCTGCATATCCAAACGGGTTGGACTGGATCGAGAAAATAGTGGAAAAAAAACCCACTCAACCCAACCCGTTTAACCTGTAACCCATTATAACCCGACCCAAAACCGACCTGCATTTTTTTGCCGGCATTTTAGGAGAACGTCAGGATAGACCACTGCAAAAATTCACAGGGTCTATCCCGGTATTTTATAATGGCTTTTGGGGACAATTTTAGGGCAGATAGTACTTATCCCAGCGTTGTGCAGGGAAACGTCGGGATAGGCCACTCCCTCAGATCCCCAGGTCCCAGCTCACTTCTCTTTCTCACCAAAGCCTTTTCGATCCTCAGTCTCTCTCTCTCTCTAACCAAAACCCTACCCAATTTCTCAATTGATCTCAATCTTGAATCTCTGTCATGTTCTCCGATCAATCACCGTCATCTTCTCCGATTGATCTCGTTCTCCTCTCTCCCAATCTCCGTTTTCTTCTCAAGACCATTTCTCAATCTCAATCGATCTTGACCGCCATCTCAAGTCAGTTTCTCTTTCTTTTTCTCATTCAAACTACTTTTTCTGATCCAATGTCCAGGCCAGACATTGACCAGGAGGTCGTAGCTTAGGATTAGGCATGGTGGAGGTGATGCATGCTCAAAAGGTTGAAGAAGCTCAGGATTTGTAGAGTGTATCTGTTTTCGAAGTTCATATTTCAGTCCCTGGGGATTATATTTCTTTAGAGGGTTTATTTGTAAAAGTGTGTTGAAATTTGCATTAAAGTCTAACAGAATTGTAACTGTCTGTCCAGACACGTGCTGCGCACGTATTTTTCTTTTAAAATACCTACCCCTGTATTCGATCAGAGTATGAATGAAAGTTTTAGTCTTCTTGTTCATCAATCTCTCTTCTTCCCCGCATCACCATTGCTGAGTCTTGCTTAGAGCGATGCCGAGATGAAGAGGACCTTCCACGTTCATCGTCGCCGATGAACAACCTAGAACAATGGTATCAGAGCTAGAGAACGATCACACAACCGCTATTGATCAAGAAATTGTTCAAGAACCCCTTCAAGAAGCTGAGAACTCTGCAAATTCTAGATCTGGACCTAGGCATGGATCTGGAGCTAGGAGTCTGAATGCGCGGGGATCCACCAGTCAAGGTGTTGAACTCCATAAGCATTCCAGCTTGGAAGAGCAGTTCGATTGACTAGAGCTAGTGCTGGATCGCTTAATTCAAGAACCAAGAAAACTTCGATCTCATAGAAGGCGAGAATCTTGGAGCTCAGAGAGCGATGCACAAGAATCAGGGATGGAGCGCCGTTACAAGAGGTATGGAGGTGAGCGACATCGTCACACCAGACAAAGGCCAGTTCGCCGAGGAAAATCAAGGAATCTTGATGAGTTTGAACACCAAACTGGAAGAAGAACTACCAGAAACGACGATCGTCGGTCAGAAGGTAACACTTTTTTCCCTAAACATCCAAAAATTGATTTGCCTAGCTTCGATGGAACGGGAGATATCATTTCTTTACTCAAAGAATCAATTCTTGGGATCGATTGTCGTTTTGTCTTTACTACTTGAGAGGAGAGGCGTTGCTTTGGTGGAGATAGTTTGAGCAACAGGAGGATGTGAAGATTGATTGGGAAATCTTAAAGAAGGAGTTAATGTTGCAATATGGACCTATGGAGTTAGATGATCCAGAAGCAACACTCTATAAACTGCAGCAAACAGGTTCAGTAGCTGAATACCATAAAGAGTTCTTGAAGTATAGTCAGCTCACAAAACCCCTAGCCAAATCTTCTATAGTAAGTTGCTACATCTCAGGTTTGAAAAGTGAACTGAAGAAAGAAGTGAAACTAAAGAATCCTAGCAGTGTCTTAGCTGCCTATAGAGAGGCTATAGCTAGAGAAAAGATTCTTCTTGATCAGAGGAAAACCTGGAAATCCAACACTTTTAATAAAGTTAGTTTTTCTCCTAGCAATTACAAAGCTCCAGTAACAACTGTGACTCCCTCTGTGCATAACAGCAGGGGTGGGGTAGATACAAGTGGTCCATCTCACTCAGTCGTCCCTAAAACCAAAGATCAGCAGTTCATGCAGTATATGAAAGATAGGAGAGAAAAGGGATTATGTTTTCATTGCGATGAGTAGTTTGTAAGGGGCCAGAGGTGTGCAGGCAGGTCATTTATGCAAATGATGGGCACTTGCGAAAGGAGTGTGTTCATGCAAATGTTAGGAACTTTGGATGGAGATACTGATGAGTCGCCGGATTGTACAGATGATGAATTAGATCCTAGTTTTGATAAACCCCAAGGAAGTTCCAGCGCATCAAAAATTTTGCAAGCTAGTGAGAAAGAAGCTGCTGTTATCTCTCTTAACACACTCACAGGTAGTAATACACCTAGAACTTTTCGAGTGCAAGGTAGCATATCTTGACACCCTGTGTGTGCTCTCCTCGACACAGGGGCTACCCATAGTGTAGCGCCCCGAATTTCTAATATGATAACTTAGAAAATACGTGGCACAAACCCAGCATCCACTTCAATGTAACAATATTCACAGCCAACACCACTAAAATTTTCAACTTTTATTACAACAAACTTTTACAAATCACAGCGGAATTCAAAACAACTCAAACAATATTTACTGTCATTTACAACTCAAATTATCTCAAAACTGCTTTTACAAATTTACACAAAAATATTATAAATAAATCTATCTCAAATATGCCTCAAGCATCCACACCTCCAAACTCTAAGCAACAACCTGCAACATGTGAGGCTAGAGATGATCCCTAACCCCCAAAACTAAAGGGGTTAGCCATAAATGGTGTGAGTGACATAAAACATTCAACATAATTTAATTGTAAAACATAAGGTCATCAACAACATGTATTAACCACAATGATAAATGAATAAGGAATAACAAAGATGTAAAGCATGAAAACGTCATAGAATGAAAACAACAAGTGCATCTAGTCTAAAGGTCATGTGTAGGAAAAACTAGAAAACACATGCATAATACCAAGTCAAGAAAACACAATTTCTATATGTGGACTCTCTAATGCATACTTGTCGAAGTCTATGCATCCCATTCTACCTAGGTTCGGTGCAAGCCCTTAACGTCTCCACTTCATATGGGTTCAATCCCCGCTATGCGACTAATCTTAACACGATGACTACTACGAGATAAAGATAAACTGTGAGAATTAGCCCATGCTTGATAATTCCGGAGATGGATCCCTCATCTCAGGCATTTTACCTGGATAATTCCGGAGATCATCCCTCATCTAAACATTGACACATCTTCACATGATTACCCCATGTGCGTCGCCTCGACTTCGATAATTCCGGAGTTCAATCCCACATCTCAAGCAAACCACTTGGATAATTCCAGAGATATATCTCTCATCTCAGGTAATTTACCTGGATAATTCCGGAGATAAATCCCTCATCTCAAGAAAGTTACTTGGATAATTCAGGAGATTAAATCTCTCATCTAAAGCCGTATTGAGGTGCATAACTCATGTTCCCGTTCATCATATCACCACTAGTGCCTGTCCTTATCATATTGTGGGTTATTTAATTACTCAACAAAATCTCCTAAAGTCGGTATACCCTACCAGGATAACTCAAAACTGAATAACTGAATATGCCTCAACGGGCCTCAACAAAATAACTTAACAAATATCTCAACACCGGTATACTAGGGTCACCTACCTCTAGAGACTCAAACTCAAAGGGTCTAAACAAATTCCACTAAACAAAAGTGGCTCAACTGAACATCTTAGAACCAAATATTGAACTGAATATCTCAAAATCAAATACTGAACTGAAGATAAATTATAGACTGAATTATCTGAAAACTAATCATTCGAAGTAACGCTAAAGTTTACACAGATCCTTCAGTACCAGTCGACTTATACAGTGGTAAGTCGACTGTCCAGAGGACTATGTCCAAAATTTCACAAAGATAAACTAAGTCATATCAGTTGACCTCAGAGGTCACCAGTCGACTGCATACAGGCTAAGTCGACTGTCCCGAAAGGACTGAACAAATTTCACACAATCGAGTTCTCAGTGAACCAGTCGACTGCACAAAGGCCAAGACGACTGTCCAGAAAGAACTGAACAAATTTTACTAAGAAGGTTCTCAGCAGACCAGTCGATTGACAGAAGTCTAAGTCGACTGTCCCGATCAATTTTCAAAGGTCTGAAGGTACAACAGTAGAGACGTACCAGTCGACTGCTTAGTGGGCCAGTCGACTGTCGGCCTACAGTTTTCATATTTTAGGTCTAAATACAAAAATCCAAACTGGAGCTTCTAAAGATTCATTGTTCCTAAAAGATAGTTGTTCTCAGGCAAAATAATCAACCTCAAATAAACTCCATTAAGGATACATCACTCAATCATCCAAATGTCGAAATATAATTCTCAAGATCCATAATCACTAATCTTTCAATTAGGGTTTCTCAAAACTAATTTCTTTCACAATTATGATCAAAATCTGATTTGTATACTCTAGACCCCGATATTCACCATCCGATCCCAACCCTGATCAATTCTTAATATGTTTTCTAACATATAATCTCATAACTCAAGATCTACTCAATATCCATAAGTTCCACAAACATGATCCAAAATTAACAATGGTTCACATACATACTACAACATAAGGTCCATATCATTCACATACGAAACAACAAACGATGTCGTTCACATAATTCAAATCAACATGCACTCACAAAAAGCAAACAAAGCAAAACAAATAATCTTACGTCACTCACCTTTGGTTTTAGAAGAATCCACGAAAAGATCTTCCTTTTGCTAGATCCAAAAATCCTTCTCCCGATCACCAAGAAAATAATATTTTAATAAATCTGGAGTTGTGCAGAGAATGATGGCTGCACACCCTCTTTTATACAGGCCGGGGTTGAAAGGAATTAGGGTTTTGAAGTACTTTTGCAAAATAGTCCTTTTTCCAATTTATTACTTCACATATATAACCTTTCTTAGTCGAAATAAGTTAAATAATTCAAAACTAAATAAAATCCTTTTACCACTAAGTTTTCCAACAACCCAGCACTGCCCAGAGATAAGAGAATCCCGGATTTACACTCAGGGTGGCAATTTTGCACAAAAGCCCTCCCTTTTGCAATATTTGCAAATACCTCATAAAATATTCGTAAAAATCCAGAAAAATCCGAAATAATATATGGTAATACATATTATAGTTTCCCAATAAAAATATTTGACTTTTACCTTCCAGAAAAACATTTGCACAATGATCCAACATAAATTCTATATTTGCAAAAACACCCTTTTTGACTAAATCTTCACCTAATCGATTTTAAATAAATTTCAAATATATTTAAATTCAAATGATTACCATGGAGAACCAAAATATCATTAAAAACGAATTTTCATAGTTTATTTAAGATCCAAACGACTTTTTACATAAAAGCCCCTCTCTTTCGAGATATTTGTAAAAATAGTTTCTTTCTTCAGAAAAATCCCAAAATGTAGAATACACTCCATTATAATTAGGAGAATCTACTAAAAATATAAAATTGATTATTTTCACCAAAAATATTTGCACGTGTTTCGCACGTGTAAAAAGATAAATCTTTAGAAAATATTTATTAAATTTCTAGTAAATCATTTTAATTCATTTTCAAATATTTAAAATAATATTTGAAAATACGGGGTTCTACACATAGTTTCATTGATGATATGATTATCAAGAGAACTGGATTGCCAGTGAAAATCCAAGTTCGATTAGATGTGACTGTTGCAGGAGGGGTGCTTCTCAAAGGATTGGGCTTATGTGAGGGAGTGACTTTCAATTGCCAGGGGGTGCCCATAGTGGCAGATTTCTATGTTTTGGCTATGGATACAAGTCAATTAGTGCTAGGTGCACAATGGAATGAAACCTTAGGGGATGTTATATGGAATATGAAAGAGAAGAGAGTCCAATTTGAGCTTGGTGGTAAGCAGCACACCTTAATAGGCATAAATCCTCAAGAAGTAGAAGTAGCATTTGCTAAATCCATGTCGAAGGCTCTACTGCAATCCAAGTCTGGGTGGTTGCTCCAAATGATTAGGGTTCCAATGCTTGAAAGTGCACATCCTAATACTCAAAACCCATCAGTTATACCTCCTCCAGTACAAGAGTTGTTGGATGAATACCAAGTAGTATTTACAGAGAACATTGGTCAACCTCCACAGAGAGATTTTGATCATACCATACCCCTCATACCTGGCTCTAAACCCGTTAGTCTTCGTCCCTACAAGCATCCATGGCACCAGAAAAATGAAATTGAAAAGCTTGTTCAAGAGATGCTCCAATCTG
The DNA here is from genome assembly GCA_017893485.1 of Hemerocallis citrina. Lineage (NCBI taxonomy): Eukaryota > Viridiplantae > Streptophyta > Magnoliopsida > Asparagales > Asphodelaceae > Hemerocallis > Hemerocallis citrina. Next base: position 700,311 of record JACEHZ010000534.1, on the reverse strand, counting down.
GTATAATCAGATCTAGTCGGAGTACTTATTCCTCTCCTATAGTGATGGTCAAAAAGCCTGATGGTAGTTGGCGAATGTGTATTGATTATAGGGCTTTAAATGACATCACGGTGAAAAACAAGTTCCCTATTCCTGTGATAGATGAACTCTTGGATGAACTTCATAGGGCAAAGGTGTTTAGCAAGGTGGATCTTCGTAGTGGGTATCACCAAATTAGAATGAGCAATGAGGACATACACAAGACAGCTTTCCGTACTCATGAAGGGCATTATGAGTTTTTAGTCATGCCCTTTGGTTTAACAAATGCCCCGTCTACTTTTCAAGCTCTCATGAATTCTGTTTTCAAGCCTTATCTGCGTCGGTTTGTTTTAGTATTTTTCGATGACATTTTGGTATACAGTGGTAGTTTGGAATCTCACTTGGAGCACTTACCACTAGTTCTATAGGTTCTCAAGACTAACCAACTATTTGCCAAGCTTAGTAAATGTTCATTTGGGGTTTCAGAAGTGGAGTACCTTGGCCATGTTGAGTCAGCTCAGGGTGTTGTAGTTGATCAAGATAAAGTCAGGGCCATTGTCGATTGGCTAATTCCCAAAACTCTCTAAGCTCTACGAGGATTCTTGGGGCTTACGGGTTATTATAGGAAGTTTATAGCTCATTACAGCACCATAGCATGGCCTCTTGTGAAACTCACTAAAAAGGGGGCTTTCCAATGGCAGGCTAAAGCTCAAGGTGCATTTGAAGTTATGAAGAAGGTGCTTTCCTCTCCTCTAGTTCTTCAACTTCCAAACTTTGCTCTACCCTTTGAATTAGAGTGTGATGCTAGTGCTACAGGTTTGGGGTCTGTTTTACAACAAGAGCATCACCCAATAGCTTTCCTCAGCCAAGAATTGAAAGGTAAGAATAAGTATTTGTCTACTTATGAGAAAGAAATGCTAGCTATTCTGTTGTCAGCCAAAAAGTGGCGACAATACCTGCTAGGAAGGCAATTTGTGATACACACGGATCATAAATCCCTCAAGTATCTGTTAGAGCCACGGTTGTATACTGAGGCTCAACACTTATGACTGTTAAAGTTACATGGGTATCAATTTCAAGTAGAGTATAAGAAGGGAAAGGATAATGTCGTGGCTGATGGTCTTTCTCGTCAATTTGAAGTGGCTGATGAAGCTTCTCTATCTGCAATTTCTATTGTTCAACCAGTATGGGTGGATCAAATTAAGCATCTAATGAGTACAGACCCATTCTATACTGAGATCAAAGCAAAGATGGATTCTAACTTAGATGATAGATTGTCTTGTGTAGAAGGAGTGTTCTATTACAAGGATCGAATTATTCTAAGTCCTACTTCAACAGCTAGACCCTATTCTTGGAGGAGGTGCATTGTACACCCCAAGCAGGACACATGGGAATAGATAAAACTTGGCTCAAACTAAAATAGATTGTCTATTGGCAGGGTATGAAGAGAGATCTACGCCACTTTATCAAGTCCTGCGATGTTTGTCAGCGCAATAAGTATTTGAGTACTTCTCCGGCTGGCCTATTACAACCTCTTCCTATTTCAGATAACATATGGGATGCCATTAGTATGGATTTTGTCGAAGGTCTTCCTAGGAGTGCAGGGTTCACTACAATACTTGTAGTGGTTGACAGATTATCCAAATATTGCCACTTCATTCCATTGTCTCTTCCTTATACTGCTAAGATTGTTGTTGCAGCCCTCTTTAGACAGGTGTTCAAGCTCTATGGGATTCCCAAGAGTATTGTGAGTGATCGGGATGCGATCTTTACTAGCAATTTCTAGCGTGAACTATTGGCTATGCAGGGTACAAAGCTATGTTTGAGCTCAGCGTTCCACCCTCAATCCGATGGCCAAACTGAAGTAATCAACAGATTCTTAGAGGTATATCTTCGCTGTTTCACAGCCTAGCGTCCTCATGATTGGTCAAATTGGTTACCTTGGGCAGAGTTCAGTCATAATACGCACATTAATAGTTCTACGGGAGTCTCTCCTTATCAAGCAGTCTATGGTAAAGCCCCTCCGAATGTTTTGTCCTACGTTCCTAAGACTGCGAGAGTAAAAGCGGTGGAAGAGTCTCTGCTTACTAGAGATATGGTCCTACAGTTGCTCAAGGATAATTTGCTAACATCTCAACAGCAAATGCAGGTAAAGGTCAATTTGCATCGCACAGATAAAGAGTTTGCAACAGGAGATTGGATATATCTGAAATTGCAACCTTATCGACAAGTTTCTGTTGGTGGGCGACACATCCACAAGCTCTCCACCTTATACTATGGTCCATATATGATATTGGAGAAGATTGGAGCTGTTGCTTACAAGCTACAATTGCTAGCGGAGTCACGCATTCATAATGTGTTTCATGTATCTCAGTTGAAGACTTTTATACCACGAGATGGTGATTTGGAAGTGATTTCCACAGCTCTACCTACATACTTTCTGGAAGAAGCACCCTAACCTATCGGTATCCTAGAGAGACGAATGGTTCCCAAGAGGAGAATTGCTGTTTCAAAGGTCTTAATCCAATGAAGAGATTGCAGCGATAGTGATGCCACATGGGAGAGCTATTGGGATATGTATTGGCGATTCCCGTCCTTTCGCGTCGTCCTGGAATCTTTTCGAGGGGGGGTATTGACCCAATGTCCAAGCCAGACATTGATCAGGAGATCGTAGCTCAGGATTAGGCATGGTGGAGGTGATGCATGCTTAGAAGGTTGAAGAAGCTCAGGATTTGCAAAGTGTATCTGTTTCTGAAGTTCACATTTCAGTCCCTGGGGGATTATATTTCTTTAGAGGGTTTATTTGTAAAAGTGTGTTGAAATTTGCATTAAAGTCTAACAGAATTGTAACTGTCTATCCAGACACGTGTTGCACACGTATTTTTCTTTTTAAATACCCACCCTTGTATTCAATCAGAGTATGAATGAAAGTTTTAGTCTTCTTGTTCATCAATCTCTCTTCTTCCTCGCATCACCATTGCTGAGTCTTGCTTAGAGCGATGCCGAGACGAAGAGGACCTTCCACATTCATCGTCGCTGATGAACAACCTAGAACACTTTCTCTCTCTTTCTCTCATTCGATCTAATCTCCCTCCATCTCATTTATGTCGTTGTCAGAAGTTAAGAAGTAGAAGTTACGAAGAAGCTGGGGCTTTTCTAAGGCGACACGATCTTTGATGAAGGTAGTGTTCAAATGTTTTCTTGATTTGGTTTGAGTTGGTTAGGTTTTGACGATGGATCATACGAATCTAGGGGTTTGGGGGAAGGAATTAGGGTTTTGGGGAGAAGAAATTGGGGTTTCGGTTGATGGGTATTTTAAACTAACAATTTCATTTAAATATCTAATTTTCTCTTGTATTAATGAGATTTCTATAATTGTTGGATTGGAGTGAGTGAATAGGTTGATGCCGAGAATAACTAGTACATGATGATAGGGGCAGACATTTTTTTATTGATCAACAGTTGATGTATCAGTTAATTTGTTGAAACTTTGATTCATGGGCATTAAGCTATAGTTTCACTATGATTAGTTTCCCCAATTTGCTGTTCAATTTGCGGGTTTTGATGTAAGCCCGTCGAGCTTTTCAGGACTGTGAATATGTTTATGTTTCCATTTGGGTGTTTAGCAAAAATGTTGGTCTTGATCTTAGGCGAATTGAGTACAGTAACCAAACACTTCATTCATTCTCTAGATGTATACTTGAAGCTTCTTCTTCTGTGATTGTTTTTCATGTTTATCTGAATTGTTATATCCTAATTTATCCTTATATTTACCTATTGGTTCAACAGAAACAAACCTGTCCAAGATGCTTCTTAAGTACAGGCCTGAAGACAAAGTCGCCAAGAAGAACCGCTATCGAAGAGGGCACAGGCTGAGACTAAAGGCAAAACTGTCGAAGTTAAGAAGCCAATTGTTGTCAAGTATGAGCTTAACCATGTCACCTACCATATTGAACAGGTATAGATCTTTGTTATTTTATTATTTCTTCCAATTAATCATGTTATTGTTTGATATTCTATAATAAAATTGATGAATATGTTTTCTCCTCGATTATATCTCTGTACTGAACTATATTTTTTTGGCTCAAGATAGGTGAATTAGTTAATTAAAATAATTGTAGGTGTATTGAGAATGTATAATATGTATTGTGCATACCATTTACCATTAACTACGAAAAAAATGCATTACTTGCATATGGATTGCTAAATATATCATATGCTGTTATAGCTGTAAGCACCTTTGGGAAGTTTATCCTACCTAGTTTAGGCTGATTTGGCCGAAGCATGTGACCTTTTTGGGATTCATGTTGTGATTGATGTGCGGTGTAGGTCAATGTAACAATAGAGGTCTTTGTTGTATTGCTTCTATTCAACACAAGGCATTGTTGAATATTACTATTTGATTATTATTTCTGTTCTCTATTAATTCTTAGTCTTAAATGCTCCCCTTCATTATCCAACACAGTGTCACTTCATTGGCAAGGTAGTTTATTTAATGTTCTGAAGGTTGAAGGTCTTCCACTGACAGCTTTCACTACAAAATAAATGGTCTATCTCTACGAGTTTTTTGCCAGCATTTAGGTGAAACATCGCGATAGACCCTTGCAAAAATTCAAGGGGCCTACTATGATATTTTGTAATGGCATTTTGGAAAAATGCTGGAATAGCTATTATCTATCCTGGCGTCATAGAAATGCCGAGATAGTCTCTCTCAAAATTACTTCTACTCTCTCAAAAATTCCTCCAACCCCAAATCTCTCAAAAATCCCTCCAACCCCAAATCTCTCAATCTCTCAAAATCAAAATCCCTCTAATCTCAAATCTCTAAACCCCCAAATCTCTCAAAATCCCAAATCGAAGCCCGTAACCGTTGTTGTCGCCGTCGTCGTCGCCATTGATGTTGCCGTCGCTATCAGCCCGATGCCAACACCCCCCCGTCTCTTCTCCTCTCCCTTCTTTTTGATTCCCAAGCCATCAACCTCCACCGTCCTCCATCATTGAGCTCTGAACGCAGCTAGGGCATCCAAGCTGGGGCATCTAGATTCCTCAATCTCTCCAATCGATCTTTCAGGTTCATTAGATCTTACCCTTTTTTATTGAATTTTGTGTGAAATTGTATAGATTTTGAAAGCTATGTGATTCTTTGTTTATGTGATGGTGAATGAGTGAGAATGTATTAATCCTAGCCTGCATTTGGGTTGAGATGTCAATGGGGGTTTTAGCCTAACCCTATCCTGATGCAATCACTTTCCAGCCTGGGTCGAATTGAGGAAAGTCTAATAAGAAGGATGACAATATTATCCCACAACTAATGATCTCCTAACATATTTCATGCTCTAGGTTAGATCTTCTTTTCATAGATCGGTATCTGTCCTGCATTTTGGTCATTGCTTAATTTATGGACCCATTGACCAGTGTTTGTCTTCTGAGGTAACAACAATTTGTATTATCTTCCGACTCAACGATATCTATTAGAGTGTGGTTTACCATGTTGTTTAATGTTCATTAGACAAACAACAGTATTGTTATTCGTTTAATCATTTCTATGGTAGTTATGTAGCTAATACTTCTTACATACACTCAAGATAACTGATCAATCATTTTGTTTGCATTAGGTCAAATATGATGCTAGTAAAACATTTTCTGGCATATATTTAAACCTGACTTTGTCTTTGACATTGATACACATTGCGCTTTTATATGTGTGAATTTGTGGGGTATCTGTCTGCTTCTAACTTGAAGGAACATGTCCTATTTTCAATTCATAAAACTAGGCATATTCATTATAATTTCTAGTCATGATTTTTTTATGATCCTTCTTAAAATTTTCTTAATTTGCATATTGAATGGGCCTAAATCTACTCTATGTACAAATTCTGGTTCATGTGATTATTAAATGTTTAATATCTTTAGGGTGTTCCTCTCCAAGGACAAGGATACTTGTCACATTGGAATTCACCTCTCATGGCACATGTTTTCACTAGTATTTGCATCTTGATGTTTACACATTGCCTATGTGCTATTTGATTGTCAGTATCTTTAGGGATTCTATTATTTCCCCTTAACTAATGTATTGATAGCTTTACTTATGTTTTCTTTTCTCTTTTAGTATTCAGTCAACTAGTATCATTAGTCAACTATTTAGGTGTCATATCCACTGATTGAAACTGAAAGTTGAAATTCGGTGTGTGCATTGTCTCTATATCTTATTTCCTTGTTTCTTCTTCCCTCCTTTTTATGGTGGATATACCATTTATTGCCCTTCCTATTTTTTAAGTGAGTACTGGATAAGGAGTCCCCGTGGTAGAAGAATATAATTATCCAATAATGTTTTAGATTGGATACTAAAACATGTGTGTTCATATTCAAGTGATTTCCTAACAGTTACCATTTTTGCCATCTAATTTGTTTTCAGTCGATTATTCTTCAAGAAATGCATGTATGGAAATCACATGATTCTTGAAGAATAATATATATTACACTTGCATTTGTGCTTGTAATTGGAGCCTGATATATAAAAGTTCATTTTGATGATTTAGGTAACAAAATGATGATTGACCAAACTAAGCGAAGCGTGCATGATGCCTTGTGTGTGGCAAGGAACTTGATTTGAAACAATTCAATTGTGTACGGTGGTGGTTCAGCTAAGATTTCCTGCTCAATTGATGTAGAAACTGCTGTGGATAAGAACCCTGGTGTTGAACAGGTTAAAATTTTCAACTTGCGCCTTATTAGAAAATATACAACTTAATTCTCAAAGAACTTATCCTTTTATTTTACTTTTGCAGTATGCTATTAGGTCTTTTGCTGAAGCTTTAGATTTTGTTACAATGGTCTTGGCTGAAAACAGTGGTCTACAACCTATTGATACTCTTACTGCTTAAATCTCAGCAAATCAAGGTACTACAACAATTGCCTATGTGTACATGATAATATGGTGATGTTCATATACTGCATGTCTGTGGAACATTTATACACATTTTTATTTACCTTCTTATGTATTACATGTTTAGTTGTACACTCAGAAAAGTTTGTTCTAATGTTTAATTTAAGTGTCGGTAACAAGTAATCACAAATATACTTCATATCGGAGTTTAACCATTGTGCTTAGAATCTCATAGAGATCTTTTTCTTTGTTGTTTCAGGAGAGCAACTCATACTGTGGCATAGACTGCAATGACCTGGGTACAAACAACATGCAAGAGCAGAATGTGTTCGAAACATTGATTCGAAAGCAACAGCAGGATGAAGAAAACATTGTGGATCAACTATTCTTCCATGACCTTGATGGCTACATGATTGAGATCTACAACTGCAACAATATCCATGTCATTTTTCTCATATTCAATTAGGATGGTATAATGAAATTGTCAAAAAGAATAATGAGAACATTTATTATAGTGTTAAAGTAAATGAAAATAAATAAATTCATTACTTTGCGTGAAAAGGAACATTCATTCACTTTATTTCAGGGATGATATTTTTTGTTTAAAAAAATAATATTTTAAAAAATTAAAAAAATTATAAAAAAATTATTAAAAAATCATTTCCAAGTGTTTTTTTAGTAAAAACGTCAAGATAGGGTATTTTAAAATATATATCTAAACTAGATTTACCCGTGGCCACGTGCCTACGGCACGTCTTCAGAATGATACAGCATATGAAAAGTCTTGTAAAGAGTAAATCAACAATTATGTAGCTGAAGTTTGAATAATATGACAATAATTAGCTGTAAATAAAAGTCCATGTTTCCATTAGTATATGGTGAAAAATAATTATAAATTGGGGTATAAAAGTCCATGTTTATATATATATATATATATATATATATATATATATATATATATATGTGGTAGGGTAAAAATGGCCTGGAGGCCCAACCAGGGCCCAATACAACTCTCACTCAAGAAAGGTAAAAATAGCAATTTAGTCCGGCTTCGAACCATTACAGGGTCGGCGCCGAACCTCAAGTGCACCCCCACAGAACCGGCCTCCTCGTATCCGACGAGCCTCAGTGGTCCTCGGTCTCCGATCCGTGACAGCCCCACGGGCCGTCCCCCCTCTCTGGCGAAGCAGGGAGATGACCTGGCACAGCCTAGGCCCTCCGATTCTCCCAGAAGCACAGAGGACCCACGATCAGCCATGTCAGCTCCAAATACCACCAAGGGTTTTGCCACGTCAGCCCTATACCGCTCCTGGTATGGCCACGTCTGCCCTAAACCCCCTGGGCCCTCTGCCACGTCAGGCCCATGGGCTTTCGGGTCCAGACCCGGCCCCCAAGCGGATCCAAACCCGGTTGGAATTCTCTATAAATACTAGACCCTCACCCACCTTTTCAGGTAATCAATCCTTTTCCACTTAAATTCACCTAGTTATTGCTACTCTCTCACAGAGACTGACTAGATCGTCGGAGGGTCCGCCACCGGGACAAACCCCGGTGTTTCAGGACCGTCTGCAGGTACACAAGACCTCGGATCCGAATCCTCTGATCCGAGCCGAGATCTCCGAATCACCCCGAGGTCGCCACAGGTTCCGCCCGGTCAGCCGAGGGTCGTCAGACGAGCAGCTTTCTCCTTCAAATACAAATTGAGTCCGAACTCACACCTGGTGCATCCACACGTCTCCCAGAAATAAACCGCATCAGGTTGGCGCCGTCTGTGGGAACATGCTTCAAAAGCCGACCCGAGCCCGACCATCGAGCGACCTCGACAGCCGAACTCCCATGGCCTCCAGAGGCCAGGGGGCCGCGTCCTCCGTCAACCGACGGGACACACCCCCACCAAATACCAATGCCGGGCCATGCACATCAAGGCACGGAGATTCCCATCAGGGATCCCGGCGAAGCGCCACCCGTACAGTCCAGCCCGACCTACGAGGAATAATCGTCAACCGTCAAATCACCCGCAGCAGGGGAAGGGCCGCTTCCAACCCGGCCCCGAACCATCCACGACCACCGCCCGAGAGACGAAGGCTCGCACTCAGCCGCATCGGAAGGCAACCTTCAGGCCAACCGGATAGGGTCGAGGGAGTCCCCGTCACTCAGAAGGAGTTCCAGGACTTCCGAAGAGAAATTCTTGGGGCTCTCCGACGGCCCCCAGGGGAGAAACCCTCCATTCCCAAACCAGGTCGGACACCGAGGCCAGCGTGTCCCGACCATCAACAATCCAGCCAGAGGACGATGACATACTCCTAAGGCGCCTCCAAGAAATGGAAGATCGCCTCGATCACATAGGGGACGACGGCCAAAGAGCGGCTCAGGGGTACAGACCTATCCGCCCTCCCTTTTCCGCCCCCATCCTCCTGGCAGAAATACCCAGGAACTTCCGACCCCCTCAATTCGAGACCTACGACGGCGAGGGAGATCCTGCTGATCACATGGAGGGCTTCAAAACCCTCATGATGATTCACAGCGCCTCAGATCCCCTGCTGTGCCGAGCCTTCCCGGCCACCCTTCGGGGCCCGGCTCGTGAATGGTTCTCGAAGCTCGCCCCCGGCTCCATTTACTCCTTCGACCAACTAGAGGGCAATTTTCTTGCCCACTTTGTCACTAGCCGGAAGGCCGAAAGGACCAGCGCCTCATTACTGGGGCTCCGACAGATAGAGGGGGAGTCACTCAGAGTGTTCGTCCGGAGGTTTACCGCAGAGGCAAGATCGGTCTCCTCCCTCGATCCGGGCGTCGCCTCTGCGGCATTTCGGCACAACGTCCGTCATGGACAGCTGAAGGCTTCTCTGGCGAAAAAACCCCCCGTCGACTTTCCCGACCTCCTCAACAGGGTCGAGAAATACATTAGGGCGGAAGAGGCCCTTAACCCCGAAGATACCAAGGAGGCCATCGGGAAGGGAAAGCGGAAGGTCGAAGAGGTCGAACCATCAAAGAAAGCTCCAAGGGACGCAGGGGCCTTGAAGAAGGTCCCGCCGGTCCCCCGCTTCGAGAGGTACACTCCCTTGACACATAACGTATCCACCATCCTCTTAGAAATCGAAGACAAAGGCATTGTTCGACTACGCCCCCGGCCTAACAACGGCAAGAACCGAGACCAGCGCTTCTACTGTTGCTTCCACAGAGATCACGGGCACGAAACCAACCAGTGCCAAGCCCTGAAAGACGAGATTGAGGAGCTCATCTCCAGGGGGTACCTCCGAGAATTCACCCGAGAAGTCCCACGGGATCGGCGAGACATTAGGAACCGGAGGACCTCGCCTCCGAACCCTACTCCGAACCGCATCCAAGGTCAGGATCCCGACTCCGAGGGAGCCGCGGATACGCCCTTCATCTTGCATTGTGTCCACGGAGGGCCAATGGGAGGAAATTCAAATACTTCCCGAAAAGCCTTCATCCGGGAAGTGAATGCTGTCCGCGACAATTCCTCGCCCAAGATACAACCGGTGCCGGTCTCCTTCTCAGGAGAGGACCTCGAGGGCATCCGCCTACCCCACTGCAATGCCCTCGTCATTTGTCTCCACATGGCTAATTGTGAGGTTCGCCGAGTCCTCGTCGACAACGGCAGCTCGGTTAATATCCTTTTCCTCGAAGCATTCGAGAATCTCAAGCTACCTAGAGGCAGGCTCAAGCCGGCCGGATACACCTTGCATGGGTTCTCCGGCGTCCCTGTCGTGATAGAAGGGATTGTCACCCTCGACGTTACCGCGGGATCGGCTCCTGTCAAAAGAACCGAGTCCATGGACTTCATGGTGGTCAACGTCAAGGCGGCTTACAACGCCATACTCGGCCGACCCAGACTATGCTCCCTCCAAGCGGTGCCCTCGGCTTACCATCTGAAACTCAAATTTCCCACCCCGCAAGGGGTCGGCACTGTCCGAGGTAGCCAAGAGGCAGCGCGATCGTGCTACATGACCACCGTTGGGGGAGGTGTGTTCTCCCTCGACGCCGTCAAGTTCAAGCCTGAGAGGGACGGCCCTGCTTCCAAATCCGTCGCCAAGTGGGAGAAGGCCCCAGTCGAAGCCGAGTGTCGGATGAAACTCCTCGAAGGGCAAACATAGGCTCTAACCTGGCTTAATGTAAACAGGTTTTTTGTGTAAACACTCATGTGTACAGGACCGTCTTAGCGGCCCTCCGTACCTTATACGAAAGAGATCTCTTTTTGTTGAAACCCTAAACGCCAGATAATGAAATCGGCGCCGGAGTCCTCACTCCGGTATCGTCCCCAACGCCTCGGTAGGCTCCAACCGAATCCAAGCTGGGGACTCTCCCTAAGGCCCCACTTCGATCCCTCGCGGGTCGATGGGCTCTCCTTGTAACCACCATCGTCCACTACACCACTAGCCGAAGCAAAGAAGGAACAGGATTCTTTATTCGTACCGTTTTATTTCTCATCCTAAGAAAACAAACAAACACCGTTACAGGACCACTCCACTCATCTCAAACTGGAAGAACGGGATTACTCCGAACGAGCAACTAAAATCCCTCTCCTTGTTATAATGGTCCTTAAACTCAGCCACAGTCGACTCCCCAGCCACGGAGCTCTGGACGTCATCTGGTCGCATACGCTACAATAGCAGCCTCGAAGAGGAAACCCCCTCCGTTTGCCGATCCGACCGAGGAAGATGCCGAGGCACCCAGCATGATATTATGGCGGTATATCTCCATTTCTTTCTCAAGAAAAACATCACGAAGTAACCTCCCAGAAGTGGACCGAGACACCCAACACAGCCGGTCCAAGGCTCGCACCGTAGAGTTCCCGATCCAGCATCGCCCTTCCCAGCCGGCTCGCCCCCTCGCCAAGGGCTTCAGACATGTTCCTGTAATAATTGAAGGCAGCATCAGCAGTACGGGCCCTCTCACGGTACCGAGCCAAAGTGGTCTCCAATGCCTCAACCTCGTTTCGAAGCCACGCCGCATCGGGACGACGGGGGTCCGCCTCGGTAAGGGAAGCCTCAACCTGCGAGAGTACCGACTCAACGCACATAAGCAAGGAGGTTCGGAAATACCCAAGGTCAAAACACTTGGCCAGTCAAAGATACTTTTTATAAATTGTACCACTTCTTACAAAAAAGGCGGTGGCCAATCCGCGGGAGGCGAATACAATCAAAGGAGAGAGAAAAGAAAGATAAAACTACACAACTTGATTTCCCGCCTCGGCATCGATCGGGTTCGCAGGAGGGTCGGCGGCCGGGTTGCCAACGGGCCCTTCCTCGGTAGGAGTCTTCGGTGTCCCCTCAATCTCCATGTCATACTCGAAATCGGACAGGTCGACGGACGGGTAGAAGTGCCTCACGTGGCTGAGGGCCTTCGCATAGCACTCATCCTGGGCCTTGATCACAATCCGCTGACCCGCATCCGTCAGCTCTGCCCTCTCCTTGGCAAACGCAGCCGTCAACTCCTCCTTCTCCTTGGCGAACTTCTTCTTCAAGGAGACCACCCTCTTCCCCCACTCGGCGTCCTGAGCCTCGAGCTCGAGCTTCATCTTCTGCTCCCTCTTATGCGAACCCTCGAGCTCGATCCGCATCTCCTTCATCTCCCGCTCGCTCTTGTCCGCCCGAACCCGCTCTTGCGACATGGACGCTTCGTAAAGATTCTTTACATTAGCTCCCTGCATACAAGCCTGCGACCAACAAAACACTGATAAGGGGAGAACTCCCGAAGCAAGATTAACGAGAAAGATGAGATCGACAAGCTTACCAGCACGGTGGCCTGCGCCAGGCGCGTAAAGGCCACCTCTACGGGCTCACTCTCCATAACTTGGCGATCACGAGGGGTCGCCAACTTCTCCACCACCTCAACGGCCTGGGCTTCCTCGGTCAGACAGTCGCCCATCCGAACCGACCAGTCCGGCGCCCACCGTTGCCGCAACATCTCCACCACCGGGTCCTCCTCCTCAACCTCTACCAAGGGACCTTTCCCCTTGTCAAGATCGGACGCCCTCGCTGGACCCTTACCCCTCGAAGGGGCCGCCCCCTTGCTCGTCTCCGAGCGAGTCCTCTTAGTCTTCGGCTCGAGCGGGACCTCCGAGATAACCAGGGGCGGCTCCCTCGACCTCTTCGCCACCTCCCCCTTCTTCTTCTCGGCGTTCTCCTTCTTCATGGCGAGCCTCCTTGCTTTGATCGATGCCTCATCCATATCTGCGAAAAAAACCATTAAGAAGCAATAAGCAGGAAAGCACGAAAAGACCAAGAGAAAAGAAACAACTACATACGCAGAACGGCTGGGCTCAGTCCGACGCTCGCCAGATGGGCCTCCGTCACCTTCGTCCAATCGATACTAGGGGACAAACGGAGGCGCTCGACAAACCCCCACTCCTCGGCCGACAGATCCCCCTGCCTCGGTGCAGGATAGCTCGGCTTGGAATAGTTCCATCTAGTCGGAATGTCCCAGGGCTCTTCACTCCGGATCACCAAATATTTCTTCTTCCAATCTTTAATAGAGTCCGGGTGGCTATGTACAACCTTCCTCTTACTCCGGGGGGAAATATAGTAAATGCCCTCAGCCGCCGAACTGATCATCAACATCGCTCGGAACACGTTCAACCACAGGGGTACCTTCCGTGCCTCGCACATCAGTACAAAACAGATTATCTGCTTCCAAGAGTTCGGCCCATACTGCATCGGAGCCAAGGAGGCTCAGTTCAACACTTCCCGAACAAACGGGTGGACTGGCAGCCTCAGTCCAGAAATGAAGGCGTCCACCGGGAAGACGCAACACCAAGCGGATAGGGGATCGGTTGGGCGAAGAGTAGAGCTCGGCAGCATCAATTCGTAGCCAGGATCTATGTGGTACGCCAGCTGCAAAACCTCCAAGTCCCCACCCTCCAAGACGGTCAGAATCGCGTCCATCGTCCCCCTCTTCCGACTCGGCGAGGAAGCCTGCACGCCGAAGAGCTCCTTGTCGGATAGGTCATCAGGATACTGACGGAAAGGCTTCGGCTGCACGGGCGAACCTGTCCACAAGTTACGGTATACGGGCACCTGGCTCGAACCACCATTCCCTGGTCCTGCCTTCCTCGGAGCCTTCTTCTTCTTCGTCTTGGTTCGCTCCGACGAGGGAGTGAATAAGGGCCCCAGGACGGTCGGCATGGAACTCGGACCCGCACCCTGAACTGTGGATCTCTTTACAATGCCACCCTCGCCTCCCTCTTCCTCGAAAGTCAACTCCAAAATGCGGACGCCGTCCGAGCCATCATTCGTCTCCCCCGACTCACTACTCTCCACCACAAAGGGACGTCGGGAGCGTAACGGCCTCACACCATGTACCTCCTCCTCCTCACCTACGGGTTCCTCCCACGAAACCGAATCGGAAGATTCCTCGACGTATACTGACTCCCCCTCAAGTACGGGCTCCTCCCACGAAGTCGAGTCGGAAACAGGTTTCACTTCCCCCCTAGATGTCGACGCTGACGAGCCAGACTGAGCCCTATCCATCTGTGCCTAAAACTAAACAAACTTACCACCTCACCTGGGGTCACTTCGGAAGGGCGAGTCTAGTACAGCAAGCTGCAGGGACGAGCGCTAAAGTGTTGGGAAATTTTTGAAAAAAAAAAATGGCGGCAAGAAAGGAGTGGGCTAGAAGGGGAGAGGGGGAGTATTTATAAAGGATGAAAGCGACTCCTCGATTCCCGCAAGAACTGTTCACCTATTTGACGCGCAACTGTCGCTTGGGAAATCGCGCCACGTCCTCAAAACGTGCGCTGCTGACGTCATCCAATGCCAGGCTGGCAGCCAGACGAGGGGGTCAGTTCGGAGGGAGCATTCGGCAAAGAGAACGTTTTTACTTAAAGGTTTAAGGTGTCGTCCTTAGACAGACGCCCCGGGCTCCAGGACTCGGCCGGTTCCCTTTTCACCCGCGAGCAGTTCGGGGCTTACAGCCTCGACGGCCGAAACCCCGAACTGTTCGAGGGTGAGACAGAAACCGCCATCACCTGGGGCCCTATTTGAAGACAGAGTGGCCGACCTCCAATCGGAGACGACCCACCTATCCGGGGCACTCCGGCCCTAAGCCTAGGGTTTGGTAGATGCCCCTCCCGTCTGGATCCCTCTCGGGCCAAACAACCATATCAGGGTCGTCTGTCCCGAAAAAGGATCCAAACGGCAGAAGCATCACCAATCCGAGGCTACTCATCTATTGGTCCGAATTTCGGTCGTTACCCCTCTCGCCCCGATCCCCCCTGGATCTGGCGGCCATATCAGAGCGATCAGATCCGAGAGAAGATCGGGGCGGCAGAGAAACCACCTCTCCAACACAACCAAGGGAAAAATTTTGCAAAAGACAGACGTCTGTCGTAGCAGACACCTTTGAGGACCAGTAGACCACTCTTGCTGTGATCCAACCCGCTGCGGAGAGGGGTACTTATAGCCTCCCCCATAAGCCAGCTTTTATGACGTGGGGAAAACCAAACGACGGAAGACCATGCGCCATACATTTATTAGGCGGTGCCATTAAGGCTCCTGGGAAATTGGAACATCGCACAGATCCCGGGGCTCCTTCAATACTCCGCAAAAGACGGCAGGCTACCCTGCCCAACATTCCTAAGGCACAACGGTTCGCCCCCCACCCTTGTTGGCCCATAAGTCCCTCGCCTGCTCGAGGTCGGGTCTAGCACCAGGGTAGTCTTCTCAGGAAGGCTTCACGGCTCGCCATCGCCCTTGCCGACCCGTAATCCCTCGCCAAGCTCGAGGTCAAGTCTGGCACCAGGGTAGTCTTCTCAGGAAGGCTCAACGGCTCGCCACCACCCTTGTTGGCCCATAAGTCCCTCGCCTGCTCGAGGTCGGGTCTAGCACCAGGGTAGTCTTCTCAGGAAGGCTTCACGGCTCGCCATCGCCCTTGCCGACTCGTAATCCCTCGCCAAGCTCGAGGTCAGGTCTGGCACCAGGGTAGTCTTCTCAGAAAGGCTCAACGGCTCGCCACCCCCCTTGTTGGCCCATAAGTCCCTCGCCTGCTCGAGGTCAGGTCTAGCACCAGGGTAGTCTTCTCAGGAAGGCTCCACGGCTCGCCATCGCCCTTACGGACCAATAATCCCTCGCCAAGCTCGAGGTCAGGTCTGGCACCAGGGTAGTCTTCTCAGGAAGGCTCG
The DNA here is from genome assembly GCA_017893485.1 of Hemerocallis citrina. Lineage (NCBI taxonomy): Eukaryota > Viridiplantae > Streptophyta > Magnoliopsida > Asparagales > Asphodelaceae > Hemerocallis > Hemerocallis citrina. Next base: position 684,268 of record JACEHZ010000534.1, on the reverse strand, counting down.
ACGGCTCGCCACCCCCTTGTTGGCCCATAAGTCCCTCGCCTGCTCGAGGTCGGGTCTAGCACCAGGGTAGTCTTCTCAGGAAGGCTCCACGGCTCGCCATCGCCCTTACCGACCCATAATCCCTCGCCAAGCTCGAGGTCAGGTCTGGTACCAGGGTAGTCTTCTCAGGAAGGCTCAACGGCTCGCCACCCCCTTGTTGGCCCATAAGTCCCTCGCCTGCTCGAGGTCGGGTCTAGCACCAGGGTAGTCTTCTCAGGAAGGCTCCACGGCTCGCCATCGCCCTTGCCGACCCGTAATCCCTCGCCAAGCGCGAGGTCAGGTCTGGCACCAGGGTAGTCTTCTCAGGAAGGCTCAACGGCTCACCACCCCCCTTATTGGCCCATAAGTCCCTCGCCTGCTGGAGGTCGGGTCTAGCACCAGGGTAGTCTTCTCAGGAAGGCTCCACGACTCGCCTTCAACCGTGCCGACCTAGAATCCCTCGCCCTCCCGAGGTTAGGTCTGGCACCTAGGCAATCTTCCCAGGAAGCCTCAGGGCAACCCCCGTATGAAGGCCCAGCGATTCGCCATCCCATTTCCACGACCATGAACACTCCTCCCCGGCTAGCTCCCGCACCCCCGCAGGAGTGGGGGGCTTGTGTGGTAGGGTAAAAATGGCCTGGAGGCCCAACCAGGGCCCAATACAACTCTCACTCAAGAAAGGTAAAAATAGCAATTTAGTCCGGCTTCGAACCATTACAGGGTCGGCGCCGAACCTCAAGTGCAGCCCCACAGAACCGGCCTCCTCGTATCCGACGAGCCTCAGTGGTCCTCGGTCTCCGATCCGTGACAGCCCCACGGGCCGTCCCCCCTCTCTAGCGAAGCAGGGAGATGACCTGGCACAGCCTAGGCCCTCCGATTCTCCCAGAAGCACAGAGGACCCACGATCAGCCATGTCAGCTCCAAATACCACCAAGGGTTTTGCCACGTCAGCCCTATACCGCTCCTGGTATGGCCACGTCTGCCCTAAACCCCCTGGGCCCTCTGCCACGTCAGGCCCATGGGCTTTCGGGTCCAGACCCGGCCCCCAAGCGGATCCAAACCCGGTTGGAATTCTCTATAAATACTAGACCCTCACCCACCTTTTCAGGTAATCAATCCTTTTCCACTTAAATTCACCTAGTTATTGCTACTCTCTCACAGAGACTGACTAGATCGTCGGAGGGTCCGCCACCGGGACAAACCCCGGTGTTTCAGGACCGTCTGCAGGTACACAAGACCTCGGATCCGAATCCTCTGATCCGAGCCGAGATCTCCGAATCACCCCGAGGTCGCCACAGGTTCCGCCCGGTCAGCCGAGGGTCGTCAGACGAGCAGCTTTCTCCTTCAAATACAAATTGAGTCCGAACTCACACCTGGTGCATCCACACGTCTCCCAGAAATAAACCGCATCAATATATATATATATTAAACGTCAGGATAGGGTATTTTAAAATATACATATATACTAGATTTGCCCGTGGCCACGTGCCTACGGCACGTCTTCAGAATGATACTGCATATGAAAAGTCTTGTAAATAGTAAATCAACAATTATGTAGCTGAAGTTTGAATAGTATGAAAATAATTAGATGTAAATAAAAGTCCATGTTTCCATTAGTATATGGTGAAAAATAATTATAAATTGGGGTATAAAAGTCCATGTTTATATATATATATATATATATATATATATATATATATATATAGACAGAGACAGAGACAGAGAGAGAGAGATAATTAAATAAATAAATGAGTTGTTTTGGGGGGATTTGAATTTGAGTTTTGCGGAGAAACTTTTTGGGGGAAAATGTGTTTTGTGAGGTTAGATCTGGGCCTTTGATTTTGGGGGCATTGAAGGAGAGCCACTTAATAGCTTTCTTTGTGTTTTATTAGATAGATAGCCTATCCCGGCATGTCTAGCCAAAACTACCGGGATAGGTAATTTTTTTTTTTTTTTTTAAGCTCTATCCTAGAGTTTTTTTTATTTAAAAAACCCCTGGATAGACTAGGTCTATAGCGATGTTTTCAAAAAACTCTGGAATAGGCCCTATATCTGTCCGACGCTCGCTATAGCGGCGATTCTGGTGATGTTTCCAGAAATGCTGCTACATTCTATCCCGTCCTTTATAAATACAGGATAGCCTTAAAAAAATGTTGGGATTGGTGTTATATATATATTTGTATAATGACATCACAAAGTATAGTTGGAACCCAAACCAGAACCAATATGCAGAGTTTAGTGAAAACCATTAAGAGCATCCACAGTCGTTTGCTATGCTTGCCAATTTGCCATTTTTTAGAAACAAATCGCTGCAGTCGTTTGCTATTTTGCCATATTTTGGCAAAATCACTACAGTCGCTTCTCATTTCTGGGAAACGAAATTGCAATTCTCAAATTATAAGAGACGGGACAACATTTCTCGCCCCAAATTTTTTATTTTTTTTTAATAACGTCAGACGATACAACATGTATCGTCCCATTTTTTTATTTATTTTTAATAGCGTCGGACAATACAACATGTATCGTCCCAATTTTTTTTTTAATAGCGTCGGACGATACAACATGTATCGTCCCAATTATTTTATTTTTTTTAATAGCGATCGGACGATACATGTATCGTCTCTCTCTCTTTTTTTTCTTTTTTTTTTTATTACCAGATCAACGGTCAGATTCGCCGGAAAAAAAAATAGATGGAAAAAATCTGGACGGGACAACATGTCCCGTCCTTGATTTGAGGAGTAATTAGTGAGTAGGTTTAGTTGGTTTTAATTAGGTTTAGTTGGGTTTTAATTAGATTTAGGTATTATTATATTATTTATTTTATTTAATTAACTTATTTTAATAGTTAATTAGTATTTTTTTTTTAAACGAAAGTGACGATACATTTTTTAACTTATCGTCTCTTCCATTTTTCAAAAAAGAAATTGCGGGACGGTAAATGTTCTACCGTCCCACACAATTTTTTAAAAAAATTTGAGAGGGACGAGACGTGTTGTCTCATCTCTTTCTTTTTTTATTTTATACGTCATCTGACGATACAACCCAACTATAAAAATGAGAAAAATATAGCAAACAAACACTGCAGAACATTTCGCTAAATGCTAATACTGTAGCTGCCATTTTTTAAAATTTGAGAATTACCATTGTGGATGCCTCTAACAAACTACATATGTATTCAGTGTGTGTGTGTTTTTTTTTATTACAGAAAGCTCCATTCTTTAAGATCCAGGATATTGATTATCTTGTAAGGTTCAGAGTAGAGTTTTACATGAGGCTCTAAATTAAATCCGTTGGTAATCATAACTTTGGTACTCATTATTTGCTTTGCTATTGTTGTGTAGAACAAGGCACAGCTTGTGGTCATGGCTCATGATGTCGACCCAATTGAGCTAGTTGTTTGGCTTCCTGCTCTATGCAGAAAGATGGAGATTCCTTGCTGTATTGTCAAGGGAAAAGCTCGTCTGGGATTGGTAAATTTCTTCATTTCTCTTTACATTTTATAGTAGGAAGAGACCTTAATTGATTGCTTATATATATGTTCTTTTTCTTAAACCATTGGCAGATTATACAGAAGAAGACCGCATCAGTTTTGTGCTTAACTATAGTGAAGAATGAAGATAAACTAGAGTTCAGCAAAATCTTGGAAGCTATTAAGGTGAGAAGTCTTTCACCGATACCTATTGTACAGCTGCTTTTTTTTCTCGTGATGTTATCATTTTCTTATTTGATTACAGCAAACTTGTCATCTTTCTTACAAAATAGAATTATATGTTTCTTTATTGGGTTCTCTTTACAATCACTAAAAGGGATCACATCCATAAGCCATTGGTTCATTTTAGTTAATTGGTACGCATCCATGTAGAGAACCATATAGGAATCACATAGGTGAACATTTTGTTAGATTCAATTGATTCAGTTTGTAGTAAAAAATAAATTATATATATATATATATATATATATATATATATATATATATATATATATATATATAGGGAAAAAGGGGTATGAGCAACTTGCTTATTTAGTAAATAAGCAATTGATGATGTGGCATAGATGTGAATGGAAAATCATTAAAAAGGTTAGTTGTCCAATGTATCACATGCATGCCACATAATCATTTCTCATTTACTAAATGAGCAAGTTGCTCATATCCCTTTTACCCATATATATATATATATATATATATATAGTAAGTCTATTAAGAGCTGGGGAGCTGAAATTCTAATCGGGAGCTGGAGATTTCAGCCATCCGATCGCGTTTGATCACGATCGAACGGCTGAGATCTCCAGCCGCTTATCTTCGGAATTGATGAGGGGTAAAAGGGGTATAATCGATTACCTAATCCCTATCTCTTACCTTCTCACGCTCTCTCTCCCGTTCTCCATCTTCGTCCCGCTCTCTTCGAAACCCTAATCCCTCTCTTATCTTCTCACGCTCTCTCTCCCACTCTCGATCTTCGTCCCGCTCTCTTCGAAACCCTAATCCCTATCTCTTCTCTTCTCAAGCTCTCTCTCCCGATCTCGATCTTCATCCCGCTTCTAAACCCTACCTCTATATCTCTTATCTTCTCACCACCAAAGTGGAGCTCTCTCTCCCGCTCTCTTTCTTCGTCACTTGTGTAAACCCAACTCCACGAAAAACCCCATCTCCAGCCGCTTATCATCAGATCTGTTGAGGGGTAAAAGGGGTATAATCGATCAACCCCTATCTCCCTTATCGTCTCACGACCAAAGAAGAGCTCTCTCAAGTTCGTGGTCTCTCTCTGACGGAAAACCCAAACCGCGATAAGGGTTTCAATTTCTACTCTCAGTGGGTTCTGCCTCTCTCAGATTTCGGAGGGAAGTGTTTGATTCTCATAAATGCTTTTATGATTTCTGTTTAATTTCTTGCATTGATTTTGATATAAGTTGGTTATTTATTTTTGGGGATTGAAATTATTGTTTTGAAGCGTATTTGGTTGTGTGCCATGATAATTATTCAAAGTTGAATAGAGTTTGGGGTATGAGCGGGAGAGAAGATGGGGAAGAAATGAAATAAAGGTTTTTGAATGCCCAATGCCCTCAACACTTACCTTACATTTATGTGATTTGAGTCTAGCTCAATTCATCTGATTTTTGGGCACCGTTGACACACAATGATTGATAGTATCAGTATAATTTTTGTAACTGACGTTGGATGCGTATGTGTTGAGTACTCATTTAAGCCTTTTGGTGTTTGATTCTATCCTTCGGTGTGTTGGTTTAGGCAGTGATGCAAAATACTTTATGATCTGAATAATTATTTCAAGCTTGTTGTATTTATTCTTGATTATATATCTATCATATCCTAGTTGGCACGGCACCCCAATGCAGCCCTAGTTATGAATAGTGTGTTCTGAGCCTACCGATTTTTTTTAGTCTATATATATTCATGAGTAAGTCTATTATGTGTGCTTGGTCGATTGATCGTGAGAAGATAAGAGATAAGGGTTTTTGATTTTACCCCTTTTACCCCCAAACATTCTGAAGATAAGCAAGATCGAAGATGAGTCGTTCGATCGCGATTAGTCGCGAACGAATGGCTAAAAACCCCCGCTCAGGATAAGGATTTCAGCTCCCAAACTCTTAATAGACTTACTCTATATATATAAGACAGTTGATGATAAGCTCAAAACAACAGAAACAGAACATGAAGTATCAAATTTTGTAAGCTCAAAACAAACAGAAACTATATTTCTTTGGTAACTGATGTTGGATGCGTATGTGTTGGATACTCATTTAAGCCTTTTGGTGGTTGATTCTCTCCTTCGGTGTGTTGGTGTAGGCAGTGATGGAAAACACTTTATGATCTGAATAATTATTTCAAGCTTGTTGTATTTATTCTTGATTATATATCTATCATATCCTAGTTGGCACGACACCCCAATGCAACCCTAGTTATGAATAGTGTGTTCTGAGCCTACTGGTTTTTTTTAAACCTCATGTTCAGTGTTCTGTTGTTCTGAGCCTACACATTTTGAACTAAACATGTTCAGTTTGTGTTGTTATGAGCTTACAAAATTTGAAACTTCATGTTCAGATTCTGTTTGTCTTGAGCTTACAAAATTTGATGCTTCATGTTAAGTTTCTGCTGTTCTGATGTGAGCTTACAAAATTTGATACTTCATGTTCAGTTTCTGTTTGTTCTGAGCTTACACAATTTGATACTTCATGCTCTGTTTATGTTTGTTCTGAGCTGAGCCTTCACAATTTGATACTTCATGCTCTGTTTCTGTTTGTTTAGAGCTTACAACAGGGTAGAACATCGTGATCGGTTTATGTCATCCTGAGCTGAGCTTACACAATTTTAAACTTCATGCTCAGGTTCTGTTGTTCTGAGGTAACAAATTTTGAACTTTATGTTCAGTCTTTGTTGTTCTGAGCTGACCTTACACAATTTGATACATCATGTTCAGAGTCTATTGGTTGAATTGTTTGGTTTGGTGTCAATCATGTTTTAGTGTGTTGGTCATGTATGGGTTGTAATGGAAGTTATGGAAGTTGAAAGTTATAACAGGTATGTGGTCACAAATGTGTTTTTAACACATTGGTTTGTGACATTGATATTGCTGCTGCTGCTGCTTCGAAACAGTTTATGATCTAAATGTTCTGTTGTTCTGAGCCTACTATAATTGCTGAATGAAAGTTTGTGTTCTGAGCCGACTATATTTTTTAAATATTTTGTCTTTTCCAGGCTAAATGAGCTCTGTTTAATTTTGATTTCAGGTTGATTTCAGCATGAAGTGCTTCTTGGAGCTATTGACTACTCGACAACTCGACAGCAGTTGATATTTGGAGCAAAAAAAATTGTATTTTTGTTGACACTATACAAAAAATTGTCTATTTGGTGCAAAAAAAGTTGTATACTTTCAGTTTTTGTAAAGTTTTTGATGTACCTGTGCGTTATTGAACATTGCATTACTTTGTAAAGTTTTTGTTAAGTTTCAGTTTTTTGTAAAGTTTTAGATGTCAAGAACATTGTATTACCTTGCAATTCTATGATGATCGAAATTCTTCCTTATATTTAGTTCATTATTGTTTTGGTGTCATGCGATGGTATGATGTATACTCAATGTGTAAGCTGAAAATGTGACAGCTCAAACTGTGTAAGCTCATAACAACGAGAACTGTACATGATGTATCAAATTCTCCTGAGCTCAGAACAAACAGAAACTGAACATGAAGTATCAAATTTTGTAAGCTCAAGACAAACAGAATCTGAACATGAAGTTTCAAATTTTGTAAGCTTACCTCAGAACCGCAGAAATAGAGAATGAAGTATCAAATTTTGTAATCTCAGAACAAACAGAAACAGGGTATGAAGTAACAAATTTTGTAAGCTCAGAACAAACACAAACTGAGCATGAAGTATCAAAATTTGTTAGCTCAGAACAAACAGAAATAGATAATGAAGTATCAAATTTTGTAAGCTCAGAACAAACAGAAACAGAGCATGAAGTCTCAAATTTTGTAAGCTCAGAACAAACAGAAACAGAGCATGTAGTATCAAATTTTGTAAGCTAAGAAATAACACAAACTGGACATGAAGTCTCAAATTTTGTAAGCTCAGAACAAACACAAACAGAGCATGTAGTATCAAATTTTGTAAACTCAGAACAAACAGAAACACAGCATGAAGTATCAAATTTTGTTAACTCAGAACAAACAGAAAATGAACATGAAGCATCAAATTGTGTACGCACAGCTCAGAACAGCAGAAACTTAACATGAAGCATCAAATTCTGTACGCTCAAGACAAACAGAAGCTGAACATGAAGTTTCAAATTTTGTAACCACAAACTAGTTGGAGAGTGTTATGAAGATTATAGAAAAAAAATATATACACAATTGTAACCACAAACTAGTTGTATCTTTCAATTTCCACTATTTTCATTACAATCCATACATGACCAACACACTAAAGAATTCCATTTGTCGAAGAGTGTTCTGAAGGTATCTCCGGTTCTCCGCTAACGACCTTCTTGTTCTTCCTCTTGAATTTCTGCACAAAGTGATTCATCAAATAAAAAAAATGCAAGTACATATGTGGTATGTTCCTGGAGAGTGTATGTTGAACATGGTGAAGCTGGTAATTTAAATTGACAGGATATCATCGAATTTTGGAAAGACAGGGCATCATCAAGTAAAAAATTTCAGCAAAAAAACTTGTAGGCTCAGAACAAGTACAACAAAAACAGAAAACTGTAGACTCAGATGCAAAAATCATGCAGGCTCAGAATAACACCACCATAAACTACACATGAACCTCAAAATTTGTAAGCTCAGTACAATTGCATTTGAAAATGAAGTTGAAAATGGGTAAGCTCAGAACAACTTTAATTGAACAAAAGGGTGAAGTATCAAATAATTTCAGCTCCCTAGCTCAAAACAAACACAAACTGAACATGAAGTTGAACACCATCCTTTAAAATTTTCTATACCAATTGCCGAACATATAATCATCAATAAACAAAATTATGCATAAACTTTTCATCACTGCCGCATAATACAGGAAGTATAAGTGAGTCAAATGTGGAATTTTTAATTTTTCACTAGGGATGCTTTATTAAGCCATGCCTACTAGCTTCCAAAAAAAATCACTTGCATAAACTTTTCATCATTGCCTACTAACTTGGAAGTATAAACTATACACCAAATCTTTTTACCAACTTTTCGGATATAAATTTCAGATCTTGCATCTATTTTATGTACATCATTATTTTACCTGCAAACAATGAAGACATAACGGTTAATTTAACAAATGTGCTGTGAGGTATTAAAGAACAATAATTACAGATATGGTTCAGAAATTATTTTAATTCATGTATGACACATACGTTGCAAAATCCATAGAAATAAACCAACATGCAATATTTGGAGCATCTTCTGTTATGGGTTCCATTCTTGAAAAAATAGTAGAAGCTTGTGACTCATTCATATTAGAGCTACACAATTAATATTCACAAAATAAAAATAAGATTATATTATATATAACAAAAATTGAAATAAAGTTTGTATTTAAATACTAACCTTTCCTTTAAAGGACAAGTGCGACTGTCATGGTTAACAAGCTTCTTGCACAAACGACACTTCCTTAGTGGTTCGCAGCCTTCTCCAATGCTTTCTCTTTTTCCCCTTTAATTCGCTTCCCACTACCTTTGGTCTTTACAATATCCGGTACATGAATATTGACTGTTTTAGGTAGTGAAGTACTTGTTGCTTGTTGTAATTCTTGGGGCATATCTTGTTGCAATTCTGCAACAACACCAACTAGTAATGTTTTATCCTTCTGGCACATCTCCTTTGATGAGCGAGCAATCCTCATCACTTTGTTGATTTCATTTGATAACTCCACCATATCTAAATCTTGTGGACTACCGTAGCTACCAATGATTTCTTCACCAGCATCATCATATACAATCTCGGTAGTTACCGAAGCGGTCCACCTTTTTAAAATATAAGATTGAGGCAGGAAATCAACAAACCCATTCCTCAATACCACAAGGATGTGTCTACAAGGGATTCCCTCCACTTCAAATTTTCTACAAGTGCAAGACCCAGCATTGTCCATTCTCTTATAGAACACATCTCTTGTTTTATCAGATTTTACTGACTTTCCCATTCTCCTCACAATATAGTGTCTCACACTACCATCGTCAACTTTCATTAAAGAGGCGTGTTACCGCTAAATCTGGTGTGGGGGCAAACAGATAGTATTTGTGGATTCTTGGAAAACTTTGAATAGCAAACCTGTTACCTGTTCTATCGGAGTTTGACCGTTGACTCCTGCCGTTCACCTGCAAAAAATGCGAGACACCGGGGTTGATCCTGGCGACGCAGCCTCCGACGCTCAAGTCAGTAATCAGGGAGATTATGAAAGAGCGTAAATTGGCAAAAGATTGATTACCTCTTAATGGAGATGGATGGGGGGTATTTATAGGTGCCGTTGGGGTCAGATTAGGAATGTAATCCCTGTGGTTAAATAAGGAATGTAATCCCTAATCCCCAGTGAAAGGATAGATATGAATCAAGGCTGTTGATTAGGATTAATCAGAAACCCTAATTCTACCCTGCTGGACTGGGTTTGTTGCGGGTTGAAATCCGCACCCAGTTGAGGTGGATCCATTTGCGGGTTAGTGGGTCTTCGAGGAGGAGAACCAATAGCCGCTTCAGACCCATTGGTAGGTGAAGTTACCATTTTACCCCTAAGCTTTAAGATTCGTTCCTGATTTGGACGGTTCTGATTTAATCCCATTTTTAGCCATATCACGAGCCCCCACTCCCGAAGACTGAGCTTGATCAGTGTTTGAGGAGTAGTTTTACTGTTTTGATGGCTAGCGGAGTTGTATCGGAATCCAAATGCAAGGTTTCGAATCTTTGCAGGGGGCAGTATGGTGATTTTTTAAGTTGGTTGCGCTCTAAGTTGTTCTTGAGCTCTTCTGGTCATTCGGTGATTTTTATCTATTTTTCGGAATATTTACTTAATTTTGTGAAGTGTCGATTCGTCGTTCGGGGGTCTTAATAAGTGGTCCTAGGCAATAATTACTTACTCGGGAGCTGATCGAAATCTTACGCGAATTTTGAGGGGAAAGTTGTTTTTCTCCATTTCGTAGCTCTGATTGGCACTTGCTCGGAATCCGAGCGAAGTGGCTCGGATCGCCTGTCGCTCGGGTGTTGGATCCGAGGGACGTGGGGCGATCTTAGCCATTGGATGATGGCACAGATCTCAATGCTGGCTCAGATCCCAAGAAAACACTATCTTGTCGCGTAGTGGTGCTGGCACGATCTGGGCCATCTGATCGAAATCTTATGCGAATTTTGAGGGGAAAGTTGTTTTTTTCCATTTCGTAGCTCGGATTGGCACTTGCTCGGAATCCGAGCGAAGTGGCTCGGATCGCCTATCGCTCGGGTGTTGGATCCGAAGGATGTGAGGCGATCTTAGCCGTTGGATGATGGCACAGATCTCGATGCTGGCTCAGATCCCAAGAAAACACTATCTTATCGCGTAATGGTGCTGGCACGATCTGGGCCGTCTGATCGAAATCTTACGCGAATTTTGAGGGGAAAGTTGTTTTTCTCCATTTTGTAGCTCGGATTGGCACTTGCTCGGAATCCGAGCGAAGTGGCTCGGATCGCCTGTCGCTCGGGTATTGGATCCGAGGGACGTGGGTCGATCTTAGCCGTTGGATGATGGCACAGATCTCAATGCTGGCTCAGATCCCAAGAAAACACTATCTTGTCGCGTAGTGGTGCTGGCACGATCTGTGCCGTCTGATCGAAATCTTATGCGAATTTTGAGGGGAAAGTTGTTTTTCTCCATTTCGTAGCTCGGATTGGCACTTGCTCGGAATCCGAGCGAAGTGGCTCGGATCGCCTGTCGCTCGGGTGCTGGATCCGAGGGACGTGGGGCGATCTTAGCCGTTGGATCTGAAGTGCCGAGCTGCTTTACTTGGGTTGAAACGTCGCTCCCTTTGCCAACAGTTGCGGTTCTTCGATACTTAGTCGTTTGGGCTTTTATAACGCTTCAAGGGAGGCCCAAGAGTTGCGCCCTTACGTTACAAAGCCCAAGAGGCATCTTTTTTTTACTATAAGTTTTCACCCCCTCAACACTTCACCTCATTTCTCACTTTCACTTTCTCACTCTTGGTTTTTACTTCTTAGCAAAGTTTTTAGCTCTCGAGCGGCGCTGCTAGCTGTCGCGGCAAGGCGATTTAAGCTCCGTCGATCTTTTCTGGCCATACTAGTCACTTCAAGGCCAGTCCCTCTCCTCATCTTTGTAAAATGGTTAAGATTTCTTCCATGGATGAGACCCCCTCCTCGGACCGAGGCGTCAGCCGAGCGGCCAATCCGAGCAAGGGTAAAGGGAAGGAGGTAGTGGAGCCGACCGAAGAGACTACGGTCAGGCCGAGTACAGATAGGGAGGTTGTCGAGCCTCTCAAGGAGGTAGTGGCCCGATCTAGCAAGGGAAAGGGTGTGGAAACCATAATCGAGCACCCGAAGACTGCAGGGGAGTTAGGTCGACACCCGAGCACTCTGTCGAGCGTTGGCGGTGTGCGGAGCTACTCCGGGGATCTGTTGGAGAAGGTGACGCAGGGCACCGCCAAGTCGATCGAGGAGAACGAACCGAGGGAAACCTCTGAGGAGGATCAGATCTCTTCGGTCCTGACCGAGGCGAATTTGCATCGGATTCGGAGCGGGTTCCAAATCCCCATGGAGTACGGGCGCCTTCTCCCTGGCCCCGGCTTCCGAGCATGCACCTCGTCCTCGGCCGATATTTGCGTTTTTCCCGCTGACTCCCTGAATGCCGGACTTCGGCTGCTGCTGCACCCTTTCGTGGTCGAGGTGCTGCAGTGGTACGGCTTGTGTCCGGCTTAGCTAATGCCGAACACCAGGAGACACATCATGGCATTCGTTCTTTAATGCCAGGAGGTCGGCGCTCAGCCCAACATGTTCATCCTTCGGAATCTCTACCGTCCTTGTCAATCAAGCAAAAATTAGCAGAGGTACTACCTCTCACCGAGGAAGGGAGTGAAGCTGATCGAGAACCCGGACTCGATCAAGAATTGGAAGGAGAAGTACTTCCTCGTCCGAGCTCCCGAGCCATGGGTGATCCCGACGGTGTGGTCGAGGGACGGTCTGCCGAAGCGGGCGAAGAAAGAGCCCGTTCTCAGCAACGAGGAGGCGGAAATCGTGGAGAAGTTGCTCGGGCTTCCGACCCTCAGTTGGAAAGACATCACCGAGGAGGCATTATTCCGAGGGGGTCTCAGTCCAATCGACCCTAGTACGCTTCTTCAAATCTTGTTTTGTCTTTGAGGTTTTGGAAAATTTTTCTAACTTTTTTCACTCGGTTTGTGCAGAATCTCCCGGCATGGACTACAAAGGTCTGATGGCTAAGGCACGAGTGACTAGGGAGCAGGAGACGCGGAAGAGAAAAAGGACCGTGTCCGGACACCAAGGCGGCCGAGCGCCCAAGATCCCCTCGGTCTCTCCGACCCCTGAGTGGCAGGTTGTTGAGGCTCCTCTTGTCGAGTCTGAACAAGGCCTCATCGTGCCGACCGTCCCTCCTACCTCAGATGCACCGACCGCACCGGCATAAACAAATGCTCCAGGGTCTTCTGGCGGAGCGTTCAACATCAGCGCAGCACTGGCTCTCAATGTCCCACCCCTCACTGCCGAGGCAGAGGCAATTCTGACCGAGGAGCACAAGCGCATCTTCATCCCCGACTGGCGGGTGATGAAGGTCGACGGATTCTTAGGGGACGGTAACATTTGTATGCAGGCGGTGAAGCACCTGCCGACCCCTAAAGACCGAGCGGTGCTCATGGCAGGTGAAGTTGGTGACGCTGCGATGCAGATCGCTCGGAACACTATGTCGGTAAGTAGTAGATCACTTTCTTGAGAATTTTTCTAAGTTTTTGCGCTCGTGCTTGACTGTTTCTTATATTGCTTGTAGACCCTCTGTCACTTCAACTATCTGCTCGAGGAGTTCGCTAGCAAGGAAAAAGAGATGACCGTTCTGAACGACCGGGAACGGTCTAAGGCGGTGAAGCAGCTAGAGGCCGAACAGTTGCGTTCCACTTCGCTCGAGGCTGAGGTTGCCGACCTAAAGGCTCAGCTCACCGAGGCGCTGAGGAGCTCGGCCGCTGAGGCTTCCAAGGTTGAGACCCTTGAAAAGGAGGTAGCTCGACTCGAGGGGGAGTTGTCTAAGGCTCAGAAGGCGTCGGAGGAAGCTCTGAGCGAGCAAGCGTCGAAAGTGGCGGCCGCAGAGAAGGCGGTTCGGGACGAAGCCGAGGCTCACATGCTGACCAACATGGAGGAGGCGTACGGCCGAGCGTTGAAGCATATCGTTGCTCGGAACCCCGGATTCGACGTCTCGTCCTACTACTTCTATGACTCCGTAGAGGGTGAGGAAGAGCTGCCCTTGGCCGAGCTCGCTCCGAGGCCGGAGGGCGAAGACTCTGAAGGCGAGGGGGGTGCCGAGCGTGCGATTGTAGCTGTGCCGAGCGATGATGAGGTCGACCCTTGACTTTGTCGCCTCTTCTAATTTTCTTGTTCTTCTCTCTTTTTTTTTGTAATGCCTAACTGCGGACTGGCCACCGCTTTTTGTAGCTCTTGGATTTTTAATGAAATGGTTTCTTTTCGGCTGAATATTACAAAATTTCGTGAAGTTATTCAACTCTTTTTGCTCGGATTGTGTCCTTAAGTGTCGAAGACTTCTTTTGATATTTCTCCGCTTTTCAGGTTGAGTTAGGCCCGATTACTGAGGTCTCCCATCTTCGTACTGAGCTAGAGAAAACGAAGCAGGCTCTTTCTCGCAGTCGTGATGAAGCATTTTACGACTTCTTGAAATTGGAGGACACCAAAGCAACTGCGAGAGGGTATTTTCACGAGTTGAGGCAGCTGCGGAAGCAATCTCGAGGGACTCGTCTTGAAGGCAAGATAGAGTTGCTCCGTAAGGCGCTCTTCGATGTCGACCAAAGGAATAGTGAGCTTCTGGCAGAGATTCGTCACTTGGAGGTAACAGTGAAAGAGCACTCGGCAGAGGAAGAGGAGTTAGCTTCGAAGGTGGGGAAGTTGATGTCTGAGCGCAATGAGTTGAAGGGAAGAATTGACAAACTGAGGAGGATCACGATCGATAGAGGTATCGAAGTGACTCATTTCCGACGTATTGTGGCTGATAGCGCCAACGTCGCAGGATCGTCTAAACTTCCCCACTTCAAAGTATCGGCAGAGGACGATATTCTGAGAGATAGGATCGTCGAGCTAGAGGAGGAGATTGCAACGCTGAAACCTCAGCCCGTAAGGACCAACTTTCGCAGTACGTCGTGTACTCACGAAGAAAGCGAAAGAGGAATCTCGTTCTATAAACTTGCAACTCGTTCGCCCGTCGTTAGGTGGAGCCCCGCTGACGCTCAGAGTGGTGTAGCTGTTTCGTCTAGCGGTGCCTCGGTTGGGGCCACAGCTAGAATTAGTGGCGAAGGGGGATCTCGCTTTGCTGGTTTAGAGTCAAGCTCGGAGGTAAAGCGACGCCGCCCTCGTGTGTCTCTGACCGAAGCGTTCCCCTTCCGAAGAAGCGCTAAACAAGTTGTATGATGCTCTTCAAGTTATTGTAAAAACCCTGTTGTAGTGTCAGTCCTGTTTGGTCTCTTAATAAAAGAGTTTGTTTTGCTTCTGATGTTCGAATGTTGTGTTAGCTGTTTATTAGTTTAAGTATAACTCCTCCAACTTTTGACAACTACTCAAAATCAGAAGCAAATCTTCCTTCATATGGGCGACCCACTCCTAGCTCGCTTAAGAGCGAGCTTTGCGGAGCAGAGTCGAACCAAGTGTTGGACTCCGAACTCGTCGTTAGAGTTTGTTCAACAGTTGTGGGAGCAATTCCGAATGGCGACCCACTCCTAGCTCGCTTAAGAGCAAGCTTGCAGAGCAGAATCGAACCAAGTGTTGGACTCCGAACTCGTCGTTAGAGTTTGTTCAACAGTTGTGGGAGCAATTCCGAATGGCGACCCACTCCTCGCTCGCTTAAGAGCGAGCTTGCGGAGCAGAATCGAACCAAGTGTTGGACTCCGAACTCGTCGTTGGAGTTTGTTCAACGGTTGTGGGAGCAATTCCGAATGGCAACCCACTCCTAGCTCGCTTAAGAGCGAGCTTGCGGAGCAGAATCGAACCAAGTGTTGGACTCCGAACTCGTCGTTTGGGTGAAGAGTAAAAGCAGAGAGATGCAAGCAATTTTACAAGTAAAATATGAAAAAACTTTCTTTATTGATAACTAATGGTTGGCTACTTCTAAGTTGCGAGCCGTTATTACATGAGAGAAATAAAGAAAAAAATACAAGTAAAAGGAGAGGAACGGTTCGACATCCCAGAATACTCAGAGAGGCATTAATGCTCTCTCTTGGTATTTCAAAAGATGGTCGGCATTACAAGTCCTGGGAATCTCTCTGCCTTCGAGGTCTTCTAGTCTATATGTCCCGGGCCGAACTACTTTGGCGATCTTGTAAGGTCCCTCCCAATTTAGAGCTAGTTTACTTTTTTGGCCAGAAAAAGAGATCGCTAACTTTCTGAGGACCAAGTCCCCTTCTTTGAGGTCGGTAGGATGGACTCTCTTATTGTATGCCATCTTGATCCTTCTCTGGTAGCTTTGTTGACGAATGGCAGCTCTTTCACGGATCTCATCAATCAAGTTTAGATTTGCTCGGAGCTCTCTGGCATTTTGTTCTTCTTCATAAACCATTAGACGAGGAGAGGGTATACCAATTTCTAGGGGGATCATAACTTCGGACCCATAGGTGAGATTGAATAGGGACTCTCCTGTGGGGGTCCGTTTTGTGGTGCGGTAGTTTCACAGCACGTTGGGGAGCTGCTCGACCCATAAGCCTTTAGAGCATTTATCCAACCTCTTTTTAATACCGGAGAGGATCTGTCGGTTAGCATTCTCCACTTGGCCATTCGACTGTGGATGGAAAACGGAGGAGAATCGTTGTTGGATGGCGAGGTCTTCACATAGAGCTCGGAAGGCAGCCCCGGTGAACTGGGTTCCGTTGTCTGTTATGAGGACCCGAGGGACACCGAATCGGCAGATTACGTTCTTCCAAAAGAACTGAAGTACTTTGTTCTCGGTGATTGTGGCCAAGGGCTCGGCCTCTATCCACTTCGAGAAGTAGTCGATTGCCATGACTAAGAATTTGAACTGGCCGGGAGCTGGTGGGAATGGCCCTAGTAAATCCATCCCCCACATTGCGAAAGGGATAGGACTTGATTGGGAGGTGAGTGGAGCTTGTGGGAGGCGACGAACGTTGGAGTACTTTTGGCAAGAGCTGCATTGCCGAACGTGCAGTTCGGCGTCTTGTAGGAGAGTGGGCCAGAAAAATCCGTAATTCAACACTTTGCGGGCTAGGGATCTGGACCCTGAATGTGCCCCACTGATGCCTTCCTGAAGTTTTTGCAAGGCGTATTCGGCTTGTTCCGGGGAGAGGCATCTCAAATAAGGCCTGCTGTCTACTTGTGTGAAGAAGCGCTTGTATAGGATGCCCTCGATAAGTGTGTATCGCTCTGCTCGGGTTCTCACTCGGCGAGCTTCCTTAGGATCTTCGGGGAGGAGCCCATCCCTTAGGAATTCCACGAGGGGTTTCATCCAATTTTCTTGAAGCAGGACAGGTAGGGACTCCATAGAGTCGGAAGTTTCGTCTTCTATACTTGGCTTCAGGAGCACCTCAATCAAGACGGTCTGCTCGAGACCTTAGAGGGAGGAGGATGCTAGCTTGGAGAGGGCATCGGCCTGGGAATTCTCTTCTCGGGGGATTTGCTGGATGAGAGCTTCTTCAAACAGGGCCATGAGATTCCTGACCTTGGCCAGGTACTTAACCATTCGGTCATCTCGTGCCTCATACTCGCCTAGGACCTGATTTACGACCAGCTGAGAGTCGCTAAAGATCCGGAGGCGCTGCGCCCCTTCATTGCGAGCCATTCCGAGGCTGGCTATGAGTGCTTCATATTCCGCTTCATTGTTAGAGGCCTTGAAGTTGATGCGGAGGGAGTATTGGAGGATGAAATCATCTGGGCCGGCCAGAATGACCCCGGCTCTGCTTCCCTCGTTACAAGAGGATCCATCCACATAAACCGGCCAGACAGGTGGTCCCTTCATTGCTTGGCTGAACTCGGGGATGGTACTTTCAACTATGAATTCTGCTAAGGCCTGAGCCTTGATCGCGGTCCGAGGCTGATATGTTATATCATGCTGGCTCAGCTCGATAGACCACTTCATAGGGCGACCGGAGGTCTCTGGATTGTGGAGAACTTGCTTCAACGGTTGGTCGGTAAGAACGACCATCGAATGGGACTAAAAATATGGGCGAAGCTTCCTTGCGGCCATGACTAGGGCATATGCCATCTTCTCTATCTTTGGGTAGCGGAGCTCGGCATCCCGAAGTACCTTGCTCATGTAATACATAGGCTTTTGGGTCTTATCTTCTTCCCTCACGAGAACGGCGCTGAGGGTCTGCTCGGAGGCTGCTAGGTAGAGGTAGAGGGCTTCACCAGGAATTGGTTTGCTGAAGAGAGGAGGATTGACTAGGTAAGCCTTAAGCTGGTTGAATGAATCTTGTTGCTGCTGACCCCACTCGAAGCCTTTAGCCCCCCTGAGAGCCTTAAAGAAGGGAAGGCACTTCTCCCCTGACTTGGAAAGGAAATGCCCTATGGCTGCCAGGCGACCCGTTAGTTTTTGAACCTCTTTGACATTCTTCGGGGGAGCCATGTCTAATATGGCCTTGATCTTCTCGGAGTTTGCTTCGATTCCTCTTTGGCTGACCATAAAGCCTAGGAATTTCCTCGACGAGACTTCGAACGCATATTTGTTCGGATTGAGCCTCATATTGTGTTTCCTGAGTACGTGGAATGCCTCCTGCAGATCGACCACATGATCGGCCCCGTGGATGCTCTCTACAAGCATATCGTCAACATATACCTCCATATTCCGGCCGATTTGTGCTTGAAAAACCTTGTTGACGAGGCATTGATAGGTGGCACCTGCATTCTTTAAACTGAAGGCCATTACCCTGTAGCAGTAGAGGCCCTGATCGGTTATGAAGGAGGTCTTCGGGATATCCGAGGGAAACATTCGAATCTGATTGTAGCCTGAGAAGGCATCCATGAAGCTAAGGAGTTCATGGCCCGAAGTGGCGTCAATTAAAGTATCGATGCTTGGAAGAGGGAAAGGGTCTTTGGGGCATGCCTTGTTGAGGTCGGTAAAGTCGATACAAATCCTCCAGGTCCCATTGGACTTCTTCACCATCACTACATTCGACAGCCATTCGGGATAGTTTACCTCTTGTTTGAAACGGGCCTTCAAGAGCTTGTCCACTTCCTCTTTTATAGCTAGCTGGCGCTCGGGTGCAAACTTGCGCCTCTTCTGTTGGACCGGTTTGGACCCCGGAGCAATGCTGAGGTGGTGGATAAGAGCTCTTCGGAAATTTCGGGCATGTCTGCAGCTGACCATGCAAAGAGGTCGCGGTTCCTTCGGATGCACTGGACTATGTCGGAGCATAGGGCAGATGGGAGGGTCTTGCTAACAAAGAATTTTCGGCTTAGATCTTGCTCAGAGAAGAGCACTTCCTCCAACTCATCCACCGGCTCGGACGTCGGTCGGACAGTATCTTGGGGGATTTCGAGAGTTTCGAGGGAGAGAACTAGTCCCATAGTAGAGGTCATGTAGCACTTGCGGGCCGTTTCCTGGTTGCCTTTTACTTCCCCTACTCCTGCCCGGGTAGGGAATTTCATCTTGAGGTGATAGGCGGAAGGGACGGCTTCAAGAGCTGCTAGGCCGGGCCGACCCAAAATGACATTATAAGCTGCGAGGACATCCACGACCATAAAGTCCATCGACTCCGTTTGGGTAGTAGGAGTTTTGCCAGTGGTTACGTCGAGGGTGATCACCCCTTCAATAGTCACTGGCACTTCCGTGAACCCATGGAGCGTGTAGCCGGCGGGTTTGAGTCTGTCCTGGGATAGTTTGAGACCTTTGAAAGCGGCGAGGAAGAGGATGTTAACGGAACTGCCATTGTCCACTAGGATCCTTTCCACCTTAAAGTTCGCCATATGGAGATTAATGACAAGGGCGTCACAATAGGGGGTTCGGACACCCTCAAGGTCTTCGTCTAAGAATGTGACGGGCACTCTGAGGCCTTTAGGAGGAGGTGTGGCGCGAAACGAATTGACTTCCCTTATAAATGCCTTTCGAGAGGAGTTGGAGGAGCCCCCCATTGGGCCCCCATGAATGAGGTGCAGGACACGCTCCTCTTTGAATTCGGGCGTTTCATCGCGTTCAGGACGCTTGTTAGCTCCCTAAGGCGGGGGAGGAAGATCGGCTCGGTCCTTTCTCACGAAACTGTTTAGCTGACCCCTCTGGATGAGGGCTTCTATCTCGTTCTTCAGGGCCCGACAATCATTGGTATTGTGGCCATGGTCCCTGTGATAGCGGCACCACTTCTCTTTATCCTTCTTCTTACCCGGGGTGTTCATTTTTTGTGCAGGAGGTATCACCCCCTCCTTCTCAACTTCCATGAGAATTGTGGAGATGTTGGCATTAAGAGGAGTAAATTTTTCAAATCTGGGAGGAGGTCGGCGCTGGCCACCGTTATCCTTCTGGAGCTTCTTGGCCCCTTCCTCATCTGTTCCCTTTCTCTTAGACCCGGAGGAAGACCCCTCCAAGTTGGGGCGGTGCTCAGCTTCTTCGGCCCGAATATACTTTTCGCTCCGGAGGAGGAGGTCAGAGAAGTTCTGTGGGGGATTCTTGGCGAGGGAGGAGCGGAGGCTGGAGTTAAGGACATTAGATTGAAATGCTGCTGCAGCGACCGACTGGTCGAGGGATGCTATGGACCTGGCTTCCGCTGTGAACCTTTTCACATAGTCTCTGAGCTTCTCACCCTTCTTGTAGTTGAGGTAGAGTAGCGAAATGCTGGTCATCTCAGTTCGGCAGCTACTCACGAAGTGGGTGACGAAGAGGGTCTCAAATTGCTCGAAGGAGAATATTGAGGATGGGGCAAGGCGAGAGTACCATTCTTGAGCCGGACCCTTGAGAGTTGTGGGGAAGGTCTTGCATAGCAGAGCATCAGAAACTTGATGGATGAGCATGGGGGTCTTGAAGCTTTCGATGTGATCGACGGGGTCAGTCTCCTCGGAATAAGTCTCGAATTGAGGAGGTTTAAAGCCAATCGGTACGGGCGACTCCATTATGGTTCGACAAAAAGGAGGTTGACTAGGGCGAAGGGTCCTTCCTCTATGCTCTTTTTCTCGGTCTAACTGACCCAAGCGCCTCTCCATTTCGTGGAGACGGCGGTAGACAGCGTCATCCCTTCGACGGTAACAAACTGTGCCTCTAAACTCGTCTTCGTACGAGGGTGAGCGGGGGCTACGACGACGGTAGATCCTGGAGCGGCGAGGACTGGGAATGTGCTGGGGGTTGCTAGGAGCTGGGGAAGGAGTTAGGGACCGTCGGCGAGGACTTCAGACCGAAGGAGGAGTGGGAATCCTTGGAGCATTGGTGTTGTTGGGACGGAGATTAAGAGCTTGTAGGATGGTTGCTTGGAATTGCTGGAACTCGGCACGGGTGTTGGGTGCCTCATCGTTCCTTGGATGTTGCCGATCGGCAGGGGAGTGGGGTCTTCTCCTGTGATGCTCGGGGGACTCTCTCCGCCCCCTTCGGGTAGGAGACCTTCTGTAGTCTCAGCGGTGAGGAGATCGCTCATCCGGACATTGTTGGCGGGAGGCTCCCTCTCGGGCTCGCTTTTCATCCAGACGGCGGCGAAGATCCTCATCCTTCTGCCGATTGAGGATGGTATTGCGAAGGTCGGAAGCTCGGGGATTGTGGAAGGCCATAGAATCCGAAGAGGCATTGTGGATGGAGACGTGGTCCTGATGGAGAGGTTGTTTCTGCGGATTGGGATGCGAGACCCCTGCACCGGCATTTTGAGGACCGGGGGGACCCTTAGGAGGTTGTTGATTTTGAAGAGGAGGCTGGTCCTGTTGGAGAGGGTCCTCGGCTTGAGGCGGACGTTGCCCCTGCTGCTGAGCGGGTTGGATGGGGACTTCCTGTTGCTGATCGGGGTTGGGTCCACGGTTGGACCCTCTAGATCTTACTTTCCTAGGAGGTATGGCTGGAGAAGATCTGACCAACGGGAAAAGGGGAGGCTGCTATTCTTGGTGTTTCCCACAGATGGTGCCAATCTGTTACTGCTAAATCTGGTGTGGGGGCAAACAGAAAGTCTTTGTGGATTCTTGGAAAACTTTGAATAGCAAACCAGTTACCTGTTCCGCCGGAGTTTGACCGTTGACTCCCACCGTTCACCTGCAAAAAGTGCGAGACACCGGGGTTGATCCCGGCGACGCACCCTCCGATGCTCAAGTCAGTAATTAGGGAGATTATGAAAGAGCGTAAATTGGTAAAAGATTGATTATCTCTTAACGGAGATGGATGGGGGGTATTTATAGGCGCCGTTGGGGTCAGATTAGGAATGTAATCCCTGTGGTTAGATATGGAATGTAATCCCTAATCCCCAGTGAAAGGATAGATATGAATCAAGGCCGTTGATTAGGATTAATCAGAAATCCTAATTCTACCCTGCTGGACTGGGTTTGCTGCAGGTTGAATCCCGCACCCAGTTGAGGTGGATCCGTTCGCGGGTTAGTGGGTCTTCGAGGTGACGAACCAATACCTGCTTCAGACCCATTCGTAGGTGAAGTTACCATTTTATCCCTAAACTTTAAGATTCGTTCCTGATTTGGACGGTTCTGATTTAACCCCATTTTTAGCCATATCAAGGCGTAATTCAAGCTTTCAACTAATTCAGCTTGAAATACATGAAATTTCGCTCTAGTATAGAGCTCAGACATTTGTGTCTCAATTTTAAAATCTGTTTGCAGCTTTGGTTTTGTATGAAGAGTTATGTAGTCAGCTGCTAACTGATTTTGTCTTTGTTTCCTTATAGCCCTTTCAAACCTCGTGATAAATTCATGTAAAGAATTTTTGCTATTAACATACTTATCCACAAAAGTATTCATACTTTCTGATCTCTGAGTTGTGCGAATTCCAGCAGTAAAAATATGCTTAGCATAAGCTGGTATCCACTTCTAACGAAGCTCATAAATGTCAGAAAGCCAAGGATTACCTTTTATTGTAATATGTATCAAGTATTAATACTACTAAAAAATGGTCAAACATAGCTATAATTTATTGAAACAAGTAATACCTACAATTAGCACATTAGCGTTCATTACGTCATTCCAACTCATCTCAAACTCTTCCGGGGTCTCTGATTCCCAAATGCAACTATGGAATGGAATGCTAAAATCACTATTAAGGCCCGAACCACCAAGCTTATCGGGAAGCTTTTTAAGAATGTGCCACATGCATAGCTTGTGGCTCGAAGCAGGAAAACACATGCAGATTGCATTCTCCATTACAGGATCTTTATCCGTAATGATAACTTTAGGTGGAGACCCACCCATTGTTTCACCCCATTTTTCAAACAACCAAACAAACGAGTCGGTGGTCTCTTTATTTATCAAAGCCGCATCAAAATTGACAGATTGACCATGGTGATTAACTCCAGTAAATGAAGAAAAAACCAATTTGTATTCATTTGTGTCATATGTGGTAACAAAAATTAGCACTTCACCAAAATGCTTATAAGCCTTCCTAGCAATAGCATCAACCCAAAACACATGGGTTAATTTGTTGTCTTCATCAACCTTGTAATGAAAATAGAAAGAATGATTCATCTCTTTTTCCTCTTGCAAGTGCTCCAGCAATATATCAACATCATAAGCTCTCATCCCATCCTTCTCTCTTTGCAACGAATTCCTAATGACTTTTTCAGTACAATTAATATTACTGAAACCTTCATTTTCTATCTCCATGAAGGACATAAACTCTGAAGTTCTTATGTTAGCCTCTTTGAAAGAATTAAGTAAACTTTTTTGCGCTTCGGAAACAGTTCTATTACATCTTAAGAATTGTTGCTTTCTAGGTGTAACACAAAGATGGGTGCGCTCTTCAACAAACCTTCGAATTGACCATCTCCCGTCATCGTCCTTTTGAATTCGTATTTGAGCCATACACTCTTCTTTCGTCACAGCCCTTCTCCTTCTCTTGATCACATTTGAAGAAGACGATTCTTTAATATTGGCAACATTCACACCAACTGTATCTACCGGCTTACCTTGCTTTGAGCATACAAATTGTTGTGAATACCTCTCCTTCGTAGTAGTGTCAACCATTGTTGCGAACTTGCACACTGAAAAACCAGCTAATTTTGCATATCTTTTATAAAATTCATATCCTTCGTCTAATGTTGCAAATACTAAACCAACAAATGGTTTACAAGCATCATCAACGTCCCTCCAACCGGTATGAATATCTTGGCTTAGTAACTCTTCATTTTCAAACTCCATCCTTCATAGGAGAATGAAACAACAAACATTAAAAAAAAGCTACAAATTTAAAAGTAACACAAAGGAAAAATTCTAACAGACTACATTCTGAAGCTACAAGTAATAAAGTCTTCATACTGAGGGGATATAAAACTTAGTGTTGAAAAAATTTAAGTATGTACACATGAACAGTTAAATATTTTTCTTTTTTGGGAGAAACATCCATTGTTAAATGGAAAACATCCCTCAGCTTCTTTCTCTAAAGTATTAGTACACGTACATAACACGCAAAGGATTTGACTTCCCAATTTTAATTTGATGCAATGGACAGGCATAAAAAATGCCCCCCATTAACAAAACTATAAGCAGTGATTTAAGCAAATCTCAAAAGAAACAGAAACTAGGCTACATATTACATGCATTATGTGTGCTTATATGCATGTGTCATGTCCACATCTCAAAATTCCAGATAATAGTACGAATATTATTTGTTATTCTAAAAAATATGAAGCATTCACAAATGCAACTTTACTGATCTTACAAGTTTCTGACATGGCTTAAATAAATTTCAAGAAATAAATGTATAGTTGTTAAAGAAATGAATGCATAATTTAAGGAATAAAAATATAACAACAAACTAGAAGCAATTCTAAAGGAAATAAAATTTGAAATTGACAGTAGAAATCGAAACCCTTATCGCAGTTTGGGTTTTCCGTCGGAGAGAGACCACGAACTTGAGAGAGCTCTTCTTTGGTCGTGAGACGATAAGGGAGATAGGAGTTGATCGATTATACCCTTTTTACCCCTCAACAGATCTGAAGATAAGCGGCTGGAGATGGAGTTTTTCGTGGAGATGGGTTTACACAAGTGACGAAGAAAGAGAGCGGGAGAGAGAGCTCCACTTTGGTGGTGAGAAGATAAGAGATATATGTTGTGCAAATCTAGTTCCCTAAATAAATAGATAAAACTAGACACAAATTATAAACCTCGCAAGTGCACGAATCGTTTAGAAAAGCGTAGCAATAGCAAGGGTCGATCCCACAGAGATTGTAGACTTTAACTTACTAATCAATAAAAAGAATAAAAATCATAAAGAGTTGTTTTAAATGTCTAAAAGAAATAAAAAGATTAAAACTAAATTAAGAAGTGTTGAATCACAAATATTTATGAAGTAGTTGGGTTTAGATCTCCACCAATAGTCAATAATGCTAAGTTACCTTCTGAACTTCTTCTTATTACTCATGTTTGTTCCCTTCAAGGGCATGGTATCTACTCCTTAAAGTACTGTTTACCTAAGCCAAGAATTAGGCATGGTATCTACTCTAATACGTTTCTTTCATTAAGTGTTTAGCATGGTATCTACTAAGTTGTGCTTAAAGAAAACATAAGATCAGTGGAAACGAACAAACACTCAAGGTTCTAGAAATTGGTATCAGATATAGATCCCTTAAGTTGATTGAACCAGGAACCCCTAAAGATTCCTTTGTTACAAATACGGGCACGAGATACGGGTCGTCTCAATATGCTCATATAACAGATTCAGATAGATGGTAATGCAAACTTGGATTTCTCAAGCTCTGTACGTCAGTCGACTGGCTCTCACCTCAGTCGACTGCTCTCAGACTTTCGAGAACAAGTTTGATTACCATCAATCTATACCAATACTCTCAGGTTTAATCAATAAGTAAAATAAAAGAGTTCAGAAGAATATAGCACTACATAACTGTAATACCCCGTATTTCTGAAATGTATATATGATTTGAAAAATATATAATATAAAGGATTTGTGACTTGTCCTATAGAGTATCTCTATGGGAAGGATTTATAAAAAGAATTTAAATGGATTTGAAAATGGGATTGATTGGAAATCCGGTTTGTATGGATTGGTGGGGGGACCCACCGGTCTTTGATGAGAAGCCAGCACTTGTGTGTGCTGTGCTTTGTTTCAAGGCCACGTGTCACCTAAGAGGAATTATTCCCCTACGGGTGTGCACGGGTTTGATTAAAACGGGAATGGGAGAAGGATTTAATCCCATACCGTTGCTTTGAAAGAATATAATATTATATATATAATAAATGCCAATGATCATTAGTCACCAATTCGGTTAACCACCTTTTGAGAGGCAGCCTGTGGTGGGCAGTTGTACTACATAGTATCTAATTTGTCTTATAAATTGTATAAATTGTCCGAGCCCGGGGCAGGGGTGTTACAAATGGTATCAGAGCCGACTTTCGACGCCGAGGGTGTGAGAGCAGTGAGTTATGGACTCCAGGATGATCGGCGGAGTGAGACAGATGGACAGAGATCCACAGAATGATCCCGGCGGAGTGAGACAGATGGACAGAGATCCACAGAATGATCCCAGAGTGGGGTCGGTCTCCAGGATTCCAATGGGGTCGGTCTCCAGAATTCCAAAGACGAGAGTGACGCTCACAGAAATGCTCTACATCGGCTAGAAAGTAGATCCTGCACTAGATTGTGCATGCCCCGTGCTCATCAGCGAGGACGCTGATTTCTGAAGGGGGGGTGTGTGTAATACCCCGTATTTCTGAAATGTATATATGATTTGAAAAATATATAATATAAAGGATTTGTGACTTGTCCTATAGAGTATCTCTATGGGAAGGATTTATAAAAAGAATTTAAATGGATTTGAAAATGGGATTGATTGGAAATCCGGTTTGTATGGATTGGTGGGGGGACCCACCGGTCTTTGATGAGAAGCCAGCACTTGTGTGTGCTGTGCTTTGTTTCAAGGCCACGTGTCACCTAAGAGGAATTATTCCCCTACGGGTGTGCACGGGTTTGATTAAAACGGGAATGGGAGAAGGATTTAATCCCATACCGTTGCTTTGAAAGAATATAATATTATATATATAATAAATGCCAATGATCATTAGTCACCAATTCGGTTAACCACCTTTTGAGAGGCAGCCTGTGGTGGGCAGTTGTACTACATAGTATCTAATTTGTCTTATAAATTGTATAAATTGTCCGAGCCCGGGGCAGGGGTGTTACAATAACTACGGCTTCAATCTACCCAACTATAGAATTTAGTTCCACATAATAATACTTTTATTAATCAACAAGTTCGAATACATGATCAACATAAAAGAATAAAGAGAAGAGAAATAAACTAATGAAGTCCGGCAATAAATCGACTGTCTGTCACACAGTAGACTGCCTTCGAGTACTGGATCTCTTCTCTCCTTCTTCGATGCTGATAGAATGATGCACTGGTTGATAACTTGATGGTTTTGCAACTCTGTGATTCGGTGGTGGATAATGGGGAGATGACGAGGGCCAAGAGAGAGAGATAGAGAGAGAGAGCGAGCCCTCCGCGATATCTCTTGTTACTGATATTTATAGAGCGCGGCTAAAGAATTAGGGTTTCCCCCTTTTTCAGGAAAGTCCCTCTCTTTGTTATTTCTTTCCTTATTTGATTGGCTGATTTATATCTTTCTCTTTTCTTCTTTTATTCCTTATCTGCTAATCACGTGCTCTTGCCAATCCCCTGTCTCTGGCTTGGGTTTGTTGGAGAATTCGCATAAAATCTGGATTCAAATAGATTTGGAATTAGATGCAGGTGTATCTTTGAATATCTTATCTGTTAACTCCGCCGCGTACCAGTCGACTGCCTTGGATATAAGTCGACTGGTCTCTGAGACATCTGTGGCTTCACGATTTCTCGGTCAAGTCGACTGATGTTTGGGGAAGTCGACTGTGCCGAGGCTTAGCAAACTCTCTGTCTGGTCGACTGCTGAAGAGCCAGTCGACTGTTGCTTCTGCAGTTCCCTGTATATTATTTCTCAGTCTGCATTCGTCTGGAATCTGCTTCGTTTTGCTGCTTTTGATTATTTCCTATTGAAAAGAGAGAATAAGAGTTAAATACCACATATAGAGCTTTTACATGTGCATTTATAATAAGATTATTGCTTCTAAATGTGAATATTCTTGTGTTCATCAATATAGAGGTAGGGTTTAGAAGAGGGATGAAGATCGAGATCGGGAGAGAGAGCGTGAGAAGAGAAGAGATAGGGATTAGGGTTTCGAAGAGAGCGGGACGAAGATCGAGAGCGAGAGAGAGAGCATGAGAAGATAAGAGAGGGACTAGGGTTTCGAAGAGAGCGAGACGAAGATGGAGAGCGGGAGAGAGAGCGTGAGAAGATAAGAGATAGGGATTAGGTAATCGATTATACCCCTTTTACTCATCATCAATTCTGAAGATAAGCGGCAGGAGATCTCAGCCGTTCGATTGCGATCAAACGCGATCGGAAGGCTGAAATCTCCAGCTTCTGATTAGAATTTCAGCTCCCCAGCTCTTAATAGACTTACTATATATATATATGTAACCCCTGTTTCCCAAAATACATATTTTCTGAATATTTTGTCGTATTTTAATTATTCATAAATTCGTTATTATTTTAAACTTGACTTGGACCTTCTAATAAAATTCTTTTCGAACTGGAAATTAAATTACTTCGAAAAATAGTATATTCCAACTTTAATATTTATTTTCTAAGAGATCGACTACTTGTATCTTATTTTATTACTATTTGGATTTTAATGAACTTTGATTGTCTCAAATCTCATTTTTGATACGTATGTCAAAATTTGTTATTGTTATTATTAATATTACTATATTTGATTATTGAATTAAAAATCTTCTTTTATTGCATTTAGTATAATTTGAGTATTGATTTGATGCACAAAATTTATTTATCTTGTTACTATATTATTATTGATCTATTTATTTATTTATTTTTCTCTAGTTGTATATTTTTCTCATTGGGTTTTAATACCCATTCTATTTCCCCAAACCCATTAATAAAAACCCAAATCCTATGAGTTCCTATTGGATCCTACCCCATTACCCAAACCCAATAACCCACTATATAAATACCCTACTAAAAACCTAGTCTACTAAACTCAACCCTAATACCCCACTACTCATTACCCAGCCGCAATATACATCATCCCCTACCTCTTCACCTTCTTCACCTCCATCCTGTTATCCCTTTCTCCATCCCCGTCACCCTCTCACTCCCAGCCTGAACCACCTCGTCAGCCTCGCCCCAACGACTGCACGACCCCCCTCATCCGCGCGCCTCCCTTGCGCACCCTCCCCCACGTCGACAGCGCCGTGACCTCCCTCGGCGTCTCCCCTGGCGATAGTCAGCCCCAGCCGCACGACACCCCAGTGCGCCCCTGCGCTGACTCCGCCCTGGCACGCGTTCCTCTTCGCGACGCTGCCGTCACGCCCCCTCCCCCCTTGCGGCCGCCGTCGCGATGCCGCACGACCGCAGCGATGCTAGGCCGCGCGACTGCCACGACGACCTCGCCGCCTGTCGCTGTGCTGGCGCGGTGTCGCCATCCTGCCGTCGTGCCACTCCCTGGCCACCACCATCGCATCAACCGGGGCCAGCTTGCTGTTGTGTTGGAATATTGATCATTTGAATGAGAGCCATTGGATCTCATCAAGATCCGCGCCCAGATCTGGCCTTGTTTGATCTGATCTTCACCGTAGGATTTCATTGAGATTCGATCTTGATCTGATCTGATCTTCACCATCAGATCTGATCGCAGCCGTCTGACCCTTCATTTGATCATCACCAAGCCATTGGATCTAGGTCGCCCGATCGCCGATCATCGCGATCGTGATCATCGTCTCCATCATCATCAGGATCTTGATCTCTACCCTTGATCGTGATCGTCTCGTTCGTCTTCTACTTGGTAAGTAAATCATTTGATCCACCTTTTGTTCTCATTCATCAAGTTGTCAATCATGGTGAATTTAATCTTTTGGTACCATTCTAATTCTTATATGTTTGTGTATGTTCGATCTCGGCCGTTGGATTCGCTTGATCTTCGACTTGGTCATCATCTTGGTCATTATCGAGATCCGTGCTCGAGCGTGATTATGGTGATCGTTTGCTCGTCGCCGTGTCGCCGGGATTTCGATCCCGTTATTCTCAATATACCGGATCTAACGTCGTCCTAAAGGCAAGTCACTTCTATCGAATGTTTTTGTATCATATTCGATAATTATTGTTGAATTCCGCAAGTGGATCTTATTTAAAATCGTAAAATATTATTGTATCTATCGTTGAGATGCCACGGATTTACACGAGCGAATCCAAGTGGTAGTCTCGGCATCGTGCCATCTTTTTGCCTCTAATGTATAGGGATATTCATACACCATATAGTTATAGTCATTGATTATAAAAATAGGGAATTATAGACACATTTCATATCATGACATTAAATGACAATTAGCTATAGTAGATTGTATAAATTAGTTGATTGTTAATGTGATTTCTATTGATAAATTGTTGAATTGTAATTATTAGAATGTTAGACATCACCTACATTAATACAATGTTCACATAAGGTTGATTTGCTGTGATTATGATTAATTAAACTCCAATTTGCTATCCTTAAATTTTTTAACCATTTTTATTTAAAATGAACATGTTAGCTATTCTGGTATTTATGCCTACCTGAACCTTAATGTGCTGATTCGACCTAGATCCCTTCATTAAAATCAGAAACCCCCTGAAAGTAAATCCTAGCCCTATCTGTCTAGATGTCGATAGACACCAGAACTTTCGAATTCGGACTTATACTGCCCCAGTTATGGCTCTTTTGCTACAACTGCGCTGTAATTTCAGATTTACGTACATAACAAGTTAGGCTAATGAATTAAGTGAACTACTAATCACATATGGCCAAGATAAATTCCAGATTTGTAAATAACATGTTTAGGGTGTTAAAAAGTATTTTTACTGATTTTTATAATATTTATTCACTGCCTTTATAATTAAAATTATACAGCATCTACACCCAGCCAGAAACTAAAACCTATATAGATTATGGAATTTCGCCTAGCTACCGTTGTCAGAATGTAGCTTTTAAGTATGCGTTGGAACCGGGCGGGAGTCTAGTTTCTAGACCACCCGACGGATCCATAGTTGCTATCCTGTAGCAACGGGAATACTAATTTTGGTACAGCAACCTACTACTGTCCCGAATTGGGATTTTATGTTTTATAATGTACAAATGTGTTTATAATGTTATTTTTAGTGTATTGATTGTATATAGTATATTGCATGATCTTAGGGTTGTTTTGTCACCTTCTCTAGCGTCCCTCATTAATTGCATTATTGTATGATAATTGAGTAAAGAAAGTAAATCAAGCCGGGGTTAAGGGTTGATTAAGGTAGTTGATGACATAGTGACTGTACTCGGAAGAGGGGCCCGTGTTTTCCTAACTATCGGTCTATCGGTCTATCGGTCTATCGGTCTATTGGTCATATCGGTCATCGGTTAATTGTAGATTACTGACTCAGTATCTCGATTGATTCGATCATCGGTCATTAATGAATAATGTTCCCGAGTACATGAACTATAGAATCTACCACCTTAGTCTAAGCGAAATTGATTGTATGCATCGAACCTGTGGTACGGCACACATGGGACACAGTAGTACGTGCATTAGCTAGGATTTAAAAATGAATGATAGACCTAAGGCTCTCCTCACATCATCATTGCATATTGTTATCTCAATGAACAGTGTTATCATTATTATTGCCAATATTGGTATTGTTTATCGTTATCGTGGTAAATCGTATTTAATGCATATTATACTGTTATCTGTTTTACACTGTTCAATACTATCGACTTCATCGTTCATTTGAATTCATTGCTATACTTTTATTGCCATTGTTTCACTGTTTCTCCACTTGCATGTCCACGACTTGTTCTAAGGACAAATTATTCTTTTTTTTTAGATGAACAAGTACAGGTGTACAAGGAGAATTTTCAGAAGGCATTGGTGAGCAGTTCTCTACGATTGGAGCTAGAGCCTATCGAGCTATTTGGTAAGTTCTTGTATTTCAGATTTGGTTATTGAATTTCATTATCGTTTATGTGATTATGTTTTTCTGCGTGGTTGTGATTCATTTTTCTTATATTGTTGAGTTAAGGCTGGTACAGCTTATGGATGATATGAGTTGGCGTACTTATTGGGCCTCAGTTACGTGCCTGTGTTCCCGTATTCCGGGAAGCGGGGCGTGACAATATATATATATAAAAGTGAGCCTCATATTTGTATGAGGAAAATTTCCTCATACAAAGTGATTATATTCACTTGGTGGGCCCCTCATGGAAGATCCACTCCGTCCATCATGTTTATCATGCCAATGGATATGTATTTAGAAAAAATCAAGTGGTTTGGAGGTCGTTTACTCATGCATCATGTGATCCAATTTGTGGTACGATTTGTAATGCTGTTGAAATCGTTCATTTTTCAACCACATGATGCATGGGTAAACGACCTACAAACTACTTGATTTTTTTTACACATATATCCATTGACATGATAAACATGATGGACGGAGTGAATCTTCCATGAGGGCCCCACCAAGTGAGTATAATCACTTTGTATGAGGAAAATTTCCTCATACAAATATGAGGCTCACTTTTCTCATATATATATCCCGGTGTTTTTGGCCAGAAACGCCGGGATAGGGAACCATATAGGAATCACATAGGTGAAGATTTTGTTAGATTCAATTGATTCAGTTTGTAAGATACTAACTCCCTTTTGCCAATACAATAGAGTATTTTTGTAATAATTTTTTTTAAATAAATTACACACACACACACACAGATATATATATATATATATATATATATATATATATATATATATATATATATATATATATATATATGTATCCCGCTGTTTTTGGCCAGAAACGCCGGGATAGGGTATTTTTCTTTTTAAAAAATAAATAACATATACCGATGTTTTTTTGCCAAAACATCGGGATACGTAACTTTTTCTTTTTTTTTTAATTAACATGTCTATTCCAACATTTTACATTAAAAACACAGGGATAGTTACCTTTATAGCGGAGCTGGTAATAAACGTCGAGATAGATATATTATCTATCCCGACACAAACTATTGAGGTGTTTCTATCAGCATTTCAGAAACGCCGCTACGCTCTATCCCGACATTTAAAAATGTCGGGATAGGTCAAAAAAAGCTGGAATAGATGTTTTTTGTGGTGATAAGATCTAATCCACTATAAAACAAAGTACATGCAAGTGATAAGGTTAACAGAGAGATTGGAAAATATTATTGGATTATTGGGATTGAATATAACTTGTACGATGACTCCTATATATAGGAGGGAAACAAATACTAAACTAACACATATCCGATATATGACTAAATATATGTAACACTATCTAACACCCCCTCTCAAACTCACGATGGGTCAAACAGTGCGAGTTTGCCCACCAAATAACAAAATCTCTGGACAGTATGGGACTTGGTGAAGAAGTCTGCTATCTGCTGTGAAGAAGTAACAGAGTGAAGTGAGATGGTCCCTGCTTCAAAGCGCTCACAAGCATAATGGAAATCTATCTCTATGTGCTTTGTTCACTCATGAAAGATCAGTTTGTTTGCAATGTGCAATTTACTCCGGTTATCACAATGAAGAGAAGTAGCACCGGTGAGAGTTACACCCATATCTGATAATAGCCAATGAATATGAACAATTTCTCTAGTAGTGGCTGCCATTGCTCTGTATTTAGATTCGGTTGAAGAACATGCTACAACTGCCTGTTTCTTGCTTCTCCACGAGATTAATGAATCATCAAGAAATAGACAGAAACTTGTGGTAGACCATCTGGTGGTAGAATCTCCTGCCCAATCTGAATCAGAATACACACGGAGCTCTAGGTTGGATGTGGAGGGCATGACTAATGAGCGAGTGATAGTGCCCTGAAGATATCTGAGGATCCAAAGAAGTGCACTATAGTGAACTGATGTAGGAGGGAAAACAAACTGACTCACAATACTAATTGCATGGGCAATATCGGGTCTGGTCATGCATAAGTAAACAAGCTGCCCAACAATCTGTCTGTATCTAGTGGGGTCAGGAAGTGGCTCACCATCTGTGGGACGAATTTTCACATGAAGCTCTAAGGGAGTGTCGGCCGATCGACTGTCAGAGAGACAAGCAGTGGAGATAATATCTGATGTGTATTTCTGTTGAGAAATAAGTATTCCCCGAGACCCATGGGCAATCTCTAGGCCCACAAAGTAGTGCAATCTACCAAAATCTCTCATATGGAAGTGCTGGTGAAGGGACTTCTGTGTAGAGGCAATGCCTGCAGGACCATCCCTACTAATAATCATATTATCAGCATATAATAATATAATGACCTTTCCCTGCGGTGATGGATGCACAACCTGGTTTGAGTGTTTTCACCATGTTATCACCCAAGCTGGCTTCAGTCAGAGTTTTGTGTGTGTATGTGGGAGTGGGGATGTTGGTGGTGAAGGGCATGATGTTGTGGGGATGCAGGTGGTGTCTCCGTAGGAGGAAGAATATGTGGAATGTCAGTATGAGATGGGAAGGAAGCTAAAGGAGTGGATCAAATGGAATGCATGAAGGTCTGGCCGGGGAAGGAGACCTAACAACAGGGGAGTCAAGAAAACTAGCATCCTCAGGAGAGGTTAAGTAGTAGGGAGTGTCTTCCACAAAGGAGACATGTCGAGAAATACGAACACGTCCCGTGACAGGATCAAAACAACGGTAACCTTTATGTTCCGGACTGAGATCCAGATGAACACCCTTAGTAGCTCTGTAACACCCCACACTTTTATTCTTATTTAAAAATGCATTTTTGATTTTTGCACGTATAATGCACCTGCTAATTTATCCATTCTCTTTTCTTACGCTCGTTTACTAATTTTAAGCATCCATAATCTTATTTAGTCTTTTATTTAATCCATGGACCTAAAGATTAAATCCTAGCCCATTAGATTGATTAAAAGAAAAGCCCACAAGAATAATTAAGCTAATGAATTAAAAGAGATCCTATGAATCAAGCTCATTAGTAAACTCCTAATTTAAGTTGAGCTTGGACTAATACATGACAAGTTACAACTTTTTGTACACATTTAGAACTATTGAAAATGTATTTATTTTGTATGTGCATGTATGCATTTGCACACATATTGAGGTTGGCCGGTTGCACTAGGGGTAGGCCGGTTTTGAGGGTGGAAGGAGAAGGGTTGGGAGTTAGGGCTTTAGTGTGGGGGGGAGACGAAGAGTTGGGAGTTTAGGAGTTACGAAAATGAAGAGTTGAGTGGGCAATTAAGGAGAGATTTATTAGGTTCAGATTTATGCAAATTAGACCCTTACAATATACTAATTGCATGGGCAATATCGGGTCTGGTCATGCATAAGTAAACAAGCTGTCCAACAATCTGTCTGTATCTAGTGGGGTCAGGAAGTGGCTCACCATCTGTGGGACGAATTTTCACATGAAGCTCTAAGGGAGTGTCGGCCGATCGACTGTCAGAGAGACAAACAGTGGAGATAATATCTGATGTGTATTTCTATTGAGAAATAAGTATTCCCCGAGACCCATGGGCAATCTCTAGGCCCACAAAGTAGTGCAATCTACCAAAATCTCTCATATGGAAGTGCTGGTGAAGGGACTTCTGTGTAGAGGCAATGCCTGCAGGACCATCCCTACTAATAATCATATCATCAACATATAATAATATAATGACCTTTCCCTGCGGTGATGGATGCACAACCTGGTTTGAGTGTTTTCACCATGTTATCACCCAAGCTGGCTTCAGTCAGAGTTGTGTGTGTGTATGTGGGAGTGGGGATGTTGGTGGTGAAGGGCATGATGTTGTGGGGATGCAGGTGGTGTCTCCGTAGGAGGAAGAATATGTGGAATGTCAGTATGAGATGGGAAGGAAGCTAAAGGAGTGGATCAAATGGAATGCGTGAAGGTCTGGCCGGGGAAGGAGACCTAACAACAGGGGAGTCAAGAAAACTAGCATCCTCAGGAGAGGTTAAGTAGTAGGGAGTGTCTTCCACAAAGGAGACATGTCGAGAAATACGAACACGTCCCGTGACAGGATCAAAACAACGGTAACGTTTATGTTCCGGACTGAGATCCAGATGAACACCCTTAGTAGCTCTGTAACACCCCACACTTTTATTCTTATTTAAAAATGCATTTTTGATTTTTGCACGTATAATGCACCTGCTAATTTATCCATTCTCTTTTCTTACGCTCGTTTACTAATTTTAAGCATGCATAAACTTATTTAGTCTTTTATTTAATCCATGGACCTAAAGATTAAATCCTAGCCCATTAGATTGATTAAAAGAAAAGCCCACAAGAATAATTAAGCTAATGAATTAAAAGAGATCCTATGAATCAAGCTCATTAGTAAAATCCTAATTTAAGTTGAGCTTGGACTAATACATGACAAGTTACAACTTTTTGTACACATTTAGAACTATTGAAAATGTATTTATTTTGTATGTGCATGTATGCATTTGCACACATATTGAGGTTGGCCAGTTGCACTAGGGGTAGGCCGGTTTTGAGGGTGGAAGGAGAAGGGTTGGGAGTTAGGGCTTTAGAGTGGTGGGGAGACGAAGAGTTGGGAGTTTAGGAGTTAAGAAAATGAATAGTTGAGTGGGCAATTAAGGAGAGATTTATTAGGTTCAGATTTATGCAAATTAGACCCTTACAATATCCTATAAATAGCACCCCATTTCTCCTTCTCTTTTGCACCAAAAACAAACCAAATAAGAGAAAGAAAAAGAAAGAGAGTAGAGAGTTCTTACTAGGAGGAGAAGTTCTTGCTAGGAGGAGAAGATGTTGCAAGGAGGAGAAATTCTTGCTAGAAGCTAGGAGTGTGCTTCCACTTTGTTCAATCTTCATTAGAAGTGAGTGGTTTCATTATTTTCTAGTTGTAGAATATGCATGCTAAAAACTATAAATGAGTAGTATAAGTTAATATTGATGTGAAAGATATGGATAAAATTTATGCTAGTGTAATGTGCTATGAATGAGGATAGTTTTGTTGTGATTGAGTAAAAATAGATATCATGCTAATTAAAAAGAAGAAATGCTTTATACTATGAATCATGTTTTTGTGCTTGTAACTTTTAGTATATGTTAATTTATTGATGAATGTCATATTCAAATCATGCCTTAGAATCTAATGACTAAGAAAGAAGAAAGAAAATAAAATAAAATTTAGTTAGTACTATGAAAAGTGTTGACATATGTATATTTTGCATTATTGAAAATAATAATTTTCCATGAAAGAAATTTTTGTGAAATTCTCATGATTGAGAGACATGTTGGTATGCTATAAATTTTTAGTTTGTAAAAGGAGGAACATAAACTAATTTTCATGAAGACTATTTTAGTTTTGAGAAATGCAAGCCTATGTGTAAATTGAAAAGAAGAGTTGTTTAAGGGAATGGAAATAGGGCTTTAATGAAATTAAAATTTGTTGTTTACTGTTTTTAAATTCAATCTCAGTCAAGAAAAATTCTATTTCAAATTCTTAGAAAGATTTGATCTTTGGATAAAACAAGTTGCATGGAAAAAGAACCACTTTCTGAATAGTTTAAACAAAAGTACATTAGTACAATTCCTAAACAGAAAATACACTTGGACTTACTGGTTAGCTAGTGCAATACAGAGTACTATTTATGAGAGATCTTGGGTTCGAAACTTGATAGTCACATTCATTTTTGTTTCCTTTAATTGAATTCCGAAACCAAGAGTTGATTTATGAAGACTTCGGCACAGTTCTTTGACGCCAGAGTCCAATGGACTTAGTGGCTGGGGGGTTTGAGTCTGGGCGTTGGTTGTGGGTTTCGGCCAGTCACGGGTTCAAAACCCAGGGACACCATTTTGGTTTTGTTTGTGGTTTTTTTGATATAATTGAGTTTTTGAATGAAAGGGTTTTAGAAATAAACATTATCATTAATATAAAATGAAATGGGAAATTATAAGAAATAATTATGAAAGTTTATTTGAAGTATAAAAATAGAAACTTGAGAATAGAACTTGTTTTTGTGAAAGAAAGCAAAATTTATTTGTTGTGATGTGATTACTCTTGAAGAGATTGCACTTTTTTTTTATATATAAGAAATATCTCGAAGTGAATCGAGACACCACATGAGCTTGGATTTTGTGATAAAATTTATATGATGAAATTGTGTGCATTGAAAATAATTATGTTGCTTTGAAGATTATAAATGAATAACTAGATCATGAATAGAGATAAGCATTGATCAATTGTGAATAAGTTGAAGATGAAAATACCTAGGTTTAAGACATGATTATTGGAGGGTATGGGTACCCATGAATTCGAGTACATGAAAAGTTGTGATCTAGAGGTGTAGTGAGGCCCCGGGTACCGGTAAGTTAAATTAAATGATTGATATATTTTGATATATGACTATGGAGCTATCTCGGTTTTGTGATTTAGTCTGGCAGGGGGTTAAAGCTAACTCTAGGGGTTGTAATTGATTCATGTCTTGAACTTAAGAACTAGGAACATAAGTGAAGATGTAGTAAAACTCGAGCAAACGTAAGTGGGGCACTCTATATAGTCGGGTGGTGTACTCCAAGATTATAGACCCAGTCGGGCAGTGTACTCCGGGGCTGAGGTTGCTTCGATAGAGACAAGCTTTTATTTTAAATCCAAGACTATGCGTAGTTGGGCAGATAGTTTGCCGTACTCCAGTGTATATGCGTATACCGGGGCTAGAAGGGCACTTGCGGGAGATTCGCACGATGAGGAGTCTGTATAACAGTCGGGTGGTGTACTCCGGGACTGGGATCCGTACTCGTGGAATGTCTAAACCTTGCTTTTATTACTGGGTAGTTGTCATGGCGAGGGATTGAACCCGTTAAATGTGGAGTACGTAGGTGCTTGCCCTCGAACCTATGTAGTATGGGATGCATAAAATCCGAATAAGTATGCATTAGTGTCATCTTAGTATAAAATGTGTGCATTAGGCATTAAGGTGTCGCATACACTTACATGTTTAGAATAATCACTTTTGATACTTTATTTGCATTCAAATTTGTGGTTTGTTAAGGTATTAAGATCGTTATATGTACGGCATAGAGAGGATGGCCGAGTATAAAATTTTCGTCAGTTGTAATTAACTGACCGGCCCACAGCTTATTATGCAAGAACTGGACTTTTTCATGAAGAAGTAAAGATGTTATGATGCTGATGATTAATTACATTGATAAAGTTGTACAAGTTGTGTATTATTTTCATTGTTATAATTCATTTGATTTTCTGCTGTGTATGAAAATGTAAAGAACTCTGATGCATGTTGAAAAGTTTAAATTTTCTTGTAAAATTGTGCGAAGTGAAGTGTAAAGATCCTGTGGAATCTCGAATTCGATCTTATTTGGAATTCGGGGCATTACAAATGGTATCAGAGCAGGCTTCACAAGTAGTACAAATTTATAAGGAACGATACCCTATAGTGGACACTAGAGTGTGAGTTTCAACTTATAGAAGTTTAAACTTATATTTGTGTTGCTCTATGAGATGACATTTTTCTCCTCCTTTTCCCTATAAGATGGCCAATCAGCATGATCCCCAGAATGAGGCGCCTTGGTTTGTCCACTTCGTGGATGAAGAGGAAGAACCAATGGAAGAAGAAGAAGACGGCCTAAAAGATGAACCAGAGGAGGAGGAAGCAGAAGAACCATTTGAGATAGAAGAAGAATTTCCCGAGTCTAGGGAGATTACTCCACCTCCGCCTGATCTCCCCGAAGAACCCTCGGACGAAGAAATCATTCCAAATAACCCAAATGACATTATTACTTCTCTTTGACGGAAATTGGACGCTCAAAAGTGGAGAGTTAACTACTTCGAGTTACAATGGGCATAAGACAATGAGTGCATCCGGGAGCTAAACTTTCAAGTATGCGAGCTTGAGAAGGTCAGACTCGTGAATGATTGACACTTCGCCAAGTTGGACCACATCACTCACTGGAAAAAGGAAGAGTGATAACAGAGCTTTGAAGACATGAGGAAGGAGATCCAAGAAATACGGGAAGAGCTCAGAGAAGCCAAGAGAAACCGTAGAATCTATGATGTTTTCTGTAATGGATGTATTGGAACAAAATTTTTCTTTCTGAATGTAAAGAGTTTAAATTTTAGAATGAATAAATTTTGTTGAAGCGATGTTATTTGTGTTAATCATGATGAATAATGATGAATTTTATGACTCAGAAATGGCACAAATAATCATGAACGGCGAGGAGAAAAACGGTGAGAATAGGCTGGATCTAGAGACTAAACTGGCTCGAGTCTATCAAACACTAAATGTTGTCGCCGCAAACATCGCTGGAAACAGGGGACCAGGGCCAACAGTGCAAATTCCCGAGGCAATCAGGTTGGTTGAATCATTCAAGAGGATGAAGCCACTGGTGTTTGAAGGACAGGCCAATCCAGATGCAGCTGATGACTAGATTAGACAGATCGAGACAGTTTTTGATGTACTAGAAACCCCAGAGGCCAGCAAGGTAAAATTGGCTACCCTTCAACTAGAAAATGATGCAGGTGTCTGGTGGCAATCACTAAAAAGGACCTTGGGCAATGTACAACTCTCTTGGGAAAAGTTTCTTGATGAATTTAGGAGCCACTACTTTCCATTGGACGTTCAGGAAAAGAAGGCCATGGAATTTCTGAGCTTGCAGCAGGGCGGTATGTTGGCACGGGAATATGAGACCACGTTCAACCAGCTCTCCAGGTACGCGCCTGAAATGGTACAGGATGAAGCCAAAAAAGCACGTAAATTTGAGCAAGGGTTGAGTCCAAGTCTGAGATCCAGGATGATACCGTTGGGCATTCAGAGGTTTAAGAAGCTTGTCAGAAGGGCCACTGCAACTGAGTCTGACATGAACAAATTCCAGGCTGTACAAGTCAAGCAGAACAATTGGAGCACGGGCAAGAGGCCTGCAGCACCAAGCAACTTCAGGAGTCAGTCCTAGCACAACTCTTCAAACCAACTGGAGTCAATGTTGTTGCAGTGGCAGGAAGGGTACCCACTTGCTTCAGATGTGGAGAGTCAGGCCACATACCTACTGGGTGCACCAAGCTGCAGTCGTTTAAGATTTGTTTCTGTGTGGCAAGGAGGGCCACTTCAAGTCTGATTGCCCTCAGCTTCAACAGGGAGGACCGAGTCGGCAGCAGTCCAACCCTGGTCAAAAGCAGTTTAGGCAGGGGCAGGTGTTCGCCTTGATGGAGGCAGATGCTGACGATGTGGATAATGTGATCGCTGGTATGGAGGATGAAGTCTAGTTGGTTTGTTACTTTTTCCATTTGTGTAATAAAATATTATGTAATGAGAGCACTCATATGTAACAGGAGACATTCCAATAAATGGAGTAAAAGCATCAGTGTTATTTGATACGGGATCAACGCACACTTTTGTGTCACCATCATTTGCAAAAAGATTGGGAGTCGAACCTAACATTTTTCCTGGTAAGGTTCTGTCGGTGGCTACTCCGTTAGGAGAAAACTTGAAAACTGATCGATACTATGAAGGGTGTGATCTTGAAATCGGAGGCAGACTCTTGGGCATCGACCTCATTGAATTGGCAATTCTTGGAGTCAACGTCATTATTGGCATAGACTGGATGTCAGTTTATAGTGCCACTATTGAATGCAAAAGTAAGGAAGTTGTGGTGAAGGCACCAGATGGAACAACAGTTACATTTCAAGGTAAGAGGAAGTGTAAGTAGTTGGTAGCAGCTTTGTCAGAACAGACGATTCCAGAAGAAGTGAAGCAGATCCCATTTGTCCAAGATTTCCCAATAGTATTTGTTGATGATCTACCAAGGCTCCCTCTCATCAAGATGTAGAGTTCAGCATCACTCTTCAACCAGGAAGTGCACCTATTTCTAAGGCACCAAACAGAATGGCACCAGTTGAGCAAAGAATTATTGAGCAGAGGATTCAACAGACCAAGTGCATCACCGTACGGAGCCCCAGTTCTTTTGGTGAAGAAGAAGGATGGATCAATGAGGATGTGTATCGACTATAGAGAGTTAAACAAGGTTACTGTACAGAACAAGTACCCAATTCCTCGAATCGATGACTTATTTGATTGTCTACAAGGAGCAGCTGTATTCTCCAAGATAGACTTGTGATCAGGATATCACCAAGTCCGAGTAAAAGAAGAAGATATGCACAAGACGGATTTCCGAACCAGGCATGGTCACTATGAGTTTCTAGTCATGCCATTTGGAGTCACAAATGCACCGGCTATTTTCATGGACATGATGAACAGAGTTTTGCGGCCTTTCATCGATTCTTTTGTCGTTGTATTCATCGACGACATATTGGTCTATTTCAAGTAAGAGGAAGAGCATGCCCAGCACTTAGCAGAGGTTCTGAAGAAGCTACGGGAGCATCAGCTATATGCGAAGTTATCCAAATGTGACTTCTGGAAAACCGAAGTCGCCTTCCTGGGTCACATCCTTTCTAAGGAGGGAAGGGCTACTGACCTGCAGAAGATTGAAGCTATGAAAGATTGGCCAAGATCGACCACAGTGAAGGAGATTAGGAGCTTTTTGGGCTTGATTAGATATTACAGAAGGTTCATTCAAGGTTTCGCTCAGATAGCTATGTCGCTCACGGGACTTACAAAGAAGAATGTGAGTTTCAAATAGTCGGAGCAGTGTGAAGCTAGTTTCCAGGAGTTAAAGGAAAGGTTGACTACCGCACCCATTTTAGCTTTGCCAAGAGCGGGAGTCGACTATGATATCTACAGCGATGCTTCTCATCGCGGATTGGGCTGTATGCTGATGCAAGAGGGGAAGGTTATAGCTTATGGGTCTAGACAGCTGAGACCACATGAAAAGAATTACCCAACCCATGATTTGGTGCTGGCAGCAATCATCTTTGCTTTGAAGCAATGAAGGCATTACGTGTAAAGAGAGAAGGTCAACATGTACACTGATCACACAAGTTTGAAATATATCTATCAGCAGTGGAACCTGAATCTGAGGTAGAGGAGATGGTTAGAAGTGTTAGAAGATATCCAACCTGAGATCAAATATCATTCGGGCAAGGCCAATGTTGTGGTAGATGCGCTCAGCAGAAAGTGCAGTTTGTCTCGACTGATCACAACTCAGAAGGATTTGGCAAAGGAGCTTGATCGAGCAGGGATTGAAGTGGTTTTGCAAGGTTTGGGAGCTTCGTTAGCTCAGTTGAGGATTCAACCTACCTTGAGAGACAGAATTATCGACGGACAGAAGGCAGATCCAAAGATCCAAAAGATGATAGAACAGGTTGGTATTGGCAAGTTGGCAGAGTTCTAGGTGAAAGATGCAGTGTTGTGGTATGGAGAGCGGCAGTGTGTGCCAGATCTAGCGGAATGGAAAGAGAGTATTCTTCAGGAAGCGCATGCTACTTTGTTATCCGTGCATCCAGGGAGTACCAAGATGTACAAGGATATAAAGCTGTATTTCTGGTGGCCAGGGATGAAGCGTGATGTGGCCGAGTTTGTTGCCAAGTGTGCAGTTTGTCAGCAGGTCAAGGCAGAAAATCAGAAGCCCGGTGGTTTATTGCAGCCATTACCCATCCCAGAATGGAAGTGGGATT
The DNA here is from genome assembly GCA_017893485.1 of Hemerocallis citrina. Taxonomy (NCBI): domain Eukaryota; kingdom Viridiplantae; phylum Streptophyta; class Magnoliopsida; order Asparagales; family Asphodelaceae; genus Hemerocallis; species Hemerocallis citrina. The sequence continues at coordinate 640,812 of JACEHZ010000534.1, read as the reverse complement.
GTATCAGCATGGATTTTATCACGGGTTTATCCAAGAGTTCCAAAGGCAACAATACAATCTGGGTGATAGTGGACCGACTCACCAAATCGGCATACTTTTTGGCAATGAAGCTTACTTGGTCAATGGAGAAGCTGGCAGTATGTTGACGAGATTGTGAAGCTTCATGCACTTCCACTATCAATAATATCCGATCGAGATGCATGCTTACTAGGAGGAGAAGTTCTTGCCAGGAGGAGAAGATCTTGCTAGGAGCTAGGAGTGTGCTTCCACTTTGTTCAATCTTCATTAGAGGTGGGTGGTTTCATTATTTTCTAGTTGTAGAATATGCATGCTAAGAACTATAAATGAGTAGTATAAGTTAATATTGATGTGAAAGATATGGATAAAATTCATGCTAGTATAATGTGCTATGAATGAGGATAGTTTTGTTGTGATTGAGTAAAAATAGATATCATGCTAATTAAAAAGAAGAAATGCTTTATACTATGAATCATGTTATTGTGCTTGTAATTTTTAATATATGGTAATTTATTAATGAATGTCATATTCAAATCATACCTTAGAATCTAATGACTAAGAAAGAAGAAAGAAAATAAAATAAAATTTAGTTAGTACTATGAAAAGTGTTGACATATGTACATTTTGCATTATTGAAAATAATAATTTTCCATGAAAGAGATTTTTGTGAAATTCTCATGATTGAGAGACATGTTGGTATGCTATAAATTTTTAATTTGTAAAAGAAGGAACATAAACTAATTTTCTTGAAGACTATTTTAGTTTTGAGAAATGCAAGCCTATGTGTAAATTGAAAAGAAGAGTTGTTTAAGGGAATGGAAATAGGGCTTTAACGAAATTAAAATTTGTTGTTTACTGTTTTTAAATTCAATCTCAGTCAAGAAAAATTCTATTTCAAATTCTTAGAAAGATTTGATCTTTGGATAAAACAAGTTGCATGAAAAAAGAACCACTTTCTGAATAGTTTAAACAAAAGTACATTAGTACAATTCCTAAACAGAAAATACACTTAGACTTACTGGTTAGCTAGTGTAATACAGAGTACTGTTTATGAGATATCTTGGATTCGAAACTTGATAGTCACATTCATTTTTGTTTCCTTTAATTGAATTCCGAAACCAAGAGTTGATTTATGAAGACTTCGGCACAGTTCTTTGATGCCAGAGTCCAATGGACTTAGTGGCTAGGGGGTTGAGTCTGGGCATTGGCTGTGGGTTTCGGCCAGTCACGGGTTCAAAACCCCGGGACACCATTTTGGTTTTGTTTATATTTTTTTTATATAATTGAGTTTTTGAATGAAAGGGTTTTAGAAATAAACATTATCATTATTATAAAATGAACTCGGAAATTATAAGAAATAATTATGAAAGTTTATTTGTAGTATAAAAATAGAAACTTGAGAATAGAACTTGTTTTTGTGAAAGAAAGCAAAATTTATTTGTTGTGAAGTGATTATTCTTGAAGATATTGCACTTGTTTTTTTTTTTGTTTAAGAAATATCTCAAAGTGAATCGAGACACCACATGAGCTTGGATTTTGTGATAAAATTTATATGATGAAATTGTGTGCATTGAAAAGAATTATGTTGCTTTGAAGATTATGAATGAATAACTAGATCATGAATAGAGACAAGACATTGATCAATTGTGAATAAGTTGATGAACATATCTAGGTTTAAGACATAATTATTGTAGAGTATGAGTACCCATGAATTTGAGTACATGAAAAGTTGTGATCTAGAGGTGTAGTGAGGCCCCGGGTACCGGCAAGTTAAATTAAATGATTGATATATTTTGAGATATGACTATGGAGCTATCTCGGTTTTGTGATTTAGTCCGGTAGGGGGTTAAAGCTAACTCTAGGGGTTGTAATTGATTCATGTCTTGAACTTAAGAACTAGGAACATAAGTGAAGATGTAGTAAAACTCGGGCAAACGTAAGTAGGGCACTCTATATAGTCGGGCGGTGTACTCTGGGATTATAGACCCAGTCGGGCGGTGTACTCCGAGATTGAGGTTGCTTCGATAGACATGAGCTTTTATTTTAAATCTGGGACTATGCATAGTCGAGCGGATTGTTTATCGTACTCCAATGTATGTGCGTATACCGAGGCTAGAGGGGCACTTGCGGAAGATTCGCACGACGAGGAGTCTGTATAACAGTCGGGCAGTGTACTCTGGGACTGGGATCTGTACTCGTGGAATGTCTAAACCTTGCGTTTATTATTGGGTAGTTGTCATGGCGAGGGATCGAACCCTTTAAATGTGGAGTACGTAGGTCATTGCCCTCAGACCTATGTAGTATAAGATGCATAGATACTAAACAAGTATGCATTAGTGTCATCTTAGTATAAAATGTGTGCATTAGGCATTAAGGCATTGCATAAACTTACATGTTCAGAATAATCACTTATGACACTTTATTTGCATTCAAATTTGTGGTTTGTTAAAGTATTGAGATCGTTATATATACGGCATAGAGAGCATGGCCAAGTATAACATTTTCGTCAGTTGTAAGTAACTGACGTGTCTACAGCTTATTATGTGGGAACTAGACTTTTTCATGAAGAAGTAAAGATGTTATGATGCTGATGATTAATTACATTGATAAAGTTGTACAAGTTGTGTATTATTTTTATTGTTGTAATTCATTTGATTTTCCGCTGTGTATGAAAATGTAAAGAACTCTGATGTATATTGAAAAAATTTAAATTTCCTTATAAAATTGTAGGAAGTGAAGTGTAAAGACCCAGTGGAATCTCGAATTCGGTCTTATTTGGAATTCGGGTCATTACAAGCTCGAGCTGTGAGCTTCGTGCATTCAGTGGGAGGGAGAAAGATAAAACAGGTGCACCCAAAGGTACGGAGTATACTGTAGTCTGGTGGAAAGTGACAAAGAGCCTCATAAGGTGATGTGCCAGATAGAGCTGATGAAAGAGTGATATTAAGAAGTCATGACAGCTTCAACCCAGAAAGAACGAGGAACAGACGAAGAGAGAAGAAGAGCGCGATACGTCTCAAGAATGTGATGATGTTTGCGTTCAGCTACACCATTCTGTTCATGTGTGGGCATGATTACTAAAAGAGTATACCATGAGATTGAAGGATCGATCTCGTAGCAGTGGAAGTGTACTCACGAGCACCGTCAGAGCGAAAAGTTTTGATACGCACACCAAACTGAGTGTGAACCATGTTTGTAAAGAATTGGTAAATGTCAGGTATCTCAGAGCATTGACGCATAAGAAACACTAATGTGTATCAAGTAAAGTCATCAATGAAACAAATATAGTAGAGATAACCTTTGTGAGAAAGCGTTGGAGATGGTCACCAAATGTCAGAGTGAATAAGTTGAAAATGATGGGTGGTTTAGGAGGTACTTTTGTGATTAAAGGAGAGAGTTATATGTTTGGCCAAATGACAACCCTGACAATCAGACAAATGAGTAAAAAAAAGAGAACCAAGGACACCACTACAGGGTAAAGTTTTGAGTCGAGACGCACTAATATGTCCTAAACGTCTGTGCCACAGATCAGCATCAGTGTGAACAACACCAGCAAAATGCTGATGAGATCTATGTGCATTAAGAGAATTTAGGTGATATAGACGACCTTGTTGACTAACACGCCCAATCTCCTGACCCGTATGAGAGTCAGTAATAGAACAACCGACAGAATCAAATGTAACGATAAGACCACTCTCGCATAGTGTACTAATGAAAATAAGGTTCATGGATAAATGAGGAGCATAAAAAGCATAGGTCAATGTGAGTGTGGGAGAGCTAATAGACCCGGAGTGTGTAGTGAGAAGGTGTGAATCATCGGTAGTGTGTAGGGATGGAGAGTGAGAGGGAGGTGCAGTGCTGATGGTGAGCAGTGTATAATTACTAGTAAGATGATGTGAAGCACCATAATCTAAAATTCATGAAGAATTTATACTGGAAGTAATAGAGAATGCATGAGCAGAGGAGCCAATAGTGATAGACTGACCCAAGAGCTGGAGTCTAGCTAAGCGAGGCGATGCTGGAGATTAGCCCAATCAGTAGGAGTCAGCAAGGCTGGAGTAACGTTCATGGACGAGGATGTAAAGGAAGAAGTGTTGCGAGGGATAATGAGACTGATGTTAATGTGGCAGGGATCAAAGTGAGAGCGGAACTGCTGCTGGTGTCGGGATCGAGAGCTGCATGGTGCTGTCGGGTGCGGAAGTAGTAGTGGTGCATGGTGAGGGATGATGCTGGAAGGAGGAGGTAGGAGACCGAAGTCAGGACGCTGGCAGTACTGCATGTGATTGGAGAAGAAAGAGTACTTGCAAAAAAAAATGAATTTTTTTGAACTTTTGAAAAATAGAAAACGAGTTGAGGGGGGGAGGGGGAGGGAGGGGGGTCGGGTATAAGGAAAGAGGGTTTCGGGTCGTGTTGTATTGGGGCATAGAGTAGAGTTTTGGAGGAGGTGGCTACAAAGTGGCGGCTAGGGTTTCTCCGAATTAGAGATTTCTGGACGATTGTAGCGCCCCGATTTCCTAACATAAAAACTCGTGACACACTCCATGATCTTTTTTCAAATGAGTCACAACACAACAAAAATCACAGAAAATTAAAAACTTTTATTACATCAAATTGTTATTACAAAGTCCATTGGTTACAACGATTACAACAATCTTGATACATCATGAATATACAAGGAATTGGACAGTAAACTTTCACTTGGATGCTTTCCCCTGCTAGAGTTTTCCTGCGCTCCCCAAGTCGGCAATCCTGCAACTAATAACTGTGGGCGTGTCAGTTGAATACAACTAACGAAATGCTATATTCGGCTATCATCTCTATGCCATAATATAAAGATTCCAAATCTCAACAATCACAAAATATGATGATAAAGAAAATGTGAGCAAACACAAGTGTCGGTGTATGCCATGACCTAATCTAATGCACACACTATGCACACATGCTCCCAAAGCTAATGCACGCTTGGTTGAAAGATATGCATCCCATACTACACATCCCCCAACCAAACGACGTTCTTCAGTTGATGGGGTTTGATCCCCCCCCCGCTATGCATCCTACTCTTGTGCTCTCTCCTATCTCTGATACTCTAGTGATGGTGAGGCTGCAGTCGTCCGGCTTACTCCAGTTGCTGCTGTCAATAGTGGTGTCCATTACCTCATGTTTTATCCACTATGCCTGGGATCTCAGACACAGGCTTACTACGTCACGGATGGGGTTGCAGTCGTCGGCTTACTCCGTCACGACTGAACCCATGGTAGGTTTGCTGTAATTCTGCCTCCCCGGACCTCACCAAAAGCTAATATACGGACACCAGGGCTCCTTGCTGAAGGACATAGAGCCTTTTTCGTAGTGCCTCGCTCACCAGGCCTTTCTCTAAGTGTCATGCCCCACTTTCCAAAATACGGGAACACGAGCACGTAATGAAGGCCCAGCGAATAATTATACATCATCCATAAGCTGCACCAGTCTAACTCAACAATATACAAGAAAAATAACCACGCAGGAAAAGAATATAATCATATAAACAATAAATAAGCTCAAAGATAATCATGAAATAAATTCACTAAATGATAATCTAACATCAGGGATAAAATAAAACTTTGGGTCATAAAGCCCAAGATACAAAGTATGGTAAAAAGAAAATACAATAAGCAAATATGGAAGGATAGCTAAGAGGTCTAATGGTTCAGCTCCAATCTTCAAAGAGTTTGCTCACCAATGTCTTCTAGTATTGCTCCTTCGATACCTTTTAATACTGGATCTAAAAAGAAAGAAAAGAGAGCCCTTAAAGCAAGTTGTGGGCAGCAAGTAGAGAAAACAGAGGATAAAGAAAACTTGAATATCAAAGGAAATAGGACATGGTCAAAGACAAAGAACAAAACAAAGGGCAGACACTAATATCAAAGGGTTACAATAATCACACATATAATGCGTGATGTCAAGTCAATTTCAATACAAGATCAAGTATGCAGGTTATTAAGTATTTTATTAATCTATCTAGTGCATGTACTACTGCATCCCATACTACAGGTTCCGTGCAAGCACAGTGATCGTTTTAGACTGATGGTGAATTCACGGTTCGTGTACTCGGCGTCGATGACGATCAATAATTAACAATCGATAATTGCAATCAATACATCTTCCAATCAATACTCCTCCTTCCAATCGATATTTCTCCTCCTTCCAATCAATATTCCACCTCCTTCCAATACGATATAGCGACAGGGCCTTGCCGAGTACATTTTCCGATCGTTCACTACCAAGTCCTACCCATAATACCCTGGCTTGTTATTAAATCATTTTCATCCTATCTGAGCATGCAAGATGGTGTCAATATTGTATATTACTATGTGTGACTAATTCTAAGCGTTACAGACAAATCATGAGGCAAACAAGTCAAATCAACATACATCACATGATCAGGACAGCATGACCTTGCTGTACTAAAACATGGATTATGGCCACTACAAGATAGCAAATCTGAATCCGCCAGAAGGTCTGGAAAGTAGACTTCCATACGGTTCCAGCGAGTATAATTAAGGCATATATAAGTCATAGGAACTTGGGTGAAAATTCTAATTAAATCGGGTTTTATGTTCAGTCAGCATGCAGTAGGTTATGTTCCATTAATTAATTTGGATCAGAAAACTCATTATTAAAATCTACAAAAATTTAGAGAAGTATCTATACATGTCTAGGTCCAGCATGAATTATTTCAAATTTTTCCTTTACTGATAACAGGGTCAAATAAAATAAACAACAGCAGAATACGCATGAAATTATGAGTCTGAAATTACTAATACAGTTGCAGTAAAGTGATAATATCTAACAGATGACAAGGAATTTAAATCCAGAGTAGGGAAAAATTATCTAGACATCAAGGGCTACATTTTATGTTTAGTAAGTTCTTTCAGATTATGTCTCTAGCATTGTCAAAAATCTATTTCGAAATGAAACATACAGCAGTCCAGAAAATGTCTTAACATGAAAAGGCAAATAATTAAATCATATGATCATATAAAGCATGTAAATTTGTAATCAAGTGAATCCTAGGTGTCAACATGCAATTTCTAAGGTTTAAGATATATTTATCATGGTCATGGTGTCAATTCATCAATTAAATTCAATTCTAGCATGATCAATTTTAATGTCCAAGTCAACAAGTACTCCTATGCATGAATAAAGTTGTTTATTGTGCAAATGCATGAAACATTGGGGACTATGTTTAGATCGAAGAGAAGCACGATGTTAAGAGTATGTCGGGTTAGCTCGTGTAAACCCTCGATAATCTTAACGGAATTGTCAAATCAGTTTTTGATAATAAAAGGACAGGATCTACTTGTAGGAGATCAAAGAAATCTTGAACACAAATAATAAAAGAGTTTAAGAAGAGACTTGCCTATTATAGCAGATATTAATAAAAATAATAGAATAATGGGATCGGAATCCCGGGCGAAATCTCCCAAAAACTACACGAAGAATCCACAGCAATAGCAAGATCCCAGAGAAATTCCCACACACTGGATCAGGACAGAACACAGAACACCGGAACTAGATCTGGCGTGCACAGAACATGGAACACCAAACTAGCCAACCAGATCCTCTGCCTCACACCGAATCTAACCCCAAAACAGCGAACAACAAGCGAGATCTGACTGCGACAGAACACGGGACAGCAAGATCGGCCAATCGGATCGCTGCCTCACACCGGATCTGACCCGAACAGTGGACAGCTTGGAAGATCAAGGTGGTCGGAGGGCTTGGGCGAATGGGTTAATGGTGAAGAACGGGAGAGGCGACAGCTTGGAAGCGACGAGGTGAGTTAATGGGTTTCAGTCGAGATGGGTTGTGGTAGGGTCTTGGGCGAGGATAGGGATGATCGGAGGGCGATGAAGAGCAGAGGTCGACAAGGACAAGGGGATGCAGGAGAGGGGACGGTGACGGGGAATGGGTTCGGAGGTCGGTGGCGGAAATAGGGAGAGCGAGCGGGAAAGATGGAGGAACAGGGGGATGAACAGGAAAGGTTTAAGGGTAAAACAGTATTGGGGATTACGGCTGGGGTTAGGAAATAATTAGGGTTAAGAAATTAATTAGGGTATTTATAGGAAAAGATAGGATAATGGGTATTAGGGTATGGATCTAATAAGATAAAAATACATTATATATGAATATAAAGATCAATATAAACCCAAATACAAAAGAATGAGATATCCGACAAAATATGATTCATAACAAAATACAACTTGTACCACGTAAATTATTTGAAATAATTATAAACACAAATATTAAATAAGAATTGATTTGTTTCAATAATCAATAATAACAATAAATATTCACAGTAACAATAAGAATAGAAATAACCATGTAAATAAAAATAATAATACTAGTAATAACAATTAGTAATAATAATAACAATATGAATAAAGATACCAACAAAAATAATAGCAATCTTCGGAATAATACCAGTATATATATAAAAATAGTAATTTGTTAAAATAGCACAAATAGTAATATCAGTATTTATTTTATTTAGGTTTAAAATGAAAAGAGTCGATCAAGTAGAAATAGAGACAAGGTTTACTCAAAATAATTACAACTATTGTTTAGGAAAAGCTTTAATCAATAAATTCAAAACGAGTTTAACAATAACAAATTTATAAATATCAAAATACGGAACAATACCCAGGAAATACATATCTGCAAAAATAGGGGTTACACTAAGCCTTCTGCCCACATTGATCAACAAAGGACCTGACAGATATAGGGTTTCCCCAACTCCGCTACCCTCGTCCTTACACTAGACCAGAACTTGCAGTCGAGACGACGTCACCGCTTCGAACCTCCTTAAAGGTTGTTACGAACATAAAGGCATTCATGCCGAAGACAGCGGAGCCCCCACATAGTTTCACTCCCCAGGGCAGCTCGGGGTCCCTATCCGCATTAAACGAACCTAGGATTCGGCCATGCGTCCCCCTGACAGGCGAATACCACTTGCTAGTGCATGTCCTTACATTCAACAAAGACTCGATCTAGTCCTACCAAAGTACTAATGCTACCCCACTCCAAGATTAAGGATAAGATTAATTACATGATTACTAGCATTTATTTTATCACCCGATTACGAAAATCCATGACTCTAGCCAATCTCTAATCCTCTTTTATTTTCTTATTAGATATATGAATTTCTAGGCGAGCCTAGAACTATTTCATATTACCCATTCCCCTAGTTAGGCGATCTATCTACCATTTACAATCCATAACTTGGTAATCAACTTTGCTTGCTTTGAACAACTAGTTAAGTTCTACTTGTAGACTCTTTCTAGTTAGTTACCTAACCCATCCCACAAATATGACTCAACTATCCCTCTAGTCCAGCCCAAGGGTGGACCCGCCTCGGCTTACACTTGGCACGAACCAACGACGAACCGACTCCATCGATTGCCGCAACGACCATCTACGCTTGGAGTTCGATCGCAACCTCGGCCTGAACAACACGTAGCTCCCGCTAAACTTCACACTCTATGGTCCTCGAAAAGTGGTAGCTCTAAACACAAACATGGAATCCATTCATGCACAGTGAGTACGTCGGTGCACGAGTCATATCCTCCAATGCGTTCGATGCGACATTCTACCCGTCTAGATTTGTCAACAACAAGACTTAATACTAGAGTCTCAATACTCAACCGATGTATCCCAACAAGGTACACTACACTAGGAGTAATTCCTAACCTATGAATACACAAAAAGGGACTCTAAAAGCCCTAAAAATGACAATTTACAATTCCAAACAGCAAGCATACGTTTGACGTTTATGCCAAAACGGAGTCATTTCCGGTCCCGTTTCTTTGAAGAATTGCGATCAGGCGCTCCCATGATTCTACTCAAAGTAGAAAGCAAGTACAAGCACACATTAGGCATGAATTTCATCCCAAAGTGGTCAACAACACCCCAACATCCATTGCAATTTCTACTTCAAAACAGTGAACAACATTGTCTATATTGGAGTCTACAAGCAATTATGAGCTACTCTTAGCAAGAAACTTTAGATAATTTAAGTCATAACTCATATCCACATCTATAACATGATTTGTGACCTCAAACAGCAACTCAAAGCTATTTTTTTTTTTTGAAGAAATGGTGGAGTATGGCCACCCTATTTCATTAATAAGGAGTTAATAAAACAAACTCAAAGTACTGAGCCAAGTACAAGAACCTACAATACAACAAAAATAAATAAATCCACCCCAAACATGGGGGTGGTGCAAAAACATACAAGGTACTAAACATACCTGCCTATGTGGTACAAAACATTCATGCATCGAAGCAAAAGTACCTCAAAACAAAGTACATAACAAAGGACAAACATAGTACATCAAAACATCTACTCCCCCCAACAAACTCCTAGGGTGGTGGGGCTCAAAATCCTGACATAACCTTAAATGTCAGATAGCCAGGGCCTGCCCTTCAGTCTAGCGTCGGCCCAATTTCGACTTCATTATCATCGTACTCCTCCACCTGGAAGACGTTCGCGATCCTTCCCCTAGGACCTGCTACAGCAACATTTGCCCAAAAGAAAATAAGATGCATAATGTGAGTTAGATTACTAGAAATACTATTACAAGTTCCACAGAAGTAAAAATTATTCCTGTCTAGCTAAAGATCCCAAGTTGTAGCGGTGATGGCAATAAACCAAGCTTCTCTCATTGTTCGTCTCTCATTAGCGAACTTTGGCCCTAGCTATAGCTCCTCATACTTACTAGGGTACTCATTCGTTCCCAGGGTGTTTTCCTCTACTTTGCTCCTGGGACATTCCAGAAAAAGATGGTCTCTAGTTTTAAAGACAACATTGCAATACCCACAGGCAGAGTCCAAATTCAGTTGGTATTTCGCAAGGTTCTCTCTAGTCAATATTGCGTCATTCAGCACCAACCAGTGGAAAACTTAACTTTCAGCGGGGTTTTCACCTTCCAAACCATACCCGACCAACTCAGGCTACATCCCGTAAAGTGAATGCGGTTATAAAGGGAGTGAACCGTGAATGTTCCATTCTTTTCCAGTCCCCAAGACTTCCTATTGGGACCCTGTGAGCATATAACTCCGGCGCTGGCGATATAGGTCTGGAGTTCCATAAGCCTATGTTGGGAGCTCGGGTCAAGGGGATGTTTAAAGGCCGATTTCCAAGAACTTCTCCTCCGTGCTGCGGGCATCGTGCAATGTGGTCGAGATGCTTGGCCAAACAAATCAGAGAACATGGCTCTAAGTGTGTGATCAGCACACTACTTATCCCACCAGAATCTGGTGAGTCTGCCATTCCTAATAGATGACGTCACACAGCTTATGAATGGATCATAGGCCTTAGCGATACCTCTCCAAAACCAGGAGACGCAACTCAAAGCTAATATTCTACAAGTTCAAACTCAATTCCATGGACATAGTGCAAAACATTGAGCTCTATGATCCTCTGTATTTCTGTCGTTACTTGCAAAATTCATATAAATTCGTACACTTATCCAAATCATAATTTCTTAGATATTCCAGAAAGGTTTGTGTGTCTACTACAACTTCCTAATTACAAGTTTCTTCAGATAAGGTCGTTTACATGCTCTTATGGTTCCATCTTTAATAATACAGATTTCCAAAACATCACATCACATTAACATAGTCATGAGATAAAATCAATTTAAAATAACATATGGTGTCAGAACTATATGAAATTTCATAATCTAGTTCCTGACACAAGATATTACATCACCTCCAAAATTAAGGGGTTTTCATAAAGTAGATGTTTAGTTATGCCTTTTTCATTATCACCCAAAACAGAGCATTCAACACATCAGTTCTGTTTATTAAAAATAACTAGCTGAGTTTGCATGATTTTTAACATAGCTACAGTGGTCCAAAACTCATGAAATTTAAAAAAAAAGGTCTTAGATACATTCAACATTGACATACTAAAATTTCATATCATTCCCATAAGAATGCAGCAATATACAAGTCACTTTTCCCACAACAGTAACAACAAATTATGTTTCTTTTTCTTCTGACCAGAATGCAAGTTTGTATTTTATTTTAATAGCAGAAAAAATCATAAAAATCTAGAAAAATTATTGAAGGTACACGACATATGAATGATCATCACGTAAAAATTGCAAGTTAATCTAATCAGTAGTTTTCAAGTTATGTGCTACGGACTGACAACAAAGATTTCAGCTTTTAACAGGATTTTCTGTTTTGAATTTCTTAATACAAAACGAGTTATTAATGTTCAATCTAGAGCATGCATGTCATTTTTTCAGTCACTAAAATTATCATTTAACAATAAAAACAAACATAGAGGTTAGAAACACCCACCATGATGATATGATGAAAATGAGGTCCTACAAGCTCCTAGCTTCAAGATTGACCTTATTGCTCCTAATTCCTTGCCTTCTTGCCTCCTTGTCTCCTCCTCCTTGGCTTCTCTTCTTCTCCTTACTCCAAATCAATAGCAAGGTCTCTCTTACTTTTTTTTTTTCTTTTTCACTTGAGTGCAGATGTTGTAGGAGGTGGAAGTGAGAAGTGGAGATGAGAGGGGTTTAAAAGAACACCAAAGAGGGCATGGGGGGAGTTTGGCCGGATTTGCTCATGAGGAAAGGGGGGAGAATCTCCTATTGGATTGGATGATGAGGGAGGTGGAGTGTGGGAGGGGAGAAAGACTCATCATGATGTGTTTTGAGTTTAAACAAAAACCCTAACCCTTACTTCTCTTTTCCCTCCAACTTTCTCCCAACTTGGCCGGCCTTCAAATGGGCTTCTTTTCATATATTTTTTTGTGTTGTTTTGTTTTGTTTCATTGGGCCTCAAGCCCAAACTCAAAAATAAAATATATATGCATATATATGTTCATATGCATAGTTGAAGGTTATTAGAAAAATATATATATATAATTCCTTTAATCAAAAAAATAATTTTATAAATAGTAGAATTTAGTTTGTTTATAAAATGTATTTATCAAAATTAGGGTCGTTACAATGATGATGGCACTTGAGTCAGGATTCGGGGATTGGAGTTCGTCGCCGAGGAGTGGAATTTCTGGAGAGAGTTGAAAGTTGGAGTTCGTCGTCGGGAGTGGGGTTAGATGTTGGGTTTCGGTGAGGAGAAGGAGTAGCGGAAGTGGAGTTCGGAACGGGAAGGAGGATGAGAGTTTGTTGTTGTTGTTGTTGTGAATAACGTCGGGATGCTGAGGTGTAGTCGATGTTAGTCATCGTCAATTTTGGTTGTTGTTGCCGAAGACGATCGCCGGAATTGGGTGAAGTTGAGTATTGATGACTCTTGTTGTTGTTGATGATGGCAACAAGAAAGAAAATTTGTGTTATTGATGTTGGTTGGCGGTGGGCGACGATGATGACTTTTTTTTTTCTTGGGTTTTGATGGGGAAAATAAGAAAAGGAAATTTACATAATTGTGCTGTAATACTATGATAAGGTTAACAGAGAGATTGAAAAATATTATTGGATTATTGGGATTGAATATAACTGTGTACAAATGACTCTTATATATAGGAGAAAAATAAATACTAAACTAATATATATCCAATATGGGACTAAATATAGGTAATACAATATCTCACAGAAAAACTACAAAGATTTTTGAAGGAGACTAACGGGACTACAAAGGTTATGCATGGCACATGTCTACATGAATATAATAGTAGTAGAATCTTGACTAGTGTGGTGCATTTTCCTTCCACAACCAGACAAGAAAATCTAGACCAGATAGAGCTCTGCTGTTGTCCTCAGTTCTCGCCAATTAACCAGTATTTCACATCACAAGTGCTATTTTATCAGTGTGGACGAGACATTTGGTGTTCAAACCCGGCTTACATGCAGGGCCGGGTCCTAAGCTAACGGAGGCCCGAGGACTCAAAAAAAAAATTAAATTTGGGACCCCTAAAAATATGTACAAATTGAAATTTAACTTCACGCATAAAATACATATATATCGAGATAAGGTGAAAAAAATTGGGGCCTCTAAAATTGTACAAAAATCAGGGGTCCAAGGCGGCTGCGTCTCTGGCCTCCACCTCAGAGCTGACCCTGCTTGCATGTTATTGTTCCCACCCATATAAAGATGTTGAAGGTTATATGTATTTAGTTATTGTTAGCTTGTAGTATAAAGATGTTGAAGGTTATATGTTGATGCGGTTTGTTTCTGGGATGCGTGTGGATGCACCAGGTGTGAGTTCTCTACTCGATTTGTATTTGAAGGAGAAAGCTTCTTCAGAGGCGACCCTCGGCTGGCCGAGTGATACCCGCGACTGAGCTGGTAGTTAGGTGGATGTCTGGACTCGGATCAGAGGGCTCGGATCCGAGGTCTGGTGTACCTGCAGACGGTCTCGAAACACCGGGGTTGGTCCCGGTGGCAGACCCTCTGACGATCTAGTCAGTCACTAGGATAAAGCAACAGTAACTAGGGTTTAGGGGAGAAAAGATGGATTACCTTCGAAGAAAGGAGAGGGCCTGGTATTTATAGGAGATTCCAATCGGGTCTAGACCCGTTTGGGGCTGGGCCGGACCCGGTTACCCGATTGGCCGAAGCGGTGGAAAGTCGGGCGGTATAGGGCTGACGTGGCAGGCGCCGGAGTGGTTTCCGGGCTGACGTGGCAGAGCTCCGGGCGGTTTTCCGGCGCTGACGTGGTTGATCTGAAGGATCAGGAAGGACGCGTATCCTGAGGGGATCTGGTGGCTCAGGGTGAGCCACGCTTTATTCCTGACCCATATCACAAGCCCCACACTCCCGCAGGGTTGGGTGATCCAGCAGTGCGGGGGTGACTCATGGTCCTTGGGGGAAGGGCAGATGTCAGGGTAAGAAGTAGGGTCTGCCGTTCCCCGAAGAGGGCCAGGGGCAGGAGGAATGGACTCCTCGTTGGATGTGCGTGGGGTGAAGTTCTTAGGAGGGGACAGTTGGTAGTGCGAATGCCGAGCTCACTAGGTCGGTGGCCGAGCTTGGGAGGTCGGCAGACGAACCTTCGGGTCGGCGGACGAACCCGTATGGGTCGGCGGACGAACCCGCCGGGGGTCGGACGACCGACTCGCTAGTTGGAAGAGCGAGGGGTCGTCCAGGCCATCCGATGGGGCTCGTCTTGTCCGAGGTCGTGAGGTCGGCCGGACGAGCGTCTGGCTAATTTAAGAGAGCGAGGGGATGAGACTCGAGCTCCGATCCGAGCGCCGAGTCCCTTCTGGGCAATGAGGAGTGGCTCGTCCTTCGATCCGAGCTCCGAGTGTTTTAACGAGAAGGGAGGAGGGGTTTGATTCGGATTTCGATCCGAGCGTCGAGCTCCGTATTAAGAGGGGAGGCAGACTGGCTCGAGCTCAGGGGGTCGACGGACGAAACCAAAGGGTCGGCGGACGAGACAAAAAGGGTCGGTGGATGAGACAAAAAGGGTCGGCGGACGACTACCTCGCTAGTTGGAAGAGCGGGGGGTCGTCCAGGCCATTCGTTGGGACGGCGTCCGAGGTCGTGAGGTCGGCCGGTCGAGCGTCTGGTTAGTTCGGAGAGCGAGCGAATGAGACTCGAGCTCCGATCCGAACGCCGAATCCTTACTAGGAAAGGAAGAGGTGGTATGGCTCGAATCCCTATCCGAGCGTCGAGCCCAACCTGTGAAAAGAAGAAAGTGGTGTGGCTCGAATCCCTGTCCGAGCGTCGAGCCCCACCTGTAAGAGGAGAAGGTGGCATGGCTCGAATTCTCATCCGAGCGTCGAGCCCCACCTGTGAAAGGAGAAGGTGGTGTGGCTCGAATTTTCATCCGAGCGCCGAGCCCGTATTAAGAGGTGAGGCAGCCTGGCTCGAGTTCAGGGGGTCGGCGGACGAGACCAAAGGGTCGGCGAACGAGACCAAAAAGTGTCGGCGGACGACTGCCTCGCTAGTTGGAAGAGCGGGGGGTCGTCCAGGCCATTCGTTGAGGCGGCGTCCGAGGTCGTGAGGTCGGCCATCCGAGCGTCTGGTCCGTTCGGAGAGCGAGCGGATGAGACCCGAACTCTGATCCGAGCGTCGAGCCCAACCTGTGAGAGGGGAAAGTTGCTTGGCTCGAGTTTTCATCCGAGCGTCGAGCCCCACCTGTGAAAGGAGAAGGTGGCATGGCTCGAATTCCCATCCGAGCGCCGAGCCCAACCTGGTAGAGGAGAAGGTGGTGTGGCTCGAATTCTTATCCGAGCGTCGAGCCCAACCTGCGAGAGGGGAAGGATGCTTGGCTCGAGTTTTCATCCGAGCGTCGAGCCCCCACCTGTGACAGGAGAAAGTGGTGTGGCTCGAATTCCAATCCGAGCGTCGAGCCCTACCTGTGAAAGGAGAAGGCGGCATGGCTCGAATTCCCATCCGAGCGCCGAGCCCCATCTGTGAAAGGAGAAGGTGGCGCGGCTCGAATTTTCATCCGAGCGCCGAGCCCGTATTAAGAGGTGAGGCAGCCTGGCTCGAGTTCAGGGGGTCGGCGGACGAGACAAAAAGGGTCGGCGAACGAGACCAAAAAGTGTCGGGAATAAAGCGTGGCTCACCCTGAGCCACCAGATCCCCTCAGGATACGACTGCCTTGTGATATGGGTCAGGAATAAAGCGTGGCTCACCCTGAGCCACCAGATCCCCTCAGGATACGCGTCCTTCCTGATCCTTCAGATCAGCCACGTCAGCACCGAAAAACCGCCCGGAGCTCTGCCACGTCAGCCCGGAAACCACTCCGGCACCTGCCACGTCAGCCCTATACCGCCCGACTTTCCACCGCTTCGGCCAATCGGGTAACCGGGTCTGGCCAGCCCCAAACGGGTCTAGACCCGATTGGAATATCCTATAAATACCAGGCCCTCTCCTTTCTTCGAAGGTAATCAATCTTTTCTCCCCTAAACCCTAGTTACTGTTGCTTTATCCTAGTGACTGACTAGATCGTCGGAGGGTCTGCCACCGGGACCAACCCCGGTGTTTCGAGACCGTCTGCAGGTACACCAGACCTCGGATCCGAGCCCTCTGATCCGAGTCCAGACATCCACCTAACTACCAGCCCAGTCGCGGGTATCACTCGGCCAGCCGAGGGTCGCCTCTGAAGAAGCTTTCTCCTTCAAATACAAATCGAGTAGAGAACTCACACCTGGTGCATCCACACGCATCCCAGAAACAAACCGCATCAGGTTGGCGCCGTCTGTGGGAAACGCTACTTCGGAACCCGACCCGAGTACTACCGCCGAGGTACCTCGATCACCGAACTCCTATGGCTTCCAAAGGCAAGGGGGCTGCGTCCTCCGTCAACCGACGAGACACACTCCCATCAAATACCAACGCCGGGCCGCGCACATCAAAGCATAGGGCCTCCCGTCAGGGGTCCCAGCGGGCCCCCACTCCTCCAACCCAACCCGACCTTCGAAGGGTAATCTCCAGTCGGCAGGCTGACCGTAGTAGGGAAAGGGCCGCTTCCAACTCGGCCCCGAACCATCCTAGGCCACCGCCGGAAGAACGAAGGCCAGCACTCAGCCGAGTCGGGAGGCAACCTCCGGTCCAACCGGCCCGAGCTGAGGGAGCTCCTGTTACTCAACAGGAGTTCCAGGATTTCCGAAGGGAGATCCTTGGGGCTCTCCAACGGGCCCCCAGGGAGGAAGCACGCCGTTCCCAAACCAGGTTCGACGCTGAGGCCAGCGTCTCTCGCTCCTCAACAATCCAGCCCGAAGCCGATGGCGTACTCCTAAGGCGCCTCCAAGAAATGGAGGACCGAATCGATCACATAGGCAGCGGAGGTGTCAGAGCCGGTCAGGGGTACAGACCTGTCCGACCCCCCTTTTCCGCCCCCATTATCCGAGCGGAAATTCCCCGGAACTTCCGACCCCCACAATTCGAGACCTATAACGGCGAAGGGGATCCTGCTGATCACATGGAGGGTTTCAAAACCCTCATGATGATTCACAGTGCATCGGATCCTCTGCTGTGCCGAGCATTTCCTGCCACCCTCCGGGGTCCGGCCCGTGAGTGGTTCTCAAAACTCGCCCCCGGCTCCATTTACTCCTTTGATCAACTGGAGGGCAATTTCCTCGCCCATTTTGTAACCAGCCGAAAGGCCGAAAGAACGAGCGCCTCCTTACTTGGGCTCAGGCAGGAAGGGGGGGAATCACTCAGGGCGTTTGTCCGGAGATTCACGGCAGAGGCGAGGTCGGTCTCCTCTCTCGATCCGGGCGTCGCCTCCGCGGCATTTCGGCACAACGTCCGTCATGGACAGCTGAAAGCTTCTCTGGCGAAGAAGCCCCCGATCGATTTCCCCGACCTCCTCAATCGGGTCGAGAAGTACATCAGGGCCGAGGAAGCCCTAAACCCCGACGAATCCAGAGAAGCACTCGGAAAAGGGAAGCGGAAGGCCGAGGAAGTCAAGCCTTCGAAAAAGACTCCGAAGGACGGGGGCACCTTGAAGAAGGTACCGCCGGTTCCTCGCTTCGAAAGGTATACCCCACTCACACAAAATGTGTCCTCCATACTCCTGGCGATCGAGGACAGAGACCTCGTACAGTATCCCCCTCGACCGTCCAACAACACTAGCAAGAAAAGGGATCAACGGTTCTACTGCCGCTTCCACCGAGACAACGGTCACGACACAGATCACTGCCGTGCCCTGAAAGACGAAATCGAGGCCCTCATTCAGCGAGGGTACCTCCGGGAGTATAAGCGGGACGATTCTCGGGCGCAAAGGGACGCAAGGAACAGGAGAACCTCACCTCCTCCACGAGCCCCCCTGCAGCTCCCCGGGCCAGAGCAGGAGCTCGAAGAGCTGGACGGCCAAGCCATATTGCACTGCGTCCACGGAGGGCCCATGGGAGGGGATTCTAACACCTCCCGCAAGGCGTTCATCCGGGACGTTAACACCATCCAAGGACCTCTCCCCCCTCAAATCCAACCACTCCCCGTCTCATTCTCGGGTGACGACCTGGAGGGGGTTCGGCTCCCACATTGCGACGCCCTCGTAATCAATCTCAGCATGGCAAACTTTGATGCACGGCGTATCCTGGTGGACAACGGGAGCTCGGTCAACATTCTGTTCCTCGATGCTTTCGAGAAACTAAAGCTCCCCCGAAGCAGGCTCAAGCCTGCAGGATACACCCTGCACGGATTTTCCGGAGTCCCGGTGACAATCGAGGGGATCGTCACGCTGGATGTCACGGCCGGCACGGCCCCGAACCGGAGAACCGAGTCCATGGACTTCATGGTTGTCAACGTCAAGGCAGCCTACAACGCCATACTCGGTCGACCGGGCCTCTGCTCTCTCCAGGCTGTCCCCTGGGCCTACCACCAGAAGATGAAGTTCCCTACCAGTACCGGGGTAGGAGTGGTCCGAGGGAACCAGGAAGCCGCTCGCTCCTGTTATATGACAGCCATAGGAAGCGGAGTATTTCCCCTCGACACCGTGGAGATGCAGCCCCAAAGGACCCAGCCAGAGCCGGAGTCGGCAGACGAGCTGGAGGATGTCTCCTTCGAGACAGGGGATTCATCAAAACAATTCCGAGTAAGTCGCTCCCTCGCACCCCGCCTTAAGTCCGATCTCATCTCCTGCATCCGGCGCAATGTCGATCTGTTCGCCTGGAAGCCATCTGACATGCCCGAAATTTCCGAGGAACTCATCATGCATAAACTCAGCGTGATCCCCGGCTCGAAACCAGTGATACAAAAGCGACGCAAGTTCGCACCAGAGCGACAACAGGCAGTTAATGCAGAAGTCGACAAACTCCTTGCCGCGCGCTTCATTCAGGAGGTCAGCTATCCCGAGTGGCTGGCAAACGTCGTCATGGTCAAGAAGGCGAGCGGGAGCTGGAGGATCTGCATTGATTTCACAGATCTCAACAAGGCGTGCCCGAAGGACCCATTCCCCCTTCCCAGGATCGATGCTCTCGTCGATGCAACATCGGGTCACGAGCTCCTGTCCTTCATGGACGCATTTTCAGGCTACAACCAGATCCGCATGTTCCCTCCCGACATCGCCAAGACATCCTTCGTCACAGACCAGGGGCTCTATTGCTACAGAGTCATGCCCTTCGGGCTGAAGAACGCCGGGGCCACATACCAGAGGCTCGTCAACCGGGTCTTCAAGGAACAGATCGGGCGCAATATAGAAGTGTATGTGGATGACACACTCGTCAAAAGCCGGCGGGGGGAGGATCACGTAGCCGATCTGGAGGAGGCCTTTGGGGTACTTCGGACCCATAACATGAGACTTAATCCAAATAAATGCGCCTTCGGCGTCTCCGCGGGAAAGTTTCTCGGGTTCATTATCAGCCAAAGGGGAATCGAAGCAAACCCCGAAAAGATCCAAGCAATCCTAGACATGGCCCCTCCGAGGAACATCAAAGAAGTCCAACGGCTGACTGGGAGACTGGCGGCCATCGGCCGTTTCCTCTCCAAGTCCGGAGAGAAGTCTCTTCCCTTCTTCAAAGCCCTGCGCGGCACCGACGGGTTCGAATGGGGTGTCCAGCAGCAAGAGGCCTTCGCCCAGTTAAAGGAATACCTCGCGAACCCCCCTCTTCTCAGCAAGCCCGAACCAGGAGAGCCACTCTGGCTCTACCTATCAGCCTCGGAGAAAGTGCTCAGCGCCGTTCTCGTCCGGGAGGAAGAGGGATCACAGAAGCCTGTATACTACGTCAGCAAGGTCTTGCTCGATGCCGAGACCAGGTACTCCCGGATGGAGAAAGTAGCGTACGCCCTGGTCATGGCCGCGCGGAAGCTCCGTCCATATTTTCAATCTCATTCTGTCCAAGTGCTGACGGACCAACCCTTGAAGGCCGTACTCTACAAACCAGAAAGCTCGGGTCGACTCGTAAAATGGTCGATTGAGCTCAGCCAGTATGACATTGGCTATCAGCCCAGAACAGCCATCAAGGGGCAGGCGCTCGCGGAGTTCATTACGGAGTGCACTATCTCCGAGCACCCTGCAAACACGGAAAACGACCAGACGTGGGAAGCTTACATCGATGGTTCCTCCTGCGAGGCAGGCAGCGGAGCGGGCATCATCCTCCGAGGCCCAGACGGTTTTCTTCTGCAGTATTGCCTCTGCCTCAACTTCCCGGCCTCTAACAACGAGGCCGAATACGAGGCAATGATCGCTGGGCTCACCCTGGCTCATCAAGCCGGTGCCAGACAGATCAGGGCTTTCAGCGACTCCCAGCTCGTGGTCAACCAGATCACCGGGGAATACGAGGCCCGAGACGATCGCATGGTTCGTTACCGAGCTATAGTTCAATGCCTACTCTCGTCCTTCGATGAGTCGGCTGTTTTGAGGATCCCCCGGGAACAGAATGTCCAGGCTGACGCTCTGTCAAAATTGGCATCCTCTTCCTTCGAAGGTCTCGACCGCACGGTCCTGATCGAGGTCATGCTAAAACCCAGCATAGACATCCCGGAGGTCCTATGCATTGAAGATGGAGCTCCCCCCGAAGACTGGACCACTCTAATTAGGCGATTTCTCGTTAAGGGAGAGCTCCCGGAAGACCGAGCCGAAGCAAGAAGGGTCCGGGCCCGAGCGGAAAGGTTCACAATGATCGACTCAACACTCTTCAAAAGGTCCTACACAACCTCGGATGGACGGCCTTATCTCCGCTGCCTCACTCCCGGTGAAGCCGAATATGCTCTCAAAGAATTACACGAGGGGATTGGCGGGTGTCACATGGGAAGTCGTTCGCTCGCGTGAAAGGCTTTGAACCACGGGTACTACTGGCCCACCATGCTGCAGGACGCTCTAAATCTCGTCAAGAAATGTGGCCCCTGTCAAAGATTCTCGCCCATCAAAAGGGTTCCTCAAGCAAACCTACGATCCATGGCCAGTCCAACCCCCTTTGCAATGTGGGGGATGGATCTGGTAGGCCCCTTTCCCAAGGCGACGGGGCAACGAAAGTTCCTTATAGTTGCCATCGACTACTTCACCAAATGGATTGAGGCGGAGCCACTAGTTACGATCACCGAGCAGCAGACTCAACAATTCTTCTGGAAGCACATTATCTGTCGGTTCGGGATCCCCCAAGTGCTCGTTACGGATAACGGAACCCAGTTTGCAGGCAAGCATTTCCGCAAGTTCTGCGAAGACCTCGGTATCCAGCAGCGCTTCTCTTCAGTATGCCATCCCCAATCCAACGGACAGGCAGAGAACGCGAACCGTCAGATCCTCGATGGACTCAAGAAGCGACTCGATAATTCCTCCAAGGGGCTATGGGTCGACGAGCTGCCGAGCGTTCTCTGGGCCCATCGAACAACAAAAAGAATCCCGACAGGGGAGTCACCCTTCAACTTAACGTACGGCGCTGAGGCCGTCATTCCCTTAGAAATAGGTATCCCCTCCCCCCGAATTATGGCTTATGACGAAGCAAGCAACTCCATGCAACTGCGAGCAGACCTGGACCTCATTGACGAGGTCAGGTAGAAGTCATCCATCAGAAGGAACATCTACCAGCAAAGAATCGAGAGGTTCTATAACAAGAAGGTGCGCCCAACAGACATTGCTCTCGGAGATCTTGTCCTCCGGAAACTGGCGGTTTCCATCCCCGGCCAGAAAAGGAAGTTGGCACCAAACTGGGAGGGCCCTTATAAGGTTTCAGAGGTCGTACGGCCGGGAACATATCGCCTAACCGACACCGACGGCAAGCCTGTCAAGAGGCCCTGGAATGCGGAACACTTAATTAAGTTCTTAGGAGAGTAGCCTCTATGTAAAATACAATTGTAATCGGCACGTTGGGCCTAGTCTTTTGTAAAGTCTTGTAAACGGCACGTCGTGCCTAGACTTGTCTGAAACAAGCATGTATTGTAAACATCAGCTTTCTTAAAACAAGCTTATGACTCCAATTCTTGTAAACAGATAAAGGACCCCTCACGGGCTCGTCACCCGGATCAAATCGCGAGTCCAAACACGCTCCCCTTACAAGCGTTGGGCTCGTCACCCGGATCAAATCGCGAGTCCAAACACGCTCCCCTTACAAGCGTTGGGCTCGTCACCCGGATGAAATCGCGAGCCCAAACACGCTTCTCTTACAAGCGTGGGGCTCGTCGCTCGGATGAAATCGCGAGCCCAAACACGCTTCTCTTACAAGCGTGGGGCTCGTCGCTCGGATGAAATCGCGAGTCCAAACACGCTTCTCTTACAAGCGTGGGGCTCGTCGCTCGGATGAAATCGCGAGTCCAAACACGCTCCGCTTACAAGCGTTGGGCTCGTCACCCGGATGAAATCGCGAGCCCAAACACGCTTCTCTTACAAGCGTGGGGCTCGTCGCTCGGATGAAATCGCGAGCCCAAACACGCTTCTCTTACAAGCGTGGGGCTCGTCGCTCGGATGAAATCGCGAGTCCAAACATGCTTCTCTTACAAGCGTGGGGCTCGTCGCTCGGATGAAATCGCGAGTCCAAACACGCTTCTCTTACAAGCGTGGGGCTCGTCGCTCGGATGAAATCGCGAGTCCAAACACGCTTCTCTTACAAGCGTGGGGCTCGTCCCTCGGATGAAATCGCGAGTCCAAACACGCTTCTCTCCCAAGCATGGGGCTCGTCATTCGGATGAAATCGCGAGTCCAAACACGCTTCTCTTACAAGCGTGGGGCTCGTCCCTCGGATGAAATCGCGAGTCCCAACGCCTCTCCACGAGAACAAGTGCAGAAGCTCGGCACCGACCCCGAGCAAGGCGGATGTCCCCTACGGGGGCACCGCGACCTAAACGCTCGGCGGCGGGGCTACGCTACGTCTGCAGTTGTCTTTCTCACCGTTGTGGGGGCTCGGCACCCGTCCCTCGCTCGGTTTGACCTCCTCGGAGGCCATCAACCGAGACTCGAGACAACATTCGCCAGCCACTCCCGCACCGTCTCTCCACGAGAACAAGTGCAGAAGCTCGGCACCGACCCCGAGCAAGGCGGGTGTCCCCTACGGGGGCACCGCGACCTAAACGCTCAGCGGCGGGGCTACGCTACGTCTGCAGTTGTCTTTCTCACCGTTGTGGGGGCTCAGCACCCGTCCCTCGCTCGGTTTGACCTCCTCGGAGGCCATCAACCGAGACTCGAGACGACATTCGCCAGCCACTCCCGTACCGTCTCTCCACGAGAACGAGTGCAGAAGCTCGGCACCGACCCCGAGCAAGGCGGGTGTCCCCTACAGGGGCACCGCGACCTAAATGCTCGGCGGCGGGGCTACGCTACGTCTGCAGTTGTCTTTCTCACCGTTGTGGGGGCTCGGCACCCGTCCCTCGCTCGGTTTGACCTCCTCGGAGGCCATCAACCGAGACTCGAGACGACATTCGCCAGCCACTCCCGCACCGTCTCTCCACAAGAACGAGTGCAGAAGCTCGGCACCGACCCCGAGCAAGGCGGGTGTCCCCTACGGGGGCACCGCGACCTAAACGCTCGGCAGCGGGGCTACGCTACGTCTGCAGTTGTCTTTCTCACCGTTGTGGGGGCTCGGCACCCGTCCCTCGCTCGGTTTGATCTCCTCGGAGGCCATCAACCGAGACTCAAGGCGACATTCGCCAGCCACTCCCGCACAGTCTCTCCACGAGAACAAGCGCAGGAGCTCGGCATCGATCCCAAGCAAGGCGGGTGTCCCCTCCCGGGGCACCGCGACCCAAACGCTCGGCGGAGACGCTCGACGCTGCCTTCCGCCTGTCCGCTCACCAAGCGTTGTAAAAAAATTTTATTTTAGTTTTGGAGGCATCCGCCTTCCGCGGACGCCCCGGGCCTTAAGTCGGATTGTTGGCCAACCTCTCACCCGCGAACAGCTCGGGGTCTACGGCTTTCTCCAAAACCTAAACCCCGAACTGTTCGAGGATGGCAGGGAGGCCAAAGACTAGCGGCTCTCTCTCTACCCAAACAGATCAGTCGACCCCTCTGTCACCCGAGAACAGCTCGGGGTTTACAGCTCGAAAAAGCCCAAAACCCCAAATTGTTCCCGGACGGCGGAAGAGCCACCGAGCTTCGATCACGAACACCTCAAGCGATCGGTCGGCCCACCGTTCACCAACGAACAACCCGGGGTCCCATGGCCCTACGGCCGGTACCCCGAATTGTTCGAGGGTGATCGGTGTGCCTCCGATCCAGGATGCTCGGAAACATTACATTTTTGTAGACGCCCGTCAAAGACAGGCATCCGAGTCAAATGACTCACTGATGGAAAACTGAGGGGGGGTGGCGATTATATAACCCCCTGAGGCCTCATTTATTACGCCTGGGAATGTGAAACGGCGGAAGGTGAAATGTCGCCATAAATGTGCCTAGGAAGGCGAAACGTCGCGATTATTGACGCAATCACTTCAATTGCGACTCTTCGGAGATTTCGAACCAACTACACTCGGCATCCGAGGCAATCAAGGCTCCGGAGAACAAATAATCTTATTCATTACTCATTGCTTACAACTCAATGAATGAAAACGCAAATACAATGAGGGCTCTCAACTCACTCACTCAGCCGGGAACTCGAATTCAGGGCTCCTGTGACGCCCGGCTATTCCAACCAAGGAGGACGCGCCCGCCACCGAGCTCTCCGCATCATCCGACTGTGTCGCGACCGGCGAAGGCGGCAGCAACCTCCCCGGAGTGGAGTTACTTGCCTCTTCAACAAGACCGGCACCCAGTATGAGCTTCAACTGGCGAATCTCCAATTCTTTCTCTATGACGGCCTCGCGAAGAGAAGATTCGGAGGCCGACCGCTCGCTAGAGGTATCCGAGACCGCCCAGTCCTTCTCAATGACCCACCAGTCCCGGTGGCTACGATTTTTCTCAAACGAGCCACCTCTAGACCGAGCTCTCTGGACTTGTTCAAAAAGTAATTCTTGGCAGCCTCTCGGTCCCGAGCCAACTTTCGTTGGCGAGCTAGCCTCTATCAAAAGAAAAATACAAGTATCACAAAATGCCAGTGTTGTAGGGTCGGCCCAAAAAATTTCATATTTCATTTCATCTCAAAAAGTTCGATACAAAATTTGCGGTGGCCAGTCCGCCGAGGGCATTTACAACAGAAAAAGAAAAACAAAAACAATCTAGTCTTGAGGGTCGGGGTGCACCTCTTCTTCGTGGTGGCCTCCGTCGTCACCATCACCCCCTGGGGTCGGAGGCAGATCCGGCTTCCACCCGAAGCCGAGGTGGTCGACGTTGCACTCCGGATAAATATACTTGAAGTGAGACTTGGCCTGCTCATAAGCCTCGTCTTGCGCCGTCATCAACGTCTCCCCCAAGGCCGCCTCCAAGTCCGCCAGAGCCTTCTGCGCCTTCTCCTTCTCCGCCGCCTCGGCCGCGATCTTCTTCAGCAGGTCCTCTCGGTCCTGCTTGTGGATCTTGTCCAAGGACTCTATTTGGGCCTCGTGCACTACCACCATGTCCCAAGCCTCCTTGAAGTCCTCCGTCGCCTTGGTCAGTTCCCGAAGGAACTTCTCCTTCTGCTTCCGCTCGTATGTAATCTCCTTCTCCAGACACTTGTGGAAGTGCTGACCGTGGAGCATCGACTGTCAAGAAAAATCAAACTTAGCGATAATTACAAGTTTTTACAAGTTTATTCACCAGATGGGCCTCGGACGACTTACCGAGAGGTTGGCTTGGGCCCAGCGCATGTAGGCCTGATCGGCCGTCTGCGCCGCCAAGGCCATCCCGTCCCGATCGGTGATGGCCTTCGAGACGAACTCCATCGATACGGGTCCGTCGAGGATTGAGTCGCCCTTCAGTATCGACCAATCGGGGGCGAAGGGCATCGTCGCCATCCTTCCCACCAACTCCGCCGCACTCGGACGAACGGGGGGAAGCTGTTGTGACGGGGCTTCAACCGTTTTCCCCGATCCCCCCGCTGGGTCTCGAACCGACCGCGACGAATGGTGGTGCTTCTTCTGCTTCTTCGCCAAAGGCTGCTCCTCGGGCGCCGGGGGAGGCACGCTGGAGGGCCCTCTGGCTTGCGAAGGCTGAGCAGAAGGCTTCCGCTTCTCGGCAGCGAGGCGCTCCTGCTCCTCTCTCTTCTTCTTCTCTTGCCTCGTCTTCTCTGCGGCGGCGAGCAGGATCTGCTTGGCGTGTGCCTGCTGTGTAGTCATCCCTACAACAAGACAGAAAAGGAAGGCTAAACGTTAACACGAAGGCAGGAAGATGAAAAAATAAGGAAAGAAACATACTAGGGTCGGCGGGACTCAGTCCGGCCCTCGCTAGGTGAACCTCGGTCACCCGACGCCACGCGATGCTGTCTCCCCTCAGTAAATGTTCGACCCTCCCCCACTCCTGGGTGGTTAACTCATTTCTCCTTGGGGGCTTGCGCTTCGGCTTCACGAAATTCCACTGAGTCGGGATGTCCCATGCCCCTTCGGTCTTCACAACAAAATACTTATCCCTCCAATTCTTGATCGAATCCGGGTGGCCGTGCACCACTCTTTTGTTCGGTCTGGGCGTAAAGAAGAACACGCCCTCAATATCTCCGAGCGAACCAATGCTAAAGATTGCGCGGAAGTAGGAAAGCCTCGGCCTCACCCCTTTCTCTTGGCACTTCAAGATGAAGCAAATGAGCTGCTTCCAAGAGTTGGGGCCATACTGCATGGGGGACAACTCCGCCCAGTTCAAGACCGTCTTCACAAAGGAGTGCAGGGGGAACCTCAGCCCCGAGACGAAAGCTTGCTCCGGAAATAAGCAGTAACCCGGAGCCAACACTGTCGTGGGTCGAATACCCGGGCTCGGTTGCAGGAGCTCGTACTCCCTCGGAATGTAGTAAGCAGCCCTGATAATATTCAGATACTCCGGTCTCAAGACACTGGGAGTACTGTCCGCACGAATCTTCGTCCTTGTGTTTTCCCCAGGCACTGGAGGGATCGGCTGGATGTCCTTCACATCGTCGGGATACATCCGTATCGACACAGGATTTCGGAAGGTAATAGGGGGAACATCAAGGCCCGTCCTCGGTGCATCCTCGTCAGACGAAGAAGGACTTTGAGGCATGGTGAGGACTAGCTTCTTCCGTCGTGGCCGAGGCTTGCGCTCGGGCGATGGCGTCGACAAGGGGGGCAACGGAGGCAGATCTTCTCCGTGGCCGGCCCCCGGCGCACCGACGCCCTCCCCTTCCTCACTCTCCGTGTCGCCCTGCTCTCCTTCTTCATCCTCTTCATCATCACCAGCATCCGACTCCTCGTCCGACTCCTCGTCCTCATCATCACTATCCTCGTCCGCACCACCCTCTACCATCGGCTCCTTCCCTGGCCTCCGAGCACTCAGCGGTTGCACGATTAAAGCTACGTCACTGTTGGAGCCATGTTCGAAGAAAACCTCCTCTTTAACATGGTACTTGCCCAGAGACGATGACGTCTCCAAATCTGACTCCATCTCCGAGTGACCAGACGTTGTAGCCTCGGAACCAGACTGAGTACGCGACATGTCAGAAAAAAGGAGAATTACTAACCTGATCCTTTGAAAGTTACGCTTCTCTGCGAAGAATCCGCCAACAGCGATCGAAATGCCTGTGCTAAAGCTGGAAAATTGGGAATTATAAAACGATAAGGTGGAAAGAAAAAATGAGGGGGTGGGGGTTTTTTAAGTAGACAACGACTCCTCGATTTTCACAAATACGCATCTAGCCGTTAGATCTTATCTGACAAGATCCAACGGCTGAACAAACGTTGATCTTTGCGCCATGACGTCAGCAGAGAGGATAAAATACCAATACTACCCTTTCCTGTTTGCCCGACAGAAATCCCCCCTAGCAACTGGTGCGACATTGCTTCTGTTCAGTCCATCACCAATGTCTTCCGAAAGGCGATTCGAACGGGCGTCGTGGAATCAAAGTAGATCCTAGAAGAACTTTCGAAGAGGCAGTCTAGAACTCTCGACGGTCGGATGGAAACTCGAGCCAAACCGCCTTCTCCTTCAACAGGTTGGGCTCGACGCTCGGATGGAAATTCGAGCCAAACAACCTTCCAATCTCGCAGGTTGGGCTCGACGCTCGGATGGAAATTCGAGCCAAACCACCTACTCCTTTCACAGGTGGGGCTCGGCGCTCGGCGCTCGGATGGAATTTCGAGCCATGCCACCTTCTCCTTTCACAGGTGGGGCTCGGCGCTCGGATTGAAACTCGAGCCAAGCAACCTTCCCCTCTCACAGGTTGGGCTCGACCCTCGGACGGAATCTCGAGCCGAACCGCCTTCTCCTTGCTTAATTGTGGATCAATATTGAGAACGCGCGCCACACCACCTCTTGTCAATCTCATTCCTTGGCTTCACTAAAGAGTCTAGATCTTCTTTCTGTCCATCTCCCAATTGGCTTCACTAAACAGGCGACTCGAAAAGGCATCGCGGAATCAAAGTAAACCCTAGAAGAACTTTCGAAGAAGCAGTCCAGAACAAACATGCACCCGGGTGGGGGCTCGACGCCCGGATGGAAATTCGAGCCGCACCGCCTTCTCCTTTCACAGGTGGGGCTCGGCGCTCGGATGGGAATTCGAGCCACACCCCTTTCTCCAGTCACAGGTGGGGGCTCGACGCTCGGATGAAAACTCGAGCCAAGCATCCTTCCCCTCTCGCAGGTAGGGCTGGACGCTCGGATAAGAATTCGAGCCACACCACCTTCACCTCTACCAGGTTGGGTCGGCGCTCGGATGGGAATTCGAGCCATGCCACCTTCTCCTTTCACAGGTGGGGCTCGACGCTCGGATGAAAATTCGAGCCATACCACCTTTTCCTTTCACAGGTGGGGCTCGACGCTCGGATGAGAATTCGAGCCATGCCACCTTCTCCTTTCACAAGTGGGGCTCGACGCTCGGATGAAAACTCGAGCCAAGCAACTTTCCCCTCTCTCAGGTTGGGCTCGACGCTCGGATCGGAGTTCGAGTCTCATCCGCTCGCTCTCCGAACGAACCAGACGCTCGGATGGCCGACCTCACGACCTCGGACGCCGCCTCAACGAATGGCCTGGACGACCCCCCGCTCTTCCAACTAGCGAGGCAGTCGTCCGCCGACACTTTTTGGTCTCGTTCGCCGACCCTTTTTGTCTCATCCGCTGACCCCCTGAACTCGAGCCAGGCTGCCTCACCTCTTAATACGGGCTCGGCGCTCGGATGAAAATTCGAGCCGCGCCACCTTCTCCTTTCACAGATGGGGCTCGGCGCTCGGATGGGAATTCGAGCCATGCCGTCTTCTCCTTTCACAGGTAGGGCTCGACGCTCGGATTCGAATTCGAGCCACACCACTTTCTCCTGTCACAGGTGGGGGCTCGACGCTCGGATGAAAACTCGAGCCAAGCATCCTTCCCCTCTCGCAGGTTGGGCTCGACGCTCGGATAAGAATTCGAGCCACAACACCTTCTCCTCTACCAGGTTGGGCTCGGCGCTCGGATGGGAATTCGAGCCATGCCACCTTCTCCTTTCACAGGTGGGGCTCGACGCTCGGATGAAAACTCGAGCCAAGCAACTTTCCCCTCTCACAGGTTGGGCTCAACGCTCGGATCAGAGTTCGGGTCTCATCCGCTCGCTCTCCAAACGGACCAGACGCTCGGATGGCCGACCTCACGACCTCGGACGCCGCCTCAACGAATGGCCTGGACGACCCCCCGCTCTTCCAACTAGCGAGGCAGTCGTCCGCCGACACTTTTTGGTCTCGTTCGCCGACCCTTTGGTCTCGTCCGCCGACCCCCTGAACTCGAGCCAGGCTGCCTCACCTCTTAATACGGGCTCGGCGCTCGGATGAAAATTCGAGCCACACCACCTTCTCCTTTCACAGGTGGGGCTCGACGCTCGGATGAGAATTCGAGCCATGCCACCTTCTCCTCTCACAGGTGGGGCTCGACGCTCGGATAGGGATTCGAGCCACACCACTTTCTTCTTTTCACAGGTTGGGCTCGACGCTCGGATAGGGATTCGAGCCATACCACCTCTTCCTTTCCTAGTAAGGATTCGGCGTTCGGATCGGAGCTCGAGTCTCATTCGCTCGCTCTCCGAACTAACCAGACGCTCGACCGGCCGACCTCACGACCTCGGACGCCGTCCCAACGAATGGCCTGGACGACCCCCCGCTCTTCCAACTAGCGAGGTAGTCGTCTGCCGACCCTTTTTGTCTCATCCACCGACCCTTTTTGTCTCGTCCGCCGACCCTTTGGTTTCGTCCACCGACCCCCTGAGCTCGAGCCAGTCTGCCTTCCCTCTTAATACGGAGCTCGACGCTCGGATCGAAATCCGAATCAAACCCCTCCTCCCTTCTCGTTAAAACACTCGGAGCTCGGATCGAAGGACGAGCCACTCCTCTTTGCCCAGAAGGGACTCGGTGCTCGGATCGGAGCTCGAGTCTCATCCCCTCGCTCTCTTAAATTAGCCAGACGCTCGTCCGGCTGACCTCACGACCTCGGACAAGACGAGCCCCATCGGATGGCCTGGACGACCCCTCGCTCTTCCAACTAGCGAGTCGGTCGTCCGACCCCCGGCGGGTTCGTCCGCCGACCCATACGGGTTCGTCCGCCGACCCGAAGGTTCGTCTGCCGACCTCCCAAGCTCGGCCACCGACCTAGTGAGCTCGGCATTCGCACTACCAACTGTCCCCTCCTAAGAACTTCACCCCACGCACATCCAACGAGGAGTCCATTCCTCCTGCCCCTGGCCCTCTTCGGGGAACGGCAGACCCTACTTCTTACCCTGACATCTGCCCTTCCCCCAAGGACCATGAGTCACCCCCGCACTGCTGGATCACCCAACCCTGCGGGAGTGTGGGGCTTGTGATATGGGTCAGGAATAAAGCGTGGCTCACCCTGAGCCACCAGATCCCCTCAGGATACGCGTCCTTCCTGATCCTTCAGATCAACCACGTCAGCGCCGGAAAACCGCCCGGAGCTCTGCCACGTCAGCCCGGAAACCACTCCGGCGCCTGCCACGTCAGCCCTATACCGCCCGACTGTAACGCCCCGAACTTCCTATATGCAGGATTCGAGACATGAGCCAGGACCTTTACATTCAATTAGTCACAATACATAGATCTGTGGAAAATTTTAAAACTTTTTACTCCTACAATATTACAGACCGAGTGTTTCCATTGATTCCACATTACATCAGAGTATATAAGAATGAAAGATGACAATATCAGACACTTCATTTGTAAACCATGCCTTGACTGGAGTCCTCCCGGTTGGATGATCTTGTATCCACGACTACGATCCAATACCTGTACTTCTACACTGCAGTACCTATTGAAGTGGGGACGTCAGTATTCACTGACGTTTAAGGGCTGATCATATAGCAGCGAATCTCCAAAAACAAACATATAAAACATGGTAAAATATGTCGGTGTAGTTTAAGTGTTCGTGAGTGCAATGACTAGAATCTAATGCAATGTCAACTTATCTAGGATGCTCCTATTCTAATGCAAGTGAGTCTCCGGAACAGTATGCATCCCATACTACATACGCCCCATCTCAAGCCGTTTTCTCCATATAGGGATTTGAACCCATGTTATGAATTCTACTATTTGTACTCATCCTGTTCCTGTCATAATACTACATGACTGGTGACTATTGCCGGCGTACCAGACCACACTCAAAAGCCAACACGAACTACAAGGTACTTGTCAACCTTCTTCCGTGCCCTCAACTAGTCATGAGAAGGCATAGAACCTGCCGGGATCGTAGGGACCATTTCCCTAGGAAACCCTCTCATTCTTATCATGGCACATTCAGGAATTAACAAACAAGATATGGAACCCGTGCTCCCAACTTGTCATGAAAAGCACCGCCCGTATCCCTTTGACAGGGGAATACATCCCGATAACACCACCTAGTGTCAGCCTATAGGAGATATTGGAGTATAGGGTATCACCCCCAACACCAACTCTCTCCCCTTGGCAAAAATGGTTAAGTAACAAGTTACTACCCTAACAATGTTACTAACCCTAACAGACCAAATGCGCCGTACGAGCTACAAGATACTTTCAACCTAGAGTCGTACTCTCAACTCATCATGAAAAGGCACCATATGGATCAAACAAGCGAGATACGCAACTCATGCTTCCAACTTGTCATGAAAAGCACCGTACGTGTCCCTCTTCTAACCCAACAAGCGAGACTGCATTGTACTTTCAACTCGTCATGAAAAGCACCGTACGTGTCCCTCTTCTAGAGAGTGTGACTATTTGTCCACAACATTGACCCAGTCTTAAGCTAGACTTCACACGATCTCCTCGGATCTACTCATAGCCTACTTATTTAAGACCATACCTATGTATCAGCCCAAAGAGCTTCGTATGGGACCAACAGCATAAAAACAACTACTTATCCTAAGCATGGGTTTCTACATACAACACAAGCGTGAATGTTCACTAGCATATTACATAGGCATGGGTGGGTTCACTTCAACATAGAACAATAAAGCTCAAGCATGATGGGTTCTTTACTAGAACCATTAGCGACTTAACCATGATGTTCTACTACAACTTAAACATGGTACACAAACTCAAGCATGGCCCTTACTACCAACTAAAGCATGATAGGTTTTACTAGAAGTCACATAATACAAATTGGTTCTCTTTTGACATAGAACAACAACTAACTCAAGCATGATCTACTACAACTCAAGCATTGTGTTCTACTACTAACTCAAGCATGGTAGTTCTACTTACTAGCTCAAGCATGGTAAGTTAACTAGAATGTCACATAGCATGGATGGGTTCTCTTTTGACATAGACAACAACTCAAGCATGATTTAATACAACTCAAGCATGGTAGTCCTACTTACTAACTCAAGCATGGTAAGTTAACTAGAATGTCACATAGCATGAATGGGTTCTTTACACAACTCAAGCATGGTAAGTTTGCTAGAATATCACATAAGCATGAATGGGTTCTTTACACAACTCAAGCATGGTAAGTTTGCTAGAATATCACACAAGCATGAATGGGTTCTTTACACAACTCAAGCATGGTAAGTTTGCTAGAATATCACACAAGCATGAATGGGTTCTTTACACAACTCAAGCATGGTAAGTTTGCTAGAATATCACACAAGCATGAATGGGTTCTTTACACAACTCAAGCATGGTAAGTTTGCTAGAATATCACACAAGCATGAATGGGTTCTTTACACAACTCAAGCATGGTAAGTTTGCTAGAATATCACATAAGCATGAATGGGTTCTTTACACAACTCAAGCATGGATTCTTAAAAGAAGCTACTATCCAAGCTTACTTACATATTACAAGAACTACTTATTTTAGGGATTACTAGTCCCATTTATTACAAGGAACTAGTTTTACCAAATTACAAGTTCCTACATAAACAATAATCAACTCTTATAGAGTTATAAGATAAACTCACTTTCCTTTAATCCCACAATTTCTACATCAAGAAAACTCACCTTTTTATGAACAAAAGTTAGTAAGGACATGATCTTTATTAGGTTGGAAAACAACATACAACAAAAATACTATCTCTTAAAATTAGCATGTAAAGTCCTACAACCCCCAAAATGGGTATGTAACCATTCTCACCTTACTAACTTATATGCACATAGTAGTTAGTCCAAGTTGTTTAATTTGTGTTAAACAAGGTGACTAAAGAAACAAACATAAACATAGCAAGTTCAAAGTCTCATCTTTATGGGTTCCTTGTGAGTTCCATTCTTCCAACTTTCCTTATATGAAATCCCTTTTTATAAACAACCATTTTTTTTATGCTTATTTCTTTAGTCCAAGTAGTCAAATTTAACCATAATAACAACAATAATAAATACAAGGCTAAAGATCCAATCTTTATGTGTTTAAATTAATTTCCTCCATTCAAGTTTTCCATGGGATCCTTATGATCCAAATCACTACTTATATGCTCACTAATTAGTCCAAGTTGGTTTAATCAACATACAACATATATAAACACATATAAGCATAAGTAGAGAGCAAATAGAACAAAATTTAACATACAAAAAGGTAGAGAAACCCCCACCTTGATTTTTCTATGTAGGAAGGACTAGCTAGCAAACCAACTCCTTCCTTGCTCCTATGGAGAACTCTTCAAGAACTCCATGAAAGAGAACCTATTAAAATCTCTCTTTCTCTCTTTCTTTTTCTTTCTAAAATTTAAAACTAGTAAGAAGTAGAAGTAGAAGGTAATGGAGAATGAGATGAGAAAGAGATGGAGAAGAATGGAGAACAAATGATAAGGAAATGGGAAGGGGAGGGGAGGCCCGGCCAAGGAGTGGAGAGGGGGTCTTTTTATAAGGGAAAGTGAAGGGGTATGTGGGTGTGGGAGAAGCCACTTGTCCAACTCTTATGGTTAGAAACAATTCATGTTTCTTTTGCAAATAAACTTTACAATCAAGTCCTAATTCATCCTAGCCCTCCATCTCATCATGATGGATCTAAAATAAAGTATAATTTACCAAAATCACATACTACATGATTTGTTTAAACGCCCGAAATCGACACAGTTCGATTTCGTACGTGTATCTGATTATACAGATATTTTTCATTCATGAAAACGAACAATCTGTACAAAAATAATTTAATTCTGAAAATAATAATAAAATAAATTTTATTATCAGCCCGGAAGATTCCAGTACCAATTTGGTACAATACAGATGTATACAGACTGGTATATACACACAGATAACGTTCATCAACAAAACCGGGTGATATCTACCAAAAATATTTCATTTTGGGTAATAAAAGTAAAATAATAATAAAATAATAATTTTCAGTGTCTGCCCGGAATTTCCAGACATTTTTTCCAAAAATGCGTTTTTTCAGGATTTTGTACAAGTGCACAAAACTGATACAATACCTGTATATACTTAGCAGTATATAGGTCCAGGTAACTTTTTATGTGTAAAACCAAGAAATTTCCATTTAAAATATTTTGCTTTAAAAATAATAATTTATACAATATAATATCCGTCCGGGATATTACAATACTCCCTCCTTAGAATAGTTCTGTCCTCAGAACTACATTAAGTCAGGAATACAAACAAACATTTATACACTAAATGACTCGGGGAAAGAAGCTTATATGGCTCTCTAGCTCCCAAGTGGCTTCCTCCACGGTCTTTGGGTGAGTCCAACTATTCAATTATCTCAATCTTTTGCAGTTTTGTAGCCACTCCCTCCTTAGGATAGGACGTGGCCCACGAATGCTAGTTCAGACTTCCAGGATCTTCTCCTATAATTTTCTCAAGGCTGATGCTCCAGACGGTGTATTTAAACAAACCAAATCTAGAGTCACCTCTCGCACACCTCTTAACTCATGAAAATCTTAATTTAGACAAGGAATATGATGAACCATGCTTTGAACACAACAGATTCACGGATTCCATATATATATAAATCCATTTTGGTTACAAAAGGCGTTATTTCATATATTACTTAAAGTCCAAAACGAAATTTCAAAAGCAACTTCAAACCTAGTTGTCCCCCCATCTTTGCACACCGGGGATGAATTCCCCGCCTTCGTTGGCATCATCCTTTGTAAGTGCGAATATTCGTCCATTGCGAAGCGGCTCCTTTCCCTTGTGGTTCACTTCTGGGGCTGATCTGTTGGTATTCCTCTGAAACTGGGGACAGTCTGGTCGGATATGACCAATCTTCCCACAATTGTAACAAACACGGGTATCCATCTGAGGGTCCTTCCTTGGGCACTGGCTCATAAAATGACCTTGCTCTCCACACAGGAAACAACTTCCTGGCTTGGCAGCTCCAAGTTTGCCGTCTGGTTTCTGAATCTTCTGCTTTCGTCCTTGATTCTCGAGCCCGGATGCTGGTGCAGACCTCTTCCCCTCATTCCATTTCCCCATGTTCTCTTGCCGTTCTGGCCCTCGGTTCATGTCCAGTTCTGTCGTTGCCGCACGACGGACTAATTTCTCGAACCTCCGAATGCAAAACGGTACCATCTTCGTTCTGAGTGCAGGTCGGAGCCCTTGCTCGAATCTCTTGGCCTTCTTGACCTCATCCTCTACCATCTCTGGAGCATATCGGGATAGTTGCGTGAACTTGGTCTCGTATTCACGAACTGTCAAGCTTCCCTGCTTCAAGGTTAGGAACTCCATAGCCTTGTCCTCCTGCACATCTAAAGGAAAGTAGTGCACCCTGAATTCAGCAAGGAAATCTTCCCAAGTAATGGGTCCTTCGCCCATGCCTCTCTTTACCGATTGCCACCAGACTCCGGCATCTTTTTCCAGTAGAATGCTTGCCAACCTGACTTTGCTGTCATTGGGTGTTATCATCACCTCGAACACGGTCTCGACTTGACGAATCCAGTCATCAGCCGCCGTCGGGTCTGCCTTTCCCTCAAAAATAGGTGGCCTCATCCTCCGGAATGATTCGACCATCTTAATGGGGTCGGTAGCTGCTGCTCCTTGATTACCTCCGGGTGCCCCTTGGTGTTGCACATTATTTCTACTTGCCTCAGCTAGGTCTCCAAGCGCCTGGTACATACGAGCGAATTCCGCCCCTATATCCAGCCCTGTGCCATTTCCTCCACTGCTCTCTCCTTCGTTTCGGTCGCCCCAACCGCTATTTGTTCTGCGAGACATCTGGTGGAAAAGAATAATAGAATACACATAGCATCATATTGTAATATCGCAAAATAACATCCAATCATCTCACCATACACATAAGACTTGTAGAAAACATACAGCTAAACTTCATTTCATCATAACTTCGTATCACACATATGCATTATCTTCCTTACACTTATATATAAGTGGGAAGCAAAATGTCATAACTACAAAAATAACCTACGGACATCTGACTGCCTAGTTGGTACTACCAGTGTCCTCTGCTGGGTTCCCTCCAGTAGGCGGTGGTGCTAGCCGTTCTTGTAACTGCGTGATTTGCGCCTGAAGCTCCGTGCATTTGTGCTCTAGGTGCGCACACTGTACACGGTGGCTGCGCTTCAGGATCACCATCCTGCGGTTGGCCCTCATCTTGGCGCTCCATAACTTCGCCACTTCCTTTTCATGGTTGTAGGCCACAAACTCACAAGAGTCCATCCTGTGCTCGAGACAAACATGCTCCCAGCTGAATGTCGAGATATCATAAAAGACCTGCTCAGGGCCTGCTCTTCTGGGGTAAGCTGGGGAAGTGGCGGGGGTGGGTATACTGGGATCTGGTCCCCTACAGGGGCAGCCCCTGGTGTGGCAGCTACGGGGGCCCCATTGGCCAATCCAGCCACAACCGGTGACTCGTCCCCCTCTGAGATGGGCTCTAAGTCCGAGTCCACCTCAATTGCGACTCCGTGTGCCCATCCATTCCCTATGGGAAAAGCTCCACTTGCCATCCTACAAGGAGTGGACACGGGAATTAGCATAGATATAGAATTTTTATAAAACATAAGTTGAAGAACAACAATATGAATTATAATTATCTACAACAAGCTAAAAGAAACCTAACTCCCACAAGTCTTCTAAGTCTATTTTCCTTCTATGTTGGACTATAAATTGAAGTCGGCTCTGATACCATTTGTAACGCCCCGAACTTCCTATATGCAGGATTCGAGACATGAGCCAGGACCTTTACATTCAATTAGTCACAATACATAGATCTGTGGAAAATTTTAAAACTTTTTACTCCTACAATATTACAGACCGAGTGTTTCCATTGATTCCACATTACATCAGAGTATATAAGAATGAAAGATGACAATATCAGACACTTCATTTGTAAACCATGCCTTGACTGGAGTCCTCCCGGTTGGATGATCTTGTATCCACGACTACGATCCAATACCTGTACTTCTACACTGCAGTACCTATTGAAGTGGGGACGTCAGTATTCACTGACGTTTAAGGGCTGATCATATAGCAGCGAATCTCCAAAAACAAACATATAAAACATGGTAAAATATGTCGGTGTAGTTTAAGTGTTCGTGAGTGCAATGACTAGAATCTAATGCAATGTCAACTTATCTAGGATGCTCCTATTCTAATGCAAGTGAGTCTCCGGAACAGTATGCATCCCATACTACATACGCCCCATCTCAAGCCGTTTTCTCCATATAGGGATTTGAACCCATGTTATGAATTCTACTATTTGTACTCATCCTGTTCCTGTCATAATACTACATGACTGGTGACTATTGCCGGCGTACCAGACCACACTCAAAAGCCAACACGAACTACAAGGTACTTGTCAACCTTCTTCCGTGCCCTCAACTAGTCATGAGAAGGCATAGAACCTGCCGGGATCGTAGGGACCATTTCCCTAGGAAACCCTCTCATTCTTATCATGGCACATTCAGGAATTAACAAACAAGATATGGAACCCGTGCTCCCAACTTGTCATGAAAAGCACCGCCCGTATCCCTTTGACAGGGGAATACATCCCGATAACACCACCTAGTGTCAGCCTATAGGAGATATTGGAGTATAGGGTATCACCCCCAACACCAACTCTCTCCCCTTGGCAAAAATGGTTAAGTAACAAGTTACTACCCTAACAATGTTACTAACCCTAACAGACCAAATGCGCCGTACGAGCTACAAGATACTTTCAACCTAGAGTCGTACTCTCAACTCATCATGAAAAGGCACCATATGGATCAAACAAGCGAGATACGCAACTCATGCTTCCAACTTGTCATGAAAAGCACCGTACGTGTCCCTCTTCTAACCCAACAAGCGAGACTGCATTGTACTTTCAACTCGTCATGAAAAGCACCGTACGTGTCCCTCTTCTAGAGAGTGTGACTATTTGTCCACAACATTGACCCAGTCTTAAGCTAGACTTCACACGATCTCCTCGGATCTACTCATAGCCTACTTATTTAAGACCATACCTATGTATCAGCCCAAAGAGCTTCGTATGGGACCAACAGCATAAAAACAACTACTTATCCTAAGCATGGGTTTCTACATACAACACAAGCGTGAATGTTCACTAGCATATTACATAGGCATGGGTGGGTTCACTTCAACATAGAACAATAAAGCTCAAGCATGATGGGTTCTTTACTAGAACCATTAGCGACTTAACCATGATGTTCTACTACAACTTAAACATGGTACACAAACTCAAGCATGGCCCTTACTACCAACTAAAGCATGATAGGTTTTACTAGAAGTCACATAATACAAATTGGTTCTCTTTTGACATAGAACAACAACTAACTCAAGCATGATCTACTACAACTCAAGCATTGTGTTCTACTACTAACTCAAGCATGGTAGTTCTACTTACTAGCTCAAGCATGGTAAGTTAACTAGAATGTCACATAGCATGGATGGGTTCTCTTTTGACATAGACAACAACTCAAGCATGATTTAATACAACTCAAGCATGGTAGTCCTACTTACTAACTCAAGCATGGTAAGTTAACTAGAATGTCACATAGCATGAATGGGTTCTTTACACAACTCAAGCATGGTAAGTTTGCTAGAATATCACATAAGCATGAATGGGTTCTTTACACAACTCAAGCATGGTAAGTTTGCTAGAATATCACACAAGCATGAATGGGTTCTTTACACAACTCAAGCATGGTAAGTTTGCTAGAATATCACACAAGCATGAATGGGTTCTTTACACAACTCAAGCATGGTAAGTTTGCTAGAATATCACACAAGCATGAATGGGTTCTTTACACAACTCAAGCATGGTAAGTTTGCTAGAATATCACACAAGCATGAATGGGTTCTTTACACAACTCAAGCATGGTAAGTTTGCTAGAATATCACATAAGCATGAATGGGTTCTTTACACAACTCAAGCATGGATTCTTAAAAGAAGCTACTATCCAAGCTTACTTACATATTACAAGAACTACTTATTTTAGGGATTACTAGTCCCATTTATTACAAGGAACTAGTTTTACCAAATTACAAGTTCCTACATAAACAATAATCAACTCTTATAGAGTTATAAGATAAACTCACTTTCCTTTAATCCCACAATTTCTACATCAAGAAAACTCACCTTTTTATGAACAAAAGTTAGTAAGGACATGATCTTTATTAGGTTGGAAAACAACATACAACAAAAATACTATCTCTTAAAATTAGCATGTAAAGTCCTACAACCCCCAAAATGGGTATGTAACCATTCTCACCTTACTAACTTATATGCACATAGTAGTTAGTCCAAGTTGTTTAATTTGTGTTAAACAAGGTGACTAAAGAAACAAACATAAACATAGCAAGTTCAAAGTCTCATCTTTATGGGTTCCTTGTGAGTTCCATTCTTCCAACTTTCCTTATATGAAATCCCTTTTTATAAACAACCATTTTTTTTATGCTTATTTCTTTAGTCCAAGTAGTCAAATTTAACCATAATAACAACAATAATAAATACAAGGCTAAAGATCCAATCTTTATGTGTTTAAATTAATTTCCTCCATTCAAGTTTTCCATGGGATCCTTATGATCCAAATCACTACTTATATGCTCACTAATTAGTCCAAGTTGGTTTAATCAACATACAACATATATAAACACATATAAGCATAAGTAGAGAGCAAATAGAACAAAATTTAACATACAAAAAGGTAGAGAAACCCCCACCTTGATTTTTCTATGTAGGAAGGACTAGCTAGCAAACCAACTCCTTCCTTGCTCCTATGGAGAACTCTTCAAGAACTCCATGAAAGAGAACCTATTAAAATCTCTCTTTCTCTCTTTCTTTTTCTTTCTAAAATTTAAAACTAGTAAGAAGTAGAAGTAGAAGGTAATGGAGAATGAGATGAGAAAGAGATGGAGAAGAATGGAGAACAAATGATAAGGAAATGGGAAGGGGAGGGGAGGCCCGGCCAAGGAGTGGAGAGGGGGTCTTTTTATAAGGGAAAGTGAAGGGGTATGTGGGTGTGGGAGAAGCCACTTGTCCAACTCTTATGGTTAGAAACAATTCATGTTTCTTTTGCAAATAAACTTTACAATCAAGTCCTAATTCATCCTAGCCCTCCATCTCATCATGATGGATCTAAAATAAAGTATAATTTACCAAAATCACATACTACATGATTTGTTTAAACGCCCGAAATCGACACAGTTCGATTTCGTACGTGTATCTGATTATACAGATATTTTTCATTCATGAAAACGAACAATCTGTACAAAAATAATTTAATTCTGAAAATAATAATAAAATAAATTTTATTATCAGCCCGGAAGATTCCAGTACCAATTTGGTACAATACAGATGTATACAGACTGGTATATACACACAGATAACGTTCATCAACAAAACCGGGTGATATCTACCAAAAATATTTCATTTTGGGTAATAAAAGTAAAATAATAATAAAATAATAATTTTCAGTGTCTGCCCGGAATTTCCAGACATTTTTTCCAAAAATGCGTTTTTTCAGGATTTTGTACAAGTGCACAAAACTGATACAATACCTGTATATACTTAGCAGTATATAGGTCCAGGTAACTTTTTATGTGTAAAACCAAGAAATTTCCATTTAAAATATTTTGCTTTAAAAATAATAATTTATACAATATAATATCCGTCCGGGATATTACACCGACTTTCCACCGCTTCGGCCAATCGGGTAACCGGGTCCGGCCCAGCCCCAAACGGGTCTAGACCCGATTGGAATCTCCTATAAATACCAGGCCCTCTCCTTTCTTCGAAGGTAATCAATCTTTTCTCCCCTAAACCCTAGTTACTGTTGCTTTATCCTAGTGACTGACTAGATCGTCGGAGGGTCTGCCACCGGGACCAACCCCGGTGTTTCGAGACCGTCTGCAGGTACACCAGACCTCGGATCCGAGCCCTCTGATCCGAGTCCAGACATCCACCTAACTACCAGCCCAGTCGCGGGTATCACTCGGCCAGCCGAGGGTCGCCTCTGAAGAAGCTTTCTCCTTCAAATACAAATCGAGTAGAGAACTCACACCTGGTGCATCCA
Organism: Hemerocallis citrina; assembly: GCA_017893485.1. NCBI lineage: Eukaryota > Viridiplantae > Streptophyta > Magnoliopsida > Asparagales > Asphodelaceae > Hemerocallis > Hemerocallis citrina. Next base: position 598,021 of record JACEHZ010000534.1, on the reverse strand, counting down.
CACGCATCCCAGAAACAAACCGCATCATATGTATTTAGTTATTGTTAGCTTGTAGTGTGCTTAGTTTTCTGAGTATGTTTCGTAACAATTTTATTTTATTAGTTATTCTCTACATTTTCTTTAGAAGTAAATATAACAATAAAAAAAACCAGCTTGCAACAAAAATCATCTATCATCGGTAGAAGATGAATATCATGTTATTCTTAACAAGGCAAGCTTATTTTAGTCCACAGTTTTCCTATCCTTAAACAATTCCCAATGGTTCCCCATCCCCATTTTGGGGTTTCATTTTGCCATATTTTAAGGAATATGCCATTTTGGTTTGGGTTTCAAATGGGGTGCTCCAACCAGTCCCCATTTTAGAGTTCCAAATGATTAATTTGTAATTTTTTTAAATACCGAAAGATAATACAAATAATTAAAAAGTAATAATATAATTTTTTTAAAATAGATGATACACTTACTAAGAAAGATGTAATACAATTATTGATGACCTCATTTAAAAACTCATAGAAAAAATAATACCACCTTAATCAAATTACAGAAATATTAACAATTAAACACCAGATACTAGCACCGTGTCGTTCCCACAAATGAGCAATTAGTCTGTTCCGAAGTTCAAAATGAGCTTCCTTGTCCTTAATTTTCTTGTTTCTGGCTAGAAAGTGACTAAATTGAGTTGCATCATCGGCATCCATCGATATCTCACGAGCAGTTGTATGACTAAATTTCCTAACTGGCTCATTTATATCTCGCTCATCTTCGATGATCATGTTGTGCATTATTATACATGAAGTCATTATATCACGTAAAACATGTTTACTCCAAAAACAAGATGCTTCCTTGATGAAATCGGCTAAATGGGGATTGAAGAACTCCAAATGCACGTTCGACGTCTTTCCTACATGATTCTTGCTTCATAGCAAAATACTGCTTAGTATGCCAATGGGAATCATGAATGGTCTGAACAAGTGTAGACCATTTAGGATATATGAAATCGGCTAAATAATAACCTGTGTCATACTCATTTCCCATAATAGTATATTTAACCGGAACCAGTTTACCAGCAGCACGATCAGCTAATGGTCTGAAGATTTCAACACATTGATGTCTTTATTAGAGTCCAATAGCCAAAATATGCATGTCATATCCAAAGGTCATAATCTGCTGTTACCTCAAGAATAATAGTTGGGGATCCACTCATGTGTAAGTATTGGCCTGCCTAAGCAGTTGGACAATTTTTTCATTCCTAACACATAGAGTACAAACTACCCAACATTTTAGAAAATCCACGTTCTTCACCTATGCGGAGAATTCGAGTAACATCATTGACATTAGGTGTGTTGGGATTGGGGTATCAACAAACACCAAGTGTCGCAGCGGAACTAAAAAGAGCAATGATGAAGTCGGATTAGATGAGACGAATCAATTGAGCAAGCAAGTAGGTCAACCAATCCAACACAAATACAACGAGGATTTATCTCTGTAACGTCCCAAATTCTAAACACAGGTAATTCGTAGCACAAACAGGATCTTTACTTCAACTTCGTACAAAAATATAAGAAATTTAAAACTTTTCATTATAATGTAATTATTTACAATACACAGCGGAAAAGGAATACATTTTATAACATCCAATATCTCAAATCTTGCAACATCCATCGTCGAAGAACTTGTGTCCACATCGCTCACTAATCCGAGTCCTGCAACTTGAAAACTGAAGGCACGTCGGTTGCTACAACTGACGTAACACTATAATACAGCGATTCTTCAATTTAGCAAATACAAACTTGAATGCAAAATGAAAAGTTGACTATCCTAATTATGTGAGTATATGTTACGCACTTAAAGACTAGTGTAGACATTCATACTTACGATGCAACACTAATGCACACTTGTTCGGATTCTATGCATCCCATACTACATAGGTTCGGGAGCAAGCCCTTAATGTACTCCTCTTTATAGGGTTCAATCCCTCGTTATGCAAACTTAGAACCAGGAAGAAAATCAGGATTTAGATATACTGCGAGTATTGGCTCTTGCCCTGGAACTCTGGAGGTCAGACTCCTTCCTCAGATAATCTAGAGAATATTTCACTCACATCCAGGAATAAATAAATAATACCTCACCTTATAGGTCACTTTGGAACCCTCATCACACGAATGTCCCATGAGCATCGCACTCATCCTGGAACTCTGAAGATCAAACTCATTCTGGGAATATCTCACCCCGTGGATCACTCTGGGCCATCATACTCATTGCTCAAGTTTCATCATATCTCCTGCCCTAGTGTCTGTCCTTAGTTCAGTTGTAATTATCATGACCTAAAGCTAGTTTACCCTACCTGACTTAAAAAAAACCACTGAGAACGCTAGCCTACACTAGCCACTTCTCACATTTTCATTATCAATCTTACCGGCAGTTCTGGGTCTCACTCTGCCTCTAGTATTCACACATCCAAATTTATATTCGGTTATTCCTAACCTCTTTTATTACTTTCTTATTCATTTATAAATGATTGATCAATCTCAAAATAGATAACTTCTTATCCATTATGTAGAAAATTTCAATAAGATTTTCACATTGATAAAACTTTACTGAAATGACTCTTAATTCATTTCCCAATTAACAATTTACAACACTATTTTTAATACAAAATAAATCTCTAAATTTCATATAACTATCTCGAATATTTTAAAGTTTAGTTTGCCTTAAAACGAGACGATTGTGGAGTGGATCCAAGCAATCAATGGAAACATATCTTCCAATTTTATAATGTATTTTTATCACAAGTTAAATCTTAAACGTATATATAGTTATCTCGAAAATATTCTATTTATATACTAGATTAGTTTTAACCCTTTTCTCAAAGAAATACATGCAAATAAAAGTAAAATAATAATAATAATAAAAGAATGACCCCGTCCAGAATCGAACCCGAGCACAAACAGTGCCCCAAATTGCAACCCACAACCAAGTTTCCAATTTGTTGTAGGTGTAGATTCTTCCCAAAAAAATATCTTATATGCTTCTGCTTACTAATTAATGGCGTTTAAAAGACTTTTCAAAAAATTTCAATCCCCAAGGCTCAACCCGAGACCTCCCACTGCCCAACTTACACACAAAAACCAGTCTCCCAAACCTGTAGTTCTATTAACTGGCTCAAGATTAATCAATATGAACTAAATCTCACTACGAATGGTTTTTAAAAATAAAAACGAGATCAATCTGCTCTCAGGCAGATTCGAACCCGCAACCTTGGGTGCTGTACACTGCGCCCCAGCTCGATGCCAAGACCAGAGTTCTCATACCTCACTCTCTGTCGAATCTCTCAAAAAATAAACAACATGCTTACTTCTCACTACTCCAATTTCATTATTTCAACATCGAATACAAATTTTAACTTATACAAATTAAACTCTATACTACAGGAAATAATAACATGGAATATTCAGTATTCAACACATCCACAATTACCCATATTTAAATTAATCATTAATGTGAGACATCACATAATTTCAACCATAAAAATACAACAGTGTCCTTCTAAGACTACATCTCATACAATTTCTCAATATAGTGTTTGTTCATTTCTATTTAAAAATTTTGCTAGCAACCATGACATTATCACATTAACAGTTTAATAAAATTTAGCAATATAAACACATGAAAATCAAATTTTTCCTTCTATAATTTCATCTAGTTTAATTAAATTGACATGCATTTGATTCTAAGATTATTTCACCACCTAAAGATTCTGGATTGTAGTTAACAAATCTTCTAATAATATCATGACATTATAAAAATTTAGAAACCAAAGAAACATCCATCTTTTTTTTATGAATCCTTAGCAACTAGGCTCCTAGAAAATTAGCCCAAAATGTCTCAGCCAAAATCCGTGCTCCAAGGAAATGAACAACCAATATCTTTGAAAGTGCACCAAAAGAAAATATTTTTCTTTCCTATGAATGGCCGGATGGGGTTGTTTTTAAAGAAGAGAATTAATGGGAAGTTTATTAAACCACCCACTACTCCATATAACTACCCACTACCCCTTAACACAAATTCAAATATCTCTTTTCCCGTTAACGCACTAGGCCGGCCAAACATATGGGATATGCACGGGTTTTCGAAGAAGATTATGCAAAGAAGTTAAGTCGTGAGTTGAGACAATATAAACAAATGTCAAATGAATTACATGACTCTTGCATTGCTAAAAATTAAAAGTTGAAAAATAAAAATTCTTTGATTATTAAAAATTTCGAGTAATTTTGGAAAGACCATGATGTGTTGATAGAGGAAATTGAGTATTTAAAACAACAAATTCAAAAATCCTTAGCAACACATGATGAAAATCTAAAAGAAATTCATGAGAAATCTGTTTATATCGCTGAACTCACTGATGAATTAAATGACTGCAAAAGAAAATTCAATGAGGTAGTGCAAGGTTGTAAAGAAGTACTCGAACAAAATAGAATACTTGATGCTACCCTAGACACTCTTCGTTGGAACACCAAAGACGATGAAAGGATTAGAAAAAGGCTTTGTAATAGAATAATTGAGCTCGAAAAAATTGTTAAAAATTTTAAGGGCCCAGTTATCTTATTACCAAGAATTCAAGATCATATCATGATAATCGAGGAATTGGTTACAATGAGCCAATACAACGTCAAAATTCTAAGCAATCCTGTCAATACACATATGCATAGTCACCAAAACAGTTACAAATCAACACAAAACTATGCACATGTGCATGATCCAAGGCATAATCGTATTACATGTCACTACTGCTATAAATTAGGACATATATCTTATAATTGTTCATTAAAAAGGAATACTAATTTTGTTTAAGTGAGAAAGAATGCAAATGCAGGAACAACGTCTACTTGGACACCTACAAACTTTCATGTAGGTGCATCAATGACTTCAACTTAAATGATCGTAGGTACCTTGATAATAGATGCTCGAAACTTCCGACTAGTTATTACAACAAAATATGCATCTCTATCAAGGGAAAAAGAGAAGGACATCAGTTCTTCTTATGAGTACAACACTGGATAATATCTAAACCAATTGTGATTTACTTTTACTTTATGGATGACATATCTTTAAGTAAGAATTCTAAAATATTGGTTATCCATCTATGAAATGCATGCATTCTGTTGATTTTACTTATAATAAGTGACAAAACTACTGAAAATAATATTTTTATAAAGATATATTACAATTTCATCTAAAATCATTTTTAAAAGGGGAAATATTATTCTAGAGTACATTCTAACAAATTAGTTGATATACTTCCAACACCATTAGAAGAAAAATGTTTTCATGTTTTAAACGATGAACTAAATGACATTAATCTTTTTATTATGTATGGTTTTCTATGACAGTTTGTTGTTCGATCGACTGCATAGTCGATTGTTCCTTCATAAGTGGTTCGGTCGACCGACCGATCGACCGTCCTATACTTAGGAAATTCTTTTCTTAAATATCTGGTTGGTGGAAAGTGGACCGGTCGACTGCACAGTCGACTATCTTGCTCTCTGCCAGATTCATTACAGTTAACTCTTCTCTTTCCATGTGTTGCGGTCGACCACCTTCCTAAACCGGTCGACCAATCTTATCCGCTGATCAGATCTCAACACATTTTCTTCCTTCTATGACATGCGGGGACCACACCTCTAATATAAATACCCCTTCTTCTTCCTCTCTCAGTCTCCATGAAACCCTAATCTCATCTATTTCAAAATCCATAAAAAAAATTCAAAATTTCTTGTGAGTTGCTCTTCTGTTTTCGGATGCTCTCTATCTCTTTTTCTCATGGCTTCTCACGGCCTTTCCTACTCTCACAGATCTAAGAGTACGAAAGTCTTTCTCTAAATTTGTCACTAGAGAATGAATCACGTTCAGAAATGCAAACTGCGTAAATCTTTATTTTCCCACACTTGCCTCTGCTCCAGTTGTTGCTAACTGTGAAATAAATCTAGAAATCTTGGCTGGGCAATTTAGTCAAAAGGTTAGGATTATTCGTGATTTTGGGTGGGAAAATTATCTCACTACACCAAGCACCACTCCGAGTCATTGACTCGTCAATTTTATGCCAATCTTGAGGGTATCCAAGACAATGATCTCACCCCTTCTTCAATTATTCTTGGGAAAATGGTTAAAATTACTCCCGATTATCTTCGTACACGAAATGCATTGCCCGGAGGAGAATTTGATGCTTATCATCTTGACTTAAACACACTCGACTACAAACTGGGTCATGATAAGTCGACCGTTAAATTCATGATTGTTTTTTTTTTTACTGGAAAAAGGTAGGATGGTCCTATCTCACAGATATATATATATATATATATATATATATATATATATATATATATATATAAAAGCAAGAGTTATAAACTATTACAAGTAGTGAGGAGGGGGTTGGAAGATGGGATGAGCACTGTGATTGTCTGAGTTTGAGATGACATAACACTGAGTCGTAGACAGGGTAGCGGACTACTGTTGTACACCTCAACTAGACTCAAGGATATGATCTCATCCCCCATACACTTAACATATCAGCCCCCGAACAAAAGAAACATCCCCTCCCGAGAACAACATTACAAAAACAAACGATAACATATTACAATTTCTGGGACAGACAGAGTCTCCAAAAAGAACAAAAAAAAACTCCCAGCAAAAGCTCATTGCAAGGTTCGATTATCCTTGGGTTCTACCCAAGCTTTGGAGCGAATAGTCTCTCCCAGGTCGCATCAGATCTCGATCTCCAGTATCCTCAAGCTCTTGAAGTATCTTGGCCTTCTTCTTAGAGCCTCTGCTATTATCTAGCCAATGAGAGAACCAGTATTTGATGTTAGAGATGAGTTTGTCCATAGTAATAAGCTTGTTATTGAAAATTCTATCATTTCTAGCATTCCAGATGCTCTACAAGCCGCAAGTGTAACCATATGCCAAGAGTGTGTGAACTTGTGACTATGAGAGTCAAAACACCAACGTGTGAAGCAGTCAACAGTGGATGTAGGTAAGCTAGGAATATTGAAATGATATGTGAAATGTTGCCAAGCCTGAACAACCAGTGGTCATTGAAAGAAAATATGGAAGGTGGTTTCGACCGGACATGCACAAGTCGTGCATGTCTGATCACCATCCCATCCCTTAGAATGTAATCTTTCCTTGGAGTTGAGTATCTCCCAACTCAACATCCAGATGAAAATTTTGCATTTGAGTGGTGCCAAACTCTTCCAAAAGGCTCGGTCGTAGAGGGATATGAGGCCTGAGATGCTGTAGAAATCATAAGCAGACTTGACAATGAAGCTCCCTGAGCTAGAGTGCCTCCAAGTTGCAATGTCTGCGGATGTAGATGGTTGCATGTGAGAGGTAAGTTGCAGTAGCTGAATCTTCTCGAGGAGGACAAGGCACTCAGCACCAAATTGATGAGGATGAGTCTCCCTCCCCTAAAAAGCATTCGCCCCTTCCGAGTAGACAATCTTCTCTTAATTTTAAGAAGAAGGGGTTGTCAATCTCTTTTCTTTAATTTGCCTTTGGTTAAAGGCATGCCCAAGTATTTGGTGGGTAGGGAGTCTTGTTTGCAACCCAGGATATGAGAAAAAGCCTGAAGCTTGGCTTTAGAATGCCCGAAGTAGATAATGGATGATTTAGAAAGGATAATGCGGAGGCTTGAGATATTCGCAAATATATGCAATAGCAACTTTAGATGTAGCACATCTTGTTCATCACCTTTGCAGAAAATCAGAGTGTTGTCAACAAATTGCATTATGGATAGCGAAGCTAGGGAGCCCCTGAGTTGTAGTTGTGAAAAAGTGTCGTTGTCTCTTCCACTTCTCAACATTTGTGCTAACACATCGACCGCCAGGATGAAGAGCATCAGAGATAGGGGTCACCTTGTTTAAGCCCTCTCTTTGAATTTATAGTCTTGCCCCCTACCCCATTCACTAAAACAAGAGATTTAGTTGAGTGAAGGATTGCATTAATCCAACTGCGCCAGCTTGGACCGAAGCCTCTAGCAGCAAGCATTTGTTCAATGAAAGTCCAACAGAGGGTATCAAAGGCTTTGCGGAAGTCAATCTTTAGCATAAGTGTATCTGACTTTTTGGTGCAACATAGATTAATAGCTTCATGGGCTACAAGAAAACAATCCACAGTCGATTTGCCTTTGAGGAAAGCACTCTGTGATGAAAAAACCAGAGAATGGAGTAAGGAGCTGAGTCTGTTAGTGAGGATTTTGGTGAAGATTTTCTTAGAACAGTTAAGGAGGCTGATGGGGCGGTAATCGGAGACTGAGTTAGCCCCTTCACACTTGGAGATTAGAACAATAGTCGAATAGTTTAGTCTACTAATATCAGCCTTCCCATTTTGAATGTCCAGCAGCATACAACATAAATCATCTTGATTGACTTCCCAGTACTGTTGATAGAAGTGCATCGAGAAGCCATCGGGGCCAGGTGCCTTGTCTCCATTCATGCTGAAGACAGCTTTCTTAATCGCTTCCCTATTAAATGGTTCTTCGAGCCCAGAAAGATCAATTGTTGGATTAGGGTATAGGGTTGCCCAGTCAATTCTGAAATCAGGGGACGAGGTACATCCACAGATGTCTCTGAAATGTTGCTCGAAGCAGAAACGGATTGAACATTGATCCGTAATAAGATCTCCATTATGAAGCAGGGAATAAATGAAGTTTTTTCGACGCCTCCCATTAGCTATTGAATGAAAGAATTTTGTGTTGGCATCACCCTCCTTGATTCAAGTTACTCTTGATCTCTGCCTTCAGTAGGTGACCTCTGCCTGCACCAAGCTCTGGTAATCTCTTTGGGCATCAGAGAGTTCGTTTGATTGAGTACTGTCTAGGGGTTGGTTATCTGTCAGGATGTCAAGTTGGTCAATTTTATCAAGGAGAGCCTTCTTGCGAAGTGGAATGTGCCCGAACTCCACATTTCTCCATTGCCTGATCCTTCTCTTTAGCAGCACTAGTTTTTTAGCAAAAACATCTACTGATGATCCCCTGTAGGTAAAGCTCTTCCACCAGGCATTAATAGCAAGGGTGAAACTCTCATGAGAGGCCCAAGTCTTCTCAAATTTAAAATAATGGATCCTACTTTGGATGGCTGGGGAGTCCAAGATTAATGGACAGTGATCAGAGGCAATACACAGGAGGGAGTGTTGGATGCAATTTGAGTATATTTGTTCAAATTGGCTTGAGATTAAGAATCTATCCAGTCTAGCAAGTGATGGCTTAGCTCTGAGATTAGACCAAGTGTATTTTCTACCTACAAGAGGGAGATCGATAAGTTGCATCTCCTGAATCCAATTCTTGAATTCCTTCATATCCCTGCTCGAACTCTGACCTCCATTCCTTTCAAAGTTGGAAGTGGTTGCATTGAAATCTTCACAAATGACCCAGGCATCACACAAGCATCTTCTCCCAAGTTTGATTTCAATGAAGCAAAGGTTTCTGTCATCCAGTTCAAAAGGGGCATAGACTGAGGTGAGAGACCACTCAGTTCCAGTGGTTCTGTTGCGCAAGGAGAGGGAGACTGAAAATATATCAGGTGCACAGTAATAGCAATCCAGGATGTTATCATCCCATCCACTAAGAATACTGCCGCAACTCTTAATAGCATCAAAAGATTTCCAATTGGTAAGTGAAGTTCCTCCAATGGATGCAAGCTTTCTGGTAAATGTCTTTGTGAGTTTGGATTCTTGTAGACAGGCCACAGTAATTTGAGCATTTATTATACCATCCTTAATCACGGCACATTTGTTGGGGTTGCCCAACCCTCGAACATTCCAACTCCCAATCTTCATTGAAACAAGAGAAATACAAGCAGCAATACAATAATCAAAGAAGAGCTCAATAAACCCAAGGAATCAACTGAGTTGTTTCTGTTGATCTAGTGGATCAACAGCATCACTCACAGGTTGCTTAAGTTTATCAACTGAGTGTGGCACAATAGCCTCCACTCCTACAGATTCAGCAACCTCATTTATATCCTCATTAGATAATAAAGCGAAAGGATTATGGTAGGCATTGGTAACTGAAAACATAGAAGATGAGGTACCTTCATTTTTGCGGGCGGAGGTTGACTTGAGGGAAGAGCGCATGTGCTTCATGAAAGGCCTGGTATAAGTGGCTTTGGATTTTGATCTGCATCTCTTGCGCCGCTTGCTAACTTCTTCGTCAAAGCCTGGTCGAACAGATCCCGAACTAGATGAGGAGTTAGCCTTATGATGTCGAGGGATGAGAGACTTGGTTTTGAAACTTGTTTCACGAGATCCCCTAGCTCCGGAGCTGAATTGCATAACCTTGGGGGCTTCAAGCTTGCCATCTGCTTGGTCACTAACATCTCGAGAGCAGACTCAACCGTAGGCTGGATCTCTTTGAAAAGTGAGAGTGGGGTATTGACAACCTTCCCCTTCCAGATCATCTGCCTAATCTCCTCCTCGGGGGAAATGTCTTGAGAGCTTGCGGAGCTATCATGATTATTATTGGATTCGCTAGAAGCAATCCCCATATTTCCCTTTGGGGAATCTGAGGGGATCTCAATAATAGGGGGCGTTGAAACAAACTTTTCACCTGATTTGGTCCCCACAGAATCTTCACTATGCTTCGTTGTGTGTGTGTGTGTGTGGGGAGGGGGGGCAATTTGGAACCTTCCAAACTTGATTCTGCAAAACCAGAGATATTCAAAAAAAAAAAATTGCCAAATTTACCTGATTTGGTTGATCCTAAGATTGTGCAACAGATTCCCTAACAGAAAGATTTGACTCCGTGATTTTCTCCTTGCCTTTAGCGTCGCCAATGATTCCCTGAATTGGCAGCTGATTGGATCGATCTTTCTGCTCAGCCAGAGAATCCTTACGGTGCCAGAAGGAGGTGGTGGAGCCACTCCCTGACGTAAAAAGTTGGACATTTCCTTACACTACGTCGTCGGTAGGGATGGGGTTGCCGAGGATAAGCACGGGGACATCATGTATCTGAAGTTCCTTGGTCCATGGCACTGTGAAGTGGATTTGGATATTCTTTGGAATGAGGCTAACATCTTCTACTTCAATAAGGATGAGGGCTTGGTCCCTGGTGACCACATTCTTCATCTCCGCTCATAGTAATGAATTTGTCAAACGGTTTCACCAATTGCTCGAGGGAGGTTTGGTTCCACATGTGGAAGGGAAGGAGTGGAACATTTATCCAGATGAAGCTTGGTTTGGGCTTCAACTTTGCTCCATAGTCCATGGACCATGGTGAGAAAGTTGCGTTGAAACCAGAGAACTAGAAAATGCCATCAGCGATTGCCTTCTTGGCCTCTTCTTCAGAGGGGAACTGGACATGCAAGACCCCATCGCTGACCCTCTTCACAACCCACCATCCTCCTTGCCTTTTCCACGCGAAGTTCAGAGCACTCTCAATAGTCGCGGTATCTGGAAGGGTGCGCAAGTTTATCAAATGGAGGAAGGTGCTCGCATGCAATCCAGGCAGAGCTGAAGCGATCTCCGAGTTGTGGGTGATTTCAATGGCCATGGATTCCTTGTGGTTATGAAGCGGGAAATCTCTAACTCTGTGTCCAAATTTGCGGCAGTTAAAGCAATGAATGCCACTTTTGCGGCAGTCTGCCGTCTGGTGGTCGTTCTCCCCGCAATGCATGCAACACCTCTCCATCTTCTTAGAAGGGATTTTGGGGTTTCTTGGTCTAGGGTTTCGAGGATAAGTGGGTTTAGGAGAAAAGATGGGTTTAGGGGGAAAATGAAATTTGTTTTGGGGTGGTAGGTGATGAGACAGTGGGGTGAAGTAGGGGGTTTGGTGGTTTTGGGGAACGCGTGGGGATCGAAAAGTTGGGGCGGGGGGGGGGGGGGGGGGGGGTGTAATGATGAGATGGGGGATGTGGAGCCATTAGAACTTGAGCAAAAGATTTGCTCTTGTTCCAAGGCAGCCACGCACGCACCTCTCTCCGCTCTCCTCTCTCTTCTCTCATTTTAAGTCAATGATTGTTAAATCTGAATTTCTTCATATCCCTCGTCCCGCTCCCACAAATTTTACTGATGTTGCCCGTGTCTTCAATAAAATTGGTAATGTCAACATTTGGCCTAAAAAGAATGATAAGACTGAAATTCGGGTAGACCAATCATTCATAATTTTCCTCATTCTAGGCGAATATAAATTCGATTTTGCCACATTCATCATTAGGACAATGAATTTTGCCACCACTCGTAACCATGGTCCACCTTTCTGTTCTCTTATTTATAATCTCACTATTGATTTCTGAATTGATGTTTGGAATTTTCTCCTTAGTAAAAATCTCATGCCAATCCTTCCCCAATAAATGGGTATTGATGTTCCATTCACACAATGTGCACGTCGTCGTCAAGCCCAACAAGATCGTCAAGCTGAACAATGCCAACAAGCTCCTTCTTCCTCTCGTCGCAAGAATGCTACTCCTCCATCCACCTCATCTACGTTTGTGACTCATAAACAATTTGCTGCCCATCAAAGGAAAGTCTACAATTGCTATGTCAACATCATCAAGTACTTGTAAGGCAAAGAAGATTGGAAACTCCTTCCTCCTCCTTCTGATGAAGAGGAGAACGATGATGAAGACGATGAAGATGAAGATGATGATAGTGATGATGATGACAATGATGATGAGGAATAGCTTGTATTGGTTAGGAATAAGTCTTTGATGATTGCAATGATCATATGTGGAATAGTTTACATTGGTTAGGAAGATTGTTGCTCTTGTATGGACTCCTCTTCTAATTTTTCTTATGTTATATAACCATATCTATAAGGAAATCAAATATCATGTCAACTCGAATACACCTCACATTTATCTTTGTGTTGTGCTTTTCATTCTGATCATTATTTTTCTGTTTGAATGCATGGTCGAACAAGCAGTCGATGGCCTCTCTCTATAGTCAAGACTTCCTGTATTTAAATTTTGTTTACCGGTCGACCGGTCTCCTTTCTGTCTTTTTTTAGTCACACATACTGTCGTATTAACTATGGTCGGTCGACTGTACTGTTTTCGAATTTCTGACAGTCATTTTTTTGTGTGTGTTCCAAAAGGGGGAGAAGTGTTCTTAGAATTTGAAATCTATTTTAAGACTTTGAATCTTTGAATCTATGTCTCTCTATTTTAAGTCTATGAATCTTTTAATCTATATCTCTCTTATGTATTGGAGAAATCTCAAATTTATGATACCATGTAGAGCTCTCATTGTATATCAAACAGTTTCGCGATCAATGGTATCATGTAAGTAGATTTTCCTTTGGTTTTCAAAATGCAATATTCCCCAAAATTACTTAACTCTCAAAATATATGTAAGCATGTTTTCAAATTTTGGTCTTTGCATATAGGTTGCATCATGAACTTACCATGCATTAATTTGGGGGAGTATTGGTTTTAGGGGGAGAACTTGAATCTCTTCTATAAAAAAATTTACATTTTTAAATTCTAAAGTATGTTTTATCCTCACCAAAAGGGGGAGATTATTGACCTTAAGTTTGGTTTGCACAAAACATATCATTAACAACTAATATTTTCAGCTGAGATTTACAGGATCTATAGAAAAAGGAAAACCAAATGAAAAGATTCAAAGTGATTGGAAATCAAGCAAAAGAGGCATAAACCCAAAAATCAATGAAGATTGCACAAAAAAACATGTGCTTCAAATCATCAAGAAAGCCAGCCAAAATAGATGATTTATTTCTGTTTATGTGAGGAGAATATATGTAAAGTAGTGTTGATTGATAAATTAGTTTTGGAAAGAATATAAAGTGAATATTCGTGGAGAAAAAATGGGGGAGAGAGAGGAGAGGAGAGAGGTACGTGCATGGCTTCCTTGGAACAAGATCAAATCTTTTACTCAAGTTCTCATGTCATCACGCCCTGCCTCTCATCATTATCCTCTACATGCACCCCCTCGATTCCCACGCCATTCTCGAAATCCCCACTACAACTTCACTTCTCCACCTTCTTACCTCCCCCCACTCCTCAAAAATCCCCCTTTTCCCCTTAAACCCATCTTCCCCTCAAACCCATCTTCCCCCCAAACCCTTATCCTCAAAGCCGCAGACCTCTTCAGAAGCCTCGTCAAAGAAAGATGGAAAAACATTGTATGAAGTGCGGTGACTCCGACCACCTGGCAGCCGAATGCCGCAAGAGCGGCTTCCACTGTTTCAACTGCCAAAAATTTGGTCACCGGGTTCGGGACTGCCCTCTCCATAATCACAAAAATTCTTTGACCATCGAAGTCTCTCACAACTCTGAGATCGCCTCTGCTCTCCCAGGGTTGCATGCAAGTATTTTCTTCCACTTGATCAACCCCCGGACTTGCCCAAATGCTGCGATAGTGGAAAGTGCTCTAAACTTTGCTTGGAAGAGGCAAGGAGGTTGGTGGGTAGTGAAGAGGGTCAGTGAGGCGGTGTTCCATGTTCAATTCCCAATCGAAGAAGAGGCTAAGAAGGCTATCGCCGATGGTGTCTTTCAATTTTCGGGTTTCAATGCTACTTTTTTGCCATGGTCGATGGACTATGGTGCCAAGCTTAAACCCCAACCCTGCTTCATTGGGATCAATGTGCCGCTCCTCCCCTTCCACCTTTGGAACCAATCCTCTCTAGAACAGTTGATTCAACCTTTTGGTAAATACATCACCAGGAGTGCCAACATGAAGAACATTGCTTCCAGAGACCAGGCTTTAGTCCTTATTGAAGTTCAAGACGTTAGTCTCATCCCTAAGAACATCCTCGTCAAATACAGAGTACCATGGAACCAAGAGCTCCAGATTCATGAGGTCCCCGTTCTTATTCTTGGCAACCCAATCCCCTCAGATGACGTTGCAAAAGGTAAAGTTCAGCTTTTCACCTCAGGATTCGGCTCGCCTACCTCTTTCTGGTGTCGTAGGGAGTCACTGGCGAAGGTACAGGACGGAAACGGTCTGCCAAAAATCAGGATATTGTTGGAGTCGTAGATGGTAAGGCACATATCTCGAATGCCAATCTGTCAGTTAGGGGATCTACTGCGCAATCATCCCCCTCCCCCCCAAATCCTACCACCTTGGATGGTAAGTTTCTCAATATACCTGGAATGGCTGTATCATCAGCGGGAGATTCGAAAATGGTCCCCATTCCCCCCTTAATCGGGATGCAAATGATCCTGTGGGGACCAACCTGGTCGAAAATATTGTTTTCAACGCCCCACCTTTTATTGATATCCCCTCAGATTCTCATAAGGGTAATTTGGGGATTACCTCTTGTGCTTCCCACATCGACCCCGACAGCTCTTCCAGTTCTCATGACATCCCCCCTGAAGAAGAGATTCGACAGATGGTTTGGAAGGGGAAGTTAGTGAATATCCCCCTGTCTCTGTACAAGGAAATTCAACCTGTAGTTGAACAGGCCCTTGAGAGTTCTGTAGCCAAGCGCACAGGCAAATCCGAAGATCCCAAGCCCATGCAATTCAGTGATGGCACTAAGGGCATAGGCGCTTCCAGCTTCCGCACCAAGTCCCTTATCCCCAGATACCGCTAACTTATTTCTTCATCTGCCTCAGACTCTGTACCACCAGGCTTCGACAAGAGTAGTAGCAAACATTGCAAGTGCAGCCGATTAGCTTCCAAACTTTCCTCAACCAGACCCTTCATGCACCACCTGAGGGCCTCTGCCAAGTCCGCATCCCACCGTAAGTCCGCAGGTACATCCTCTTCGATGCTTTCAGTTACCAACGCATGCCACAATCCATTCGCTTTACTTTCTAGTGAGGACATTCTTGAGGTAGCTAAAACTTTAGGAGTGGAGGCTTTGGGGCCACACTCAGTTGATAAGATCAAGCAGACTGCAGCAGTTACTGTTGATCCCCCTGAACAACAACAACAGCTCAATTGAATGCTTGTACTTATTGAACCCTGCCTTGCATTGTTTTTTTTGTTGTGTGCTCTAATTATTTAATTGAAGATCGGCAACTGGAATGTTCGTGGGTTGGGCAACCCCAACAAATGTGCCCTTATCAAAGATGGTATTCAAAGTGCTAAGATTTCGGTTATATGCCTTCAAGAATCTAAACTCTCCAAGCCCTTCGACCACAAGCTTGCTTCCATTGGGGGGACTCTTCTCACAAACTGGAAATCTCTTGATGCCAATGATAGCTGTGGTGGTGTTCTCATTGGTTGGAATGACAACATCTTAGACTGCTTTTATTGTGCAATTGACATCTTCTCCTTATCCTTATCCTTCCGTACAAGAGCAACTGGAGTTGAGTGGTCTATCACATCTGTATATGCACCATTTGAATTGGACGATAGAGAGCTCTGATTCTGGGAGATTACTCAGCGTAGAACACTCTTATGTGATGCTTGGGTCATTTGCGGATATTTCAATGCAACTATCTCTAACACTGAAAGGAACGGTGGTTCTAGTTCGAGCAGAGATATAAAGGACTTCAGGAGCTGGATCCAACAACTTCAACTCATCGATCTCCCCCTTGCTGGTAGGAAGTTCACTTGGTCTAATCTTCAAGCAAAACCGGCACTTGCTAGATTGGATAGATTCCTTATTACAAGCCAATTTGAGCAACTATTCCCGAATTGCCTACAGCATTTTCTCCCACGCATTGCCTCCGACCACGGCCCCCTTATTCTTGATTCACAAGCCATTACTCCCCGAATCCACTACTTAAAATTTCGAAAAGGCCTTGTCCTCCCATCCAGGATTTACGCCCGCTATTGCTTCTTGGTGGTCTAACTTCTCTTGTTCAGGCTCTTCGGTTGACATCTTCACCACCAAGCTTATGCTGCTTAAGCGACGGTTCAAACGTTGGCACAATGAGGAATTTGGCCACATTCCTATTCGTAAAAAGTCTCTACTAGATAAAATCCACAGCTTGGATATTTGTGATGATTCACAACTCCTGGATCAGATGCAAGCAGCCGAGCTCTCTGCTGCTCATAGGGAATACCAGTCTCTCATTAAGGCAGAGGTAACCTATTGAAGACAACGTGCTAGAGTATCTTGGATCAAAGAGGGAGATGCCAACACAAAAAATTTTCACGCTATTGCCAATGGAAGAAAACATAAGAACTTTATTTATTCTTTTACTCACAATGGTGATTTCATCACAGATCAACCCTCCATCAGATCATGCTTCGAGCAACACTTTAGAGAAATCTGCGGTTCTACTTCCCGCCCAGATTTCAAAGTGGACTGGGCTACTCTCTATCCCAACCCTTCCCATGATCTCTATGCACTTGATGCACCATTCTCCAAAGAAGAGATCCATAAGGCAGTCTTCGGTATGAACGGCGACAAGGCCCCTGGCCCCGATGGCTTCTCTATGCACTTCTACCAACAACACTGGGAGACTATCCAAGATGATCTTTGCTACATGCTTCTTGACATCCAAGATGGTAAAGCTGACATCAACAGATTGAACTACTCCAACATCCTCCTTATCCCTAAATGCGACGGTGCTAGCACCATCTCTGATTTCCGCCCTATTAGTCTGCTCAACTGTTCAATGAAGATCTTTACCAAAATCCTAGCTAATAGACTGTGTCCTATCCTCCATACTCTTGTGTCCTCCTCACAAAGTGCCTTTCTCAAAGGGAAGTCCATAGTCGACTGTTTTCTTGTCGCACACGAAGCAATCAACCTTTGTTGTTCCAAAAAGTCTGACACTCTTATGCTAAAGATCGACTTTAGGAAAGCCTTTGATACCCTAAGTTGGACCTTCATTAAGCAGATGCTTGTTGCTCGAGGATTTGGCCCCCGTTGGTGCAATTGGATCAAAGACATTCTCCACTCAACCAAATCCTCTGTTCTTGTTAACGGTGTTGCTGGCAAAACTATTTTATCCAAAAGAGGATTGAAGCAAGGAGACCCTCTCTCTCCGATGCTATTCATCTTGGGGGTTGATGTTCTCGCCCAGATGCTGAGAACGGGTAGAGACTACGGCACATTTTCTTAACTGGATCTCAGGGGCTCACTTGCACAGTTGTTCATTCTGCAATTTGCTGACGACACTCTAATTTTCTACAAAGGTGATGAGCAGGATGTTCTCCACCTTAAATTGCTCCTTCACATTTTTGCAAATGTATCTGGCCTACATATCAACCTCTCCAAATAGTCCATCCTTTACTTTGGACATTCCAAGGCGAAGCTCCTAGCCTTTGCTCATATTCTTGGTTGAAAACAGGAGTCCCTCCCTACCAAGTATCTGGGTATGCCCCTATCCAAAGGAAAACTTAAGAAGAGTGATTGGCAACCACTCATTCTCAAAATTGAGAGACGTCTGTCCACCTGGAAGGGACGATTGTTATCTAGAGGGGAGACTTATTCTTATTAATTCAGTGCTCAGTGCGCTGCCAACATACTTCGCTTCCTTCTTCAAACTACCGCAATGGGTGATTGCTCGGATTGATCAGATACAGAGCATATTCTTTTGGGTAGGAGTGGACACTAAAGCTTCAGGTATCTCTTGTACAAACTGGAAGCGCATTTGTCAACCCAAAAGGCAAGGCGGCCTAGGGATCTTAAACCTTAATCAATTCAACAATGCACTCCTCATGAAGTGGTGGTGGAAATTCTATTCTGAACAATCCCTCTGCACTCAAGTTGTCAAATCCCTCTACTTCAGGAATGCGACTAATTCCTTCAGCTGCACTTCCACGGCTTCAGATTTTTGGAAACATGTTTATAGGCTCAAAGAGCAATTTGATCACAGTATCTCCTAGCAACTTGGGAATGGGCATCTGATTAAGTTCTGGACCTCTAAATTGATTGAAGGTTGCAGCATTGCCATCTTGTTCCCTGCTCTGTTTGCAGCAGCCTGGAACAAAGATGCAAATTTGAATTCTCAAGGTTTCATGCATCACGGAAGATGGATTTGGAAGCCTGGCCTCAACACCTCCACCTCCACCACTATTAATGTAGAAAAAAGTACCCTTTTGCAACTTCTCCAAAACATACAGCCTTCTACTGCCCTAGACACTGCGCATTGGAGGCATTCAAGCACTGGGAACTTCACAGTGAAATCAGCATATCAGTTCTACAGTATCTCTGGAATTCTTTCTCCATTCTATCGAGCTTGTTGGGAAATCTTGCGCCGCTTAAATGCAAGATTTTTATTTGGATGTTGAGTTGGGAGACACTCAACTCCAAAAAAAGACTTCACTCCAAGGGATGGGATGGTGACCTGACATGCACAACTTGTGCATGTTCGATGGAAACCACCTTCCACATTTTCTTCCAATTCCCTATGGCTGTCCAAACCTGGCACTTCTTCATGCACCATTTTGACATCCTACATCTCCCTGCATCTAAACTGAATGTTTTACTCACTGGTGTTTTGATTATCACAAGCACAAGTTTACACACTCATGGCACATGCTTACACTTGTCGCTTGTTGGAGTATCTGGCAGGCTCGTAATGATAATACTTTCAACAAGAATTCTATTACCGTGGACAGGCTCATCTCTAACACCAAATTTTGGTTTTTTCATTGGCTAGATTTCAAGTGGAGAATCAAAGAAGAAGGCTAAGATTATAAAGGAGCTCCAAGCTACAGGGGACAGCGACTTGATGAGACCTTCTATAGCTCATTCTCAAACAAGTGCATGAGGTTCCCAAGTGTGATCCAGGGTTTTGCTTCTCAGTTTAAGTTTTTGGTTCTGTATGGCTACTTTTTGAGGACACTGCCTGTCCTAGTCTTTGTTTTTGTAAACTTTATTTAGCTCTGTTATCTCGTGGAGGATTGGCTCTTTTGTGCGAGCTTGTTGTGATATGTATCTGGGGGATGGGATCATACTATTGGACTAGTTGAGGAGTACGACAGACGTCCAATGCCCTCTCTACGCACCAATGGTATGCTATCCCAAACTTAGATACACATACAGCATCTCAGTTATCGCCAATCTGCTCCAACTTAGTTATTTTGTAACTCTAACTACTCTTTTCTCTTATATATATATATTTTCCCTCGTGAGGTAGGTTATTCCTACCTTTTACCTGTAAAAAAAATAAATAAATAAAGTGAAATCGCTAAATAAAATTTGAATCTGCACAAAAGCGGTCGACCGCTCATCTGTGTGGAAAATATGAGTTAGTCGACCGGTCATCGCACGACTTACGAGTTAAAAGATGAACGGTCGACTATCCATCATTGCGGTCAACCTTCCTAGTGCAGATCTGACTATTTCCAAAATATCTTTTCATTTTCGGAAAGATACATTTGCCCACTCTGTATATTGAGGCGAATTCACAGTGTATTCTTCACCCCTTGCTATCATAACTCCTATGAGCTAATCATTCAATCAATACTCCGAGTGTGAGAGATTTTATTATTTTATTCAATTAATGTCTTTTTAGATTGTGAGAGTTTTTCTTTTTTTTCCACTTCGGTGAGTTTTGTGAGGCTTATTTGTGAAAGCTATGTGGGTGTAATAGGTCTCTCGATCTGAATTTCGAGAATCGCTGTATAAGGGCTTAAAGTATAGTGAAACGCTTGTGACGGAGAATTACTACAAGTAGGTGGTGTGGATGTAGACCTGGGGGTCGAACGACGTTATATCGTTGTGTCTTGCTCGTTGCTCTATTTGCTTTCTCTTACTCTATTTTTTACTTTACGCATTTCATTTGAATTTTTAATTTCCGCACCCCGGAGGTGATTTACATGGCCATGCGTGAAAAGCATTTTCGATAAAAAGTGTTGTAAGAAAAATATATACATATTTGACATGAAAATTTTTGTAGCAAGTAAAATTATATTATAAAAGGTGAAGACTTAGTTAAGAGCATTACTTGATGTGAGAGTTGAGAAAAATGCTAAAAACAACAATTTTGAAAACAATATTTTTGGCTAAAAGATTTTACAGTTAGTTTCTCAAATGCTTATTTTGAATCTAAAGTATTGTTGAAATTAAAAGTACTGTTCAAAATAATGCCAAACAAAGTGTTAATTACAGGAAAAATTTTGCTAGTTTAATTAACCATAGTAAATGGTTACTATTGGAAGGCAAACATGTATCACATTAACTTTTAGGGGGCATAACTAAAATGTGTAGGGCATGCATCGGGCATGAAGGGGCTTAGTAATGGTGTAGCATGAATCAGGCTTAGCCACCCGCACATACACTTACCTAAATTAGGAATTTTATGGTTCAAGTAGAATTTAAATTTTTGATTTTTGATTTTTTTGTTCTTTTTAAATCAATCTTTTAATTTCTAGCGGAGAGATTTCCCACTAAACTACAGTGATACTTGCAAGAAAAATGAGAGAGAAATAAAGATCATAAAATTGGTAGCAAAGAACCTCCCAAAAAAAAAAACCCCTTATTGTTGTACTATGTTTGTTTTTTTTTCTAAATGCAGTTGTTGTACTATGTTAGTATGTTACAATAAAAGTTTTATATAAGCCCTCAATTTAAATATTTTTGCTATTTAGCCCATATTTCTCTATTCTCTTCCAACATTTAGGTTTTTGTTTTGACAGAGAGTGGGAGTGTAAGTGAGATCTACATTGTTAGAAATTGTTTTTTCAAAATTTTCACCAAATTGCTGACAAATAGGCTAGCACCGATCCTCCAATCCCTTGTGTCATCCTCTCAGAGTGCTTTCTTAAAGGGAGTGTTTGGTTGGAGGGGAATGGAGGGGAGGGGAGGGGTTTTTTAAAACTTTTTATGTTTGGTTCATTTTTTAGGAGAGGGGGGAGGGAAATAGGAGGTGCAACACCCCTCCTGAGCTAATTTTTGCTCCCCTCCAATATTGGGGGATTTGGAGGGGAGAGAAATTATGTCTAATTTTTAATATGAATGGACTAAATTGTCCTTTTAGTTAGTTATCTTTGATATTTTTCCTCTTCAATCTCCACATCATCTTCGTTGTTGTATATGCATTCTAGATGTACACGCGGCCATACACTCACTAATTTAACCACTCCATAACTACTTGAGTTGTAACGCCAGGATTCAACTCACTGTTAATAGTAAAAAATGCACCACATCTTTAGTTACCAAGACCTCAACTCTCCAAATAAATTAAGGTCATTTGGTTTTCATTCACCAATCAGCTAGTATCTGAGACATGCGAAGATGATAATGATCTTTACATATGATATGATAGGAGGTCTCAGTTGTATGAAAGGAGGTCTTAGTTGCAAGCGCTTCCTATATGAGAGTTTCTATGTAGAGATCGCATAAACTATTACCACAGTACTTTATTTAGCAAACGGAAGCAGTTTCATATTTTAGATATTGTATTGACCGATATTACATGGAGTAGTGCTATTAATTTGTATGACACAAGGCTGCATGTCATATTTTAATAACTTTGCGCTATGGTGATAAGGTTTTATATGTTGGATATATAGGTATATGTTAGCACATCATCTCTCTAATTACAATATGTGGCCATGAAGGGTATAAAAGTAATTTTATTATAAAATCCATTATCTCCCCTTGTGAACCAAACAAGAAGATAATTATTTTCCCTCCCCTCCCCTCCTTTGAACCAAACAGAGTCTTCATTAAATCCCTCTCCTCCATTTCCCTCCCCTCCCCTCCATTAAAATCCCTCCCCTCCCCTCCCCTCCCCTCCCCTCCCCTCCTTTGAACCAAACAGAGCCCGATTTTGTTTTGACAAAGAGAGTGGGAGTGTAAGTGAGATCTACATTGTTAGAAATTGTTCTTTCAAAATTTTCACCAAATTGCTGGCAAATAGGCTAGCACCGATCCTCCAATCCCTTGTGTCATCCTCTCAGAGTGCTTTCTTAAAGGGTAAATCCACGGTGGATTGTTCTGTTGTAGCTCATGAAGATATCAACCTATGCAGTATGAGACACTCGGATACTCTGTTGTTCAAAATTGACTTTGCTAAGGCTTTTGATACGGTGAGTTGGGATTTTTTAGACCAACTTTTAATCGCTAGAGGATTTGGCCAGGCTTGGTGCAAGTGGATCCATATGATCATGAGGACAGCTAAGTCTTCAATTCTTATCAATGGTGAAGGGGGACGCCAAATAAACTCAAAGAGAGGATTAAAGCAGGGAGACCCTCTCTCGCCAATGCTCTTCATCTTGGTAGTCGACGTCCTAGCTCAGATGCTCCACAATGGCCGCAGAAATGGGGTTTTCTCTCAGCTCCCGGTTAGAGGTTCAATTGCGGAATTGTCAGTACTGCAGTTCGCAGATGACACGCTCCTTTTCTATAAGGGGGATGAAGAAGAGGTCATCAATCTAAAGGTGGCACTGCAACTGTTTGCAAACATCTCAGGGTTAGCCATCAACTTCAACAAATCATCCATCGTTTATTTTGGCAAGTCAAAAATAAAGCTCAAAGCTTTCTCGACCATCCTAGGCTGCAAGGAAGAGCGATTACCACTCAATTATCTTGGAATGCCACTATCCTATGGGAAGCTCAGCAAAAGGTACTGGCAGCCGCTGATCCTCAAAATTGAGCGAAGACTCTCTGTGTGGAAAGGGAAAATGTTATCTAGAGGGGGAAGGCTTGTACTTATAAACTCCGTTCTCAGTGCACTGCCAGTCTACTACGCTTCTTTCTTTAGATTACCCCTTTGGGTTATTAAAAGAATTGATCAGATACGCAGTAGATTTTTCCGGTGTGGCGCAGATAAGGATGCAAGAGGCATAGCAAGTATGAAGTGGCAAAGAGTCTGTCAGCCTAAAGAGCAAGGGGGCCTAGGGGTTCTTGATCTAAAGGTTTTCAATGATGCACTGCTGATGAAGTGGTGGTGGAAAACCACCACTTCATCAGCAAAACCCTGAAGAGTCTTTATCAGCGAAGAAATTCCAATTTACTAGTATGCCCATCCACTGCTTCTAGTTTCTGGAAAGGAATTTATCCGCTGAAAGAGCAATTCTTTATAAATGTACACTGGAGCCTGGGTAGGGGTAACCTTATAAAGTTTTGGAAGTCAAAGTGGATTAATGGAGGTAGCATCTCTTCTTTATGTCCAACACTGGCTGCTGCAGCTTGGAATCCAGAAGCAGATATACTCTCTCAAGGTTCTTGGACTGATGGTACTTGGAGATGACAACCAAGGCTTAACTGTGTTCCCAACCCTTCAATGCGAGAAGAGAAGTTGAGACTTCTTGAGCTGCTAAAACACTTCCAACCCACACTCTCAGATGACCAGCCGACATGGAGCCTAACTCCATCCTCTACATTCACTGTCAAGTCTGCCTACAGCTTCTTCATCACAGCTGGCCTCTGCTCCCCGTATTTTGCTGCAACATGGTCGTCCTCAGCTCTGCTCAAATGCAAAGTGTTCACCTGGCTGCTGAGTTGGGACAGACTCAACTCCAAAGAATTTCTTCACTCCAAAGGATGGCCGGGAGACATGAAATGCACTCCTTGTGCATGTCCTGTCGAATCGACCTTCCATATTTTTTTTGAATGCCCTGTTGCCATTGCCACTTGGACACATTTCACCGCACTTTTCAACATTCATACCATGCCTCATCACTTACACGAGTGCTTCACGACCTGGTGTTTTGGCAACCAAAGACACAGATACACTTGGCACCTTATGACAATCTCAATTTGTTGGAGTCTGTGGCTTGCTAGAAATGAACGCACTTTCTCTTCTAAGGATATGCAACCTAAGGATATTATTACTAATGCAATTTTTTACTTTCGATTTTGGATAGATGGGATGGATAGCGGAAAGAAGAAGGCGAAGCTACTTCAAGAATTGGAAAGTGAAGGGGTGCAGGATGCCCTACTGAAGCAGGCATTGATCCGTATAGACCAGGCCGACAGTGCAGGAGACAGCTGCTCGGCCTAGCAGAATATAGCCACCTCGCCTCTCTTGGATGCTGATTGTTTTTTTGCTTCTTTTGGGAAGATACTCTTTATGTTCTAGTTATGCTGCTGTAATTATTAAGTACAGTTTTTTGTGTTGTTTCTGATGACTGAAAGGGGTTCTTTTTATTTTTCGAGTATGATTTAGATGATGAAGGGGGATGAGATCATGTCGTTGTGACTAGTAGAGTACGACAATAGTCCAATGCCCTCTCTACGGCACAAAGGCATGCCATCTCGAACCTGGATTCATCAAAATGCTCGTCGAATCCCTATTTCGGTTGTTTTTGTGTAGCAGTTGTAAAACTTGTCTTACTTATTTATATATATATTTTCTGTGAGGTAGGATAATCCTACCTTTTACCAGTCAAAAAAAAGAAAAAAATGTTTATCTAGATATAATTGTGTGGGAGGGATATTTTTAAAAATATCAAATCTGTAATGGGCTTCTTGAAATATCCAATAAAATAATGAAGCAATTTATTATTATTAGAAAAAATCATTAATACAATGTTCCAGGATATCATGATTATATCCTTTTTCATTCCTCGTAGTCTCCCTAATCCCCTGCAATTTCCAATCATCGTAAACGCCCCCTAAGTATGTTCTTTTTTCTTTTCTTTTTTTTTTTCCTAAGTTAAAATCGAAAAATAAAATTAGTCATAGAACCAAAACTTACAGTTAACAATGGGCTACCTGTCCTCATTTTTCGCAAAAAAAAAAAATATAATGGACAATCATTAAGGCTGCTTCTCACCATCAAGCAAGCGACCTTTTCTGACTTGCACCAATTTGCTCGACCAGAAAAAAAAAAAAAAAAATAGAAATTCACATCAAACACTTTTAATTCCCATTTATGCTTATTTCTCCAAATAAATTCTCAATATATAACAATGGCATGTAATATTGAAACTGGAGCGAATACATACATCACCATATTTGTATTTGATTACTTGTAGCAAATCACTGCATATTTTATTATCACATATTCCAAAAGATAGTCCAAAATGTGACATGTATTTGAAAAAAGATATAGACAATTTCATTGCTGAACAAAGGAACGAGACAAAAATATTTTGTTTTAGTTTCATTTGTGTATAGACGACAGAGAATACACTGCTAATTTAATGCTCATTTTGTGAGACATTCATTCACCGAAAAGAATCAGTTCTAGCAAAACGTCATACAATATTGGCTACAAGCCTACAATGGTACAATATGTTGACATGAGAGTTCAAATCTAATGTATATCCACTACCCTACACAACACTTATTTAACACGTGCACTTCACCTGCATGCAACTGCACGCAAATTCAAGTTTGATACAATAAGAATCACTCGGACATTAATTCCTCGCTAAAACTAGTAATGATATAACAGACATAAATCGGTGATGTTGAGGGCAAGAACAGATGCACCTAAATTGTTAGCCTCACTTGACTATCAGTGACTCCCTTTGTTCAAAAATTCGCTCCCTAGCTGAGTTTGCCTGCAACATTAATCAATCCGAAATTACTTGATACGTACCAAAATTCAAAAGGCAAATCGCAAAATATATTGAAGTGTACTATAGATGTAACATGTTTCATTATTCTCTTTAACAAAATAGGATCGCAGTTCCTCAATTTCAAGAGAAGCCAGTGGACTGCAAAAAAATATACATTGATAACATTTTGTATGTATTAAATAATGAGCTCAGAAATTCTGAAGAACAAACCTCTCGTTGCCAATTTGTATATCTTGTCACAATGGCGAGAGAAACTACTTGCACAAATGCACCACCCAATATGCCAATCCTAATGCCTTTTCCTGCTAAGTGCAACGGAAAACCCAAAGCCAATGCTAGTGGAAATCCAACCAGATAGAATGCTCCAAGGTTCACATAGGCACCGATTTTTTGTCGTCCACATCCTCTTATTACACCTGCAATGCAAATATGAAATGGCGGAAAATCATCTATACTGTTATTCCTCTTTTTTAATGCTAGTATGCATTATTTTGATGCAGACTTGTATTCAAATGCTATATAGTTACCCTGCATGATTTTTTTTAGGGAAAAAGTTACCCTGCATGATACCCAAATTTTGATTGTTAAATTTTCTTTCTTATTACTTGCATTGTAATGTCTTATTCTAGGTTAGATATGGTACGGCGTTTTCAAAAATGTAATGATAAGCAAAGTCTTAGTTCAGGGAGGAGGAAATTAAATAACCTGAGAGAACCGCTTGCAAACTATCCATCATAACTTGGAGACACAGAATAGGAACCATATCCATTACATAATCAGTAACTTCCTTCTCATTGCTGAAAGCATAACCAAGTACTCCACGGAGGGCGAAGAGGGTTAAGCTGACAATTACTGCCTCTGTAAGTGCTATGAACATAACAACGCGTACAGCTAACCGAGCTCCATTTGGATTCCCTGCTCCCAACTCATTGGACACTCGAGTACTATTTATATCAAAAACAACAGCACTCATCAATATATAGTCAAATGAAAAACTGGACTACAAGATTTGGGGAAGAGCAAAAAATTATGTATTTTATCTTTTGGGGATTACCTCGCGGCGGCAGCAAACCCGTATGGTATGTTATATAGACAAGAGAGGCTAGTGACACTGTTCCAAAAGAAAACAATAATATCAGTGCAACAGCTCGATGTAAAGGACAATTAACCAACAAATATAGTAATTTGCGAGTATCACTTCTCAAATTAAAAAAAGAATATTAGTAGCCTTACTTTAAATGAAACTATATTTGCTAAAATCTGAAACTTAATGCTCTAAAGTCCACCTGCTTTATTGGAAGTTTGGAACAGAAGCTCTTTGCTTCAAAACAAAAACCTTATAAAGTTTGTTAGACGATATATTAGTTTAGTCCCATATTGGTTATGTATCAGTTTTGTCTTCTATTCTCTCATATATGTATGAGCCATATTGTATTCAATTTATTAATTAAAAAAATCAATAAAGATTTATTCTCTCCAATAATCTTAACATGGTATCAGAGCCAATAATCCTATAAGGCATATACTAATTTTATCCTCGTCGTCGAGGTGGAGTGGTTCTCGTATTTATCGGAATCACTCCACCTCCTGACATCTCTCTTCCTCTCCTCTCCCGATCATCATCAAAACCCTAATCTCCCCCAAAATCCTAAATCTCCAAAACCCTAGCCGTCATCAAACAACAAGATCCAAAAATCCTAGCCGTCATCTTCTATCTCTCAAACCCTAATTATCTTTCATTACCATGGCCGCCTAATCTCATCCCCTACCTTTTCCTCTGTCTCTTTTCTAAACCCCCCGACTTTCATCCTCTGCCTCTCCAAGCTCCCTCTCCCTCCTCCGCTCGACTCACCTCCAGTGTTCTAAATGGCGTCCGCCTCGGACGCCTAGGCGCTCAAAAAGAGGAGAATGAACCGCATATGCAATAGGCGGTACTCTAGGCGTTGAGATGGCAGTTAGACGTACAAGGCGCCGCCGAGGTGGCGCCTAGGCGGCCAAAATCGATCAGGCGGCTGCCAGATTTTTTTGTAATTTTTTTTTTTAATTCTTAAAATAGTCTCTTCATCTTCAACAGAAAAAACCCTCTTCATCTTCAACAGTAAAAAGCCTCTTCATCTTTACATTAAGGTGTTACTAGTTCACATTATATTTGAAATTTTATATGACTGATTATTATGAATCTAAAGTTTACACCATAATCGTTGTTGAACTTCTAAAATCATTCTGGCCTAGCATCACTTGTGAATTGTGATGCATTTAAAAGATTTAGACTACAAGCAAAAATAGAGAAATGTAACTTTTAAAAGGTTAATATATGAATATTTAAAAGATAAAAACAAAACGCCTAGGCGCCGCCTAGGCGTCCTAGGCGGTAGGCGGTCCTTGGCCGAACCGCCACAGCCTGACGCCGTTTACAACCTTGCCCACCTCGCCCCTGCCATCCGCGACGACCCCCGAGCACCGCCCTCCTGCGGCCCTCGCCATCACCTCACCGACCACAGCCGTCAACTCCCTTGCCGCTCTCTGTCAAGTCTCGTTCGAGATCCAGTTCTCACACACGTTCTGGTTCTAAAGGACGCCTATTGGCAGGATCTCACTCAAGGTCTAGGTCCCCAATACCTTCTCATCGCAGTAAAAGAGTGAGCAAGAGCCCAACTGCAACTCTTGTTTTTCGTTTTATGTATTTTTGAGTGTATTTTTCATTTTGGTGTAATTTCTCTCTTTGTATTCCTCTTGTATTTCTTTTGGACCGTATATTGAATTTTTTTGTTTCAATATATTTTCATTTTATTATTGTCTTCTTTTATTTGAGTTCTTGATTCGTTGTCCGTCTTTTGATTCATCTCTTTTTGCTCGTGCCATTATTTTTGATTCTCACTGTTAAATTTATTTTTATTTCCATTTTGTTACTTTAATTCATTCATTTTTACCCTATCATTTTTTTGGATCTCTTATACCCAAACTCATTCATATACCCTAATTATCCACCTAACACTACCCAAACCATTAACCATTACCTAATATTCAAACCGTCATCAACCATAATCCACAGACCATACATTTTGTTTTCACCATGTATTAACCAAATGACCTAAGCTCTGTTTGCATACATTCCATTATAACCCAACCCCATTTAATTAATCCCCTAAAATCACTAACCAAATATACCTATCCTAATACCCTGTTTTTCTCTCCCTAATCCGATCCCATCAGTCATTTCCCTATTCTATTAACCACACACATATTAACCACCTAATATAAATCCTTCATACCTATTTAACTACATAATATTAGATTCCACCTACTATAGATCCCACCTGCATGCTATTTCCCCCTATTTCTTTCCTTGTTTACCACCCACTGAAACCAAATATACACCCCAAACCGTTACCTGCATACCCTTCCCGCAAGCCTGATGTGCCGCCTCCCTATTGCACCGAACCCTAATCTCTCCTCTCATATATTAACCATCCCCCATGCACTGTGTCCTCTAGCTAGCAGCCTTCAAAAAAAAAGATGTATTTCCTGTTCTCCCGAGCGTGAGCACTTCATCCCGTCCACTTTTGCACCCCGATCCACTGCACCCCCGGATCCATCCCGCTCCTCGTCCTTCTTTGTTCGCGAGTTGGTTCTCGTTTGTTCGTGGTTTTGTATGCGGGGTTCGTTCGTGGGTTCGTTGATTTCTCGTTCGTGGGTTTGCTCGTTGTCGGAATCCGTTTCCGTTAAACTTGGTGTTCTTTGTTTTCGTCTTCGATTAAGGCAAGTAACTTGTACTCCAATTCATTTATTTGATACAAGTCCCAAAGTTCACCTATAGTGTAGTTAGGTCTAGAGACAACTCTTGATTGTGTTTTCCTTGATGGGTTTTATCTCTATTGTGATATTTTGGCCTTAGATGACTCACGACACCATATGGACATGATTAACCTAGGATTCGCCCAATTCTTGATTTTTGAACATGTATGTGAGACTTGTGTGCAAATTTGTGTTTTGATTGAGACCCATATGATATATTTGGTATGGACATATTAATAACCCTAATTCATGATGTTTAGACACTTGGTAGACTTTATTTCAAGTTTGGATGTGTTTGGAGCAATTTTCTTGAATCTATGTTGATTTTGTTTCTAAGGAAAAAATTTGTAATTTGGCACTGTTCTGTTTTGTTTGCTGTTTTCGACTGGGTTACAGTCAGTATCTTAATTTCGGTATAAAACGAGTTGTAGACGATTTTGTCTATTTTCAAACCCCTCTGACCTTGATTGATTTTGATTTCGTATGACTAAGTTATGGCTGTTTTAGTATAGAGGTGTCGATCTTTTCCAGATTCTGTTTTTGGGTAATTTTGATAACAAACTATTTTCAAGAACCATGCTATACATATTATTTTGATGTAAAACTTTGGTCAGTATTTCTTTATTAAGTTAGGGATTACCCAGAATTTTGGTGAATTTTATTGATGGGTTTTATGTGTTGTTTCATGCTCGTTACTAAAATCTATTTGTGCTGTATTTTGCTCGTTGTTCTGTAAAGAACCCTATTTTCACTATGATTCCTTTTACTGTATGAAAAAAGTTTGTGAAATAAGAAAGTATATTTTATCTATTTTCATCTCCATTTGGCGGATTTGGATTTCATTTCACTGGTTGCGAGATACTTCAGTTTTCGTACAGCAGTGTTGGGAATTCCAGATTTTCCAAAGTGTCGTTTCTTGATGTTTTCTTATTTTTGATGACTGAACAAATTTTACTGGAATATTATAAAACTTTATATTTTTGATTCTCGACATATAGGGGAATACCCCAGATTTTTCGTAGATTTATTTGATGAGTTTTGATGCTGTTTTCTTGACTTTGAATTCGTTTTCCTGATTTCTGACTGAACATGTTTTCTGTTTTCAAATCTGTTTTGAGTTATGATGTTGTAAATTACTATATGACTTATTTATACTCGCTGGATTCGTGTGGAAGTCTATTTTCCAGATCCTTTGACGGATCCAGATTTGCATTTCTGTAGCGACAAGAATCACTGTTTTAGTACTGTACTGTCATGCTGTCCTCAATATGAACATACACTGTTTTGCTCGTTTATGTGACTGTATATTATCTATGCATGTTTATTTGTTTCCCTGAACCTAATATTGATTATACCATGTTAATTTGATATTATTCCGTACACATTCATGTCTGTTGATAACCATAATAAAAGTAATCAAGCCGGAGTTTATGGGGAAGATCTAGTAGTGGGAAAGCATAGAAATGTGTACTTAGAAAGGAGCCCATGTTTCCCATATGATTATCTGTTATCTGACCCTGTCTACATTACTTCTTATATGAAGGTGTAGAGGAGAAGAGAACCACTAGGTTCTATCTGTCTGTCTGGATCTGTTATCTGACCCTGTCTATATTACTTCCTATAGAAGGTGTAGAGAAGAAGAGAACCACTAGGTTCTATCTGTCTGATCTGATTATCTGATATCTGTCTGAACCCTGAGTACACGGCCCTATATGATCCCCTACGAAATCTAAAGCGAAATTGGCAACCATGTGTTATATTTTTGGGGCGTATGAAGTGCTACCTAGATAGTAATCACACAAGACTTATAAGAACATGACATCTGTATCTGTATCTGAATCTGAATCTGATATATGTATCTGTTATCAGTTATCTGTATCTGATTATCTGATTACCTGTTATCTGTCTGACACTACCATGTGACACCATTACTTGACACTATCTGTATATCTGTTTGCCTACTATCTGACACTAGATACTGTTAGTTGCCATGTGACACTGCCTTTGACATAAAACAACTGTACTGTTAGTATACCATGCTAGTTGACTTCCATGCTATTAGTTAATTTTCCCATGTGCTTGTATCATATATTATTTGTGACCCGCGACTTGCAATTGACGGGTACTTGTTTTTATCTTTTCTACTTCTCCTGCAAATTTACTAATTGCAGATCAGGATGGACGACTGCCAGATGATATTGACGAGATGATGTATTAGTGCTGGAGATTCTGCTTTATTATTATTATTATTGTTGCTTGAACTTGAATAAAAGTGTATTTGATTTATTGGATATTTATTTTGTATTTGGGCGATGTGACCCAGGATATTTGATTTGTCTAGACTCTGATTTATTTGAGAATATTGTATTTTGTTTCAAATAAATTTTTTGTTGGTATTTTGGTTCATATGTGCATATTGGTTGATACTTTGGCTTCCGACTCTGATTATATTGTGATATGTTGTAAAGATTCCTGAACAGCTTATGGATGATGAAAATCATTCGCTGGGCCAATGTTACGTGCTCGTATTCCGTATTTTTGGGAAGCGGGGCGTGACAGGATTTTTAGTGGTATCAGAGCACCAGGTTTGGCTAATGTATTAGATGCCTAATATATTAGACAAGCTTGGCTCGAACTGGGATCTGCACAACATTTCACCCACCATGCATGCATAAATGAATCATAAATCAACATTAATTTGGATACTAGTCTTGTTCCCTCCATTTTTAATCTCTTCTTATTCGATTTCCTTGATTCCTTATTTCTTCCGTCACTTTTAGTCATTCTCATTTGTTGATTCCTTATTGGGTATAGTTTCGTTCTTTCTGTACCCATATTTCTTTGATCCTTTCATTCATCTTAATTTGTTGACTCATTTTGAGTATCGTGCTAGTTATTCTTTTCCTGCTATATTCTCTTGAAATTTCGCTTGTGTCCCCTCGTTCCTCTTCCTTCATATTCAATTCTTTGATTCTGATTTTCTTTCGTCCCTTGTAGTCGTCCTTCCTTTGTTGGCTCTTTATTGAGTAAAAAATTCATTCTTCTCTTGCCTATATTTTCTTTATATTATATATATATATTCGAATATTTTGTGTATTTCGATTATTATTTGTTATATTTTGGATCTTCTATAAAATTGTTTTCTAAAACAAAGATTTTGTTATTTCGAATAACTGTGTATTTTAATATCACAAATTTTAAAACGTAACTTCGTACTTAAATTGAGCAATCAATATCTAAGTACGTGTGGAAGATTGCATCATTTCGTTCATCGTTTTGTTGCAACTGGATGTCGAGATGGCAAACATGCAACTAGACGTCAATGGAGGCAAATTGCAACTGGATATCGGGGAGGCAAAATGTGCAACCGAATATCCAGATGGTAACCTGCAACCTGTTGTCGTGGAGGCAAACCTGCAACTTGGTGTCGAGAAGGTAAGTCTACAGATGGATCTAAATGAGGCGAACCCACATCAAAGAATTTCTACTATTACTATTATTATTGTTTTCCTTATTATTATTAGTATTATTAGTATTATTGTTATTACTATTACTATTATTATTATTGTATTTTTCTTACCATTTTATTTTTTATGTTGATATTGAATTACTTTCACCAAAATGATGAACCCCAAATTATTTTCTGTCTTGTATTATTATCCTTACCAGTATTGTTAATATTTTATTATTATTATTATTATTTTTACCAATATGATTATGATTATTGTTATTGTTATTATTATTTTTATTATTTTTGTTATTATTATTTTATTATTAATGTGTTGATTTTTGTATTATTAATATTATTTTTGTTAACACCTATTAGTTTTGACCTAATTATTTAAATTAAAGCCATCATCTAAAGCCCAATTTTAATCTGGTGTCTCATTCTTTTCTTCCTGCTCGGATCGTCGCTTGTTGTCGCGTGGTCTACAACGACTTGTCTGCAGCTTGGAACGTCACCATCAGAGTGGCGCAGCGGAAGCGTGGTGGGCCCATAACCCACAGGTCCCAGGATCATATTGTTGCTTCTCCTTCCTTGCATTGTTTTGGTTTTCCCTATCTCTTGCAATTGTTCTCATCCGTTGACTATTGTTTGATTCAATTCTTCCCTGTCTTTTCTCTCTTTGATTTCAGTTCTGCCGACTCCCTTATTGCTTTGTTATCTGGTGTTTGATTCTTTCCTTTTTGATACTGTTTATTCTCCTTCTGCGTTCCATTTGATCTCATTGTTATCCACTCCTTTTTCTGGTGTTGCCCCTGCCTTGTCCCTTTCCCCTTTACCCTCTGCTTTGTTACCCTCCCCCAATTTGTTTTTGCCTTGTCCTATTTACCGCCTAAGCAAATTTCGAAGACGAAAATTTGTTGTTAGGTGGGTAGGATTGTAACCCCTGTTTTTCGTTTTATATATTTTTGAGTATATTTTTAATTTGGGTGTAATTTCTCTTTGTATTCCTCTTGTATTTCTTTTGGACCGTATATTGGATTTTTTTGTTTCAATATATTTTCATTTTATTATTTTGTCTTCTTTTATTTGAGTTCTTGATTCGTTGTCCGTCTTTTGATTCGTCTCTTTTTGCTCGTGCCATTATTTTTTATTCCCACTGTTAAATTTATTTTTATTTCCATTTTGTTACTTTAATTCATTCATTTTTACCCTATCATTTTTTTGGATCTCTTATACCCAAACTCATTCATATACCCTAATTATCCACCTAAAACTACCCAAACCATTAACCATTACCTAATATTCAAACCGTCATCAACCATAATCCACAGACCATACATTCTGTTTTCACCATGTATTAAACAAATGACCTAAGCTCTGTTTGCATACATTCCATTATAACCCAACCCCATTTAATTAATCCCCTAAAATCACTAACCAAATATACCTATCCTAATACCCTGTTTTTCTCTCCCTAATCCGATCCCATCCGTCATTTCCCTATTCTATTAACCACACACATATTAACCACCTAATATAAATCCTTCATACCTATTTTAACTACCTAATATTAGATTCCACCTACTATAGATCCCACCTGCATGCAATTTCCCCCTATTTCTTTCCTTGTTTACCACCCACCGAAACCAAATATACACCCCAAACCGTTACGTGCATACCCTTACCCGCAAGCCTGATGTGCCGCCTCCCTATTGCACCGAACCCTAATCTCTCCTCTCATATATTAACCATCCCCCATGCAATGTGTCCTCTATCTAGCCGCCTTCCAAAAAAAATAAAAAATCCTGTTCTCCCGAGCGTGAGCACTTCATCCCGTCCACTTTTGCACCCCGATCCACTGCACCCCCGGATCCATCCTGCTCCTCGTCCCTCTTTGTTCACGAGTTGGTTCTCATTTGTTCGTGGTTTTGTACGCGGGGTTCGTACGTGGGTTCGTTGATTTCTCGTTCGTGGGTTTGCTCGTTGTCGGGATCCGTTCCCGTTATTCTTGGTATTCTTCGTTTTCGTCTTCGATTAAGGTAAGTAACTTGTACTCAAATTCATTTGTTTGATACAAGTCCCAAAGTTCACCTATAGTGTGTTAGGTCTAGAGAAAACACTTGATTGTGTTTTTCTTGATGGGTTTTGTCTCTATTGTGATATTTTGGCCTTAGATGACTCACGACACCATATGGACATGATTAACCTAGGATTTCCCCAATTCTTGATTTTTGAACATGTATGTGAGACTAGTGTGCAAATTTGTGTTTTGATTGAGACCCATATGATATATTTGGTGTGGACTGTTAATAACCCTAATTCATGATGTTTAGACACTTGGTAGACTTTATTTCAAGTTTGGATGTATTTGGAGCAATTTTCTTGAATCTATGTTGATTTTGTTTCTAAGGGAAAAATCTGTAATTTGGCACTGTTCTGTTTTGTTTGCTGTTTTCAACTGGGTTACAATCAGTATCTTAATTTCGGTATAAAACGAGTTGTAGATTTCGTCTATTTTCAAACCCTTCTGACCTTGCTTGATTTTGATTTCGTATGACTGAGTTATGGCTGTCTTAGTATAAAGGTGTCGATCTTTTCCAGATTCTGTTTTTGGGTAATTTTGATAACAAACTATTTTCAAGAACCATGCTATACATATTATTTTGATGTAAAACTTTGGTCAGTGTTTCTTTATTAAGTTAGGGATTACCCAGAATTTTGGTGAATTTTAGAGATTCTGCTTTATTATTATTATTGTTGTTGCTTAAACTTGAATAAAAGTGTATTTGATTTATTGGATATTTATTTTGTATTTGGGCAATGTGACCCAGGATTTTTGATTTGTCCAGACTCTGATTTATTTGAGAATATTAATTTTGTTTCAAGTAAATTTCTTGTTGGTATTTTTGTTCATATGTGCATTGTTGCCGCTAAATTTGGTGTGGGGGCACACAGATAGAACTTGTGGATTCTTGGGGAAACTGAATAGAAAGACCTGTGTACCTGTTCCGTCGGGCGTCGATCGTCGCTCCGCCGTGCACCTGCAAAAAGTGCGAGACACCGGGGTTGTTCCCGGCGACGCACCCTCCGACGCTCAAGTCAGTAATCTAGGAAGACTATGAATGAGCACAAAAACTGGTGAAGAGTTGATTACCTCTTAATGGAGATGGGTGGGGGGTATTTATAGGCGTCTTAGGGAACGGATTAGGAAAGTAATCCCTGTGATCTGATACGGAATCTTCTTCCTGTGAACAGATTAGGAATGTAATCTGTTAGAGTATATTCCCTGCAATCAGATAAAGGATTTAATCCCAAATCCCGGTGAAAGGATAGACACGAATCAGGGCCGTTGATTAATATTAATCAGGAACCCTAATTCTATCCCTTCTGAGCTGGGTTTGCTGCGGGTTAAAACCCGTACCCGATTAAGGTGGATCCGCTCGCGGGTAAGTGGATTTTCAGGGAAGTTAACCAGTACCCGCTTCAGACCCGTCAGAAGGTGAAATTACCGTTCCACCCATGTGCCTCAAGATTCGTGATCCATCTGGACGGTTCCGATTTAACCCCATTTTTAGCCATATCACGAGCCCCCCACTCCTAAAGACTGAGTTCGATCAGCCTTTGAGGAGTAGTTTAACTGTTCTAATGGCTGGTGGAGCTGTATCGGAGTCCAAATGGAGGGTTTCGAATCTTAAAGGGGGTAGCAGTGTGTTTTTGGAAGTTGCAATTCGTTTTTAAGCATCTCTGAGTGCCCAACAATCTTTATCTACTTTTTCGGATTATTTATTTAATTTTGCGATGTGTTAACCAGCCGTCCGGGGGCCCTCACGATACATTCTAGGCAATAATTGTTTGTTCAGGGGTCCGAAAATATTACCCTGAATTTATAATTATTTTCTAGATTTTCCAGTGAATTTTCCCGAATTTTTGGTGATTTTTTCGCAATTTTTAAATAAATAAACGATTAAAATAGATTAAAATTGGTTTTAAATACCCATTTATGACGTGGCATCATCAGAGCCCTTGATCAGAGCGCAGCGTGATTTTCGGAGAGATCCAACGGCTCTTGTTCTTCGGCTCGCTTTTTCGTCGTGCGTGAGGTTCGGTACTCCGGCACTCCGGCTCGGCGTCTCGGCACCTTGGCTCGAATGGCTCGGTGCTTCGGCTCGGCGGTTCCGAAGTACGTGGCATCATCTGAGCCGTCCATCTCAGCGTGGATCCCCAAAAAACGTAATCTTGTCGTTTAGTGGACGTGGCCAAATCTGGACCGTCCATCATGACGAGCGCGCTTTTTGGCAAGATCCAACGGCTGATATGCCTCGGAGCGGATTTTTGCCATATACGAGGGTCGGTACCCCGGTACCCCGGCTCGGCGCCTCGGCACCTCGGTTCGTATGGCTCGGTGCTTCGGCTCGGCGGTTCCGAAGTACGTGGCATCATCTGAGCCGTCCATCATGACGAGCGCGCTTTTTGGCCAGATCCAACGGCTGATATGGGTCAGGGCGATTTTTTGCCACATACGAGGGTCGGTACCCCGGTACCTCGGCTCGGCATCTCGGCACCCCGGTTCGCTGGGTCGGTGCTTCGGCTCGGATGGCTCGATGGTTCCGAGGTACGTGGCATCATCTGAGCCGTCCATCTCAGCGTGGATCCCCAAAAAACGTAATCTTGTCGTTTAGTGGACGTGGCCAAATCTGGACCGTCCATCATGACGAGCGCGCTTTTTGGCAAGATCCAACGGCTGATATGCCTCGGAGCGGATTTTTGCCATATACGAGGGTCGGTACCCCGGTACCCCGGCTCGGCGCCTCGGCACCTCGGTTCGTATGGCTCGGTGCTTTGGCTCGGCGGTTCCGAAGTACGTGGCATCATCTGAGCCGTCCATCATGACGAGCGCGCTTTTTGGCCAGATCCAACGGCCGATATGGGTCGGAGCGATTTTTTGCCATAAACGAGGGTCGGTACCCCGGTACCCCGGCTCGGCGCATCGAAGTTGACTGGCCGAGGCACAAAGTTGTGTGTTTGGGGGGTGCTCTCCTGAGGGGTCGCCTCCTCGGCACTTAGTGGCTCGGTGGCTCGGCTGAGCTGTTCGGTAGCTCGGCTGGGCGAACCGATGGCAGGCAGCAAGGAGGGACGCGTGGCTGGATCTGGACGGTCCATCTTGACGCGCATCTCGAGGATGGGGTTCAGATCACGAGAAAACGCTATCTTGTCGTTTTGTGGGCGTGGCACGATCTGAACCGTTCATCAGATTTCGTCGCGAGTTTTAAGGAGATCCGACGGTGACTTCGCCTCGGAGCGATTTTTTGCCATATACGAGGGTCGGTACCCCGGTATCTCGGCTCGGCGCATCGAAGTTGACTGGCCGAGGCACAAAGTTGTGTGTTTGGGAGGTGCTCTCCTGAGGGGTCGCCTCCTCGGCACTTAGTGGCTCGGTGGCTCGGCTGAGCTGTTCGGTAGCTCGGCTGGGCGAACCGATGGCAGGCAGCAAGGAGGGACGCGTGGCTGGATCTGGACGGTCCATCTTGACGCGCATCTCGAGGATGGGGTTCAGATCACGAGAAAACGCTATCTTGTCGTTTTGTGGGCGTGGCACGATCTGAACCGTTCATCAGATTTCGTCGCGAGTTTTAAGGAGATCCGACGGTGACTTCGCCTCGGAGCGATTTTTTGCCATATACGAGGGTCGGTACCCCGGTATCTCGGCTCGGCGCATCGAAGTTGACTGGCCGAGGCACAAAGTTGTGTGTTTGGGAGGTGCTCTCCTGAGGGGTCGCCTCCTCGGCACTTAGTGGCTCGGTGGCTCGGCTGAGCTGTTCGGTAGCTCGGCTGGGCGAACCGATGGCAGGCAGCAAGGAGGGACGCGTGGCTGGATCTGGACGGTCCATCTTGACGCGCATCTCGAGGATGGGGTTCAGATCACGAGAAAACGCTATCTTGTCGTTTTGTGGGCGTGGCACGATCTGAACCGTCCATCAGATTTCGTCGCAAGTTTTAAGGAGATCCGACGGTGACTTCGCCTCGGAGCGATTTTTTGCCATATACGAGGGTCGGTACCCCGGTATCTCGGCTCGGCGCATCGAAGTTGACTGGCCGAGGCTCAAAGTTGTGTAGCCGGGGCGTCCTATGGTTTTCTAGTGCGTGGCCGAGACGTTGACTTGGCATTTTTAAGGGTCTCTTGCTCTGAGTAGGCTCCGTATTTCTTCCGCTTCCGCCTGTCGCTTTGGCTCCCTGTTGGGCTTTTTGCGTTTCCCAAGGAGGCCCAACTTGGGGGGTTAAAAGCGCTCACTCTTACTCTCAAAGATCACTTCTCACTTTTAACTCAAGTTTTTTACTTTCGTTCTCTAAGTGCTCTGCTAGCGGCGATTTCCTCCCCAAGGCGTTTCCGTTAGCTGTCGTGAGGGCCAGGCGATTTCCGGCGAGAGTATTCCGACCGTAGACGTCACTTCAAAAGGTCAGTTTACTTAGTCTGAATAATTTTCCTAGAGATGTCTCGAGTAGATTCGGGGAGTGGGGCTTCGTCTTCGGGCGACGAGAGTGCCGAGGAGAGGAGGAGGTCGGAGATTAGGAGGAAGGGTAAGCAAGCCGCCGAACCTTCTGTAGTCGAGACGAAGAAAGGGAAGAAGAAGAGGAGGGTCGAGACCCAATCCCCCATTGTGGAGGTGATTGTGGAAAATCCGAAGCAGGCAGGCGAGATAGGACGGTACCCTTCCGTCCTGTCCGGTCACTCGGGGGTCCGGCAATATCAGGGGGACTTGCTAGAGAAGGCGATCTATGGGAAGTCCAAGATCGTCGAAGAGCCCAATCCGGAGCTTCCTACCGAAGCGGATGAGCTCATCACTTTGGTATCCGAGGAGGACCTGCTCCGGGTTAGGAGGGCTTTCGCTATCCCTCCGGAGTACAAACTGATTCTTCCGGGTCCTGGGATACGAGCGAATTCTAAGTTACCGTCATCGGACATGTGCATGTTCGACGTTGACTCCTTTCACGCCGGACTGCGTTTCCCTCTGCACCCATTCATCCTCGAGATCCTCGGCTGGTATTGCCTCGCGCCAACCCAGTTCATGCCGAACACATGGCGCCATGTGAACGCCTTTATGCTTCAGTGCTACCGAGCCGAGGTGCAGCCGGATCTCACGGTCTTCCGAGGAATGTATCGAGTGAACCGTCAGCACAAGACGGAGTACCGATACTACTTGGGGCCGAGGAAGGGAGTCAAGATTGTAGAAAACCCTGACTCGATTAAGGGTTGGAAGGAAAAGTTTTTTATAGTGAGGGGTGAGGCGATCCGGCCCATCCCGACCCGTTGGAAGGTGGAGGTGCCGAATTTCGCACGCGCCGACCCTGTTTTGTCTGATGCCGAGGAAGAGGTGGCGAGGAGGATAATGGCCCTTCCGATACTGAGTTGG
The DNA here is from genome assembly GCA_017893485.1 of Hemerocallis citrina. NCBI lineage: Eukaryota > Viridiplantae > Streptophyta > Magnoliopsida > Asparagales > Asphodelaceae > Hemerocallis > Hemerocallis citrina. Next base: position 557,032 of record JACEHZ010000534.1, on the reverse strand, counting down.
AGGGATTTGACGGAGGAGGTGTTGTTCGGGTGCGGCCTAAGCCCCATCAACCCGAGTATGCTCCTGACATCTCGTTTTTGATTATTTTTCTTCTAAGTTTTTGGTTCGGCCTGCTAACTTGTTCCCCCCCTCTCTTTTTTATTTTGATCCGTTGCAGAAGGCATGAAGATCGACTTCAACTCCATGATGGCGGGCAGATCTAAGCTGGCCGGGGGGAAGAAGAGGAAGAGGGCGGCTGCAACTGTTTCGTCGACCCCGGCACCCACCGTTGTCTCGAGCATCCCTCCGCCTCCTCCGACCGTGGGGGCACCCTCGGAGGTGGTCGTCGCCGAGGAGCCCCCGTCCTCTTCGGTCCCTGGCGTGATCGAGGGAGTCTTTGATGTGAACGCGGCGTTGTCGATCGAGGCACCGCCCCTAACCCAGGCTGCCGAAGAGATTCTGACAGAGCAGCACAAGCAGCTGTTCGTGCCGAATTGGCGAGTGAAGAACCATGATGGGTTCCTCGGCAATTCGCAGATGTCTGTGCAGGTCGTCAAACACTTGGCGACCCCGAAGGATGTCGCGGCGCTGAAGGCGGGGACGGTCGGTGACGACACCTTCGAAATCGCCCGGTCACTCGTTTCGGTAAGTGTATTGCCAATTTCTCTAAGTCTGCAACTCGGCATGTGTTTTACTGATTGTTATCTCTGTAGGCCACTTGCCACTTCGGCCACCTCCTCGAGACGTTTGCCGCGCAGGAGAAGGAGCTGAAGTCCGCCAGCGACAAGGACAGGCTGGCGAAGGTCAGGGCGGTCAAAGAGCTTGAGGCCGAGCAGAGGAGGGCTGAGGCCTTGGAAGTCCGGGTCGCGGATCTCGGGTCGGATTTGGAGAAGGCCAAGGAGCGGCTCGATGCGGAGTCTGCCAAGGCCGCCAAGGCTGCCGAGGATTTAGCTGCGGCGCTGAAGTCTTTGGCCGAGGAGAGAGCGAAGAAGGAGGCTCTGGCGACGAAGATCCGAGCCGAGGTGGAGAAGGAGGTCGAGGAAGAGGCGAAGAAGCATATGGCGGAAAATATGGAGAAGTCCTACCAATTGGCCCTCGACCACGTTCAGGAGCGCGTCCCCGGCTTCGAGCGGGTCGGCTATCAATTGTTTCCAACGCCGACCTCGGACGACGAAGGGGAGGAGGGCGAAGAGGACGAGGCTGAAGGCGAAGGCGAGGAAGGACGGGATGGAGAGACTGTGGGAGATGGCCAGGTCAATGGACCCTCCGTCGAGGCTCCCGTGGCAGACGTGGCGACGAAGGTGGACCCTTGATCCCCTCAGTCATTGTAGTTTTCTTTTTTTTTCTTTTTGATCGTTGTAATGCCTTTTGCGGACTGGCCACCGCCTTTGAATGAAAAGTATTTTGACTCCGGAATTTGTCTAAGTGTTTGGCTCGGTAATGAATGAAAAGTATCCAATGCCCTCTTTTTTATTTCAGATTGCCGAGCCGGCTTGTAATACTTCGGCCGAACGGCGCCGAGCCGAGCTGTTTAAACGATCTCGGGAGGATCGTCTCGAGGGTGAGGTTCACTTGACGAGGAAAATACTTCATAACTTGGAGATGAGGCATAGCGATGCTTTAGCTGAACTATACCACCTGCGAATAGTCGAGGCCGAGCTATCCACTAGAGAAGAGGAACTGGCTCGGATCTCAGCCGAACGGGACGGCTTGGCGAAGAAGGTGGAAGAGTTGCAGAGGGTGACTGTCGACAAGAGCATCGAAGTGACCCACTTGCGTCGCGTTATCTCTGACAGCGCCGAATACCCCGGCTCGGCGAAACTCCCTCGGTTTAAGGTGATAGTAAAGGATGACACTTTGAAGGATCGCATCGTCGAGCTGGAGGAAGAAGTCGCTCGGCTCAAGCCTCAGCCGGTGAGGGCCAACGTCCGGAGCACCTCGTGCACCCGCGAGGAGATCGAGCGAGGAATCACGTTCTATCAAGCGGCGAGCCGGACTCCCCTCGTAGGCAGGTCAGCCGCCGATGCCCAAAGCGGTGTGGCGGTGTCTTCAAGCGGTGCTTCGGTAGGAGCGACCGTCAGGGCTAGTGGTGAGGAGGCGTCCCGGTTCGTCGGCCTGGATTCGAGCTCGGAAGTCAAGAAGCGTCGACCCAAAGTGTCTCTAAAACGGAGTATTCCCCTTCCTCGGAAGTAACGGGCTGGTCGTGTCCCTGTGTTGTAATCCTACTTGCAAGTTTTTGCTGTTGTAATCCGCTTTGTAACTTTTATCCAACTTATTAATGGAATTGGAGTTGTTTTATCCGAATTGTCCTTGACTGTCTTCTTATCTGTGCTATGGTTGTCAGCTAGAGTAGGCTTAAGACGGACCACGAGGCTGGTGTTCGCTTCGCCGAACTCCTCATCCTCGAATTTTCCTTTTTTGCTGCGTTTATGAGCCATAGGCTCGGTGTGGCTGTTGAGGCGTAGTTGCTTCTCGACTGCGCCCACGTGGCTCGATCAGGAGCGTCTGATGTTTGCACGGATCTCGAGGCGGGTCCACTTTCCAAGAAAACACTATCTTGTCGTTTTGCGGACACGTGGCTGAATGAGATCCGCTCATCATGCCCTAGCGCACTTTCTGAGGCGATCTGACGGTGGCTTCGCCTCGGAGTGGTTTTTTGCCATATACGAGGGTCGGTAACCCGGTACCTCGGCTCGGCGCGCGAGGGCTGTGTTTTGTTCCTGATCCTGGTCCGACCGAGGGTGAGTCGGAAAGGTAGGGTCACGTCGTCGGAGAGATCCGATCGTTAGATTAGTTTAGTTTGGGGGATGCGGGAGCAGTTTCGAATGGCGAGCTGCTTCTAGTCCGCTTAGGAGCGAACTTGCGAAGCAAAGTCGAGCCAAGTGTTGGACTCCGATCCATTCAACGGCTGCAGGAGCAATTTCGAACGGCGATCTACCCCCGGCTCGTCTATAGACGTGCCGAGGAGGAAGAGTCGAGCCGAGTGCTGGACTCCGAACCATCGTGTGGGTAGTTTAAGAGATGCAGGAGCAGTTTCGAATGGCGAGATGCTTCTAGTCCGCTTAGGAGCGAACTTGCGAAGCAAAGTCGAGCCAAGTGTTGGACTCCGATCCATTCAACGGCTGCAGGAGCAATTTCGAACGGCGATCTACCCCCGGCTCGTCTATAGACGTGCCGAGGAGGAAGAGTCGAGCCGAGTGCTGGACTCCGAACCATCGTGTGGGTAGTTTAAGAGATGCAGGAGCAGTTTCGAATGGCGAGCTGCTTCTGGTCCGCTTAGGAGCGGACTTGCGAAGCAAAGTCGAGCCAAGTGTTGGACTCCGATCCATTCAACGGCTTAGGAGCAATTTCGAACGGCGATCTACCCCCGGCTCGTCTATAGACGTGCCGAGGAGGAAGAGTCGAGCCGAGTGCTGGACTCCGAACCATCGTGTGGTTAGAAAATTTAAGGCTGTGGTATGCGATAGTATCAAAAATATAAAAAACTTTATTTATTAATATCTAATGGTCGGCTGCTTCTAAAGTTGCGAGCCGTTATTACAATGAAAAAAGAACAAAGGAAAAATTACTAGCAGCAGGAGAGGAGTGGTCCGACATCTCGAGTTACTTAGATAGGCGTGGCTGCCTTCTCTTGGTATTTCAAAAGATGGTCGGCGTTCCAAGTCCTGGGAATTTCTCTGCCCTCAAGATCTTCTAGCTTGTATGCACCGGGGCGGATCACTTTGGAGACTTTGTATGGTCCCTCCCAATTTGGGGCCAGTTTGTTTTTCTGTCCGGGGAACGAGATGGCCAATTTTCGGAGGACCAGATCCCCTTCTTTCAGGTCGGTTGGGCGGACCCGTTTGCTGTAGGCGAGTTCGATTCTTCTCCGGTAACTTTGTTGCCGTATGGCTGCTCTTTCCCGGATTTCGTCTATCAAGTCCAGGCTCGTTCTGAGCTCTCTGGCATTCTGTTCTTCTTCAAAAGCTATCAAACGAGGAGAGGGTATCCCAACTTCTAGTGGGATGAGGGCCTCGGACCCATAGGTGAGATTGAACGGACTCTCGCCTGTCGGGGTCCGCTTCGTGGTTCGGTAATTCCACAGCACATTGGGCAGCTGATCGACCCACAATCCCTTGGAGCACTTGTCGAGTCTCTTCTTGATGCCGGAGAGGATCTGTCGGTTGGCATTCTCAGCTTGGCCATTTGACTGGGGATGAGAAACGGAGGAGAAGCGGTGTTGTATGGCTAGGTCTTCACATAAGGCTCGGAAGGCAGCTCCTGCGAACTGCGTACTGTTATCTGTAACTACGACCCGAGGAACACCGAATCGGCAGATTACATTTTTCCAGAAGAATTGAACAACTCGATGTTCGGTAATTGTAGCCAGGGGCTCGGCCTCTATCCATTTTGAGAAATAGTCGACTGCCACGACTAGGAACTTCAATTGTCCGGGGGCCGGTGGAAATGGCCCCAGTAAATCCATCCCCCACATTGCGAAGGGGATCGGACTTGATAAGGAGGAGAGTGGTGCTTGTGGAAGGCGTCGGATGTCGGAATACTTCTGGCAGGAGGTACATTGCCGAACGTGTTGTTCGGCGTCCCGTAGGAGAGTGGGCCAGTAATACCCGTAGTTTAACACTTTGCGCGCCAAGGCTCTGGAGCCGGAGTGGGCTCCGCCGATGCCCTCATGGAGCTCTTGCAGGGCGTAGTCGGCTTGTCCGGGGGAGAGGCATCTTAGGTAGGGTCGACCATCCACCTGGGTGAAGGAGCGCTTATACAGAATGCCTTCGACCAATATGTAACGCTCGGCTCGGGTCCTTATCTTTCGGGCTTCCTTCGGATCCCCCGGGAGGAGTCCGTCTCTTAAAAACTCGACGAGGGGCTTCATCCAATTGTCCTCGAGGAGGACTGGCAGTGTTTCGACGGAGTTGGGAGCCTCGTCCTCTATGCTTGGCTTGAGGAGGACTTCTATCAGAACTGTTTGTTCGAGGCCTTGGAGGGAAGAGGAAGCTAATTTGGACAGGGCGTCGGCCTGGGCATTTTCTTCTCTGGCGATTCTTCGGATGAGGGCCTCCTCGAAGAGCGCCATAAGGCTCTTTACTTTAGCCAAGTACTTTACCATCCTGTCATCACGGGCTTCGTATTCGCCGAGGACTTGGTTGACGACCAACTGAGAGTCACTGAAGATCTGTAGGCGTCGTGCCCCTGCATTTCGAGCCAATCCAAGTCCGGCTATGAGTGCCTCGTACTCGGCCTCGTTGTTCGAGGCTTTGAAGTTTATACGGAGGGAATACTGGAGGACAAAGTTGTCTGGGCCCGTGAGGATGACTCCTGCCCCGCTCCCCTCGTTGCAAGAGGATCCATCGACATATACCGACCAGACAGGCGGTCCCTTCATTGTTTGTCCTGAGTCGGGGATAGTTGTTTCAACTATGAATTCGGCCAGCGCCTGTGCCTTGATTGCGGTCCGAGGCTGATAAGTAATATCATGTTGGCTCAGCTCGATCGACCATTTCATGAGGCGGCCGGAAGTCTCTGGCTTGTGAAGGATCTGTTTCAGCGGCTGGTCGGTAAGAACGACCATCGAATGGGACTGGAAGTATGGCCGAAGCTTTCTCGCAGCCATTATCAGGGCGTAGGCTATTTTCTCAATCTTCGGGTACCGGAGCTCGGCGTCCCGGAGCACTTTGCTGACGTAGTAAATGGGCTTCTGAGTTCTTTCTTCTTCTCTGACCAGGACCGCACTAAGCGTCTGTTCGGAGGCTGCCAAGTAGAGGTAGAGTGGTTCTCCCGGTATGGGTTTGCTGAGAAGAGGTGGATTGACGAGGTAAGCCTTAAGCTGGTCGAAGGAATCTTATTGTTGCTACCCCCATTCGAATCCTTTAGCCCCCCTGAGGGCTTTGAAGAACGGGAGGCACTTCTCCCCGGACTTCGACAGAAATCGCCCTATGGCGGCTAGGCGACCAGTCAATCTTTGAACTTCCTTGATATTTCTGGGAGGGGCCATGTCCAGTATGACCCTGATCTTTTCTGGATTCGCTTCAATTCCTCGTTGGCTAACCATGAAGCCGAGGAACTTCCCTGATGAGACGCCGAACGCACACTTGTTCGGGTTGAGTCTCATATTGTGCTTTCTTAAAACATCAAACGCTTCTTGAAGGTCAGCGACATGATCAACGCCTCGGATGCTTTTCACAAGCATGTCGTCGACGTACACTTCCATGTTTCGGCCAATCTGTGCCTGAAATACCTTGTTAACAAGGCGCTGGTATGTTGCCCCGGCATTCTTTAGGCCGAAAGGCATGACTCTGTAGCAGTAGAGCCCTTGGTCGGTCACAAAAGATGTCTTCAGAATATCTGGGGGGAACATCCTTATCTGATTGTAACCCGAGAAAGCGTCCATGAAGCTGAGGAGCTCATGTCCCGAGGTTGCGTCAATCAGAGTGTCGATGCTCGGCAGAGGGAAGGGGTCTTTTGGGCAGGCCTTGTTGAGGTCAGTGAAATCAATACAGATTCTCCATGTTCCGTTGGACTTTTTCACCATCACTACGTTTGACAACCACTCAGGATAATTTACTTCCTGTATGAACCGGGCCTCCAACAATTTGTCCACCTCTTCTTTGATAGCGAGCTGACGCTCGGGAGCGAACTTGCGCCTCTTCTGCTGGACCGGTTTGGACCCCGGATCAACACTGAGGCGGTGGACCAACAGTTCTTCGGAGATACCGGGCATGTCTGCAGCTGTCCATGCGAAGAGGTCTTGGTTGGCTCGGATGCATTCTACAATATCCGCGTATAGTGCGGATGGGAGGGTCTTGCTGACGAAGAACCTGCGGGTCGGCTCCCGCTCCGAGAAGAGTACCTCTTCCAACTCGTCTACCGGCTCGGAAGTTGGCCGAGCAGCATCTTGGGGGATCTCGAGTGTTTCTAAGGAGAGGACGGGTCCGAGGGTGGAAGTCATATAACACTTGCGGGCCTGCTCCTGATTGCCCCTTACCTCTCCCACCCCAGCCCGAGTGGGGAATTTCATTTTGAGATGATAGGCAGAAGGGACGGCTTCAAGGGCGGCTAGGCCGGGCCGACCCAAAATGACGTTGTAGGCCGCTGGGACATCTACGACCATGAAATCCATTGACTCCGTGCGGGTAGTAGGAGTTTTGCCTGCTGTGACATCGAGGGTAATCACCCCTTCGATCGTCACCGGCACTCCCGTGAACCCATGGAGCGTATACCCGGCGGGCTTTAGTCTGTCTCGGGAGAGCTTCAGCCCCTTAAAAGCATCGAGGAACAGGATGTTTACGGAGGAGCCGTTATCTACTAAGATCCTTTCGACTTTGAAATTGGCCATGTGAAGACTGATGACAAGTGCGTCGCAATGAGGGGTGTGGACACCCTCGAGATCTTCGTCAGAAAAGGTGACGGGCACTCCGAGGCCTTTGGGAGGAGGGGTGGCTCGGACAGAGTTCACTTCTCTAATAAAAGCTTTCCGGGAAGAGTTTGAGGAGCCCCCTATTGGACCCCCGTGGATGAGGTGGAGGACTCGTTCTTCCTCAAACTCTGGCGTCTCTTCTCGCTCTGGACGTTTGTTAGCCCCCCGAGGCTGGGGAGGAAGCTCGGCTTGGTCCTTTCTCACGAATTTTGCCAACTGCCCCCTCTGGATAAGGGCCTCAATCTCGTTTCTTAGCGCTCGGCAATCGTTAGTGTCGTGCCCGTGGTCCCGGTGATAGCGGCACCATTTCTCTCTATCCCTTCTTTTGGCAGGGGTGTTCATCTTTGGAGCTGGAGGCAAGACCCCTTCTTTTTCGACTTCCATGAAAATGGTTGAGATGTTTGAGCTGAGGGGAGTAAACTTTTCAAATCTAGGGGGAGGTCGGCGCTGGCCAGCATTATCCTTCTGAAACTTTTTTGGTCCCTCTTCTTCCGTTCCCTTCCTCTTAGACCCGGAGGCGGTTACTTCCCAGTTGGGCTGTTCCTCGGCCTCCTCAGCACGGATGTATTTTTCAGTGCGGAGGAGGAGGTCAGAAAAGTCGTGCGGCGGTTTCTTGGCGAGGGAGGAGCGGAGATTGGAATTGAGGATATTGGATTGGAACGCCGCGGTAGCGACGGATTGATCGAGGGATGCGATGGTTCTGGCCTCAGCTGTGAACCTCTTCACGTAGTCCCTCAATTTCTCCCCCTTCTGCTGACGGAGGTGCAATAGGGAGATGCTGGTCTTCTCGGCCCTTCGGCTGCTGACGAAATGGGTGATGAACAAGGTTTCGAACTGTTCGAAGGAAAATATCGACGCCGGGGCAAGGCGAGAGTACCATTCTCGAGCTGGGCCTTTCAGAGTTGCAGGGAATGTTTTGCAGAGGAGGGCATCGGAAGCTTGATGGAGGAGCATCAAAGTCTTAAAGCTTTCGATGTGGTCAACTGGATCGGTCTCCCCAGTGTAGTTCTCGAACTGGGGAGGTTTGAAACCGAAGGGAACAGGAGCATCTACTATGGTCCGGGAGAACGGGGGTCGGCTAGGACGTAGGGTCCTCCCCCTGAGCTCTTCTTCTCGGTTTATCTGTCCCAAGAGTTTTTCCACCTCGTTCAGACGGCGGTTCATGGTGTCATCTCTCCGACGGTGATCTGCCGAGCCACGGGACTCGTCTTCGTATGAGGGGGAGCGAGGGCTGCGGCGATGGTAGCTTCGAGAACGACGAGGACTTGGGGTGCGTCTGGAATTGGTAGGAGCGGGTCGAGGAGAAGGGGACCGTTGGCGAGGGCTCCGGACCGGAGGAGGGGATGGGACCCTTTGCTCATTGGGGTTCTGACGGAGGTTGAGGGCCTGTTGTACCATTGCTTGGAATTGCTGGAACTCGGCACGGGTGATGGGTGCCCCATTGTTCCTAGGCTGCTGCCGACCTGCTGGAGAGTGCCTCCTTCGGTAGTGATCGGGGAAGTCCTTTCTCCCTCTTCGGACGGGGGACCTCCTGCGCTCTCGGTGTCGGGGGGATTGCTCTCGCTGGCGGGAGGCTTCCCCCCGAGCCCGCTTTTCATCCAGATGGCGACGAAGGTCATCATCTTCCGGGCGTTTGGGAGGGGCATTGTGGCGACCAGAGGCTCGGGGATGATGGGAGGCCATGGAGGCACTGGAGGCGGTGTGGATGGAGATGTTCTCTTGGTGAAGAGGCTGTTTCTGGGGGTTAGGCCCCTTTGGATCAGCATGTGGAGGGTTCCGTTGGAGCGGCTCTTCCACGGTAGGAGGGAGTTGCCCTTGTTGCTGAGCGGGATCAGGAAGGACTTCTTGCTGGTCAGGGTTGGGCGCTCGGTTGGAGCCCCTAGATCTAACTTTGCGAGGCGGCATGGCAGGAGAAAACCTGTTCACCAGGAAGGAGGAAAGATCTCTATTCGTTAGTTTCCCACAGACGGCGCCAATCTGTTGCCGCTAAATTTGGTGTGGGGGCACACAGATAGAACTTGTGGATTCTTGGGGAAACTGAATAGAAAGACCTGTGTACCTGTTCCGTCGGGCGTCGATCGTCGCTCCGCCGTGCACCTGCAAAAAGTGCGAGACACCGGGGTTGTTCCCGGCGACGCACCCTCCGACGCTCAAGTCAGTAATCTAGGAAGACTATGAATGAGCACAAAAACTGGTGAAGAGTTGATTACCTCTTAATGGAGATGGGTGGGGGGTATTTATAGGCGTCTTAGGGAACGGATTAGGAAAGTAATCCCTGTGATCTGATACGGAATCTTCTTCCTGTGAACAGATTAGGAATGTAATCTGTTAGAGTATATTCCCTGCAATCAGATAAAGGATTTAATCCCAAATCCCGGTGAAAGGATAGACACGAATCAGGGCCGTTGATTAATATTAATCAGGAACCCTAATTCTATCCCTTCTGAGCTGGGTTTGCTGCGGGTTAAAACCCGTACCCGATTAAGGTGGATCCGCTCGCGGGTAAGTGGATTTTCAGGGAAGATAACCAGTACCCGCTTCAGACCCGTCAGAAGGTGAAATTACCGTTCCACCCATGTGCCTCAAGATTCGTGATCCATCTGGACAGTTCCGATTTAACCCCATTTTTAGCCATATCATGCATGTTGGTTGATACTTTGGCTTCCGACTCTGATTATATTGTAATATGTTGTAAAGATTCCTGAACAGCTTATGGATGATGAAAATCATTCGCTGGACCAATGTTACGTGCTCGTATTCCGTATTTTTGGGAAGCGGGGCGTGACACCAACAAAGCGGAGTGTCACGGACAAATTTGGACAGGAGCCCTAGAAGGAGCAGGAGTCCATCACGGTAAATCTAATGGTTGTGGATCATTTGATTTGGATCCTGCAGTAGAGAGCCGCGACTCCTGGAACAGAGCATTTCATGGATAGTTATTATATTTAATTGAAACTATGTTTTTGTATTTATCTGAGTACTTAATGAACCAGGCTGGAGGTTTGAGTTAAAAATAATAATAATAATAATAATAATAATAATAAATCATTCTTGCAGATTCTTGTGCTTCTACATCGAGATCGTCAACTCACTCTGGTTGATCGATCCTGAGTTTGAGAGAGGGTGTTATCAGCATCCAGTTCTCAATTCAGGGATGATATCCCACCACATCGACAATTCTCAAGTCTGTAGTGAGATCCTATCATCGACCATTCTCAAGTCAGGGGTGAGATCCCATCAATCTATTTCTCAGTTCAGAAGTGAGATCTCATCATCGACTATGTCTCAAGTCAGGGGTGAGATACCATCACAGATCAGGGTGAGATCTCAACAGTGCGTAACCACTACTTCCTTCCGCAACACTATACTTCTCAGTTCCGTCACATGGACCATCAAGCGTCGTCACTGCACCACAGTTTGTCGTTCCTTCCACATCAACATCGTCAGTATTCCAAACTCTTGTTGCTTGAACCAACTTGAGTTTGAGAGGGGATGTTAGATGATATATTAGTTTAGTCCCATATTTGTTATGTGTCAATTTAGTTTTCTATTCTCTCCAATATGTATGAGGCATATTGTATTCAGTTGAAGTAAATCAATCAATAAAGAATTATTCACATCCAATAATTCTAACGCGTCAGATGATATATTAGTTTAGTCTCATATTGATTATGTATCAGTTTAGTCTTCTATTCTCTCTTAAATGTATGAGCCATATTATATTCAGTTTAATTAAATCAATCAATAAAGAATTATTCTCATCCAATAATTCTAACATGGTATCAGAGCCTATCGTCCTATAAGGCCTATACTAATTTGATCCTCGTCATCGAGGTGGGGTGATTCTCGTCTTCATTAGAATCACTCCACCTCTCGACATTCCTCTCCCGATCTTGATCAAAACCCTAATCTCCCCCAAAACCCTAAATCTCCAAAACCCTAGCCGTCATCTAACAACAAGATCCAAAACCCTAGATATCATCATCAATATCAACATCAACGTCAGCGAACTCAGCATCAGACCGTCATCATCAACTCCGGTGACTCTCCCCACCATCGATGCTGCCTAACTCCGGGATCAGCAATATCAAACAACACCCAAACCAACTCTCCCCGCCATCGACTGTCCTCAAGAACCCAATCGCCATCGTCTTCAAGAACTCAACCTTCAAGAACCCAATCACCATCGTCTTTTGTTCAATCTTCGCAGCCCACCCAAATCAAATCCCTCACACCTCTCCCTCTCCATTCAGTCTTCGCACCTCCTAGAATCAAATCCGCCACACCTCCTAGATTCGACCAGTGACTCACCTTCTGCATCCTCGGCCTTCCCTTCCACTTCGGCATCCTCGCCGGCGACGCCAAGGAACTCCGCGTCGACCTTCTCACCGCCTTTGATTCCAGCCCTCAAATTGATGCCTCCTATCGTGAGAATCGGTAACCCTAACCCTATTTTTCTTATACCCAAATCCTACCGAACCCAACCCGAATCCATATACCCATATTTACCCTATTACCTCTCCAACCCGACCCGTTTCTCCAAACCAAACCCAAACCCATTTTCTGTTTTTTTCCCAAAAAAACTTTCTTGTAGGTTCTTGTGCATCTACATCCATATCGTCAACTCACTCCGGTTGATCGATCGTGATTTTGATAGGGGGTGTTATCAATATCCAGTTCTTAGTTCAGGGATGATATCCCACCACATCGACAATTCTCAAGTCCGGGGTGAGATCCTATCATCGACCAGTCTCAAGTCAGGGATGAGATCTCATCAGTCTATTTCTCAGTTCAAGGGTGATATCCTATCATCGACTATGTCTCAAGTCAGGTGTGAGATCCCATAACAGATCGGGATAAGGAGATCCCGCCACTGTTCGGGGTGAGATCTCAACAATGCGCCACCACTACTTCCTTCCGCAAAACTCTACTTCTCAGTTCTGTCACATGCGTCATCAAGCGCCGTCACTGCACCACAGTTTGTCGTTCCTTCCACATCATCATCGTCAGTATTCCAAACTCTTGGTTCTTGAACCAACTTGAGTTTGAGAGGGGTATTAGATGATATATTAGTTTAGTCTCATATTGGTTATGTATCAGTTTAGTCTTCTATTCTCTCCTATATGTATGAGCCATATTGTATTCAGTTTATTAATATAAAAAAATCAATCAATAAAGATTTATTCTCTCCAATAATCTTAACATAGTCTAAAATCATGTTGTTGTTTTTTCCTGAAAACTATAAGTTTTAACTCACCTACCAAGAAGAAGGCAAAAGAAATTTGAATCATTTGAAATCCGACAGTCCTAAATAACCTCCAAAAAGGAGCACCAATAAAAGATCAACAGTTAAGATACAAAATTAAAGTTTAATGATGACCCAATCAATTTCCTAGCTGTGCTAGCTTCTGCCAATTTAATCAACTGTCATAGGTGTATAAGTTAGTGGGGAAGTTGTATGCACTATGCGGAGGGTACAAGTGTAACCATTTCAGGTTTTCAAAATGCACAAACTTATAGTGTATTTCCACAAAAAAGAACATTTTTAGGAATGATTATGCAAAACTTCCCTTACCATATTGAGAGCATAGAGGTTTCAAGCTTAGGATTGGGCAGGAATCCAGAAAGCAGCACCAGCAGCTCGAAGAACCACCATTCAAGGCTTCAACCAATTACAACCAAAATACAAATTAGTGTAAGTTCACCAAACATAGAGATAACTACCACCAAAATAGGGTAAGAGTGAGTACCACATCATTACAGTAGAAGGAAGTGCTACCCTCAGGAACTCATTGATCGCTGTAAAGGCTTCCATCGTGATTGGTGCAAGCGTCTTCTTGCAAGATTCTGAGTACTTGATGTATAACCCAAGTAAAACCGCATTCAACCAATAGGATATGCCTATGGAGAGAGCGGCACCAGCAGTTCCCAACCCAGATTTGAATACCAAAACCCAGCTCAAAGGAATGTGAAAGCAGAGCGTTACAGTAGAGCTTAGGAGCATTGGAAAAATTAGACTTTGACTCTGAAGAAAGAACATCATAGGTTGAGCGATGGCAAACCCTATTAGCCCAGGGATCATCCATATTGAGTATTTTCCTGCTTCAACTGAAATTAAAGGATCTTGGCCTATAAACGCTAGGAATTTTCCCAAGCTGACCCATACGAGAGAGATTGGGATGCAAGCTAGTATAAGGGAGAGGACGGCGCTATATGCATGGGTTGATAGTTTCTTGTATTGATGTGCTCCACAGGCTTGACCACACAAAGTTTCTAATCCGCTTGCCATTCCAAACTGTTTGTCATTAGAAATAGAGATCCATCAATATAAACTATTGTGAATTGATATTTCCAAAGTGTAAAATGAAATGCACAAGCTATCAAAAGTAGATCAGAAATCTACTGGACTCTTATATTCAACAGTGATTAGAAATCCAATAAGTTCCAGTGACGAGTCGAAGGATTTATAGACCTTCAACACTCTTGCTCATACCATCTATGGGGCTGTTTCACTCTCCAAAAGTACATCAATTACCCTAAAAGAAGTGAGAAGTATCTTCCAGAAAAAGAACACAAAATTAATGAAGAAAAATAGATTTTGTGGTTGTTTCTCTATTTTCTGGAATACAAGAAATAGGAAGTAAATAATTAAAGATAATACCAATGTTCTTTGCATCACTTCTTATGCTTGTTTGGTAGAAAAAATAACCACTTCTTGCAATTTTTAAATGCAAGAAACAATTTTTAAATGCAAGAAGAAACAAAACTAAGTAGTATAAGTCCTCTAAGTTCTATTACTTCCACAGTTCTATACTACATGTCAAATAAACAAACTCTTAATGCCCATGCAACTAAGCTCACAAGATGAAGTTTAACGACCCTCATCTTTTTTTTTTAATTTTTAATTGCGAAAATTCTGCCACTAAGCTAAAACTTCAAAGTTGTACAAAGGTTGAAGGAAATTGCACTTGTATTCGAACACACTTCCTCAGGTCGAGAGCCCGTTTTTTAATGGGCCAAAGAAACAAGATTAATGCCCAACAAATTGTGGGCCGACACCTGGACTATACGCAGAGGGTTTTTTTTTATAATACGCATTTAAATTGCGTAGCCAATGGGATTCGAACCTGGTTGCTCTGATACCATGTGAAAATCTTTGCCACTATGCTAAAACTTCGAAGTTGTAGAAGGGTTGAGGGAAATTGCACTTGTATTCTAACATTAATAAATGGCTATAGCATGGCTCAGCCATTTATTAAGCTACAACTCACTACAACTCAATGGTGACCCTCATCTTCTATTTCTTTGAAGAAGTTGGAAAACTTAGCAACTCCAACTTTAAAGTAACAAATAAGAGTTGACGGGCTCTCAAAAAGAAAAAAGAGAAACATTAGTTTTATTTCGTTTGATGGTGCTGGGACAATGAGATTACTTGCTGTAGCCCCAACTTCATGCAGCCTTAAATGAATCAGTTTTGAGCTTAGAATAGGTTGTTTTCATTTAAAAGTGTCAGGTGCTGTTTGAAACTACAACAGATGATATGTTTAGAAACAGAGATGTAACTAGTTTAAAATTCTTTCGACTGTAATTGCATGTGGAAAAGAGTAGTGCTGATCATACTAGTTTAAAATTCTTTGACTGTAATTGCATGTTGAAAAGAGTAGTGCTGATCATACTACATTTTGTTGGATATATAGGTATATTCTCAATACAATAGAATATTATTGTGTATAATGTTCTATGGGGCAACACGTGCTTTGCACGTGTTATCTGTTTAATTGTTGGACCAGGTTGAGTGGGCATAAAACCCAGTACCCTAAACCCGGTTCATCTCATATAAAAGCTGGTCTAGAGATAGTGCTCTATGATATTCCAGTACTGATAAGCAGGGTATAATATCTTAAGCGGCTATGAGATATAAACCCTCTCCCTAATTACTCATCTTGATCTAACACATTTAGAGGTGTTTGGTAAAAGCACAGTTTATTGTTTTTGGATGTAGTTGAATTTCAATGTACAAAACATTTTTAATTTGAAACAGAAGTTGCAAGTAGAAGGTAAAGGAATGGTTATCTTTCTACTTTACTTTCTACTTGCAACTTGTGTTTGGAATGAAAGAAATCTAACAAATTGAAAGCAACCACATTCAAATGCAAGCAATTATGTTTTACAAAACACTGGTGTATTAATCTCACACTACTAAGAGAGAGGATTGTTCTCACGAAAAATTAATGCAAAGTGTGGTTCAACATTCACCTTACAAAGATTCTTACAAAGTGAGAAATTCGTCAAAATTACTCTAATATGCGATTGTTATATCTCTAATCTCTAATATTATAATGGGAGAAGGCCATAGTGTCATTTGTCATTTGTCATTTTGTCATTCTACCAACATGTGCAACGCACGTACATAACTAATATAAAGGAGATTTCCGGTTCAAATCCTCCCTACGTCAGAATTTTTATTTTTATTTTTTGAAATTATTAAAACGTGCATCGCACGTGTAAATTACTAGTGTAAATAAATAGCAAAAGACGAGGGTAAATACATTTTAGGCCCTTGCCTTAACACTAAATTTCTATTTGGTCCTGGACTTTTTAAACTGTCATAAACCCCTCAAACTTTTTTATTGGATATGTAGAATTATTGAGGTTACGTAATGCTTGAGAGGTTACGTAATGCTTGAGGTATAACAAAGTTGGAAAAGTCAAAGGCCCATACAGAAATTCAGTATTAAGCCAGGGTACACCATATTCACCCAAAAAACAAACAACCTTTTAAAAAGTCCACTTAAAAGAAATAAGGGTTTTTAAAAAAGAAAGACCACCCACAAATGTTGTAATTCCAAATAAGTCATCACCAAGTGTGATTTTGTAAAGTTTTGTAAGGTTTTGTAAGATAAACCACCCATAATCTGTGGCTCCCCCTCCACAAAAGCCACTCTCATAGGTTTCGTAAGGTTTTATTAGTTTAACCTAACAACCCCCAACTATGGCTGCAAAACTACTCTCCTATTGTCAATTCTTCTCCTTCTAAACCATAAACCCTAACACTAACCTGAAACCCTTATTAAACCTAACCCAAAATCCTAATTAAACACTTACAAAACCCAAAAGAATCCCCATTATCACTCTCCGTTGCCCCTCCCGCCCACTCACCATGGTGTTGCCCTTGCCTGTGTCACTTCCTTTCTAGGCTTCCACTGCTCATCTGCTTCCCCTTGAGCAAGGGTAATTCTGTAATATTCTGCTAGAGATAACAAAATTTTCTAACCTAATTTAACAACAGATAACCCGAGTGGCTCTTTCGGTATGCCCCGTATTGACAATAGCGATTTTAGGGTGGTTTATTTGGAATTAAAACATTTGTGGGTGGCCTTTCTATAAAGAAAAAAAACAAAAAAATAAATTAGTGCATTAGATAGCATGTCAATGACATATACCATAAGCTATAATCCAAAATAAGAAGCATCTTAATTCTTGAATCTCCCCACCCCCACCCCCACCCCCACTCTCACAACAACAAAATCCAAATCTCTATTCAATCTCACTCACAATCTTTTGCTATTTTAGTATCAACATTACCCGTAATCCTTCTGGATGTTGTTTTGCTTGCTAGTCCCCTAGCCAGTGTTATTAGTTGTTTTAGTTGTTTTAGTTGTTTCTTTTGGCTGTTTTTGTGTGTATGTATCTATGGTTTTATTGGTGTTCTCCATGCTACTACTCGTCGCTGCCTCTGTTTTCTTTTGTAAGTAGGGTTTTGTGTTTGGTCGTTGCTATTATGCTTCTGTCTAGCTGCACCCTTGTGATGGTTGTTGTGTTGTTTTCCTAGCTGTTTATGCTGGCTTTTGGCGTACTGGATGTTTGGCTCAACATTAGCAGGCTACTTCGGCTATATTTTACAAGGCAACTTTATTTGTTTCTCCTACATAGGGCTCTTTCATGCAGGCTGTAACTATTAATTTTGTTCTTGTTCTCTCTTTCCTCTTGTTTTTCTTGTATCTGAGACTCATGTTCGGTCTCCTTGCTTTTTTACAGTTGAGGGGTTGTATTCTGTGTGTCTGTTCTATAAAACTTTGGTTTTTATCTTATATATATTTAACAGGCTACAACTTTATGCTCTATCCTATTCCATCAAAAAAATATATATATATCCGTAATTCATTCTTTTGCTATTTTAGTATCAACATTACCCGTAATCCATATTCAAATACGGAACACAAACAATCGGGTCAAATTAACCTTCTTAGACCACAAAAGTTATCTTCATTTTAAAGGTATAAGATACGCTAACTTTAGTTATTGAACCTCTATTTCTAGCTTAAAGTTATTTTTACCTTAACACTATGAATTGCTGCAGGTAACGAATAAAGTTCAAATAACTGAAGTTATCTCAACTTTTGCGGTTATCCTAATTTTAAAATGAGTCTCGAATAAGTTAACATCAAGCTCTGTTTGGTATTTTTTTGGAGAGTGTTTTTAGGTCTGAAAGCTATTTTAGGCTCATATTTGATGTTTGGCAAACTTAATTAAATATAACTTTAATCAAAACTACTTTCTCAACAAGTACTATTTTAAGATTTTTTCCCGAAGGACCTAAAGTGATGAGTTTAGCTTTTATCTTTTTTTTTCAAGAAAAAGTACTTTTAAAAAATTATGACTCCTAAAAAATCTTTTAGATAGCGATTTTGAATCTTCCTCTTCTCCCTTCCTTCTCAGCCCAGATCCCTCTCCCTCACCTACTAAACGACATTCTCCCCTTCATTAAAAGTGTGCATCTCTTCAGCCCCTCCAGACCCATATCCTTCTTTGCGTCTCTCCTCCATTTCTTTCGCGTCGGGCTTCTCTCCTCCCAGTCTTCCTCCTGCCTCCTCTTTGTGTTTTCGTCGCCGGTGTCGAACGGTTCTCCATTCACCTCTCTTTGTTCGTGATTTCGCTGTCGTTGGGCAATGGCTTCGTTTGGCCCTCGGATTGATTTGTTTTGGTCCTTTCTTGAGTGTGTTTCTCTCTCCCTCCGTTGCCTCTATTTGGGTTGGGCTGCTTCCCGGAGTGCAGTCAGTCGACCTCCCTCCCGCTGGTCTGGCGTGTTGCTGCCCGCGGGGGAGCCTTTGCTCAGTATTTTGCGTCTTTCTCCGCTCTGTGCTTGGAGCATCCTCCTCCCAGCTGTCGTCCCCTTGGCGGTCCTTGGATTTTGGTGCGATTTGCTTTGGATTCACTGGTAGTGTCGTCCCCTGGGCGGTCCGGTTCTCTTCTTGCAGCTATCCAGGAGCTAACTATTTATCCGATCACTGTGAGTATTACTGCTTTTATTTACAGTTACTACTTTCAATTACAGTTGGGCCTAACTATTTATCCCATCACTGTGAGTATTAATGTGAGTATTCTGGTAGTGTTTCTATCAAGTGTGTTGTTGGGGCTTAGCTTCGGCATAACAGTTTCTACTGTGTGCTGTTTCGGACTCCCGGTGCTGAGGTTTTCTTCTAGTTTGTTCTATAATATTTTTTCGTTATTGTTCTTCCCTTCCCCCTACGGCTCAGTACTGTCAGTGGTTGTTTCAGCTTCTAGCAGATTTCCTGAGCAACAATTTGCTCAAGCTCTGTTATTTCTATTTTTCTTCTCAATATCAATTCTATCTCCCATCCCTTTTCTCTCCATTTTGAGGGTGTTCTTTCCGCCCCTTGTGCCGCACTGGTGTGTATTCTTTGGTGGTGGTGTTTTGGTGAGTATTGTCTCTGGTACTATTGTCCAGTGCCTTTTCTTTGTTGGTTTATTGAGTTGAGGCGCTCCTGGGCTAGTTTCAGCCATGAAACTCACCGGGCCGTATGCTAAACCTAACAGTTTAGTGACGGTTCAGGAATTGAAGAGTGATTTGTCTTCTCCGCTTTTCGCTAACACCTTTCTCAGAGCTCTCCCATCTTCAATATTCCCCCTACTGTTTGTAGGTCCGACCCTCATCTAGTTTGTTTCAGGTGCCTCCTTCCTGTGCATTTTAAACGTGAGTGTGTGAACAAAACGAAGTGCATTTTCTGTGATCAGTTTGGTCACTCGCATAGTCGATGTTTTTCCCTTCAAAAACTCCTTGAATTTCCCAGAGGTCATCCCTTATTGGCCAAACTTCTCTTCTTTTTTAACTACCCCCTCTTAAAGCGCAAGCTTCATGTTAGATTGTCAAGGAAGTTTAGTCTTGAATTTGAAAAGGATTTAGAATCCTCGGCAGTTGTTCCTTTACCAGGTAAGAACTCCGCTACTTCTTCCATTGCTTATTGTGATTCTATTGCTACTCTTCAGTCTCCTAATATTGCTAACCTTTTTAAGGATCGCAAGATGTATACGAAACTTGTCTCGTACCCTTGGATGGGTTATTACAAGGTTCGTCCCCATTCTGCTTCAGTGGCGCCTTCGTTGAGTTTGTGTCTGGATAAAAATGAAGGGTCGGTTAAATCCTTTGTCTCTCGTCATTTATGGTTTCAAAGTGTGATGGGGCACGCTCAGCATCGCCGCATTTCAGGCCCTCAAGTGCCTACTACCAAAGTTAGTATTGATTGTAAAGCACCTTCCTTATTTTATAATTTTTCTTGTTCTATGACGATTTCTTCTCCTAAACTTTCTACGTTCTCTTTTCATTTTCCGGGATGCATCTTCTCGTTGTATCAAGATTTAGGGGTTCAATCTTGGCTCAATCATCTCCTGAGGAAGGTTTTGCATACCCTGCACTCTTTTCCCCTCAAGTCTTCTCCGGTTCTTGATGACTCTACTCTCTCTCGTGTTTCCTTTCATACTAACTCCACCCCAACATCCTCTTCAGTTGATTCCAGTTTTCCCTTTCCCTCTTCTTGCATCATTAAAGACGAAGCTAGCATGTTTGATCTCGCTGCAACTTCGTTTCCTTTGGTGAAGGTCGTCCCTCCCCCGTTAAGCAGAAATACAATAAGAAAGTCTTTAATAATAGCCAGATTCGTGTGAGTGCTCGAATTCTTGCTAGGAAAGCAACCTCGACGTCGGCTCTTCAGCTTGTGCACAGTTGAACTTTGGCTTCACTTTGCCTTCCTCGGTGTAGGCAGTCAGACTTATCTTTTTGTGCTGCTAGAGTTCTCTTGGGATGCTGAGTCGATTTCTGTGCAGTTAGCCTATCCCTTCGCTATTTGGCAGCGTGCCCATTCTCCGCCTAACTTCTTTGTTGTACTCTTTGTTGATTTCTTTGTTGTTCTCTTCTTTGTTGTAGTCTTTTTTCTGTTTTACAGCTTGTAAAACCATTATTATTTGTTTGTAACGTTACTATTTTAATGATTTACTAGGTTTGCCCGTTGACACGTGCCTACGGCACGTCTTCGGCACGGTGCACCTTATTTGATCATATAAAATAGTTTTGGAGGTCCAACAAATTAATTAAAGTAGCAAACATAGAGCAAAAAACATATTATATGATTTTTTTGAATTATTTTTAAAGTTTTTAAATTTTTAATTTCTTTTAGTTTTTAAAAATTTTTGAAAAAAAATTTAAAAAAAAATTCTTAATATTTTGAATTGAGGAGGAAAGGAGAGAGAGAGAAAAAAAAATGATTAAATAAATGTAGGAGTTGTTTTGGGTGGGATATTTGAATTTGAGTTTTGGAGGAAAAATGTGTTTTGTGAGGTTTGATATGGGCCTTTGATTTTGGGGGGATTGATTGTGAGCCACTTGATAGCTTTCTTTGTAATTTATTATATAGATATATTTTTTTGATACCTGGAGCCGTTTGGCTCTATCCGATATATCCCAAAAAACAAAAAAGTACTTTTACTTACTAAGAATACTTTAAAGTTAAGTATAATTTTTTCTAATAGTATTTTTTATACTATTATTTTTCGTTCACATCAATACCAAACAAAGTCTTAGAATAACTAAAGTGGTGTAAAAATTATAAGTCCAACTAAAGCCCAAACCGATAACGCAATAACATTAACGAACCCGTCCCGTTACCATCTCAAAGAAGACCGCCGCCTAAAACGGGAAACGCCTGAACGGTCGCCTCGGTTCCCGTGTCTCGCGGCGGTAACCTTACCGCATTAAGGAAAAGGAATGTAAGTGAGAGGAAGTGGTCTTACGAGGAGGCTGAAACCGGTGACTTCGGTGAGTGACGTGGCGATGGCGGCGCTTGAAAGCTCGAGTTCGCCGAGGTGGCCCACCATCATCGTCGAGATGAGCTGGACGACGTACTGCGATACGGTCACCGCCACCATGGGCCCCGCAATGTAGCCTAGGCGTCTGGTTTCGGCCTTAAACTCACCGCCGGTTCTCGTCACCGCCATTCTCCTTTCTTTTAGGAGAAGACCCTCTGCCATTTTTTCGGCCCCCTCTGTTTGTTTATCTTTCTAGACTTTCTCATTTTACAGGCTCTTTGCTGGATTTGTTACTATTTGCCCCTTCGAGAAGTTTTACTTTTTATATACGTTATCCTCTGTAACTTTCGGTATTTTATTTGGGATAAATTTAAGTTAAACCTACCGAGATTTTACATATCTTTACTCTTTTTTATCTCTAATCTCTAATCTCTAATATTATAATGGGAAAAGGTCATTTCTAAATGTTTTGTCATTCTACCAACCCGTCTAATACACGTGCATAATTATTATAAAGGAAGTCTTAGGTTCAAATCAAGACTACATTTAAATTTTTATTTTAAAAAAACTATATTTATTAAAACGTGCAATGCACGTGTAAACTACTAGTTATTTTAACTAGTAATTTACACGTGCATGCACGTTTTAATAATTTCAAAAAATAAAAATAAAAACTCTGACGTAGGGAGGATTTGAACTGGAAACCATCTTTATATTAGTTATGTACGTGTATTGCACATGCTGGTAGAATGACAAAATGACAAATGACACTAAAGCCTTCTCCCATTATAATATTAGAGATGAGAGAGTTGGAATTTTTAACAAACAAACCGTAACTTTGTAACTATACAAACACGTAAAATACACGTTTAAACTATATCCAACAAATATAAATGTGCACCGCACCGTATAGTCCAAATCAAAACATTCAAATATAAACTTTTTTTTTCTTATTCAATATATATTTTCATTTAATTTAACGACTTTACTTTTTTTAAATGTACATCGCACATACATTATACTAGTTTGAAGATAACCCTACCCAAATGGTTTTTTTGTGTTTAAAAAAAAATTTGTGGGATTTTACCCACAATGACTGGAGTCGTTAATTTTATCGTTGAATGACATTTTTACCGTTTATACAGTACATTTTTTATACTACATGTATTTTAAATCCCAAAAAGAATTTTAATACAAACATTATATTATTTATAGTATAATATCTAAGTAATCTATGTATCGATTAAACACGAAATTTAAAGATGTTATATAACCTAATACCTATGGTATTTTGGGCAGAAGATAACTCTGAAAACAAACTTAATTAGGTCACATGATTTTATGTGAGGAAGCAAATAGACGGAGCATGGTAAAACTTGAATTTTTTACCAAACTATTCCACTTTTTGTAAGTATGTACGAAACTATCCCTGTTTGAAAAGTTAATATCAAAATATCCTTGTCGTTAACGAGATTAACGGTCTTGGTAATAATAGACATGTTAACTGAGTTAACGTGTTAACGTGTCTATACTTAGTAATTTTTCATGTACAAAACATTCCTGTCTGTTTGTTTGTGAAGATAGGCATACACGTTAACTCAATTAACGGTCTTGGTAAAACAAGGCACGTTAACTGAGTTAACGTGTCTATACTTTGTGATTTTTTTATGTACAAAACATCCTTGCCGGTTTGTTTGTGAAGATAGGCATACACGTTAACTCAGTTAACGGCTTTGGTAAAATAAGGCACGTTAACTGAGTTAACTTGTGTGAGTATCTCCAATTTTCAGAAATTTTCTACTTTCTGGAAACTTGAAATCTTCACACTCGTTAACTCAGTTAACGGCCTTGGTAATAATAGGCACGTTAACTGAGTTAACGTGTTTATACTTAGTGATTTTTTACCCACACCCCTCTTTGAGGTAGTGCCCCATACTGTCCTAACTACAAACGTTAACCCCGTCAATGCAAGTGGTTTAAATACTACCGCTAACGAGGTTAACGAGTCTATATTGAATGAGTATTTCTGCAAATTTCCACTCAAGGGAAAAAGTTGTATCCCCATCAGCACGTTAAGTTAACGGGGTTAACAATAGGGAAACTACTAGACTCGTTAACCCCGTTAACGACAGGGATGTTTTGGTATTAAATTTTCAAACAGAGATAGTTTCGTACATACTTACAAAAAGTGGGATAGTTTGGTAAAAAATAGGTATGTTCAGACAGCAATAGGGGAAAAAGAGAGAGAAAAAAGAACTAGAATTATATGCAAATAAGTTAATCTGGATAGAGTTTGTTGAAATTTATCCTATTATTGGATCATCTTGCCAAAAAAAGGCCCAACAGTGCATATGAACTTTTGCCTTGTCCTTTATTTTTTAAAAACTAAATTAACTAGTAATTGCACGTGTGATGCATGTTCTAATTAAAAATATATATATATAATAAATAATAAAACGTAATCTGGCCTCGAATCTGAGACCTTAATTTACCCATTGCATACTTTTTACCAATTATCCCTAGTGGCACAAAATTTTATTTTATATGAGTGACTTTTGTAAATAATTATGTCGTAAATAAATTTAAACTTTGAGGTTATTATGGTAACTAACAACAGTTGAGTAAATGAATGGTTAATATGATTCCCACTTAAAAATGAATGTTTGAGATTATATGGTTTAATGAATGTATACAAATTACAGGTTGTCTACAAATGACAACCCCAACTCTCCCATTATAATATTAGAGATATCAATTTGGTAAATTTTGCAGGAAAAAATTTGTATGTTTTGGGGGGCATAAGAGCATTTGTAGTTGTTGGCCAAATATCCAAAAAAATGGACAATTTGGCCAAAAATCTACAACAATCGTTGGCCAAATACCCATTTTTTGTGTTTGAAATGAAGAGTTGTCTGCCAAATTTGGGAGAAGAAATGGCAAAAGCCAAAATTTGAAATTCAGAACATGATATCTCATCCGTCGATGAGTTTTAATTTTTTTTGTTATTATTAAATAGATCGGACGGGATATGATATCATGTCCGATCGATTTTCTAAAATTTAAAAAAAAAAATCAAAAAACGAGATCATATCCCGTCCAAGCCATGAACAGTTTTTATTTTTAATTTTTTTTTATAACGAGGACAGAATCGTTAGATTCCAGCCCAAAAATTAAATTAATAATTAAACGTAAATACAAAGAGCGAACGAATTTTACAAAGAGTAAAACACGAAAGGAGCAAATGAAACAAGCCATAAAGACAAAAGAAGCAATTGAGGAAATTGCCACTAGGTCTAGTACAAAATAAAGAAGAGACAGACTGAAGCCCGCAACCAACCGCTACACGCGAGCAGGAAACGCGCAGAAAAGAAGGCACCACGTCGCAAGCAATGGCGCTGGGACGGAGAAACTCACCCCGTGAGACAAAGGGCTCACACAACCAATCTTGAAACTGAAGGGCGACCCACACCCAGCCACAAGGACGCAAGAGCAGAAGGTCGCTGCCCTAAGAGCAGTTCAGAGTGAACAACCCAAAGCGGTGCAAAAGAACGTCCCCAAGAGCACCACGGAACCGCAATCTGGAAACAAACTAAACCTGGAGGGAAACACTAAGACAAAGCCTCCCCCCAAGGACAGTAAAGGCACTGAAGCCAACAACCAAAGGACACCACCGAGAGAGGTATGGGAACAGCACCAGAAAAAAAAAGAAAACCAAATACTCTATGTTGGCAACCCATGTAAAGCGAGAACACAGAGAAGCACACCTACATACAGCCAAATACCTCACAAAAAAAAAAAAGAAAAGCCTCAACAGGGCCAAACCATATCAACAAACATCACCCACCATAAAAGGGAACCAACACAATCTACTAAGAACTAGAGAGCATAAAAGTAACCTGCACAGACCAAGTTCAGAACATAGCCGCTATGCCAAAAATAAACAAGGAAGATCATATAAAACCGACCGGAGCACAACCAGGCCAGTAAACCACAAGCACAAGTCCCATCACAAAAGAGACCGAACAAAAAGAGGTCCAGGACATGTCCAACCATAAGAGCAAACAAACCAAGAGAAGAAGTTACCATGCATCTGGATGCATAGGTACATGTTGCAGTCATCAAAAAAGGGTAGTAGAGCACCCAGATCCCAAATAAAAGCCAGAAAAATACCCCTGCCACCAATCACAACTGCAGCGAAGAGAAGAAAGGGTTAAGAACAAATAAAGTAAGTAGAAACTACTAAGGAATCAATTAGCAGAACGATAAAAGTTGGTCACCGCATCCAGGCGATATAAATGCAAGGATTCCACTTTTTGTTGATCTAGAGTGGAGGGCCAAAATTTAATAAAGAATAAAAAGTTATCGATAATCTTATCGATAGGAGAAGAAGAAAGAGAAAAAATATGTTGGTTCCGTTCCGTCCAAATTACAGAAATGATCGCCATTAAGGACAGAAACCAGGAATAACGATATTCGGACTTAATGTCATGAGCTCTCCAACTGGAGAAGAAATCATTGGGGATAACTGGGGCTTTCCAGGCGAGGGTATTAATAACCTACAAATGTTGGGTAAAGGTGCAATGAAGGAACAGGTGATCGGCATCCTCCTGAGCCGACGAGCATAACACGCATAATTGACCTGGGGCCAGGTTTCTTCTATTAAGAACCTCCACGGTGAAAAGTCGGTTGTTCAGGGCCAGCCAGGTGAGGATCTTTATTTTTAAAGGAGCGCAGTTACTCCATAGAGGCTTGGCAAGCGGGGAGAGGGTACCGTCGAAATGAAGAAATTTGTAGAAAGATTTGACCGAGAATATCCTTGAACTGGTCCAACGGCAATGGAAATCATCCAGGGGATTCCAGGAGTACAGGTTAAGGCGAGCAAAAAGCTGTAGAAGCTAAGCTTCAAGAGACGTCGGAAGCACGCAACTAAACTGAATAGACCAGAATTTTTGGTTATTCAAGAAGGTGACATAGTCCACCACTAAGGCCAAGGGGTTGGACGCCAATTGGAATAGAGAAGGAAAAACCACTGCAAGCCTGATATTATCAAGCTATAAGTCGATCCAAAACCTGGTCTTAGTACTAGTAGCGCAAATATGGGAGATACCGCATTGAAAAGGGCTCATCGCCCTCCAAATCCCTTTCCAAAATAGGGAAGCATTACGCGAGAGGGTGGGGTAGAATTCCCACACCTTACGATGGGGAAAACATTTCAGGGAAATCAAACGAGCCCAGTGCAAATTATCGAATTTCAGAATTCTCCATAACCATTTACCGAGGAGGGCCAGATTTTGGTGCCTAAGGTCAAGCACCCCGAGGCCCCCCGCCTCTTTCGAGGTACAAACTAATTGCCAGTTGCAGAGATGCGAACCAGCTTTATAGAGATATTTACCAGACCAGAAGAAATTCCTACATATTTGGTCAATCCTCTTGATGACCCACGCCGGGAAGTAAAAGAAAGACATCATATAAAGAGGAATGGAAGAGAGGACCGAGATAATAAGGGTCAGTCTGCCACCACGCGATAAGTGTTTACCTGACCACACGTTAAGTCTAGATTCAATTTTTTCGATCATCGACATCCAGTCAGAATGATGAAGTTTTCCCCATCTCAAAGGGAGACCCGAGTATTGAATCGGAAAGGAGGCCGAGGAACAGTTGAAGAAATGGGTTATTTCAGCTTGACGGTTAGGATCACCTCCCAGCCAAAGGACCGACGATTTATGAAAGTTGATCGATAAACCAAACGCATTTTCAAATAAGTAAAGAAGCAACTTAAGGTTACGCAAGGAATACCCATTGGGTTTGGCAAAAATAAGGGTATCGTCAGCGTATTGGAGGTTCAGCACGCCACGGAAACTATGGGAACCTCCAAGACCCTCAATAACGCCTTCCTCCCAGGCGTTACGAAGCAACTTACTGAACACATTAGCCACAAGAGAGAACAGAAGTGAGGAGATAGGATCACCTTGGCACAGGCCACGCTTACACTTAAATTTGTGACCTTCCGATCCATTAATCATAATGGAGGAAGTACCAGCAAAAAGGCTGGATTTAATCCAAACGATCCATTTCGGATCGAAACCACGATTTAGAAGGATCTCAAATAGGAAATCCCAACTCACACTGTCATACGCTTTGTGGAAATCTAATTTTAAAAGAATGCCCTCCGAGTTGGATCTATGGCACTCAGAAATGATTTCTTAAGCCGAAGCCACACTATCTAAGATGAAACGATCCTTGATAAACCCCGATTGAGCTGGGTCAATCATGTAATGCCCTGATTTTCAATTAACGAAAAATTATTTTATTTTGCACGTAGTGTGCACGTGCAATATTTTGGTTGAATTGAATCTTATAATTATTTTATTGTGATATGTATAAACATTTAAATATAAGTTTTCAAACTATTTTTACACAAAAGCCTTTTTCTTTAAATAAATAGGAAGCCTTATTTTAAAGCCTTTTTCTTAAAAGCCCAAAATGTAAATTATTTATTTTATTTTAAAATAACTATCTTTGCCCAAAACTAAAGCCGATGGATTAATCTATTTTTATTTAACTTGTCATGTAGAAGACTATTTTAATACTATTTTATTTTTATACAAAATTAAATGTACATTTTTTAGGCCTAGTGGCATGCACGTGTATTGCACGTACACGTGCAACATGCACAAAAGTGCTAGGCCGGATTGCTTCTTGGAGGGAAACTCAAAATTTGAGTGGTAGTCATGGCATGGTGGTTATGTGGGTGTGGGTAGTTTTTATAACTCCTACTTTCATCTTGGCCTTCCATCCTACAACCAACTAGTTAATCCTAGCCCTTCATTCTACTTGATTTCTAGTATAAATACCCCCTCCCATGGCTAGTATTCTTATGCAAATTATATCTTTCCAAACCTATAGTCTAATAGCATTATTTAGTAGTAGTTGTGAGTTAAAAAGATTGAGAGAATTGTGTGGGATTGTGTTGCTTTCAACAAGGAGAAGAAGGCCGGCATCAAAAGGGGAAGCTTTCGGTTTTGCTTGGGCTTGGAGGTGTGTGCGAGCGTCTAGGAGGAGGTGCATTCATTTGCAAGGACTTTGTTGCTATTGTGTTGTTTTCTCTCTATACAAGGTGGGTTTGATTTTTCTTATTTCTAATTAGAAATGATGCATGTAAAATATTAACAAGAATACATTTTTAATGGGAAAGTTAGTTCATAAATTGATTGGAATGTTAATGAACAACTTGCATGTGGTTCTATTGTTAAAATTGAGTTGTGGGTAAAATTCTCCATGCTTGTTAGAATGAATGAATGATAGTGGTTAAATTTCCTTAAGAATGATGCTAGTATGATATTGAGACATGATGCATGGAAAATACTAATAAGAATGCTAGTTTGATTGGAAATTTGAAGCATGAAATTGATTAAGAAAGAGCACACTTTTGAAAAGAGTAACTTTCTTGAATGTTTGAGTTGTGAACATGCTAATTATTAGGTGGTTATATATTTTGTGATGTACATGATTTGACTAGAAGCATATGTTGATTTAGTAAAACTACATTTGTTACTATCAAAGAACTACCCACAAAGTTAGTAGTTTGAGTTTTGTGTAAATAGGCCCTTTGTGTTAATAAGGGTATGAATAAATTCAAATAAGAGTTGTATGTAGATAAATTATTGGATTGATGTGAAGTGTATTGTCAAAAAAATTAGAACACTATGGGGCAAAGAAACATCAAAAAGAGAGTGTTAGAATGTATAATTTGTATTAAATGTGGGAAATTATGTTTTAATTATTACAAAAACTATTTTGATCACACGGATATATAAATTATGTGAAGTAGGATTATTCTGGAATTATACAGTATATTTTGATGAGAGCAAAATGAAACAAAAGTTAATTGAACATCGAGACGTTTTTAACAACAGTGGCAAATGATTCAAAAGGATTTTAATTTGTACTGTGACAACCTGAGCATGTAGCTCAGGTGGTCACTGTGTGCAGTTGTGTTCTCGGGGGTGACCGGTTCGAATCCCGTGTGCAACATTACTTTTAGTTTGTTTTTTTTTTAAAAACAATTAAACTGTAGGCCGAGAGCATTTAATGCTCTCAGCCGTAACCATACCGCTGGCACAGTTCGGCCTAGTGGCGGGTGCTCTTGGCTGTGTTCTCCGTGTGCCTGGGTTCGATTCCTACCCTCGGCATCTTTGAAAAAATATTTTTTTGGGTTTCTAGGTGTCCAAAAATTATGAAAAAAATATGGTTATTCTCATAAAAATGTAAGGAATTTTATAAAAATGATTTGGGCATTATTTGAAAGAGATCAACTATGGTTTGTGAATAAAAGACATGATTAGAACTATGGTTCTAAATTATATACTTGTGAAAAATTATAGTTTATAAGAATAAATAATAATGGAGTATTAGAAAGTGATTTGGCAAAAAGAACCTTGTTGTGTGATATAAGGCAATTTATTCTCACTTGAGAATAATGTGGAAAAAAATATGAAGTATGAATATTCATTAGTGATGTGAATTCCAAATGTGGAATTATTAATTGATAAAGTGCATGAGTTCATGTATGATTATGGATTAATGAATGAATTAGAGATCATATGAATGAAAAAGAAATTCGTTGGCTATGAATATGAATTTTATGAGTTATAAGTACTCAATGTGGACATTGTGAATTGGGATTGAATCGAAAGAGTAGCTAAGTCTCCCCCGGCAATTGGAAAGAAAATGAAATGAATTATTGAGATGAAAGACCAAGGTTGGTCACGATGGCATAAATGAATAAGTCCGGTTTAGCGGAGAGGCTAACTCTAGAAATTTGATTTTATTCATGATTCTATTAAACTAAGGACTAGCACATTAGTGAAGACGTGATGAAAGTAGAAGAAAAACACGAGTATGGGGGCCATCGGATTAGCGGTGTGAGAGCGATCCACAGGCTGCCTGCTTGATGCATCAAGACATGGCGTGGGTGCTACTCCAGAATTATCGTCCCGGTGGCGACGCTCGTGGGATGTTCGAGTGGCTATGGGTGGTGCCATTGTTCCATGGCGGAGGCTGAATTGTCCATAGGTTGCCTGCTCGATGCGTCGTGTCAGTGCGTGGGATTCCCCTCCAGGCTGCCTGGACATTGGCTCGTAGATCATAGGACATCTAAGACACTACCGTAATTACAGTAGTAGATTAAGACATAACGAGGGATTGAACCCTACAAAGATGAAGAACGAATAAGGGCTTGCCCTCGGACCTATGTAGTATGGGATGCATAGAATCCGAACAAGTGCGCATTAGTGTCATGTAACATAAATAAATGCATTAAGGATTAAGTGCACAATCACAACACGACATCCATAGGGTAGTCCCTTTAGTTTGAAATGTGACAAGTTTGTGTTTGTTAAATATGAAAAATTGAGTTATACTATTTCCAACATAGAGAGGATGGCCGTGTATAATGTTCGTCGGTTGAATAAACTGACGTACCCATAGTCTTATATGCAGGTAAATGGCATGTTAAAGATTAAAGAGGAATGGATGCTTAAAGATTATACCATGTTGTTGTACATTTATTTAATTGTTGTAAATTTTACTTCCGCTGTGCAAAATGAAAAGTGTAATATTGATGTAACTCTGATGTAAAGTGAAAAGTTTAAATTTCCTTGTAAAATTGTACTAAAGAAAGTGAAAAGATCCTGTAGAACATCTCGAATTCAGTGTATTTGGGATTCGGGGCGTTACAAATCAAGGGAGAGATAACCGTGCTAAGATAGGAGGTGAGAACTTTCATAATGATCTTGAAGATCGTGTTAAGCAGACTAATCGGATGAAAGTTAGAAACAGATTTAGCACCCAAAATTTTTGGAATGAGAACGATATGGGCATAATTGATCCTATCGAACGAGAAAGAGCCCTGGTGAAGATCAGAGAACATTTTGAGAATGTCATCTTTAAGATAGTCCCAGAACTGTTGGAAGAAAAAAGCTGGAAATCCGTCCGGCCCTGGAGCTGAGTCACTCTTTAAAGAGAACACCGCCGCCTTATTCTCTTCCAAAGAGAAGGGCACTTCCAAACTGGACAGATCGTGAGAATGCTGACCATATAATTGCATCCAGTCCAATTGAATGGAGCAATGTTTATTAGCACCCAGAAGGTCTTTATAGAAATGAAGAAAAGTAGCATGGAATTAAGGATCTGAGGACAATTCCACCCCATTATCAATAGACGAAATACGATTGCATCGTTGACGATGGGAAGCAAAATGGTGGAAGAACGAGGTGTTGACTTCCCTTTCCTTAAGGCAACGAAACTTAGCCCTCTGGGCCCACTTAATGTGGTCATAATGAATAAGGGAAGCATACTCTTTCTTACACAAGACACGTTCGAAACGAAGGGCGTCAGAAATGGGCCCCATTTCCTCGAGTTTATATGGATTCAATGGAGGAAAGGAACACGTTTTTAAGAAAATTAGCATTAGAGAATCTCTCTTTCCTCCAAATTTTACAGCCATACTTAATAGCATGAAGCTTGAGAAGGATACGACCAAGCCCGGAGGAACCCGAGATAGCCGAGAGGCACTCAGAGATGAGGTTAACAAAGGTTTGATCCTGCAACCAGAATTTTTCAAAACGGAATTTGAACGGTCTTGAGAAGTTAAAGTTAGAGGACAAAGAGATAGGCACATGATCAGACAATAGGTTGGGCAAGGCCATCGCAACGAAGTTATGGAAAAGGTTAATCCAATCAAGGGAAACAAGAAATCTATCGAGCCTTGCCATGGTCGAAGACAATTGCATGTTAGACCAGGTGAAAGCTCTACCGTTAGTAGTAATTTCGGTCAAACGAAGGAATCTAATGCAATCATTAAAGCGGTAGGAAGCCGAATGGGTGGAAACCATCCCCGATTTCTTACTTGAGAATATGGTGACATTGAAGTCACCAGCGAAGACCCAGAGGCCTTGGATAGAGTTTTGGAATGAGATGAACTCGTTCCAAAATTCTTCATGGCGATCAGCGGTTGACGACCCCCGAAACCACAGTGAGGGGACAATTAAGTTCAATCCAGAAAAGACTAACCATGAGAAAGAACATAAGTTTACGAGACGAGATAAAAGAGAAGCGGTCATCTTTATAACCAAAAAGGATCCCCCCTCTAGAACCGATGGCGTCGAGGGAGATCCAATTTGTGATGAGAGGTCCTCCTATCGAACGAAGGAGGGCAGGGGTCGGGGAATGGATTTTAGTTTCTTGAATGGAGATCAAGTCACAACGAAAGGAGGAAATAAGTTGAAAAACTGCTTGTTTCTTGGATGAGCTCCCTAAGACTCGAACGTTCCAAGGGATACTAATCATTAAAATCCTTATTCTCAAAAGCTCTAGAGAATTCGCAGCTTCGAATAGCGTCGAAAACCGCAAAATTATCCGAATCAGGCTTAAAACCCATCGCCGCAGAAAGGCTAAACATCTGCGAATTAGATAACGAATCGAACTGCACTTGATAGATAGAACCTAGTGGATTCAAACCAGGCTTAGCGGATGAGTGGGAAGGAACTTCATCCGAACAAAGCAAAGGAATCGATGAAACGAGACCGTCTCTGAAAGAGCCAATGGATTTTTTCGCTCGAATACGAGCACTCGAACTGATAACAGAGTAAGGTTTCTTTTTAACAGAGTTCGGCCGCTATTTCCTCTAACGTCCACCGCTAACAGGTGGCAATGAACATTCAGAATCAACATCAGGGTGATAAGGAACCAAGTTCAGCTGGTTACTCTGACCCAAAGGAGTAAGCTTCATAGAGGGGGAAGAGTGAATAGGGAGAAAGGATGGGGTATGAGAGAAGGAGGTCTTACGACATCGATTGGGCGGGGAAAAACCCACCGGAATCGGTGACGAAGGCCAAGAAAGGGAGTTAAAATGAAAAAAAGACGAAAGACAAAACTCCAGGCAATAACTAGCCGAGAATGACGATAAAACATTCAAACTCAAGCGACACCAAAAATTACAGTTGAAAAGAAAAACATGCGAAAAAGCAAAGTAAACACTCACGGAGTGATAGGCAAACGCAACCTGATGCTTAGTAGAGGCTTTGTCCAATTCGGCTGCTTCCTCTCCCAACAGATCATCTTGTGCGAACCAATCATCAGCAATAGGAGAAGAAGAAACAAGACCTTTAGCGGGAGCGGCTTTGGGTAAGAGAGATGAGGAGGAGGAACCGTGCACCGCGCTCGTATACTTATCCCAGTCTGAGGAGAAGTGGGGATTCACTTCCCAAACCGGCCACTTATCAGCACTCTTGGACAAGGAAGCCACCGCAGAGGAGGAAGCAGGAATAGTAGCCACCTCAGGGGGAAGAACAGGATGGAGCTTCGAAGGAGTAGGAGTTGGCAGTTTTGGCATAGGCTTTGAAAACTATGCTATTGATAATTACAATTTTACATAGATGACTTGAGATTGTTAGAGAACCTAATAGAAACCATGGGTAGGTTGTGTTCTCTCATGATCTTGCTGTCTTGAACCTATACTATTAAATTTGTATGTTGTTATTGCAAAAGTAAACAAAACTTCACCTTTACCAATTGAACATATGTATACACTCTGTTTTGATAATTTTGATGAGTACAACTTGACTATAACATGTTATAATTGCATACATTCATGGAAAAACTATTGTAAGTGATTGTGTATAAGTTTAATGGATTACAAGATGAGTTAGTGAATCAAAAGATCAAGTTTTGAGTGGAAGAGGGGTTTAGTTCTTTTCGGGTCTGAAGGGTATATAGCCGAAATTGAGTTTTTGTGTTTTGCGAAGTTTTCAATTGGATTTGAGTTGTTTTGGTACTGAGATGGTTTTGAACAATTGTTACCTTTACACAATGTTATTTTGATGCATAACTGACGCTAGAACACCTATACAAACATATACATATATACACTTTACTGTTTTGATGAAATTTGTCAAAATTGCTATTTTGTGAATTCGATGTAATTTTGATTAGTTTTATAAACTCCAGTATGTTATAAAAGTTATATTTGATCATCTTAGGAATTTAGTTTTGCAATTTTATGATTTTACAAAGTTTTAACGAAGTATCAGTAAAAGGTGCACGAATATTAAAGTTACGGACTTTTGAACATGACAGTCAACCGCACCTATTTAACACATGAAGTGGCAGTCGACTGACAATTGTAAACTTTCGGATTTTTTTTATGACAGTTGACCGTTTTCTTTTTGAACTGATATGTTTGTCGACTGTCAGCTAGTTGGCTGATCGGTTTTCTTGAGTTTTCTGTGGTGTTTCTTTAACGATTGGTTCTTCGATATTATAAATTATTAATCTACTATTTTAGATGATGTTTTACTACAGTCTACACTATTTTACAGAGAGTTATGTTTTGATTTTAATAGAATTGAAATTGTCTTCCTATGACTTTATAAAGTGAGATATATACGATTTTCGAAGGAATCGATGTTTTGTGATATCCTATGACTTTAAAAAATGATTCTGAGTTATTTAATGGATTTAATACTTTATTTCAGTCCTGGAATTTGTGAGTACATTAAATGGATTTGGATTTCGTTGATTTAAGAAGTTTTCTTGATATAAATATTTTGATGATGGAATTATGAGTTTATTGAAAGTTTTGGTATTGATGGTTGAGTTGTGAGTCTTTAGAGATTGAGTGGGACCCTAATTACCGGCAGCTGAGATTTTGTAGTTTGGTTAGTGTGGTCTTGTTGTTGATCAGTTGAGTTAAGTCTGGTAAGGTACATCAACCCTAAGAGATTCATAATTAATTAATTAACTTAAAAAGATAAAGACATGCACTAGATGATGATATGATGAAATGAGTGCAAACATGGGTTATGGACCTCATTATGATCTGCGGTGTGAGATAATCCCCGGAATTATCGAGGTGTGAGTAAAATAGTCTCCGAAATTACCTGCGGTGTGGGATTGATCTTCGAAATTATCGGGGTCGAGGCGACGCTTATGGGGTATTCGTGTGATGAGGCACCAAAGCTTATGGTGTGAGGTATTCTCGAAGATTCACATGTGTGAGTGAAATAGTCTCCGGAATTATCTGTGGATAGAGATTGACCTCCGGAATTATCGGGGCATGAGCTACATATTCACAGCTTATCTAAATCTCGTAGTAGTCATCGTAGTAGGATTAAGTGCATAACGAAGGGTTTAACCCTATAAGGTGGAGAACGTTAAGGGCTTGTACCGGACCTATATAGTATGAAATGCATAGAATCCTACAAATATGCATTAGAGAGTCATCATACTGCATTTGTGATTTCTTAACTTGGTTTTATGCATGATGTTTTTCTGTTTCCTACACTTGACACTTAATCTAGTTTCACTTGATGTTTTCATGCTTTATTTATTGCTATTTCATCATCCATTTGTTACTACTGTTGGTATGTGTTGATTATGACTTTATTTCTTTATGTTTCATTTATATTATATTTCTTTTGATGCCACTCACACCGTTATGGTTGACCCCTGTAGTTTTGGAGGTTAGGGCTATCTCTAGCCTCATGTTTTACAGGTAGGTACTTATAGCTTGGGACTTGGATGCATGTGGTAGAATGAGAATATGGCTTATGTAAATTGTAAAAGAAAGAAATTGTAATTCAATGTGTTTAATTTTCTATTGTGCTTTATAAATAAATGATGTAATAAAAGTTAAAAAATTTATCTGTATTTTGGCTATGCTTACTATTACATTAAGGTTGATGCTGGAAATTGTGCCATGTATTTCTAAGATATTATATTGAAAATTCAGGGCGCTACAGAACCCACCTCCAAATCCCTCATCAAAAATTCGCTACCCGAACCCACCTCCAAATCCCTCGGCCGAGATCTTAGAACCCACCTCCTCCTCCATCTTGCTGCCGTCGCCTCCACCCGAAACCCTAACTGCCCTCTTTTCTTTTCTCTATTCAAATCCTACATCCAAATCTAACTCCTAATACCCACAACCCGAGCTCATTTCTTAACAGAAATACACATCAGATATTATCTCTTCTGCATGTCTCTCTGACAGTCAATCAGCCGATATTCCCGTAGAGCTTCTTGTGAAGTTTCGTCCCACAGATGATGAGCTCCTTCCAGATCCTATTAGATACAGACAGATTGTTGGACAGCTTGTCTACTCATGCATGATCAGACCCGATATTGCTCATGCAGTCAGTGTTGTTAGTCAGTTTGTTTCTGCTCCTACATCAGTTCACTACAGTGCTCTTCTTTGGCTCCTCAGATATCTTCGAGGCACTATCACTCACTCATTATTCATGTCTTCTACATCCAAACTAGAGCTCAGTGCATATTCTGATTCAGACTCGGCAGGTGTTCCTACTACTAGACGGTCTACCGCAAGTTTCTGTCTGTTTCTGGGTGATTCGCTAATCTCATGGCGAAGCAAGAAACAGGCAGTTGTTGTATGTTCTTCCACCGAAGCTGAGTACAGAGCAATGACAGCTACTACTAGAGAGATTGTTCATGTTCGTTGGCGGTTATCAGATATGAGTGTCACTCTCACGGGAGCTACTCATCTTCATTGTGATAACCAGAGTGCGTTGCACATTTCAAGCAACACGGTCTTTCATGAGCGAATGAAGCACATAGAGATAGATTGTCACTATGTTCGTGAGCGCTTTGAAGCAGAGACCATTTTTCTTCACATCTTCACAGCAGACAACAGATTTCTTCACCAAATCCCACACTGTTCAGAGATTTCGTTACTTGGTGGGCAAACTCACACTGTTCGACCCAACGTGAGATTGAGAGGGGGTGTTAGATATTGTAATATATATTAAGTTCCATATCGGGTTATGTATCAGTTTAGTGTGTGGTTCCCTTCTATATATAGCAGTCATTGTACTCAGTTATAATCAATCCACAAATCTCCAATAATATTTTATAATCTCTCTATTGACCTTATCAATATGCAACGAAAAACTAGAAAAGAAGAAGCGTTATGACAGATAACCCTACCAGCAAAAAACCAAAATTTTAAAGTTGTGATAAGAGTTGGAAATTTTGATTTTTATATTTCTAATTAACAAGAAGTTTAAGAGACATTATGGACTTTAAAAAATAACATTTCATTTTTTTTACTTAATGGAAAAAAATCTACATCTCTTGAAGTATCTATAGTCGTTGGCCAAATATCCAAAAAATAGATAATTTGGTCAGAAAACAGTTGCAGTCGTTGGCCAGATTTCCATTTTTTGGATATCTGTGAACAATAGTTGGCCATATTTGAGAGAAGAAATGAGTATATGGATAATTTGGCAATCGAAAGATGATGTACCGTCCGTTCAAAAATTTCTCACTCGCACGACATATCAGCTTCCGTCCTTGATTTTTTTTTTTAATTGAACTCGGACGAGATATGATATCCCGTCCGGCCCAAAACTCCAAATTTATGTCAGAAATGAGCTTGGCCAACTCATTTTTTGGCTTCAAATTTGTATAGGTTTGCCCTATAGATAAACTATGGGCCCATATTAGAATTTAATATACTTTTTAATTAAGGTTTATCATTTATTTAAGATTAAAATATAATTAAATTAACATTTAATTAAGAATCTTAATTAAAATTCATTTTTTGAGTTTAAACAACTATAGGCAATCTCCAAATTTTCTATATCTATATACCAAATACCCATATATTGGGTATGAACAACTACAGATGCTCTTATGTCAGCACATCTAAAACTATTGTGCATCGTTAGTCTTTATCCATTTGCAACCGAAACCTAATCGTGTGCAACACTACTCTCTCTTTGTAGTAAGCCTAAGAAGGGGGGGGGGGGGGGGGGGGTTACAGTTTTTTTTTGTTGAAGAAAAGGTAAAATCTGGCCATCCTGTTTCATTAATAACATATTAATAAAACATACTCAGAGAACTAAGCCTACTACAAAGAAACCTAAAACAGAACAAAAATACATAAACTCCACCCCAAACATAGGTGGTGGGACAAAAAAACACATCTAAACAGCAAGGTAATACATCAGATCCCCCAACAAACTCTGGGGTGGTGGGCAATCAAAATCTAGTGGATCGTGCTATGCTGGCAGTCAGTCGATCGTCGGCCCGATCTCGATCTCCTCGTCATCAAACTCCTTTACCTGGAAAACGCTCGCGATCATATCCCTGGGACCTGCTGCTGCCACATTAGCCCAAAAGGAGATAAAATGCATAATGTGAGTCAAATTGCCAGAAATACTATTGCAGGTTCTACGAAAGTAAAGATTATTTCTGTCTAGCCATAAAACCCAGGTCATTGCGGCGATAGCTAAATACCACGCTTCTCTCATGGCCCCCATCTCCGTTGTGAACTTAGGGCCTACCCATAGGTCCTCGTAATTGCTAGGATATAGAGTCTTCCCTAGGGCACTGAGTACCTCTACGAGTACCGCTTTAATTCTAGGACACTGAAGAAAAATATGGTCTCTGGTCTCGAGGGCGGCGTGGCAGAAACCGCATTGAGGGTCCGCATTCAGTTGTCGCTTAGCGAGGTTTCTCTAGTCAGGATCGCGTCGTTCAGTACCAACCATAAGAAGGCTTTGATTTTAAGTGGAACTTTCGTCCTCCAGATGACGGTAGCCCACTTTGGGGAACACCCCGTAAAATGGATGCGCTTGTACAAGGAGCGAACCGTGAAGTTGCCGTTCTTCTCCAATCCCCAGATTTTTTTGTCTGGACCCTGGGAGCAGCCAATACCAGCATTGGAGATGTAGGCCTGAAGCTCCGTAAGTCTAATGTGGGAGCCTATGTCAAGCGGCTGTTTGAAAGATGGATTCCAGGTGCCTCTTTTCCATGCTGCGGCCACCGTGCAATGTGGATGTGATGCATGTTCGTATAGATCGAGGAAGGGTTCTGAGCGTGTGATCAGCGCACCACTTGTCCCACCCGAACCTGGTGAGTCTTCCGTTACCGATAACTAACTTGACGCAGCTAGTGAAGGGTTCGTATGCCTTGGTGATGCATTTCCAGAACCAGGACACTCGGGGGCCTATCATGAAGCCCAGGTTTCTCATCCCATTCCCTTGCAAATAGCCCTGGACAAATTGCTACCACCCTTCCCCATTAGGGTGGAACACTTTCCACCACCATTTGCCCAGAAGTGCTAGATTCATATCTCGCAGATCAATAATACCTAGGTCTCCATGTATCTTTTTCATACACGCCTTCTCCCATCTGATGAGGTGATAACCACCTCGGTTCGGGTCAGCCCCTTTCCAAAGGAAGTGTTTCCGCGTTCGATCAATTCTTTGGATTACCCATCGCGGCATTTCAAAGAAGGAGAGATAATAGGTCGGGAGGTTCGAGAGTACTACGTTAATAAGCGTGACTCTCCCTCCCAAGGATAGGGCTTTGCCTTTCCAGCCTGCTAGACGTTTCTCAACCCTGTCAATAATGGGCATCCAGTCCGCCTTTTTTAGCTTCCCTAGTCTAAGTGGTAATCCAAGGTATTGAATGGGGAAGCTCTCTGTGGAGCAGTTTAGGGCTATGGCGTGTTCAAAAGCCTCTGCTGGGGTCAGGGCAATAGGGGTGAGGGCGCTCTTGCGGAAATTAACCCTGAGGCCAGACCAGGCTTCAAAGCACTACAAAATCCCTTTGAATACGGTGGTTTCCCCAAGGTTGCCATTGCCAAATAAAAGAGTGTCGTCTGTGTATTATAGTATAGAGCAGCCTTGACGATTGGCTCCCTTAGCCACTGGTGTGATCCAACCTGCTGTACTGCACTTAGCCATCATGGATTTAAGCACGTCTGCCACTATGGTAAAGAGAAGGGGTGAGAGCGGATCGCCTTGTCTAAGCTCCTGTTTGCAAGAGAAAGGGTGGCCTGATACCCCATTTACCAAAATTGCCGTTCTGCTGGTAGTAAGACAGGCGTGAATCCATCTGATCCATCTGTCCCCGAACCCTTTTCCAGCAAGTGCTTCCAACATACAGTCTCATTCAATAGAGTTATAGGCTTTTTTGAAATCTAGCTTTAGGAGGTAGCTCCTAGAGTTCGAGGTGTGGCAATGATGGATAGTCTCCTCAGTCGTTGCTATACTGTCCTGTATACAATGTCTCTTGATGAATCCCGTCTGGTCGTGACTAATAAGACCATCCATGACCTTACCCAGTCTGTTAGCGATAATCTTGATAATGATCTTTACGGAACAGTTTAGGAGGCTAATGGGACGGAAATCTCCAACTCGTCGAGAATCCTCCTTAGGAATCAGCACAACCTCTACGTAGTTGAATCTCCCTAGTTTCAGCTTATGATTGTGGAAATCTGCGAACGTCTTCAGCAAATCACCTTTGATTTCCTCCCAAAAAATCTTATAAAACATAATCGAGAAACCATCTGGACCTGGAGCTTTATCTTTACCAAGTTGTTGGATCGCCTTCCAGACCTCTTCCTCAGAGAAGGGGGCTTCGAGGGATTGCAGACTAGGGTCTGGGTAGGCAGCATGGTCA
Source organism: Hemerocallis citrina (assembly GCA_017893485.1). Taxonomy (NCBI): domain Eukaryota; kingdom Viridiplantae; phylum Streptophyta; class Magnoliopsida; order Asparagales; family Asphodelaceae; genus Hemerocallis; species Hemerocallis citrina. The sequence continues at coordinate 516,054 of JACEHZ010000534.1, read as the reverse complement.
TGCCAGAAGTCAAGTTGGAGAGGGATTCTGAAGTCTTTTTTTTGCCCAAAAAGGTGCTTGAAGTGGGACTGGAAAGCCATCTTGATAGCAACGTCACCTTGAACCAATCCGGAGTCCGAATGGATCGAGTGAATGAGGTTAAACCTACGTCTGGCACTGGCAACCCGGTGGAAGAATGCAGTATTCGCGTCTCCCTCTTTGAGCCACGAGATTCTGGACCGCTGTTGCCACTTGATTTCCCCAATCCTATATAGTTGGTCAATCTCTTGTCTGTATTGTAGCAGACGATTCAGCTCGTCTTGCAGTAGATCCCTAGTCTCTTCGGTCTTTTTGAGTTCCTCAATACCTTCCAGAAGCGACTCCTTTGCTCTCCAAATTAGTGCAAATCAGGTCCGGTTCCATTTCCTGAGCTTGACTCTGAGTCTGCTATGTTTTTCACACCAGATAGCGAACACCTCCCGGCCCTTGGTTGGGCGAGACCAACTCTCGTTAACCATATGGTGAAAGCCCTGGATTTCTAACCATGCCTTCTCGAACCGAAATTTTGACGGTCTTCTTGGGTGGCCTTCCCCGGAGGATAAAAGAATAGGTACGTGATCTGAAGTTGATTTAGGGAGAGATTTGGCCGATGTCAATGGGAATTTGGCCTCCCAGTCCGTGGAGACTAGAATTCTGTCCAACTTGGCCAAAATGGGCATTGCTTGCATATTCGACCAGGTGAAGAGCCTATCAGTGATGGGGATGTCTACCAGATCCAGGTCCGCGATGACTTCATTAAAAGCTTCCCTATCTGGGGCACTAGATCCTCTGCCTCTGTGTTTAGAGGCGAATCTAGTGATGTTAAAGTCTCCCCCACCACCCAGGGGTGTGGCCATTGCACTTGAATCGCTCTTAGTTCCTCCCAAAAGGCCGTTCTAGATGCAGAGGTATGCGACCCATAGACCATCGTGATGGACTGCATCTACCTGTCGGATTTACGCTTTAGCACAACCAACAAAGAGAATTGCCCGTGGAGCTCATCGAGGCAGTCGAAAAGGTTGGAGTTAAGCCCAGAGCGATGCCCCTAGATGCTCCAACTGAAGGGGTCATTCTCCATTCAGATACTCGAGAGCCCCCTACTCTATTAAGCCTGTACATGTGTGATAGTTTGGTCTCTTGGAGACCAATAATATTAGCCTTTGACCTGGCTATGACTTCCTTGACCATTTCACGTTTACCCAGCCTACCGAGACCTCTAACGTTCCAGAATAATGCTTCCATTAATTACTGATAAACTCGGGATCGTGACTCGGATTGGGTTTCGAGTGCAAGTTAATGTTAGCCCTATCGGTTTCCCACCCCCTAATCTTATTGAGGAGAAACGCGTTCCTATTTGTATCGCCTACCTCTAAACTACAAGTAGTGGCTAGACTAAAAATTTATTATCTGTCATGAAATTAAAAATAGAAGCAAGGAAAGACCGCGTACCTCTGTTGCCAGTCTTGGCGGATTTAGCGGCCGCCACGATTTCTAGATAATCATCTAGGAACTCCTTATTAGTCCTTTTTGCCACTTTCTGAACTGTGAAACCTGTGTCCTGCTAGGAAGATGGATAGGTGGACGGAACAAACTCGAGGGAGGTGATGCGGAAATCAACATCAAAATCATAGTCCTCTGACTCTCCCTCAGAGTAGACAAAATCATCTTCAAGATTCAGCCGGCCTTCCCGATCGTCTTCATCATACTGAATTTCCAGTTGTAGAGTAGGCTCTATCGTTACGGACTCCTCATTGAGCCCACAAATTGATGATGATTCTGTCAGAATAGTGGTGCTTCCTGTTGCGGACCCCTCAATGGGCCCACTACTCGAAAGTTGTACCTAATTGTGTTTGGGCCCCTTTTTGGACCCACTAGCACTCTTATATAAACCCCCTCGTAACACCTCTTCCTTACCGCCAGAATCTTTTAAGGCCTTCTCTCCTTCGCGATGGAGCAGAACCCCTTTCTCGCTAAACGAGGCTTCCGCTGTCTTCAGTGGGGCGCGTGGCCTGTGCGACGCTTCGGTTCTATCGCCTTCGCCACGTGTCTCACTCTGATTTGGGGGCATCACAAACGAGGGCAGCAATTCCGAGGCATTACTTCCCATACCCTCGCTGCTGCGTTCACTTACTCCTTTTACCATCTGATTCGTCCTCTTTGAGCTCTCTTCCTCTTCGCTGCCATTACCTACTCCCTTACCACTTTGAGATTTCCCCTTTTCCAGAGCTAAAGCCCCAACCCTAAGGTCTCTCTCCTTTTGGGTGGGTACTCTGTCAAAGGGTCTTCCTATATTCATCTTCTTCCCCAAAATGGGAGTCTTCCCTGTCGACTCTTGACCCAAAGCTACCAACTCTCGCCCCTTTTGAAAACGGCTCTGCAGGTCTTGCATGTCATTTTTTAGGGCGCTTTTGCCCTTTTTCCCTTTAGCGTGGCCTGCCTTCACTCTCTGGTCCTCTCTGGCCTTTCCACCACCAACTCCAATGTGTTGACTGCCAATTTGAGCTTTGCTTTAGTCCTCCCTTCACAGATTTCTTTTCTGAATAGCGATACCTTCCAAATCTGGTATCTTGAGTAGATCCACCGTTGGATCTGTTGAGTTAGTTGTCCCTGAAGGTTTTGGATCATTGGATCTGATGGTCAAGCCTCTTTCTCGACCATCTTTGAAAGGAGAGCCTCTCCCCGGTACTGATCCCTCCACCGTTTGTCCCTGGCGTTGCTCCTGCCCTCTCACCGCTTTAATGAGCTCTCGGTGAGCCCTTTCCACTTCGCGTGCCCCATCAATGGTCAGGTCCCACTATGGCAAAACCACTTGCTTGTACGATCTGCTATCTCTGAGCGCCGATGCAGGAGTAGGGGAGATGATGGCCGACTGCTCTATCTCTGATTCTGTTCGCTTGTCGAGCACGAACCGGACGAGGTATGAATCTTCGAAGGAGAAGGCTTTGGTGAAACGGGGCATCAAAGATATATCGACACTCCTTATGAGGATTCTAGCCGAGACTATCTCTGAGCGACGTATCGTCTTCTCGTCTATCTTTTCAATGGTCCCAAAGTCAGCGACAATCTCTTAGAGTGCCTCCCTCTTCCAAAAATGAAGGGGGACATTGTGGATCCATATCCAGTACCTGTCTCCTTGAGGGAGCTCCGCTCCGGAACTTGGCGTCCATGAAAAGAATTCCACTCTAAAGTGGCCGAAGTCGACAATCCCCATACCAATAACTTCAATCACCTTTTCCGATGACGGGAATGAAACAAGGAATTGTAAGTGACACATTTTCTTTGCTATCCAGCCTCTATAGGCTCTCATTGGCCATTTTTTATTAAGAGCTTGAAGGATATGCACCTCCGAAAGGCTCCCCGATCTAACTCTGGTGATTGCACACCATTAACTAAGCCATCTCTCTTCGTTTTTTATCGTATCTAAACTCTTTGCTAGCCGAATCGATGTGGGGTTATCAGGAGACCTACCTCAGCACATCGGCCGTTCGTCGTCATTGTGAGTCTCAACCACATTGGTACAAACGTATGAGAGGTGCCCCCACTTCATACATTTGAGACAACGGACTTCTTTTGTGCATTCGCTCCTGTAATGGCCCAAGTTGCCACAGTTGAAGCACGATACAAGCTTACGGCTCCCCTTCCTTTGTTTCTTTTTGTGTTGGATGTGTTCGATTTGAGGGTTGGGTGAAATGCTCTGTCTCTTATTTCTTTTTCCAAGCACTTGCACCCATTGTTCCCCCCGTTCCCCACCTCCAGAGTCCTCCGCCGCTGTAATCCCGTCTTGCGGAGCCCCCTCGTGGGCTCGCTCGACGCAGGATTTAAGCATAGAGTCCTTCTGAGGTGGTGGTAGGTACTGGGTTGGGGGGCCTTGGTCGGAGAGATGTGTAGAGGTTCTTGGTGAGCTCTGTAGTTGTTGTGGTGGTGGGAAGATTCTGCACCCTTGGGATGTGGCTCTGGATGTTTGTGTTGATACTGAGATTTGTACTGGGTTGGTGGGTGGTATTGCCGACGTTGGTCATGGTCTTCACCTCTGTAGTGAAGCTGGCCTGAGGGGGGGGGGGGGGAAGGGGGTTTCTTATGCCCATTGTGGCCGGTAGGAGGACCCCATCTTTGGGTCCGTCCTCCGTAGGTCTCCTCTTCTCGGCGATGATGTCTATAGCCCTTGTGAGACTCCTCTCCGCAGCGATGATGACTATAGCTCCTTCCCTCATGACGCTGATGCGCACTTTGGTGTGCACGCATCGGGGAGTGAGCTCGTCTGGGCCCCTGAGCTACTCTCTCTTCAGGGGAGGGGGTCAGGTGTAGAGAGGGTAGCGGTGGTGCTGTGGGGGGAGCCAGTGCAGTGGGAATAGAAGACGAGTTGAGAAATGTGTTGACGGATGAGGGTGGCGGAGGGGGTTGCTTAGGTGGTGGCAGGATTGTTTTTTCAGTTGGTGTTGGTGCGGGTGGGTGCCGGGCCCTCTCATTAGGCCCGCACCCACTGAGTTCGAGCTCCGAAAGCATGGGAGAGAAAGATCAGTTGTAGGGGGGGTGGAGGGGAGTTTGTTTGTTATGTGGCATTGGCTGAGGGGAGGGTTTGGGGTTTTGTAGTTGGCATTTTAGAAGAGAAAAGGGTGAAGAACTGCTCCGGAGGCGAGGTTCAGAAGCGGAGGGAAGGGGAAGAAGCAGGGGAGGTTAGGTAGGAACTCCATGACAGTCATATTATACTCCGTATTTTATAAAGAAGAATACAAAGATAGTAGGATTGTAGACCTTGTCTAACACTGTATAGAAGAAAACAAAAAAAAAAAAAAAAACACAAAAGGTGAAGTTGAGATTTAATTTTTGGTGGTCAATTTTAAATTGATGACTAATATAATTCTGACTTGAAATATGTACTTGGTTAAGATTCATAAGTACTCGATAGTCTAAGAGCATCTGTAGTCGTTTGCCATATACCCAAAATATGAAAAAAATAAAAAAAAATCGCTGTAGTCGTCTGCCAAATACCAAATTTTGGGTGTCACATGAACATGAGCGTGCCAAATATGGAAGACGGTTTGGCAAAAGCCAAATTATAGCTGGACGAAAGATAATCTTTCGTCCGAAACATAGGACGAAAGATTAAATACCGTCGCTTCAAATTTCGTATACAACAAATCCGACAGACGAAAGATTAAACACCGTCTGATTAATTAAATTTAAAATTAAAAAAAAAATTGACGGATGGTAGACAATCTACCATCCAAGGCAGATTCTAGAAAAGACAAAAGCCAAGGACGGTAGATCATCCCCCGTCCAAGGCAATGTTGAGTTTTAAAAAAATTTTTGTCCATTGTCCCTCACTTCAATGCATATATATATATATATATATATATATATATATATATATATATATATATTTGATTTAAATTTCTGAGACGAAAAATTATCTCTCGTCTCACTTAAATTTTGGCTTTGACGACTACAGCGCAAACCCTTTTTTTTTATTTCCATTTGCCAAATACCCAAAATATGACATCAAACAACTACAGATGCTCTAATACAAAACACACAATTGCAAATTGCAATTATTATAACCAATCTTAAATGGGAAAAAACAAACAACCCTATTAAATATTCTACTCAAAACCAGAATAGTGCATCAGATTACATGTCCTAAGCTACATTCTAAAACGAGATGCATCTTGATACAACACAAAATCCAAATTTCTAACCTTATCTCATTCACTCTTCAATTTTAAAATACCAACTTCCTATTTGATGGCATGTTCCTCTGTCATTTGCACATATCTTAAAGCATGATCGAACAGCTCGTTAACAAACCCAAGAGATATTTCACACGTGGGTTTTTGAAGTGGAAAGGAAGTAGCGGAAAATCTCAAATGTGAAGAAGAATTAGATCACTTTCCCTCACTTTAAATCCCGTGTGCCAAAACGGGGCTTAAAGGCTCAAAGAGTAAATTTAGTGCTAAGAAAATAAAGTGGGAAGTGAAAAAGGAACATGACTTACAACGAGGCTGAAACCGGTGACTCCGGTGAGCGACGTAGCGATGGCAGCGCTAGCAAGAGAGAGCTCTCCAAGGTGACCAACCATCATGGTTGAGATGAGGCGAATGAGGTACTGAGATACGGTCACCGCCACCATAGGGGCCGCAATGTAGCCTTGGCGTTTGATCTCATCCTTAACTTCACCCACGAATCTCGTCACCTCCCCTTTGTTTTCCCCATCTTTTAGGCGAAGCCCTGGTTCCATTTTTTTTTATCCTCTTCTCTCTCTCTCTTTTTTTATCCTCTTCTCTCTCTCTCTCTCTCTTCCTGAGCTTTGCTCATCTTATAGAACTCGTGCCTTGGTTCTTAATTATTGAACATGTTTGCATTTTAACCCTAAAAATGTTTTATATTTACATATTCATTGGAATATGACTAATAATATTGCATAGAATATTTTTGTTTAATTGGCTTACGAAAACAGATGAAGATAGGATTTAACCAGAGGTTTATTCGCTTAATAAGAAAAAGAAAACGAAAGTGAATAAAACAAAAGTAATGAATAAAAAAAGAAGAAACAACAAATGAACAAACAAACAAAAGAGAGCGAATCATATAAAAGAAAACATGACAAAAGAAAACATATAAAAGAGAATTGAGCGTCTCATTCCAATGCCCCTCCTCTAACTTCTCTCCTCCCGATTACTCAAACCTCGGTGGTTGTAGTTCTCTCTCCTCCCGATTACTCAAACCTCGGTGGTTGTAGTTCTTGCTCCGGATTTAGTGGTTAAAATCGCCAGTTTGGATAATCAAAATGGAGATCCCAATTTTTTTTTTCTCCCGGCATCGACATAATTGTTGCCGAAAATCTCTTACTATACTTCTGTTTTGACGAATTAAAGTAATTGGATCAAAATAAAATTATAATCAAAGTAAATATTCGAATTTATATTTTTAGTATCATGTGTTTTTTCGCACTTGTACAGTTGTACTCTAAATTTGGTAAGACTAATACTAATCAATAATCATACTACACTATTTATACTGTTATAATACTAGAGGCTAAGATATACGACTCAAATGAATAAATATACTTATAACTTGTGTACACACTAGTTTCTTATTCAAAATTTTATCCAATGATTACACAGATCAAATAATAAGTATCACTATCAATTTTTAGCCCAAACCTCATACCACTATTTGAGCCTTTAATAAGAGGTGGATTAGACTTGGGGGTACCAAAAAATTTTTAACTGGGGGGCCAAATAAAAATTTTGGTCTATATTAGGGGTTTTACAAAAAATTTGGGGTCCCAAATGTCCCCCCTACTCTCTTCCTCCCTCCGCCACTGCCTATGGGGCAGTCTCTATTTCAGGGGGTGTTATTTCTTTGTTTGCTTTAGATGAGTTTCTTTGCCACAAGTGTGAGGTCCCCAATTGGACCTGGGCAGTTAACGCATGCTCTAATGGAGATATCGTCATTAATTGCCCATCGATCCAATTGCTTCAGGACTTGGTTGATCTGGATTCCTTCTCTTTAGGATCGAGTCGTCTCAAGATCCGGAGATGGGCTTCTAAGGGATTGCCTCTACCATCGCTCAATTCTCTTCCCACCAAAGTTAATATTCGAGGTCTTCCTCCTTATTGCGACTCTCCTCATCTGATTGTTGTTATGACTAAATGCATTGGTGAACATACTTGCACCTCCTCCTCTATTCTCTTAGCTTCTGGTTGTATTCAGATTGAGGAAGTCTTCATGTGCCCTCACTTAGAGGACAAGATTTCTAGTTACTCCCTGAGGGTGGGTGAGGCGTTGTTTCATGTGTTGGTCTCCTACCAGGATACTTCCCTTACTCCATCCGCTTCGGCCCCTCTTCCTCAGTCACTTCCTTCTCAGTTATTTTTTCCTGGGTTGAAAATGCTTCTTTCTCAATTGGTTCAGTGACTAAGCCTGCCCCATCGGCTAGTATTAATAAAATGGTGCAAAAGAAATCTTTTAAGAAATCCACTCCCTTTGGTCGACAAATTAGTGAGTTGCCTTTCAAACCAGTTATTTCTCCTGCAAATGTCCCCCAATTTGGTTTGGATTAAGCACTTCCCTCTCATTCTACCCCTGCCTCCAATACTTCGGTATTGGGGCACGCTATGGGGTCTGGGTCCTCGGTGTCTAATGTCTCCTTTCCTCCTCCTCCGACTTACCCTGTAGCTGACCAGAATGCTCTGGCTATTGTTCCCTCTGCGGCTCCTGCTCGCTCTAAGCCTAATTCCATGGTGAGTGGGGTGGTCTTTGGGGCTTCTATCCCCTCTTTGGGCCCCTTCCAAGCTTGGCCAGCCTGGGAGATCAACCCTTCCTTTGCGGGTGACTGGGACAAGTTCACTAGTGCCGTCTCCTCTGCTTCATCAGGAAAGCGCAGCATGGAGGAGGTCGGACCCAAAGTTTCTGTCTCTTCTCAGGTGGGAGAGGAGGTTGAGAAAGGTGATTTGGAACCTATGCCTAAGCTAGGTGGCTAGGTATGTTCTATCCTCTCTAGTTTTAAAATTCCATTTTTTAATTCTCGCTTTCATCTCTCCTTGCTCGATGGCTTTTTATCCACTGCCATGTGCGGTTTTTCAATCCTTTTATTATCCGGTCTTCATTAAGATCTTATTGGTAGCTCTTGGTTTGGAGGTAGGGCAAGCCAGATCCAGTTTTGAGTTGGCTCTGGCTGGTTCTGTGCCTCCCTCCTCTCTGAACCCTATTCTACTTCCCCCCACATCTTCTCCTCTGTCTGTTGACGCTCCTCTGGAGTCGTCTCAGTTTTCTATTGACTTGCCTCTATCACAATTGGAGTCTTCTTATGAGCCATTGGACTCTTTCATTCCTGCTCCCTCTCAGGAAGATTCCAGGGACCTAAGTAGGTCGGATGTGTTAGATGCCCATCCGAGTTTGATTGGTACTTTGGATCCCATTGGTCCTCCTTCGCATCCTCCAGCTAGGACAACCTTCCATAATTCTATTCCTATTATTAGGACGAGTGTGCGGATCCGAGCTAAAAATAACTTTCATATATCAGCTTCCTTAAAATCCTCTTTAGCGGCTCAAGTGCGGAATTTAGAAATCCTGCCTTTCGATCCTAATAACCAGAACCCATCTTCCCTTGGCTCTATTTATCAGGTTCACTTTGACTCCCTATCTAACTCGGATTTAATTCAGTTGGCTGCTGATATGGGCTTTTGCCTTGATCCCTCTACCACTCATGAAGTGGATTACCTTCACAACTTAGAAATCAAGCGTGCCCGGGATTTCCATGTTGCTAAGGATTAGTATATCATGGAATATTAGGGGGCTTGGCAGTTGCTCCGAAACAACATGTCGTTTATAATTTAATTGCTTCTTCCCATTGTGACATGATTACCTTAGTTGATTCTAAACTTCACTCCCTCTCTCTTTCTACTCTTAGATCAATCGGTGGATCGAGGATCTCCAAATGGATATCCTTGGACTCGATTGACACTCGAGGTGGCATCCTCTTTAGTTACAAAGATGATAAGTTCAATCTTCTCTCCGTTCGTCGTGTTCAATTCTTCTTGGTGGTTGGTCTCCAGTGGCTTGAATTCAATTGTGACCTTGCCGTTGTTTCGGTCTATGAACCTAGCACTCCGTCTTGTTGCCAGCAGTTCTGGGATGAGCTTTATTCCTTTTTTAGGTGTATTCAGGGTTCTTGGATATTCTACGGGGACTTTAATGTTACTTGTTTTGTCCATAAAAGATCGGGGAACCCATCTTCTTTTCTTTGTTATGCTCGTTTCAATAATTATATTCGTGATCTTGATCTCATTGATCTACCTATCAATGGTAGGTCTTTCACTTGGTCTAATATGCGTTTACTCCCGTCCTTGGCTAAGCTTGATAGGTTCCTTGTCTCCCCTCACTGGCTTGCTTCTTTCCAAAACTCTTTCGTTCAAGCTTTACCTAATCCATGTTCGGATCACGTGCCCATAGTGCTTCACTCCAACTTTTCCTTCCCAATGCCGCACAAATTTCGTTTTGAAAAATTTTGGTTGGAAGACCAAATTTTTGTTAACCTCATCTCTAATTGCCTTGCCAGCAGAGTTGGGTCCCATGGCCTAGGTCGGATTCTTCTCAAACTTCATGCTATTAAGCATGGGTATAGAATTTGGTGCAAAGATCGGTTTGATCATTCTCTTCATGTAAAAAACTTCCTCCTCTCTTGCATCAACTCTATTGATTTGCTTGAAGAAGCTGGCCCCATCCCCCTTCCCCTTAGGCAACGCAGAAATGAGTGTAAGCATGAATATGCGACTCTCCTGCGTAACGAGCATATTATGTGGGCTCAACGTGCTAAAGTACGGTGGCTCAAGGAAGGGAACTCTAATACGGCTTTCTTCCACAATTTTGTCTCTCATCGTAGACGATGTAATCATATCTTTTCTATTATTGTTAACGATATTAAGGTTCACAATGATGCAGATTTTCATGTTGCCTTCCTATCCTTTTATAAATCCCTTCTGGGAGAACCGGGTAGGCGTGCTTGCCCTCTGGATTGGGATCACCTTTATGATGAAGTGGTTCCTGATCTGTCTAGTCTTGAGGCTCCTTTCACTATGGATGAAATTAAAGCGACAGTGTTCGCTTTGAAAAGTGATTCCACCCCTGGCCCTGATGGATTTCCCGCTTTCTTCTTCCAAAAAATTTGGGAGATTCTTAAAGAGGATTTTCTTCTCATGTTCAGTGACCTTCATCAAGGGGTCTTGTCTTTTGATCGTATTAACTATGCTCACATTGTCCTTATTCCCAAATTGATTGGGGCCAACAAAGTCTCTGCTTTCCGTCCGATAAGCCTTCTTAATTCGTTATTTAAAATTATCATGAAAGTTCTTTCGGTTTGTCTTAGCCTTGTCATCTCCTCTCTTATTAACCTGGCGCAATCAGGTTTTATTAAAGATAGATTCATCCTGGACAGTGTGGCGTCTGCTCAGGAGGCTATCTATGGTTGTAAACACTCTGGCTCTGAGGGTATCCTTTTGAAACTAGATTTTGAAAAAGCCTATGACAAAGTGAATTGGGATTGTCTCTTTGATACGCTTCTTCATCAAGGTTTTGGACCTAGATGGATTGCGTGGATTAAATCCAGTCTATTTTCTGGTACTTCATCCATTATTATTAATAGGACTGAAGGTAGAAAGTTCAAGTGTAAGCGGGGTCTCCGACAGGGAGACCCGCTTTCCCTTCTACTTTTCTCGCTTGTTATAGATGTGTTTAGTCGGATTCTGCTTAAAGCCTGGAATGCCAATCTGATTGATGGATTAGGTGGATTCTAGGGTTTTAGAGGTGTCCTCAACCTTCAATACGCTGATGATACCATCATCTTTTCCAAAGCTAATGGGAAGGGCCTACGTAACCTTAAACTTTTTCTTTATCTTCTTGAAGCGGCTTCTGGGCTTACTGTTAATTTTAACAAAACATCCGTCATGTGGTTAGGTGGATCCCCTAACCGTCAGGCAGAGATTGCCCATTTTATCAATTGCTCCCCTTCTTTCTTCCCTATCCCTTATCTGGGTATTCCTTTGCGGTAGGGTAACCTGCACGCGTCTGATTGGATTCCTATGATTGACAAAGTTGAATCTAAACTCAATGCTTGGTCGGGGAGACTCCTCTCCCATGGGGATAGACTTAATTTTATTAATGTTGTTTTAACAGCTTTGCCCCTTTATATGATGTCTTTCTTCTTTTTACCGACCTGGGTTATTAAGAGGATTGATCAGCTTAGAAGGAATTTCTTTTGGTCTGGTTCCGCCTCTTATAGAGTAGGTAAACATCTATGTAATTGGTCGGCGGTATGTCGTTCTAAAAAAGATGGTGGTCTTGGCGTCCTTAACCTAAGGAACCAGAATTTGGCGCTTTTAGGGAAGTGGATTTGGCGTATCCTTAAAGTTGATTCCTACTCCTGGGCTCACCTAATCCTCCACAAATATCATTCTCAGCATAAAATCTGGGAGCTGGATCCTTCCCCCTCCCCGATGGCTTCCCCTTTCTGAAAAGGGGTGTGGAAAGTCGTTCTACCTTTTCGTATTGGGGTCTTCAAAACTGTCGCTGATGACTCTAAAACCTTTTTTTGGAATGACTTCTAGATCAGTAACTATAAGATTTCATCTTCATTTCCTGATCTTTTCCGCCTTGCTTCCAATCCGAACGCCCTGGTTGCGGACTATTTGGAGGAGGCTAACGGTTCCCTTGAATGGGTGATTCTGTTTAGAAGGATTCTCCCTCCTTCTGCTCTGCCAAACTATGTTCGTCTCCTTTCTAATCTTCAAGTCTTTGCTTGGTCACAGCGGGAAGACTTAGCCTGGATATGGACATGGTTGGGCTCTTTTACGGCTAAATCCTTTTATTCCTTCCTTAATCACGGAGGGATTACCTCTCCTGTGGCTAAGATCATTTGGAGTTGTCCCGCTTCTCTAAAAGTGAAAATCCTAGTGTGGTTAACTGTTCAAGATAAGCTTTTGACCGTGGACAATCTTAATAAACGACATGTTGCTCTTGGGCAACTATGTGTTTTTTGTCATTTGCACCATGAGGACGCAAATCATCTTTTTCTCCGGTACCCCTCTTTATCTTCTTTATGGTCGATTTGCATGAATGCCTGGAATATCCTTTCCCGACCGAACTGTATATCCTCCTGGTGGACTTATTGGAGGAGTAACAATATTAGTAGTGCATTTCACTCATCATGGGACCTCACGATGATGGCTTTTATTTGGATTGTCTAGACTGAAAGAAACAAGCGTTTGTTTGATAAAGTTTCACGTTCTGTCCCCTCTCTTGTGGAGGATCTTCTTTTCTTTACAAAATTCTGGACTTCTAACTTGTCTCAAAAAAAGAAATTGAAACTGGACCTTCATAATCCAGAGGTTGAGGGAGCTTTATTTTTACAAAATACCTTCCATCCACCCTAATTTTATGTATCCACTGGGTTGTCTCATTTTTAATTTTATTTTCTATGCTCTACTCATTTTTCTGAGGTGTTTCCTGGGTTCTTATCGGCTTGTTATTACTGCCTTTTCTATCTTCCATTTTTTACTTTTGCTGTGATTGGTGTTAACTCCCTCTTTCTGCTGTGTTGTATGCAGTCTTAAGTTGGATCACCAAGGTTCTCTTCGACTTGTTCTTCTTCTACGGTTGGTGCCTGGGGGTATTGGTTTTTGAGGTTTTGTTTGGGCGACTGCTCATTTGTTGCTGATGGTTACTGGTCTCTGCTGTTTGCCTCTGGGGTTTTTGTGATACTTTTGGTGCTTTCGTTTTGTTGTTGTGGTAGCTCCCTGTTCTCTGCTGGGGGTTCTTTTCGCTGTGGCCCTCAGCTCTGTGGCCCTCTTACTGCTCTTGCTCTGTTTTGGCGTGTTTGGCGACTTCCATGGCTAGCTAACTGGATTATTAGCTTCTGTTTCCCTTCTCTATTATGTAGCCTCTGTTTAACGTCTCCTTTATATGTTTTTTAGCCGTTCTTGTTCTGTTTTGGGTATTTTATTGGTGGGTTGCTTGTCAGTTGTTTGGTTGTTTATGTGTTATTGGTTGTGGCGGCCTCGCGCTGGTTTATCAGCGTCTGTTTGTCGGTTTGGTGACTCAGGTACTAGTCTGTGACTGCGTATCTAGGTCTTTCTATTGTTGCGGTCTTCCTTTTCTCTGCAGGTTGGTTGCCGCAAGTTTCTCCTGCCTTTCATACCGAGTTACTTGGGGTCTAGTTGTCGCTGATCTAGGATGCTGTGTTCTGCTGTGTTGGACCGTCCTCTGTGCCTGCCTCTTTGGCTTGGTTCTGTGCTTATTGTGCGTCTGGTCTCAGTTGCTTTCGTCTCTGTGTTGGGCTTTGCCTTGTTTTGCTTTGAATGCTTCTAGGGTCTTTGTGGTTGATTTATTTAGTGTTAGCTAATTTCTTATTAGCTTCAGCTTTTACTTTTTGCAGTTGTGTGTTTCTTTGAATTCTGTTTCTGCAGTTGACCGCATTGTAAACTATGTTGTTGTACAGTGCTTCTATGGAGGTTTCCCTCCATCCTGTCTTTCAAAAAAAATAAAGAAAAAAAAAAAAAAACGTATATTCGATGTTGATTGATGGAAATAGCAGAGCCATAAACCAAACGCATGACGAGGTGAATCCATATACAAAAGCTCCCCAGAAAAGAAAAAATGAAAAAAGTAAAAAAAGAACCATAATTGAAAAACTTGACAAATATATAAGAGTTCGACGAGGATGGATGGTAATGGAAAAGCATATACCGAAAGCGTACGTAACGAATGATTACAAAATCCCCCTTGAAATAGATTCTGTCCCTCAATATCAGATACAATTGACCATTGGATTCATTACTCTCGCTCTTCCATCTAAATCCCGTCTTTCCATAACAGTATCGAAAATTTTGCCGAAATGCCCTTGTTTTTGAAAATAATTAGCGAACTGCCCTTGTTTCGGAAACATTTAGCCATCTGCCCTTGTCTGTGACACGTCAGCAACAAACGTTATTGGGAATCACGGCATCAGCTAATTGCATGCCGTGATTCCCAATAACGGCATCTCTATTTGAGAAAATTGCCATGCCGTTATTCCCAATAACGGCATTGGTTAATTTGAGTTTCGATCTATATTGTATCAACAATGGTTCGAGATTTGGCAGCCAAAAAATAAATGAACTGATGCCGTTATTCCGGAGAACGGCATCGTTTGTACTGATGTCGTTCTTCAGAATGACGGCATCAGTTATTTACTTTTTGCACAAATCCCTATAAGCGAAACCCCCTTTCTTCTCCCCTTTTCTTCCCCTTCTGGTTTGTAAAACGCATCTCTCTCATATCACCCCTTTTACCCACAAACCCTAGATCTCATAATCAAAAATTTTTAACCATTTGAGCCCTATAAAATTGCATACATCCTAACTCCTCACTCCCACTCTCATTTTCAGTCTTCCGCATCATCGAAAATTTTGCCGGTGGTTTTTTTGGTATCATTTGAAAGGTATTATCATACTAACCTTATGTTTGATTTTTATTTCAAAGATTCATCACATTTTGAGTAGTGAATGATTTGAATATGTTTTAATTTTTATGCATAGGTATGGAATTTGATATCCCTATATGGTTATATTTTGGGGGTGAAGTAATTAAGGATCCAAAAATTGGATATTCTTATAGTGATGTTGAACCGGTAATTATTTGGGCTACCCCCAATTTTGGTTACTCAGAATTAACAGATAAGATATATGAAGTAACTAATTGGGACAGAAGTGAAATGACTCTGAGATTGAGAGCCCGTTATTCTGCTGGTAAAGGGGATGGGCAGTACTTCATGTTGGTACCCATAGACAGTGACAGTTCTCTGAGGTCTGTCCTGCTTAGGACACTTCATCCAAGTTGTGGTTGGAATATAGTTGAGTTATATATTGATCAAACGAGGCTTCCAAATACTACAAGAGTTGTTATCGACGGTCCAAGGCCAACTAGGATTCTGAGACCATCTGAAGAGTCACACGCAAGGATTTCTAATACTGTTGGAGAAACTAGCACAACTCCAACGGAACCTGTTTCATCCGAATACGAGCCGCTCCATCCGACCCATTGCCACAAAATTTTTTGGTAGCTGGCATTGCTTTGACAGACTTTGATAACGCCGTTGTAAATAACGACTTGGTAGAAGAGGAAGAAGATGAGGTACGCGGTCTCGAGGATGATGATGAGGAGATCACCCTTGAAGCTCCAGTTGTTGATGCCAATGTTCAAGTGCCGGTTGTTGATGCCAATGTTCATGTGCCGGTTAACAATACCCGCGTGTTGCCAAGTCAAGACACAGGTCCAGCTATGCGTGGATCGCAGTCAAGCGAATGGATGTCCCGTGCCACCGTACATGAACAGATCCAGTCTTCCATTGGGTCTTCCAACTTGGATGAACTCTTCATAGGTCAAAGATTTCCATCCAAAGATGCTCTACAACATCAAGTCAAGATGTATGCCGTGAAGAACCACAGGGAATTCGTGACGGTAAAATCAGATCGTTGTCTGTACCATGTGAAATGTAAATACGCTCCCATCAACCATTCAGCCGAGCAGATTGCAGAAAATCCATCACTTCAAAATGTCGTCGGTTGTCCATGGCACTTGCGTGCAATTATTCCCAAAGGTCGTGATTATTTTGTGGTGAAACAACTTGAAGGTGTACACACATGTGTGAATCCTACATTGACTCAGGATCACAGCAAAATTGACTCGACGGTTGTATCGATGCTGATAATAGATACTCTGAGGGAACAACTCACAGTAACACCAAGAGCCATAATTGGGCAGGTGAAGGGTAGGCTCCAATAAACAATATCATATTGGAAAGCTTGGAAGGCAAAACATAAAGCAATTGAGAAACTATATGGTTCTTTTGAAACAGCGTACACTAAATTACCATACCTATTCAATGCAATTCAAGCTTCGAATCCGGGTACGGCTGTACAGTGGCGAAGACTACGACTGGGCCGGGTATAGAAACATTTAAGAGTGTTTTTTGGTCATTCGGTCCCTCGATTGAAGGATTCAAATCATGGAGACCAGTTATAAGTGTTGACGGTACTCATCTGTACGGAAAATACAAAGGCTGTTTGTTGATTGCGGTTTCACCAGACGCAAATGGTAGGTTGTTTCCGTTTGCATTTGCACTTGTTGACGGCGAAAGTATAGAAACATGGACATGGTTCATGAACTGTATTCGGTGCTATGTGACAGAACGTGAAGGTCTTTGCGTCATCTCGGATCGACATGCCGGTATTTTATCAGCAATGGGAAATGAGTTTGGCACGTGGAGGGAACCTTTTGCATATCATCGGTATTGTATGCGGCACTTTGCTAGCAATTTTCATAAAAAATTTGGTTCGAAATTTTTGATGAATAAATTAAAGGTAATTGCTAGTGAAAATCAGTGGAGAAAGTATGAGGAAAAGATGGCACAACTTGAAGCTAGCAATGCTGATGCGGCTAATTGGGTTAAGGAGAAAGCAATTGAGAAGTGGGCACTTACTGCTGATGGTGGGCGTAGATATGGTATTATGACAACAAATCTGTCTGAAGTGTTCAACTCGGTTCTAAAAGGTGTTCGTAGCTTACCTGTCACCGCAATTGTGGAGCAGATATTTTTCCGTCTGAACATGTATTTCACCGACCGCCGTGAGGCCGCACAGACACTTATCGCTGAAGGTAAACTATGGGCACCACGAATCCAGGATCTTATTGATGCCCGGCGTGAAAAATCAAATTTACATGAGGCCATAATGTTCAATAATCGCGATGGTGTCTTTGGATCCCCTGCTGTGCTGCGCGTTCTCTGCCACACTCCGGGGTCCGGCTCGAAAGTGGTTCTCTAAGCCCCCCTGCTCGATCTTCTGGTTCGACCAGCTGGAGGCCAACTTCCTGGCCCACTTCGTAACCAGCAGGAAGGCCGAGAAGACAAGCGTGTCCTTACTAGACCTTCGACAAAGGAAAGGAGAGTTACTCTGTGACTTCGTCCGGAGGTTCACCACCGAGGCAAGATCTGTCTCCTCCCTCAACGTCGGGGTCGCCTCAGCCGCCTTCCGGCACAATATCCGACACAGCCAGCTAAAGGTTTCCTTGGCCAAGAAGCCTCCCCAGGACTTCCCCGACCTGCTCAACCGGGTCGAGAAGTACATACGGGCAGAAGAGGCCCTAAACCCAGAAGGCGCCAAAGAAGCCACAGGGAAGGGAAAACGCAAGGTCGATGAGACCGAGCCTGCCAAGAAAGTAGCAAAAGAAGGAGTCAGAATGAAGAGGGTGCCTCCGGTCCCCCGCTTCGAAAGCTACACGCCCTTGACACAGAACGTGTCCACCATACTCTTAGAAATAGAGGACAAGCGCCTTGTCCGACTACTCCCTCGACCGAGCAGCAACAAAAAGCGAGACCAGTAGTTCTACTGCCGCTTCCACCGAGATCATGGGCACGAAGCCGACCAGTGTCGGTCCCTGAAGGACGAAATCGAGGCCCCCATCCTAAGAGGATACCTCCGGGAGTTCACTAGGGAAAACCAGAGGGACCAGAAGGATACGAGGAACCGGAGGCCTTCGCCCACCACTCGCACTCCGAACCGTCATCCCGAGCGAGATCCCAAAATCGAGGGGACCGAAGGGCAAGCCATTTTACATTGCGTCCACGGGGGACCCATGAGAGGGGAGTCTAATACTTTCCGCAAGGCGTTCATCCGAGAGGTGAACGCCGTTCGAGACCTCCCGTCTCCCCGGACTCAGCTACTCCCTGTCTCTTTCTCAGGAGAGGACTTGGAGGGCATCCGTGTTCCCCACTGCGATGCCCTCATCGTTAGCTTCAACATGGCAAACTTTGAGGTCCGTCGGATCCTCGTCGACAATGGGAGTTCGATGAACATTCTCTTCCTTGAAGCCTTTGAGAACCTAAAACTGCCCTGGGACAAGCTCAAACCGGCCGAATACACCCTGCACGGGTTCTCCGGTGTCCCAGTTGTGATGGAGGGAATCGTAACAACTGAGGGTATGACTCCCCTCAGACGAACCGAATCAATGGACTTCATGGTGGTAAACATCAAGACGGCGTACAATGCTATTCTCAGCCGACCCGGGCTTTGCTCCCTTCAGGCTGTGCCATCGGCCTACCACTTGAAGTTGAATTTCCCATGAAGCAGGGGGTCGGTGTCGTCCGAGGTAACCAGGAGGTCGCACGGTCCTGCTACATGACAGCAGTCGGAGGGGGTATATTTCCCCACGATGCCGTCGAGCTTCAGCCAGAAAGAAGCCAACCAGATCTCGAACTAGCGAACGAGCTGGAAGAAGTCACATTCGAGGCAGAGGATGAGTTGAAGTGGTGCTGAGTGAGTCGCTCCCTCGCCGACGATCTGAAGTCAAGCATAATCAGCTGCATCCACCGCAACATCGACCTCTTCGCCTGGAAGCTGTCCGATATGCTCGGGATATCCGAAGACCTGATCATGCATAAGCTGAGTGTGATTCCGGGCTCGAAGCCGGTCGTCCAGAAAAGGTGCAAATTTGCCCCAGAGAGGTAGCAAGCGGAGAAGACAGAGGTAGACAAACTATTGTCCGCCCGATTTGTCCAAGAGGTCAGCTACCCCGAGTGGCTAGCAAACGTTGTCATGGTAAAAAAGGCAAGCGAGAGCTGGAGGATCTGTATAGACTTCACGGATCTGAACAAAGCGTGTCCCAAAGATCCTTTCCCTCTTCCCAGCATCGATGCTCTGATCGACGCAACTTCGGGTCACGAGCTCCTGTCCTTCTTGGATGCCTTTTCAGGCTACAATCAGATCCGGATGTTCCCGCTGGACATAGCAAAGACATCCTTCGTCACCGACCAAGGTCTCTTCTGTTACCACGTTATGCCCTTTGGGCTAAAGAATGCCGGAGCCACCTACCAGCGGCTTGTTAACCGAATCTTTAAGGACCTAATTGGTTGCAACATGGAGGTTTACGTCGACGACATGCTCGTCAAAAGCCGGCAGGAATAGGACCATGTCGCTGACCTCGAAGAAGCCTTCGGCATACTCCGGACACATAACATAAGGCTTAACCCCGCCAAATGCACCTTCGGCGTCTCGTCCGGAAAATTCCTTGGGTTCGTTGTCAGCCAGCGCGGCATCGAGGCGAACTCTGAGAAGATCCAGGCCATAATAGACATGGCTCCCCCTGGAACGTCAAGGAAGTCCAAAGGCTTACGGAAAGATTGGCGGCCATCGGCCGTTTTCACTCCAAATCAGGGGAGAAATCTCTACCCTTCTTCAAAGCTCTGTGCGGAACGGGGGGCTTCGAATGGGGCACCCCTCAATAAAAGGCATTCGAGCAACTAAAGCGGTACCTGGCCAACCCGCCTCTCCTTAGCAAACCCGAGCCGGGCGAGCCACTTTGGCTGTACCTATCAGCCTCAGAATGCACCCTCAGTGCAGTCCTCGTCCGTGAAGATGACGGAGTTCAGAAGCTGCTATACTATGTGAGCAAGATTCTGCTCCCGGTCGAGACGAGGTGCACAAGAATAGAGAAAGTGGCCTATGCTCTGGTCATGGCCGCATGAAAGCTCCGCCCTTACTTCCAGGCATACTCTATCCAAGTGCTAACCGACCAACTACTCAAGACCGTCCTTCACAAGCCATAGAACTCCGACCGCTTAGTCAAGTGGTCGATCGAGCTGAGCCAGTACGACATCAGCTACCAGCCAAGGACGGCAATCAAGGGAAAAGCCCTCACCGAGTTCATCACTGAATGCACCATTTTCGAACAGCCCAACCGAAAATTCGGATCTGACCTGGGAAGTCTATGTCGATGGATCCTCCTACGAATCCGGGAGTGGTGCTCGGATCATCCTGCGAGGCCCCGACCACTTCCTCCTTCAGTATTCTCTCCGCCTCCACTTCTCGGTCTCCAACAACGAGGCGGAATATGAGGCTATGATTACCGGACTGACCCTGACACACCAGGTCGGTGCGAAGCAGATCAGGGCCTTCAGCGACTCTCAGCTTGTGGTCAACCAGATCACCGGGGAATACGAGGCTCGTGACGACCGAATGATCCGATACTTGGCCATGGTCCGGCGGCTCTTATCATCCTTCAACTGTTCCACAGTCCTTAGGGTTCTGATAGAGCAGAACGCCCAGGCGGACGCCTTGTCAAAGCTTGCCTCCTCGTCCTTCAAGGATCTCGACCGAACAGTACTCATCGAAGTCCTCCTGAAGCCGAGTATTGACCTTCCTAAGGCAATGTGTGTAAACAACGAAGCCCGCCTGGACGACTGGACCACCCAAATCCGAAGGTTCCTGCTGAAGGTCGAGCTCCCTGAAGACCGAACCGAGGCGAGAAGGATCAGGGTTCGAGCTAAAAGGTTCGTCATGATCAACGATGTCCTCTTCAAACGCTTGTACACCTTGGCAGACGGGAAGCCCTACCTCCGCTGCCTCGCCGATGAGGAAGCTAGCTACGTGCTTAAAGAACTTCATGAGGGGATCGACGGATGTCACATGGGAAGCAGATCGCTTGCCAAGAAGGCCCTGAACCATGGGTATTATTGGCCAACAATGTTGCAAGACTCCCAGGATCTAGTCAAGAGGTGCGGTCTGTGCCAAAGATTTTCTCCAATCAAGAGACTTCCTCAGGCCAACCTCCACTCGCTGGCCAATCCAATGCCGTTCGCCATGTGGGGGATGGACTTGGTCGGTCCCTTTCCCATGGCAACCGGACAGAGAAAATTCCTAATAGTCTCCATCAATTATTTCACAAAATGGATCGAGTCCGAGCCCCTGTCAACAATCACCGAGCGTCAAACCGAACAATTTTTCTAGAAAAACATCATTTGCCAGTTCGGGATTCCGCAGGTCCTTATCACGGACAACGAGACCCAATTTTTAGGCCAGAACTTTCGCAGGTTCTGCAAAAACATCGGCATCCAGCAATGCTTCTCCGCCATATGCCATCCCCAGTCAAACGGCCAAGCAGAGAATGTGAACTGGCAGATACTCAACGGTCTGAAGAAGCGCCTCGACAGTTCCTCCAAGGGACAGTGGGTAGAAGAACTGCCAAGTGTTCTATGGGCGCACAGGACTACAAAGAGAATTCCTACAGGCGAAACACTGTTCAACTTAACCTATGGGACGAAGGCGGTTATCCCCATCGAGGTCGGCCTCCCATCTCTGCGCATCATGGCTTTCGACGAGGCCGACAACTCATCCGGCCTCAGGGCCAACCTGGACCTCGTGGCCGAGGTCAGGGAGAAGTCCGCCGTAAGAAGGAGCATCTACCAACAGCGGATCGAAAGGTTTTACAATAAGAAAGTCCACCCCACTGACATCGAGGTCGGAGACCTTGTGCTCCGCAAGTTGTCCGTCTCCGACCCCACGAGAAAGAGGAAGCTGGCCCTGTTGTTGGTTTCTAGATACCTAAATATATAGATAAAACTAGACACAAATTAAAAACCTCGCAAGTGCACGAATCGTTTGAAGAAGCGTAGCGGCAAGCAAGGGTCGATCCCACAGAGATTGTAGATTTCAACTTACTAATCAATAAAACCTAAGAAAATACCAATCATAAAGTTTTGTTCTAAAAGTCTAAAAGAAATGAAAAGATTAAAACTAAATTAAGAAGTGTCACGATTTGAGTCACTAATATCTATTTAAGTAGTTGGGCAATGATTTCCACCTATAGTCAGTAATGCGAAGTTATCCACTACTCTTATTACTCATGTTTGTTCCCTTCAAGGGCATGGTATCTACTCCTTAAAGTACTGTTTCCCTAAGCCCAGAATTAGGCATGGTATCTACTCTAATTCGTTTCTTTCAGCAAGTGTTTAGCATGGTATCTACTAAGTTGCACTTAAAGAAAACATAAGATCAGTGGAAACGAACAAACACTCAAGGTTCTAGAAATTGGTATCAGATCTAGATCCCTTAAGTTGATTAAACCAAGAACCCCTAGAGATTCCCTTGTTACAAGTTATGAACACGAGATACGGGTCGTCTCAATATGCTCACATAACAGATTCAGATCTACAATACACAAACTTATAATCCTAGGTTCGGATCAGTCGACTGGCTGTCACTTCAGTCGACTGTAGTCTACTGGCTGTCATTTCAGTCGACTGCCCTAGGTTTCTGAACTAGATTGATTACTATAGATCTATTCCAATACTCTCAGATTTAATCAATAAGCAATAAAGCAGCATTTAGAAAAATATAAGCATCACATGACTACGGTTTCAATCTACCCAACTATTAAATTAGTTGCACATAATACAACCTTTATTGATTAATATAATAGAGTTCATGACTACAATGAAAATAAAGAGAAGAATAGAAGAACACTGATTTGTATGATATTGATGTTGAGCCCAATCAGCAATAGTCTTCCTTCTTTGATGCTTGCTGTTGATGGCCTTTCTTGGTCGGTCCAGCCGTCTTTAGATATTCCGAGCATCCTCCTATCCCCTGTATCTTGGTTGGTATTTATAGAACACAGCTAGAGATTTAGGGTTTTTACTCTTTTGCATAAACGCCCTCTTCTTTTATTTATTTCTTTCCTTATCTGATTGGCGATATATATATCTTTCTCTTTTCTTCTTTCTTTCCGTATCTGCTTTGATTTGTATTTGGATTTGGATGAATCTTTAATTATCTTATCTGTTGACTCTGCTGCCGATCAGTCGACTGGTGTTGGAGATAAGTCGACTGTGTCGAGACTTCAGTAGTTTCATGATTCATCAGCGCAGTCGACTGTTATTGGAGGAGTCGACTGTGCCGAGCAGCTTCAGCTTCTCTGTCCAGTCGCCTGGTAGCATAATCAGTCGTCTGATCTCTTCAGTTCCTTATGTGTCATCCTTGAAATCCTGAATTTGCTTCGTTTTGCACTTTTATGCTGTTTCCTGTGGAAAAGAGAAAATGAGAGTAAAATACCATATATAGAGCATTTAAATGTCTAATTGCACTAAAGTTATTGCTCTAAAATGTGAATAATATTGTGCTCATCAGGCCCCCAACTGGGAAGGCCCATACAAGGCAGCCGAGGTGATATGCCCAGGCACATACCGACTCGTGGACATGGAGGCCGAGCAATTAAAAGATCCTGGAACGCCGAACACCTGATCAAATTTCTGGAAGGACAGAAGTAGAGTTTTAGTTTACTTCATGTAAATAACACTTTTGTAACCTGCTGTGTAAAAGGCCGTTCGTGCCACTCTTCATGTATTGAAAGGCTCAAGTAAAAAAGCTCTTTTTATAAACTTTATCAATATCGGCAGCTCCAAACCAATGTGGGTAACTTTCCCAAGCTATGGCGCCCAAGTCGGAATACTGGGCACCGACCCACATCTCCTCGGCTGATCCAAACCAATGTCGAGCACGTGGGTAACTTTCTCAAGCTATGGCACCCAAGTTGGAACACTGGGCGCCGACCCACACCTCCTCGACAGCTCCGAACCAATGTCGAGCACGTGGATAGCTTTCTCAGGCTAAGGCGCCCAAGTCGGAACACTGGGTGCTGACCCACATCTCCTCAGCGGCTCTCTAAAAGACAGGTTGCAAGAACAAAAAGAGAAAAGACTAAACTTTTTATTCATACTCCTTTATTGATTAAGCACCGTCGGAAGAACAAGAACGTTACAAACCACTCTATTCATCTAAAAAACTTCTCAGTGGCCCTGGGGTCCGACGCAAGATAGTCCAATTCCGACCGAACGGCTGGGACCTCCCTCCTCGTCACAATGACCCTTGGGGTCGACCAAAGTCGACACACCAGCCACGGAGCTCTGGGCATCGACCGGTTGGGCATACTCCAGTAGCATAATGGTCGCGGGAGCACCCACCACTCGATGACCTCCTAAAGAAGAGCTCGTCCTCGCTCCAGACATGCCCAGCATCGTCTTGTAACGCTGTATTTCCATCTCCTTTTCCACTATAACGTCGCAAAGGAGCCTTTCTGACGAGGGTCGTTACACCGATGCACTCGACATGGTGTGCCCAAGACTGGCGCTGCCTAGGTCACGATCTTCATCGCCCTCTTCAACTTGGTTGCCTCCACACTTAGTGCCTCGGATTTGTTTCGATAATAGTGAAAGGCGGCATCCTAATCGCGAGCCCCCTTCCGGCACCGAACCAAAGTGGACTCAAGGACCTTGATCTTGCTCCAGAGCCACGCCACATCAGATCGACGAGGGTCCGCTCGGAAAGGGAAGCTGGCACCTAACAAGGGAAAACAACCATCATTCCAAGGCCAAAACACTTGGCCAAACAAAAATAAGCCAGAAGGTTCGTTCGGCAAAGCTACACTTCCCTAAAATAAGCGGTCGAAGTCAAAATACTTGGCCAAACAAAAATCCTTTTTCATAAATCAAGTTCATCATACAAAAAGTGCGGTGGCCAGTCCGCGGTCGGCAAATACAACAAAAAAAGAGGAAACAAAAACAACAAGGAGGTGAACTGCTTAATTCCCCACCTCTGGATAGGTCTGGTCGAGGGGAGGGTCCACAGCCCAGTCAGTAGGCGGCACATCCTGCTCGCCCCCTTCGGGGGTTTTGGGCGTCGGCTCGATCACCATGTCAAAATCAAAGTCGGTCAGATCGATGGTCGGGTAGAAGTGCCACACATGACTCAGGGCCTTCTCGTAGACCTCGTTCTGGGCCTCGATTATCAAGTCCTGGGCCTTCGTGGTGAGCAAGTTCTTCTCCACGGCGAACCCCTTCTTCAGTGAGCTCACCTTCTGAACACACTCACTCTCGATAGAAGCAAGCTCGGCCTTCATCTCCTGCTCCCTCTTGTGCGAGCCCTCGAGCTCGATCTTCATCTCCTTCATCTCCCGCTGGTATTTGTTTGCACGCTCCCTCTCGTGCGCCAGGACCTTTTCATGAAGCTTCATCACCTGGGCCCCCTCCAGACAAGCCTGCAACACAAAGACGATGGGGTCGGAAGGTGGGTCGCATCGTATAAAAATGGGTAAAAAAGGGACCATTAGTCCTTACCAGCACGTTTGCTTGTGCCAAACGCATGTAGGCCACCTCCAAGGTGTCATTGCTCATACTCTGTCGATCTCGGGGAGTCGCCAGCTTATCGGTGACCTCGATGGCCATGGCCCCCTCGGTCAAGCTGTCGCCCTTCCTTATCGACCAGTCCGGGGCCCACGGTTGCAACATCTCGTCACCCACAATTTCAGCAGCGTAGGCCCGGAGCGGAGGAACCTTCCCCTTGGCGTGCTCGGTCACTACCATCACACCAGGGCTCGGCAGGACAAGCACCTCCTTGCCCGACTCAGGGCACACCTTCTTCGCCCTCGGCTCGGTTGGCACGTCGGGGGCCGCCTGCGAGGACCCCCTTGCTTTTTTCCCCTACTCTTCTTGCTCGACCTTCTACTTCTTCAGGGCAATCCTTCTTTCCTTGATCGATTTGGGGTCCATACCAGCAAAAAGACCCATTAAGAATAATGAGTGCAAAAGAATACTAGAACAAGAAAAATGGAACAAACAACATAATAGACGAGGCCGGGCTCAGTCCGACGCGGGCCATGTGACTTTCGGTCACCTTCGGCCAGCTTATACTGTTGTCCTTCTGAAGACATTCGACATATCCCCACTCCTCGGCAGACAGATCCTTCGGCCTCGGCGCCTTGAAGTTCGGTTTGTAAAAATTCCACTGAGTGGGAATGTCCCAAGACTTCTTGCTCCAGATGACGAAATAATTCTTCTTCCACTCCTTGATCGAATCCGGGTGGCCGTGGACTACCTTCCCCCAGCTCCGAGGGGAGATATACCCTCGAACTCCCCGGACGAGCTGATCCCTAGCATCGCTCGGAAGACATCCAACCTCAGAGGCACCTTCCTTTCCTCACACAGTTGCACGAAGCACACCATCTACTTCCATGAGTTCGGCCCATACTGCATCGGAGCCAGTGATGCCCAAGTCAGCACTTCTCGAATAAATGGGTGGATCGGCAACCGCAGTCCGGAGCCGAACGCATCAGCCGGGAAGATGCAATACCACTCGGACAGAGGATCGGTTGGCTGAAGACCAGGGCTCGGCAACATCAACTCATACTCTTGCCCAATGTGAAAGGCCGAGCGAATGATGTCCAAGTCATTCGCCTTCAGGATTGATGGCGTGGCGTCCATCTTTATCTTTTGACAGTTCGGCGAAGAAGGCTGAACCCCGTACAAGATTTTATCTGTGAGGTCATCGGGGTACTGCCTGATCGACCTCGGCTGCGATAAGAAGCCTGTGGCCAGGTCACGAGCGGGGGTCGCCCTGTCGGGACTACTGGGCATCATCCACTTCTTCCTCACTTGCCTTCTCTTCTTGGCCTTTTCTGGAGAAGGGTTGGCCAGTGGCTTGAAGAAGATCCTACCCCCTTGCCCTTTCTCTGAACCGTCGTCACTTCCCCCTCTCCTCCTTCCTCACAGTCGTCCGACACCAGGTCCAACACCTCCACCTCTTCCGACCCATCGCTGTCCTCCTCCTCCGAGCCACTACTCTCTACGACGAACGAATTCCTAACGCGAAGGGGTTTCACATCATACACTGTGACACCCCCTCCCAAGACGTCGAATCGAAAAGGCCCGTACGGGGGTCGTCCTCCTCCCTCGAAGTCGAGGCCAAAGAGCCGGACTGATTCCTAGAAATACTAAAGAAAAATAACTAACTAACATGCTCGGTTTCGGCTAGGGACGAACAGAAGGCAGGAGGCTCTAGAGAGAAGCTCTGATGGCACCTTTTTCTAGAGAGAGTAAAAGTGAAGAATGAAAAAGGGGGTGGGGTGAGGGATATATATAGAGAGCCAAGGGACTCCTCGATTTTCGCAAAACAGTTCCTAGAATTCCGCAATAATGGCTCCTAAAAACTCGCAAAAGTGACGTCACCAAGACACGTGACAGGCGACCCTTCGGTTTTCACACAATGCTTGTCGGACCGAGGCTACTCGAGAATCAGGATTGCCTTCCCCAAACAATGGGTTGGATGCTCGACATCGACCTCGAGCAGGGCCCTGGCCTCTTCAGGCCTTGTGACACACTACGCTTGGTGATGACCCACAACTACTCAACCCCAAAAGTTTGCATTAAAGATTTAGGGCGCTTGCCGAAGGCGAGCGCCCCGAGCTCTGGAATTCGGTTGGCACCCCTCTCACCTGCGAACAATTCGGGACTTACGGCCCGGGGAGCCAAAACCCCGAATTGTTCGAGGGCAGGAAGAGAGCCACCACGCCCGGGCTCTCGATCCCGAACCTTTGTCAACCGAATCTAATATTTTTAGGTATACCCATCTGAGCTGAAACTTGGGCTCAGATTGATATACCAAAAAATGCCAGACAACGGCAGACTCTCGTCCAACAAAACCCCGAACCACGGACCTTGCTCGGTGCGCCTCCCATCTCCTAGCTCCTCGGGCACGCAGCCCTTAGAATAGCGTACCCAAAGGAAGACAGGAGACGATGGGCGAGCCACCGGTCTGAGATTCTCTGCCTTAAAATTCAATTATTGGGCGTCCGCCTGCGGTAGACACCTCTGATAGCACATGGGCCACCAGCGCTTTCTCTGGCAAAAGAACAATGAAGGAATAGGGTATATATAGCCCCCCCCCAAAGCTACATTTATGACCTCAGGGAGGCCAAACGACGGAAGACAAATCGTCACGCCGTTAATTGTCCTTGGGAGTTGAAGTGTCACACGCGAATTCTTCATCGAAAGGCGAAACGTCACGTCATTAATTCTCCTAGGAAACTGAAGCGTCGCATGCTAATTCTGCGTCCACAGGCTCGCCAACATCCTTGCCGACCCCTAAGCCCTCGACGCTCCGAGGTTAGGTCGAGCACCATGGTAGCTTTCTCAGGAAAGCGCACTGGCTCGCCAACACCCTTACTGACCCCTAAGCCCTCGACGCTCTGAGGTCAGGTCGAGCACCAGGATAGCTTTTTCAGGAAAGTGCACCGGCTCGCCAATACCCTTACCGATCCCTAAACCCTCGACACTTCGAGGTCAGGTCGAGCACTAGGGTAGCTTTCTCAGGAAAGCGCACTGGCTCGCCAACACCCTTGCCGACCCCTAAGCCCTCGACGCTCCGAGGCCAGGTCAAGCACTAGGGTAGCTTTCTCTGGAAAGCGCACATGCTCGCCAACACACTTGCCGACCCCTAAGCCCTCGACGCTCCGAGGTCAGGTCGAGCACCAGGGTAGCTTTCTCAAGAAAGCGCACAGGCTCGCCAACACCCTTGCCGACCCCTAAGCCCTCGACGCTTCGAGGTCAGTTCGAGCACCAGGGTAGCTTTCTCAGGAAAGCGCACCAGCTCGGCAACATCCTTCCGACCCCTAAGCCCTCGACGCTCCGAGGTCAGGTCGAGCACCAGGGTGGCTTTCTGTGAAAAGCGCACAGGCTCGCCAACACCCTTGCCGATCCCTAAGCCCTCGACGCTCTAAGGTCAGGTCGAGCACCAGGGTACCTTTCTCAGGAAAGCGCACCAACTCGCTAACACCCTTGCCGACCCCTAAGCCCTCGACACTCCGAGGTCCGGTCGAGCACCAAGGTAGCTTTCTCTGGAAAGCGCACAGGCTCACCTTCACCTCGGTGTTCTGAGGCTACGTCCGGCCCAGCACATACCCTTGCACCTCGTCAGAAGGCCTACGGCCGGGGGACCAGACCTCCGGCCTCCGAGCCGACCTCAGCCTCGGCGACAACCATGAATGCTTTCAGGAGACTCCCCCCGCTCCTCCTTCACGACCAAGACTACTCCTTCACGGCTAGCTCACACACCCCTACAGGAGTGGGGGGCTTGTGACATAGGGGAAAAATGGTCTGGTACATCCTAGACCACCCGATCTCCTCAAAAAGCACTCACCCCTGATCATCAGATCAGCCTTAAGCCCCATGGGCTTCTACTACACTAGGCCCACGGGCATGCGGGTCCAGACCCGGCCCAAATGGATCCAGATCCGTTTGGCATGCCTATAAATACCAGGCCATCTCCCACCTTCAAAGGTAATCAATCTTTTCCCTCTCAAACTCTAGTTACTGTTGCTCTACTTCTGGGACTAACTAAACCGTCGGAGGGCCTGCCACCGGGACCAATCTCGGTGTTCCTAGGCCGAGTGCAGGTACACGAGACTCCTGGTTCCGGGCTTCCGGATCCAAGCCGATCCTCCATTACCGAGCCGAGCATCCTACCTCCGCCAGTACTCCCGATCGTGGAGGGTCGGGCGTACCGTCCAGTACTGTGTCCTTCCACTAAACAAACAAGTAGAACTCACACCTGGTGCATCCACACTTTCCAAAAACCAACCGCATCAGGTACTATACTTATAAACCTCGGAAGTCATACTGAGATGCCTCGAGATGGATGGACCAAGCCTACAGCAGCATGGTGGACAAGAGAGTATGTGAAATCTGTCAAAAACATTCAAAAATTATATGGTTAATTAATGGTTCAAAATGCATACATAAAAATTATAGAGATATATAGGAAGTTAGATATATAGAGATACATGCTCCTCCAATTTCCCAAACCAATTCTGGAGAACGCCATCTATAGATCTGGTGACTCATCGGTATATGAGGGTTTCCTGGACAATATTTTATCGTCTGAAAAGAGTTCTTTCATCTGAAAGACAATTTGCAAAATTTAAATAAGAATGTGGCCAGGCAAAATCAATTTAGAATTTTTTTTTTTGGGTTGGGGGGGGGATATGATGCAATCCAAAGCTCAAGAGCCAGCAGCGGAGGGGATGAGTAGCTGCAGTTGGATGCAAAGGTAATGGGAAGAAGAAGAGAGGTATATCTGATTGGTATCAGATCACATGTAATAGTTGAATAGATAGGGGCTTAGTTGCAAGATTGTAAATACGAATCGTTATGGATGTAAAGCAGCCGTTGGATGCTAGGAGATTAGATTTGAGCCGTTGGATGGAGTAGGGTCCACATTGTAACCGTCTGAACGGCCATTTCCGATTACGCGCTTCGCGCGTGGAAGCTGTATAAATAGACTAGGCTCTGCTGAGTCTGGGTGTGCTTTGTGAATCCAATTCTCTGTCTTTTTTTTTCTTGATTCTTTCTTCTTCTCTAACCCTCCCATCACCATTATCTTGTTCTAGCTTCTGTATACACACAGCCATGGCCAAGAGCAAAGGTCGAGGTGTATCAATGGTATCAGAGCAGTCCGATCTTGGAGCTAATCCCGAATATGAAGAGAAGAATCCTCAGGATTCAATCAATGAAGGAGTCCTAGGTATGGCTCCAGTGCTTGAATGGCGGAGAAGTCATCAGTTCTTGAATGAAAGAATAGTGACGGTGGAGAAGCAAATGAAGGAAATTTCATCACAGGTCTCCCAAATCCCTCTGATTTTGGCTCAGCTCCAGTTATTGATGCAGCAAGAATCGTCCAAAGTGGTTCCTCCGTCAAGATTCAGTGGTAAGCACAATCATGATCTTGAGTTAGATGGAGGTGCTGGTTTGTTAGATAGAACTATGGAGTTTGGAGTTGGTGATGTTGGTAACTCAAGAGGGATAAATTTTTTTTCAAAACCTCCGAAGTTGGATGTACATCCTTTTTCAGGGAGTGGTGATGTCCTTAATTGGATCTTTCAAATTGAACACTACTTTGAGATGTACAATATCCAAGGTGAAGAGAAAGTAAGAGTAGCCTTCTTTTTCCTGAGAGACGATGCCATTCAGTGGTGTCGATGGTTCTTGAAGACCAATGATGGTGTAGTAACATGGAAGGAGTTCAAAGAGGGAATCTATAATAGGTTTGCCCTTGGTATCTACGAGGATGCCGCCAAATCTTTGTGTCGATTAGAACAAACTTCGACAGTACTTGAGTACCAAGTGAAGTTTGAAAAACTCCACTGCTTAGTTGAGGGAGTTAGTGAGCAATTCTTGGTTCAACAATTTGTGAGTGGGCTTAAGGAGGAACTTCAACATGATGTGTTTATGGCTGAACCTCAAACTCTCAGTGAAGCTTTCAAGATAGATCTAAAGCTTGAGAAGAAGTTTAATTCCCTTAGACAGTTTTACCGACCATCCTACAGAACACAATATAAGAATCCTATGTCTGCCTATAGTCCTTCACCTTTACCCTCGCAGTTTGCTCCTTCAAGTCACTCAAATAGTCAGCCAGTAAGGGGTTCTAGCAACACTAATTCTGGGAATTCAGAGAAGCCTATTCTCAAGAAACTTACTCCTAATGAAGTTTGGGAAAGAAGGAGAAAGGGACTGTGTTTTCATTGTGATGAGAAATATCTGCCAGGGCACTTATGTAAGACTAAGTCCTATATGTGTATCGAAGGAGATGGAATATTTTCAGCCTTCAAGAAGATGAGGAACTCAGGCAGTTGTTGGTTGAGGATGAGAGTGCAGCTATGAGTAATGAGATTGTTGACCTCAACATTGCAGCGTTTGGAACTGGTGTTAACACTGAGTGTCTCATTCTTCAAGCCCAACTAAGAGGAATTGATATACACATTCTCGTGGATAGTGGTGCTACCCATAACTACATTGATCCTTTTATATTAGAGAAGACTGGTTTACAACTCAGCATTAAACAATCCTTTAATGTAAGGGTTGCTGGGGGGAAGGAAGTCGAAGGCAGTGGGTTATGTTCGGATGTCGAAATCCAGTGTCAAGGGTATAAATTTGTAGATGATTTCTTGGTATTTCCTATAGGTGGACATGATGTGGTTTTAGGAGCCAAATGGATCAAGAAAGTTAATGAGGTCACTGTTAATCTCATTGAGAAGCAGCTTAAGTTCAATCACAATGGGATTAATTGGGTGTTGCAAGGGTTACACCCGGGTCAAAATCAATGTTTAACAGATAAAGAAGCAAACAAGATTGCATCCCAAACACACAGAGGCTTTGTGTTGTACTTAATGTCCACGGAAGATGAAAATACTTTTGCTATTCCTGATAATGCAGACCTACTTGATTTGCTGAAGAAGTACCAAAACTTATTCGAAGAACCAAACAGCTTACCCCCTGCAAGATCATATGATCATCAGATTCCTCTAGAGAAGGGCTCTAAACCAGTTTGCATTAGGCCTTATAGGCACTCTTTCGAGCAAAAGAATGCAATTGAACAAATCATTGAGGATATATTGAAGCAAGGTATCATTCGTCCAAGTAATAGTAGCTACAGTTCACCAGTAGTGTTAGTAAAGAAGCAGGATGGCTCTTGGAGATTTTGTGTGGACTATCGATTGCTTAATCAACAGACCATCAAAGATAAGTATCCAATCCCTATTATCGATGATTTGTTAGATGAATTGTATGGGTCTAAATTCTTTACTAAGCTAGACTTGAGGTCTGGTTACCATCAAGTAAGAATGAATGCAAATGATATTTCCAACACTGCATTTCGCACCCACTGGCCACTATGAGTTCCTCGTCATGCCCTTTGGCTTAAGCAATGCTCCTTCTACTTTTCAGTCTCTTATGAATGATATTTTTAGACCCTATTTGAGAAAGTTTATACT
This sequence comes from Hemerocallis citrina, assembly GCA_017893485.1. Classification (NCBI taxonomy): domain Eukaryota; kingdom Viridiplantae; phylum Streptophyta; class Magnoliopsida; order Asparagales; family Asphodelaceae; genus Hemerocallis; species Hemerocallis citrina. The sequence goes on along the minus strand of JACEHZ010000534.1, from coordinate 483,072 downwards.
GGTCTTCTTCGATGATATCCTTATTTTCAGTGCAACCTGGCAAGAGCATTTGGCTCATTTGGAGGAGACTTTTTCAGTGCTTCAGCAGCACAAATTGTTTGTAAAGAAATCTAAATGCACATTTGGGAAGAGTGAAGTAGTGTACTTGGGTCACATAGTTTCCTCTTCCGGTATCTCAGTTGATCATAAGAAGGTTTCTGCGGTTAAAGAATGGCCCATTCCTCAGACAGTCAAGGCACTTAGAGGCTTCCTTGGACTCACAGGATATTATAGGAAGTTTATAAGGCATTATGGGTCGATTGCTGCTCCCTTGACTGATTTGACAAAGAAGGAAAATTTCCATTGGAGTGAGGAAGCTGCTCAAGCTTTCAATCAGCTGAAAGAAGCACTCATCACAGCCCCAGTTCTACAACTGCCAAATTTTAATGAAGTTTTTGTGGTTGAGTGTGATGCTTGCAAAGTTGGTATAGGAGCTGTTCTCTTGCAAAACCAACACCCAATTGCCTACATTAGTCAAGCAATTAAAGGGAAATGCCTACATTGGTCAGCTTATGAAAAAGAGATGCTTGCGGTACTGTTAGCCGTAAAAAAGTGGAAGCAATATCTTTTTGGCAGGTCATTTATCATTCGGACTGATCATCAACCTCTCAAATATTTGCTAGACCAAAGATTGTCCACGGAAGCTTAACACAAGTGGCTAGTAAAGCTCTATGGGTTCAATTTTGAGGTAGAATATAAAAAAGGTAGAGATAATGTGCCGGCAGATTGCTTGTCTAGAAGAGAATGGGATTGTTTTCTGGTGCAGTTAAGCTCTCTTCACCCTAATTGGTGGGATGATGTGGTTAAGATGAATACAGATGATCCATACTTTAAGGAGTTGGCAGATCAAGCTGAGAAATCAACTAATGCTAAGTTTTTGAAGTTTCATGGAGTTTGGTATAAGGGATCCAAAGTAGTCATTAGTCCTACATCCAATCTGAGAAGATTGATTATTTTTGAACACCACGACACACCCATAGGTGGTCATTCTGGATATGATAAAACATTGCAAAGGATCCGCAGATCATTTTGGTGGAAGGGTATGAAAGCGGATGTCAGAATCTATGTACAAGAGTGTACAACTTGTCAGACTAGCAAGTATGTTTGTCAATTGCCTTCGGGGTTACTTCAACCACTACCAATACCTGAGAAAATTTGGGATCAAATTAGCATGGACTTATAGAAGGGCTTCCAGCTAGCTGCAAGTACTCAGTGATATTGGTTGTAGTGGATAGGCTGAGTAAATATAGCCACTTCTTTCCCATTAAACATCCATTTACAGCTTCTACTATTGCTCAGGTACTAACAGATGGCATCTTCAAGTTATATGGAATTCCTATTTCCATAGTATGTGATAGGGGAGCTGTCTTCACAAGTGCCATTATGAGAGAATTCCTTCGTCTACAGGGTACTAAGTTGACCTTCTCTACTGCATATCATCCTCAAACTGACGGCCAAACAGAAGTGGTTAATCGGAGTTTAGAAACTTATTTGCGGTGTTTTTGTCACTATAAACCCAATGATTGGAGCAAATGGTTATCTTGGGCTGAGTATTGGTATAATACTTCCTATCATAGTGCGATCAAGTCCACTCCATATGAAGTTGTCTATGGTAGAGCACCTCCAACTCTCATTTCTTACATTCCTCATACAGCAAAGAACCCACAGGTAGAAGAAAACTTGCTAGCAAGGGATGTTAGCTTGAAATTGCTCAAAGATAATTTGAAGAAAGCACAAGATAGAATGCGGAAACAAGCTGATCTTCATCGCCAGGATAAAACTTTTCAGGTGGGACATTTAGTCTATGTTAAGCTGCAGCATTATTGACAAGTTTCGGTGGCAACAAGGGCTATAAGGAAGCTATCTCCTTTGTACTATGGACCATATGCTGTGCTAGAGCGTATTGGTTCTGTTGCTTATAAGCTTGACTTTCCAGTGGGGTCTAAAATCCATCCAGTTTTTCATATTTCGCAGCTTAAGAAGCACATTGGCCCATCAATTATTGTGCAGCGAGGCATTCCAGATCAGCTTTCTACGGCTCTGAGTGAGCCAGATGAGATATTGGATCGAAGATCAGTCATTAAGGGGAAGAAATTGGTATCGGAAGTGTTAATCAGATGGAAACATCAGGATGTTACTGCTGCTACTTGGGATCCGTATTGGGATTTGGTCCGAAAATTTCCACTCTTCGACCTTGAGGCAAGGTCTCTTAATAGGGGGGAGGAGTTGATGCAATCCAAAGCTCAAGAGCCAGCAGCGGAGGGGATGAGTAGGTGCAGTTGGATGCGAAGGTAATGGGAAGAAGAAGAGAGGTATATCTGATTTGTATCAGATCACATGTAATAGTTGAATAGATAGGGGCTTAGTTGCAAGATTGTAAATACGAATCGTTATGGATGTAAAGCAGCCGTTGGTTGCTATGAGATTAGATTTGAGCCGTTGGATGGAGTAGGGTCCACATTGTAACCGTCTGAACGGCCATTTCCGATTACGCGCTTCGCGCGTGGAAGCTGTATAAATAGACCAGGCTCTGCTGAGTCTGGGTGTGCTTTGTGAATCCAATTCTCTGTCTTTTTTTTTCTTGATTCTTTCTTCTTCTCTAACCCTCCCATCACCATTATCTTGTTCTAGCTTCTGTATACACACAGCCATGGCCAAGAACAAAGGTCGAGGTGTATCAGGATAGTGCAACATTTGATTTGATTTGATTAACTTCACACAAAATTCAGTAAAACTCAATGAAGGAGCAGAATGAAACAATTACCGCATCGAGGTGATGAAGATGTCTCTTGCTTTAGATAATGAATTCTAATAGATGACCGAATGCCATAGCCTAAACATATATAGTTACGCACTAAAATAATATCTTTGGGGTGACCGCCTGTATGTATTATATAGTTATAAGATCAGTTACTGAATGCATGATGCAGCCATGTGCATCAGTATCAAACACAACCAAGTACTCACAAGATAAATCACCAAAGCATATATCAATAGGAATTAAACACATTTTCCAGTAAATCAACTGCATGCATAAAGGGAAAAGGGGGAGTTGTAACCCACATCTGCTACTCAAGTGTTAAGGTTGTGGCCTCAAATACACATAGGCACAATTTGGAGTTGGAGAAGAAGTAGGGAAGACACGACGCAGCGAGGAGAAGGCAACAAGAGAAGAAGGCAGTTGAAGGAGTTGCGGTCGACCGCACAGTCGACCAACTTAGAATGTTGTGATTCCAGAGAGTGACAGACGCCTGCGCAGTCGACTGTCTAGTCTTCGAATCATTGCAGTTGACCAACCAAAAGTGCGGTCAACCACATCGACGTTGTATGTTATTTGGGATGACAAGTTTTCAGGTCCAATAAGCTGTATTTATGTATATCTTTTAGTGTTTACATGAGGGCTATATATGAGACTGTAGACTCTACAATTTGTATCCAAGTAGAAAGAGAATTTGTGAGTCGTTATCATTGTACAACTTCAAGAGGGGTGAGTGTCAAGTGCTTCAAAGATGTGAGAGAGAGATTGAGAGTTTTGATCTCTTTGTAATCTTTGTGAATCTTTGGCAATAATAAATATTGGTTATCTCTGCATATTATTGTGTTCGTGCACTTATGAGATCATGTGATTATTGTGATGACTTGTTCTTGGTGCATCTAGTTCTCACGGCCGGTCCTGAGTTTACAGGGGCCATGTTGGAAAGGAGTAGAAGAATATAATATAAGACTTATATGTAAACAATGACAAAAGGAGAATTTCTGGTGATATTATAATATTATCAATTCAAGAACAATGATACAATAGACTCATAAATGCACTCTTTCTTTCTTTAGGTGTTTCAACGCCTACACTCTTCCTCACTATCTGTAAAACCTCGAATTTTATTTACATGTAATTCGTAGTACAACATGATCTTTTACTTCAAATTCGTACAATTTTACAAGGAAATTAAAACTTTTATTATACAACAATGTTTGTTACAGAATACACAGTAGAAATTAAATGATTACAACATGATAAATATACAACTTTAATATCAACAACTTTAATCATGAAAATAATCTTTAGCATCAATTCATCTTCATGCCCTTTTGCTAATCCAAGTCTTGCACTAGAAAAACTGTGGGCACATTAGTTACTTACAACCGACGCAATGTTATAAAATAGCGATCCTTGCTATGCCGTAATATAACGATTCTCTTACTTTAGCAACCACAAACTTAAATGCATATTAAAGTGTAAAAGAGTGACTATACTAAACATGTCATTGTATGATATGACTTAATGCATAATACAAATGTTATACTACAATGACACTAATGCATACTTGTTTGGTATCTATGCATCCCATTCTATATAGGTTCGAGGGCAAGCCCTTATCGTACTCCTCAATATAAGGTTCAATCCCTCATTATGAATTTCTACTACGGTGAATAATGTATGTTTTAGATATCCTGTGAGTATCTAGTACTATTCCGATAATTTTTGAGAATCGCACTCCCACCGCAAGTAATTTTGGACACACTGCCTCACACCCCGATAGTTCTGGATGTGAATACCCACACCGCGAGCTATGACCCCGATAATTCTTGAGAGTCGTTCTCCCACCGCAAGTGATTTTCAGCCATCATGCCTTACACCCCGATATTTCTGGAGACGAAACCCACACAATGCTGTCATCGGTATCTCATCACACAAAAATCTCATAAACGTCGCCTCGATCCCAGTAATTCTGAAGGAATATCTCCCACCGCGAGCTGCAATCCCGATAATTCTGAAGATAACCTCTCACCACGCTATCAAGGCTCTCATACTCATGTTTGCCCATACCTCATCACATCTCCCCTTAGTGTATATCCTTAAGTTTTAATTTTAATTCACCACAACCTAGAGCTAGCTTAACCCACCGGACTAAATCAACACAAGAGAAAGTCAGCTCATACTGGCTACTTCTTAAAGAGAGAGTCAACCCACACTGATTACTCCTCAAATTTCTATTATATACAATGCCGGTTACTAGTGTCTCACCTAGCCTCTAGATTAACATCTTTTATGTTCAACAATTGGGGTCAATCATGCCCTTATTATTCATATTTTCGATTTCATGTATTCATATTTCATTCAATTCCTTTATTGGTTTTTAGTTATCAATAATGAAGTAACACTTCTTGGTTTGACACACACAACCAACAATTCACTTTAATAAGCTACAAAGTTTCTTCGATTAAATAAACCCTTTTCATATTCATCTATATTTCAATTATAAATCTCAATGCTATTCAAAAGATAAATTTATCAGTTTCATAAAAGAGTCTACTATATCTTTGTAGTTAAGATCACCTAGAATCATCCTCAATTACTTCGTCTAAATTCATTTGCAAAACAGTAAGTTCAAAATCAGAAAACTGCAGCCCATGCTACTTGTAAAAATCATAAAAATATATACTTCATGAAACTTTGTATTCTTTAGATAAAAATAAAGGTATACGAGTCTACTACAATTTCTTAGTTATACGTTTTTCCAAAATATTGTATCTATAATCCTAAATTCTTCAAAATGTACAGTAGAGTCGAAATATTAAAATACTGCCACTTGTTCAGTCTTGTAAAATTCATTATAAATTCAGTTCTTCGTAAAAATTTGATTTCTTAGACTTTACAGAAATGTTAATGAGTCTACTTCTTGTTCTCAGTTTTGACTTTTCTCAAATTACTTCATCTAAGATGTTAAAATGATCAAAATCCGAAATGTGTACAAATTTCGAGCAACTAGTCAACTGCCAACCAGTACTAAGTTTAAATTTTATTAATATAGTAAACGACATCCAAAAATTGTAAAATTTTAAAGAGATGTTCCTGACATATACGAGATATTCCATCTAGTTTATTAGACATGATTTTCAGAAGTGCAACTAAAACTTTAAAAAAAAACTTTTTTTGCATAAAATAACAACTTTGTGTATAAATTTATACCCAATTTATTTAATCTAAACATGATATACTAGTATACACCCAATACCACTATAACAACCAAATCTGAAAATTTAATTTTTAATCATGATAATTTTATAATAAAACTTTCAATTTGTTTTTGTATCTCACTTCTAGTTATCAATACAACATGCAACATATCAAATTAGAAATTTAAAGAACACATGACACATTTTCAATCATGGAACAATTAGACATATATACTACAATATCTAGAAAGCAAAAGAAATCACCCACCCAGATGAAGTATTTTTCCAAGCAACATAACTCCAAAAAGCCTCCAAGCACCTCCTCGAAATCCGCTCACAAAGAAGAGAAAAAGAAGGCCAGCAAGTTTCGGTCAGCCAGCAAGGTGAGCAATTCAATTTTTTTAAATTTTTTAAATTTTTATAATTTTTATTATTATTTTTTTCGCTGATGAAGACTAGGGGGTTTGGGTTTTATAAGGGAAAATTTTATTTAATTAATATAGGTTAATTTCATTAACCCACTAAACTTAATTAATTACCCCACTCACAAAATCATTACTACAAATCTTTATCTCTTCCTCTTCTTGGCCGGCTATCCATGCCCCTTGGTGTGCACACACGTGCACGTGCACTTTACGTGCACACACTTCTCATTTTTTAAATTATTTTTTATTAGTTCATTTGTATGTGTTTGTTACATGACAAGTGAGTAGGATTAAAAAATATATATTTAAAGTATAGAATAAAATCATGAGCCTCTTTTTTTAATTAATTTTCTTAGTGGGCTTTAAAATAGATTTTAGGCCTATGGATTTTTATTAAAAATAAATAATACAAATATGACAAATAAAATGAGAATAAAAAAGTATAAGACTTTTAGAAAAATTTAGAAATAAAAATGCACATAAAGAAAAATTTACGAACGATGCACATAAAAACAAATATTCAAAATATGAAATAGATTTGATTAACGGGGAAATGCTTATAAATACTCGGAATATAATATACAAAAAATATTTATTTTGATAATACTATGGATATTTCACGTAACGGTAAAACATGCGTAATTGACACGTGTATTGAAAACACTTGCAATTCACACAAAGACACAAAGATTAAAATAAATGTGTGAGTTGGCTAAAAATAGGAATGAAATGAGTCTTGAGAAAATGAAAAATATATAAATAATCGGAATATAAAATATGTATGATATTTATATAAAAATACGTTACGAATATTACTCGTAACAGTACAAAATACGTGTGTTTAACACCCGTGGGAAAAATTATCATAACTCAATTTTGCGGGGTGTTACACTATCACACTCAACTCTCTTTACTACTGACTTTATTTCTCTTCAAAGGAGCTTGATCCAAACACCCAAACTCTAAGGGGTATTTATAGGTGAGTTAGGGTGGTGGGAGAATTCTCTCGAAGAACTCTCTAGAAAAATTCATTAAATGGGAAGCTTCTTGATGAAGCTATGGGAAAAATCTAGATGTTAAGTTTCTAGAGTCTATTCTAGAAATGATGTTGAACTCTCTAGAGTATGGCCTAGAAATTTGGTGATGATCCTCCACACTCCCTTTCATCACCAAATTTGATCATCCCAAACTTGATCTTCAACTTCTCAAATACTTTGGTCTTTAATGGCTTAGTAAAGATGTCAAAAACTTGTTCTTCTGTCCTGGAGTAATTGAGTTTTACTCTCTTCAACTTAGATTGGTCACGCAAAAAGTGGAACCTTGTTTCGATGTGCATGCTCTTTCCATGTGCAACTGAATTTTCGCTAGTTCGATCATAGATCGATTATCTACTTGCAATACTGTAGGCTCCTGTTGTTAATGATTTAACTCCTGCAAGAGATTTGTAAGCCATATTGCCTGACATGCACATGTTGTTGCTGCTTTGTACTCGGCTTCACACGTTGACAGAGCAACTACTTACTGCTTGTTAGAAGTCCATGAAAATACAGCTGCTCTGATGTTGAATGCATACCCGGGCATGCTTTTCCTTTCATCTAAGTCTCCTCTGTAGTCACTGTCAGTATAGCCAACTAACCTGGACTCTACTGAGTGTGTGTACAATAATCCATCTCCAATAGTGCCTTTGACACAACTTAATATTCTCTTGGCGGCTTTCAAGTGCCCCTACTTTGACATCTCCATGTATCTACTTACTAGCCCCACTGCATACATGATGTCTGGCCTTGTAATGGTTAGATATCTTAGACTTCCAACTAGGCTCTTGAACAATGTAGTATCAACTGATTTTCCTAGCAGGTCGCGACTGAGCTTGAGTCTAGTTTCAGCTGGAGTACTGATTGGATTGCAGTCCGTCATGTTGACTCATGTACTTCTTTTGGGAAACAAATATCCCTTTTGCTGATTTAGTCACCTTCACACCGAGAAAATATGACATATCTCATATGTTCGTCATGTCGAACTCCTTGGTTATCACCTTTTTGAACTCCTCGAACATCTTTGGATTATTCACTGTAAATATCATATCATCAACATACAGACACATGATCATGATGTCATTACCTTGTTTCTTGGTGTAAAGGGGATGCTCATAAAAACTTTTCTTGAAGTCATTCTTCTGCAAGTAGTCATCGATCCTTGTGTTCCATGCCCTGGGCACTTGTTTCAATACATATAATGCTTTCTTCAACTTGTAGACTTTGTCTTCTTGACCTTTATTCTCGTAGCCTGGTGGTTGCTCGATGTATACTTCTTCCTCCAAGTAGTCATTCAAGAATTCAGACTTGACATCCATCTGATAGATCTTCTATCTGTTCTGAGCGGCCAGTGCGATGAGCGATCTGATGGTGTCCATCCTCGCAACTGGGACAAAAACATCTTCATAGTCAACTCCTTCTCTTTGATTGTAGCATTTAGCTACTAGCGCTGCCTTATACTTTTCCACCTTGCCTTGGTTGTTTTTTTGTTTTATAGACCCATTTTACTCCAATCACTTTATGGCCTTTAGGCAGTGTTGTCAGCTCTCATGTGTCATTTCTTTGGACCGCCTCGGTCTCTATGTCCATCGCTTTTCTCCACTTCGCTTCTTGTGCAGCTTCCTAGTAGGTGATGGATCGCATTCTGCAAGCAAGCAAAATAGGCTGTAGTCTTCAGTCAGTTCCATAGGCTCTGTATTCTCATAAAAGTCGTTGAGACTTGTAATGGGGATGCTTCTGTTAGTTCACACTCTTCTAGATAGTCCCCCTGAAGAGCTGCTTGTAATGGGGATGGAAAACGATGATCCTGATGTGGATGATCCTGGTGTAGATGGAATCGGACTAATAAGAGGACTTGGATCTAGACCTTCTTGTTCTTCTTCATGATCATCATCTTTTGCTTTGAACCATATTCCTTTTGCTTTCTTCTCTTCATCGGTCCACCGCTAGTAATCATCTTCTTTGAACTCCACATCTCTTGAAATGATCAACATTTTTATGACTGGGTTGTATAGCTTGTACGCCTTGGTTCTCTTGTCATAGCCGATGAAATTGTAGTTCTCTTCTTGATCATCGAGCTTCTTCCTTTTTTGCTCGGGAATGTGTGCATATCTGATGTATCCGAACACCTTCAAGTGGTTGACGCTTGGCTTCAGGTTGCTCCAACTCTCTAGCTGTGTCTTGAACCTCACACTTCAAGTCAGACACCTACTTAGAAGGTATAAAACACAATCTATGGCTTCAGCCCAGGACATCTTTGGTAGGTACTTACTCTTCATCATGCTCCTTGCCATATTGAGAATCGTGCGATTCTTCCTTTTTGTTATTCCATTTTGTTGTGGAGTGTATGCTGCAGTGAGCTGGTGGATGATCTCATGCTTCTTGTAAAACACATCAAACTTTGTCGAGTTGTATTCTCTTCCATGGTCAGATCTGAGTACTTTGATGTGTACCCACTTTGCTTTTCTACCCTCTCCTTGAACTTCTTGAATTTCTCAGTGCTTCTGATTTCCCCTTTAAGAAATAGATCCAAGTCTTTCTACTATAATCATCAATAAATGTGAGAAAATATCTGTTACCTCCAAGTGAAACAATTTCAAATGGTCTTACAATATCTGTGTGCACCAGCTGCAATAGTTTTGTAGCTCTCATGAAATTTCTCACTTCAAAGCTTCTTATGTGTTGTTTGCCCCTCATACAGCCTTCGCAGAGCTGATTTGGATGCTTAATTTGTGGCAAAATTCTCACCATCTTCTCCTTCCATAGTAGATTGAGTCCACTAAATGCTAAATGCCCATAGCGCAGATGTCATAGCCAAGATTCATTTTTGATTATTGACTTCAAGCATTTAACACTAATAGTAATAATGTTTAAAGTGAATAGTCTCTTTTTGGACATGCCCACCTTAGCAATTACTTCTCCTTTATTCTTGATGGTGAGAGTAAAGTCCTTCAATTGAATATCATATCATTTTTCTAGTAGCTGACCTACACTGAGGATATTGTTCTGCAATGCTGGAACAAAGTAAACATGATAGATATATATATATATATATGTGTGTGTGTTCACCAGCTTTGGTCTGGATCATGATGTTGCCTTTGACTAGGATCTTTGCCCGATCTCTGAATGATGCATCGCTTCCAACCGACTCATTTAGTTCGGTGAAGCACTTCTTGATTCCACACATATGGTTGATGACTCTTGAATCAAGGTACCAAACATGTTGATTCTTGTACTCCTGATTCTGGCATACTAGGAGTACTGCTAATTCATCACTTCCTTCTTTTGTGATGAAGTTGCTATTCTCTGTGACTCTGCTTTCTGTTTGGCTCATACAGTTGTAGCTAATGTGACCATAGTCTTTACAGATGTAGTACGGATATTGAGCTATGTGAGTTGGTAGTATCTTCCATGGACTCGACCATGTGCATCTAATCCTCGTCCCCATCCTTGTCCACGACTAGTTGATCATTCACGATCATATTCTTCATACTAATGTTGGTATGATTGCCTTCCACACCCTCTTTGAGAATTTGAGCCATGTCTGTAACTGCATCTGCCCCTGTTGCCTCGGTCATGTCTTTTTTGTACACCTTCTTGAATTCTCAGCTTGTCCCAAATTTTCTCCATTATTTTGATTTTGGTTTATTCTTTGCTAATGAACATAGAGAGCTCCTTGTAATTCATCTACAGAGATAGTAGAGAGATCTTTTGACTCTTCGATGACTACTACTACATGTTCAAACTTTGGAGTCAAAGATCTCAATACTTTTTCCATTATTGTAACTTCATCTAGAGTCCTTCCATTTCTTTTCATTTGGTTGGTAATAGCTTGTACTCGATCAAAGTAATCCGAAATTGTTTCACTAACTTTTATTTTAAGATTTTCAAACTCAACTCGTAAAGCTTGAAGGCATACCTTTTTTTTTTCTTTGTCTACTTTTTGGTAAGCATTCTACAAAACTTCCCAACATTCTTTGAAGACTTTGCATTTGAAATCTTCTCAAAGGCTGATTCATCGACGCATTGATGGATGATAACCAATGCATTCTTATCCTTCTTCCTTGCTTGCATTAGGTCATTCTTCTACGCATTGGTCAAAGCTGCTTCAGCAGCGGGCGACGGGCGACTTCGGTTTATGTAGCCGCTTTCTACAATCTCCCATAACTCCTGCGAATCGAGCAGAACTTTCATTTGAATGCTCCAATGATCATAATTCATGTCATGCCCCGCTTTCGAAAACGAATACAGAATATGGTACGTGACTAAGCACAACAGATAGTTTTCACCATCCATAAGCTGTACGGATCTACTTGACTCAGCACAACGGTAAATATAACAATATACTCAATCAAGCATGAATAAACAATTATAAATCAATACTATTTATTCGCAACAATAATGAATATTCCAAACAAATACGAGATCTGAAACAAAACAATATCTTGGGACCACAAGCCCAAATACAAGTCTCAATATAGTACATGAATAAAATAGTTCAAACAGAACATTAAGCAAAATTTTCAATGCGCAGCTCAAAACTTTTGCTCACCAACTCCAGTAAGCAATTGATCAGCAAAACCTGCTCATATAGCAATTATAAGAAAAATAGGAAGACAGGAAAACATAATGCCCGTTAGATGCAAGTTCCGGGCCGCAAGTATTTCAAGCAGGAAAAGGAAGGGGGAAATGAAACAAAAACAGGAAGTACTAACATGGAGGAAAAAGTAACAATAAAGACAGTTTACAGATAACAGGAAACAGTAGGATAATTGTCACGCCCCGCTTTCCAAAATTCGGAATACGAGTACGTAACGTAGGCCCAGCGAATGATGTAAACACCATCCATAAGCTGTACCAGACTAACTCAGCAATATGAACAACAAAATACAACCATGTAAGAAATATAACCACATGAATCAAAGATAAATTCCAATAATAAATAAAATAATCCAACAATATAAATATCCAACGTCTGAGATCAAAACAAACTCCAGTTCATAAAGCCCAAAACAAAGTACAAGTCATAACAATATTCGAGAAAATAAATCTAGCAGCAAATAAATCTAAGCAGCGCAAACTGGTTCCATCTTTAGAAATGTTGCTCACCAATTCCTTCGGAGATCGATCCTTCAGCACCTGTAAAATCTTGATCTAAAAGAAAGAAAAGAGTGCCCTTAGAGCAAGTCGTGGGCAGCAAGTAGAGAAAAACAGAGGATAAGGGAAAGCATGAATATCAAAGAAAATGGACAGGGTCAAAGTCAAAGAACAAAGCAAAGAGCAGGCAATAATATCAAAGGTGTACAATAATCACGTATGTAATGAGTGATGTCAAGACAAGGTCAAGCACGAAATGCATGTTATTAAGTATTTTATTAATCTATCTAGTGCACATACTACTGCGTCCCATTCCACAGGTTCGGCGCAAGCACAGTGATCGTTTTAGACTGATGGTGAATTCACGGATCGTGTACTCAGCATCAATAACAATAATCTACATGCAAGAATCAACAATTAATCATTGCAATCAATACTCCTCCTTCCATGTCATGTGTCCATGCAAGCGAGAAGGCCTTACCGAGTACATTTCCCGATCGTTCACTACTAAGTCTACCCATAATACTCCGGCTTGTTATTAATTTATTTTTATCCTATGTGAGCATGCAAGAGGGTGTCAATGTTGTATAACACTAAGTGTGTCTAATTCTATGCGTTACAGATAAATCATGAAGCAAACAGGTCATTTACACAAAATTCCATAATCAGGACAACATGACCTTGCTGTACTAAAATACTGATTACGGCACTACAAAATAGAAAACCTGAATCCATCGGAAGGCCTAGAAAGTAGACTTCCACATGGTTCCAGCGAATATAATTAAGGCATACAAAAGATACTGAAGCGAGGGTGAAAACTCTATTCTATTCAGGTTTTATGTTCAGGCAACATACAGTAAGTTGTGTTCAACTATTTATTTCAGGTTAGAGAACTCATTAATAAAATCTATAAAAATTCTGGGTGATTCCTATATGTGTCTAGGTTTAACTAAATTTATTTCAGATTTTTCTTTTACTGTTAACATGGTCAATTAAATTAAGAAACAGCAGGATACACATGCATTTGTGAATCTGGAATTACTAACATAGCTGTACTAAACTGATGATATCTAGCAGGTTATACATCGGAATTCAAATCTGCAAAAAGGAAAAGTGAACTAAACATCCAGGGCTACAATTTATGTTCAAGAAGTTATTTCAAATTATGACATTAGCATGGTGGAAAATCTGATACAAAATAAAACAACTAGCAGTCCATAAATTATTTTAACATAAAATGGCAACAAATAAATCAAAGGATCATATGTAGCATGCAAATTGGTAATCAAAGTGATCCTAGGAGTCAACATGCAAATTTCTAAGTTTAAGATACAATTATCATAGGTATGGTATCAATTCATCGATCAACTCCAATCTAGCACATTCAACTTAACATGTCCAAATTATCAAGTAGTCCTATGCATGAGTTTAGTTATTTGAATGTGCATATGCATGAAACAATGGGAACTAGGTTTCAGATCAAAGAGACAGCACGATATTAAGAGTATGTCGGGTTATCTCGTGTAAGCCCTCGATAAACTTAATGGAGATTCAAAAGCAGTGTGATAACGAAAGGGACTGGATTTACTTGCAGGAGATCAAATAAACTTGAACAGAATAAAATGCTAGTTCAAGAAGAGACTTACCCATTATTTTGCAGATTTAAATAATAAGAATAACGGGATCAGAATCCAGAGCGAAAATCCCAAAAAGACACGTGCGAAATATGTGTGAAGAAATCCAAGCAAACAAAGCAACAGCAACTCAGCAACGAAATCCCACACCGGATCGGGACAGAACACGGGACAGCAACTCAGCAATGAAATCCCACACCAGATTGGGACAGAACACGGGACAGCAACTCCGGATCCGTTGTGCCAAAACACGGGACAGCAAAAACTGACCAATCGGCAATCTTCTTTAACCTTCGACAAGGAGAGAGAGAGAGAGAACGGCGTGACTGCGGTGGCGACTGCGACGGGGGCGGAGCGACGTCGACACCACAGCGAAGACGACGGCAGCACGGTCGGGAAGCAACGGCGGTGACGATAGCCTCGACGAAGGCGAGCTCTATTTTCCATTGGAAACCGAGGGGCAACGACAGCGGCGATCAGGGACTTGAACGATGATGCTAAGGTCTTCGGTGGAGCATCGAGGGACGGCGGTGACAATGGGGGGGTGCACGGAGACGGGTTAGGGCAATGGCGATGGGTTAAGGCGATGGGAAAGCCACGGTGGATTGGGTTCGACGAGGAGAACGGGGATGACGACAGGGGGACACGATGGTGACAAGGTTGTGGTGGCGAGGGATGGAGACGATGATGGTGGTGACGGTGGTGGAAGGCGATCGGAGTTGGCCACGGGGGAGAAGCGGTTTTGGTTGGGTTTGGGGTGCAACGAAACAGAGAAGGAGAGGGTAGGGGATCGGGGAGAGAGAAAATGGCGGTGAGAGAAAGAGTGGAATAAAATTAGGGTTAATTAATAGGGTATATATAGGGGATTAAGATTTAGGGTTTTGGTTGAGATTTTGTGGGTTCTGGGTATCAGTTTTGGCTCCAAAAAGAAAAAAAATGAATGCAATAAGACGAGACGAATATAAAGGAGAACAAATCAGACTCAAAATAGAAAGAGCAAAATTTACAAAGAGAACAGAATCCAACCAAAGAACACAGATCGATCAAGAGAGAACAAAAGAACCCAAGAAAAGACAAAATATAATATAACAAATGAATCCAAATACAATAATCAAAAAAGAACGAAATATAGTAAAATCCAAAAATAGGGCTTACAATAATAGTAAATAGTGTAGTAATAATAGTAACAGTGAAGAGTATAATAGTAACAGTAACAGAATGTGACAGTGAAACAGTTATTCTTATGTCTAATTTTTATTACTAACGAGGTAGCACTTCGTGCTTCCCAAATTATACCACATAGTTGCTACATCAAACAGTTTCATTTATAGTAAAATCCGAAAATAGGGCTTACAATAATAGTAAATAGTGTAGTAATAATAGTAACAGTGAGGAGTATAATAGTAATAGTAACAGAATGTGACAGTGAAACATTTATTCTTATGTCTAATTTTTATTACTAACGAGGTAGCACTTTGTGCTTCCCAAATTATACCACATGGTTGCTACATCAAACAGTTTCATTTTAAAATTTCGTAGTGGAACCTATAGGGCCGTATATTCAGATAAACAGTAACAGTAACAATAATAGTAAACAGTAACGATGTCATGGATCATGCCCACATGCATCCAGAAAAAATAGTCGGAACCATAGTAAATAGTGGGGAAATGAGTTCCCATCTGAATACGCATTTCCATATTGTCCACTACTAGATCTATCCCTTATAAAAACCCGGTATGAATGAACAAAAATAGGGCTAAAGACACGACAAGAACAAAGGATAAGTCTAAGATGAATAGAAAACACAAACAGGTGACCAAAACAACCTATAACAGTCAAAACAACGAAACTTTCAGTTCTGGATAGCAAAACACTACTGTACTAAATCTGAGATTCCCATTGCTACAGAACTGCAAATCTAGATCTGTCAGATAATCTGGAAACTAGACTCTCTACCAAATCCAGCGCATATATACAAGTCATACATCAGGCACAGAAACAGGGTTGAAAACAGCGTTTAATACATAACTTATGTTCAGCCAGAAAATGCAAAATCTTATTTATAAGCATGAAAAGGATTTGAAAACATCATTATTAATTCTGAGAAAAATCTGAAAGATTCCCTAGTATATCTAGTCTCAACATATAAAATATCACAAAATTATATTACAAATAGTATAGTCAATATAATTGGGAAAACAGAGTAATGCAACAAAATTTCAATTATGAAAGTTTAGACACAGCAGTACCCAAACAGAGATAATTCACAAAATATAATTCGAAATCCACATCCGTCAAAAGGGTGATAAAATAGACAAATCAGGCTACAGTTCATATTCACAAAGTTTTCATAAAAACGAATAGAATCAGGTTGAAAACATATTTATTTACTGAACAACATGCAGTTTGGAAATATATTGATTTGTTTCATAAGCATGAGATGAGATACAAAATTCATTAATTAATTCTGCAAAAATTTGGGATTGATCCCAGTTATGTCTACACATACTCAGAAAATATAGAGTTTAAATTCTACTTTTAATATCAGTTTTAAAATAGTATTTCATACAGAAATCACATAGTTCAGAATCTGGAATATACGATATGACTGCAGTTAAACAGCAATAACTCATGCATCGAAAATCGTAATTCAGATCTGTCGAAAGTTCTGAAAACTAGAAAACAAAGCCTACAAATTATGTTCACAAATTAATTTATTTTACGGATGTTAACAGGGTCAAAATTACTGTACACAATTAGGGCAGCAGTGAAATAAAACTTATTGTATGCATTTCATCAAATAGTTTAATTACAAACGATGCAATCTATGATGTAATACAAGGCATGGTATATAGGTTACTCAAATCAGCATGGCATGTGAATAAACAATCTATAAGAAGATAGTATATCATACAAACAACCATACGGCAATCATCTACAACATACGTTATGTCACAAACAAGCATACAATCAAGATGTTCATCTAACCTAATTTGTTTTCATGCAACGTGTGACCACTACTGTGAAATACTCATGATCAAGAGATGAAGACAACAGATTAACTAACAAGATATATGATCATCATGAGATCGACAACAAAAGCATGCAAGACTACTTACGGTATCTAACTTGTATGACAAACAAATACATACAAGCTACTTGCCTGAAAACGACGACGAAGATGAAGAACAAAATAACGGGAACGGATCCCGAACGAAGAACACAAAACGAACAAGAGACAACACGAACCAACGCCAACACAACACGGCGGTGCACATGTTCACACACACACACACAAGCAGCAGCAAACAGCAATAGTGACGACAGCAACAAAGGGGGTCGACGGCGGCTAGCGGCAGCACAACAACGGGTGGCGATAGCAGGGCAGGCTAGGGCAACGGCAGTGCTGGTCGAAGGTAGCTCGACCACGGGGTGGTGCTTGGGCGCGGCTGTAACATCCTGACTTTTCAATCGAAATTGAGTAAGAATTTGTTTGATTTTACGTGTTTTGCACGTAAGAATTTATGTACATCTTCTTTTAAAAATTATTTATTTTTATTCCATGAACACAGCATTTTAATTCTTTTCTTTTAATTCAAAAGCCTATTTTAAATCCTAGGCCTAATTGTTTAAATCTAGCCCACACTAATTAAATTAATTTTTTAATTAATAAGCCCATGGATTCTAAAGCCCACTAATTTGAGCCCACTAGTTTAATTCTCATTTAAATGAGACAACTTGTAGGGTAGACTTGTTTTTGTAACAATTAATTAAACTAACATGTACAACTAGTAACTAGGGGTGCTTGGTGTGATACGCGCATTGCACTAGCACGTCTCTTGAGGGTGCATAGGTGTAGGCCGGATGGTTTCAAGAGAGAGTGGGAGAGATGGAGTAGTGGAGAGGTAGTTTTGTGTTCATGGTTAGTTGCTCTAACTCCCTAATGCATCCTAGCCCCTAATCTACTTTCATCAAGTTAATCTTGCCCTCCATTTTGCCTTGGAAAAAGTATAAATACCCCCTCATTCTTTTCAATAAAAGCACTAAAAAACTTATAAGTAAAAAAAAAAAAAACTAGTTGTGAGAAAAAGAATGAGAATTGTGTGAGGAAAAAGATTGAGTTGTGTTTTGTTGTGTGTTCTTGCACCCATTGGAGGCCGGCCTATCATCAAGAGGAGCAAGGAGTGCTCGGGTTCCATCGAGCTAGGAGGAGAAGGCACTTTTGTGGCACAATCTAGGAGGAGAAGGAATCGTTCGTGTGTTCAAGGAGATTTCTAGGAGCTTTCTAATTTTTTTTCTTTAAAAAGGTGGGTGATTTCTCAAGCTTCTAATGTAGATATCATGCTAGGAATTAACTTGATGAAATTGCTAAGAAAAACTAGTTAATTTGACCATGTGTTTGTTTAAAAAGAGACTAGTTAGAAATGAAGTGAATGCTTGATGAATTGATTGATAGTTGCTATAAATTGTGATTGTTACATTAGAATTATCATGTTGCTATGAAAATGTGAATTTTGAACCATGCTAGATGTAGAATATGCTTGTAAATGGCTAGTTAGTAAATTGAAATATTTGATTTGTACTATATTAATTATTGTGACACTAGTATGATAAAAGAGATTATGTTCTAGAAATTGTTGTAGAAATAAAGGAAAGCAAGAAAACAAACTTATGTGATAATTGTAGTGCTAAATTTTGATGGAAATCATGGTTGTTTTAAATGCCAAAATTATTGACATAGAATACAAATTAGAGAGAAAAATTCATATTTTTATGTCAAAATAATAATTTTAAAATACTGTTATGTTGCAAATCTATAAGATTAGTGATATGGAAATTTTCATGAAATAAATTAGAGGAGAAAAGAGTTTAAGAGTTTTGGAACATGAAATACTAGTAACAAACAGAGAGCTGAGTTAAAAATAACTCAACTCATTTTCACATCGGTTAGTCACTCAAGCCTTACTGGTTAGTAGGTGTGCTTTAGTCGTGTTACTGTAGCACGGCAGAGGGTCAGTGCTTGGTTTCGAGTCTCGGTAGAGACTTTTTTTTTTCCAAAATGTGATTTTTATTCAAAACCCGAACCCAAAACTCAAGTATATTTTAACTCCTCTACTAGAAAGTTAGTCACTTTGGTCATTCTGGTTATTGGGTGCGGTTTGGTGATGTTACTATTCACCCGTGGGGCCTCTGTGCGTGGTTCAAAATCGGCCTCTGGCCAATTTTTTGGAGTTTTGATTTTTTTATACTTTGATTTTTCTAAAGGGTTTTTAAAGTTATAAAAATTGAGAAAAAATATTAGAAAATTTCTAAAAATACCTAGACTTCATACAAATTATTTCCTGAATATTTGAACTTTTATAATGGTAATTAGAAGTAATTTTTTTGAGAATAAGAATTAATGAAATTTTTGGATATGATTCTTTTGTAATTAAAGAAACAAAATATTTTGTTGAACATGGAGAAAATTGTGAAGAGTCCAAATATGAGATTTGGACAAATAAATTATTGAGTAAAATTTAATTTAAGATTGTTTAAGAGTATGCAAGTTGTGCATGAGAAATAAATTGAAAAGAAACATGATGAAATGTGAAATTTTGTGAATATGTATACTCTTATTTTATTGAGCATGAAAAAGAGAATTGAGACTAGAATTTTAGCTAAGTCATTACGTCGGCAAGAATGAAAGTTTGAAAAGAGAAATGTGATAAATAAAGACCAAGTTTGGGTCATGGTTAATGATTGATACTTAAGACCGATGTAGAGGTAACGCTAATTCTAGAGTATTGATTTTTATTCATGATTCAATTATCTAAAGATTAGACACATAGTGGAGATGTGATGAAAGTAAGAGAAAAATATAAGTATGAGGGCCATTGGATCTGCGGTGTGAGTGTTCACAGGATGTCCTCATGATGCATCATGTCAGGGCGTGGATACTACTACAGGATATCGTACCGGTGGCAAAGCTTGTGGGGTGTTTGGTGACTACGTGTGGTGCCATTATCTATAGCTGAGGTGAATTGTCCACAGGATGCCTGCATGATGGTCATGTGTCAGTCCGTGGGATTCTCTCCAGGATGTCTGTACATAGTCTCGTAACTCATAGAACACCTAGGATACTTGCCGTAGTTACCGTAGTTATTTAAATTATGGCGAGGGAATCAACCCTACAAGATGAAGAAGGGCTTGCCCTCGGACCTATGTAGTATGGAATGCATAGAATCTGAACAAGTGTGCATTAGCGTCATGTAATATAAATAACTGCATTAAGGACTAAGTGCACATTCACACACGACATCAATAGGATAGTCTCCTTTTGCTTTGTTTTGTGACAAGTGTGTGCTTTCTAAGTAAGAGAATTTGATGTATTATATCCTAGCGTCAGTTGTATGCAACTGACGTACCCACAGTTTCTATGCAGGATAAAGTGATTGACAAGACTAAAGATTGATCGCTGCTTAAAGAATTGTTCAAGTTATTGTTTAATTCATGTAACATGTTGTAACTTATATTTCTGCTGCATTGATGCAAACTCTGTTGTAATAAAAGTTTTTAATTCCTTGTAAAATTGTACGAAGAGAAGTGTAAAGATCCTGTAGAACTTTGAATTCAGTCTTATCAGCAATTCGTGGTGTTACAGCGGCGACACTAGGGACAGGGTGAAGATGAGTGGTCGCTACGAGGGATCAAGAAGACGACAGCGATGGAGTAGCACAGTGTTGAGGCTCGACTGTGCACGGTGAGGAGAAGAGGAAAAGGGGGAACAACGGTGAGGTCGGAGATCGGAGGAGCACGGGGCGGCAGGAGGAGCAAGGTTGAGGCGGTGATGGGTTGAGGGAGACGGATGAGAGAGGGTGACGGGAGGTAGAGGGTGAAGGGGTAGGGTAATAGTGGCTAGGGTTTAATAAGATCTAGGGTTATATATGGGGGTTGAGGTAGGTAGGGTTATTGGGTTAAATATGATAGGATCCAATAAGAGAAGTGGGGTTTAGGGTTTTGGGTAGTATCCAATAGAAAAGAGAAAAGTCCAATATTAGACAAATTTGCCATGAATTAGGTTTAGACAAAACACAAGGGAAGAACAAATATGAAGGATAAACAAAAATGAGAAATAAAGGCTGAACCAAAGCAACAAATGAATCGTAAGGAGACAACAACATACAATTCAAAAAGGACGAAAAGAGATACAATCAGAAATGAAATAAAATAACCAGGAATTTTATTAAAAACAAATAAAATACAAAAATGAGTCACAAGGGTTACAATTCATCTTCGTCAGCTTTGGAATTTCTGGCTGGAACATATTTGCCATCTGCAGAACCTCCTCTTAGATTGAACCCAATAAAAGAAATCTCGCTCTGATACCACTGTTGGAAAGGAGTAAAATAATATAATAGAGAACTAATATGTGAACAACAACAAAAGGCGGACTTCTTGTGACTTTATAATATTATCATTACAAGAGCAGTGATATGATACTCATATATGCACTTTTTCTCTCTTTAGGTGTTTCAACACCTATACTCTTCCTCACTATCACACTCTACTCTTTTTAATACTCACTTTATTTTTCTTCAAATGAGCTTGATCCAAACACTCAACCTCTGAGGGGTATTTATAGTTGAGTTAGGGTGGTGGGATAATTCTCTAGAAGAACTCTCTAGAAAAATTCATTAAATGGGAAGCTTCTTGATGAAGCTATGGGAAAAATATAGATGTTGAAGTTTCTAGAGTGTAGTCTAAAAATGATGTTGAACTATCTAGAGTATGACATAGAAATTTAATGATGATCCTCAACAGACCCGAGGCGAACTCCTGAAATGGGCCCCCATACAAAATTTGTTTTTAAATAAAAATTGATTAAAAAAATGTTGCATTTTTTTGTGTGGCTAAAATTTTTTAAAAAACCGATATGTATGAAGAAAGATATGGAGATTTAGGGATTTGAGAAAAAATCTTCATATAAACCCATGCCCAACTAAAATAAGCTGATCCAAGCACTAATTTTAAAAACAAAAACAAAAAAAATTATTACGTGCAAAATCCGTATATATATATATATATATATATATATATATATATATATATATATACAAGGATATAAAATTTTGGGGGCCCCAAAAAAAGCCCAAAATTCAGGGGCCCTAGGTGGTCGCTGTTGGTGTATGCCCTAGGAACCAGTTGTGTATTGGCATTACTAGTTTACATTGTTTCAAGACATTTATTTCATATTTAGGCATTCCATTTATTTTGTTATTTATTGCGAATTAAATGAACATAATGAAATTCTTAAACTAGTAAGTTCAATGCCATGGGATATCAAGTGCATGACCTGATTGTGAGATCCTATTGGTTGAAATCAGAACACTGTTTTAAATGTCCCTAGTCAAGTATTATTGTGAATTAGGACAACGATAATGTATAGAGACTAGTGTGTGCGTGAACTGATGACCATTCTCATAGGTCATAGATATGAGATAGTAAGTCTTCACATGGGTACATATTAGAGTAATAATGTACTTGACTGGCACACCATGAGAACATTGCATGGATCATTACGTGAGTATCATAAGTGGTTCTCACAGTGACCATGTGTATGTAGTCCTTGAGTTGAAGTCACTACGGTTCCCTACATGAAAAGTTATATATTTTAATGTCGTCAAACGTTGCTTGTAATAAGGTGATCATAAAGTCTTGGATATACTACATATCATGCTGAGGAATGTGAGTGACTTAGATAGAATTTGTCCCATCTTACATAACATGAGCGATATCTACGGACCCCTTGATTGAGTGAGACTGCAAAATGTATGACCGTGCTCAAATGAGTCAATATGAATATTGATCTCATTTGTTTTAGTAAGTCTACTCAGACATCAATAAGCCAAAGATTGAACTATATACAAGGGTGACACGCTCAATGCCTTTTGTTCAATTAAGATATCTGGACAAAGAGACTAAACTACACGGTAACATTGATCACGGATAGGTTATGTCAAATCATTGACATTCTCGTTACTTGAGTAGCACTTATGTATTGTTAGATACCGCTCACTATTTGACATTCCCGTTATTTGAGTAGCACTGATGTATTGTTAAATACCGCTCACTATTTGTAATACTCGAATATGATTTTAGTATTACTGTCAACGTAATGAGAACCTACTTGATCACAACTTAGAATGGATCAAAATTGAGATTTAAATTCATAAGATGAATTTAATTAGGGATCCAAGTAAGACTTGGACTCCTTACATTGGTTGGACATTTAATTAGATTAAATTGGCCGACTAAAGTTCAAAGGCCCACACACGAATCTGACCCAGGTCAGATTGTGAGCCCAACAACCTTATTATTATCTTAGGGTTGGTTTTCTGCACCTATATATATGATATGTATCTATAGAAAAAGTGACATGTGAAAAAAAAATCCTAGCCATCACAGAAAGTGAAAGAGAGAGAGATCGTGAGGAACATATCCTTCCCGCAGCTAGCACCGCGGTCTGAGGAGGAGTTGTTTTTCGTTCCGTTCGTTTGGATACCGTAGAGACACCACAATATTGCAGTGTTGTGATTGGCATACAGTGGAGACAGCATATCCATTTTTAAGGTATAACTCCTAAATACGATTTATGGTTTTTGTATGGATCCATGGTTAGATTTCGATATTTTGTATTTTTTCTGCTGTGTATTTAATCTTTGATTGAATTCGAAACCTAATAGCCGCCGCGCCCGACCTCAAGGCAGAGCCGGCCCTCCTAGTATTTTAGCGTTTCTATTTTTTATGGTATGTGTTCGCTATTAACATTATAAGTAATATCAGATTCTGTTCAAGAAGTTATATTCAATCAATTACTGTTCAAAGACTATCAGTGCAATTTCAGGAAAAGTTTTCACTCACAACAGGTCTTGTACCACTTTGAAATTAAATTCTGCAACAAACTTTCTTTTTTAACAACCCCAACATCACCACCGCTACAAAACAGCAATATCTCCCACGGTCAAATAGTAAGGGAAAAGCCTTGGCCAAAGAGCAGCTCCCGATCCACCTCTCAGTTCAGAAGCGGACAATTGATGCCACTCTTGAAAGACCAGCAAAGCAAAGATTCTCGTCATTGGAGTTGCAAACAATAAAACACTCTTCCCTGGTATCTCCCATATATCAACTCACATAAAAAATTGCAAGCTTATGATTTTTAATCTGATTTTCTGTTCTGTGGTAGTCTAAAATTCAGAAGATATAATCAATAAATTATATCAAAAATTGAGCTGACAAGTGGAGTAACTACAAGTCTTAACAAATCCTTTATTCCCAATATTGACATTTTCCAAGTTGCTATCTGTACAATCAAATGTAGTCTATTAGAGCATCTATAGTCGTTGGCAAAAATGCCATTTTTTTTGTGGCTAAAATGCCATTAAAAACAAGAAAAAAGAGTGTTGTAGTTGTTAGCTATATATCTAAATTTTGGATTTGAGGAGAACAGTAGTCGGCTATATTTGAGAGATATAGGAATTTGGAAAATATAGCCGGATGAACGATGATCTTTCGTCCGTTCATTTTTTGTAAAAAAAAAATGAATCGGACGAAAGATCATATATTTCGTCGCTTCAATTTTTTAAAAAATATATCGGACGAGAAATGATATCCCGTCTGATCATTTAAAAAAAAAAAAAAAATAATCGGACGGGAAATTGGCTAATTCTAAAATTTAAAAAAAAAAAAAAAATCTCGAACAAGAGATCCAAAAATTCTCATTTGTGGGGAAAATATTCTATGAAATAAGCTTATAGATATTATTGTGTATATATATTAGGTTTTAATTGTGATTTAAATAAGATTTTAGATTTAATTAGGATTTAGTTAAGATTATATTAAGAGTTAATTTAGAAAAAAAATCTTGGACAGAAAATGGTTTCTCATCTGTGGTTATTTTTATTTTTTTTAAATCCTCAGACAGTAAATAATAATTTTCCGTCCGTTAGTTTTTCAAAATCAAAACCCAAATTTTAAGTTAAAATAACTACAGTTCAAATTCAAAATTTATTTTCTTATATGTCAAATATTCAAATTTTGAGATTGAACGACTACAGATATTCTTATATTCCTTGAAATGAAAATACACCCTTATAGAAAAAGAGAACTATAAAGTAAAGTAATAAAACCATAAGAATAAGTAGCACATTTGTTCAACCTCATAAGGCATAACTATGCACATTTGTGTCCCCAATGGAAATCATGAAGGGCCTAAAAAGAAAATAATTTACATGCTGGCATCAATTAGAAAGATAATCTGATCAGGGCTCACTTGCAATGGTGAGATTGTGAAGCTTATCTTTTACTAAAAGACTACTAAAAGACAAACGTAGTATAAATTTGAAGTAAAATTTCATATATGTGTAGTATTTCTATTTCTCATATGAAAATTACAGTTACCTCTTTCTAGCATTTGTATTTCTCACATGGAAATTGCAGTTACCTCTTTATAGAAAGAATCAGAGGAAGTAGCCAGTCATAATATGACAGACGCTTTGATACTCTTGTGCATCAGGATTGTAGCATCCCATAAGGAAAGGACTGTACCTGAACCACGACAATAAACAAACAAACAAACAAACAAAAACAAAACAATTATTCTCCTTGAAC
Organism: Hemerocallis citrina; assembly: GCA_017893485.1. Classification (NCBI taxonomy): domain Eukaryota; kingdom Viridiplantae; phylum Streptophyta; class Magnoliopsida; order Asparagales; family Asphodelaceae; genus Hemerocallis; species Hemerocallis citrina. The sequence goes on along the minus strand of JACEHZ010000534.1, from coordinate 457,235 downwards.
GCAAGAAACTGTCAAAATCATTTTTTATCTTAAGCCGTACCAACGCGCTTTTCTTCCATTCCATTACCAAGCACCTATAGGAACTAAATCAAGACCGTCACCCAAGCCTTCAACATAATCACGCTTGACCTGATGAGAAATATGGGTCAAATGCTAAAAGAACTTGGGCCTTGCAGCTTATTATAAATGCAAAACAGAGTAGACATACCTTTAACCAGGCATCAGTACGTTTTGATGCGCAATATCCAGCATCAATATCCAGAGTTTTTACCATTATTCCTTCGCAGTTTTCGCAGGAAGATTTACAAGCATCTTCAAAGAAAAATGTTTATTTTGGTCAATGTAATCTCGTTATCCAAACATCCTTCATCTTCTTCCACATATAAAGTAGAACAGGATATAATGGTGTACATAAATGTATATACGACGAGTGTCTTATAATTATGTATCATCAATTACGTACGGGAAAAAAAATCAAAGAACATTTTCTTGTATTGAAATAACTTTGGAATAGAAACTAATGCTTTAGCAAAAACTAATGCCTTATGTAAAACTAGCAATCTGCACGTGCGATGCACATTTTAAGAATTTTTTTTTAAAGTAAAGACTGTGACGTAGTCTAACCTCGAATCTGAGAACTCATTTTACCGATCCCATACTCTTATCATACTCTTTACAATTACCTCTAATGGTACCAACGTTTATTTTATATGAGTGACGCTTTTGTAAATAATTATGTCGTAAATAAATTTAAACATTGAGGGTATTATGATAACTGACAATAATTGACTAAATGGATGGTTAATATAACTTACACTTAAAAAGGAGTGATTGAGATTATATAGTTGATTATCTACAAATGACATAACCCGAACTCTCTCATTATAATATTAAAGATTATCACGTTGACATAATGTTTCGTCCGGAGTCTTTTGCTGCCAAAACCCACTAATAATCCACTAACTATCCAACTTAATGCATCTAACTATCTTTATATAACTAATTAATTAATTAAACCTAAGTTATCTTGACTATGAGCAACTAAACACTTTGTTGAGAGATAGCTAAAGTTTTTAAATTGGACGTAGAGATATGAAAACCAAAGTTAGCATACATACACTTCCGCTTTAAAAAAAAAACTATGGATGTCCTAAATCTTCCAGATTTCTTGTCATCTCTCCAAGCTCTTCATTTCCCTCCATTCATCCACATCATTCACCGTAATTTGAGATCGACTTTTTTCTCATTGGCATTCCATCAAACACCTTATCTCCCTCTCTTTATGTACAAAACTCCGAACAAATTTTCACATTGGCATTCTATCAAACACCTTGACCTCACAAAAATGCAAACAACTTCAACATCAATTTTTGCACTGGCATTTAATCAAACTCATTGACTTCATAATCAAACTGCCATGAATATTAGACATTATACGAAAATGCATCAAAATACGTGCTAAAAAATCATACTAAGAAGAACCTTTCAAAGGGAACTGAAAGTAAGAGGGGAGAATGGTTCAGAGTTTGCTTACTGTGAATCAAGAATTTCCAAAATTCTTCTCCATGGGGAGGCGTGGCAGTAGCGTGGTGGGGAGACACGGTGGAGGGGGGGGGATGGGTTCTTTGGTGCAAGAAACCAGAAAAAGAACAGTGAGGAAAAGGAATAGGTGGAGAGGCGTGAGGGAGAAGGAGAGGAAGAGGAAGAGGAATATACGCGTTTGAATGTTTTGATTTGGGTGACACGTGTGGTGCACGTGTATGTTTGGTGGATTTAGTTTGTCCGTATATTGTACGGGTTTGCTCAGTTACAAAATTAGGGTTTATTTGTTTACAATCCCAGCTCTCTCATTAAAATAGTAGAGATATAGGTGGACATTCTGGATCAACAGCAGAGGCAGCCATGTGAACCTTTTTTCTCCATTCACCTATTTAGGTCTACCTCTGGTGTATGCCACATTAATTATAATCTTAACACTCTTCCAGAGCACTAATATTTGAATAAGGTCTCTAAAAAGCAGCAGATATAAGGATAAGAGACCAACGAACTATCTTATGGCTGCAGTTCAAGTTATTGCAACTAAGAACTGAACCCCAAAAATTCCCTAAGAGAAGTACTATAAATGCTTGGAGGAAATTTTTTAGAATTGCCACAAACTTACATATATAGAAGTAGACCTGGCAATCTTGACCCGTGACCCGTGGGTATCCGCGGGTGTACCCGTACGGGCCGGGTATGGGTGACGAAAATTTTCAAAAAAAATAAACAGTTACTTTTTGACCCGGCCCATGAACCCGCGGGTCGGGTTGGTTATAACTGTGGGTATCCATGGGTACCCGCCTATGTAAATAAATATCAATACTTCAATAGCAAATATTAGACACGTCACACGACCAGTTTTTTTCCCTGAGTCTTTTCCTCTTCTTAGTCTTCTATACCTTTTCCTCTTCCTACCTTTTCCCATACACTTCAATTTTCCATACACTTTAATTTAATGTTCTAGACTAGTGCAGACTACCTTTTCCCATACACTTCAATTTTCCATACACTTTAATTTAATGTTCTAGACTAGTGCAGACTGCAGACTGCCGAATATAAATTTGCTCTCTACTATCCTCAATGCCTCATTCAGTCATTCCATTTCCTCAATTCCTCTTCCTCGTCCGGTCGTCCCCGCACGGGCCGCAGTGCCGGCGGTTCCTCGTCCGGTCGTCCCCGCACGGGCCGCAGTGCCGGCGGTGCCGCACCCTGTCTCCACGACTCCACCTCCTCTGGCTTCTTCCTTTGATTCCTCGATTTGTTGCTCAGTTGCTTGCTTCATTCTTCAAGGTAATATGGGTTATTTTCTTGATTTGATCATCTATTTGTATTAATTTGATTAAAGATGCAATCTTTTAATGTGTTGTGATTGTAGAACATAAGGTGTTTGTTAGAATGTGGGTATGAAAATGAGACCAACATAAAATTTTAGGATTTTTTGTGGAGTTTGTGCAAAAGTTATAAATTTTTTTCTATGATTTTAGGGAAGGGGGAGGAGTTGATTGTCAACATTTAAATAATTTTGATGTTTTTTTTGTTTGTCCAGTCATTTTGATGGCAGATTCGGTGAATATAGAACCCGTAGATAATGTGGATGATCATGGCACTATGAATATGCAACATCCTCATCAAGATTCTTCTCAAACAGAAAGTTCCTGTGGTAAGAAACGAAAAGCTATTATTTGGGATCATTTTGTAGTCTATAAAGATGAAAAGGGCAAAGAAAAAGCGAGGTGTAAAGCGTGTGAAAAGAGTTATGCCATCGGTAGTAGTACCCATGGAACCTCAAATTTAATAAAGCATTATAATAGTTGCAATAAGCATGATAACCAGGACGTTCGTCAAATGCTTTTAAATCAAGAGTTGCATGTACGTTCTAGAAAAATGGTCCAAGAAGTGTATCGTGAAAAAATGGCAAGAGCAATAATGAAGCATAATTATCCCTTTCTCATAGTAGAACATGATGGCCTTCAAGATGTTCATGCATATTTAAATCCCGATGTCAAGACATACACTAGAAATACCGCAAAAGCCGATTGTTTGAAATATCATGCTAGAGAAAGAGATAAACTTAAATTAGCTATGGAGAGAGCTCCCGGTAGAATTTGTTTAACTTCCGATTGTTGGTCATCTTGTGTTGGTGAGGGATATATTTGTCTTACAGCGCATTTTGTAGATGAGAATTGGGTGTTGCGGAGTAAAATTATCAACTTTTCTCACTTACCACCACCACACACCGGAGTTGCTATGTGTGAAGAAATTTTTAAATTCTTGAAGGAGTGGGGAATTGAGAAAAAAGTTATGACTCTAACATTGGATAATGCATCGAATTGTGACAACATGCAAGAGTTCTTAAAGAATCGATTGAAAAATCTTTTGCCATGTGGAGGTGATTATTTCCATGTTAGGTGTTCGGCACATGTCTTAAATCTTATTGTTCAAGATGGCTTGAAAGTTGCTAGTGAAACTCTTCGTAAGATCCGAAATAGTGTGTTGTATGTGAAAGGATCGGAGGGTAGGCGTTTGAAGTTTGTTGCCGCTTGTGAGCAAGTAGGTGTGGATTATCGTGAGGGATTCCGCATTGATTGTCCTACTAGGTGGAGTTCTACACAATTGATGCTTGAACGTATACTTAAATACCATGAAGCATTTATTCATTATGCATTAGTTGAAGCCGGTTATCGTTATGCATTAACCACCGAAGAATGGGAAAGAGCGGAGATATTGTGCAAATTTTTGAAACCCTTTGCCGAAATTACAACTCTTATGTCAGGTTCCGATTATCCAACAGCAAATTTATATTTTCAAAATGTATGGAAAATTCAATTGCGCTTGCTTGAAGAGAGCTTAAGTAGAGATGATCTCATTTGTGACATGGCAGTTAAGATGTTGGAAAAGTTCAAAAAATATTGGGAGAATTATCTTGTTATATTGGCTTTGGCTATCATTCTTGACCCTCACTACAAATTGAAGTTTGTGGAGTTTTGCTATAGAAAGATTGATCAAAGCAGTTGTGAAAAAAATGTAAGAGCGGTTCATCTTGCATTAAGTATACTTTTCCAAGAATATGTCAATTCCTCAAAATCTACAACACAACCTCCGAATAGTGAGAATAATGCCTCTCCTACTATTGTTGAAGATGACATAAGCGTAAGTTTCATTTTTCAATTTATAATTTATGTATGTTTGTGTTTTTTTGTTGTTGATGTATTTATGAATTTAAATGCGTAGGAATTTGACCACTATGAAGAGCATGATAGCAATAAATCGGAGTTGGAACTATACTTGGAGGAGCCAAAACTTGATCGCAAACAATATCCCCATTTAGATATTCTAGTTTATTGGAATGATAATCGTGCTAGGTACCCTATACTTGCTGTGATGGCTCGTGATATCATGGCCATACCAATAACCACTGTTGCATCGGAGTCGGCTTTCAGTATAGGCGCTAAGGTTCTCACAAAGTATCGAAGCTCAATGTTACCAGATAATGCGGAAGCTTTGATTTGTACTCGCAATTGGTTGTTAGGCTATGAAGCTTAAAGTAAGTGGTTTATTTATTTTATTATTTAATTCCAATTTAGTAATTGACGTACTTATTCAATCTAACAACTAATACTTCACAAATGTAGGTGAAGAACCGACTGATGAGGAACTTGAGATTTCACTGTCCAGTAGCATTGTAACTCAATCAAGAGAATCTGCAGGCTCATCAATTTGAGTTACTTTGTTTGAATTTGTTTGGTGTTTGATTTACATATGACAACAAAAGTAATGGTAGAAGAAGATTATTGTGTTTCTGTCTACATTAAGGTAGAAGAAGTAATAGCCGAAGGAGTTTGAATGTAATGGTAGTAGTAGTAATGGTAGGAGTTTGAATGTGTGAAGTTTACATATGACAACATTTGTAAACTGGGTTGAATGTGTTTGGAGTTTGAATGTGTGAAATTTATTCATTATGTTTTTTGAAGTCTGTTACTGTCTCACTAGTGGCTACTGTCCCAAATCAATATCGAATTAATTACCGTTATTTATCCTCCTGAAGTTAATCTTAGTATTGAAAATTGAAATCAATATCTTCGTACATGCTTACAATCTGCCTGCAATGATCTGACTGGCTTGCCCTGTAAGATTTACATATATAACCTAAAAGCCATTTTTTTTGGTGTGGCTGGCTAGTTACTAGTATAAACAATGTAAAATTGATGGGTACCCGGAGGTACTTGCGGGTACCCACGGGCCGGGTCTGGGTTGAAAAAAAATTAAAATATTTTTCGCGGTTACTTTCCGACCCGGCCCGTTGGACCCGCGGGTCAGACGACCCGGAACTGTGGGTACCCGACCCGACCCGTTTGCCAGGTCTATATAGAAGATGTCTGTTCTTTGGAAGGTTCTAAATGCAAATATACACTTACTGTAATCTCCTTTGCAAATTCTAGGTAGCCAGGCTTCTCCTTGAGGAATAATCCCTTAATATCTGAAATAATTGCAGTATTAAAATATGAACTTTTAAGGGCTTCAATAAGAAATAAACATCTCTAATGACTAATGTTATAATGGGAGGGTTGGGGTTGTCATTTGTAGACAACCTGTAATGTGTAGACATTCAACCATCTAATCTCAACCATTCTTTTTTAAGTGGGAGTTATATTAACAATTTATTTACTCAACTGTTGTTAGTTACTACAATACCCTCAAAGTTCAAATTTATTTACAACATAATTATTTACAAAAGTGCACTCATATAAAATAATAGTTTGTGTCACTTGGGATAATTTGTATAGAGTATGTATGAGTAAAAAAAAATTTCAGGTTCGAGACAAGATTACGTTTTATTATTTAATTTATAAAATAATATAAAATTTGATTAAAACGGGCATTGTACGTGCAAGTTACTAGTAAGAGTAAAGCTAATGGAAAAATGAAATTTTGTTAGCACTTGTTTACAACCAAAGGAGAGAAATATGGGCCTACAAGTAAGTAAGTACAATGGGTCCCACAGGCTTATTTCTAGTAAAAAAAGTAGTACAATATACATTTCCGTAAGATGTAATGCGTATCCCTGCTCATAGATATGGTAGCAAAGAGAACACACACTTCCTCCTCGCACGAAGTGGTGAAGCTAATAACCTGGAACAACAAAAGCAATTTACACACTAATGTTGTTTTTTTGGTGCGGGAGCAACAAAATGATGAGTATCTGGTGAGTTCTTAATAGGGGTGGAAAACTCAGATCCTGGTCGTCGATCAAATCCTAATGTGAGGTTGGTAGTTGAGGAGATTTTTGGATGTTGTGGTGGTTGCGCTGACTAGTGGCCGCATGCCTGTAAGGATAGCCTGAAACACCAGGAGTGATCTCGACAACAGACCTTCTAACGATCCAGTCAGTAACCATAAATGGAAACTGGATTTTGGATCAAAACATTGATTACCTTTTACCGGTGGAGGTGGAAGACTATATATAGGCCGGTCCACCAAGAGGTGACTAGATCACTATGCTGATTTTGTGGCATCCACTTAATAAATGGCCTCGAATTAGCTACTGAGATCCATTTTTTGGGGGGAGTGGATAGACTGCCAATACTGACAGCTAATCCCCCCCTTTTTTTAGGATGATACTCAATCCAGGTAGGCTGGATTGAGGCAGTGGGCCAAGATGCGACCCACTGGCATCATCATAATCCTGATCTTATTTTAATTAGGCGATCATCAAAAAGTGTGATTTCGACCCTTCATCATAAGCCCCCCACCTACTAGAGGCTAGATTTAATCGCCTTCAAGGAGTAGATAGTCTGTTTGGATTGCCTGGGGTTGAGAATCTCTTTTTTTAGACCGTCTGTATGTCAAAAAGACGCACATGGGTCCATTTCTCCATTCTTTCTCCTCCTTATTGTTTTAGAAGAGCACGGATGACAATCCGAAGGTCGAGATGGGGGTTCGGCAATCTGAAGCAATAGGAGGATCAACAATCCGAGGGCTGAGATGAACCTCTTTTGAAGTTGGCATTTTGCACTGTTTTTTGGGGCCTCGAATGACAATCTGTGGGACGAGGTTGTAGGAGGGTCCGAACCTCTTCTGAAGTTGGCGTTTCGTGCCATTTTGGGATGCCACGAATGACAAATAGAGGGACGAGATTGTAGATGGATCTGACCCTCTTTGAAGTAGACGATTTGCACCATTTTAGGATGCCTCGAATGGCAAAATAAGGGATGAGGTTTGTAACACTCCGAATTCCAAATAAGCCTGAATTCGAAGTTCCACAGGATCTTTACACTTCTCTTCGTACAATCTTATAAGGAATTAAAAACTTTTATTACAACAGAGTTTACATCAATGCAACGGAAATATAAGTTACAACATGTTACATGAATTAAACAATAACTTGAACAATTCTTTAAGCAGCGATCAATTGTTAGTCTTGTCAATCACTTTATCCTGCATAGAAACTGTGGGTACGTCGGTTGCATACAACTGACGCTAGGATATAATAAATCAATTTCTCTTACTTAGAAATCACACACTTGTCACAAAACAAAGCTAAGGGGGACTATCCTATTGATGTCGTGTGTGAATGTGCACTTAGTCCTTAATGTAGTTATTTATATTACATGACACTAATGCGCACTTGTTCGGATTCTATGCATCCCATACTCCCTTCTTCATCTTGTAGGGTTGATTCTCTCACCATGATTTAAACTACTACGGTAACTACGGTAGGTATCCATGGTGTTCTATGAGTTACGAGCCCATTTCCAGACATCCTGGAGAGAATCCCACACACTGACACATGACGCATTATCAGGCATCCTGTGGACAATTCACCTCCTCCATAGACAATGGCACCACCCGTAGTCACCAAACACCCCACAAGCGTCGCCACCGGTACGATATCCTGAAGTAGTATCCACGCCCTGACATGACGCATCATGAGGACATCCTTTGAACACTCTCACACCGCAGATCCAATGTCCCTCATACTTATGTTTTTCTCTTACTTTCATCACATCTCCACTATGTGTCTAATCTTTAGATAATTGAATCATGAATAAAAATCAATACTCTAGAATTAGCGTTACCTATACATCGGTCTTAAATATCAATCATTAACCATGACCCAAACTTGGTCTTTATTTATCACATTTCTCTTTTCAAACTTTCATTCTTGCCGACGTGAGGACTTAGCTAAAATTCTAGTCTCAATTCTCTTTTTCATGCTCATTAAAATGAGAGTACATATTCACAAAATTTCACATTTCATCATGTTTCTTTTCAATTTATTTCTCATGCACAACTTGCATACTCTTAAACAATCTTAAATTAAATTTCACTCAATAATTTATATGTCCAAATCTCATCTTTGGACTCTTCACAATTTTCTCCATGTTCAACAAAATATTTTGTATCTTTGATTACAAAAGAATCATATCCAGAAATTTTATTAATTCTTATTCTAAAAATTTACTTCTAATTCCCATTATAAAAGTTCAAATATTTAGGAAATAATTTGTATGAAGTCTAGGTATTTTTAGAAATTTTCTAATAATTTTTCTCAATTTTTATAACCTTAAAAACCCTTTAGAAAAATCAAAGTATATATATAAAAAAATTAAAACTCCAAAAAATTGGCCAGAGGCCGGTTTCGAACCACACACAGAGGCCCCATGGGTGAACAGTAACATCACCCAACCACACCCAATAACCAGAATGACCAAAGTGAATAACTGTCAAGTAGAGGAGTTAAAATATACTTGAGTTTTGGGTTCGGGTTTTGAATAAAAATCACAATTTGGAAAAAGAAAGTCTCTGCCGAGACTCGAACCCATGCACTGATCCTCCGACGTGCTACAGTAACACGACTAAAGCGCACCCACTGACCAGTAAGGCCTGAGTGACTAACCGATGTGAAAATGAGTTGAGTTATTTTTAACTCATATTTCTGTTTGTTACTACTATTTCATGTTTCAAAACTCTTAAACTCTTTTCTTCTCTAATTTATTTCATGAAAATTTTCAGATCACTAATCTTATAGATTTGCAACATAACAGTATTTTAAAATTATTATTTTGACATAAAAATATGAATTTTTCTCTCTAATTTGTATTCTATGTCTATAATTTTGACATTTAAAACAATTATGATTTCCACCAAAATTTAGCACTACAATTATCACATAAGTTTGTTTTCTTGCTTTCCTCTATTTCTACAACAATTTCTAGAACATAATCTCTTTTATCATACTAGTGTCACAATAATTAATATAGCATATCACTAATATTTCAATTAATCAACTAGCCATTTACCAACATATATTCTACGTCTAGCATGGTTCAAAATTCACATTTTCATAGCAACATGATAATTCTAATGTAGTAATCACAATTTATAGCAACTATCAATCAATTCTTCAAGCATTCACTTCATTTCTAACTAGTCTCTTTTAAAGCAACACATGGCAAAATTAACTAGTTTTTCTTAGCAATTTTATCTAGTTAATCCCTAGCATGATATCTACATTAGAAGCTTGAGAAATCACCCACCTTTTTGAAGAAAAACAATTAGAAAGCTCCTAGAAATCTCCTTGAACACGCGAACGATTCCTTCTCCTCCTAGATTGTGCCACAAAAGCGCCTTCTCCTCCTAGATTGAAGAAACCCGAGCACTCCTTGCTCCTCTTGATGATAGGCCAGCCTCCAATGGGTGCAAGAACACACAACAAAACATAACTCAATCTTTTTCCTCACACAATTCTCAATCTTTTTCTCACAACTAGTTTTTTTTATTTTTTATTTTATAAGTTTTCTAGTGTTTTTCATGAAGAGAATGAGGGGGTAATTATACTTTTTTCAAGGCAAAATGGAGGGCCAAGATTAACTTGATGAAAATAGATTAGGGGCTAGTATGCATTAGGGAGTTAAAGCAACTACCCATGAACACAAAACTACCTCTCCACTACTCCATCTCTCCCACTCTCTCTTGAAACCATCCGGCCTACACCTATGCACACTCAAGACACGTGCTAGTGCAATGCACGTGTCATACCAAGCACCCCTAGTTACTAGTTGTACATATTAGTTTAATTAATTGTTATAAAAACAAGTCTACCCTACAAGTTGTCTCATTTAAATGAGAATTAAAATAGTGGGCTCAAATTAGTGGGTTTTAGAATCTATGGGTTTATTAATTAAACTAATTAATTTAATTAGTGTGGGCTAGATTTAAACAATTAGGCCTTGGATTTAAAATAGGCTTTTGAATTAAAAGAAAAGAATTAAAATGCTTAGTTCTTGGTATAAAAATAAATAATTTTTAAGAGAAGCTGTACATAAATTCACACGTGCAAAACACGTAAAATCAAACAAATTCTTATTCAATTATGATTGAAAATTCAGGATGTTACATGGTTGTAGGTAGATCCAAACATCTTTGAAGTAGGCATTTTGCGTCATTTTGGGATGCCTTGTATGACAATCCGAGGGACGAGGATGTAGGGGGATTCGAACCTCTTTGAAGTAGGCATGCCATTTTGGGATGCCTCGAATGACAATCCGAGAGATGAGGTTTAGGGGGATCCGAACCTTTTTGAAGTAGGCTTTTTGCACCATTTTGGGATGGCTCGAATGAAAATATGAAGGACGAGGTTGCAAGAGGATACAAACCTCTTTGAAGTATGCGTTTTGCGCCATTTTGGGATGCCTCGAATGACAATCTGAGGGACGAGATTGCAAGAGGATCCGAACCTCTTCAAAGTAGGCATTTTGTGCCATTTTGGGATGTATCAAATGAAAATCCGAAGGATGCAGTTGTGGGAGGATCTGAACATCTTCTGAAGTTGGGAATCTGAGGGCGTGAACTTGCATTTCCTTAGATCCTTTAGGTTTGTCTCAGTTGCAACATGCATGCCTTGTGGAAGATCACGTTGGTTTTGAGTATATCGAGGCATCCAACGTATCGTGCAACATAAGCCATTGGTTTGCCTGCACGTGGAAGGTTGTGATTAGGACAAGTGTTTGTTGAGTTATCGAGAAGTTTAGTCTATCTTGCAACTTAAACGATTGATTTGCTTGCATGTGGAGGGTTGTGATTATGCCACATGTCTGTTGAGTTATTAAGGAGTCTCCCCTTCTATATATCCCCCCTCCCATTTCTTCACTTTGCTCTCTCTCTCTAGCATTTGGAGTTTCTCTTTCTAGCGTGTTTTCTCTTTTTCCTGCGATCTTTCGATGAGTTCCCGATAGCTTTTACGACAGATAAAATAATTATTTCATTAAGTCTAGGGTTCGGCCAAACAACTTAGTCCTAGAAACTAGTCGCTGTGAGCAGGCTTCTTCGAACTCGATATTGTGGTCAGAGCCTATTTCTGAGACCCGATCAAACAACAGCGTAGCTACATTAGCTATAGATCGAAAAGAATTCCAATATATATGATGGAACGGGCGATAGAGAGCATCTTTAGTTTCGTCCGCCATGATTTGTATGTTAATTGGTTGAATTACATAAATAGGAGGTTTCACCGAATGGTTCAGAAGATGTGGGAGTTTCATCCGCTGCAAGAGGGCAATGAGCAGCTACGGTTACTCCTGCAAGCGAAGACCCCGAGATCGTAAGGACATCGGCTAGGGAAGATAGTAAGACATCCTTTTCAGTGGCAATCGTGAGTGCCCATCGGCCTCTAGCGCCGAAGCCAAAGAAGAATAAAAAGATTGTCATATACCAGGGGAGGAAGAACCCGTAAAGGGTGATTTTGAACCGGCTAATCTGGGGCACCCGGTTCTCCAAGTACTAACACTTATCAGGATGTATCCCGATGACGTCAAACATCTGATCACGATCGGGCTTCAGCCAGCGTCTCCTTTGGGTAACTAAAGGCCTATCGAGGCTGACCAAATCCCGAATAAGTTGGTCGAGGACAACCTTACACTACTTCGGTGGGCGTTCTATATTCGTGATACGTACAAGATTCTGATCCCCAGCCCCAGAATCCAAGCTACCGATGACCTTGACCCTCACTATTGCATGCTCCCAGCCGATGCTTTTGTTTTAGGACTTCGGCTCCGGATCCACCCTTTCGTGAATAAGGTGCTTAGGTGGGCAGGGATCTGCCCCATGCAGTATGGGCCAAACTCTTAGAGACAGAATCTCTCCTTCATCATGCTTTGCAAAGAACTTCATCATGCTTTGCAAGGAGAAGAAAGTTCCCTTGAGGATGAACTACTTTAAGATGTACCTCGGCCTTTGTACTTCCAAGGCCTATGAAGTATGATGTTTCTTATTCCCCCAACACGGCAACATTGTCGTGCACAACCATCAAGATTGGAAGTCAAAGTACTTTGTTGTCCGAAGCTCTCTCCTTGGGATATCCCAACTTAGTGGAAGTACGACATCCCAAAGCCCAAATATCAGAAGGAGAAGAGTGGAGTTCAAGCACCTCTTTAGTACAGGGAGAGTTGATTGGTCGAACGTGCAGGAGAGCACCTTGATTAGATGTGGGCTAAGCTCGACCAACCCTAATATGTCTTGTTCTTATTTTTCTAACCTTCTTTACTTGTTTTAACTCTTAACCTTTATTTTTGTTCTGCAGAAATGATAAATGATGTCATCAAAGCCAACCGAAATGAGTTTTTGAAGAAGAAGCATGCATAATCCTTCAAAGGAAAGAAGAGGGCGCCCACCTCATCCTCCCATCAGCATTTAGAGAAGCAAGCCGAGAGGGCCAGAAGGCCGAAGGTGCTGATTATCACAGAACCCGGATCTCCCGATCCATGTCTGAGTGCCATGGCCACTGCCATTACTAATCTAGTCAAGTCTTCGACCTCTCTTCCTCCCCTAAACCCTAAGTCTATAGAGGTCGGCGGGAAAAAGATTGACGGACCCTGGCATCAGGACTGGCCAGTGAATATGGAGGACTTTCTCCTGAACCCCTTGGTAGCTCTGGAGGCATTGCCGTACCTCGCCCCTCCTCAGGATCGGAAGGCCCTCGCCACTGAGACCTATGAAGCAAGCTTCATGAATTCATCGAAGGCCATATTTAAGGTAAGCATTCAGTTTTATGGTTCTGGGTTCTTTTTAGTCTCTTTGAAACCTTTCTAAGCATCGCTGCTCTCTCAGTAGGTGGCCCTTCACCACGCAGAGATGAAACACCAACACAATGTAGAGCTCGAGGTGAAAGATCAATGTGTAACGCTCCGAATTCCAAAAATACACTGAATTCGAGATTCCACAGGATCTTTACACTTCTTTCGTACAATTTTACAAGGAATTTAAAACTTTTCACTTTACATCAGAGTTACATGAAAACTGTACACTTTACATTTTACAGCGGAAGCAAATTTACAATATTTAAATAAATGTACATCAACATTTGAATAATATCTAAGCATCTGTTCTTCTTTAATCTTTATCGTGTCATTTACCCTGCATACAAAACTGTGGGTACGTTAGTTTATTCAACCGACGAACATTATACACGGTCATCCTCTCTATGCCGGAAATAGTATAACTGATTTTCCATATTTAACAAACACAAACTTGTCACATATCAAACTAAAGGGAATACCCTATTGATGTCGTGTTGTGATCGTGCACTTAGTCCTTAATGCAATTATTTATATTATATGACACTAATGCACACTTGTTCGGATTTTATGCATCCCATACTACGTAGGTCCGAGTGCAAGCCTCTTAATCGTTCTTCATCTTGTAGGGTTCAATCTCTCGTCATGACTTAATCTACTACTGTAACTACGGTAAGTATCCTAGATGATCTATGAGTACAAGCTCATGTACAGAAAACCTGGAGGGGAATTCCACGCCATGTCTTGACGCATCAAGCATGCATTCTGTGGCAATTCAGCCTCCTTCATGGCACATGATCCTCTTGCAGTCACTAAACATCCCACAAGCATTGCCAAGATCCCGATAATTCCGGAGTAGTGCCCACGCCATGTCCTGACGCATCAAGCATGCATTCTGTGGCTCACTCTCACATCGTAGACTCGAGGCCCTCATACTTGTGTTTTTCTCTCACTTTCATCACCTCTTCACTATGTACTAATTCTTAATTTAATGAAATCATGAACAAAATCAATCGCTTAGAGTTAGCCCTCTCACTACTACCGGTCTTATTTCTTTAATTTCACAATGACCCAAACTGGTCTTTTCAATGTCAATAATCATAATTCATCACTTTTCACTTGCCGGTGTGAGTTTTGGCTATACCCTAATTTTCAATTTCAATTCACAAATTCACATGTTTGACTTGTCATACTCAATAACATTTCTTTTTTCCAATAACATGATTTCTAAATTATTCAGGAGTCAATAACCATACATGGAGTTCAATTATTCATCATGTATTTCATCCAATATTTATTTCCACATTAAAATCATATCACCAATTATATGGTCAAAAATGAATATTCACAACTCATTATTGTCACACTATTCTTCAATAAGAATAATTCACGCAAACTTCACAATATATATTTTTTTTCTTTGTTATTTTCCTTTTCTAGCACTTATTTCAATTCTTTTGCAAAACACATCTTTCACAAAAATATACAAGTGTAGAACCATAGTTCCAACTACACTTTTATTCCCAAAATATACTTTATTTCATTCCAATAACTCCCAATTTATTTTTCATTAGTCACACATAATTTTAGTATAATAATAGTATTTTTTTTTTCATAATTTTTAGACATCAAAAACCCATCAAAAAATCATTTTTTTCCACAAAGTAAAATTCTGGCCGAGACCAGGATTCGAACCAGCAACCAAAAGAGAACCCAACCGCACGCTCTGGCCATTTGGCCACTTGTGCTCATCGATATAAAGGGGGATTAGAGAGTTATATACTCTCGGACTGAACTTGATTTAATTTTTAAACGCACACAAAATAAAATGGTGTCATCCAGTATTGAACCAGCGATCCGTGGGACATAAGCCGCACACACTGTAGCATTAGAAGCCTCCCGACCACTTGAGCTATAGGCTCAAGTTGTCTTGAATACAACTTATATTTTAATTAAATCAGTTCTCTGTTTAATAGAACATTTCGATGTTTCAAAAGCTCTCATTTGAGTTTTGCTTTTACTAAATTTCTTGTAAATCTCCAGAATAATTATTCAAGCAATATTTGATACTCCAGTAATTTAAAAATAATTTTTCCAGTAATTAAACACATATTTTTCATACAATTAGTTTAAATTGTACGCTACTACTACCACATCTCATTTCGATATTTCTTATACAATTTAGCATTAATATTTTCTATATCAATTCCCTGTTTATATTCCCCTTTCAAATTCAAAAATATATTTTAAGTCATCCATTATAAACGTTATCACAAAGGTCAATCTAAGCACATAAGACAACACTTTCATCTACTAACATTTGCATTTAATTTTGATGCTAATAACGAATTTTACTTCAAGCATTCCATAGCTATAAATAATTCACACACAACTTAAGTTTGATGATGGAATAACATACAATCTATTTAGCAACATTTAAATCAACTAATAAGCCATTTTTTCCATTTAAATGCACTTTTATGAATCTTTTTCATGCATTATCATTTCAATTCAATCTTAGCATGCTATCTAATTAGAAACATGAAAAATAACCCACCTTATTTGGAGAGAATAAAATTGCAACACCTCCTAAACACAAGAGTCCCTGTCAAAAGAGCGTTCCTCCTCCTCCTTGATGTGCACCACCGAGCCTCAAAGATGCCAACCCGAGAGCTCCTTGATGATGATGCCGGCCTTCCCTTTGTGCAAACACACTCACACACAACTGTCAATCTTTTTATCTCACTTACTATACTACTAACAATTTGTTTTTTCTACTATAGGTTTTGGAGAAATGAAGAGTACAAAAATAACTAGGCTAGGGGGGGGGGGGGGTATTTATTCTAAAATTTGGAGCAAATGAATGGTTAGGATCAATCTAGGAGTTAAAAATAAAAGGCTAAGATTCAAGGGGAAGTGGTAGTAACCAACCATGATCAAACAACTACCACCCATAACTCCACTCATTTTTTTCATTTTCCCTCCCATCCAAAACCGGCCTCCTAGTGTGCTTTTTTGCACGTGTACATGCAATGCACGTGCATTCATTAGTTCTCCATTTAAAAAAAGTTGTACATTTTATTTTTTTATAAAAATAATCTTATAAAAATATTCTACATTAAAAGTTCTAATAAAAGAAGAAATAATTCATGGGCTTTATTTAATGGGCCAAATAAGGATTTACAAAAATAAATTAGATTGGGCTAAAAGAGAACTTTTGTTCATTTTGAAGAAAATGGGCCTTTATAAAAATAATTAAAGAACACATATACATATATATATATACGTATACTCATCATCCATAATGAAAATAACTGTAAGATTTCATACTACAAAAATTGCACGTGCACACTACGTGCAAAAATTAATAATTTTCATAATTGAAAATCAAGGTATTACAACACTCCCTCCTTAGAATAGTTCTGTCCCCGGAACTACAGCCAGGAGCAAGATCAAAACAATCCCAACATGCACAAGAAAATACAAAATACAAATCAAGCAAAAAGCTCGGGATAATCCTTCAACATCCTCTCCTTAGACTCCCAAGTAGCCTCTTCAACCAAATGGTTCCTCCAGACTACCTTGACCATCGGTATCGTCTTATTCCTCAAGACTTTCTCTCGACGATCAACAATCTCGACAGGAGATCAATGTAATTGAGATCCAAATGCAAACCTTCCGGCACTTCAGGCAAATGATGACTCGGATCTGGAATATAACCTCTCAGCATAGACACATGAAAGACATTGTGCACCTGAGATAACTCTTCCGGTAATTCAAGCCGGTAAGCAGTTTTCCCGATCCTTTTCAATATCTTGTACGGGCCTATAAACCTCGGGGCTAACTTCCCGCCTTTGCCAAATCGAATCACACCTTTACTGGGCGATACTTTCAGAAAGACGAAGTCACCTACCTCAAACTCAAGGTCCCTTCTCCGGTTGTCTGCATAGCTTTTCTGCCTGCTCTGAGCTTCTACCAACCTTTTCCTGATCAGATCAATCTTTTCAGAGGTTTGCTGCACAAGCTCAGGCCCAAACAATTGATGCTCCCCAACTTCAAACCAACAAACAGGTATCCTACACTTCCTGCCATACAGAGCTTCGTACGGCACCATCCCGATGATAGTCTGAAAACTGTTGTTGTAGGCAAACTCTACCAAGGGTAAATGCCTTTCCCAACTGCCTCCAAAGTCTAGTATACAACACCGAAGCATATCCTCAAGAATACGATTGACTCTCTCGGTCTGCCCATCGATTTGCGGATGAAAAGCAGTGCTGAAATCCGTCTTGGTACCCAAAGCTATCTGAAGACTCCTCCAAAAATGCGAAGTAAACCGCGCATCTCGATTAGACACAATAGTTGACGGAACACCATGAAGCCTGACGATCTCGTCAACATACAACTCAGCTAACTTGTCCATCGAATCAGTGAGTTTCATTGCCAAGAAGTGAGCGGACTTGGTTAGTCGATCGACTATAACCCAAATCACATCATTGCCTTTAGGACTCTTGGGCAATCCCGTAATGAAATCCATACTGATGTTATCCCACTTCCATTCCGGAATAGGTAACGGCTGTAATAGACCTTCGGGTCTCTAATTCTCGGCTTTGACTTGCTGACAAACCTCACACTTCGCCACAAATTCAGCCACATCCCGCTTCAAACCTGACCACCAGAAATACTGTTTGATGTCTTTGTACATCTTAGTACTTCCAGGATGTACTGACAAAAGAATAGCATGTGCCTCCTGAAGAATACTTTCTTCAGGTCCGTCTGATTTAGAACACATAGTCTATCTCCGAACCACAGCACTCCATCCCTGATTTGAAATCCAGGCAACCTGCCAGCACCAACCTGCTCCTTCATCTCCAAGATATCAGCATCAACCTCTTGACTTGCAATGATCCTTACATTCAAAGTAGGCTGAAGTCTTAACTGAGCTAAAGATGCTCCCAATCCTTGTAAGACAACTTCAATACCTACTCAGTCCAATTCTTCCATCAGATGCTTCTGAGTTGTAATCAAACTGGATAAACTGCTCTTGCGACTAAGTGCATCAGCAACAACATTAGCTTTCCTAGGATGATATTTGATATCAGGTCGCATGTCCTCAAGCACTTCCAACCATCTTCGCTGCCTCAAATTCAGATTATTCTACTGATATATGTACTTCAAACTCTTGTGGTCCGTGTACATATTCAATTTCTCACCGTACACGTAGTGCCTCCATTGCTTCAGGGCAAAGATAATCGCAGCCAACTCCAGATCATGAGTCGGATAATTCTTCTCATGCGGTCGTAGTTACCTAGACCCATAAGCGATTACTCTTCCTTTTTGCATTAAGACACAACCACGCCCACGATGTGAAGCATCGCTGTAAACATCATACTCAACACCTGCTCTAGGCAAAGCTAAAATAGGTGCAGTAGTTAGCTTCTCTTTCAACTCTTGAAAGCTTGCCTCACATTGCTCAGTCCACTTGAAGTTCACATTCTTCTTGGTCAAACTAGTGAGCGGCACGGCTAACTGAGCATAACCTTGAATGAATCTCCTGTAGTATCCAGTCAATCCAAGAAAACTTCTGACTTCCTTCACTGTAGTAGGCCTAGCCCAATCTCTCACTACCTCTATCTTCTGAGGATCAGTTGCCGCTCCCTCCTTAGAAAGGATGTGACCTAGGAATGCCACTTCAGATTTCCAGAAATTGCACTTGGACAGCTTGGCATACAACTCCTGCTCTTCCAGCTTCCTCAAAACTGCTGCTAGATGCTCGGTGTGCTCCTCTTCTGACTTAGAGTACACGAGAATATCGTCGATAAACACCAGGACGAAAGAATCAATGAACGGCCTTAGAACTCTGTTCATCAAATCCATGAAGATTGCGGGTGCATTCGTCACTCCAAATGGCATAACTAAGAATTCGTAATGCCCATGTCGAGTTCTAAATGCAGTTTTGTGCACATCTTCAGCTTTCACTCGAACTTGGTGATATCCTGATCGAAGATCTATTTTGGAGAAAACAGCTGCTCCTTGTAGATGATCGAACAAGTCATCAATTCGGGGAATAGGATATTTATTCTGAACATTGACCTTATTCAGCTCTCGGTAATCGATACACATTCTCATCGATCCATCCTTCTTCTTTACCAAAAGCACTGGTGCTCCCCAAGGTGACGCACTAGGTAGAATAAAGCCTTTCTCCAATAGTTCCTCAATCTTCCGTTTCACCTCATCCTGTTCCACTGGAGCCATCCTATATGGTGCCTTAGAAATGGGTGCACTTCCCGATTGAAGGGTGATGCTGAACTCTACATCACGTTGCGGGGGTAACCCAGGAAAATCATCCAAGAACACAGTCGGATAGTCCCGAACCACAGGAATCCTTTGCACTTCCATAGGAATCTCTTCCTTGCGGATAGCTGCCACCAGCCTAGAACACTTCTTCTTCCCTTGGAAATTGACTTCAGGTCCACATGGAGCCTTCACTGTTACTGTCTTGGTCTTGCACTCGATGCTTGCACTGTACACAGACATCCAATCAATGCCAATGATAACATCGACTCCCAAGATATTCAGCTCGATTAGATCAATTCCGAAGATTCTATCCCCAATCACAATCTCGCAATCTGCATAGTACCGATCAGTGGTTAAAGTTTCCCCTGTTGGAGTAGCTACTGCTAAGATCTTGCCTGGAAAAATCTTCGGTTCAACTCCCAACACTTTAGCAAATTTAGGAGACACAAAAGTATGAGAGGATCCAGTATCGAACAAAACAACAGCTTTCATTCCATTCAAATAAAGTTCTCCTGTTACATAATACACACCCATTACGTAACAGTTCACAAAATAAGCGAGAAAAGAAACAACATGAACCTCTAAACATCCGCCCTCGTACCAGTGATGACATGATCTACCTCATCGGCATCAGCTTCGATCAAGGCAAATACTCGCTCTTGTTGGTACGGTCTCTTCCCAGTCTGCTGCATTGGTGCATTACGATTACCATTCCATGGTTTGAGGCATTGGGATTGGTAATGTCCCGTCTCACCACAGTTGAAGCAATTTACCGCAGGAGGTCTCACCACATTGTTCCCGGGTCCTCCAACCACATTAATAGCGTTCGCCCCTGTCAGTTTGAACCTTTGTGCAGATGGTTGTCCCTTGAAATTCCCAGAATTTGTGGGCCTCTTTCCAGACTGCCAGTTGTTCCTCCAATTCTGAACAACATGAAACTGCTCCATGTCTGCTTCCGTGGCTGCTGCGCGCTTGACCAACTTGTCGAATCTTCTGATACCAAGAGGTATCATCCGGGACCTCAAGTTCGGCCTCAATCCATGCTCGAACTTACGAGCCTTCTTTGCCTCATCCATCATTAATTCAGGAGCATACCTAGAGAGCTGAGTAAATTTAGTCTCGTACTCTCTAACTGACATGCCACCTTGTTGCAGTGATAGAAACCCCATAGCCTTCTTCTCCTGGACGTCGGAGGGGAAATAGTGATTGCAGAATTCCTCCAAAAATTCCTCCCAGCCAAGAACAATACCTCCCATTGTCCGCTTCATCGACTGCCACCACACAGCAGCATCCTTCTCAAGTTGCAGAGTCGCCAACTTTACCTTGCTGCCTTCAGGGGTCTCCAAGACTTCGAATATAGTCTCTACCAGCCTGATCCAGTTGTCAGCTGTGTTAGGGTCTGACTTCCCTTTAAACACCGGTGGTTTCATTCGATTGAACGATTCCACGAGTTTGATTGCTTCGGGCACCGGATTCGCAGGTACCCTTCCTTGGTTCTGATTCATGGCCACGGTATTGAGTGTCTGATAGACCCTCGCAAGTTCCGTTTCCAAGTCCAGACCTTCACCATTTCTAGCTCCTCTTCTAGCCATATTCTGATGCAAAAGATCCATTAAATTCGAAGTGTGAAACATGAACTTTCAAGTCAATATTTCCATTTCATTGAATTTCAAACTTTATACATTCGAATTTAAAACATTTTTGACATCAAAATGAAAACAGTAGAAGCTACAACAGTCTAACTCCTACGGTTTCTCTTCGCTTCACGAAATTCTCCCCGTAGCTCATCAACTTCTTTCTTCAGCACATCGGTCATATTTTTTCTCTTCTCGAGTTCCCATACACGATGACTGAGAACTGCGAAATTATCCTTGCGCTTTGCCAACTGAGCCTCCAATAGTCTGACTCTCTCCCGCAGTGTTTCTACCTGCCTCTGAAGAGATATCACAAGACTACTTGGAACTGGTTTTTCTTCTTCATCAGAAGAGTCATCAGATGAGTCCGGAGGTGGGGTGATCTCTCGGGACTCAGGCCATTCTTTTCCGTCGGAGTCTGCTTGCCCTGGGTAATACTCTTCCTTGAAATCTGCTTGTCCAGGATAATAATCTTCCTCTATGATATGCCAATTGTCGTCTCCAGCAGGGTCGAAGTGATCAGCCATCTTAGAAATAGAGAGAAAGAAGCATAAATCATAGAGCAACACAAATGTAAGTAACTTACATTTAAATCTCTAGATTCAACACACACTCTAATGTCCACTTCTAGGGTGTCGTTCCTTATAAATTTGTACTAGTGTGAAGCGTGGCTCTGATACCACTCTGTAACGCTCCGAATTCCAAAAATACACTGAATTCGAGATTCCACAGGATCTTTACACTTCTTTCGTACAATTTTATAAGGAATTTAAAACTTTTCACTTTACATCAGAGTTATATGAAAACTTTACACTTTACATTTTACAGCGGAAGCAAATTTACAACATTTAAATAAATGTACATCAACATTTGAATAATCTCTAAGCATCTGTTCTTCTTTAATCTTTATCGTGTCATTTACCCTGCATACAAAACTGTGGGTACGTTAGTTTATTCAACCGACGAACATTATACACGGTCATCCTCTCTATGCCGGAAATAGTATAACTGATTTTCCATATTTAACAAACACAAACTTGTCACATATCAAACTAAAGGGAATACCCTATTGATGTCGTGTTGTGATCGTGCACTTAGTCCTTAATGCAATTATTTATATTATATGACACTAATGCACACTTGTTCGGATTTTATGCATCCCATACTACGTAGGTCCGAGTGCAAGCCTCTTAATCGTTCTTCATCTTGTAGGGTTCAATCTCTCGTCATGACTTAATCTACTACTGTAACTACGGTAAGTATCCTAGATGATCTATGAGTACAAGCTCATGTACAGAAAACCTGGAGGGGAATTCCACGCCATGTCTTGACGCATCAAGCATGCATTCTGTGGCAATTCAGCCTCCTTCATGGCACATGATCCTCTTGCAGTCACTAAACATCCCACAAGCATTGCCAAGATCCCGATAATTCCGGAGTAGTGCCCACGCCATGTCCTGACGCATCAAGCATGCATTCTGTGGCTCACTCTCACATCGTAGACTCGAGGCCCTCATACTTGTATTTTTCTCTCACTTTCATCACCTCTTCACTATGTACTAATTCTTAATTTAATGAAATCATGAACAAAATCAATCGCTTAGAGTTAGCCCTCTAACTACTACCGGTCTTATTTCTTTAATTTCACAATGACCCAAACTGGTCTTTTCAATGTCAATAATCATAATTCATCACTTTTCACTTGCCGGTGTGAGTTTTGGCTACACCCTAATTTTCAATTTCAATTCACAAATTCACATGTTTGAGTTGTCATACTCAATAACATTTCTCTTTTCCAATCACATGATTTCTAAATTATTCATGAGTCAATAACCATACATGGAGTTCAATTATTCATCATGTATTTCATCCAATATTTATTTCCACATTAAAATCATATCACCAATTATATGGTCAAAAATGAATATTCACAACTCATTATTGTCACACTATTCTTCAATCAGAATAATTCATGCAAACTTCACAATGTATATTTTCTTTCTTTGTTATTTTCCTTTTCTAGCACTTATTTCAATTCTTTTGCAAAACACATCTTTCACAAAAATATACAAGTGTAGAACCATAGTTCCAACTACACTTTTATTCCCAAAATATACTTTATTTCATTCCAATAACTCCAAATTTATTTTTCATAAGTCACACATAATTTTAGTATAATAATAGTATTTTTTTTTTCATAATTTTTAGACATCAAAAACCCATCAAAAAATTATTTTTTTCCACAAAGTAAAATTCTGGCCGAGACCAGGATTCGAACCAGCAACCAAAAGAGAACCCAACCGCACGCTCTGGCCATTTGGCCACTTGTGCTCATCGATATAAAGGGGGATTAGAGAGTTATATACTCTCGGACTGAACTTGATTTAATTTTTAAACGCACACAAAATAAAATGGTGTCATCCAGTATCGAACCAGTGATCCGTGGGACATAAGCCGCACACACTGTAGCATTAGAAGCCTCCTGACTTGTCTTGAATACAACTTATATTTTAATTAAATCAGTTCTCTATTTAATAGAATATTTCGATATTTCAAAAGCTTTCATTTGAGTTTTGCTTTCACTAAATTTTCTGTAAATCTCCAGAATAATTATTCAAACAATATTTGATACTCCAGTAATTTAAAAATAATTTTTCCAGTAGTTAAACACATATTTTTCATACAATTAGTTTAAATTGTACGCTACTACTACCACATCTCATTTTGATATTTCTTATACAATTTAGCATTAATATTTTCTATATCAATTCCCTGTTTATATTCCCCTTTCAAATTCAAAAATATATTTCAAGTCATCCATTATAAACGTTATCACAAAGGTCAATCTAAGCACATAAGACAACACTTTCATCTACTAACATTTGCATTTAATTTTGATGCTAATAACGAATTTTACTTCAAGCATTCCATAGCTATAAATAATTCACACACAACTTAAGTTTGATGATGGAATAACATACAATCTATTTAGCAACATTTCAATCAACTAATAAGCCATTCTTTCCATTTAAATGCACTCTTATTAATCTTTTTCATGCATTATCATTTCAATTCAATCTTAGCATACTATCTAATTAGAAACATGGAAAATAACCCACCTTATTTGGAGAGAATAAAATTGCAACACCTCCTAAACACAAAAGTCCTTGTCAAAAGAGCGTTCCTCTTCCTCCTTGATGTGCACCACCGAGCCTCAAAAGATGCCAACCCGAGAGCTCCTTGATGATGATGTCGGCCTTCCCTTGGTGCAAACACACTCACACACAACTCTCAATCTTTTTATCTCACTTACTATACTACTAACAATTTGTATTTTCTACTATAGGTTTTGGAGAAATGAAGAGTACAAAAATAACTAGGCTAGGGGGGGTATTTATACTAAAATTTGGAGCAAATGAAGGGTTAGGATCAATCAAGGAGTTAAAAATAAAAGGCTAGGATTCAAGGGGAAGTTGTAGTAACCAACCATGATCAAACAACTACCACCCATAACTCCACTCATTTTTTTCATTTTCCCTCCAATCCAAAACCGGCCTCCTAGTGTGCTTTTTTGCACGTGTACGTGCAATGCACGTGCATTCATTAGTTTTCCATTTAAAAAAAAGTTGTACATTTTATTTTTTTATAAAAATAATCTTATAAAAATATTCTACATTACAAGTTGTAATAAAAGAAGAAATAATTCATGGGCTTTATTTAATGGGCCAAATAATGATTTACAAAAATAAATTAGATTGGGCTAAAAGAGAACTTATGTTTATTTGAAGAAAATGAGCCTTTATAAAAATAATTAAAGAACACATATACATACATATATATATATATATATATATATATATATATATATATATATATATATATATATATATACATATACTCATCATCCATAATGAAAATAATTGTAAGATTTCATACTACAAAAATTGCACGTGCACACTACTTGCAAAATTTAATAATTTTCATAAATGAAAATCAGGGTATTACACAATGCATTGCGAGGGTCGACAGGGAGTGCTAAGAGCACAAGCCTCCCATCAGAATTTAGAGAAGCAAGCCGAGAGGGCCAAGAGGCCGAAGGTGCTAACTATCATAGAACACGGATCTCCCGATCCACGTCTGAGTGCCATGGCCACTGCCATTACTAATCTAGTCAAGTCTTCGACCTCTCTTCCTCCCCTAAACCATAAGTCTATAGAGGTCGGTGGGCAAAAGATTGACGGACCCTGGCATCAGGACTGGCCAGTGAATGTGGAGGACTCTCTCCTCAACCCCTTGGTAGCTCTGGAGGCATTGCTGTACCTCGCCCCTCCTCAGGATCGGAAGGCCCTCGCCACAGAGACCTATGAAGCAAGCTTCATGAATTCATTTAAGGCCATATCTGAGGTAAGCATTCAGTTTTATGGTTCTGGGTTCTTTTTAGTCTCTTTGAAACCTTTCTAAGCATCGCTGCTCTCACAGCAGGTGGCCCTTCACCACGCAGAGATGAAACAAAGACACAATGTAGAGCTCGAGGTGAAAGATCAATGCATTATGAGGGTCGACAGGGAGTGCCAAGAGATCAAGGCCAAGTTTGATGAGGCAGTGTTGAGGGAAAAGGCAATGAATGTCGAGCTCCTCAATGTGGACGCCGACAGGGCCGTGCTGAGGAGAGAAAAGGAGCAATTGGAGGGGAGCGAGAAATAATCGGTGGCCGACCGATTGAAGGTCGTGGACATGCTAATCGATGCCGAGGAACATGCCTACAAAAAAGCGCTCGCACATGTCAACCATTGTTAACCAAAGGTCGACCTCAAGGGTGTTGGATCCTGTAGGCGAGACAACAAACACTAGAGGGGGGGGGGGTGAATAGTGTTTAATAAAAACTATGGAAATTTTCTCGGTGCAGTCGACTTGGTTATGAACCAGTCGACTGATATAACCAAAATAAAGCAAAAACAATAACTCTGTGCAGTCGACTGATGAATAAGATAGGCGACTGAAGACACAATGAAACTACAACTAAAACGACACTGACCAGTCGACTGATAGTGCAAGGAGTCGACTGTCCAGACACTTTTTGCAGAACTTAAATAAACAAGAGTAAATGCAAAATCAAGACAACCAATCACAGAGTACACAAGATATATCCTGGTTCGGTCCTCCCGACCTACATCCAGTCCCCAAGCAACCCACTTGAGATTTCCACTATTCTTGAAAAAGATTACAAGAATACCCTACGGCGTTACGACAACAACCTTGTCTAACCCGTAGTCCTTTCTCTCAACCAGAGAAAGCAGACCCACTCTACTACCAAGAGTGAAACAAACCGACTCTACAACCTAGAGTCAAAAACACTCTCCAACCGAGAGCAAAAGAGTAAGAAAAAACTTTACAGTCAACCTATAGCCTTGTTGGTGTTTTGTGTTGATGCACGTGGCTAAAAATAAGGTTGACTTCTATACTCAGTCCAGAGCGAATTCGTTGCTATACTGGACTGAATGTAGAGAACCAAAGAGTATGAACTTGAAAGCTTTATTTCTCAAAAATATCACTTAGAATTTTTTTCAAGGAATGCTCGGATTTCAAAGAAAGTTCTGTAGATCTTTTCAGTGAGATCTGAACTCTACTTAAAGAGTTTGATCTCCTGGACGTTGGGAGACAGTTACTCCAACTGTCAACCAACGGATCTAAGCTTTTGATTTTGAAAAATACGATTTTGAAAAACAGAAAACGGTCAAAAGCTCTCGAACAGTCGACTGGGTTGCCATATGAGTCGACTGATCAGAGTTTGAATAAATTTAAACAGTTTTGTACTATCAGTCGACTGGCAGAGGCTTAAGTCGACTGGTACTCAAAAGTTAAATTACTTCAAACTGTTTTGACTCTTTTTGGGGGTTTTTAAGAGACACACATTATGAAACTTTGAGTGTGTGTGTGTGTGACAAGGCTTTACATTAGACTAAGACTCAACAAAAAGTAAGATACAATATTTTTACAAGACATTATAATTTTGACACAATTGAGCTAAAGGTCTTGAGTCTTGAGTCTTGTCTTGAGTGAAGTCTTGAATCTTGTCTGAGTGAAGTCTTTATCTGTATCCTTTGAGCTTGTTCATTTGTTCAGCTGAAATAGTCTTTTGTATATACAACCTGCAATGTTAGCTGTATAACATAGACACATGTTGCACTGTGTTATGATCATCAAAATCAAGAATCAACATTCTCCCCTTTTTTGATGATGACAGCACAATAGCTGATAATAATAGATAATATACAAGCACAGTAAAGACATGCTCCCCCTATTAAAAACACAAAATGCATTGTCTTAAAAATGTAACATGTATCAGTCGACTTATCAAAATAGCAGGCGACTGATCAGGAAACTTATACATAAAAAAATCACATCAGGAAACTTATACAAAAAAATCACAATCAGAAAATAAGTACAGATGCAGCAACAGTAGTCGACTTATATGCCTTTGGGCAGTCGACTGACCAGAGAATTTTTCCAATACCTAGAAAGAACAAAGTTAACAAGCAAGAGGATATCAAACATATCAAACACAGATAATAAAGCAACCATAACACAGATATCTCTCCCCCTTTGTTATCATCAAAAAGCACAAAATAACAATCTTTTGCATAGAAAAGAAACTAAGATAAAGTCTCATACAGAAATAAGTGCATTAAGAAAAAAATACATAATAGAAAAATAAACTAAAAAAGTCTTCAATCTTTCTCATCGGAGTCTTCATCGTCACCATGAGAAGGAGGATGAAATTGAGAATTGAAGAGATTAGTGAGGTTGTCAAGTTTGGTATCAATGTGGTCTAGTTTGGAATCAAGGTTATGAAGTTGGGTATCTACAGTGGCTGAATGCTTCATAAGATAGGAGACACAGTCATATAGAGTACGAGGATCATCATAGTTGGCTTGAAGAATAGGTGGATCAGAAGAGGTAGAAGGTCTAGAGGGTCTAGAAGTAGAACCTAAAGGAGCTTGAGAAAGTGGAGGAGACCCAGGAGGTGATCTAGACGGAGGATCAAGAAGTTTCATTCGTGCCAAACTAGCACGATCGAAACACTCATAATGAGTAACAACATTGGTCTCGGAATCGAGATCAATACCAAAAGCTATAAAGACTCTAGTGAGAAGACCTCCAAAAGGTAGAAAGTGAGTGTGGTTTTGATTAAATTTAGAAAAGATGACACGACCCCAATTGACAGCAATTTTACCAAATATTGCATAGACAGCTTTTTGTAATTCTAGAGAATACTGGTCATAACTACCCTTTTTGGGAAGGATGTTATAGGCTAGTATTCTAGCTACAAGCTTAGCAATAGGTTTAATATTTTTGCTAGTCATTGGAGGACCATGATTGGGTAAAAAGATTTTAGATAAAACAGAGGCATCATCTAAAATAACATCATCAAGGTATAATCCTCCGTCATCAATACCCAATATTTGATTGATTCTAGTGGGTGTGAGTGTCATTTTGACATTCTTCACAGATGAACGGATAACTACATCCCCATCGTGTTTTTGTACAACCCTCATATTTGTGTAAAACAAATAGATGAGTTGGGGATAATAGTTGGGTTGATTAGATAGAGAGAGAAAATCATGAAGACTACTATTTTGGAATAAGGGGACAAGATTAAAACGATCAAGGTCATTGAAGTTAACAAATCTTCCAGGGAAGATGGTAATGGTACAAATAAAATACCATTGTTCAATGAGATCGGGACTTAAGAGAAATTGAGTGTAATCTTGAGATGAAGAACTACCCTCATGAGATCTCTTGGATCTTTTAGGAGCCATAAAAAGAGAGGGGAAATGATTTTACCAAAGAAAAGGAAAGAGCAGACCAGAGGCGAGCACCAGTAGCAATGGTGAGTCGACTTCCTTCTTCTTCACAGATTAGGGTTTGGGATTTTGGGTGAAAAATTGGAGATCGATAAAGGTGAGAAAGAGGGGATGGTAAAGGGGTTTTAACTGAGAATAAACGGCTGAGATCAAAGAGAGAAGAAATTGACGGTTGAGAAAAGAGATCACTGGTGAAAGAAGAAGTGAATTTTATCTCAAAAGTCGCGATAAATAGTCGCTGAAGACGATTGAGCTCGCGACAGTCGACTGGTAGGGTCTATCAGTCGACTGAGTCGAGAAGAGACCAAAAAAAATATGTCTACTTATCAGTCGACTGGTATAGGAACCAGGCGACTGGTCAGAAAAAAAATAGATATATTTTAAAGTTCAGTACAGTCGACTTACTCAAGAACACAGTCGACTTAACAGAAACAATTTTCAACAAATATCAATAAAATCACAAATTCCAAGTTCTCTTCTTAAAGTAATGAAAGTATCTTCTTTAAGGGGCTTGGTAAATATATCTGCTACTTGTTTATCAGTAGAGATAAAGTCTAAAGATATATCTCCTTTTAAAACATGATCACGTAGAAAATGATGTCGGATATCAATATGTTTCGTACGTGAATGTTGAATCGGATTTTTAGATAAATTAATTGCACTGGTATTATCACACATAATTGAGGGTTTCTCAAATGAAATACCATAATCTAATAAAGTTTGTTTCATCCACAAAATTTGTGCACATGCCAAACTTGCAGCGATATACTCAGCTTCTGTGGTTGATAGGGATACGGAATTTTGCTTTTTACTGCACCAAGAGACTAGGGAATGTCCCAAAAAGTGACATGTACCACTAGTACTCTTGCGATCAGTTTTGCTTCCAGCAAAATCAGCATCGCTATATGATAGAAGTTGAAAATTATCGGTGCGTGGATAAAATAAACCATATTCAGAAGTGCCTTTAATATATCTTAAAATTCGTTTCACTGCTTTTAAATGAGACTCTTTAGGACTAGATTGATATCTAGCACATAAACATACGCTGAACATAATATCTGGTCTACTGGCAGTAATATATAAGAGTGAACCAATCATACCTCGATAGAGTTTTTGATCAACACTCTTACCTAATAAATCTTTGTCAAGAGTAGTAGTAGTAGCCATAGGTGTGGATTTACTACTAGTACTATCCATGTTAAAACGTTTGAGTAGTTCCTTTGCATATTTGCCTTGATTGATAAATATGCCATTTGAGAACTGTTTAATTTGAAGTCCAAGGAAATAATTGAGTTCACCCATGTGACTCATCTCAAATTCGTTTTTCATGGTATTAGCAAATTCTTGACATAGATTATTATTAGTAGAACCAAAAATTATATCATCAACATATATTTGTATGATTAAGATATCATTCTTAACTCTTTTGATAAACAAAGTAGTGTCTACTTTACCTATTTCAAATCCTGTTTCTAAAAGAAAAGTTTTCAGACGATCATACCAAGCACGAGGTACTTGTTTAAGACCGTATAAAGCCTTTTTCAATTTATAAACATGATCTGGAAATTGTTCATGTTCAAAACCTGGTGGCTGTTTAACATAAACATTTTCCTTAATAAACCCATTAAGAAAAGCACTTTTAACATCCATTTGATAAAGTATAAAATTCATGAAACAAGCAAAAGATAATAAAATACGAATAGATTCTAGTCTAGCAACAGGAGCATATGTTTCATCAAAATCTATACCTTCTTCTTGATTATATCCTTGAGCAACTAATCTAGCCTTGTTCCTTAAAACTTGTCCTGATTCATCTAACTTATTTTTAAATACCCATTTGGTACCAATAATAGTCAGATCAGGAGGTCTAGGAACTAAATCCCATACATCATTCCTTATAAATTGGTTTAGTTCATCTTGCATGGCATTCATCCAATATTCATTCTCACAAGCTTCTTGTATATTTTTCGGTTCAAAATCCGACAAGAATGCTGTATGAGAGATCATATTAACATGTGAACGTGTCTGAATACCATGGGAGATGTCACCAATTATTAAGTCATGAGGATGATCTTTAACTTCAACAAATGACTTTGGTAAAGTTGAAGATATCACAATAGGATCAGTCGGCTGGACAGGTTCTTCAGTCGACTGCTTCACTTCAGTCGACTGGTAGTCCTTATCAGTCGACTTATCAGTCAGATTAGTTTGTTCTAAGGATTTAATCACATTATCTAAAGGTGATGAATCAGTTTCATCATCTTTATTTAAGGTTGATGAAGGTAAAGATTCATCGAATGTAACATGCATTGATTCTTCAATAGTCATTGTAGACTTATTGAAAATTCTATATGCTTTACTCCTATTTGAGTATCCTAAAAAGATACCCTCATTAGATCTAGGATCAAATTTGTCTAAATTATCTTTTGTGTTTAGAATAAAACACTTACAACCAAATGTCTTAAAGTAAGAGACTTTAGGAATTTTATTAAAAAATAACTCATAACAAGTCTTCTTTAGCTTAGGTCTTAGAAGAATTCTATTTAAAACATAACAAGCTGTAGCAACAGCTTCAGCCCAAAAGTACTTTGGTAGATTGCTTTCAACAAGCATAGTACGTGCGCATTCTTGTAAAGTCCTATTTTTTCTTTCAACCACTCCATTTTGTGGTGAAGCTCTAGGAAATGCAAATGAATGTGTTATACCATTCTTGTTGCAATATTCTGTAAATGTTTCATTTTCAAATTCTCCACCATGATCACTTCTAATAGTGACTATGGTTAGAGACCCTTGATTTTGAACACGTTTACAAAAATGTGCAAATTCATCAAAAGCATCATTTTTATGTTTTAAAAAGAATGTCCAAGTGAATCTTGAAAAATCATCTACTAAAACAAACACATATCTACTTTTATTTAAAGAAGCAACTTTAGTAGGGCCAAATAAATCCATATAAATTAATTCGAGCGACCTACTAGTAGAAATTACTTCTTTTGTTTTAAAAGTGGATTTGATTTGTTTTCCTAGTTGACATGCATCACATAACTTATCCTTTTTAAAGGATAGTTTTGGCAGTCCTTTAACTAGGTTATATTTAGATAATTTTGAGAGATTTTTCATGTTCACATGTCCAAATATTCTATGCCATAGCCAAGATTCATTGTTAGAGGCTATTAAACAAAAGTCATTTGAAAAATCAATTGCATTTAAACACAATTCATAAATATTATTTTTACGAAAACCTTGAAAAACAACTTTTTGCATAGTGGAATCATAAATCAAGCATGAATCTTTTTCAAAAACTATTTTATACCCTTTATCACATAATTGACTAATGCTTAAAAGATTATGCTTTAAACCACTAACTAATAACATATTTTCTATGGTTGGGTTAGAAGTTTTACCGACCATGCCAATACCTATGACTTTGCCCTTGTTGTTATCTCCAAAGGTGACGGTTCCTCCATCTATGCTTTGAATGGTGGATAGTAGGTTAGCATGTCCTGTCATGTGTTTTGAACATCCGCTGTCTAATATCCAGCGTTCTTTCTTGGGTACCTATAAAAAGTTTAAGGTAAATATGGTACCCTTTTTATTGGATCCAAAACACATTAGTTTGGGGGAAACCAAACCCATGAAGAGTTTGATCTTCCTCCATAAGCAGGAATATAATAAGTAGAATTACACACATTTAACATATATGAGTTAATATAAGCAATTCTATCATTCTGATTTAGACTGACTGGAACCCATACTAACTTGTTCTGTCCAGTCGACTTAACAGTGTCCTTCAGTCGACTGTTAGTGTACATCAGTCGACTGGGTGATACACTAGGTCGACTTATAAAAGGTTTTGATCTCGTTGAATAAGATCCAATTCCTCTGAACAGACGACTGGTTGTATAGTTCAGTTGACTTAACCAAATGGTAGTCTTGCTTTTATCACTAAAATTAACAACCTTAGGCTTTTCAAAGAAATCATACAACTTGTGTGTAACACTAGAAATAGATGCTGATTTATTTTTACTAGTGTTTACAGCAGGAGATTCTTTTACAGAAGATTTTTTAAAACCAAGTCCATATTTTTGACTAGATTTTACTTGATGATGAAGCATATCATTTAAATTCTCTTTGCCTTTGTTAAACTTAGATACGTTCTTTGAAATCTCTTCATAATTCTTTTTGAGAGTTTCAAGATCAGTATCTAAACTTGCAATGCGAGAATTTAAGGATTTTACTTCCTTATCAAGGTTAAGATTTTCTTGATTAAGTGTTTGATTCACCTTTTCAAGATTCTTAACTCTAATCTTTTATTTCTTTTACTCTTGGAATATTTGATTAAAAGCATCAAGAAGATCTTCTGAATCATAATCATTACTTACATGTTCTTGTGCAGCCATGAAACACACATTTGCCACTTCGTTATTTTCATCCGTTTCTTCTTCGGAAGACGAATCACTATCATCCCATGTAGCTTGATAAGCCTTCTTGTTCTTGACAAATTTGTTCTTTGAATATTTGTCCTTCTTGAAGTTGGATGATTTTCCCTTGTTCTTTGCATTTTCTAAGGGACAATCCTTCTTCATGTGACCTATTTTATTACACCTGAAACATGTAGGAGGGTCATTGGAATCTCTAACTTTAGAATTAAATTTACCCTTCTTTAAGAACTTCTTGAATCTTCGAGTGAACATTGCTATCTCTTCTTCATCTTCTTCCTCATCTTCTGAGTCTGTCATGGCTTTGAAAGCCAATGATTTCTTCTTTGCTTGGTGTGATTCTGTATCCTTCTTTCGATCTTCAAGTTGGACCTCATATGCCATGAGATTGCCAACAAGATTCTCGAGAGAGAGTTGTGACAAATCATTCGCTTCCTCTATTGCTGTGGTCTTCTTCTCCCATTCTGGAGTGAGTGCACGTAAGACTTTTCTAACCATCTCTGCTTGAGTATAAGTCTTTCCAAGCGCTACAAGAGAGTTTGTGATGTCTGTGAATCTGGTAATCATCTCGAACACAGTCTCATTGTCCTTCATTCTGAACATCTCAAACCTGTGGACAAGAACATCTCGGAATAGTGTTTAATAAAAACTACGAAAATTTTCTCGGTGCAGTCGACTTGGTTATGAACCAGTCGACTGATATAACCAAAATAAAGCAAAAATAATAACTCTGTGCAGTCGACTGATGAATAAGATAGGCGACTGAAGACACAATGAAACTACAACTAAAACGACACTGACCAGTCGACTGATAGTGCAAGGAGTCGACTGTCCAGACACTTTTTGCAGAACTTAAATAAACAAGAGTAAATGCAAAATCAAGACAACCAATCACAGAGTACACAAGATATATCCTGGTTCGGTCCTCCCGACCTACATCCAGTCCCCAAGCAACCCACTTGAGATTTTCACTATTCTTGAAAAAGATTACAAGAATACCCTACGGCATTACGACAACAACCTTGTCTAACCCGTAGTCCTTTCTCTCAACCAGAAAAAGCAAACCCACTCTACTAGAAAGAGTGAAACAAACCGACTCTACAACCTAGAGTCAAAAACACTCTCCAACCGAGAGCAAAAGAGTAAGAAAAAACTTTACAGTCAACCTATAGCCTTGTTGGTGTTTTGTGTTGATGCACGTGGCTAAAAACAAGGTTGACTTCTATATTCAGTCCAGAGTGAATTCGTTGCTATATTGGACTGAATGTAGAGAACCAAAGAGTATGAACTTGAAAGATTTATTTCTCAAAATATCACTTAGAATTTTTTTCAAGGAATGCTCGGATTTCAAAGAAAGTTCTGTAGATCTTTTCAGTGAGATCTGAACTCTACTTAAAGAGTTTGATCTCCTGGACGTTGGGAGACAGTTACTTCAACTGTCAACCAACGGATCTAAGCTTTTGATTTTGAAAAATATGATTTTGAAAAACAGAAAACGGTCAAAAGCTCTCGAACAGTCGACTGGGTTGCCATATGAGTCGACTGATCAGAGTTTGAATAAATTTAAACAGTTTTGTACTATCAGTCGACTAGCAGAGGCTTAAGTCGACTGGTACTCAAAAGTTAAATTACTTCAAACTGTTTTGACTCTTTTTGGGGGGTTTTTAAGAGACACACATTATGAAACTTTGAGTGTGTGTGTGTGTGACAAGGCTTTACATCAGACTAAGACTCAACAAAAAGTAAGATACAATATTTTTACAAGACACTACAATTTTGACACAATTGAGCTAAAGGTCTTGAGTCTTGAGTCTTGTCTTGAGTGAAGTCTTGAATCTTGTCTGAGTGAAGTCTTTATCTGTATCCTTTGAGCTTGTTCATTTGTTCAGCTGAAATAGTCTTTTGTATATACAACCTGCAATGTTAGCTGTATAACATAGACACATGTTGCACTGTATTGTGATCATCAAAATCAAGAATCAACAAAGGGCTTTTTGAACAATATGTGGATCGGAGATGATCCTCCCACTCCCAAAGAAGCAACCTCAGAAGGTGAGGGAGACCAGGCTGCCGACACTGAGGCCTTGATTCCTTCGAGCGAGGGGGAGATTGCCTGTGATACCGAGGGGGAGGTCACCCCTGATGCAGCTTTCGAAGTGCGCTTCTCCCCTAAGTAGTATGCTCTTTTCTAATGTATTTTCTGATCGCGAATTGGCCACTGCCCTTTTGTACCAGTTTTGATTTTAATGGAAAATTTTCAAACATATGTTTAAATTGTTGTCGACTCATGTTTGCACGTCTTCGTCTGATCCTTAAGACTTGAACTTTATTTTGTTGTTTGAGATTGTGAGATATGAACCTCAGAAGGTAGGACCTCTGTAACTACCATTTTCGCTGTTTTCATTTCCCCCCTTTTGTATTATTTTATTTCTAATTGAATAAAATACCTTATTTTTGTTCCTTGATTATT
Source organism: Hemerocallis citrina (assembly GCA_017893485.1). Taxonomy (NCBI): domain Eukaryota; kingdom Viridiplantae; phylum Streptophyta; class Magnoliopsida; order Asparagales; family Asphodelaceae; genus Hemerocallis; species Hemerocallis citrina. Next base: position 420,923 of record JACEHZ010000534.1, on the reverse strand, counting down.
TTTTTAATTAAAGTTTGTTCATGAAATTTTTTGTTATTCATGATTGAGCTATTCTTATAGATTCTATTTTGTTTTGTTTATTATGGGTATTTTTATATGAACCCTATTGATTTAGATCTATCTGTTATTGAACCCCACAACCCAAATTCAATTGTTCTTGACCCAAAACTGCTATTATTGGATCCTAAATCACCAACCCAGTACCCTAATTGTACCCTATAAATACAACTCTGTTGCAAATTCTAAAAATTGCACACAATCGAAACCTTAGCTGCTTATTATCTCTCCCCTCTTTCTCTCTCCTCGCCGTTTAATCTCTCTCGACCGAATTCCCGCACAAAAATCCCCTTAACCCATTACTGGGTTCATCTTCTCCGACCACCTCCCAACATCCGATGACCCTCTCCTCGACGCCACCACGTCCCCGACTTCCGGTGCCGCCCCACCTTCCCTCGACGACCAGTGCCACCACAAAAAACCCCCAAACCCCCCTCCTCTATCCTCGACGTCAAAAGCTAAACCCAACTCCTCTACTATCATCGCTGCCCCTTCTGTCGACGTCGACCCCTGATGCCGTCGCTCCATCACCCCGTCGACCCCCATCGTCGCCTTCAGCCAGCGACACTGCCATCGTTGCTCTTGCCATTATTGTTGCCGAACTCTCTCTCTATTACTGTGATTGCTGTGCTCTCTATTGCATGTATTACACATGTGTTATATTGTGTGTTCGTGGGTTCGTGTTGTTGTGGATTTGAGTCCGTTGCTCCGAGATCCTCATCTCGTAATTTTTGGTATTCGATTTTGTCGTTTATAAGGCAAGTCACTTTCCCCTTGAATTGTACATTGTATCAAATTCAAGTTTCAATGAAATTCTTGCAAGTAGATCGTATTCGTTATCATATCGCTATATTGATTATCTTCGTTGGGTCTATTGAGGGTTTACATGAGCTAACCCCAATATTCTTGACATCGTGCCACTTTTGACTCCAAAGATTGAATCTTTCATGTGTGCATATAGAATTTATAATAGGGTTGTTCATATATTTATCGCACACATAAACTATTGTAGAAAGAATTGATAGGTTGTGTGTTGTTTGATCGATTGATGGTTGATTGATGATAAATTGATGTATGTGTGTTCTTAATCCTATTTACCATGTTTTATACTCATCATGCTGATTGTATAACTTATTGAATAATAGAATTGATACCCATCACGTTTAATTAATTAATTTTCATGAAACTACACAAAACATGTATATTACTTGCTGACCTGTATGTTGATTTCTATTTTTCAACCAGTAAATGATCTTAAAATGAATAATTTTCTGAATATGAATTGTAGACTTATCTTTCTAGTTTCCAGAACTTCTTGAATTTCTAAACTCCGATTTGTGTAGCAAATATTATGCCCATTTTACTACAGCTATGTTTTTACTTTCAGATTTTCAGATTCTTGTATCTTCCATGCTTAAACAGTAAAAAGGCTGATCAAATATTAAAATTTTGCTATGATAATTTCCAGATTGTTATTAATTATGTTTAGGAGTCTAGAAAATATTTTTAATGAATTTAATATTGAGTTTTTGCTGATTCTAAAAAAATAAAATAACATGATGTCAAAATTCTGTCTGAAAATAAAATCTGAAAAGAACAATGTGATTGACCTAGCTACTTTTGTCGGATTTTGAACTTTAAATATGAGTTGAAACCGTGTGGAAGTCTGGTTTCTAGAATTTCTGACGGATTCAGTTTTCGATTCTGAAACAACGGGAAACTGCATTTTTGTACAGACTACTCTTGCTGTCCAGAATTTCACTTTTCAGTTTTTAAATGATTGATTATTCCTATAACGTACTGTTGCATGAATCGAAGTGTGTATGTTGTACTACATGATCCTAATGAGTTATTGTCATCATTCTAATTGTCCTACTTCATGTTACCATCCTATTGTTTCCCTATTGATACTATCGTTCATTGAAACGTCCATTGATTGCATATTGTATTGTTGTATTGATAAAATAATTAACAAACCGGGGTGTAAAGGGTGATTTAAGTAGTGAAGAAAGTAGAGACTGTACTTGGAGGAGGGGCCCGTTTTTCCCTAAATAATGTTCCGGCTAATGTTTTATCGTGTCATTGTGGCTTACGACAGTAACCCAATCTATCGTGTACTATATCATTGCCAAAGACCGTATTGTGTACCGAAAGGTGAATAGTGTTTACTATTGCCAAGTACGTGATCTACCGGGTACACCACTTAAGTCTAAATAAAATTAATTGTACGCATCGAACCTGTAGAATGGGATGCAGTAGTACATGCATTAGTTAGGATTAAAGTGATAATAGACTTAAGAATTGACACGACATTGACACTGCATATTGTTCCTCATTGTTCCTATTGATATCGAATATTGGCTAAATGTTATTGTTATTGATCATTGATTACTATTACTGAATATTGCATCATTGTTTATAGCCATTGTACCGATTATCATGATATTGATTATTTTTATTGTCCCATGTTATTGATTCCTATCGATCCATTGATTCATTGTTATACCGTTATTCTATTGTTCCTTACTTTCTCTACTTGTTGTTCATGACTTGCTCTAAGGACAATTTTTTTCCTCTTTTTAGATGAAGTGTACACAGGTAATGAAGGAGAATTGCCTGCTGGGATTGGAGAACAGACATTCTAAAGACTTAATGCTTTCTAATTGCTTATCGCTTTAATGAACTTATTTTATTGAGACTTGTTACTATTGTATTGGGATTTATTATTGTATTGGACTTATGTCCCGAATTTTATTATTGTTTCTAGATGTTGGTTTATTATTGTATTTGGATATTTTTATTGCTTCATTCCAAGTATTATTGTTCATGAGATTATTATTATTGCATGTGCATTTATTCTGTATTGATTATATTGTTGAGTTAATCGGATAAACAGCTTATGAGTGACGTTAGTCATTCGCTCGGCTAATGTCATGTACTCGTATTCCGTATTTTTGGGAAGCAGGACGTGACAAGGTTTTTAGTGGTATCAGAGCCCGGGTTTGGATAATATATCAGTTAAACATGACTAACGAAAGGAAATTTGGCTTTGATTGATATATTAATCAGATTTGGATTTTATCGGGTTGACTTAACCGTATGTGTAATACAGGAATTGCATGAACAATCGATATCCAACATGATCTGGAAACTAGTCTTATTTGATTCCTCTTTTGTCCCTTCCATTCATTGATTTCTTGTTGGGTATAATTTTATTCTTTTGTACCCATATTATTTGATTCTAGTGTTATCCCTTCTTTTTATTCCTGCTTGGTTCATCGATCGGTATCACTTGATCTACAACGACGTGTCTACACCTTGGAACTTCACCATCAGAGTAGCACAATGGAAGCGTGTTGGGCCCATAACTCATAGGTCCCAGGATTCTCTTTTTGCTTCTCCTTCCTTGCATTGTTTGCTTCCTATTTCCTTGCTATTTCATTCTTCTATTCGATTGTTTATTCATGTTAGCCTCTCATTCATGTCAGTTTCTTGTATTTTGCTTCTGCCTTTTGTGTTCTCACTTTGACTTCTTGCTAGGCATTATCCTTGTCCATTTCTTTCCTGCTCTTGCTCTTTTTGACTCTGGTGCTACTCATTCATTTGTTTCCTCCCCCTTCGTCGATCTGCATCACTTGGCTAGCAGCTCTATGCCAGTAGCTTGGAACATTACTACAGGTGGAGGTGTTGTCGTGTGTTCTCAGATTTGTGAGCAGAGTCTCTTGGTTATTGGTGGTGTTGATTTTGTTGCCAATCTGATTGTCATCAGCAATTCTAGTTTTGATGTTATTCTGGGGATGGATTGGCTTGGTGCCACTCATGCTGTGATTGACTGCCACAAGAAGAAGGTGGTGTTTCATATGTCAGAATGTCAGGAATTTGAATTCTGTGCTGGTGAAATGCCGCTTGCTTGTGTGGAGAAGTTGGCTAGTCAAGAAGTTGGAGTTATGGAGGAAGTCTGTGCTGATGATGTTGTCACACCGTTGGTTGTGCGGGATTTTCTAGTTGTTTTTCCTGAGAAATTGCCGGGATTATCACCAGATCGTGAAGTGGTTTTCAGTATTGATGTTCAGCTGGGTACAACTCCAATCTCTAAAAGTCCGTACAAAATGGCTCTTGTTAAGTTAACTGAGTGGAAGGAGCAGATACTAGATTTAAACCTCAATTTTAGGAGAGTCTTCAGACTAGTCTTAGGAGTAAACTGAAGTTTAGTACTGCATTCCATCCGCAGACAGATGGATAGTCAGAGAGGACTATTCAGACATTAGAGGATATGTTGAGGTCCTGTGTGCTTCAGTTTGGAGGATCTTGGGAAGATCATATACATTTGGTGGAGTTTTGATACAATAATAACTACCAAGCTAGTCTTCAGGTAGCTCTGTATGAAGTCTTGTATGGTCGGAAGTGTAGATCACCAGTGTGCTGGGATGACATTGGTGAGAGGAAGCTCGTGGGGCCAGAGTTGATCACGAAGACTGTTGATGTAGTGGCCCAGATCAGGAAGCAGTTGCAAGCTGCACAGGACAGGTAGAGGAAATGGGCTGACATGCACAGGAGGTCGTTGGAGTTTGAACTGGGTGATCATGTGTTCCTCAAGGTGTCTCCATGGAAGGGTGTGATTCGTTTTGGTGGTGGGGGCAAGTTGAGCCCTAGATTTATTGGTCCGTTTGATGTGGTGGAGCGAGTAGGCAAGGTGGCTTATAGACTCGGGTTGCCGCCAGTTCTTTTTGGAGTGCATGACGTTTTCCATGTTTCTCAGCTCAGGAAGTATGTCAGGGATGATAGTCACGTTATTGACTATTCGGAGTAGTCGGTTCGACCAGATTTGTCATGTGAGATTCATCTAGTGTCGATTGTGGATCGGCGGGAGAAGATTTTGAAGAATAAGATTATCAAGTTGGTTCGTGTTGTTTGGAATCCTCACTCGCCTAGTGAGTCGACTTAGGATCTTGAAAGTGTGATTCAGAAGAGGTTTCCCCATCTTTTTGAGTAGTTCTTGTTCTTTTCTTTTCTTTGGGGTTACCCTAGTATCACTTGCTTAAATTTCGAGGACAAAATTTTATTATAAGGTGGGTAGGATTGTAACTGCCGTTTCCGCTATTTTCATTTCCCCTTTTTTGTAATTTTTTATTTGTAATTGAATAAAATACCCTATTTTTGTTCCTTGATTATTTTTTAAATTAATGTTTGTTCATGAAATTTTTCGTTCTTCATGATTGAGCTATTCTTATTGATTTTATTTTCTTTTGTTTATTGTGGGTATCTTTATTTGACCCCTATTGATTTAGATCTATCTCTTATTGAATCCTACAACCCAATTTCAATTGTTCTTGACTCAAAACCGCTATTATTGGATCCTAAATTACCAACCCATTATTCTAATTGTACCCTATAAATACAACTCTATTGCAAACCTTAAAAATTGCCCACAATTGAAACCCTAGCCGCTTATTCTCTCTCTCCTCTTTCTCTCTCCTTGCCGTTCTATCTCTCCCGACCGAATTCCTGCCCAAAAGTCCCCTGAACCCATTATTGGGTTAATCTTCTCTGGCCACCTCCCGACCTCCGACGACTCTCTCCTCGACGCCACCACATCCCCGACTTCCGATGCCGCCCCACCTTCCCTCGAAGACTAGCACCACCACAGAAAACCCCCAAACCCCCCTCCTCTGTCCTCGACGTCAACAGCCAAACCGAACTCCTCTGCTGTCATCGCTGCCTCTTCTGTCGACGTCGATCCCCGATGTTGTCACTCCCGTCACCGCGTCGACCCCCGTCGCTACCCTCAGCCAGTGACATCGCCACCGTCACTCTTGACACTGTTGCTGTCGAACTCTCTCTCTCTCTCTTGCTGTGATTACTATGCTCTCTATTGCACGTATTACACACGTGTTATATTGTGTGTTCGTGGGTTCGTGTTGTTGTGGATTTGAGTCCGTTGCTCCGAGATCCTTATCCTGTAATTCTTGGTATTCGATTTCGTCGTTTATAAGGCAAGGCACTTTCCCCTTGAATTATAGATTGTATCAAATTCAAGTTTCACTGAAATTCTTGCAAGTAGATCTTATTCGTTATCATGTCACTGTATTGATTATCTTTGTTGGGTTTATTGAGGGTTTACACGAGCTAACCCCAATATTCTTGACATTGTGCCACTTTTGACTCCAAAGATTGAATCTTTCATGTGTGCATATAGAATTGATAATAGGGTTGTTCATATAATTATCACACACATAAACTATTATAGAAAGAATTGCTAGGTTGTGTGTTATTTGATCGATTGATGGTTGATTGATAATAAATTGATGTATGTGTTTTCTTAATCCTATTTACCATGTTTTATACTCATCATGCTGATTATATAACTTATTGACTAATAGAATTGATACCCATCACGTTTAATTAATTTATTTTCATGAAACTACACAAAACCTGTATATTGCTTGCTGACCTGTATCTTGACTGCTATTTTTGAACCAGTAAATAATCTTAAAATGAATAATTTTTTGAAAATGAATTGTAGACTTATATTTCTAGTTTCCAGAACATCTTGAATTTCTAAATTTCGATTTGTGTAGCAAATATTATGCCCATTTCACTACGGCTGTGTTTTTACTTTCAGATTTTCAGATTCTTGTATCTTCCATGCTTAAACAGTAAAAAGGCTGATCAAATGTTAAAACTTTGCTATGATAATTTCTAGATTGTTATTAATCATGTTTAGGAGTCTAGAAAATATTTTTAATGAATTTAATATTGAGTTTTTTCTGATTCTAAAAAAATAAAATAACATGATGTCGAAATTCTGTCTGAACATGAAATCTGAAAAGAACAATGTGATTGACCTAGCAACTGTTACCAGATTTTGAACTTTAAATATGAATTGGAACCGTGTAGAAGTCTAGATTCTAGAATTTCTGACGGATTCAGTTTTCGATTCTGAAACAGCGGGAAACTGCATTTTTGTACAGACTACTCTTACTGTTAAGAATTTCACTTATCATTTTTTCAAAGATTAATTATTCCTATATCATACTATTGCATGAATCAAAGTTTGTATGTTTTATTGCATGATCCTAATGAGTTATTGTCATCATTCTAATTGTCCTACTTTATGTTACCATCCTATTGTTTCCCTGTTGATACTATCTTTCACTGAAACGTCCATTGATTGCATATTGTATTGTTGCATTGATAAAATAATTAACAAGCCGGGGTGTAAAGGGTGATTTAAGTAGTGAACAAAATAGAGACTGTACTTGGAGGAGGGGCTCGTGTTTCCCTAAATAATGTTCCGGCTATTGTTTGGTCGTGTGATTGTGGCTTATGACGGTAACCCAATCTATCGTGTACCGTATCGTTGCCGAAGACCATACCGTGCACCGAATGGTGAATAGTGTTTACCGTGCCAAGTACATGATCTACCGAGTACACCACTTAAGTCTAAACGAAAATGATTGTATGCATCGAACCTGTAGAATGGGATGCAGTACTACATGCATTAGTTAGGATTAAAATGATAATAGACTTAAGAATTGACACGACAACGACACTGCATATTGTTCCTCATTGTTCCTATTAATATTGAATATTGGCTATATGTTATTGTTATTGATCATTGATTACTATTACTGAATATTGCATCATTGTTTATAGCCATTGTACCGATTATCATGATAGTGATTATTGTTATTGTCCCATGTTATTGATTCATATCGATCAATTGATTCATTGTTATACTGTTATTCCATTGTTCCTTGCTTTCTCTACTTGCTGTCCATGACTTGCTCTCAGGACAATTTCTCTTCTCTTTTTAGATGAAGTGTACACAGGTAATGAAGGAGAATTGCCTGCTGGGATTGGAGAACAGCCATTCTAAAGACTTAATGCATTCTAATTGCTTATCGCTTTAATGAACTTATTGTATTGAGACTTGTTACTATTGTATTGGGATTTATTATTGTATTGGGCTTATATCCCGGATTTTTTATTGTTACTATTGTATTGTGATTTATTATTGTATTGGGCTTATATCCCGAATTTTTTTATTGTTTCCAGATGTTGGATTATTATTGTATTTGGATATTTTTATTACTTCATTCCAAGTATTATTGTTCATGAGATTATTATTATTGTCTGCGCATTTATTCTGTATTGATTATATTGTTGAGTTAATCAGATAAACAGCTTATGGGTGACGTTAGTCATTCGCTGGGCCAATGTCATGTACTCGTATTCCTTATTTTTGGGAAGCGGGTTGTGACAACCTCGAGAAGCCGAACTCATGTTCCTCCGCAGTAAACTGCTCTAGGCGGAAAATACCATCGTTTAGCTTTGGAAGGAGGCAAGAGATCGGAAGGGGGCATTCTCCCGGCACATTTGAAGATCACAAAATGTGGCACGGGAGCTTTCACACCAGAAGGAGGCAATACCCATTGCGGGTTGGCTCTAGTCCATGCTGAGGGGGACGTTCATGATGGGTCGGTAGGAGGCGATCCACGGAAGCCAACTAGTCTTCAGAATCCCCCTAGGCGGATTCACGTGGAGAGGGACTTGGAAATATACCCATTGAAGGTGAAGTTTCGAGTATCAGATTATTTTGCGAATCCTTCTGGCAGCTGGTTCTCGACACGGGACTTGGAAATATACCCATTGAAGGTGAAGTTTGGAGTATCAAATTATTTTGCGAATCCTTCTGGCAGCTGGTTCTCGACACGGGCCCCTTATCTTGGAACTTGCACCGAACTAATGAACTTCGACGTGCCCTAAGCGGTGTGGCTGAACCGTTCAGTGTAGCTAGTGTTTGTGAGGGTCTCGATCTGTCAAAAGCATGTACTCGTTCCGTTGGTTTGGATATAGTTGGAGTGAGTCCGAGGCCGGATGCCAATCGATGAGGAAGCCTCTTTGAGTTGCCCTTTAGGGCGTTGTACTTGTACCATTGTGTACTTGAATTTGGAATCTAATATGTAATTTCTATCTTGTCACAATAAAATGTCCTTTTGTTTACACTTATGGATTTGCACGAACTTGTATTTGTGGTAAGCTGAGAGTTGCAAGAGTATTTGCCTTTTGTTGAGACTCGGATAACAATCCGAGGGCCGAACCACTAAAAGGATCTAGACTTATGTGGAGTTTTGTTGAGCTCATGAGTCAATTGATGATCAAAAATGAACCTGTTACGAAAGAACTATTGAGCCTAATAGTCAAATCTACATTTTCATTAGATTTTATGGAGACGATAATATGTTGAGCAACCTCTGGGGTGAGTGCTTATTACATTGCATAATATGCTGGGCTACCTCTGGGCCAAGCGCTTATTACATTGCTTGGAATTTTTTGGGAAAGCGTTATACACTCTCAAACTTCATGAGCTATTCGGTGTTCCAAGTTCTCAATATCTCCTTGCCCCTCATGTCTTTGAGTCGGTAAGTGCCTGACCTAACAACTTTGGATACCTTGTATGGGCCTTCTCAGTTGGGTGTGAGCTTCCCTTTCTTCTGAGGCTCAGAGATTTCGAGTTTTCTTACGACTAGATCCTTGACATGGATATTCATGTGTCGGACCTTCTTATTGTACAACCTTTCCACCCTTTGCTGGTAGATGTTCCTCAGAATGATGGCTTTCTCCCGAATTTCTTCGAATAGATTTGTCATTCCAAAAACCTTCTGCATTGACTTCTTCGTCGAAAGTTAGGATACGTGGCGACGGGATTTCGACTTCAAGAGGGATGATAGATTCGTCCCTATAGGTAAGATTAAAGGGGGACTCGGTCGTACAGATTGTTTTGGTGGTTCGGTGGGACCATAATACACTAGGCAGTTCCTCCACCTAGCACTGTCACATTTACCTGATACCTGGACCCGACCTGCACCCGACCCGGACCCAGAATTGAACTGGAACCGACCTAAGCTATGTGGGTCTAGGTCTGGGTCCTAAAATAAGACCTGATGCACTTTCAGGTCCGAGTCCGGGTCCGCTTAAAATAGAACCGACCCGGACCCGGACCCGTTAAAAAATACCTCAAAAATATGGGATTTAAATAATAGGGTTATAGGGATATACATGTAAATAGTAATCGTTGAAGATAGATGTGTAAATATAATATTTATTCATGTACTTAAGTGCAAAAATTATTGGGACCATAGGGTATCAGGTGCAAAAATACTTAAGTTCCAATATTTATTCCCCGCTACCAGACCCGATGTGAAGACTTTTTTAACTAGGACCCGGACCCAGACTCGGTTCTCGCAAGACTCGGTTCTCGCAAGTCCGGGTTCAGGTCAGGTCCAATTTTTGGACTCGTGAGGTATCGGGTACGGGTCCGGGTTGTTGAGAACCCGATAGCAGCTCTACCTCCACCCATAACCCCTTAGTTGACTCTCCGAAGCACTTCTTGAGGCCATTGAGGATCTGGCGGTTAGCTGATGAACACAATATTATTCACATTTTAGAGCAATAACTTTAGTGCAATTAGACATTTAAATGCTCTATATATGGTATTTTACTCTCCTTTTCTCTTTTCCACAGGAAACATCATAAAAGTGCGAAACGAAGCAGATTCAGGATTTTAAGGATGATACATAAGGAACTAAAGAAATCAGTCGACTGATTATGCTAACAGGCGACTGGACAGAGAAGCTGAAGCTGCTCGGCACAGTCGACTCCTCCAACAACAGTCGACTGGGCCGATGAATCATGAAACTACTAAAGTCTCGACACAGTCGACTTATATCAAACACCAGTCGACTGATCGGAGGCAGAGTCAACAGATAAGATAATTAAAGATTCATCCAAATCCAAATACAAATCAAAGCAGATACGGAAAGAAAGAAGAAAAGAGAAAGATATATATATCGCCAATCAGATAAGGAAAGAAATAAATAAAAGAAGAGGGCGTTTATGCAAAAGGGGTAAAAACCCTAAATCTCTAGCCGTGTTCTATAAATACCAACCAAGATGCAGGGGATGAGGGGATGCTCGGAATATCTCAAGACGGCTGGACCGACCAAGAAAGGTCATCAACAGCTAGCATCAAAGAAGGAAGACGATTGCTGATTGGGCTCAAGATCAATATCATACAAATCAGTGTTCTTCTATTCTTCTCTTTGTTTTCATTGTAGTCATGAACTCTATTATATTAATCAATAAAGGTTGTATTATGTGCAACTAATTTAATAGTTGGGTAGATTGAAACCGTAGTCATGTGATGCTTATATTTTTCTAAATGCTACGTTATTGCTTATTGATTAAACCTGAGAGTATTAGAATAGATTTATAGTAATCAAACTAGTTCAGAAACCTAGGGCAGTCGACTGAAGTGACAGCCAGTAGACTGCAGTCGACTGAAGTGACAGCCAGTCGACTGATCCGAACCTGGGATTATAAGTTTGTGTATTGTAGATCTGAATCTGTTATGTGAGCATATTGAGACGACCCGTATCTCGTGTTCATAACTTGTAACAAGGGAATCTTTAGGGGTTCTTGGTTCAATCAACTTAAGGGATCTAGATCTGATACCAATTTCTAGAACCTTGAGTGTTTGTTCGTTTCCACTGATCGTATGTTTTCTTTAAGTTCAACTTAGTAGATACAATGCTAAACACTTAATGAAAGAAACGAATTAGAGTAGATACCATGCCTAATTCTTGGCTTAGGGAAACAGTACTTTAAGGAGTAGATACCATGCCCTTGAAGGGAACAAACATGAGTAATAAGAGTAGTGGATAACTTCGCATTACTGACTATAGGTGGAAATCAATGCCCAACTACTTAAATAGATATTAGTGACTCAAATCGTAACACTTCTTAATTTAGTTTTAATCTTTTCATTTCTTTTAGGCTTTTAGAACAAAACTCTATGATTGGTATTTTCTTAGGTTTTATTGATTAGTAAGTTGAAATCTACAATCTCTGTGGGATCGACCCTTGCTCGTCACTACGCTTTTCTAAACGATTCGTGCACTAGCGAGGTTTATAATTTGTGTCTAGTTTTATCTCTTTGTTTAGGTAGCTAGATTGCACAACAAGTTTTTGGCGCTGTTGCCGGGGATTGTCTAGTATTTTAACTTACAAATCAGTAAAATTTTTTCTTTTTATTTTATTTTATTTCTTCTTTTTCTTTTCTAACATTTTCTTTCAGGTTACATTCGGCACAGGCAGACCAGTCGACTGCCCCAAGGATCAGTCGACTGTCCAGAGGATTTTTTTCCAAAAAGCAACAATGGGTGAAATTTTTTTAAACCGAGTACCAATGCAAGACAAATTCATTCCTAAGAATATTGAGAACCCTTCTTGCATAGCTTTTCAACCCAAAGTCACAGGGAATATGCATCTGTCTCCTCAATTGCTCAGCATGGTGCCCCACTTCTTTGGCAGAATAGACGAAGATCCGCATCTACATCTACAAGACTTCTTTGATCTTTGCAGGACACAAAGCATCCAAGGGCTTACCCCTGAGCAAATCTGGTTAATCTTGTTTCCTTTTTCTTTAAAACTTAATGCTAAGTTGTGGTATAATTCTTTGGAACCAGGATCAATTAATTCATGGGAACAATTGGCGACAAAATTCTTGAAAGAGTTCTTTCCAGCCCAGAAAACCAGACAACTAAAAAGGGAGATTCTACTCTTCCAACAAAAGGATGATGACTTGTTTTTCGAGGCATGGAAGGACTTCAAAAACAGGCTTTTCAAGTGTCCTACGCATAACATACCTAAGGATGACCAGGTACAATCATTTTATGAGGGTTTAAATGACGCTAACAAAGCAATTGTAGATGCAGGTTGCAATGGAATGTTGATGAGGAAGAGTGCTGAGGAGGCCATAGAGTTATTTGAAGAACTCAGCGAGAACTCACAACAATTCTCAACTAGGAGGGGTCTTTCGAAAAGACAGGGAGTATACAAAATTTCTCATAATAATAACATGCAATTAGAAATGGAAACCATGAACAAAAAGATTGATATGCTTGTAAATTCAACGTTGGGTGGCGTAAAAAACCAACCAAAAGAAATTTGTGCAAATTGTTTTCAATCTAACCATACAACTAATTCATGTCCCATATTTTCTTTCGCAGATCAGGAGCACACAAACTACGAAGAACAGGGAATGTACCCGCCCCAGAACATTTTTTTTTCAAACACGTATGACCCAGGGTGGCAAAACCATCAAGACAATCAATTCGCACCAGGGCATACGCAGCAGTTCCAAGGTGGGAATGGGTATGATAAGCCAGCACAAGAACAGACGAAGTTGGATTTCGAATCCACCATTCTTCAATTACTCCAACAGCAACAGCAAACAAACAATCAACAAGGACAGGCCATTCAAAAATTGGAAATTCAAATTGGGCAAATTGCTACGGAGTTAAGTGGAAGAAAGGCAGGAGAATTCCCATCACAAACCATACCTAACCCTGGAGGACAAGAACAGCTCCAATCAAGGACAACACTAGAGGAAGAGATTGAATATACAATGTTTGATGCACCACAATTTCCACACGATGATCATGAATGTTATAATATTGATGTGGTTCAGGAAAGTTGTGACCAAACATTTCAGGAACATAGTGTTGATCCATTACCAGCAACAATTGCACACCCTCCACTACTATCGCAAGTTGAAATGGAATACGATGACTGGATGATTGCAGAGACAGTACATCACCTTGAACCTCCAACATCATATTCAGGTAAGCTTGCACCTGCATTTAAAAATTTTGTGTCTGATAACATTTGTGTTTTCCCAGACCAGCCGACTGATGAACAGGATAAGTCGACTGGTGAACATAACAAGTCGACTGGTGAATGGAATAAGTCGACTGCTACAAGGTCACCAGATGTGGAGCTGAAGCCATTACATGAATATTTGGGGAACAACCAGACAGTACCTGTGATAGTTGCTGCAAATTTCAAGATGAACGAAGAAGCAAGGCTGCAGGGAGTCTTGCAAAACCACAATGGTGCATTAAGATGGACAAAAACTTGTTGTGCAATCTAGCTACCTAAATAAAGAGATAAAACTAGACACAAATTATAAACCTCGCAAGTGCACGAATCGTTTAGAAAAGCGTAGCAATAGCAAGGGTTGATCCCACAGAGATTGTAGACTTTAACTTACTAATCAATAAAAAGAATAAGAATCATAAAGAGTTGTTTTAAAAGTCTAAAAGAAATAAAAAGATTAAAATTAAATTAAGAAGTGTTACGATTTGAGTCACTAATATCTATTTAAGTAGTTGGGCATTGATTTCCACCTATAGTTAGTAATACTAAGTTATCCACTACTCTTATTACTCATGTTTGTTCCCTTCAAGGGCATGGTATCTACTCCTTAAAGTACTGTTTCCCTAAGCCAAGAATTAGGCATGGTATCTACTCTAATTCGTTTCTTTCATCAAGTGTTTAGCATGGTATCTACTAAGTTGTACTTGAAGAAAACATAAGATCAGTGGAAACGAACAAACACTCAAGGTTCTAGAAATTGGTATCAGATCTAGATCCCTTAAGTTGATTGAACCAAGAATCCCTAAAGATTTCCTTGTTACAAGTTATGAACACGAGATACGGGTCGTCTCAATATGCTCACATAACAGATTCAGATCTACAATACACAAACTTATAATCCCAGGTTCGGATCAGTCGACTGGCTGTCACTTCAGTCAACTGCAGTCTACTGGCTGTCACTTCAGTCGACTGCCCTAGGTTTCTGAACTAGTTTGATTACTATAAATCTATTCCAATACTCTCAGGTTTAATCAATAAGCAATAACGTAGCATTTAGAAAAATATAAGTATCACATGACTACGGTTTCAATCTACCCAACTATTAAATTAGTTGCACATAATACAACCTTTATTGATTAATATAATAGAGTTCATGACTACAACGAAAACAAAGAGAAGAATAGAAGAACACTGATTTGTATGATATTGATCTTGAGCCCAATCAGCAATCGTCTTCCTTCTTTGATGCTAGCTGTTGATGGCCTTTCTTGGTCGGTCCAGCCGTCTTGAGATCTTGAGCCCAAACGTCTGATAGTTGAGTCTATTTTTTGCATGTTTGTTGCTTTGTGGGTGAGAGACAGAGGTGAAGCGCTGCTGGATCCCTAAGTCCAAATAGAACTTTCAAAATGTTTGGGCGGCGAACTGAGTCCCGTTGTCCGTGACCAGGATTCGGTGGATTCCAAGTCTACAGATGATATTCTTCCACAAGAAACGACATACCTAAAATTCAGTAATAGTCGCAAGCGATTCGACTTCGATCCAGTTTGTGAAGTAGTCTATTGCTACTAGTAGGAATCTTCTTTGGCCCATCACGGGTAGGAAGGGTCCCATAATGTCCATCCCCCACATGGTGAAGGTGATTAGATAGAACATCGACTTAAGCATAGCTTGGGGCAGGTGGTGTTGGGGAGAACTTCTGGCAAAGACTGCAATTACGAACATGTTCCTAGTGATGTGATAATTTGCAAGTGTACAAAATCGCAACAAGTAGTATAGTTAAGTGAAAAGAGTGTCGAACCCACAAGGACTAATTATTTTATCGAGTACCGAAATTACTAGATTAACTACTATTTGGAAAATCGAAATTTAATAAAGAAAGCAACTAAATTAAATTAATCTAAAGAACTAACTAAATTAATTAAAAAGGAGTGGAATCTGAAATTTTGTTGTTTATTACTTGCAAAATTAGTTCTAGGGATTTTGATTTCACCGAGTTAATCCCACACAGTTTATAATTCCATGTGAATAAAAAGATTACTTTTCTAAGTTGTAGACCAAAATCTCAAAATTATTCAATATTCTCTCTCAAGCAATATAAAAAATATTCTCAACTAATTATTTGTCATAGTTCATGCACAAATTACTAATTGAAAATTCATTAAGATCTATGGATTTCTTAATGGTCACATTAACAGCAGTTTGCTCTTGTAACGGTGTTTAATTTTATTAATTCGAAATCACAAATTACCAGTTTAGTCTCTCCATGATTTAAAAGATCATACAAAAGTTGGTCAACCAATTGTAAGCATTAAGAACAAAAATCAAACACACAACCATGAAAAAATAGAAAAATAATATGGAATTAAAATTGTGTTCTCAAAACTAGGCTACATCAAAGTCCTAAAAAAATAAATTTAGTTCATAATAAAATTGCAACTAACAAACATATTCTTGGATTGCATAATAAAAATTAGAAGAGAAAAGAGAGACAGAAAGAACTGTTTTGTATAAAAATAAATGCAAACCGAAGCCTCAAAATCCGCACTTCTCTTTCTCTCTCTTGACTCTGTCTCGTCTCTGCCACGTCAGCGCTGACATTAGCGTAGCCAGGTCAAAAGCACAGACCCCTCTGTTTCGTCTCTTGAAGCACGCACCGCTGACTTCACCCGCTGACGTCACGCCCACAAAGAGACAGCTCCTCTATCTTCACGTCCCGTTCCTCTATCTCCAGCTCGTCTTAAACCACACACCTCTGTCTGTTTCGCTTTTCGTCTTCTTCTCTCTCTGTTACTTTTTTTAATATTTATTACGAGGTCAGTCGTTTTCGTGTGGCGTGCTTGTATTCTCTTACTTTCTATTGTATTTATAGGGATCCAAAACGTGGAATTAGGGTTTATTTTTGCAGAAAACCCCACATCTTTAATTATTTCTTTCCTTATTTGATTCCATCTTTATTTCTTGCTTCTTTTTCTTCTCTTTCTTTTTCTTGAAGCATGTGCTGCACACACAAAATAATATCAAAATTTAGGATTTTAAAATAAAATAAATTAGTTTAAATTAATTAAACCAACTAATAATCATGTTAGTTCAATTAAACCCTTTTAAAATTATTTATTTCACTTTCACCCTCTATTAACAATTAAAATTTCTATTTTGCTTTTCATACTGCCAAATTGTAAAATTTAAAATGCAACAAAACAATAAAAATTAATAAATCATTCTGTTTGTTTTGTTTGTCAATTTTTATCAAAAAATATTCACCTTTTGCATCAAAAAATCTTATTCCCTTAAAAATAATTAATTAATTGAAATCTATGGAAATGAGATGAATTATAAACAGGATAGACGAATACAAGCAATTTTTAAGGATAAATGAGTACAAATATTTATATAAAAATTATACACATCAAATACCCCCAAACTTAAGATTTTGCTTGTCCTCGGGCAAAAAGTAAAACCATTAATAAAGGAATAATAATCAATGATAGGCTCAACTCACCACACTAAGATATCTTATCATGCAAGCATCAAAATTGCAATTAAACATATAAACAATAGCAAATAAAGTAAAATCAAGCATACTCACTTTCTCTAGTGCGATTATTCATTTATAATTCCCAACCCAATCATATTTGTCATGCAATTAATGTAATTATAGTATGTAACAGCTCCATCTGTGATTACCCCTTCTCACTACTACAAATCGAGTAGCAAACTAGAGTTTTTTTTAAAATTTATTTATTTATTTATTATTTTTTTTGTCTCTTCTCTAAGTTGTCACTTGCCTTTTGACGCGAATGCAAACATTTGTGATGAATTCACCCGGTTACTCAATAAGTCACAAACCTAGAGTGCTTTGCATACTCATATTTTAAGTTGCCGTTTGACGTAAAAGTAAACATTGGTGATGAATACCCCTAGTTACTAAGTAAATCAAAACATTGGAGTAGATAGACTTTATTCATATTTTTTTTGATTATTATCACTCTATTTACTTAAACTCTGTTTAGGACTAGATTAAAAGAGATAATCACAAGAAAAAGCATCACAGTTTTCTTTTATGTATAATCACATGACTCACATAATTTTGTAAGAAATTTTGAACTTCAATAATCCTAAAGTAAATAAGTATGCTTAATCTTGCTTTATAAGCAATTGTCTATCCTAAAAAAATTATTTCAATTCTTTAGCACAATAAAGAACTCAAAAGTGTAATTGTAAGCCTAATTGAAATCCCTTTTGTTTAACTTTTCAAATATATATATATAAAATAAAATAATAAATTTTTACCCCTTCCACCAAACTTTCATATCACATTGTCCTCAATGGGAAAGAAAAAAGAAAACAAAAGGAATGCGAAAAGTTCAGAATTTCTGTCCTGATTCGTGTTAAAATTCTGCACGTGCGACATTCATTGTTTCAGCGATATCTGGAGCTGTAGGTGTACAAATGGCCTGATTTTTTTTCCTGGAAAGATAAGACAATTTCCTAAAATATCTCTTTGGAACACTTTTTCAGATTCTGAATCCATCCTGCTAAAAAACAATAATCAACGTAGGTGTAGAAAACAGCTCCGCTTGGCGACTTCCAAACTCTTGCAATCCTACAAAATAAAATCAAAAATTAAAATAAACTAAATGAAAAATCAAATCTAAATGTAGTAAAAGAAAACATGGGTTGCCTCCCAAGAAGTGCTAAGTTTAAAGTCTTCAGCCAGACTTTCTCCAATTTGTCACTGTTGTTTGGCCTTATCGATGTACAAGATTTCCTTGCCGACTTCTCCATCCATGTAAGGCTTCAACCGCTGTCCATTGACCTTGAATGTCCTTTTTTTCTCATGATGAATTTCTATATCTCCATATGGAAAAACTCGTGTGACAACAAATGGTCCTGTCCACCTAGATCGCAATTTTCCTGGAAAAAGTTGAAGTTTTGAATTGAATAACAACACCATCTCCCCTTCCTTGAATTTTCTTCTCAAAATATGCTTATCGTGCCACCGTTTAGTCTTTTCTTTATAGATCTTGGCATTTTCATAAGCATCATTGCGAAACTCGTCCATCTCATTTAGTTGCAACATTCTCTTTTCACCTGCATTTTTCATGTCAAAATTAATTGTCTGTATTGCCCAATAAGCACAATGATCAAGTTCCACTAGTAAGTGACATGCTTTACCATACACCAATCTATATGAGGGCATTCCAATTGGTGTTTTAAATGCCGTCCTATATGTCCATAATGCATCATCTAATTTTCTTACCCAATCCGTTCGTGACATATTCACCGTCTTCTCAAGTATACGCTTCAACTCTCGAATTGAAACCTCCACTTGACCACTTGTTTGAGGGTGATATGGTGTTGCCACATGATGAGTAACTCCATACTTAGCAAGTAAAGCATCAAATTGACAGTTGCAAAAATATTTTCCTCCATCGCTAATAATTGCCCTTGGAGCTCCAAATCGTGACAAGATATTTTTTCTAATGAAGTTCACCACCATTCTTACATCATTGGTTGGTAAGGGAGCAACTTCCACCCACTTGGAGACATAATCTACAGAAACCAAAATATATTTATTAGAAAATGAAGATGGAAAAGGACCCATAAAATCTATCCCCCAAACATCAAATAATTCAATCACTAAAATATTATTTAGAGACATCTCATGTTTCCTAGAAATATTTCCCACCCTTTGGCAATGATCACATAATTTAAAAAATTTAAAAGCATCTTTAAAAATTGATGGCCAATAAAATCCTGATTGTAAAATTTTTGCTGCTGTTTTTGCTCCACTAAAATGGCCGCCAACTTCCAATCTGTGGCAATGTTTGAGTAGGCTTTCAATTTGCTCTTCAGGTACACATCTCCTTATTACTTGATCTGCACAATGGCGAAATAAAAAAGGTTCCTCCCAAAAATAATATCTCAAGTCAGAGAAAATTTTCTTCTTTTGTTGATAAGTAATTTCAGGAGGTAGAATTTTTTTATACCAAATAGTTAACTATATCGGCATATCATGGAGGAGTTTGTATCATCATTAAATACTCATCTTGAAATTCTTCATTAATTGGTGTAACCTGCAATTTGTTTTCATCTTTAGGCTCAATGCGAGATAAATGATCGGCCACCACATTTTCCACACCCTTTTTGTACTTGATTTCCACATCGAACTCTTGTAAAAGTAAAATCCATCGAAGCAATCTTGGTTTGGCTTCCTTCTTTTCAAGAAAGTATTTGAGAGCTGAATGATCCGTGTACACAACCACCTTTGAACCTATCAAATAAGATCGAAATTTGTCAAAAGCAAATACAACAGCTAATAATTCTTTTTCAGTAGTAGCATAATTAAGCTGTGCTTCAGTCAAAGTTCTACTCGCATAATAAATGGTGTAAAAAATTTTGTTTTTTCTTTACCCTAAAACAACCCCTATTGCCACATCACTAGCATCACACATTAATTCAAAAGGCAAATTCCAATCTGGTGCAATAATTATAGGAGCTGAAATTAATTTCTTTTTTAATGTTTCAAAAGCATGCAAGCAGTCATGAGAAAAATCAAAAGATGTATCTTTATTCAAAAGACTGCAAAGAGGTTTAGTGATTAAAGAAAAAATCTTTTATAAATCGTCGATAAAATCCTGCATGACCCAAGAAACTTCTCACTCCTTTGACATTAGTTGGTGGAGGTAGTTTTTCAATGAATCTATTTTAGCACGATCCACTTCAATTCCTTTAAAAGAAACTTTGTGGCCTAGCACAATCCCTTCTTCCACCATAAAGTGACATTTCTTCCAATTCAAAACTAGATTTGTTTCCTTGCAACGCTGCAAAACCAAAGCTAAGTTAGATAAACAATTATCAAATGAATAATCAAAAACTGAAAAATCATGCAGCGTTGAAATGTGGCGAGGGCATTGCAAAGACCAAAAGGCATCCTTCTATATGCAGAAGTTCCATATGGGCAAGTAAAGGTTGTTTTCTTTTGATCTTCTGGTGCTATGGCGATTTGATTGTATCCCGAATACCCATCAAGAAAATAATAGTATGAGTGCCCTGCAACTCTTTCTAGCATTTGGTCAATGAAGGGTAGTGGAAAATGATCCTTTCTAGTTGTATTGTTTAGTCTTCGATAATCTATGCACACTCGCCATCCCGTTACTGTTCTTGTTGATATTAGCTCATTATTGTCATTCTTTACTACAGTTATTCCTACTTTCTTTTGCACAACATGTATACGACTTACCCATGCATTATCTGAAATTGGATAAATTATACCTGCATCTAAAAGCTTCAAGACCTCCTTATGCACCACTTCCTGCATTGATGGATTTAATCTTCGATGTGGCTGCACTATAGGCTTAAAATCATCCTCCATTATAATTTTATGCATGATATTTAAGGACTAATCCCCTTTATATCAGAAATGTTCCATCCCAAGGCTGTTTTATGTTCTCTCAAAACTCTCAACAACTTCTCCTCTTCAAAATTATTCAAAGAACCATTAATAATAACAGGAAAAGTAGAGTTTTGGCCTAAAAATGCGTACCTCAAACTAGATGGGAGTTGTTTGATCTCGATTTGTTGTGGTGAAGGGGAAATGAGTGGTGTATCTTCCAAATTTTGATCACATTCCAAAATCTCTTCATTTTCTAATTACCGTTAAGCATTCTTCTAACGGTAATTTAGCAATTTCATTCTAATGTGTCTCTCCCATGGCTTCGCTAACTTGAAAGCATGAATGAACTTCCGAGGGATGCTCCATGGATTTAAATACATCAAAAGTTACTTTCTCGTTGTCAACCCTTAGAATAAGTTTCCCTTGTTGCACATCAATCAATGTTCTCCCTGTGGCAAGAAAAGGTCTTCCCAAAATCAAAGGGATTTATTCATCTTCCTCCATATCAAGCACAATAAAATCTGCGGGAAATATGAACTTGTCTACTTTCACCAAAACGTCTTCAATGATCCATCTTGGGTATTTAATAGATCTGTCCGCCAATTGCAAGGAAATTGTGGTAGGCTTTGATTCTCCAATACCTAATTTCCTGAAAACAGAATATGGCATAAGATTAATAATTTCTCCTAAATCACATAATGCTTTATGAAAAGAAGAATTTTCTATAGTGCAAGGAATTGTAAAATTCCCTTGATCTTTAAGTTTAGGAGGCAGTTTCTTTCGTAAAATTGCACTACTTTCTTCTGTTAACATTACCATCTCATGCTCTTCCAGCTTCCTCTTGTTTGATAAAATATCCTTCAAAAATTTATCATATTTAGGCATTTGTTCTAAAGCTTCAATAAGAGGAATATTAATATGTAATTGCTTGAAAAAATTTAAAAATTTTGAAAACTGATTATCATGCTTATTCTTTTTAAGTCTTTGTGGAAAAGGAATATGTGGATCGTAAGGAGAATTTGGATAAGTGTTAGAATTATACTCCCCTAAAATTGTTTGGCTTGAACCTCCTTTGTGTTGCGTTTGTTCCTCCACTTTTCTCATTCTCACTTTGCTTTTCAACCACATTTTGTTCAGCATTTTTGATTTGTGGTTGCTCAATTATTGTCCCACTTCTAAGTGTTATTACTTTGACATGCGCCTTGGGATTGACCACTGTGTTACTAGGTAATGTTCTGCCATTCTTTCTGTAAGAATATTTGAAATTTGACCAATTTGTGCCTCAAAATTGTGAATTGAAGCCGTATTATTTTGTATTGCCAAATCTGTCTTTTGCATATATTGCATGAACATATCTTCGAGTGTCAGCTTCTTTTCTTGTTGTTGGGAAATTTTGTTGTGGTCTAACTCCTCCTTGATTATTGTTCTAAGAAAAATTGGGTTGATTTCTCCATCCTGGATTGTATGTGTTTGCATAAGGATTGTTTTGCCTTTGAAAATTTGACACAAAATTTGCTTATTCGGCATTTGATGGAGCAAATGGGTTCCCCACTTGGCAATCTGCACTTGAATAATTTTCTGCACAAAGATCACAAATCATATTAGTTTGAATGGCATTAACATTTATATTATCTATTTGCTTAAATAAAATATTAATTTTTGAAGTTAAAGTATAAATAGGATTAAGTTCAAAAACTTCCGCCACTTTTCTTGGCATTGTTCTTTCTGAAGACCATTGATAATTATTAGATGTCATATCCTCTAAAAGTTCATAGGCTGCTTCATGAGTCTTGCTCATTAGTGCACCTCCAGCTGCTGCATCTACCATGGATCGATTTGTAGCTCCCAAACCGTTATAGAATGTTTGCACTTGTAGCGACTTTGGAAGTTCATGATGAGGACACTTTCTCAATAGTTCTTTGTATCTCTCCCATGCATCATATAATGACTCGGCCTCGAATTGAGTGAATGTGGTGATGTCATTTCTTAACTTTGGTGTTTTTGCTTGGGGAAAATACTTTGCCATAAATTTTTGTGCTAAGCCCTCCCAAGTTGTAATGACTCCTGGCGGTAAAGAATACAGCTAAGCCTTTGCCTGATCTCTAAGTGAGAAAGGAAAGAGTCTCAGTCGGATAGCATCATTGGAAACTCCATTGTGTTTGAAGGTATCACATATTTCGAGGAAGTTTGCAATGTGAACATTTGGATCATCATGTGCTAGTCCTCCAAATTGAAATGTCTGTTGAATTATCTGAATAATTGCTGGTTTAATTTCAAAATTGTTTGCTTCAATTGCAGGCCTTTTGATGCTTGATGTTACTCCATTGACTGAGGGCATTGCATAATCCTTCAAAGCTTTGTTCTCCTCTTCATTTGTCATGGATAAAGAGGATGTGGTGTTTTCTTTCTTCTTCTTTCTAATCAGACGTATAGTTCTCTCAATCTCTGGGTCAAAAGGTGTAGGCTCCAATGGGTTAGATCTGGGCATACACTCCTAAGTCCTGAAAAAAATAAAGAAAAATAAATCAAACGAGAAAAAAAAGGAAAAATAACAATTAAATCTAAAATAAAAATAAAGATCCAAACTAGTAACAGTCTAGAAATTTTCAATATCAATAAAAGAATAACTAGTCCCTAGCAACGGCGCCAAAAACTTGATGTGATAATTTGCAAGTGTACAAAATTGCAACAAGTAGTATAGATAAGTGAAAAGAGTGTCGAACCCACCGGACTAATTATTTTACTGAGTACTGAAATTACTAGATTAACTACTACTTGGAAACCCAAAATTCAATAAAGAAAGCAACTAAATTAAATTAATCTAAAGAACTAACTAATTAATTAAAAATGAGCGGAATATGAAATTTTGTTGTTTATTAATCGCAAAATTAATTCTAGGGCTTTTGATTTCACCTAGTTAATCCCACACAATTTATATCCATGTGAATAAAAAGATTATTTTTCCAAGTTGTAGACCAAAATCCCAAAATTATTCAATATCCTTCTCAAGCAATATCAAAAATATTCTCAACTAATTATTTGTCATAGTTCATGCACAAATTACTAATTGAAAATTCATTAAGATCTATGAATTTCTTAATGGTCACATTAATAGCGGTTCGCTCTTTTAACGGTGTTTAATTTTATTAATTTAAAATCACAAATTACCAGTTTGGTCTCTCCATGATTTAAAAGATCATACAAAAGTTGGTCAACCAATTGTAAGCATTAAGAACAAAAATCAAACACACAATCATGAAAAAATAGAAAAATAATATGGAATTAAAATCGTGTTCTCAAAACTAGGCTACATCAAAGCCCTAAAAAAAATTAGTTCATAATAAAATTGCAACTAACAAATATATTCTTGGATTGCATAATAAAAATTAGAAGAGAAAAGAGAGACAGAAAAAACTGTTTTGTAAAAAAAAATTACAGACCGATGCCTCGAAATCCGCACTTCTCTTTCTCTCTCTTGACTATGTCCCGTCTCTGTCTCGAGCAGCGTGCTGCCACGTCAGCATAGCTAGGTCAAAAGCACATACCCCTCTGTTTTGTCTCTTGAAGCATGCGCCGCTGACTTCACCCGCTGACGTCACGCCCACAAAGAGACAGCTCCTCTGTCTTCACGTCCCGTTTCTCTCTCTCCTACTCGTCTTGAACCGCACGCCTCTCTCTGTTTCGCTTTCGTTTTCTTCTCTCTCTGTTACTTTTTTTATTATTACGAGGTCATCCGTTTTCGTGTGACAAGCTTGTATTCCTTTGCTTGCTATTGTATTTATACGGATCCAAAACGTGGAATTAGGGTTTATTTTTGCAGAAAACCCCCACATCTTTAATTATTTCTTTCCTTATTTGATTCCATCTTTATTTCTTGCTTCTTTTTCTTGAAGCACGTGTTGCACATACAAAATAAAATCAAAATTTAGGATTTAAAAATAAAATAAGTTAGTTTAGATTAATTAAACCAACTAATAATCATGTTAGTTCAATTAAACCCTTTTAAAAAAAAATTTTGCACTTTCACCCTCTATTGACAATTAAAATTTGTAATTTTCTTTTCACACGGCCAAATTGTATAATTTAAAATTCAACAAAACAATAAAAATTAACAAATCATTCTGTTTGTTTTGTTTGTTGATTTTTACCAAAAAATATTCACCTTTTGCATCAAAAAATCTTATTCCTTCAAAAATAATTAGTTAATTGAAATATATGGAAATGAGATGAATTATAAACAAGATAGATGAATATAAGCAATTTTTATGGATAAATGAGTATAAATATTTATATAAAAATTATACACATCACTTAGCATCACTGAGGAGGGTCGGCCAGTAGTATCCATGGTTAAGTACCTTTCTCGCGAGGATTTGAGCCCCTGAGTGGCAGCCGCCTAACCCTTCATGGACTTTCTTGAGTGTGCACAACGCCTCTTCGGGAGATAGGCAACGTAGATAAGGTCGGCTGTCTACTAGCATGTAAAAACACTTGAATTTGACCCCTTCGATTATTGTTTGTATGTCGGTTGTGGTTCGTACCTTACGAGCATCTTCCTTCTTGGTAGAAAAGACCCCCTTATCAAGGAAGTCGAAGAGGAGTTTCATCTAGTTATCATCGGGAGGTCTTGAGGCGATGTTAAGGGCCTTAATGGTTTCACCTTCGATGCTTGGCTTAATCAAAACCTCGACAAATATGTTTCTCTTCATGGCGGATTCGAGTGATAGCAGCTTCTTTGAACTTCGCTAGGAGCTCCCTGACATAGGCGAGGTACTTCATCATGCAGGCATCTCGGGCTTCATACTCACCGCATAATTAGTTCACCACTGATTGGGAGTCGCTGAAGGCTCTTATCTGATGAGTGCCGACCTACTGGGCGAGTGCAAGTCGGCAATCAATGCCTCATACTCGGCCTTGTTGTTTGAGGCCTTAAACTATAGGCAAAGGGAGTACTGAAGTGAAACTCATCGGGTCATATTAAGATGATACATGCCCTGCTTCCTTATTCACGAGATGAACCGTCGACATAGATGGCCCAGAGTGGGAGGTTTTCCTCGATTTCAGGCTTGTCGGCGATGGTACTTTCCATAATGAACTCTTCCAAAGCCTAAGCTTTAATGGTCACTCAGGACCGATAGTTAATATTATGCTGGCTTAGTTCGATCGGCCACTTCATTATTTGCCCAGAGCTCTCCAGTTTGTGTAGGGCCTGCTTCAACGGTAGGTCCGTCAGAACCTCGACAGAGTGTGCTTGAAATTATAGGCGAAGTTTTCGGGCCGTTGTCACTAGTGCATTGCTACTTTCTCCATTTTCGAGTACCAAAGCTCGACATCATGGAGTAATTTATTAACATAGTAGATATTCTTTTGGGTTCCATTGGCCTATCTTCCTAGAACGGAACTGAGGGTCTGTTCCGAGGTCACATATATAAATAAAGAACCTCTCCAGACTCGGGCTTGCTCAGTAGTGATGGACTAGCGAAGTAGGCCTTCAGCTAGCCGAAGGCCTCTTGTTGTTGGACCCCCCTCTCGAAGTTCTTAACCCCTTGAAGGGATTTGAATAAGGGAGACACTTGTCCCCAGATCTTGCCAGGAATCGGCCCATCACAACTAAGTGGCCCGTCAACCTCTGGACCTCCTTGATAGTAGTCGGAGGAGACATGTCAATGATGGCTTGAATCTTCTTGGGGTTAGCTTCTATCACTCTTTGAGTGACCATAAACTCATGAACTTTCTCAAAAGTACATTGTGATCGGTTTATTATCTTGTTGTGGTTTCTCATAACATCAAAGGCTTCTTTGAGATCCTTGACATGGTCCTCCCACACGAGGCTCTTGACCAACATGTCGCGACGTAGACCTCCATGTTCCAACGAATCTGATCTTTGAAGACTTTTTTCACCAGTCTTTGATAGGTGGCGTCGGCGTTCTTCAATCCAAACGCATAACATGATAACAATAGAGCCCCTGGTCGGTTATGAATGAGGTCTTCAGATATCCATGGGGGAACATATGAATTTTGCTATATCCGGAGAATGCATTCATGAAACTTAGAAGTTCGTATCCGGATGTACCATCTATGAGGGCAACCATGTCTGAGATAGGGAAGGGATCCTTCGAGCAAGCCTTATTGATGTCTGTGAAATCAATGCAGATCCTCCAATTCTCGCTTGCCTTCTTCACTATCACAACATTCACCAGCCACTATAGGTAGTTGACCTCCCGGATGAAACGAGCGAAGAGGATCTTATCGACCTCCTCCTTCATAACATGTTGCCTATCTAGGACGAACTTATGGTACTTCTGCTGAACTAACTTGATGCTTGGATCGACACATAGTTTGTGCATATAAGGTCATCGGGGATGCCAGACATGTTCAAGGCTGACCAGGCAAACAGGTCTCGGTTCCTCCGTATACACTCAGCCACTGTCATCTTCAACTCGGAGGGAAGCGCTTTACTGACTTTGAAAGTTCTGGAGTTATCCCCTTCTTCGAGAGGGATTTCTTGCAGTTCTTGAACTGGTTTGAACCCCCCCCCCCATCGATGGCCATGTAGTAGTTGTGGGCTGCCTCTTAGCTACCCCTCACCAGTTCAATTCTCACTACCGTGGGGAAATTCATCTTCATATGGTAGGCTGGAGTCACGACTTGGAAGGATGCCGGGCCAAGATGCCAAAAGATGGCATTGAAAGCTACCTTGACATTGATAACCATGAAATTCATTGGTTCGGTCCAAATCTTCAGGGCGGATCCCGCTGTCACGTCGAGGGTTATGATTCCCTCAATTTGTACGGGAGCCCCGGAGAACCCATGGAGAGTGTACTCGACGAGTCTGAGACATATTCTAGGGAGCTTAAGACCCTCAAAGGCATCCAGGTAGAGGATGATGATGGAGCTACCATTGTCTGCTAGGATCCAACGACTTCGTAGTTCGCCTTGCATTGGCTTACAATGAGGGCATCACAGTGGGGAGTTCGCACGCCTTCTAGATCATTGTTGGAAAAAGTCACGAGGAGCTCATGGTGGTCGGGTAAGGGATGGTTATGCACCGAGTGCACCTTTCGGATGAATGCTTTCCTGGAGAAGTTAGATTTTCCACCCACCGGCCCACCATGTATCGAGTGGATGACCTCCATCGGCCCTGAACCTTGTGGCTCAGACCCCTTCTCTGGATGCCTGTCGGAGCCTCTATCTTCAGAGGGCATCGCTCTGTCCTTTGACAAACTTGGAAAGATGTCATAGTTGAATCAAGGCTTTGATCTGCTCCTTAAGAGCTCGACAGTCGTCAGTGTTGTGCCCGTGGTCTCGGTGAAAACGACACCAAAACTCTTTGCCCCTTTTCTTACCGGGGGTTACCATATGTGGTGGGGGTTGCAGGAGACACTCTCATTCCACCTCCATCAATGCTGCCGAGATATTGGCATTCAGAGGGGTGAACTTTTCAAAACTGGGCACCGGAGGGGGCCTCCTCTCCCAAGCAATTTCTTTCAAAGACTTCTTGGAAGATTTGCCGAGATCTGCCCTCCTCTTCCCTTTGGGGGGGAGGGGGACGCACTCCTTTCGCCTCTCAGTATGAAGGGCTTGTTCGGCCCTAATGTACTTCTCGCTTCGTACCAAGAGGTCGGAGATATCTGATGCTTGACATTATGTTTGAAGGTAGCTTTCGCGACCCCAGAATCCAACGATGGATGGACCGAGCCTCCATAGTGAATCTCTTAACGAAGCTTCAGATGGTCTCTCTATCTTTCAGCTTCAAGTCCAGCAGTGGAGCACTCGTCTTCTATACCTTCCAGCTTGTCACAAATTGAGTAAGGAAACTCTATTCAAGCTGGTCAAAGGATAGATGGAGCCAGGAGTGAACCAGGAGTACCATTCTCTTGCTGGGCCTTGGAGGGTAGCGGGGAACGTCTTACAGAGAACTACATCCAAGGCATTGTGAATCATCATGAGAGTTTTGAAACTCTCAATGTGATCTACTAGGTCAGACTCGCCAGGGTAGGATTCAAAAGTTGGTGGCTTGAGGTCTCTCAGGACGGGGGCCTCGAGGATAAAGGAGGCGAATGGCCCGGTACCCCGGATATGATGCCTCTCCTCCTGCCCTTTTTGGGCGAGGCAATCTTCCATCTCCTGGAATTAGTTTAGAATAGCGTCTTCACATACCTTGGATCAAGTGGACCCATAAGACTCTTCTACATGGATGAGGCCAGTAAGAAGGTTGCTCGGCTGACGGTCTTTGTCAGGTTCCTTTCGAACGACTTGCAAGATTCCATTCCTAAAGTCTTGGAACTCGACCCTGGTAACAGGCCCCCCCTCCAGGTTGATCCTCGGGGCCTAGCAGCTAACAGGAGTGGGGATCCGCTCATTCCTCTAGCTAAGGGGTCGCCACGGTCCCCATGGCCTTGTCGGGGAGGGGATAGGCTTCTTCGGCTTCCCTGATGCTCTGAATGAGGCCCCCAATTTTGGGAGCGCTCTTTTCAATTTGATGGCGGCGGTCTTCCTCCTGCTGTCTGTTGTTAATGAGGTTTTAGAGGTCCGATTCTAGAGAGGGTTCGGGCCTCCGACTAGCTGAGTGAGAGGGAGCATTGACAAGACCTCGATCATTGGAAGGAGGGGGACCTGACCGAGGTCCAGATTGCCGACGTTGTGATCCTTGCGTTACAGCCCTGCTACAGCCCTGCTCTGTTTGTGGGGGGGTGGGGGGGGGCTGGCCTAACATCTCAGAACTATCTTTTTTTTTAATTTTGGGGCCATCGTTGGAAGAGGCTTCAGCCCATGGCGTCTGGCTGTAGTTGGATATGTGCTTTCCCATAGACGGTGCCACTCTAATGCTGCTTTTTTCGGTGTGGGAGAAACCTGATGATGCATTCTTGATACGAGTGAAATCTCAATCTTGGCCATCGATCAGATCCTCCGACGATCTAGTGAGTAACCAAAAATGAAAAGTGGGTTTGGGGGTCAAAACGTTGATTACCTTTTACCAATGAATGTGGAGGGGTATTTATAAGGTGGTCACCAAGAGTTGACCAAGTCACTAAGTTGATTTTGTGGGATCCATTTAATTAGTGGCCCCTTAATTAGCTGCTGAGATCCCCTTTTTGGGGGGAGTGGATTGACTGCCATAACTGACATCCAATCCCCCATTTATTAGGTTGATAGTCAACCCATTTTTTATGGGTTAGATTGAGGTGGTGGGGCTAGATGCGGCCCACTAGCATCATCATAAACCTGATCCTGTCTTAATCAGACGATCTTCAGAAAGTATGATTTCAACCATCCATTAGACACCTATTCAAAAAACATAATTCTAATATATGATATAGATATGTACGTGCACAAATGTCTCCATACATCCTCAACAAACTTACATCAGTTACATATACAGATAAAATTAACAAAGGCATCATCCTCATATAGTTATCCAATCATCTGATAACTATCTCTATAATGAATAAAATTAACAAGGTCAATAAACTATGATTATATAACAAAACACGAAATATGATCATGCACATAACCTCTCTCTTGTTTCACCAGAATGATTTTAATAATAGAATTCAACATCGTAGACTACCTTGCTAACATAGTAGATTGGCTTTGGATCTTGTCTTTCTCCCTTACCAAGACAGAGATGAGGGTCTGATCCGAAGTGACCAAGTGAGATAAAGTACTTCCCCCTGCTCTAATTTTCTTAGGAGTAGTGGATTGGTCAGATACATCTTGAGATATTCGAAGGCTTCTTGTTACACTTCCCTCCACTTAAATCCCTTCCTCAGAGAGCATTAACGGAGGCACTGGCCTTAAATTGGGGGGGGGGGGGCACTTTTCTCCCACTCCGTGAGTTTCTGGATCTTTTTTATGTTGGATGGGGGAGACATGTCGAGTATGGCCCAATTTTTTTTCCGGATTAGCCTCAACTCCCCTCTGGTTAACCATGAATCCCAAAAGGAGACCCTGAATGCACACTTTGAGGGGTTCAGCCTCATGTTGTGCTTCCGTAGAACATTGATAGCTTCTTAGAGGTCGGTCACAAGGTCGTCCTCATTAGACTTTTTACAAGCATATCGTCCATATGACCTCTATATTTTGGTCGATCTATTTTTTGAAGACATTGTTCACTAACCGCTAATAAGTGGCTCCAGCGTTCTTTAGCTCGAACGACATGACCCAATAGTAGTAGAGGTCTTGGTCGGTGATGAAGGATGTCTTTGGGATGTCAGGAGGGAACATTTAGATCTGAATGTACCCCAAGAAAGCATCCATGAATCTTAGGAGCTCATGTCCAGACGTGGCATTGATAAGGGATTAATGCTAGGAAGAGGAAGGTAATCCTTTGAACAAGCTTTGTTCAAGTCAGTGAAGTCGAAGCAAATTATCCACTTCCCATTAGCCTTCTTCACCATGACTACATTGGCTAGCCACTCGAGAGAGCTGACTTCTTGATTGAAGCGAGTAGATAGGAGTTTGTTTAGTTCTTCTTTAACCGCTTGTTGCCTATCGGGAGCGAACTTGCAATATTTTTGTTGGACCGACTTGACATCTGGGTTCATACTTAGGCAATGCATAATCAAGTCTTCCAAGATGCCAAGCATGTCAATGGCGTTCCAAGCGAACAAGCCTCATTCTCTCGGATGCAACTAATAAGTTGTTTGAATTTGTGGGAGAGGGATTTGCTAATTCAAAAACACTTGGATGGGTCTTCATGGGAGAAGGAGATTTCTTCTAACTCATCAATGGGTTTTGACACAACATGATTCTTTTCTTAATGGAGTTCTAAGGCTTCGAGCGGGAGAACTGAGCCCCCTATTATGGTCGTGTAACATATATGGGCCACTTCTTAGCTTCCTTTGACTTTTCGCATCATAGCTGGCATAAGGAATTTCATCTTCATGTGAAATGCTGAAGCTACGGGGTGGAGGACCGCTAGGCCAGGACTGCTAAGAATGAGCGGCCTTTACATTAACAACCATGAAGTCCATGGCTTTAGTTCGAAGAGCAGGGGCTTTGCCAGCCGTCTCATCGAGGGTGACAATTCCTTCAATTTGGATCGAAACCCAGGAGAACCCATGAAGAGTATACCCAAGGGGTTTCATACGGTCTTTAAATATCTTGAGGCCCTCAAAAGCTTCTAACAAGAGGATGTTCACTGAGCTACCATTATCTACCAAGATGCGGCATACCTCATGGTTTGCCATGGTGAGCTTGACCACTAGGGTGTCACCATGAAGGGTTCAAACGCGTTCAAGATCTCTATCCAAGAAGGTTATTGGGACTCCCCAGCTCTTTGCAGGAGGGATGTTCTACATTGAGTTCACCTCTCAGATGAACACCTTTTGGGTGGAGTTGGACTCCTCTATCATAGGACCTCCATGGAATGACCAAAGGTTCAGAGTCTTGAGACTCATGATCCTTCTCCACGCACTTGTTAGCCCCTCCATTCGGTGGAGTCTTGACCTTTTCCTATTGGGTGTACTTGGAAAGGAGACCACAATGAAAAAGAGCTTCGATGTCGTCTTTGATAGCTTGGCACTCCTTCGTATCATAGCCATGGTTCTTATGGAACCTGCATCATCGACTCTTATATCTCCTTCTATTTGCTAGGTTCATCTTAGGAGGGGAGGAGTAGCCATTCTTCCTCGATTTCCATCAGGACTATTGATATACTAGCGTTGAGTGGAGTGAACTTGTTGAAGCGAGGAATCGGAGGAGGGTGACAATGGTCGAACACGTTCTTCTGGAATTTCTTGGGCCCCTCCTTATTCGCACTTCTTCATTTGTTTCTTGACGAGGGCTCACTTTGGTCCTGGGGACGGAGAACCTCCTCAGCTCAGATGTACTTTTAAGACCTTTTTAGTAGCTCGGAGAAGTCACGAGGAGGCTTCTTGGCTATTAAATCTTTAAGGTAGGTGTCCCGGACAATGTGTCGTAACACACCAGCTACTACCACCAGATCAATTGTAAGGATAGATCGAGACTCGGCGGTGAAACGTCTGACGAATTCCTTGATAGGCTTCCGTGCCATTTGCTTTAGCTCCAGCAAGGAAGCACTGGTCATCTCGGTTTTGTGGCTACTGACGACGTGCATGAGGAAGAGCTCTTCAAGTTGGTCGAATGAGGAGATGGACCTTAGAGGGAGATGGGAGTACCACTCCTG
This sequence comes from Hemerocallis citrina, assembly GCA_017893485.1. Taxonomy (NCBI): domain Eukaryota; kingdom Viridiplantae; phylum Streptophyta; class Magnoliopsida; order Asparagales; family Asphodelaceae; genus Hemerocallis; species Hemerocallis citrina. The sequence continues at coordinate 387,597 of JACEHZ010000534.1, read as the reverse complement.
CGTGGATCCCTTCAGGGTAGTTGGAAAATTTCTATAGAGTAGTGCGTCGGAGGCTCGGTAGATCATCATGAGAGTTTTGAAACTCTCAATGTGATCTATAGGGTCGGCTTCACCATCGTATAACTAAAAGGTGGAAGGCTTGAAGTTCTCTGTGATGGGAGCTTTAAGGATGGCTCTAATTGTAACACCCAGCAAAATTGAGTGATGCCAATTTTGCCCCTCATGTGTTACGCACGTGTATTATATACCGTTACAGGTAATATCCGTAATGTATTTTAATATAAATATTATCTACGTGTTTTGTATTTTGATTCTTATTTATATATATTTTTCATTCTCTCAAATTTGATTATGTATTTGAATTTAAATTTTAACTCAAATATCAAATATTCTGTTTTTACATGCATTGCACGTGCTTTCAATACACGTGTCGATTACGTATATTCTACCGTTACGTGTAACATTATAAAATTTCTACGTATTTCAATTATTTATTTTTATAACTTGTTCGAATTTGTTTTATAAATTGAAATTCATTTTTCTCCTATTTTGACTCAAATATATTTTATACGTATGATGCACGTGTTTTCTATGTGTGTTGATTACGTTATTGTATGTATAAAATTAATAAAATGTATTTTTCGTATGTTTTATTTCGATTATTTATAAACATTTCTTCATTGATCAAATCTATTTTCCTATTTGAATATTTATTTTACGTGCGACGCACGTATTTACAGTACGCGCATTGGCTGTATTCTCTTTCAAAATAAAATTTATAAAGTGTGTGTGTTTAGTTTTATTTGAGCATGAATACTCTAACTATAATTAAATTAAACTAGCTCTATTAAAACATATTATACATTATAACATATGCATTTAATTTAAATAAAACTCTTAATAAATAGTGTGCACACACATTCGACGAACGTGCACGTGTTTTTTTCACTGTTGCTTGGCTGGCCGGGAGATATGAGTTAGAGAGGTGAGTGAGTGAGTGGGTTTAGAAGTAAGTTAGTGGATAGTTAATTGTGTTAGTGGATAATTAATTAAATCACATTAATTAAATCTCTTATAAACCCCCATCCTAGTTTCACTACAAGACTAACAGTCTTTACCTGCTTTTTTTGCACATTTATCGGCGTTTATAAACCCCGCTGTAGATACCACAGGCGTTTTATAAATCGCCGGTGCAAGTGTCGCTGAATCGTGTGTCGCTGTAGCTTAGGGACATTCACCGGCATTTTAAACTACACCGGCGGTCGTAAAAACGCCGGTGAATGTGTAGTTTCGTTTTCGGCTATCATCTACACCGGCGTTTTTAAAACGCCGGTATAGGACGCTAGTTTTTTGCTAAAAGCTACACCGGCGCTTGTAAAAACGCCGGTGTAGCTATATATTTTTTTTTTTTAAATTAAAAAATTTTAAAATTTTAAAAAAAAAACCTTCAGCACTCTTATAATCAAAACCAATTGCAAAACTAAAAGAGACCCATTATAATATATATGAATGAAGCATAATAGTATAATATCATCAAATTGTAATCTCATACACATAATAATGTGATCTCACCACATTCATAACCAAAATATGGAGTTCAAAATATTGAGTTACAAAGAGTGAAAAAGATTATTTTCACTGTCAAGATACTAACTGAGATGAAACTTATACTTTTATAATACTCATGAGATAGCTGTCAATTGAAACCACAACATAAGTTCAAACAGGATTATTTCATCACTAGTCACTCCTCTATAAATCATAGTATGCAACTTCAGTTACATAATCCATCTCATCATCACTTAAAACCAATGAGAAAGAAAAATCTCATTTTCAAACCCAAGCAACAAGCATGAACATTATCTTAGAAACTGATACTCATCTAGACATCATGATATAATTGTATATGAAGTTTAGATTAAAAAATTCACCTTTAACTCCAAACGTCAGTAACCTGAACTATATACCTCCTTCATACTTCAATCATAATGAAGCATAATAGTATAATATCATCAAATTGTAATCTCATAATGAAACATAATAATGTGATCTCATCACATCCATAACAAAAATATGGAGTTCAAAATATTTCATCTATTGAAACCATAACATAAGTTCAAACAGGATTATTTCATCACTAGTCACTCCTCTATAAATCGTAGTATGCAACTTCAGTTACATAATCCATCTCATCATCACTTAAAACTAATGAGAAACTGATACTCATCTAGACAAGCATGAACATTATCTTAGAAACTAATACTCGAAATCTTAGAAACTGATACTCATCTAGACATCATCATATAATTGTATATGAAGTTTAGATTAAAAAATTTCCATCACTAGTCACTCCTCAAAAAAATCATAGTGTGCATTTGAGCAAATATTAGTGAAAGAAACACAAGAAGATATATTTGAGAGTATCAGAACAAAACAAACACAATAGATAAAGTGCACACACAGATAGTCGGAGAACCAACGAAGCTTTCTGAAAGCTCCCATGCAATCTTTGTATCAAATATTCCTAAGTAATAAATAATGCAGTCAAGATATAATGAACAAAGCATACCATATAGATAGGCCCATTGCAATCTTAAAATTTTTAACATATCCCACAAAATGCATCAAACCTAGCATGTACCACACCTTCGAAGTTGTGACAATAAACTCCCAAGTGAAGCTTATAACCCGAGTGATGGGAGACTTAGCAAAAAGTATGTAGCTCCAACCAGCCATAAAGCATACTTTGAAGCAAACATTACTATTTTCATTTAGTTTTCAGAGGATTCGGAATGTACATATAGCACACAGACACAGTAGTGGTAATTCTATAAAATGGGGACATAAAAAAGTTTCAAAAAAAATAGTAACTATTCACTTTTCAGTCAGAATTCTTTAGCTAACATCGAGAGTATAATCATGGGATGTATTCCTATAAGGCTAATAAAAATTAAATGATCTAAATCAGAAAAATGGAAATCAAAATTAAATACCCAATTAAGCCAACATGGATGTGTACTGTACCCCCCAAAACAGAACAAGAATACATATTGCAATGGGAAACTGTTTCTTGTAGGTGACAAAATCAAGAGGTTGTAAGTGGGGGTTTGTCATAGGTTCCATGATTAAAGATCAACTAACAAAAATCAGAAAGTCACAAGTGTTGGAATTAAAGAGAATACTATTATTGTGTAAATATAATTCATTCAGTGATTTGAGGTCAAAGAACCTATATATAGTTATAGACATTTTGTTTTAGAGTATTTATAGTTTTATGTATAGCCATACTCAGAAGGCATCTCAATGTGGGAAAACAAAAAAGATAAGAAATAAATACACATCCAAATACAGAGATTCATTTAATAATAACTGCAACTAGTTGAGGATTGTAACTGTTTAAGTTATGGAAGTTAATACTATCTAGATAAGGTAGAAAATATGTAGTGTTCTCCCAACTTCGGCAGATAGAGGAATATCTCTAATTATAATTTAACAGAACACATCATACAATAAAATGTGGTCAAAAGTACAAGACTATTGTTAGCAAATTCCCATGGCAAATTTAAAACCCGAGTATTCCTCAGTTCATTACCAATTCATAATATCAGCTAATGGCCACAAATTCAACCAATCCATTCCATCTAGCTCCAACTCCTAAAACCAAGCAATATAACCACAAATGCCCACACCATTCTATATAACCACGACACCATCTCTTTCAACAACCCAGAATGTAATTACCAATTCATAATTTTTTAGCTCATGGAGTATTAATGTGCACATCATGTTGATTATCACAGGAACAACAACCAAATCATGGAAAATGCCCACCATGCACAGAAAATACTATCACAAAACAGTACTTAGATACTTCATAAATAGCTACTAGCAAACAATTCTCATATTCTCAAATTAACAAATTCCCAAATTCTATACTTCACAAATTAACACCTTCTCAAATTCTGAAATTCACAAACTAACAAATTTTCTACTTCACAAATTAACAAATTCCCAAATTCTCAAATTCATACCTAGGGTTTGCAAGATGGAGGAAGATGATGATCATCGAAGAGACGGCGCTGGAACGGCGAGAGCGACTAAAACGACGACGTGGGGGGGGCTAGGGTTTCTGAGAGAGACGGGGTAGGAAGGTTCGGGGCGTAGTCGGAGCGTGGATTTGTGAATGGGGCTAGGGTTTGTGAGAGAGAGGGCTAGGCGACGTGGGGAGGGGGGCACGGCGACGGAGGGCGGAGGGCAACGATGGTGGAGGACGACGACGGCCAGGAGGCTTGGGTTCTTGATCGCGCGGAAGTGAGAGGAAAAATTAGGGATTGAGTGCGAGAGAGACAGATCGAGGGGGCCGGGGTCTGGGTTCGTAAGAAAGGGATATAATTTCCCAACTCTACCTCGGCGTTTTTATGAAATGCCGGACTAGAAGGGGTGGATTATACCCCGTTTATGGCCTGGGCTCTACACCGGCGTTTCTACCAAAACGCCGGAGTAAAGTCGCCGGTGTAAAATCATTTTGTTGTAGTGTTTCTAAAATTTTTAAAAAAGAAATCATCCTTGCTGTGCTGTCGAAATTCGTTGTTGGGATTCTTCCCTTGTGCGTGGATTTTGAGGAGACTTGGGGGCTTCTTTAGGAGTTCATATTTGCTACATTTGAGGTGGGTGTTTCTCTAACTTTCTAATGCAATTTTATTAGTAGAATACTAGATTGTAGAATGTATATGTGTGAACTGTTAGATGCATGATAGCTTATATAGATTGAGTATTCATGTTTAGATTCTATGTAGTTGATTAAATGTGTGAATTTATGATATGATTGATTTGGGGACATTTTTAAGGATCTGTTTTAAGTTTTAGTTGCACTTTAGAAAATGATATCTATTAAACTAGATGGAATCCAGAGCTTAATGTTTTATAGGAGCATCTTATATATGTCAAGAACATCTTCTTAAAATTTCATAATATTTGGATGTCGTTTACTATTTTTATAAAATCCAAACTTACGACTGGTTGACAGTTGGCTAGTTGTTGGAAATTTGTACACATTTCGGATTTTGATCATTTCAGCCTCTTAGATGAAGTGTTTTGAGAAACGTCAAAACTAAGAACTTGAAGTAGACTCATTAAACTTTTTTTACGGTCGAAGAAAATAAATTTTTCATGAAGAACTGAATTTATGATGAACTTTTCAAGATTGAATAGTGGAAGTCTGTCTGACATTTCGACCCTACTGTAGATTTTGAAACATTCAGGGTTATAGACACAATATTTAGAGGAAACTTATAACTAAAAAGTTATAGCAGACTTGTATACCTTTAATTATATCTAAAGAACGCAATATTTCATGAAGTACATAATTTTCTATGATTTTTACAAGTAGCATAAGCTGCAGTTTTCGGATTTTGAACCTACTATTTTGTAAATGAATTTAGACGAAGTAATTGAGAATGATTTTAGATGATCTTAACTACAAAGTTGTAGTAGACTCATTTATGTTTTCTATGAAACTAAGAAATCTATTTTTGTTGTAGTACTAGAATTTATATGATTTTTTTTCAATACCATTGGGTTGATGTCTAGTTTGTCCTAAAAATTGAATTGTTAGTAAGATATACCTTATGAGGAATTAAGAGATAATTAAATGATAATGTTGGAATGTTAAGCATGTGATGTTTATAAGGGTTTAACTCATCAAGTGTTACTAAATATTGCTATAAGAAGTTGGTTACTTCATGATTGATAATAGCAAAGAGAATAGATAAAAGAAGTTAAAAGATGTTAATGGAAATTTTTATAAGAGGTTAGATGTAACCTAGCTGATCTCTATATTGAGATGGTTGTTGGAATCTAGAGGTTGAGCGAGGCCCGTAGAGAACGGCAAGTTATGATTTGAGAAGTAGCCAGTATGCGCTAATATTTCTTCGTGTGTTGATTTAAATCAGGTAGGGTAAGCTAGCTATAGGTTGTGATGATTATAATTAAATCTAAGGACAGACACTAGGGGGAGATGTGATGAAGTATGGACAAATATGAGTATGAGGGCCTTATTTGATTCGCGGTCGGAGATTATCTCCAGAATTATCGGGGTGTGAGGGATGATGTCCAAAATCACTCGCGGTGGAAGATATTTCTTCAGAATTATCGGGATCAAGATTCGCGATAAGCGATTATCTTCAGAATTATCTGGGCGTGATATCTAAAATTGCTCATGATGAAAGATATTTCTTCAAAATTATCAGGATCGAGGCGACGCTCATGGGGTATTTGTGTGATGAGGTACCATATGACTCGTGGTGTGGGTTTCATCTCCAGAATTATCGGGGTCTGAGGCATGACGTCCGAAAATCACTCGCGGTGGAGACGGACTCTCAAGAATTATCGGGGTCATGGGTCGCGACGTGGGTTTGTCTCCAGAATTATTGGGGCGGTACTAGATACTCACAGGATATCTAAACCTTACATTAATCACCGTAGTAGGATTTCATAACGAGAGATTGAACCATATAATGAGAAGTACGATAAGGGCTTGCCCTCGGACCTATGTAGTATGAGATGCATAGAATCCGAACAAGTATGCATTATTGTCATCGTAGTGTAAATCTGCATTAGGCATTAAGTTCATTTCATACACTGACATGTTTAGGACAATCACTTTTCACACTTTGTTGTGCATTCAAGTTTATGTTTGCTAAAGTAAGAGATTGTTGTATTATAGCATTGCGTCAGTTGTATGCAACTGACTTGCCCACAGTTTTCCATTGCAGGACTTGGTTAGCGAAAGATGCAAAGATGAGTTGATACTAATGATTACTTTCAGATTAAAGTTATTGAATGTTAAAGTTGTATATTTACTTTCGCTGTCTGCTGTGTAATTGTAACAGACATTGTGTACTGAAAAATTTTTAATTCCCTGTAAATTGGTATGAATTGAAGTAAAAGATCCTGTATTTGCTACGAATTAGTGTTTGAAATTCGGGGCATTACACTAATGAAGGGAGGTCGGATAAGGCGGTATCCTCCGCCTTTGTGACCCTCCGTTTGACTGATCTGATCGAGGTGGTTCTCAATTGCTCGGAAGCGACGGAGCACCACATCATCTCACCCCTCCGATTGAGTTGACCCACGGGATTCTTCATCTTGTACAATCCTAGAGTGCGGACCACTCGCCTCACAATTCCTATCAGGGGCACCTTAGAGGGCCCTAAGGACTTGCTTTGCGATGTTACGGAAGTCCGCCCGAGTCACATGGACCTCTTCTTCTTTGTTATTTCTGGGAGCTCACTGACTGACTGGAATCAGGCTTCTTTTGCTTCTTCATCCCCGTGGCGAAGGCATCCAATGGGACCTCTATTACTGGAGCGAAGGACTCATCTGGCTCTTATGGCATTTCGAGTAGGAACCACCATCTTGGGTGCACCTTTCATCTAAGCACCTCAGAGGTCCGTCCCTCGGAGGCGAGCGTTGATGACCTCACGCAGATCTGGCCCCTCAGGATGCACTGAGGAGGTGGTTGAAGTGTGGAATGAACCTCGGTTCTCAACCGAGTGGGATTCAGGACAACGATGTTGGGAGCCAGTGATGCAGTCCTGCTAGGAGGAGGCTGCAACGACAAGCGAGGAGGTTGCGACGGCGGAGGAGGATCCCCCTGGTGTCTGGTGCCAGTCGCAACTTGCTTTCTTCCACGATGCATGGCTAAAAGTGCTTTTGTTGGATGGATCTGATCGGGGAGGCAGATCTGTAACTTTCCCACAGTGGTGTCAATTTTGTTGCTGCTAATTTTGGTGTGGAAGCAACTAGATTATGATTTCTTCTATTGAGGGAGAAAGCAATGATCTGGAATGTCGATCAGGTCTGAATCTGAACGGCAAGGATCACCTGAATCTAGATCTGGATGGCTGAAAATGTCCAGAACTTGCAAAAAGTCTTACACCAGAGGTGGCTCCGGCAAAAGACCCTCTGACGATCAAGTTAGAAACTCATAATCAAGATTAGTGTTTTTCAGCAGATAAATATTGATTACCTTTTACTATATGAGGGAGGAGGGTATTTATAAGCTAGAAATCAGTAATAGAAGGTAGACCTGATAATGTATCTTTTAAGATTCGGTTGGAAATTCTAACAGTGAAGGGATAAAATTAGTTATTATTCCCTGTTTATGGGGGATTTGACCGACAACCATAATTAACTGGAAATCTCTTTCTTCTTGGGCTGCAAGTAAGTCATAATTGTAGAACTAGCTGAGCTGATGGGCATGAAGACTGCCCATGATCTTCTAGCGGGCCTGTTGTTATTATGAAAAGCATGCTGAGATCGTGTTGCTCCGGTTTTTATCCATATCACTAACCATTAAACATGACTGCTTGTAGGTAGTAACTGACTAGATGTTGCTACACCTACTATTAAAAACCTATCCTTCAATGGATTTTTTTACCAAACTATCCCACTTTTTGTAAGTATGTACGAAACTGTCCTTGTTTGAAAGTTTAATACCAAAATATCCATATCGCTAACGGGATTAACGAGTCTAGTAGTTTTTGTCGCGCTAACTTCGTTAGAGTGGTGCAGGTAATACAACTTTTCTCCTCGAGTGGGGGTGTGCAAAAAACTCATCCAATATACTAACGCTAACCCCGTTAGAGTTATTGTTTAAACCACTCACGTTAACGGGGTTAACCTTTGTAGTTGGGATAGTAGGAGGGACTTTTTCAAAAAGGGGTGCTGGTAAAAAAATTTTAAGTATAGACTCGTTAACCCCGTTAACGCGCCTCATTATACCAGGCGCGCTAGCGGGGTTAACAAGTATCGATTGGGTTCATCTTTAAGTAACACACGCTATCTCACTCTCTTCTTACCTCTCCTCTATTTGAAACCCAACTCAGGCGATTTTTAACCCAAAACCTCCAAACCCTAGTCTTCAATTTTGCCATCTACCCATCTCAATCTCTTGTAATTTTAGGTGGAATCTATTCATCACTCCCAAAAGACTAATCTGTTTCATCAAATCTCCTAAAACATGCCATTTTAACCCATTTACCCATTTCCCCAAATTATCAAAAGGAGAGGATTGTGGTGCTTGACGTCGACTTGTTACTTCCACCCTACAATAGTTTGTAAGTGTTCCTTATTTATGCTATATTTTTTTTGTGATTTAAGGTCTAGGGTTGTGGTTTTGGTTAGAGTATTAAGTTGAAAAGGTTTCAAAGTGCAGGTGATTTTGGGTCTACTATTATCATACTACTGGCATTAGAACAATTATGAATTGAAAAGGTTAGAAGAACATGTAATTAACAACATCTAAATGCATTAGTATGATAATAGTATATGTACCTTTATAGAGATTGTAAGTTAATTTTGTTAACATATATTATCTAACCGTACAATTGATTTAGGATTAGTATATTTAGGATATAGTTTGCATTAGTAGATGAAGGACTAGTTTGCATTGGTATATTTTGGATTAGTTCGCATTATGAGATTTTGGATTTTCATTTAGGGATATGGTTGCATGAGCTCATGTTGTAGGGTTATATATGATTATATTTGATATCAAACTTGTAGGATTATATTTGTTATAACATATGGCACGGACAATGGGTAATCGCGAAGAAGGGAGTGGTAGTAGACATCCAACAACCCGAAGGTCCACGTACTTGTCAAGGACAACCTCCCAAAAAAAAACGAAGCGTGGTGGACGTACCAATGTAAGATTATTTGACTTTAATTTTTTACGTTCAATTTTGACATCAATAAAAATATAAATATATATGTTCAATTTCCATTTTTTTTGGTGTAGGATTAGGCTGGTACATCTTCTCCTTCGGCCAATCAAATGGACCCGTCTCCTCCTCAAAATGAACAGCAACCTACTTCTCCGTCTACGGATCCGGGCCCATCTTCTTCCTCATATGTTCCTCCGGTGGTTCCCGGTCCGATCGACCCTAAGTTGTTGACTTTGCAAAGTCAACATCGATGTAAAGATGTCTGGGAAGGAAACTCTTCGGAGTGCGTATTTAGGGGGGCACAACATGTTGGAAATGCATCCCCGTATACATGGGTTGTTACAAACATGTGGATTATACGACATAGGATTGATGAGCTCCATTAAGGCGGATCAACCGTTATTAACGGCTCTTCTCGAGAGATGGCATCCCGAGATGCATAGTTTTCACCTGCCAGTCGGCGAGACTACAGTGATGCTGCAAGATATTTCTGTGATTACAGGTCTGCCAATTGATGGACTGGCCGTAACTGGCTCAATGGACTTCGAACCGGAGTACATTATTCAAGAGTATCTCGGTGTCGAGGTGGATCAGTCTGTCCTTGTAGGAAAATCTTTGAGATTGAAATGGTTGAAGGAAAAGTTCACCGGTACGTTGACAAATAACTCCACGGACAACCAAGTACACTATTATTGCCGAGCGTACATAATGACACTGTTCAGAGGTGTCATCTTCCCAAATTCCTTTGGAGATTCCGTTCCATTAATGTATCTACCACTAATAGCCGATCTTGGGAGAGTTGGGGGGTATAGTTGGGGGAGTGCTGCGTTGGCCACCTTGTATCGAGCCTTGTGCAATTGCTTTCTTGGTGCCAAGCAAATGAATGGACCAATGTTGATGTTACAGGTTTGGAGTTGAGAACGACTGCACATCGGCCGTCCCATTGTGGCAAAGCAGTCACCAAAGTGGTCGAACCTTCCCGAGGATGAGAACATGAGGCCTCCTCAAGGTGTGTATTGGACGGGTTCGTTAACGTGGAAGGCTAGCCCAAATAGATGCTTATCATACTATCGGGACGAGCTTGTACACTTGCAAGATGATTGTGTTAAGTGGCAACCGTATACTGAGGAACGTTTAGCTCGATTGCCTCCGATTTGTACCTCGGCGCGTCGGTTGTGGTTGACAAAAGTGTCGTTGATCCACTTGGTACAGTTGAGGCATATTTTCCATACAGAGTTCTTCGTCAATTTGGGTTGCGCCAGAACATATAGAGTTCAACCGTACAATGCTGATCTACACAGTGTCACCGGTATGGGTAGACAAGCAGCTCGTGATTGGGCAACTTCACTCAGCGTTCACGTGGAAATATGGAACCATTGTCTTGATCACTTAATTCAGAATATTCCACCTTTCGATGCAGCTCATCATGTCCCTTACATGACGTGGTTTAGGAGAATGACTCTCCTATACATTTCTCCAACAAGCCAACGACCAGCCGGGGTGCAAGTACTGACACGTAGACATGCCACCGATCCAGTTGACACCTATTCCGTTAACCTACCAATGTATCAAAGAAACCATTGCTTCGGAGTGTCGTAAGTGTTATTTCATTATTTACATTGAATGTATTATTACGTCTACTTATTCAATTAATTATTACTGAATTTATTATTACGTTTCTTTCGTTTTTGTAGATGACCCAAACATGGATTCAAGTGAAAGAATGGGCGAAGATTTTGAAAAGCAATGTAGCCGAGCCGTTGAAGGTTTTCGCGCAAAAAATTGTTGAATCGTGTCGAGTACAAGCTGATCTCATTGGCGAAGGCAACAGAATCGATGTGATCTTGTCTGGGCCCGTGCACCAAACAGGTCGTCGGAAGACGATGGCTAGAAAATCTCGTCCACGTCTAGTAATACATGAAGAAAGAGGAAGGAGAAGAAGGGAGCTGTCTCCACCAATTGATGAAATCCAAGAAGAGGAAGAAGAAGAACTTGTCGAAGATAATATTTCCCTTTCAGGTTTAACTCAGGCTAGCCAAAAGCGTCCCAAACGAGCAAGGAAACCTCTAACACTATTCACCCCTTCGTAAGTTAATCTTTTGGGCTTTGAGTTAATTGTCCTTTGAGCTGTTTTTAGGGTTAGGGTTAGGGTGATGCAAGTGGCTTTAATATTGTGTTAATGGTGGAAATGGTGAAAACGGTTTGAGTTTAGTAATGGTGGAAATGTTGGAAATATTGTGTTAAGTGACCTTGAAGCTGTCTTTAAGTTTCAGATTTCTTTCAGGATATATATGAGAAATCTTGTAATGGTGGAAATCTTGTAATGGTGGAAATCTTTGTAATAGTGGAAATACTGAATTGTTGAAATGTTTTGTGGTTTGCTGGGGTTTCAGTTGTTGGATTTCAGGATATATATGTTTCAGATTGTGGAATTGGGATTGTTGGATTTGTGATATATATGAATATCATATTTGGATATCAGATTTGGGGTGAAATGTTATTTCCGGACTTGAATATGAGTTTTGGTATGCTGCAGGTTTGAATATGAGATGGTATGTTGCAGGTTTGGAAATATTTCTCGATTTCTTGAATTTGAGTTGATATTGTATTATGAGCATATTTGAATTATGAGCTGATATTGTGTTATGAGTTGACATTGTGTTATTGTGATATGATACGAAGGTTGAGCTATGATATGTGTTTTGAAATATGAAGATGGAGATATGAACATTTTAGTTGTAATCAGGTAGCAGATTCAGGTTACTATAAGTCTATTTGTGAAGATAAGCATACACGTTAACTCCGTTAACGACATACACGTTAACTACGTTAACGACCTTGGTAAAACCATGGTCGTTAACTGAGTTAACAAGTGTGAACATCTTGAATTCCCAGAAAGTTGAAACTTTCTGGAAAATGAACAATGTCTACAATCGTTAACTCAGTTAACGGCCTTGGTTAAACCATGGCCGTTAACCGAGTTAACGAGTGTGAGCTTCTTGAATTTCCAGAAAGTTTCAACTTTTTGGAAAATGAAGAATGTCCACACTCGTTAACATGGTTAACAGACATGGTTTAACCAAGGCCGTTAACCGAGTTAACGAGTGTGAACAACTTGAATTTCCAGAAAGTTTCAACTTTCTGGAAAATGAAGAATGTCCACAGCCGTTAATTGAGTTAACGAGTTTTAATATCTTGAATTTCTAGAAAGTTTCACCTTTCTAGAAAGTGAAGGATGTACACAGTCGTTAACTCAGTTAACGGCCTTGGTTTTACCAAGGCCGTTATCTGAGTTAATGAGTTTTAGTAACTTGAATTTCCTGAAAGTTTCAACTTTCTGGAAAGTGAAGGATGTACACAATCGTTAACTCAGTTAACAAGTGTTAGTAACTTCAATTTCCAGAAAGTTTCAACTTTCTGAAATGTGAAGAATCTCCACAGTCGTTAACTCAGTTAACGGCCTTGGTAAAAACCAAGGTCGTTAACTGAGTTAACGATTGTTAGTAACATGAATTTCCACAAAGTATCAACATTCTTGAATTTTCTCATCTGCGTAGTCGTTAACTTTCAAAACATATATCATACTAATATGACAGCAACTTCAAATCCATGATTCCATACAAAGTTCCAACTTAAATATTACATAAACCCTTCAATTGAAGCACCAAATGCCCAAAACACACCCCTGAAGGTTTCTTCGCCAGGACTCGATTCATACTTATCTCAATGGACAATAGTTCCTTGGATTTTCTGCTTGTATTGCTGATAGAAGTAAATGCAACTTAGTGTACGCCTCTTCAAATGATCCATAAAACTTCTAAATAGATTTCTATTTTGCAATCTAAGCCTTCCTATAAGATATCTGATAATTTAATTTAAGTTTGACTATCTCAATAATTGCACGCAGTGTAATTCCTATCTGAGCCTTCACAACATTCATAATCAAACTGCATACAAGTTTAGCGTCAACTTTGCAACGGTCTTGACTCAATGCGGGATTCACACATGTATGCGGCCCTACTAGTTTTTAACCACAAAATTTGTCCGGCCCTTAGGAACAATTGCACGTAATCGCCACAGATTACCACCCTCACTTGCAACCGGTGGGATTTGCACCTGTAACATTTGTGATTTCATTACATATTGTGATTTCTGACTATTTATGCATTCCCCGTATATTTTATCTTATTTAAATCAACTAAAATATTGAATTTCAATCTCTATATTTCTACGTGTTTTGTACGTGTTTTTTATGCACATATCGATTATGTATTTTCACCACTACGTGTAATATTTTCTGTGTGTTTAAATTATTTATTTTAGTTATTCAAGTCTATTTTATAAAACGGAAATTCATTTTCTTGCATTATGATCTAAATACTTTTGTACGTGTAATGCACGTGTTTCCTACATACGTAGTAATTACGTCGTGGAATATATAAAATTAATAAATATATTATCTTATATTGTATTTTATTATCTTTAACAATTTTTCCATTGATAAAACTGAATTTCGTATTTTTATATTTTACGTGCAAAGTACGTGTTTTTCGGTGCGCATATTTGAGCGTATTTATTTTCAAAATAAATTTCAGAGTGTGTGTAACACCCCGTAATTTCCAAAGAGTATATATATATATATATATATATATATATATATATATATATATATATGAATCAATGAGATTGTGGCCTATAAAGCTTCCTATGGGGGGCTTTCTAGAGGATTTCATGGATGGAAGGTGGGGGGCCCACGGTGAAAGAAACAAGCAGAGCTGCTCTTTGCTTGCTTGTAGACGTCAACTCCTTGATGACGTGGCTTTGGAAAGCTGGGGCCCACCTTCGGTTGAGAAAAGTAACAGCACTAGGTGCTGTTGCTGCTGCTCACGTGGGAGAGATTATGAAGAGAGAGAGTGAGACCGGTTTGAAGATGAGAAGTTGGGGTTGGCCGGTTTTGAAGTGAAAGGTTGGGGGTTATGGGGGTTAGGGTAGTGAAGAGGTGGAAAGTTAAGTGAGTAGTTATTAGGTGGGAGAATTTTGCAATTTAGCCCTCCACTTTGTCCTATAAATACCCTTGTTTTCTTCTTCTCTTTTCACACCAAAAACAAAAGAAATCAAGAGAAGAAAAAGAAAGAGAGTTAGAGAGTGTTCTTGTGCATTGGAGGCCTTCTTGGAGTGCTCTTGCTAGGAGAAGAAGGCTAGGAGTTGCTTTGTTGAAGCTAGGAGCTAGGAGTTGTGTCTCATCTTCCTTATTCTTAAATTCTTCATAAGAGGTGGGTGGTCATTATACTTTCTAATTCATAGGTTGAGCATGCTAGAATATGACATTAGTAATGTAGATCAAATTGATGTGATGTGGGTGATCTTGTGCTTTCTAAATATAGGAATTGCATGCTAGTATGTTAAATTAGTATAGATAAATTTGATGAGATAAATGTTGAACAAATGCATGTTATTGTGTGTACCATGAATTGATGGAATTTTGTTATGATTAAGAAACAAATTATCATCTTGTTAGTAGTAATGAGAAAAAAAAACAATGAGTATTTGCCATGAACAAATATGCATGCTAATTTACAAATATCAAAATATATAATTGTATGAAAAATTGTTGAGACTTCTCTTGTAATTAAAATGTATTTTTGGTGAAGTTAAATTGGTACATATAAATTCATTTGATTATTTGTAAGAGATACAAATTACTACTTTTGATTAAATTGAAGAAATGAATTATTTCTTTACATTTACGGGTGATTCATGAATACTCAGTGTAACACCATGACATGTATTTTGTAACAACCTAGTCATTAATTTTTGCAAATAAGACCCTAACTAAATGGTACTATAATAACATATTTTGATGCCTATGTATTTCATAAAAGTAAAATTTCGTAAGACATTGGTTTACATATTTCAATATTCCGTGCTAATTTGTAAATATCATTTCAAATTAGAGTATCAGAGCTTAGGTGTCACACTTGCCTATCAATTTAGGTATTACAACGTTATCTTACTACATTTATCAATATCAGTTAACAAATTAGAGTATCACTTGGCATATATTGATATTGATGTCTTCAAAATTATTCCTTTAAGAGTGTGACAATTATTTCTTTTAAAAGAAGAGTAAAATATTGTTGTGTAAATGGATTTCTCTTGAAGAAAATTATATACTTATTTGTTGTAAGAAATACTTGATATGGGTTGAGTTATGAATTTGTTATATGTGCTTAAGTTGCTGAAGAGACTTAAAGTGGATGAATTTATGTTCATGAAAAGAATTGTTGCTTCTAAAGATTGTGAATGAATAAAAGAACCATGAGTAGTACTAAAATAAGATATGTGTTTAAGTTGAAGATATGAACACATTGAGTTTAGTACATGATTATTGAAGGGTATGAGTACTCATGAATTCTTGTACATGAAAGGTTACAATTTAGAGTTAGTGAGACCTCGGGTACCGGCATTGTTGAAATGAAAGATTGAATTATATTTTGAGATATGGCCATGGAGCTATCTCGGTATTTGTGATTAAGTCCGATAGAAAGTAAAACTAACTCTAGGTATGATAATTAATACATGTCTTGAACTTAAGAACCAGGCACTAAGAGAAGATGTAGTAAACCTGGACAAACGTAAGTGGGGCACTCTATATAGTCGGGCAATGTACTTCGGGACCATAGACCCAGTTGGGCGGTGTACTTCGGGACTGAGGTTGCTTTGATGGAGATGAGCTTTTAATTGAAATCCAGGACTATGCATAGTCGGACGGATAGTTTGCCGTACTCCAATACATATACATGTACCAGGGCTAGAGGGGCACTTGCAGGAGGTTCGCACGACGAGGAGTCTGTATAACAGTCGAGCAGTGTACTCTGGGACTGGGATCAGTACTCGTGGAATGTCTAAACCTTGCTTATATTAATGGGTAGTTGTCATGGCGATGGATCGAACCCTTTAATGTGGAGTACGTAGGTGCTTGCCTTCGGACCTATGTAGTATGGGATGCATAGAATCCGAACAAGTATGCATTAGTGTCATGTTAGTATAAAATATCTGCATTAGGCATTAAGGCAATTCATACACTTACATATTTAGTGTAGTCACATTTAACACTTTATTTGTATTCAAGTTTGCAGTTTGTTAAAGTATTAAGATCGTTATATTTTCGGCATAAAGAGGATGGCCGTGTATAACATTTTCGTCGGTTGTAAGCAACTGACGTACCCACAGTTTTATATGCAGGAATTGGATTATTCATGAAGATATAAAGTTGATATGCTGCTGTTGAGTTATTTAAAAGTTAAAGATGTTGCAATTGTATAATTTTTCATTTTTGTACTTCGTTTTATCTTCCGCTGTGTAAATAAATGTAAAGGACTCCGTTGTATGATAAAAAGTTCAAATTTTCTTGTAAAATTGTACGAAGTGAAGTGTAAAGATCCTGTGGAATCTCGAATTGGGTCTTATTTGGAATTCGGGGCGTTACAGATGGTATCAGAACCACGCTTCATAAGTAGTACAAATTTATAAGGAACAACACCCTAGAGTAGACATTAGAGTGTGAGTTTCAGCTTATAGAGATTTAAATGTAAGTGATTTACATTTGTGTCGCTCTATACACTAATGTTTTCTCTTCTTTTTCCCTTTTGGATGGTTGGAGTCGTGAATGAAGTAGTTATTGACTTTCATTCTTGATACTCTCCTCGTATACATTGATGTGAGATTGTATGTGAGTACATTTCCCTGGGTATCAAAGTGGCACAGTAGAAGCGTGGTTGATTTGAACCTTCATTCATGATACATTACACGTAGACACACTTCCCTTTCAAATTATTTTTCGTGGATTTTTTCATAGTATTTTTCAACATTCAATATTTTTCAAAACTATTAAATCACTTGTATATTTATTATTTTGTCTATCGTCCTTAAGTCTTGATCTTTTTGAATTTGTTTTTTTTTTCTGTCTTTCAATCTTAAAGATTTTTCCTTCGTGTTTTTGTGTCACTTTATGTTTATCCGATTACATTTGTTATTACTTTTCGTATTATTGCAACTATTAATTTCTTCATTGATTATTTCTATTATACTTTGAATTTTGCTTATGAAATTTTCTTATGTGCATTCATTTTATATGATTTGATTTGGTGATACTATATTTTTCATTATCTTATATTATCCTATATATTTCAATATATTTCTAACAAGATTGAAATATTCTACCCATATAAATATGACCAACCATTTTGTTTTATTATCTACAATCGATACTATTGTTATTGCATATTATCTACTAATTTGTTTTGTTACATTCATTTTTACTATTAATCGCTTCTCATTAATTTTGTAGTTTTACGCTTCTTCAATATAGTACATACACTACATAATTATCGTTTTCATTTGTGTTTTCATCTCATTCATCTTAATATTATAAATAATTTTCATTACTACAAATTTTGTATATCCTATATTTAAAGTCTATCTATTTTTATATTTTTGTCATTGTAATTCCCTTTACAACTTTTTAATCCACTTTTATATCACTAATTTCAAACATAACATCCAATATCCAAGTATATATGGAAGATTACATCTTTCGATCTCTCATTTTGGTGCAACCAGATGTCAGAGGGCAAATCTGCAACTAGACGTCAATGGAGGCAAACTGCAACTAGACGTCGGGGAGGCAAAGTCTGTAACCGAATATCCAGAAGGCAAACCGCAATCGGGTATCATAGAGGCAATTCTGCAACTTAAGATCGTAAAGGCAAGTCTGCTGTTGGACACCAACGAGGCGAACCTACACCAGAAGGAGATTTTCTACTTAGATAACTCCTACCCTGTTTTCCTATAATATTTACATACCACTATTCTATTTTGTACTATCTTATACTATTTTACAATCTAACATTATATTATTTAAACTGATTTCTATCCTACTTGTGTATTTACTACTTAATATCAACTATCTTCTTCCTAGTATTTTGAATCTTTTAGCATTTCATACCGCTTTATCGTATTTTATTTTGCTACTAACTTATCTTGGAGTTGGTGTCTACTCACCTAACAAAAAAAATAAAATTTGGTGTTTATACTTTTCTTCAATTCGTAAGTTATTTCCATATGATTAATTTTCGCACTATTTCAATAATATGTTATTACTTTTTCTACTATGATGTTTTGTTTTTACTCCTATAAACCATTTATAATTTTCGTATCATAACATTGTTTGTTTCACCCTTATGATTTTGATGCCTATATACGTATATACTTTTGTATGTTTGTTTTCTTGCTCTACTTGACAATTCGAAAGTATTCGATGTATGCCTTCTATATCTTTAATTTTCAAATCGTATGTATAATTATTATAGTTACCTTACAAATTATTTTATGATATTAATTTGTTTATGCTTTTAACTAAATTTCATTCTCGTTTATTTTTCACACTATTATCCAATAGTCTTGTTTTAAATTGCTAATTCGATTTCATTATACAATATCAATTCAGTTTGCGATTTTCTACCGCTTATTACTTCGATGAAATTTGATTACTAAATCTACTTATAAATTATCTATTGACTATGTTTTCTTTATTGTGTTGTTTCTGAACTATTCCAAATTAATGACTAAGTTTATTTTTCTGTTTTATCTAATGCTTTACGTAATATTATTTTGTATGGAACTTCTTTCAATCTATCCTATCTTTTATGGTCATAATTATTTCCTTATGTTATTTTCCCGAGTTTTCTTGTTTCGTTCTTATAAAATTTTGATGCTTATAGTTTTCTTGTATAGAGTTTGTCTTGTTTTTCTACATTGCTTATTTTTGTCTTAAAGTTTGCAATTTTTTATATACAATAATGATATTTCTCACTGGTGTGTACAAAATACAACCTTTATCCTAGCAAGTTCTGGGGACGGAACTATTCTAAGGGGGGGAGAGTGTATCACCCCGCAAAATTAAAAATGATAATTTTGCCATTGTGTGTTACGCACGTGTATTTCGTACCGTTATTGATAATATTTGTAACGTATTTTCATTACGTATTGTGATTTCTAACTATTTATACATTTCCCGTATATTTTATCCTACTTAAATCAACTAAAATATTAAATTTCAATCTCTGCATTTTTACGTGCTTTTTATGTGTTTATGATGCACGTATCAATTATGTGTTTTCACCGTTACATGTAATATTTTCTATATGTTTAAATTATTTATTTTAGGTATTCAAATCTATTTTATAAAACGGAAATTTATTTTCTCGCATTTTGATCTAAATACTTTTTGCGTGTAATGCACTGTTTCCTACGTACGTAGTAATTACGTCGTGAAATATATAAAATTAATAAATATATTTTATTATATTGTATTTTATTATCTTTAACAATCTTTCCGTTGATAAAACCGAATTTTGTATTGTATATTTTACGTACGAAGTACGTGTTTTTCGGTGCGCATATTTGAGCGTATTTATTTTCTAAATAAATTTAGGAATGTGTGTAATACCCCATAATTTCCAAAGAGTATATATATATATATATATATATATATATATATATATATATATATATATGAATCAATGAGATTGTGGCCTATAGAGCTTCCTATGGGGGGCTTTCTATAGAATTTCATGGATGGAAGGGGGGGCACGGTGAAAGAAACAAGCAGAGCTGCTCTTTGCTTGCTTGTAGACGTCAACTCCTTGATGACGTGGCTTTGGAAAGTTGGGGCCCACCTTCGGTTGAGAAAAGTAACAGCACTAGGTGTTGTTGCTACTGCTCACGTGGGAGAGATTATGAAGAGAGAGAGTGAGACTGGTTTGAAGATGAGAAATTGGGGTTGGCCGGTTTTGAAGTGAAAGGTTGGGGGTTATGGGGGTTAGGGCAGTGAAGAGGTGGAGAGTGTGAATAGTTATTAGGTGGGAGAATTTTGCAATTTAGCCCTCCACTTTGTCCTATAAATACCCTTGTTTTCTTCTTCTCTTTTCACACCAAAAACAAAAGAAATCAAGAGAGGAAAAAGAAAGAGAGTTAGAGAGTGTTCTTGTGCATTGGAGGCCTTCTTGGAGTGCTCTTGCTAGGAGAAGAAGGCTAGGAGTTGCTTTGTTGGAGCTAGGAGCTAGGAGTTGTGTCTCATCTTCCTTGTTCTCAAATTCTTCATAAGAGGTGGATGGTCTTTATACTTTCTAATTCATAGGTTGAGCATGCTAGAATATGACATTAGTAATGTAGATCAAATTGTTGTGATGTGGGTGATCTTGTGCTTTCTAAATGTAGGAAATGCATGCTAGTATGTTAAATGAGTAGTATAGATAAATTTGATGAGATAAATGTTGAACAAATGCATGTTATTGTGTGTACCATGAATTTAAGAAATTTTGTTATGATTATGAAACAAATTATCATCATGTTAGTAGTAATGAGAAAAAGAAATAATGAGTATCTGCCATGAACAAATATGCATGCTAATTTACAAATATCAAAATATATAATTGTATGAAAAATTGTTGAGACTTCTCTTGTAATTAAAATGTATTTTTGGTGAAGTTAAATTGGTACATACAAAATTCATTTGATTATTTGTAAGAGACACAAATTACTTCTTTTGATTAAATTGAAGAAATGAATTATTTCTTTACATTTATGGGTAATTCATGAATACTCAGTGTAACACCATGACATGTATTTTGTAACAACCTCGTCGTTAATTTTTGCAAATAAGACCCTAACTAGATGGTACTATAATGACTTATTTTAATGCCTATGTATTTCATAAAAGTAAAAATTCGTAAGACATTGATTTACATTCAATATTCTGTGCTAATTTGTCAATATCATTTCAAATTAGAGTATCAGAACTTAGGTATCATACTTGCCTATCAATTTAGGTATTACGACGTTATCTTACTACATTTATCAATATCAGTTTACAAATTAGAGTATCACTTGGCATATATTGATATTGATATCTTCAAAATTATTCCTTTAAGAGTGTAACAATTATTTCTTTTAAAAGAAGAGTAAAATATTGTTGTGTAAATGGATTTCTCTTGAAGAAAATTATATACTTATTTGGTGTAAGAAATACTTGATATGGGTTGAGTTATGAATTTGTTATATGTGCTTAAGTTTCTAAAGAGACTTAAAGTGGATGAATTTATGTTAATGAAAAGAATTATTGCTTCTAAAGATTGTGAATGAATAAAAGAATCATGAGTAGTACTAACTTAAGACATTGTGAATAAGTTGAAGATATGAACACATTGAGTTTAGTTCATGATTATTGAAGGTTATGAGTACCCATGGATTCTTGTACATGAAAAGTTACGATTTAGAGTTAGTGAGACCTCGGGTACCGGCATTGTTGAAATGAAAGATTGAATTATATTTTGAGATATGGCCATGGAGCTATCTCGGTATTTGTGATTAAGTCCGGTAGGGGGTAAAACTAACTCTAGGTATGATAATTTATTCATGTCTTGAATTTAAGAACTAGGCATTAAGTGAAGATGTAGTAAACCTAGACAAACGTAAGTGCGACACTCTATATAGTCGGGCGATGTACTTCGGGATCATAAACCCAGTCGGGCGGTGTACTCCGGGACTGAGGCTGCTTCGATGGAGATGGGCTTTTATTTGAAATTCGGGACTATGCGTAGTCGGGCGAATAGTTTGTTGTACTCCAGTGTATATACGTATACCGGGGCTATAGGGGCACTTGAGAGAGGTTCGCACGATGAGGAGTCTGTATAATAGTCGGACAGTGTACTCTGGGACTGGGATCCGTACTCGTGGAATGTCTAAACCTTGCTTATATGACTGGGTAGTTGTCATGGCGATGGATTGAACCCTTTAATGTGGAGTACGTAGATGCTTGCCCTCGGACCTATATAGTATGGGATGCATAGAATCCGAACAAGTATGCATTATTGTCATCTTAGTATAAAATATCTGCATTAGGCATTAAGGCATTGCATACACTTACATGTTTAGTGTAGTTACATTTAACACTTTTTTTGCATTCAAGTTTGTGGTTTGTTAAAGTATTAAGATCGTTATATTTTCGGCATAGAAAGAATGGCCGTGTATAACATTTTTGTCGGTTGTAAGCAACTGACGTGCCCACAGTTTTATATGCAGGAATTGGATTATTCATGATGATATAAAGTTGATATGCTGCTGTTGTGTTATTTAAAAGTTAAAGATGTTGCCATTGTAAAAATTTTCATTGTTGTATTTCATTTTATCTTCCGCTGTGTAAATAAATATAAAGGACTCTGTTGTATGATAAAAAGTTTAAATTTCCTTGTAAAATTGTACGAAGTGAAGTGTAAAGATCCTGTGGAATCTAGAATTCGGTCTTATTGGGAATTCAGGGCGTTACAGCACCAACTCCTCAAGTGAATGTTTTCTCGGAGCCAATTTACATTTTACAACAAAGATGGTAGGTGAAGATTTCATTGTGATAAATTCCCAATGTTTGTTGATGGAGTACAACTTTACCTCATGTTGAATCGATCCTTTACTTTGAAACTCTTGCCCAATGTAGAACTCATCTACGGTAGATTAACCGGACGATTCTTGTGGACCATGATTTACTCTCGCACTTTTTGCCATTTCCTCGGTAACATGAGTGTTGACATTATTGAAGCCATTAGTAAAGTTCACATTGACATCAATACTCTCATTTAAATTAATATTCAAATATTAGTCTGCTTCTTCCTCATCTTCATTATGTAATCCCGCTTCAGCTTCATCATCTGTTTCTTCGTTTTCTTCTTCATCATCAACTAAATCATTATTAACGGTAGCATTTTTAAATATTCCGAAAAAAATTGGTATTCGGAACATAATCATTATCCAAATTTGGTTGACCTGGCAATTCAAATTCAGTATGATCCGAGCTTGTAGTCTTTGTAAAGGTGTGTTTTTGTGAGGACGAAGGGATTTCTTGGAATGTTTGAACTGGATTCGAAACGATCTTACGGATCGGCAATTCAGGAACGGAACTTGAACCAGGGTTAGCATATGGTTGGGCATTAATATTTTCAATTTGCTGAATATATAGCTCTAGTGCAAACCAACTAAAATTCTGATCAAGTGTTCTACCAATCATGGACTTCAGAGAATTGTCGTTTCCGACGGGCACAGTCATAAAATATTGACCATCACCTTTTTCCGCTGCATAACGGGCTAAAATTTTATCTTCCATCGTTCTCTATCCCAATTAGTGACCTCATAAACCTCCTCTACAAGTTCTTCCATTGTGATTGTACGAGGTACTCAAATTATTTCAGGATCAACGGTACTATAAGAACAACCTATTTTTGGGTCATGGATAATCTCACCACCAAAATAAAGCCAAATAAGAAGATCATAATCCATACCTATACATATTTTTTTAAAAAAAATTTCAATATCTACTAAACAAAATGTATTCGATAAAATGATATAAAAATCATACCTTCAAATGGATGATCAGAAAAGATGAGGAATTTGGAGCTTGAAGAAGACAGGGTAGTGAATGGGTTGATAAAAAATTCGCTATGTAAATCCCCAAACAAACAATACCCCAAACATTGATTTAGGGTTTTCAAAGTGGGAGGATATATGAGTGTCAGAGAAGAAGACGATGAATGTGAGAGAAGAAGAAGAATATCCCTAGAAAATTTTGTAGAGTAATTTTGGACTAAGATCTACAATTGGGATGCTAGGGTTTTGGAGTTGGGTTCCGAAATTGGGAGAGAAAGAGGAGAGAGAGACACTAAAAGTAAAATGATGTTACCTATCAGAGTGTCTTATTTAAAACTCACTCAAATGACACACGCTAACCCGGTTAGCGCGCCTGGTATAAATAGGCGCGCTAACGGGGTAAACGTCCCTATACTAGGTTATTTTCAAGTGAAACCACTTTTTGAAAAAGTCTCCCCCACTGTCCCAACTACAAACGTTAACCCCGTTAACGCGAGTGGTTTAAATACTACCGCTAACGGGGTTAACGAGTCTATATTGGATGAGTTTTTTTGCAAATCCTCACTCAAAGAAAAAAGTTGTATCCCCATCAGCACGCTAACGGGGTTAACGTTAGGAAAACTACTAGACTCGTTAACCCCGTTAGCGATAGAGATATTTTGGTATTAAAATTTCGAACAGGGACAGTTTGGTACATACTTAGAAAAAGTGGGATAGTTTGGTAAAAAATTCCCTTCAATGCCACGGCTTCATGCCTTGAAGTTGATGCCACGCAGAAGCCCTTTGCTCTGATTCCGGCGAATAACCTTCCTTTGACACCCTCTGAGTCCATTATGGCTAATAAACCTCCTTCGACACCTTCTCACCCCGTTCCATCTACACACTCTCAATCCATCTTCGGTGAAGTTGAGGATAACAGGACACCCAAAAGCATCATGCTGATCCCAACTCCCAATACTCCGAAGGCAGTATCTGTGCCAATGCACGTCGCCAACACACCCGTTGCAGCCTGCCTTATTTTTGAGACGATGCCATCAAAAGGTCCGGATGTGAGAGAGTATTCCTAAGAGAGAAGACTAGCTTTATACCTTGGCAGATATGGTGAAGGGGGATTTTAGCTTCAGTTACTCGTACACATTGTTCCATTTTGTTTTTGTTTTCTTTTATCAGTTTCAATGCAAGTTGAAGTGATGTTGTTAGTAACTCAGCTCATTCCAACATTATCTGAAGTCTCTACGTTAATAGTTGGCAAATGTAATTCTAACTAAGGAGATTATAACAATTCTACTGACATGTTATCGATCAATTAAAATATAAAGTTCAACTTCAGGTTCACCATTTTAACATTTTTTCTTTGTTTGATGTTTATTTTAACTGCAAGATGTAAAGAATGTGTAAAAAATAAGCGCTCGGTCTGTCTAGTTTATGACTTCAGTTGTCGAAAGGGCAAAAGGAGCACAAAGCCGTATAAATTACAGGCCGAATTTAGTCAGATTCAATTGAATTACAGGTTTTTTCATCAGATAGATAGATCTTTTTCACTTAAATCTTTTGATTCAGTTGACTTTTGGATGGATTGTTCTCAAATTTTAGTTTTTTTTGATAAGTCGGATAGAGTCGATAGACTCCAGCCCGAACAATATATATATATATATATATAGGAGAAGGTTCGGGTGAGAACCATGTCCTGGAATGAGAACCTAAGGGTCTATCCCAGCCATTCATCTGTGTAATCTTAACGGTCAAGATTTTTTAAAATTAAACAATAAGTTTAATTAATTTTTGCATTAAGATGTCAATCCCTTTAATTAAGGGATGGGGACCGCGTAATAAAAGGAATGAAAGATCACAGATTATTAGGCAACATATATTGTCTTTTTTATTTTATTTAAAAGGAATGTAGATCACAGATTATTAGGCAACATATATTGCCTTTTTTATTTTATTTTCAGCCGAACCACAATCTTCATCAGGATGAACAATATTTGTTGCTACGTACAATGTTGCTAAATATGAAATTTTTGTTGCTACGTACAATGCAATTAGTTGCTATTCAAAAAACATTCAGTTGCTATATGGAAACTGACAGCATGTACAACATAAGTTTGCAAATTGATAAACAAACAATATATATATATATATATATATATATATATATATATATATATATATATTCCTGCTAAAATATGCACTAGTTGTATCTACTTACAATACAGTCAGTTGCTATAGTGAACGAATTGGTGAAGGAACGAATTGGTGATGATTCTGCAGTTGCTATTAATTTGGGATACAAAATCTTCTCGAATAGCAACTGTAATAATTATAAATAGCAACTGAAATAATTATACAGCAATACCTGACCACTTAAACAGCAACTGTAATAATTATAAATAGCAACTGTAATAAACAGTAACTGTAAGGAACGAAATGGTGAATGATTCTGCAGTTGCTATTAATTTGGGAAACAAAATCTTCTCCAATATTTTACGGGAATAAATTATTTCTCTCTCCAGTTTGACCAAATTTGCCTTAACCGTCGCACACAAAAAAAGGCAATTTATAATTATTCCTTTTATTTCGCGACCAACATCCCTTAATTAAAGGGATTCCCATCTTAATGCAAATATTAATTAATCTTATTGTTTAATTGAAAAAAATCTTGACCGTTAAGATTAAGCATATGAGTGGTTGGGAGAGGCCCTTAGGTTCTCACCCCAGGGTTGGTTCTCACCCGAACCTATATATATATATAAAATATAAGTCAAAAATACAGAGACCAGCACAAAGCGCAACCCAAATTTTACAAGGGGTAAAATAGGCCGGAAGACAACATGAGGGCTATACACCAAAAAATAACCACAGAGTACATCAGGCAATGGAGTTAATTGCTCATCCGTTCTCAAATTTTTTGAAGTGGTATTTTGTCGCCAAATTAATGAGTAAGTACATGGACGGGTAGCTCAAAAGGTGTCAGTGTCAAGGACCAAGCAGGCATGGAGGACTTAACGTCTCAACCAATTTCAAATATACAGTATTATAACTATATATAAGTTAATGAGATTATCCATATCCCCTTATTTTATTTTGAAATAGAGAAAGAACAGCAAAAATAGAAAAATTTATTTAAACTAATACATGCAGTCCGTACGTTTTCATAAAATAATGTTGGATCCTGTAGGCGAAGCAACAAACACTAGAGGGGGGGGTGAATAGTGTTTATCAAAAATAAATTGCGGAATAAATAATTTCTCTCGGCACAGTCGACTTAGTGGTGAACCAGTCGACTGATATAGCCAAAATAAAAGAAATTTAAACTCTCGATGCAGTCGACTTATAGATAAGGCAGGCGACTGATGAAACAAAGAGAACAACTAATACAAGACTTGATCAGGCGACTGATACGAAGCTGAGTCGACTGGCCAGACAAGTTTTGCAGAACTTAAACAAGCAAAAGTAAATGCAAACACAAGACAATCAATCACAGAGTACACAAGATATATCCTGGTTCGGTCCTCCCGACCTACATCCAGTCCCCAAGCAACCCACTTGAGATTTCCACTATTCTTGAAAAATTACAAGAATACCCTACGGCGTTACGACAACAACCTTGTCTAACCCGTAGTCCTTTCTCTCAACCAGAGAAAGCAACCCACTCTACTACCAAGAGTGAAAAGACACCGACTCTACAACCAAGAGTCAACAACCACTCTCCAACCGAGAGCAAAAGTACAAGAAGAATTTTTACAATCAACCTATAACCTTGTTGGTGTATGTGTTGATGCACGAGGCTAAATCACAAGGTTGACTTCTATACTCAGTCCAGAGTGAATTCAATGCTATACTGGACTGAATGTAGAGAACCAAAGTGTATGAACTTTGAAAGCTTTGTTTCTCACAGAAAATCTCTTAAAATGTTTTTCACAAGAATGCTCGGGTGTATAAAAAATCAAGTTATCATTTTCAGTGAGATATGAAACTCTATATAAGGAGTTTTGATCTCCTGAACATTGGAAAACAGTTACATAACTGTCAACCAACGGATCAGAACTTTTGAGTTTGAAAAAATTTGATTTTGAAAATCAGAAAACGGTCAAAAGCTCTCGAACAGTCGACTGGGTTGCCATATGAGTCGACTGATCAGAGTTTGAATAATTTTAAACAATTTTGTACTTATCAGTCGACTGGCAAAAGTTTAAGTCGACTGGTACTTAAAAGTTAAAATTCTTCAAACTGTTTTGACTTCTTTTTTGGGGGTTTTTAAGAGACACACATTATGAAATTTTGAGTATGTGTGTGTGTGTGTGTGTTGACAAGGCTTTACATCAGACTAAGACTCAACAAGAAATAAAATACAATGTTTACAAGACAAGATAATATAACACATTTGAGCTTGAAGTCTTGAGTCTTGAGTCTTGAATTGAAACTTGATCCTTGTCTTCTTCATCTGTATCTTTTTGAGCTTGTTTGTTTGTTCAGCTAGAATTGTCTTTAGTCTCTGCACTGCAATGTTAGCTGTATAACATAGACACATGTTGCACTGTGTTGTGATCATCAAAATCAAGAATCAACATTCTCCCCCTTTTTGATGATGACAACACAATAGCTGATAACAGTTTATAAACAGACATACAAGCATAGATTTTAAAAGCTCCCCCTATTAAAAACACAATATGCATACATAAAGTAAAATCTTGATATACAGAATGTATCAGTCGACTGGAAAATAGATCAGGCGACTAAACAGAACGTGAAAGCAGTTTAACAAATATCACAGATGCAGCAAGTATCACAGCTGCAGCAGCAGTCGACTGTATCCTTGGGGAAGTCGACTGACCAGAGATATTTCAATACTCAGAATACGCTGAACAGCACAGATAGATAAAATATAACTCAGATAGACTCAGAGTTTAGACATCTTTCTCTCCCCCTTTGGAATCATCAAAAAGCATAAAATAACAAGATTTTGCATTAAAAAAGAAGGTCTAATACATAGAAACAAAATGCATTAAAAGGAAAATTACATAGATAATAATAAAAAGAAGTAATCTTCAATCATCTTCTTCGGAGTCTTCGTCATCATCTTGAGAAGGAGGAGAAAACTGAGAAGTGAAGAGATGAGTGAGATGGGCTACCTCAGAACCAATATGGTCTAGTTTGGAACCAAGGGAAGAAAGATGTGTATCGACAGTGACTGAATGATTCATTAGGTAGGACACACAGTCGTACATGGTTCGAGGGTCATCATAATTGGCTTGAGGGAGAGGTGGATCATCAGATGTAGAAGGTTGAAAGGCTCTAGGTCTAGAAGATGAACCTAAGGGAGCTTGGGACATTGGAGGAGACCTAGGGGGTGATCGAGTAGGAGTATCAAGGAGTTTCATGCGTGCCAAACTAGCACGATCGAAACACTCATATCTAGAAACAACATTTGTCTCCGACTCAAGATCAACTTTAAAAGCAGTAAAGACTCTAGTAAGAAAACCTCCAAAGGGTAGAAAATGAGTGTGGTCTTGATAAAGTTTGGAAAAGATAATTTGACCCCAATTAACAGCTATCCTACCAAAAATTGCATATATAGCTTTTTGTAACTCAATAGAATATTGGTCATAACTCCCCTTTTTAGGAAGGATGTTATAAGCTAATATTCTACCGACAAGCTTAGCAATTGGTCTTAGATTTCTGCTTGTCATTGGAAGTCGAGAATTAGGTAAGAGAATTTTAGACAATATAGAGGCATCATCTAAAATAACTTCATCAAGAAGAATTCCACCATCATCTATACCCAACATCGCATTAATCCTAGTCGGTGTTATAGTCATTTTAATATTTTTCACTGACGAACGGATTAAGACATCCCCATTTGTTTTTTGAACAACGCTCATATTTGTATAAAACAAAATGAGTTGGGGATAGTAATTTGGTTGGTTAGATAATGAGAGAAAGTCATAAAGACTGCAATTTTGAAAAAGTGGTATGAGGTTAAAACGATCTAAGTCACCAAAATTTACAAATCTTCCAGGGAAGATTTGAATGGTACAAAAGAGATACCAACGATCAAGAAGATCGGGATTCAAAAGATATTGGGTGTATTCTTGTGAAGAAGAAGTACCCTCATGAGATCTTTTCGATCGTTTGGGTGCCATGAGAAAAGAGTCGAAAGGGTTTATACCTAAGAAAAGAGAGATTGAGAATCGAGCAGGAGCAAGCACAAGCAGCACTGATCACCTTCTTCTCCAAAACTAGGGTTTTGAAATTTGGGGGTAAAAGCTTGAGAATGGTAAGAAGTGAAATACGGCTGGTGAAAGGGATTTTAACTGTGAGGGAACGGCTGAGATCAAAGAGAGATGAAATCGACGGTGAGGATTAAAGATCACGGGTGAAAAGATAAGTGATTCCATCTCAAAAGACGCGATGAATAGTCGCTGAAGATGATTTAGCTCGCGACAGTCGACTGGTAGGGAGATCAGTCGACTGAGTCGAAAAAAATATATATATTTTATGTCTACAAATCAGTCGACTGGTTGAAAAGCCAGGTGACTGATCAGAGAAAAAAATTGGTATGTTTAAAAAGCAGTTCAGTCGACTTATTAAAAAGGATAGTCGACTTCACAGAAGCCATTTTCAACAAGTATCAATAAAATCACAAATTCCAAGTTCTCTCCTTAATTTAATGAAAGTATCTTCTTTAAGGGGCTTGGTAAATATATCTGCTACTTGTTTATCAGTAGAGATAAAGTCTAAAGCTATATCTCCTTTTAAAACATGATCACGTAGAAAATGATGTCGAATATCAATATGTTTCGTACGTGAATGTTGAATCGGATTTTTAGATAGATTAATTGCACTGGTATTATCACACATAATTGAGGGTTTCTCAAATGAAATACCATAATCTAACAAGGTTTGTTTCATCCATAAAATTTGTGCACATGCCAAACTTGCAGCGATGTATTCAGCTTTTGTGGTTGATAGGGATACGGAGTTTTGCTTTTTACTGCACCAAGATACTAGGGAATGTCCCAAAAAGTGACATGTACCACTAGTACTCTTGCGATCAGTTTTGCTTCCAGCAAAATCGGCATCGCTATAAGACAAAAGTTGAAAATTATCGGTGCGTGGATAAAATAAACCATATTCAGATGTGCCTTTAATATATCTTAAAATTCGTTTCACTGCTTTTAAATGAGACTCTTTAGGACTAGATTGATATCTAGCACACAAACATACGCTGAACATAATATCTGGTCTACTTGCAGTAATATATAAGAGTGAACCAATCATAGCTCGATAGAGTTTTTGATCAACACTCTTACCTAATAAATCTTTGTCAAGAGTAGTAGTAGTAGCCATAGGTGTGGATTTACTACTAGTACTAACCATGTTAAAACGTTTGAGTAATTCCTTTGCATATTTGCCTTGATTGATAAATATGCCATTTGAGGACTGTTTAATTTGCAATCCAAGGAAATAATTGAGTTCACCCATGTGACTCATCTCAAATTCATTTTTCATGGTATTAGCAAATTCTTGACATAGATGATTATTAGTAGAACCAAAAATTATATCATCAACATATATTTGTATGATTAAGATATCATTCTTAACTCTTTTGATAAACAAAGTAGTGTCTATTTTACCTATTTCAAATCCTGTTTCTAAAAGAAAAGTTTTTAGACGATCATACCAAGCACGAGGTGCTTGTTTAAGACCGTATAAAGCCTTTTTCAATTTATAAACATGATCTGGAAATTGTTCATGTTCAAAGCCTAGTGGTTGTTTAACATAAACATTTTCCTTAATAAACCCATTAAGAAAAGCACTTTTCACATCCATTTGATAAAGTATAAAATTCATAAAACAAGCAAAAGATAATAAAATACGAATAGATTCTAGTCTAGCAACAGGAGCATATGTTTCATCAAAATCTATACCTTCTTCTTGATTATATCCTTGGGCAACTAATCTAGCCTTGTTCCTTACAACTTGTCCTGATTCATCTAACTTATTCTTGAATACCCATTTGGTACCAATGATAGTCTGATCAGGAGGTCTACGAACTAAATCCCATACATCATTCCTTATAAATTGGTTTAGTTCATCTTGCATGGCATTCATCCAATATTCATTCTCACAAGCTTCTTGTATATTTTTCGGTTCAAAATCCGACAAGAATGCTGTATGAGAGATCATATTAACATGTGAACGTGTCTGAATACCATGGGAGATGTCACCAATTATTAAGTCGTGGGGATGATCTTTAACTTCAACAAATGACTTTGGTAAAGTTGAAGATATCTCAATCGGATCAGTCGACTTGACTTGTTCTTCAGTCGACTGCTTTACGTCAGTCGACTGGGAGACCTTATCAGTCGACTTATCAGATAGATTAGTTTGCTCTAAGGATTTAATCACATTATCTAACGGTGATAAATCAGTTTCATCATCTTTATTTAATGTTGATGAAGGTAAGGATTCATCGAATGTAACATGCATTGATTCTTCAATAGTCATTGTAGACTTATTGAAAATTCTATATGCTTTACTCCTATTTGAGTATCCCAAAAAGATACCCTCATTAGATCTAGGATCAAATTTGTCTAAATTATCTTTTGTGTTTAGAATAAAATATTTGCAACCAAATGTCTTAAAGTAAGAGACTTTAGGAATTTTATTAAAAAATAACTCATAACAAGTCTTCTTTAGTTTAGGTCTTAGAAGAATTCTATTTAAAATATAACAAGCTGTAGCAACAGCTTCAGACCAAAAATGCTTTGGTAGATTGCTTTCAACAAGCATAGTACGTGCGCATTCTTGCAAAGTCCTATTTTTCCTTTCAACCACTCCATTTTGTGGTGAAGCTCTAGGAAATGCAAATGAATGTGTTATACCATTCTTGTTGCAATATTCTGTAAATGTTTCATTTTCAAATTCTCCACCATGATCACTTCTAATAGTGACTATGGTTAGAGATCTTTGATTTTGAACACGTTTACAAAAATGTGCAAACTCTTCAAAAGCATCATTTTTATGTTTTAAAAAGAATGTCCAAGTGAATCTTGAAAAATCATCTACTAAAACAAACACATATCTACTTTTATTTAAAGAAGCAACTCTAGTAGGGCCAAATAAATCCATATGAATTAATTCAAGTGGCCTACTAGTAGAGATTACGTCTTTTGTTTTAAAAGTGGATTTGATTTGTTTTCCTAGTTGACATGCATCACATAACTTATCCTTTTTAAAGGATAGTTTTGGCAGTCCTTTAACTAGGTTATATTTAGATAATTTTGAGAGATTTTTCATGTTCACATGTCCAAATCTTCTATGCCATAGCCAAGATTCATTGTTAGAGGCTATTAAACAAAAATCATTTGAAAAATCAATTGCATTCAAACACAATTCATAAATATTATTTTTACGAAAGCCTTAAAAAACAACACTTTGCATAGTAGAATCATAAATTAAGCATGCATTTTTTTCAAAAACTATTTTATATCCTTTATCACACAATTGGCTAATGCTTAAAAGATTATGCTTTAAACCAATAACCAATAGCACATTTTCTATAATAGGTTTAGATATTTTACCAACCATGCCAATACCAATGACTTTGCCTTTGTTGTTATCTCCAAAGGTGACGGTTTCTCCATCTATACTTTGAATGGTGGATAGTAGGTTGGCATGCCCTGTCATGTGTTTTGAACATCCGCTGTCTAATATCCAGTGTTCTTTCTTGGGTACCTATAAAAAATTTAAGGTAAATATGGTACCCTTTTTATTGGGTCCAAAAACACATTAGTTTGGGGGAAACCAAACCCATGAAGAGTTTGATCTTCCTCCATAAGCAGGAATATAATAAGTAGAATTACACACATTTAACATATATGAGTGAATATAAGCAATTCTATCATTCTGATTTAGACTGACTGGAACCCATACTAGTTTGTTCTGTCCAGTCGACTTACCAGTGTTATGCAGTCGACTGTTGGTGTACATCAGTCGACTGGTGGATACACTAGGTTGACTTATAAGAGGTTTTGATTTCATCGAATAAGATCCACTTTCTCTGGACAGACGACTGGTTGTATGGTTCAGTCGACTTAACCAAACGTTAGTTTTGCTTTTATCACTGAAATTAACAACCTTTGGTTTTGCAAAGAAATCATACAACTTGTGTGTAACACTAGAAATAGATGCTGATTTATTCTTACTAGTGTTTAAAACAGGAGATTCTTTTACAGAAGGTTTTTTAAAACCAAGTCCAAATTTTTGACTAGATGTAACTTGATGATGAAGCATATCATTTAAATTCTCTTTGCCTTTGTTAAACTTAGATACGTTCTTTGAAATCTCTTCATAATTCTTTTTGAGTGTTTCAAGATCAGTATCTAAACTTGCAATGCGAGAATTTAAGGATTTTACTTCCTTATCAAGGTTAAGATTTTCTTGATTAAGTGTTTGATTCACTTTCTCAAGATTCTTAACTCTAATCTTTTCTTTCTTTAACTCTTGAAATATTTCATTAAAAGCATCAAGAAGATCTTCGGAATCATAATCATTACTTACATGTTCTTGTGCAGCCATAAAACACACATTTGCCACTTCGTTATTTTCATCCGTTTCTTCTTCGGAAGATGAATCACTATCATCCCATGTAGCTTGATAGGCCTTTTTGTTCTTGGCAAATTTGTTCTTTGGATATTTGTCCTTCTTGAAGTTGGATGATTTTTCCTTGTTCT
Source organism: Hemerocallis citrina (assembly GCA_017893485.1). NCBI lineage: Eukaryota > Viridiplantae > Streptophyta > Magnoliopsida > Asparagales > Asphodelaceae > Hemerocallis > Hemerocallis citrina. The sequence goes on along the minus strand of JACEHZ010000534.1, from coordinate 352,655 downwards.
TTGCATTTTCTAAGGGACAATCCTTTTTCATGTGACCTATTTTATTGCACCTGAAACATGTAGGAGGATCATTAGAATCTTTAACTTTTGAATGAAACTTACCCTTCTTTAAGAACTTCTTGAATTTCCGAGTGAACATTGCTATTTCTTCTTCATCTTCTTCCTCATCTTCTGAGTCAGTCATGGCTTTAAAAGCCAATGATTTCTTCTTTGCTTGGTGTGATTCAGTATCTTTCTTTCGATCTTCAAGTTGGACCTCATATGCCATGAGATTACCAACAAGATTCTCGAGAGTAAGTGTTGACAAATCATTCGCCTCCTCTATTGTTGTGGTTTTCTTCTCCCATTCTGGAGTGAGTGCACGTAGGACTTTTCTGACCATCTCTGCTTGGGTATAAGTCTTTCCAAGCGCCACAAGAGAGTTTGTGATGTCTGTGAATCTTGTAATCATCTCAGACACAGTCTCATTGTCCTTCATTCTGAACATCTCAAACCTGTGGACAAGAACAAAAATTTTAGACTCTTTTACTTTATTCGTTCCTTCATGTGTTACCTCGAGTGTATGCCAAATTTGATGTGCGGTTGTAGCATTGGATACACGGTTGAATTCTTCCTTCGTCAGTGCACAGAATAAAGCATTCATTGCTTTGGCATTGTTCATAGTCTGATTCTTTTGATCATCATTCCATTGTGCATATGGAATGGTAGGAGCAGTGTATTCCGTCTCTGTCATTTGCCATATCTCGTAGTTGATTGATTGAAGATAGATTCGCATTCGACACTTCCAATAATTGTAGTTCGTTCCATCAAATAGTGGTGGCTGTTGTGTAGATTGGCCTTCATGGTACTGATTTGTATTTGAAGTAGTTGCCATAGCCTGTAACCTTGCTCTGATACCAAGTGTTGGATCCTGTAGGCGAAGCAACAAACACTAGAGGGGGGGGTGAATAGTGTTTATCAAAAATAAATTGCGGAATAAATAATTTCTCTCGGCACAGTCGACTTAGTGGTGAACCAGTCGACTGATATTGCCAAAATAAAAGAAATTTAAACTCTCGATGCAGTCGACTTATAGATAAGGCAGGCGACTGATGAAACAAAGAGAACAACTAATACAAGACTTGATCAGGCGACTGATACGAAGCTGAGTCGACTGGCCAGACAAGTTTTGCAGAACTTAAACAAACAAAAGTAAATGCAAACACAAGACAATCAATCACAGAGTACACAAGATATATCCTGGTTCGGTCCTCCCGACCTACATCCAGTCCCCAAGCAACCCACTTGAGATTTCCACAATTCTTGAAAAATTACAAGAATACCCTACGGCATTACGACAACAACCTTGTCTAACCCGTAGTCCTTTCTCTCAACCAGAGAAAGCAACCCACTCTACTACCAAGAGTGAAAAGACACCGACTCTACAACCAAGAGTCAACAACCACTCTCCAACCGAGAGCAAAAGTACAAGAAGAATTTTTACAATCAACCTATAGCCTTGTTGGTGTATGTGTTGATGCACGAGGCTAAATCACAAGGTTGACTTCTATACTCAGTCCAGAGCGAATTCAATGCTATACTGGACTGAATGTAGAGAACCAAAGTGTATGAACTTTGAAAGCTTTGTTTCTCACAGAAAATCTCTTAAAATGTTTTTCACAAGAATGCTCGGGTGTATAAAAAATCAAGTTATCATTTTCAGTGAGATATGAAACTCTATATAAGGAGTTTTGATCTCCTGAACGTTGGAAAACAGTTACATAACTGTCAACCAACGGATCAGAACTTTTGAGTTTGAAAAAATTTGATTTTGAAAATCAGAAAACGGTCAAAAGCTCTCGAACAGTCGACTGGGTTGCCATATGAGTCGACTGATCAGAGTTTGAATAATTTTAAACAATTTTGTACTTATCAGTCGACTGGCAAAAGTTTAAGTCGACTGGTACTTAAAAGTTAAAATTCTTCAAACTGTTTTGACTTCTTTTTTGGGGGTTTTTAAGAGACACACATTATGAAATTTTGAGTATGTGTGTGTGTGTGTGTGTTGACAAGGCTTTACATCAGACTAAGACTCAACAAGAAATAAAATACAATGTTTACAAGACAAGATAATATAACACATTTGAGCTTGAAGTCTTGAGTCTTGAGTCTTGAATTGAAACTTGATCCTTGTCTTCTTCATCTGTATCTTTTTGAGCTTGTTTGTTTGTTCAGCTAGAATTGTCTTTAGTCACTGCACTGCAATGTTAGCTGTATAACATAGACACATGTTGCACTGTGTTGTGATCATCAAAATCAAGAATCAACAAATAAAACACCCCAAACCATCTCTAGCAACGATCTCAATCACTCCCACTTGCAAAACCTTCTCAACTCTCCGCCTCGCCTCAGACGCTGCCCCCTCCCACGGGGCCATCCACCTCGCCGATGCATCCCACTGCCACCTTCAACACAGATCCATCCGCCTACGTCGCCGACCTCCCTAACCCTCGAACTCTCTCTTCCACATCCACCTCGACCTCCTCAATCATCCACCTCGCCTCCGGCGCTGGCCCTTCCCGGGCGGCCCTTGCCAAACCTCAACCTCGCCTTCCACATTCTTCGCCGTTTCCTGAACCACCGCGTTCATCAAGGATGTATTTCATGTGTAATTTGAAAAGAGTACGGATTGAAGACGGTGATGATTGCGGTGTCGGATTCAAGAATGAGATTTGGTAATATTTCTTCTATTTTTTCTTTTTTATTTATTGCCTTATGCATAATTGGACGGAATCACTTGAAAACCTAGAAATCTGATAATTAATTTCTAGAAATGTGTTTTGCTCATCAAATGTTCGATGAAATGCCTATGTGAATGCTTTTTAGAAAGTTTGCTTAACTAAATCAATTGTATCTATGTGTGCTGTATGTATTAATTTATTAAACCCTAATTTACTACTTGATTTCATTTTCAGTTTATAATTTGTTCTTTTGGAATCCCGAAATTTGGATTTAAAGAAGAGTACGGGTTGAAAACGGGGATAACTACGGTATCGAGTTCAAGAATGGGGTTTGGTAAATTTTCCTCTAATGCTTTATTTTTGCTTTTACCTCATGAATATTTGAATAGGAAACACTAAAACCTAGAAATCTGGTACTTAATTTATAAAACTGTCTTTTTCTCATCAACTATTCAATGAAATGTCCATGTAGCATACAAGGTGTTTGTAAAAATGCTTTTGATAAATTTTGCTTAACTAAATTAATAGAATCTATGCGTGGTGTATATATTAATTTCTGAAACTCTAATTTACTACTTGATTTGCTAATTTTTGCCTTTGAAATTCCGAAATTTGGATTTGGTCAAGAGTATGAATTGACGGGTATGATTACAGTGTCGGATCCAAGAATAAGATTTGATTTGAGGGGGGGGGACCGCGGAAACACGGGAGATGATGAATGATCGTGACGGCAGAAATGTGGGAGAGGATGGATGGAGTGGATGGCGGCATCGGAGAAGGTATGGATTTGGAAGAAAGGGAGTGAAGGGTTGAGATGAGAAAGGTTAGGACGTAGGGATCGCCGATCATGATATACCCAAAAAAACAGGCTGTGTGTTTTTTATAATAAATTTTACTAAACCATACCATTGAAGACATTTTTACCCTCAAGTCTCACTTTTTTGGAGTTTCATATAACCTGATGAGTTCCTGAAAAATATTATAGTCTGCAATTTGAGTTGCACATGATAAGACTAGTATGATACATAAAAGGGTAGGAAAGCATCATTATATCTTGGATTATCTTCTCAAAACATAAGATAAGCACGCTCTTGAGGAGATCCAATGGCTCATGCACCCTGTATGATAGTACGTATACCCGTTTGGTGTACATGATTTTTCTTTTTCTATTAATACAATGCAATCGAACGGCGCACTATTCAGTAATCAAGTGATTTGAAAAAATGACCATAGAAAAGAGCAATATACAATCCGAGGTTTTTTTTATAAAAAATAGTATGCTTTGATGGGATAAATTATGCATTAATGAGGAACAATATTGAAAAATGATGATAAATATATTCATTAAAGGAAGAAATGATGCTTTTGATCATTTGCATTACAAAAGGAAAAACACATTACATCTGCTAGTTGTGCTAGTTGAGGTAACAAGGTGAATTTAAGCAACTACAACACCACAAAAACTTTCAAACACTTGTTTCTCGTGCCCAACGGCAAATTTGCACCAAACCTCACCCTAAAATATATATTTGATCTTTTACTCATGTACAAAACGAAGAATACATTCATGCATGCGTTCTTCAATCTCAAACCTTTCCAATTATAAGCAACCCTGTACAGGATCGCGTATGTATAACACCAACAAACAGTCCGTCAAGAACAACACCCAAAATTTAAATTCAAGGAAAAAAATAAAAAAGGATTACAAACACCCGAAGTGGAGACGTCTCATGGTTTGTGTTGAGCACGAATGGAAGCTCGGACTACCTGATGCTGGGGTGGTTGTTTTTCATTCACAAGAATTTGCTCCACAAAATCCACACGAATCGATTTGAATTGATAGTGCTGGTTAACAATCGAAGTCCAGGTCAATAAGCAAAAGTAAATCAACATGTAACTTATAATTTTTTGCTTGAACAACATCACTCGTGAATAATAAGCATGTGAAATGCCCATTTGGATTTGGATTACTAAGGCGTCATTTGGATTTGCAAATTTGCTCAAATTTGCAGAAAGCTCAAAGCTCACTTCCCTAAATTTCTTTGGCATTTGCCCAGTTTTTTGCAAATTTGGCTGTGGGGCTCCACAACCACATCAGTCAAATTTGCGGGAAAAAAAACTGGGCAAATGCTAACTCTGTTTCTGCAATTTGCCCAAACTTGCAAAATACCCTCAAAAGGGGGTGTTTGCATATGTGAACCTGGGGAAATTTTGCATTTTTGGAACATTTGCATAGCACCCCTTTGGCAATTGCACCAATGTTTTTACAAATCTTATGTGGCCTCTCAAAGCCACATAAGATTTTTTGCAAAACACTTGTGTTAGAAATTGTAGCACACAAGTGGCTGAGGGGCCCACATAAGAATGGCAAAAGTCTGGTGCAATTGCCAAAGAGGTCAGATGGAAAATTTTATGTGCAAATGTAGCAGAAATGTAAAATTTTCAAAATGTTACAAATCCAAACACCCCCTAACTTGCAATTCCAAATGGCCCCCTAAAGAAATTAGTACATTGAAGTTTAAACAGCAATAAAAAGTTAATGACACAAGGTAGTATAAGTTTAACCTATTTTAATACTGCCCGCAAAGACAAATTTAGTACATCATACAAGAGGTAAACTTAATGATCTGAAACTGTACCTTGTCTTTCCATGAAAAATATATCGATCTATGATACGGTTCCAGTAATGTTATTCGATCTCCTTTTTTGATCTACAGAAACAGAAGTATAAACTGTTTAACTGTAGCAATTACATGGACCAGCTAATTTATTATCAAGGTGGTGACAAATATGTGCTACAAATGATTGACTGGAAACAACAACAAAAAGTAAACTACAACTTCTTAAGAAAGGAAAATGCATATCAAGTACTTATGTATGAAAATTAAAAGTGCACGCAATGTTCTCGCACTGTCGCACATTTGCAGATTCTGCATTGCTGGTGAAACTACAAGTAGTCGCACTTAATTAAAAGGAAACTCTATAGTCAGGTTCACTTAAAAATTTGAAATGCTGTCCAAGCGAAGTCAAGAAGGTCTTTCCTGCCAAAGCAGATTTTAACCTAACCAAGTTCTTGAAAAGAAGAAATAAAGATTGCAATATCAAAGGGTAACAATAGCCTAAAAGAAGGAAGATGGCATATAGCCTAAAAGAAGGAAGATGGCATACACGAGTTAGCTGCAAAAAGCTGATGTGCATCTGTGCCATAAATCAGTCCAAAATGCATATAACGTTGGGATTCTTTTCTGACCCCCTAACTTGTTTTTAGTTTGAAGAATGTACTAAAATAACGGTGGCAAATTTTGGCCCGGCCAATGATCCCAGCCCAACTCGACCTACAATGGAAATTATACCATATAGTCAGTCTTAAATTGCTATTATGTTGAGATTCTCTTACGACCCTTTTTTTCACCTTAATTTTAGTTGAAGAAAGAAATAACATATGGTTGCAAATTTTGAACCGGACCCATCAACCCAACACAATATGCACACATATTGTGTTCACTGCGGTCAGGTATTGGTAGACCCTTTGACACACATTCACCTAATTGATTGCATTATGTATTTCATAGGAATATGAGAAGCTGTCAAGCTATATCTCTAATATTATAATGGGAGAAGGCCTTAGTGTCATTTGCGAATCTATCAACGTGCATTACACGTGCATAACTAATATGAAGGAGGTCTCAGGTTCGATTCCTCACTACTATTTTAATTTTTTTTATTAAGACGTGCATTGTCCGTGCATAACTAATATAAAAGATGCCGCACGTTCGAGGTCAGACTACGTCGAAATTTTTACTTTAAAAAATATATATTTATTAAGATGTATATTGAACGTGCAAATTACTAGTAATATTATAATGGGAAAAGGCCTTAGTGTCATTTGTAAATCTACCAACATGTGCAACACACGTACATAACAAATATAAAGGAGGTTTCAGGTTCGAGTCCTCCTTACGTCAGACTTTTTATTTTATTTTATAAAATTATTAAAACGTGCATCGCACGTGTAAATTACTACTTTACTAGTAATTATAATTATAATAAACTCTTATACTATTAAGAATTATATTCGAGCTCCTATTGATGATAATTAAGGTTTGTTCTTTCAAGTACCAACAACTTAAGAAATGGAAGCAAATTTGGAAGTTTTAATAAAATACAAATTAATATGAAAGTTTATATGAAGGTCAAAGATTTGACCAATTCGCAGGAATAGGTTAATCAATAATGACGTTCAAGCAGGCTGGATGGTAGATGCAACTCATTCACCTAAGTATGTGAGTTTGACCCTACCTATACCAAACCATTGCCCACCTAGTCACATGAAGATTTGACTTGGATTCTTTGTTTCACAAGAGTTACAAAATTAGAACACACGTACGAAGCGTGTTGCAAAAAGATAAGTGCTTCACGGCAGAGGAAAGAATAATAATTCGTGGTGTAGTGCATATTAAAAGTGTACAAATATTGAGGGATCCTTACTGCATCACCGAGTAGTCCATACACCGAAAGAACAAAAAGAGTTTGATCCATATCGCACGCTAAATAGTACCTGAAAATCCATCAAGCAGAATTCAAAATTGTTGTCACTGTAAGTTACAGATGCAGTGGCCAGATAAACACCGAATTACTAGTATTTAGAAATTTGGAAAGTTAATTTAAGATGAAGAAAATGGAACTAAAATATATTGTTGAACTAGATGAACTTACAGTGGTGCTACACTTTCATGCTTTATACACAAAAGTACTTTTGCAACTACTGCTACTGTTTTGTTCAGCCCTTCCGAAAGGATATTAATGGTTGCTTTTCTGTGTGTCAATTTCACTTAAAAGAGAGAAGCACCACAGTAAGTAACTCAGGAACAAATTAAAATTTAGCTGAATCATTATATGCTTATAAATGATTCACTCAATCACTCACAGTTAGCTTCACCCAAAGATGACACAACTGATATCAGTCTTTTAGCCCTGGCTTGTCCCTGCCAAAATATTTGTAACACTCATCACAAACTCAACTTGTATCCAGTATTTGTTACAGATAAAGAAGTATATTACCTTGACAGAACTATCTAGATTGTCAAGGAGATTAATGATCTTTTGAACTTCTACATCAGCATTGAGACCTGGATCCTTCAGGGAAGCTGCTTCAAATCCTCTGAGAGCCCTTTCATAATTTTCAAGATATTTGTTGGCCTACACAAGAATATGAAGAACATATTATTTTGCATCAAGAGAAAAATAAAATGCTAATGAATAGAAGTTGCAGAAGTAAAATGCTTACTGTAGCACAATTGAAATAGAGATCTGGATTAGATATCATCAATTCATCTTTCTCCTGAAAAGTAAAGTAGGGTCAACTTATTCCTAAAGTGAATTGCACTGAAAAATAGATCTGCAGATTTAGTGTGCATATGTATGAATAAAAAAAAAATATTGAAACTATCAACTAAAATGATGCATAGCAGCAAGGAAACTCATTAGTCTTCATGGTCCGAAGGGTTTCACTCTTACAGCATTTTGATATGCTTTTAGTGACTGCTGAAGCTTGGCGTGATCCCATGCTCCCGTTATGAAAAAGTTTGTGAGACATGCATTGCCGAGATTATCTGACAAACGATATAGAGATTGAAGGTTAATACAGAAAGTTTTAGGAAACATATCCAATAAGGACTTAGATTATTATGCCAATAAACAAGAAAGCAAACAGAACTTAATAAAGAAAACATACAAATCAGAAAAAGTACTTTGTGTCCAAGGGCGGACCCACGTAGAGAGGTGTGGGGTCAGTTGTGTTAGGAATTGTGGCCTCAAATACACGTAGGCACGGGGTACTTGAAGTTGGAGAAGAAGCGGAGAAGACAAAGAAGCAAGGGAAGACAAGTAGCAAGTAGAAGAAGAGAAGTCTGGAGGGTTGCGGTCGACCAGCTAGGGGTGCGGTCGACCGACCCAGTCGACTAGGGGTTCTTCGAGTGTAGGCGTCCAACAGAGGAGGGGACGGTCGACCAACCTAGGGGGTGCGGTCCACCGGTCAGCCCTCTGGATTGATTCCGCACGATGCGGTCGACCGGCTTGGGGTGCGGTCGACCGACACCGACGCTGATTGTTTCTTTTAGGCTTATGGGAGAAATGCCCAATTTGCTATATTTGTATCTTTTAGGGTTTGCTTGGGGGCTATATATATGGCCGTAAACTCTAGTGTTTAGTAATCCTATGCTGTGATCATTATTCAACTTCAAGAGAGATTGTGCCGATTGTTTCAAAGGTGAGAGAGAGATTGGGAGTTGTAATCTTTCTTGTAATCTTTGTATTTCTTTGGGAATAAGAAATATTGGTTATCTCTGCATATTGGTTGTGTTCTTGTGAGATCCATACATTGTGGTGGCTTGTTCTTGGTTCATCTATTTCTTGAGAGTTTCTATTGCTTGTGGTGCACTTCCGCTATTAGCACTACGAGTTGGGACTAGATTTCTCCGACAAGTGATATCAGAGTTTACAAGTGGTATTAGAGCAGTTGGTTTGAGATGGCCGATAACAAGATGAAGATCGAGAGATTCGATGGGAGTGACTTCGCGATGTGGAAGATTCAGATAATAGCGTATCTTCGTCAGAAAGATCTTGATGGTTCGTTGTTTGATGAGAAGCCGGAAGGTGCAGACAAGGATGCGAAGGTCTTGGCGGAGTGGAATCGTTTGGATCAGAAGGCGCTGGGACAGATACAGTTGGGGCTGAGTAGGAAGCCGTTATTTCATATCTCGAAAGCAAAGACCACAAAGGAGACTATGGAGATTCTCACGGATATGTATGAGAAACCATCGGCATCTAATCAAATTCTTCATCTGAGGAAATTGGTTAATATGAAGTTGAAGGAAGGAGGTTCAATAGCAGAGCGTGTGAACAATTACTGTATGGTTTACAACCAGATAGAAGCTGCAGGTTTGAAGTTTTCAGAGAGGGGACAATCATTGTTACTTCTATCTACTTTACCCGATAGTTATGGTACGATGGAACAGACTATTATAAGCACTATAACAGATTCGTCGACTCTATAGGATGTGGTGAGTAACATTCTGAACGAGGAGGTGAGAAGGGTGAGAAATGGGGGATATCCATCATCATCATCTAGAGATTCCGCCATGTACGTTGAGAAGAGACGTAGGAGATCTAAGAGCAGTCGAAGAAGAAAGGATCAGAGTAGTTCATCTGTGAGTGGGTCTGATGACAGCGATGGAGGACCTGGGCCTGAGTGCTGGTATTGTCACAAGAAGGGTCACATGATGTGTAGTTGCAAGGCTTATATGAAGAAGAAGCAGGAGAAACCGAAGAAAGATACTCCAAAGGAAGCTCAAGTGGGGCTTGTTGAGAATCAATGCTTATCAGCTCGAGAGGAGTTGGGCACTCAAGATTGGTGTATTGATTCAGAGCTTCTTTTCATTGCACTCCGAGGAGAGAGATATTTGATGACTACGAGGAGGGTTCTTTTGAAAAAGTGATCGTGGGGAATGGTCACCGGTGTCCTGTACGTGAGGTTAGTACTATTCGCGTGAATACCATTGATGATCAAAGTGTTGTCTTACGGGAAACAAGGCATGTTCCAGACTTAAAAGAAAATCTTATCTCGATTGGAAGGCTAGACAAAGAGAGAATGTCTACTACAGTTGGTAGTGGGGAGTGGTGCATAGTTGCAGATTCAAGGGTGATTGCAAAAGGAAAGCGTGAGGAAACGCTTTATTTGCTTAGAGACGTGAGGGGCATTTCTCCTGTAGTTGACTCTCAGCAGAAATCGAGTAGTAGGTTGTGTGGGATGCAACCGAGTTCTTTCAGTTGTGGAGGAAAGATTACTAATTTAGTGAGAACTGCTGGCCATGGAAGTGATCCTAGTAGGCGAAAAATGCGGTGAGGATACTTTGCGAATTGGCAGTTAAAGCTTCAAGTCGCTCTTGTGTGATAGAGAGCACTGGTATCGATATGCGGGGTGATGTCGATCAGGGTAACCGAATTGGGACTGTAGGGGTAGAACAGTCTGCGAAGTTTGTGGAGATGTCGTCCACGGAGGTTTCTAGTGCAGAAGGTGCATTGAGAGGATTTGAACCATGTCCGGTGTTGATGGAGATCTTGCGAGGTGGGGAACCTCATAACACGGAATCCGACACGGGAGATTATTTCTTCGGTATTCATGCTCTATGCGACTGTTGGAGCATATCCTTCATGAGGCGATGAGAGGTGATTGGTGCACTCCACATGGAGTGACGGAGATGTTCTTCATGAGAGTGGGGAGTACTTGGATCTTCCATGAAAGTGGGAGATGGCAGAGATAATACGAGAAAAGATTGCAATAACTTTAAAGCGTGGTGTATTTGGTCCAAGTGAGAGATTGTTAGGAATTTTGGCCTCAAATACACATAGGCACGGGGTACTTGAAGTTGAAGAAGAGGAGAAAACAAAGAAGCAAGAGAAGACAAGCAGCAAGTAGAAGAAGAGAAGTCTGGAGGGTTGTGGTCGACCGGCTAGGGGTGAGGTCGACCGACCCGATCGACTTGGAGTTCTTCGAGTGTAGGCGTCCAACAGAGGAGGGGACGGTCGACCGACCTAGGGGGTGTGGTCGACCGGTCAGCCCTCTGGATTGATTCCGCACGATGCAGTCAACCGGCTTGGGGTGCGGTCGACCGACACCGACGCTGATTGTTTCTTTTGGGCTTATGGGAGAAAGGCCCAATTTGCTATATTTGTGTGTATCTTTTAGGGTTTGCTTGGGGGCTATAAATATGGCTGTAAACTCTAGGGTTTAGTAATCCTATGTTGTGATCATTGTTCAACTTCAAGCAAGATTGTACCGAGTGTTTCAAAGGTGAGAGAGAGATTGAGAGTTGTAATCTTTCTTGTTATCTTTGTATTTCTTTGGGAATAAGAAGTATTGGTTATCTCTGCATATTGGTTGTGTTCTTGTGAGATCCATACATTGTGGTGGCTTGTTCTTGGTTCATCTATTTCTTGGGAGTTTCTATTGCTTGTGGTGCACTTCCACTATTAGCACTACGAGTTGGGAGTAGATTTCTCCGACAAGTGGTATCAGAGTTTGCAAGTTGACCCACCCCACACCCTTTATAAAAATAAGAAAATCTAAGCTTAGACTTTTGTAATTCTCAACATTTACAAGGGGTTAAATGAAATCTGACCCCACACATTTCCCCACCTTCCTGCTTTAGCATCCCCACTAATCGGCCCACCATTTAAAAATAACATGTTTAGTTACAATCCTTCATTTGACCACAAGTTTTCCCTAAATATCACTATTGCTTATATCGTTTAGAACCCTCCTCTTTTGAAGTATTTTTCGAAATCCTTCTACTATAAATGCTAGATAAAAATAAATTTCGTGATAAAAAATTCTCATGTAAAATTGTCTTTTTTTTCTTTCTTTTTTTTGGGTTAAGATATACATTCTTTATTTAAAATACACTGTCTATCTTTAAAATGTATATTTTTTTCTTATAATGGAAATGCACTATTTTTTGTTTTGTTAAGACGTACTATATGTATTAACAAATTTAAATCCAATTCAATGGTGAGCAATAGCAACTTATAGAAACTATATATTTGGATGATGAGTGCTTGAGCTCAAGCTTTTATGACGTTTACAGTTTATATTTGGAGGTTAAACCTCGTTGTATGGATGACTGAAAGAAGGCTATAGCATTCTTGATGTACTAAGATACTTTATGCTTTGTTTTCTTAGATGATCTAATTTTGTGTTGAGAAGGCTGATGTTTATTGGCAAAGTATTTCTTTTAGTCTTGATGCTAGGGTAACTAGAAGTGTTTGGTAGTAACTCTATCTTCTCTTTACTCTAGCTTATGAGGCCAAACTATTAACATTCTCTATTCAGTACATTCTCATTTTAAGATTATAGAGAAAACAGTTCCTGTATGTTTTGTTAATATTTCGTTAAAATTTAGTTAATAGATAGTATGAGGTAGGCTCCTTAAGTCTACCTTCTCGACTTCAAAATTTTTAAATCTAATAAAATAGCATTTTAAATATATAAATTTTGTTGATTTTTTATTTAAAATAATTTAAAGTTCGTTGACGTATGAACATTGTAAAGACGTGTAGTTTCTCATGTGTATTGCATGCACTAAAAAGTCATGGTAATATACATACGACTTATTAACTTTTTTCCTATTGTATTCTGACCCCACACGGCAAATTTTCTGGGTTCGCCACTGCTTGTATCCCAAATAGTTGGGGTCAGCAATGAATCCTCTCTCCCATCAGTTCTGTTAAAGGTCACCACATCTCCTCCGCCAAATCAAAACTTATCATAGAATTCTTAACTGCAAATTTTAATTCCTTCTATCCATCCATCCATTTAGGTGCATCTCTAACCTTCACTCCATTTACTCAAGTCCTATCACTCTTCCTAGGAAGCTCAAACCATTTTAGTTGATTCTCCCTCATGTTATTCCCAATTGGAGCTACCTTTAATTTCTAATCGATTCACTTATTCTTTATCGTTTACTGTTTCTTATTATACCTTGCATCCACCTCAACATGCTCATTTCAGTCGGGCATGATTCTTAATTTCCCAGCATTCAACCATCATTATAAATCCCATCAGTATATTACAGCAGTGGATATCATATTCTAATTAAATACTTGTGAGAATTCAACAAGCAAACAACACTAGTAAGTTAAAACAATATATGATTTATGTGAAACTAGATTTGCTCATGGTCACGTGCCTACGGCACGTATTCGGAACGATACAACATATGAAAAACCTTGTAAACAGTAAAACAACAATTATGTAGCTCAAGTTTGAATAGTATGACAATAATTAGTTGTAAATAAAAGTCCATGTTTCCATTACTATATTTGAAAAATAATTATAAATGAGAATACAAAATCCAACTTCTTAGAACTTTGAGGTAGGGCTATAAATCGGACCGGACAGGACCGGACAACCATATGTTTAAGCTCGGACCGAAATTATACTCGGACAGGCTTATGTCCGGTTCGGTCCAGGTCAGACAAAACTTTTATAGTCCGGACTCAGTTCGGTAAAGCATCGGACCGCAATAATACTCGGACGGACGTATATTCGGCTCGAGCTCGGTAAAGTATCGGACCTAATAATTTGTTCAAGTTCGGTTCGTATTACAGTTCGGACGGTCCACGGTCGAGCCATTTCTCGAGTCGGACTCGGTCGAACGACAGACCGTCCTATTCATTTTACACCCCTACTTTGAGGGTGAAAAATAATGAAATTTAACTATTGAAGAGATATTTGTTATTTTCAATGTAACATGAACAATAAAAAAACCATAAAAAATCTGAAAATTTACAAACCTGAAATCTGAAAATCTAAATTTCTAAATAAATAGAGAAAGAATGAGAGAGAGAAATAGAGAGAGAGAGAGAAAAATAATTTGAATTTGAGTTTTTGGGTTTGAAATTTTGAGGGGGAAATGTGTTTTGTGAGATTAGATCTGGGCTTTTAATTTTGGAGAATTGAAGGAGAGCTACTTGATAGCTTTCTTTGTGTTTTATTATATAGATATATTATTATACTCAAACTAACAAACAAATTGCACTTGGTCAAATGAGATTTGAAAATATAATATTATCCAGGCGGATATAAATAATCAAGTCCAAAGAAGATATTTCAAGAACTTACACCAGGAATTTCCATCCTTAATGTCCAACATGACAGCTTCCTTTGCATGACGAATGCCATCTTCAACCAGTTCTGACTGATTATCTGTGCCTAAAAAAATTAATAAAACATGCAAATCAATGACTGTTTATGCAAAATCTTAAAAATTTTACAGTCAGCATAATTAATTCCTTGCATGCCTGAACATCACTCAAATTTCATAATGAAAACCTGGTTATTTTCTTCAGCATATTAGCATTTTCTTACTCTCTAAAATGAGCTCGATTTAAGCTTAGCAAATCTTTTATTATTAAAAGTAAACAGGAATATTCTCATTTTTCTTACGCTCGGAATCAGTTAAATTAGTCTTTGTTAGTAACCAAAATATAATCTAAACCTACTTCACTACAAAATGAAAGAAAATTGAAAACCATAATAAATTTTATAAACAGGAGCAGCTTAATTGTGTAAATAGGTAAAATGTTTTCAAGGAATATCATCAATATAGACAAATTCGATAATAATATGGCCAAGATGAGGGGTGTATATCCATCTTTTGTAGGTAATGCTGCTACTCAGCTTTAGATCTAGTATATTATAACAGCATGGTAAGCTAGATTGCAATCTATGCAGTCAACATGAAGGACAGGAGTTGCCAAACAAAGTCTACAGCAATCTTCAATGCGGTTTAAATGTCATAAAAACCAACATTAGTAAAGATGGGTTGACATTAGTAATTTACTGCAAAGTTCATCATTGAAATTCACTTCCATATTGCACTAACACTTAATTCCCTCTTTACACAACATAAATCAATCCAACTTATTTACCAAAAACTTGATCACCTGGTCAAGCCAACTGTATTGAGAAGCACTATTAAAAAGAAACCCTCGGCCCTCAGGAATTACTGGTGAGTGCACATCAAGAAACTAAGTAGTTCATACAGATCATAATTATTTGACCATAATAATGTCATGCTACATCAGGTAAGAGAACAGCTACTTCCAACCTACATTGAGTAAGAGCATCCACAGTCGTGTGCTATTTATGCAAAAAATACATTTTATAGCAAACGACGAGCTGCAGTCGTTTGCTATTTATGCAGTCATTTGCTATTTATGCATTTTTTGCATAAAAAGCAACAGTACATTGCTATAGATGGCACAAGATATAGCAAAATGCATAATATAAGAGACGCAACTTCAATTTCCGTCCGACGAAAACAAATATTTTTTTTAATTCGTATGACGGAAAGTGAAGTTCCGTCCGACGTATTTAGTTTTAAAAAATGGAATTTAAAAATGGATAGCAATCTGGCCACTTCTTGGACGCAAAGAGGAGTTGTGTCCAAGGAGGGGCCCACCTTCTTTTTTTACTTAAAAAATATTTTTAATTAATAAAAAATCATAAAAAATTCTTAAAAAACGTGGGACGCAAAGTCAAGTTCCGTCCGTCCCTTCAATTTTTTGTTTTTTTTGTTTTTTTTCCTTCCGACACAAATTGAAGTTCCGTCTGATTTTTATTATTATTAAATTGTTATAAAATACCATTCGACGACTGTGCCAAACTGTCAAAATGCTATATGTAAAATATGCATTTATGCATTTTCTAACAATCACAACTGTGGATGCTTTAAGAAAATGTACTGACGATATTCACTTAGGCACTCATCACCATCTCTTGGGTATGAATACCAGGTCTAACTACAGAAAAAGATTAGCTTCCTAATATCAAATAGAGATATAACATGAGCAGAACAAAACTATTCAAATAGTAGAGCTATTGAAGAAACAGTAACCAACCACTTCCAACGCAATTATTAGTAATCATAAGATAATTTTCTTGCCTTGAGCCATTTTCCTCTCAAGCATTGAAAGTTGACACAATATTTTCTTATTCGGACCCTGCATGATACACAGCTTAAAATTAGACAACTAAAAAGATCCCTATGAAGATTCCATGATTACATTTACAATATATTCGAACCTTGCTCAATGCTAACGAAAAGCAATTCTTCGCAGATGGTAAATCTCCCTTCTTCCAAATGCAGTTACCTAAGCATAACCACGCATCTGCAAGAGATGGATTCAGTTTAACCTGAAACATCAAAATAAACAAAAAAAATCAAGATACAGATCACAAAATTACCAGCAGAAAGGTTCGATTATCACATACTGCTTTTGAAAGATGGTCTTCGGCTTCTTTTCGATAGTCGGGAAAAGCATCTAGCACTTTCCCCCTCAAGAATTCGTACATTGCACGATTGGAAGGAGACTTCTTTGCTTCTGTATACAAGCATTAAATTTACAAAATTAACATTAGATATGAAAATGCATCTCCAGCTACCTAAAATATCTTACTTGCACAGATTTATCAAAAGATCTTATTTATGCAGGTAATAAAAACAAATACTAGTATTAGCGGGAAAAAAAGAGAATGCATAGTAATTGATCAGTGAATATTGTTCCAAAATGCTGAAAAGGTAATGCAATAAAAGAAACACAAAATATTAAATGTAGGCAATAACAATTGAATACATAAAAACCTTATCTTGAACAGAGCAGAAAATTAAAGGAGAGGGGTAGACAATGGAATTTTAACATTCACAAAGAAATTAGAAATGCATTCAACGTAGTAACAATAATAATGTAAATGGTAATGATCCACATAGAAGGAAGCCGTCAAGACCATGCCACAAAATTCAAGGCATCTCTTTGAGTAAGCCATCAACCAAACCTAATAGAATCTCCTAGAAGGGACAAAAGGCTTTCTTATACCACCCCTCCTCTTATACCTCTTAATACTGAATATTGTTGGTTATGTGATACAGCTCCATAGATCTGTATCAGTTCCCGTATCAGTTCTCTCAGCTTCTCAGCTTCAATATCAGAGTGTATCAGCTTCTCAGCTTCAGTATCAGAATGTATCAGCTCCCGTATCAGTTTTCTCAGCTTCTCAGCTTCAGTATCAGAGTGTATCAGCTCCCGTATCAGTTTCTATCAGCCTCTATAAATAACGTATCAGTCCTCCAGCGAATATCTTTCTCTGAGGGGGTTATACGAATAAATACTGCACTTTCACACTTAGCCCCTCCATTTTCCAACCGTTCTGCCAGTATGATTGGTGGATAATGAGGCCGTTAGACTGGAATCTTCTCTTTTTGCTTTATAGCTTTTGCTAGCTGTAAAACAGCACCCCTGTATTGTTATAAACAGGGGGATGAATGTAAAAGAAAGGATATGAATGAATCAATATCTTTTAGTCTCTCTTCTCTCTTCTAGCTCCTTCATCTTCTTCCTCTTCTTCTCTTCTTCTTCTTATTATCTCTTGTAGCTTCCTTGTATCTTAACATAAGCAGATTTCGATGGCCATCACCCGCTCTGGTAGAGATGCACCACCACCACCACCACCACCAACGGGGGGACCTGTATCAATGGTATCAGAGCATATTGATCAAGCCAACCCTGTTCAGATCGAGCGCCGAACGATCCTTGAATCCGGAGGAAACTCTGGAGTCGGATCACCAGGCCAGGGGGCGCGAGGATCCACCCATAGTGGTGCCGAACCTCAACAGCCCCCCGATCTAGAGCTAAGAATGGAAGGCATCGAGATCTCGATGGGATCTCTTCAGCAACAAATCACAGGTCTCCAACTCCAAAGTGATGATATCCGCCAGTTGTTGCGATGTCTCGCTGATAGGGACTCACGAAGTAGAGAGGAACCCCCCCTAACTTTCCCCCTCATCCAGGAAGTCTTCCTCCCCTCCTACCTCGTCCAGAGTGGAACCCTGTGTTCCCTTGGAGGCCGAATGAAGAGAGCTTTGACAGATATCCAAACATATTCCCCAAACACGCCAAACTTGAAATCCCACTGTTCGATGGGACAGGGGACGTTAGCAATTGGTTTTTCCACCTTGAACACCACTTTGACACCCATCGGATTGAAGGCAGGTACCAAGTGGATTTTAGTGTATATTTTCTAAGAGACGACGCGTTGCTGTGGTGGCGCTGGTTCAAGCAGCAATGCATCGAAGAAATCAATTGGGAAACACTAAAGAGGGAGATGCTCCTCCAGTTTGGTCCAACTGAGCTCCAAAATCCCACCGCCACTCTGTTCAAACTGAGACAAACCACTACAGTACAAGAGTATCATAAGGAGTTCCTTAAGTTTAGCCATCTGAGTAAGCCACTAAGCATGGGGGTCTTGATCGACTGCTTTGTGTCAGGATTGAAGGAGGATATCCAACAGGAGGTTCTATTAAAACATCCCCAAACTGTCACAGCTGCGTATCGTGAGGCTGTTGCTAGAGAAACCATCGCGATGTGCCAGCGCAAGGCTGCAAGATACTTGAGTGGCACTCAAGGCAGTTAAAATCGGTTTTTGGAACTAATCGGTCTAGGAGCGATTAGTGAGTAATCGGTTAATCGGAAATTAATCGGGGATTAAATCGGAAAAATCATTATTTATATAATTAAAAAAAGATATATATCCTCATTATGTAGCAACCCTAAAACCTAACATAAAACTATTATGAGATTATCAAATAGAAACATATAGTTATAGAAAAAAAAGAAGAGAGTACTTGGTTTAGGCTGAGTTTGAATTCTGGATGTAGATCTGGTCCGGTTTGTTGGTCGGTTCCATCAATTAAAAACAATCGGGGAGGAGCAGTGCGAGCAACAAGAGGAGGTGCAGATGTGGGCCGGGTCAAGTATGTAACGGTACAAGGGGAGCAATGGTGGGTTGGGTTTAGGTTTGCTCGAGGAAGAAAAGAATCAGTTTGGGTTTGAGTTTAAAGATAATCAGTTTGAGTTTGGGTTTGCACGAGGAAGAAGAGAGCGGCAATATGTCGGGTTTGGGTTTGTGTGAGGACTAGAAGGGGTTTGAATTTTGAATTTGAATTTTGGATTTGGGCCGAACTGAGCCCAAATAATGCAAACGAGCATGAAAATTACAGGAGGAGATTTAATCGGCTAATCGGCCACTTAAAATCGGCCGATTAACCACTAATCGGCCGATTATTCCCGATTAAATCGCTAACTATTGAAATATTATAAATCGCTAAAAAAATAATCGCTTAGCCTCCGATTAGCGATTAATCGGGGATTAATCGGGCGTAATCGGGGATTTTAACTGCTTAGGTGGCACTGCAAAAGCAGGACTCCCGTCCACCTCCTCCTTCCCAAAACCAACTACACCGACCAGCTTCCCTCAAGAGCAAAGAAGGCCATCCACAACAGAACCATCGAAACCTACCCAGTTTGATAAGCTGTTTGCTGAAAAAAGAGCTCAGAATTTATGTTTCCGTTGTGATGAGAAGTGGAGCAAGGGCCATCGGTGCCGAGGGAGGACCCTGATGTTGATCGAGGGAGATGAAGCTCCTGTTGTTACGGATCTTGAAGCTGGTACTGAGAGTGAAAGTGAAGAATTGGTTAAATCCCCTACCGGTGATCTCAGTTTTTTACAAACAACCACTGCAACTCCACCTACTATCTCCCTCAGCGCAGTTATTGGGATAGAAGAACCTAGGACGTTGAGATTTAAAGGGACGGTGGGCAAACAAGAGGTGTATGCTCTGTTTGACACTGGATCGACCCACAATTTTGTGGATTCTCAGGTGGTGAGAAAAGCCAATCTGCCAGTTAATCAGAGTATAAAACTCTCAGTAACCATCGCAGGAGGGGGAACTTTATGCTGTGAAGGGCTTTGTGAAGAACTAGAATTCATCTGCCAAGGAGTTAGTATAAAAACCTCCTTCTATGTCTTACCTCTCCGCACCAGCCAAATGATTCTCGTAGCTCAATGGATGCGAACACTAGAGGGGATCTGGCTCAGCTTCAAGAGCCACTCACTGCAGTTTGATCAAAACGGTGGGAGGGTGGTACTCCAAGGGGTTAGCAGTGAGCCGATGCAACTAACTAAGCCCAAATCTATGCACAAGGCAGTCTTACACCTGAAGGGGGGTCTGCTACTTCAAATCACTAAAGTCTCAACGTCCAACCTCGAAGCTGAACCTCCACCCAATCCTTGCAATGCTGCGATTGAACACCAGCTAAGCTTATTTGACGAAGTGTTCAAAGAGCACACCACACTCCCTCCTCACCGACCACAGGATCACAGCATCCCTCTCATTTCCAACTCACAACCAATCAATCTGAGACCCTATAAGCACCCGTGGACACAAAAGAATGAGATAGAGAAGCTCGTGAGAGAAATGCTCCAATCAGGGATCATCCGACCAAGTAATAGTTCGTATGCATCCCCAGTTGTGATGGTGAAGAAGCCCGATAGATCGTGGCGCCTTTGCGTCGACTACAGGGCCCTAAACAAGATAACTATAAAAGATAAGTATCCTATTCCAGTTATTGATGAATTGCTAGATGAATTGCAAGGCTCACAACTCTTCAGTAAACTTGATTTGCGCAGTGGGTACCATCAAATCAGAATGAAGACGGAGGACATTCCCAAGACAGCATTCAAGACACATGAAGGCCATTATGAGTACGTCGTAATGCCATTTGGCCTCACGAATGCTCCGTCTACCTTCCAATCCTTGATGAACGATGTGTTCAGGCCGTACTTGAGGAAGTTTGTTCTAGTGTTCTTTGACGATATACTCATCTACAGCCGCACCCTCAACGACCATCTGAAGCACCTGCAGATCGTTCTACAGTTGCCGAGGGAGAATTCACTTAGAGCTAAGAGAAGCAAGTGCGTCTTTGGGGTAGAAGAAGTCACTTATTTGGGCCATATAATATCGAAAAAGGGGGTATCGGTGGATCCTGAGAAAGTATCAGCCATCAATGACTGGCCAATCCCGAAGACTCTCAAAGCACTGCGGGGGTTTCTTGGCCTTGCTGGTTATTACCGCAAGTTCATCAGCCGATATGCATCCATAGCCTCGCCTCTCATAGCTCTCACTAAGAAGGGAGCTTTTCTTTGGTCGCCGGATGCCCAAAAGGCGTTCGAAGCTTTGAAACTGGCCTTAACTACCCCCCCTGTTTTGGCACTGCCAGATTTCAAAGAAAAGTTTACTCTCGAATGCGACGCTGCTGGAAATGGCATTGGGGCCATCTTGATGCAACACCGACATCCAATCGCCTTCCTTAGTAAAGAATTAAAGGGAAAGAGTAGACATCTGTCGACATACGAGAAAGAGATGCTGGCAATTTTGCTCGCGGTGAAGAAATGGCGGCATTATCTGTTGGCGGGGGAATTTTTGATCAAAACAGATCATAAGCCACTTAAGCATTTATTGGAGCAACGCTTAGACACAGAAGCCCAGCACACTTGGCTTTGGAAATTGCATGGTTACCAATTCTCTGTTGAGTACAAGAAAGGGAGAGAGAACGTTGGAGCTGATGGCCTTTCAAGAGCGTTTGAAGACATTCAGCCGCAAGCTCCAGCAGCTCAAGTGCAAGCCCTCTCCATTGTGCAGCCCACTTGGTTAGTATCCCTGAAAGAAGAACTGGAAAATGACCCCTTTTATTCAGATTTACAAGCAAAAATCTCCAGAGGAGAAGCTCCCCGCTATAGCTTTCGACATGGGTTATGCTTTTATAAGGGAAGAGTAGTTCTCAGTCCGACATCCCCTATTATATCCCAGCTACTACACATCTACCATGACTCCCTTCAGGGAGGCCACTCTGGCTATGAGAAGACCTGGCTGCGACTGAAGCAAGTCGCCTATTGGGTGGGTATGAAACACAGGTTGAAGACATACATCAAACAGTGTGATATCTGTCGACGTTGCAAACATAACAATCGAGCTCCACAGGGTCTCTTGCAACCCCTCCCAATCCCCGATGAGGTATGGAAAGATATCAGTATGGATTTTATTGAGGGTCTACCGCGAAGCTGGGTTAAGAGCACAATACTAGTAGTAGTCGATAGACTTTCTAAGTATGCTCATTTCCTCCCGGTGTTACACCCCTACACCGCCAAGAGCATAGCTGACCTTTTCATTCAGCATATCATCAAATTGTATGGCATCCCCTCCACCATTGTCAGTGATCGAGACACTATTTTCACTAGTGTTTTTTGGAAGGAATTGTTCACTGCGCAAGGTACCCAACTCTGCTTAAGTACATCATTCCACCCCTAAACCGATGGCCAATCCGAAGTGGTGAATAGAACTTTAGAAACTTATCACCGCTGTTTTTGTGCTTATAAACCCTCTAGCTGGGTTAGTATACTGCCTTGGGCGGAGTACTGGTACAATACGAGCGTGCACAGCTCCACCAAGCTCTCCCCGTATCAAGTTCTCTACGGTCGAGTCCCACCGTCCTTGCTCACCTACATTCCCGAGGACACCAACTCCCTTGATGTGAGGGAACATTTAGTCGAGAGGAATGAGGCGCTCCAGTTGCTTAAGGACAATCTGCGCAAGGCACAGGGAAAGATGAAGTCACGCGCCGATAAAAAGAGAACTGAAGAAGAGTATGTAGTTGGGGATTCGGTCTATCTCAGATTGCAGCCTTATCGGCAAACTTCTGTTGGGGGTAGACGCATCCACAAATTGTCTCATTTGTACTATGGGCCTTATCAGATTGTGGAGAGAGTAGGGCCAGTAGCTTATAAACTACTTCTTCCCCAAGGCGCCCAAATCCATGACGTATTTCATTGCTCCCAATTGCGACGCCATTTGGAAGGTGACCAACAGCTCACTCCCACGCACCCTGTATACTTCCAAGAGCCAGAGACTCGCCCAGCTAGAATCTTGAACAAACGGATGGTGGAGAAGCGAGGAATCGCCGTGACCGAAGTACTGATACAATGGGAAGGGGGAACAGCCGATGAAGCTACCTGGGAAGAATTCTGGAGTATCCACAGTCGCTTCCCTGAGTTTCGCAACGTCATGGAAGCTCCTTTTCAAATGGGGAGCAATGATACAGCTCCATAGATCTGTATCAGTTCCCGTATCAGTTCTCTCAGCTTCTCAGCTTCAATATCAGAGTGTATCAGCTTCTCAGCTTCAGTATCAGAATGTATCAGCTCCCGTATCAGTTTTCTCAGCTTCTCAGCTTCAGTATCAGAGTGTATCAGCTCCCGTATCAGTTTCTATCAGCCTCTATAAATAACGTATCAGTCCTCCAGCGAATATCTTTCTCTGAGGGGGTTATACGAATAAATACTGCACTTTCACACTTAGCCCCTCCATTTTCCAACCGTTCTGCCAGTATGATTGGTGGATAATGAGGCCGTTAGACTGGAATCTTCTCTTTTTGCTTTATAGCTTTTGCTAGCTGTAAAACAGCACCCCTGTATTGTTATAAACAGGGGGATGAATGTAAAAGAAAGGATATGAATGAATCAATATCTTTTAGTCTCTCTTCTCTCTTCTAGCTCCTTCATCTTCTTCCTCTTCTTCTCTTCTTCTTCTTATTATCTCTTGTAGCTTCCTTGTATCTTAACATAAGCAGATTTCGATGGCCATCACCCGCTCTGGTAGAGATGCACCACCACCACCACCACCACCAACGGGGGGACCTGTATCATTATGACTTAGACCACATTTCGAAGCCCGACTTTTTAAACCCTCTCCTTAGCATGGCAATGAAATTCTTATCTTTCTTGTGTCCTTCAAACTGCTTTACTCTCTTAACTTCATATCCACTTGCATTGACTGCAATCAAATTGATGATTGGTCATCTTTAATATAAGACCATCCATCACTTATGATTGCTACACCCAAGTGCTCTCAGTTGGATTGTTACCACCCCCCCCCCCAAAAAAAAATTAGATCCAGGATCTCGATCTCACAATCTTATTTACGATGGGTTTGCAGTCTAGATCTCTTAAGCTTATGAAATTTCAGAATCTCTCGAAATTGTCCAAAATCAATACTCCCAAAATTGGGCAAAATTGTGGAATTTTCATAATCTCCCTCAACCGTCCAAAATCATTGGGCTATATAACCCACAAAATCGGGCGACAATGCAAAAATTTCAAATCATCCAAAATTGGTGAGCAATACCCACAAAATCGGGCAAGGTCTCTCGAAATCATCCAAAATTTGTGCGCTATAACCCACGGAATCTGGCAAATTGTAGAAGAATCTCAGTAAATAGTTCAAAACTGGTGTTCTATATAACCACAAAATCGGGCGGAAAAAATCAGCAGAAATTTCATAATCTCTCAAATCCTCCAAATCGGTGTGCTATATCACCCACGAAATTGGTGAAAATGCCAAAATTCAAAATCTCTCGAAATCATCCAAATTTTGAGTTATAATCCCACGAAATCGGCGAAAATAAAAAACGTCAGTATCTCTTGAAATTGGTGGGAAGCCCACGAAATTGGGTAAAAATGTGGAAATTTCATAATATCCCGAAATCGTCCAAAACCGGTGCCTATAAATCACGAAATTAGGCAAAATGTGGAAATTTCAAAATATCTCAAAATCGTTATGCTACCTGCGAAAATGCAGAAATTTCAAAATCCCCAGGCGAAATGTGGAAATTTCAATATCTCTCACATACATTTTTGTTTCCATATCCTCAAGATGAACACCTTTATTCATTAACCCATCAACCACTCTCAAACTCTTCTCAACTCATCATAGTGTTTAATTGTATTATTACTCTTATATTTAGAAATGCATGTCACTATTGATTTTATACTTTATCCCTCTCACCCTCAACCCGGACCACAAAACAAATGAATTTTTTGCGTACTAGGCCACTTTTTGAAAATATTTGCGTTTAAGGGTCAATTTCCAAACTATTAGCACTCGTGGGCTACTCTGTGCCACGTCAGCAGTGGCCGCTTTTTCCAATAGCGGCATCTTCATTTTCGAAGCCGCTAATGGGAATAACTGCCTATGTTGTAATTTTTATGAAAAAAATTTTTTATCTGTCGAGCTATTCTTATAGGCGACCTTAGTATAAATTAAGTCGTTAATGGGAATAACGACCACTAATGCAGTGTATTCTCCACACTTTGCGAAATTTAGAGAGCTTCTCTTCTCTAGAATTTCTAAAAATAACAACTTAACAGGCCGCTATTGGGAATAACGACCTAGTATAATTGTGGTTGCTATTCCCAATAACGACCACTAATGCAGTGTATTCTCCACTTAGCGAAATTTAGAGACCTTCTCTTCTATGAAATTTTTAAAAATAACTTAACTGAGGTCGCTATTGGGAATAGCGACTATTGGGAATAACGACCTAGTATAACCGTGGTCGCTATTCCCAATAGCTACCACTAGTGGGACCCGACTGCTAATAAGGTCGGGCTCCCACAATCTCTCTCTCTATACCTCACTTTGATTTCTTCTTTCCCCTCTTCTTCTCCCCAAAATCATCAAACATTTTCGTAGACTTCAATTCCTTCAAACAAACTCGTCTCTCTTCATCTCTCCTTCAACTAGCAACCTCCAACAATATTTGGAATATCGGAAATTCCAAATCCGAAACCCTAGAGAGGTATGCCCAATATTTACTACCTGTAATGTTTGAATATTTTTGTAGGTTATCGTTAGCTGACTTCTTGTTCAAAAGATGGCTTCAGATTGGGAATAATTCGTACTTGAGAATTGAATGTTGCTAAAACACATCTATATAATAAAACACAAAGAAAGCTATCAAGTGGCTCACCTTCAATCCCCCAAAAATTAAAGGCCCAGATCTAACCTCACAAAAAATATTTTCCCTCCCAAAATTTCAAACCCCAAAACCAAATTTTTTCCTCCAAAACTCAAAAACTCATTACTTTATTACATTCTCTCTCTTATCTTTTCACTTTTTCATATTTCTCTCTTTCTCTCTCTCTCTACCTCTCTCTCCCATTCTTTCTTTATTTACTTGAAAATTTAGATTTTAAGATTTCAGGTTTGTAAATTTTCAAAATTTTTATGTTTTTTATTGCACATGTTATATTGAAAATAGCAAATATATCTCTTTAAATGTTACATTTCATCATTTTCCACACTTAAATTTTAAGAAGTTAGACTTACACCCCCATTTATAATTATTTTTCAACATATACTAATGGAAACATGGACTTTTATTTACAACTAATTATTGTCATACTATTCAAACTTGAGTTACATAATTATTGTTTTACTATTTACAGGGTTTTTCGTATTTTGTATCGTTCCGAAGACGTGTCGTAGGCACGTGCCCACGGGCAAATCTGGTAGACTATCAAATTTGGTACTTATTATGTATGCATGTTACTTGTTATGAATATTATGTTGTTCACAATAGACAGCAAGTAAAGAAAGCATCATCTTTGTGTTAGTTATAGGCAAGGAGAATTATTTGCAATATAATTGTGATATTTTTTGGTGTAATTTGGTGATTCTGATGTGATGACGGTTCTTCGATGAAGTTGTTGTGTAATGTGAATCATCATCAACATTAAGGTTATGATTGTGATTATATTTTGTACAATAAGGATCTGAATAAATATAGTCTTATGTTATATTCGTTGATATTGGAAATGTTAGAAGTATATCTTGTTATTGGAGAACTTATAAATATTTTCGATTATGTTTTGCAGCTGTAATCAACAATTAAATGGCACGGACGAAAAATATTGTAGCGGGTGGTAGGCCCCAAGTAAGTAGTATTTTTTGTTTGGTTTAAATAATATACTTGTTTCAATGCAGTGTTCATTAAACATTACTGTATTTATGTAGGCTACGGACGAAGAACCGAGTAATATTGGCCATGGACATGGATGTCCATTGCAGGGTGGCCAAGGCGGGGGAGCTTCTTCGTCTGCTAGTGTTGTGCACGCCCCAGCATCTCACATTGCACCTGGAGGGCCAGATCCTCGTGATCCGACTTTGTTGACTATGCAGCAAACACAGATCCCAGCGGGTATGGGACGGTACAGCCAGGGATTGCAATTTTTGTACGCATGAGACGTTTAATGCATCCAATGACACGAGCTTTCCTTCAAAAAAAATGACACACGAGCTGTTAGTGGATACTGGCTTCTACAGACTCGGTTTGATAGGAAAGATGAAACTCGATCGACATCTACTTACAGCGGTACTCAAGTGTTGGAGGTCGGAGACTCATTCATTCCATTTTCCCGTTGGAGAGATAACCGTGATGCTTCAGGATATCGCGGTTATCTCAGGACTTCCAATTTATGGTCTCGCCGTGACACATACAATGACGTTTAATAAAGAGGTACTTGTCGCAGATTTTCTTGGTGTCGAGACAGATGAGACTATATTTGATGGTGTGTCTATCCGATTAAGTTGGCTTAAGCACACATTCAAGAATTTCTTAAAACAAATCAACGGAGTATCATGTAAAGTGCTACACCCGAGCCTACTTGATGATTGTATTTGGAGGTGTCTTTTTTCCCAACTCGACATGAGATGTTGTGCCTCTCATGTACTTACGATTGATCGGTGACTTGACTAGAGTTAGTCAATACAGCCAGGACAGTGCTGCATTAGCCTCTTTGTACAGGAGCTTGTGCAATGGAGCATTGAATGCGAGGAGATGATAGATTCGATGTTAATCCTACACATATGGTGTTAGGAACACTTACATATTGGATGTCCCCGTATAAGTCGGCAATCACGAGGGTGGTTGATAGATGCAGCGAATGTTGCAATGTTAGCTCCCATTAATGTGTACTGGGCAGGGAGTCACACGTGAAGAGATAATCCACGTGGGGTGGTTACTTACTACAGGAACGAGCTAGATATGTTGAGAGAGGAGTTCGTCATATGGGCACCGTACACATCAAATAGATTGGAGAGACTACCACTTATTTGTACCGCACATAGCCAGCTATGGTTGACGAGAGTCCCACTCGTGAACTTCAATATTGTCGAGATGTACTATCTGGATCGAGTGCTTCGTCAGTTCGGTCTTCAGCTAACCATCCCCGCCCCACGGACATATGACATTCTTTTTCACAAGGTCAAAAGGGTTGGACGTGTGCACGATCATAATTGGGCTTTCCATCACCAAGCTCATGTGAACGCGTGGAATGAGCAGAGATATGATACTGTTGTTATCGGTATTCCTCCGTATGATGCATCACTGCACGCTATATATATGTTGTGGTACCAGCGGATTACACGTATATATGTAGCTCCTCGTACTTCCGTGCCAGCAAGGATCCTCCTACCGGTTCTAAGGGCTGAGATCGAACCCGATCCCGCCTATTCCTCTACGCTATCCACTTATCAACAAAGGGCGGCATCCACTAGAAAACTCGTATGATAATTTTTCATACCATATTGAAATTTTGATTTTATTTTAAACATTTATATTATTACATTTGCTCGTCATATCGGTGTATGTGATATGTTATTTGTTTGTGATATATTATTTGTTTGTGATATATGCACATGGACCAAGAATGGGTCATTGCATGGAAATGTGGACAAGTTTTGCAAAGCAATGTGGCTCAAGCCGCAAAGGATCTGGCACGAGAGATTCTTGCAATATGCCGTTTGCAAATAGAGGTAGGTGAGGTGGCTAGATTTGACGCATTGATGACATCCCCGACTTACGGAACATCTAACGTAAAAAGGTGGCAAAGCTTCCAACACGACAATGACAACGAGTTCAACTGCCGGTAGAAGAGCAAGCTGATGAAGAACATGCACAAGATAAAGACAATGAAGATGTAAATACACAACAAGAAGAGAATGCACAAGAGCAACCAATTAATGAAATTAAAGAAATACCCGACGAAATGCTCATATCACAAGTTACACAAGTTGCACAGGTTGGCCGCAGGCGGAAAGCCATTCGAAAAAGAAGGAAGCCCGACATGTACATCCCATTGTAGTCGTTTCATATTAGTCGTACTTTTTCCATATTTTGTGATATGTAGTCGTACTTTCATTTGTGTCGTAGATTGTTAAATTTTGTTAGATTAGTAGATATGAAGTCGTACTTTCATATAGTTGGTGATATGTAGCTGTTGTTTCATCGTAGATTTCATCTTTGATTGAATGTATGTGATATATTTTGTGATATTAGTCGTTTGTGGAACCAGTTTGTGATATTAGTCGTTGTTTCATCGTACACTATTTCGATGTAGTTTTTGTAATATGTTGTGAATTTATTCTTAGATGGAATGTATGTGATGCATGCTTGTTTGTGGCAAATTTGGTAAACATAGAACATGGAATGTACACAGGAAAGTTGGTGTGTACAAATTTCACATATCAATGTTTTATACAGAGGTCTCTATTGACATTAGCGACCTAAGTTTACATAGGTCGTTGTTCCTAATAGCAATCGTACTGATACTGATACTATCTAAAATTTTCACTCTAAATGGCCTATAACTAGGATCGCTATTCTCAATACCGACCTCAGTTGTAGTCCAAATTTGTCTTACTCTCTTAAATTTTCCCTCTAAATGGCCTGTAACTAAGGTCGCTCTTCCCAATAGCGATCTCAGTTATAGTCCAAATTTGTCTTGCTCTCTGGAATTTCCCCTCTAAATGACCTATAACTACCACGGTTATACTAGGTCGTATTCCCAATAGCGACCTCAGTTAAGTTAATATTTTTAAAATTTCATAGAAGAGAAGGTCTGTAAATTTTGCTTAGTGTGGAGTAGGGATGGCAACTGGGCCGGGTCAACCGGTGACCCACCCGCGACCCGGCCCACCAACCCGGCCCGTTAAAATGCTTCGCGGGTTCGGGTCGAACCCGGTGAACAGTACCGGGTCGACCCGGGTCGCAATTTTCGCGAATCAAATTCGCGAAACCCGGCCCATGAATCCGGCCCAACCCCTGAATTTGACCAGCCAACCCGCGGGTCGACCGGCGGGTTTCGACCCGTTCGACCCGTACGGGTCGAACGTTCGACCCGTGACAGGTCGACCGTTGACCCGCGGGTCGAACGGTCGAAAATCTGGCCGTTCGGGACAGAGCCGTTTACAACGGCTCAAAGAGCCGTTTGGTTTTTTTTGTTTTTTTTTAATTTTTCCCCACTTATTTAGCCTATAATTATCCCCTAAAAATCTCAAAAAAAATCACACCTCACTCTCTTACTCTCTCTACTATTATACATCATTTGTAAAGAATTTTTGAACAATTGTAGTATTCATCAAACAAGTGTACAAGGAGGCATATACACGATCAAATTTCGGTCGTATCGGAAACAAAATTCAACGTCTTCAACTCTCTTCAACCCTTGTCAAATCTACTTCAACCTCTTCTCAACTCTTCAATTGCGAAATCGACAAAGCGCTCCTCCATCTTTTCTATTCTATTCTTATTTTAACGGTTTTTTTTACATACGCGTATTCTACGGTGAACGGTATCAAAATATCTCTCTCTCTCTCGTTAATTTTTTTTTTGCGTTGTAGTTAAAATTATTGTTCGTTTTTTTGAACTTCTCTATCTCAACCCTCTTGTTTTTTAGATTTTTTTTGTATAATTCACCGCTCCTACATTGTATATTTTTTTTTACATACTTTACTTTAGCACATTACTACATTATGTCTAGATCATGTGGTAGCGGTCGTAGCGAACAAGATTCCTCCTCTTCACGTAGGCCACCAATTGTCCCAACTAGTGAGCCCGCCCAAGATTACATTGATCCTACTATGGAACAATGGGGTACACACGACATGGATGTTGTAGGTGACATTCAATTAGAAGAAGAACAACAACAACAACAACCCGAAACCACACAACCCCGTAGTAGTAGGAAAAGTAGAGGAGAAACTAGCGATTGGCATAAGTTTTATGATTATATCCCGGACGAACATACTCCGGGTATAGGTTTGAAAGTGTGTAAAACATGTAGTAAAATATACAAATTCAAGAGGGGTGACGGCACCGGTACAATTAGTAGGCACATACAACATAATCATAAAAAACTTCTTGATCAAATACAAGGCCAACAAAAAATCAACCCTAGGACCGGTCAAGTAGATAGCCACCCTTATGATCCCGAACTTGTTCGTCGGGAAATGGCCGGATTAGTCATTAAGGAAGAGTTGCCATTTTTCTATCCCGAGAGTAGGAACTTGGAAAATTTTAATCAAACGGCCTTAAACCCTCATTTTAAAAGAATTCCGAAAAATACTTGCAAATCGGATTGTTTTAAAGTGTACATGGAAATGAAGGACGCTTTGATTGCAATTTTATGGAGTTTAACTTGTAGGGTTAGTTTAACTTCGGATTGTTGGACGGGTGTCAACAATATTCCAACGATGGGAATAACCTGTCATTGGATCGACAATGATTGAATTCTTCAAAAAAGAATCATATCACTTGCGTCGTTGCCGTATCTCCATAGTGGCGCTGAAATAGCAAGCCGTATTATAGAAATTTGTGATGTTTTTCATATTTGCGATAAAATTATGGCTATTAGTTTTGATAATGTATCTAACAACAATGTAGCAATTACTACTTTAAAATATGTATTAAACCCTCCATCTGACAATATTTTTCATGTTAGATGTGCATGTCATATTATAAATTTGTGTTCAAGATACATTAAAAATAGCTGATCCATATATACATAAAATTAGAAATTGTGTACATTTCATTGCATTAAGTCCTAGCATTTTACAAGAATGGAAAGCTTGGTGTAGGGTTAGAAATATTCCTTTTAGAAAATTTCCAAAGGATGTTAGACACCGATGGAGTTCTACTTTTGATTTACTAAATGTTGTCACCGATTATAAAGCAGTTGTAAATGATTTTTGTATCGCAAAAAATATGCACAATTTTGAAATGACTCCTCCCGATTGGTTTTTTTGCCGAATCTTTGTTGAAATTTTTAGAACCTTTTAAAACCGCAACTTTAAAATTTTCAAAAACATATGAATCTACTTCCAGTAGTATTTTTATTGAATTAGTTAGCATGATGCAAATATTTAACGAAATGTTAGATGATGCCTATATTAGTGACATTGTAGTACCTGCATTTCAAAAAAATTTGAAGTATTATTTTCCTCCTCCTATGTTGATTTGTGTTGCTACTGTTATGGATCCCCGTATCAAATTAGAAGGTACGAAGAATTTGATACAAATATTTTTTGGATATTTAGAGGACAATGTAGAATTAACAACTGATTGCGCTACTTTTTTAATTCAGTTTGAATCTACGTTAAATAACATATGATTATTATGATAAACGTTTTGCTTCTAGTAGTACAACTTCTGTAGTTAGTTCTTCTTCTGGTAGTTCTAAAGGTAAGGATAAAAGTAGAATTGGTGATAGAACATTTAGTTTACTTGAACAAATTCAATCTAAAAAACCTAGGACTAATCAACCAAATGAATTAAATTGGTATAACCAACAGGATACTGAGCCTACTCTTTCTCCACTAAATATTTTACAATGGTGGAAAGAACATGAACACACTTTTAGTATTCTGTCAATTATGGCTAAAGATTTACTAACTCCTCATGTCTCTACAGTTGCTTCTGAGAGTGCATTTTCTACAAGTGGCAGGGTTCTATCTGATTACAGGAATCGGTTAAAGCCCGAGGCGTTAGAGATGCTCGTTTGCACAGAAGTCTGACTGAAGGCTGAAGATAGGACGCAAGGAAAAGCACTATCAAGTTCCACAAGTGGGAGCAACTCGCCCGAAGAACAACAACAACAACAACAACAACAACAATAGCTTTGCTTGTTATGTCAAATTAGAAAACTTGTAA
This sequence comes from Hemerocallis citrina, assembly GCA_017893485.1. NCBI lineage: Eukaryota > Viridiplantae > Streptophyta > Magnoliopsida > Asparagales > Asphodelaceae > Hemerocallis > Hemerocallis citrina. The sequence goes on along the minus strand of JACEHZ010000534.1, from coordinate 319,656 downwards.
TCAATTAAAATTGTATATAAAAAATATGTTATTGTATAAAACTTATTTGTGAATTGAATTCTTCATTTCGTTATAAATTGTTCAAATTGTATAACTTAAATTCATATGAATAATATTTCAAAATCTGTTGTCAATTTCACTCTTTCAATCTTATTATTATTATTACGATTTTTATTGTTTATTAGTATTATTACTTACTTAGTATTATAATTAAACATCATTTGGGGATATTTGAAGAATTGTAGTATTATTACTTATTAGTATTATTAATTACTTACTTACTTAGTATTATAATTAAACATTATTTGGGGATATTTGAAGAATTGTAGTATTATTACTTATTAGTATTATTAATTACTTAGTATTATAATTTTTGAAGAATTGTAGTATTTATCAAACAAAGATATGGTTGTTTGTATACATCATTTGTAAAATTATTATTATTATTATTATTTTAATTTAAGCTACCAAAAAAAAATATTAAACGGGCCAACCCGCGGGTCGACCCGGCCCAACCCGGGTCGAACCCTAAAGGGTTCACGGGTTGGGCGGGCCACCCAAACGAAAACTTAGCCCGGCCCGACCCGGCCCGTATAAGGGTGCAACCCGGCCTGGCCCGGCTAAGAATTCGTTCCAACCCGTACGGGTTGGGCCCGGCCCGGCCCACTCGACCCGTTCGCCATCCCTAGTGTGGAGAATACACTACATTAGTGGTCGCTATTGGAAATAAAGACCATGGTCATACTAGGTCGTTATTCCCAATAGCGACCTCAGTTAAGTTGTTATTTTTAGAAATTCCAGAGAAGAGAAGCTCTCTAAATTTCACTAAGTGTGGAGAATACACTGCATTAGTAGTCGCTATTCCCATAAACGACTTAATTTATACTAAGGTCGGCCATTGGAATAGCGACAGATTAAAAAAATCATAAAATTGACAACATAGACTGCTATTCCCATTAACGGCTTCGAAAATTAAAAGGCCGTTATTCCCATTAGCGGTTTCGAAAATGAAGAGGCCGCTATTGGGAATAGCAGCCGCTGCTGACGTGGCACAGAGTAGCCCACAAGCGCTAATAGTTTGGAACTGACCCTTAAACGCAAATATTTTCAAAAAGTGGCCTAGTACGGCAAAAAATTCAAAACAAATCATACTATGAACTTAGTAACACTCGGTTGGATCGAAGATCTTCTCTCTCTCTCTCTCTCTCAAAAATGGCGTCACCAACACGAGACCAAAAGTTTAATTGTTCACCCACATAAGTAAATGACTTCACATCCTAGTGATTCCTCCTCCATCTCAGACAAATTATCGACAAACCGCAATTTTCATTCGCATTCCTATCATATCATTATCACCTACAAATCTTACGTTACACCTCCGCAATTCCCCTAATATCACTAATTAAAAAACAGTTTTTGTAGAGAAATTAGAGAGAGCGAGAGAGGGGTGTGGTTACCGAGGGAGAGGGAGTCGAGGATGGAGAGGGCCGCGTCGGCTAGGGTTTGGAGCTTGGCGGCCTTCTCTTGTGGGTTGGTAGGGAAGTACGTTTCTCGCACATGGTAGAGCTCGTCGACTGCTTCCTCGGCGGTTAGGGTCACCGGCGATGGTTCCGGTGCTCCGCCGTTCATGTTGGTTTTAGAGAGAGATTTAGAGAGAGAAAGAAGTAAACGTGAAGCTATGACTACTGTTGACTAGGGAGTGAAGGAGACTGATATTGGAGGGTTGTATTAATTTATCCCCTAGGCCCAAGCCCAACCCCATCATCCAGGCCCATTATGTAGGTCGGGAGGAAGTTACCCGCTGCTTCCTGCGATATTTTGAGGGAAAATAGACAACTCATTTGGAACTAAGACCAGATATCCAAATTCCATGCATTGGGGGTGTAGTTACACGAGATGAATGAATGCCTCATTCGATCGGTTACTGATGGGGTTTGTTTTTGGGAGGCGTGTGGATGCACCAGGTGTGAGTTCTTACTCGATTTGTATTGGTGGAGGAAACTCCTTTGCGGCCGACCCTCAGCCGGGCGAACGGTACGGAGGTAGGCTGGAGTGAGGTGGAGGCTGGATGCTCGGATTGGGATGCTCGGACCCGAGATCTCGTGTACCTGCAGACGGTCTAGGAACACCGGGGTTAGTCCCGGTGGCAGACCCTCCGACGATCTAGTCAGCTACTGAGAGAGAATAACAGTAACTAGGGTTTGAGTGGGAAAAGATCCATTACCTGGATAAGGGGTAGGGGTCGGGTATTTATAGGAGAAGCCAACCAGGTCGTGACCCGTTTGGGGCCGGGTCTGGACCCGGTTGCCTGTGGGGTTGAAGCGGTGGAAACCCGGGCGGTATAGGGCTGACGTGGCAAAGGCCCGGGCAGTTTCCGGGCTGACGTGGCAGAGGCCCGGATGTTTTTCCGATGCTAACGTGGCGGATCTGAATAATTTGGAGGTGCGCGTATTCTGAGGGGATCCTGTGGCCCAGGAGGGGCCACGTCATCCAACCCATATCACAAGCCCCACACTCCTGGAGGACTGGGTGAACCAGCCGTGTAGGAGTGGTTCTTTGCCTCTGTAGGAAGAGCAGGGTGGAGGGTGCGGTAAGAAAGTAAGATCTGCTGCTTCCAGAAGAGGCCAGGGGGTAGGTTGAAGGGATCCCTCATCGGAGTTTGCGCAGGACGCTGTGTAGGAGGGTCGGAATGACGCTTGCCGAGCCTGTGGGTCGGCAGACGAGCCTTGGGGATCAGCGGACGACCCTCTCACTAGTTGGAAGAGCGAGGGGACGTTACGGTCTGTCCGATTGAAGCTCGGTTTGCCGAACGTCTAGGGTCGGTAGGCGAGCGCCGAGGGTCGGTGGGTGAGCTCCGAGGGTCAGCGGACGATCCTCTCGCTAGTTGGAAGAGCGAGGGAGCGTCAAGGTCGATCTTGTTGGAGCTCGGTTCGCCGAGTCGTCCGGGATCGATAGAGGAGCTCCAAGGGTCGGCAAGCGAGCTCTTGCCTGAGGAGTGTTGATGGTCGGTGGGCGAGCTCCGAGGGTCGGCGGATGAGGCTCTCGCTAATTGGAAGAGTGAGGGGGTGTCGAGGTCAATTTTGTTGAAGCTCGGTTCGCCGAGTCGTTCGGGATCGATAGAGGAGCTCCAAGGGTCGGCAAGCGAGCTCTTGCCTGAGGAATGTTGATGGTCGGTGGGCGAGCTCCGAGGGTCGACGGACGAGGCTGCCGCTAGTTGGAAGAGCGAGGGGGTGTCGAGGTCGATCTTGTTGGAGCTCGGTTCGCCGAGCGTATGGGATCGGCAGAGGAGCCCCTATTTGTGAGACAAAGGAGGGTTTTTGGGGCTCGCGATTCTATCCGAGCTCCGAGCCTCTTGTGAATAGAGGGGGGCTCATGGGGCTCGCGATGTTATCTGAGCTCCGAGCCCCTTTGGATGGAGGAGGGCTTTTGGGGCCCGTGATGCCATCCGAGCTCCGAGCCCCTTGTGAGTGGAGGAAGGTGCTTGGGGCTCGCGGTGTCATCCGAGCTCCGAGCCCTATGTTGAATAGAAGAGGTTATTTGGGGCTCGCGGTGTCATCCGAGCTCCGAGCCCCTGTGAATAGGGATGGCTCTGGGGCTCGTGCTTTCATCCAAGGTCCGAGCCCCTATACTTGGTAGCAATGACGTGAGATATGGGATGATGTTTGTGGCTCGCGATGCCATCCGAGCTCCGAGCTTCCTGAACAATAGAGAAGGGAGTTGTGGCTCGCGATACCATCCGAGCGTCGACCCTTCTGTAAAAATAGAAGGGGAATTGTGGCTCGCGATGCCATTCGAGCTCCGAGCTTCCTGGATAATAGAGAAGGGAGTGGTGGCTCGCGATCCCTTCCGAGCGTCAACCCTGCTGTGAAAATAGAAGAGGAATTGTGGCTCGTGATGCCATCCGAGCTCCGAGCTTCCTGGATAATAGAGAAGGGAGTGGTGGCGCGCGATACTATCCGAGCGTCGACCCTTCTGTGAAAATAGAAGAGGAATTGTGGCTCGCGATGCCATCTGAGCTCCGAGCTTCCTGGATAATAGAGAAGGGAGTGGTGGCTCGCGATATCATCCGAGCGTCGACCCTTTTGTGAAATAGAAGGGGAATTGTGGCTCGTGATGCCATCCGAGCTCTGAGCTTCCTGGATAATAGAGAAGGGGAGTGGTGGCTCGCGATCCCTTCCGAGCATCGACCCTTCTGTGAAAATAGAAGAGGAATTGTGGCTCGCGATGTCATTCGAGCTCCGAGCTTCCTGGATAATAGAGAAGGGAGTGGTGGCTCGCGATACCATCCGAGCGTCGACCCTTTTGTGAAATAGAAGGGAAATTGTGGCTCGTGATGCCATCCATGCTCCGAGCTTCCTGGATAATAGAGAAGGGAGTGGTGGCTCGCGATCCCTTCCGAGCGTCGACTCTTCTGTGAAAATAGAAGAGGAATTGTGGCTCGCGATGCCATCCGAGCTCCGAGCTTCCTGGACAATAGAGAAGGTAGTGGTGGCTCGCGATCCCTTCCGAGCGTCGACCCTTCTGTGAAAATAGAAGGGAAATTGTGGCTCACGATGCCATCCGAGCTCCGAGCTTCCTGGATAATAGAGAAGGGAATTGTGGCTCGCGATGCCATCCGAGCTCCGAGCTTCCTGGATAATAGAGAAGGGAGTTATGGCTCGCGATACCTTCCGAGCGTCGACCCTTCTGTGAAATAGAAGAGGAATTGTGGCTCGCAATGCCATCCGAGCTTTGAATCTTCCTGACTTGTCGAAAAAGTCTGCTCGCTCGGAGATCGCTTGGAGATCGGGAATGGATATTTTACTTTTCGCCCAGGCCGCACAAGAAGGTTATGCACGGCCATCCAGATTCCATCAAGGGGTGGAAAGAGAAGTATTTTGTGGTTCGGAGTGAGAGATCTTGGGGGATACCGACTAGGTGGAGTTTCTTCAAACCGAACCATAAACCTCCGAAGCGAAGCGACTTGACAGCAAAGGCGTAGAAGAGGGTGGAGAAGATAGTAGGGGGGCACATTATCGCGTGGCCTCGAGTGACCGAGATACACCTTGCCCAGGCCGGACTGAGTCCAGCCAACCCTAGTATGTTTCGTTCTGAATTTTTGCATCTTTCTGCCTTCGTGTTAACATTGGCTTTCTTTCTTTCATTTTTGCAGAGATGACTTCCTAACAGGTGTACGACAAGCGAGCCTTGCTAGCCGTCGCCGCGAAGGCGAGAGCGGAGCAGAAGAAGAAGGCGGAGCAGGAGAAGCTGGACGCCAAAGCTGGGGGGGTCCGGCAAGGGACCAGCCCTGGTAGTCGAGGAGCCTTCTCCCGCGAAGAGGGCTAAGAAGCATCACCCCCCTATGCCGAGGGCAGCTCGGGACACTGAGGGAAGTTCGGGCAAAACTGTTGATGCCCCAGGGAAGAGGCTTCCCCCACCACGGCCCACAGCCGAACAGATGGTGGGCCAACAGGGGCTGCGACCCTTTGCTCCCGATTGGTCGATCGTGCAGGGGGACACTCTACTCGAAGGACCCGTGGCGATTGAGTTCATCACGAAAGCCGCCACCGAGCATGATCGGATGTCTTTGGCGGCGCAGACGGCGGACCCGGCCTTCATGCGGTGGTCCTAGGTGCACGTCTCGGTGAGTTAGTACGGCACTTTTTTCTGTTTTTGAACTTGGTGGAATTTTTTCTGATCTTTTCCCCCTCGGACAGGCGATGCTCCATGGTCAGCACTTCCAAAAGTGCTTGGAGAAGGAGATCTACGTGGAGAGGAGGAATGCGGAGAAGTACCTCCGCGAGCTGAATAAGGCCACCGACGATTTGAAGGAGGCTGAGAGTATGGTGGCCGTCCACGAGGCCTAGATGGCCTCGCTCTGCGACATCCACAAGAAGGACGTGGAGCGCCTCGAGGAGAAGATCAAAGAGGAGGCGCTGAAGGGGCAGAAGGCGTTAAAGAGGATGGAGACTGCCTCGGCAGAAGCCCTGATCATTGCGCAGGACGAGGCATATGATCAGGCCAAGGCGTACTTCCGGATGATTTACCTGGGGCAAAATGTCGATCATCTCCACTACGGCTGGCAGCTGAACCTTTCGCTGACCCCTGACGGCGACGAGGCGGGGGGCGTCCATGCTGAAGAAGAGGTGCCACCCCCCCCCCCCCCTCAAGAGTAGACTAGTTTTTTCTTTTCTCTTTTGATGTAAATGCCTCGAGTGGACTGGCCACCGCGGTTTTTGTATCGCCAATTTTTGAAAGAAATGAAATATACTTTTTGGCCGAGGCTTCGTGACTTGCATATTTTCTCGCTCGTTTGTGATGTTTATTTTATCTCGTCCTTTGATAGACGAACGAGACCATGGGAGCCGGCCCAGTTTCCGTCGAGGTATGCCTGGTCCAAGCAGGGAAGGAGGCCATGGAGGCAGCTTTGGCTTGTCAGCGAAAACAGGCTCGGGACCGAGTGGCCAACGTAAACTATTTCATGGACAAGTCGAGGGAGCTCGGTTTGGAGGTGGCACGTCTGAAGAAAGCCATAGCTAATGTGAATATTTGCAAGTGTACAAAATCGCAACAAGTAATATAGTTAGTGAATAGAGTGTCGAACCCACAAGGACTAGATATTTTATTGAGTACCGATATCACTAGATTAATCACTATTTGGAAGATCGAAATTTATGAAGGATAAAACAACTAAATTAAATTAATCTACGTAAAGCTAACTAAATTTGTGAAGAGGGAGAGGGCTGTGAAACTATGAAGCTCTTGTACTTTATTAAGGGTAAAATTAGTTCTAGAGCTCTTGGTTCACCTCGTTTATCACACACACAAATTATAACTCCTTATAAATAAAAATTTTATCTTTCCCAATTGTAGACCAAAATCCTAAAGATATTAACCACTCTATCCACGTAGTCTAAAAATTATTCTCAACTACTTCTTCGCCTATCCATCAAATTATTAATTGAAAATTTGGATTTCTTAACGGTCACATCCTCCAATATACGGTGTTAATTTTTATTAATCACAAATAACCTGTTCATTCTCTTTATGATTTGAAAAATCATACAAATGTCTATCCACCATTTTGTACGCATAAATAATAAAAAGTAAAACACAACCAGGAGAAATAGAGTAATAATAAGGACTTAAAATTTGTGTTCTACAAAACTCGGCTACATCTTAGCCTCTAGAACAATAAATTCAGTTCATGATCGATTTACAATTAATAAAATGTTTGGGATTGCATCAAAAGATATAGAGAAGAAGAGATACAAAACGAATACAAAATTTAATTCAAACCCCTTTTCTGTCTCTCAAGCCGGAGCCAAAAGTGTCGTTGTCACGCGCCGTCACGTCAACGCGTCAGTCTGTCACACTGTCGTTGTCGGGCCGCGTGTCCCAAAACCAGAGGCGCCACGTCACGTCGAAGTCAAAGCCGCGTGCCACACGTCGCTGTCGTTTTCAGCCTGTCACGTCGCCGCGTCAGCACGTGCTGCTGGTTCTGCTGCTGCTGCGTCCACTCTCTCTACTCTTTGATCCACACGTCGAGAAAGAGAGAGAGAGATCGTCTGAGTTCTCTCTCTCTACTCTTACTTTTTCTCTTTGTTCTTTTATTTGTATGTTTGTTTAATTTTGCAGCCGTCACCTCTTCCCCTTTTTCTTTCCATCTCTTTATGTATTTATAGAAAACAGGAATAGGAGTTAGGGTTTGCGCTTTTTGCAGAAAGATCCATTCTCTTCATTTATTTCCTTCCTTTTTAATCCAGAATTTTATTTCTTTCTCTTTCTTCTTCTTTTTCCTTTTCTTTCCAGCACGTGCTGCATACACAAAAGATAATACCAAAAATTAGGATTTTTAAATAAAATAAAATTAATTAGTTTAAAATTAATTAAACTAACTAAAAATCATAATAGCTCATTAAAATCCTTCTAAAATTATTTCGCATTTTTAACTCAACAAAACAATAATAATTAATAAATCCATTATTTTATTTTGTTTGTTGATTTTTTTCCACAAATCTTTACTTTTTGCATCAAAAATATTATTTCTTAAAAAATAATTATTAAATTGAAATCGTATAGAAATAAGATGAATTATAGATAATATCAACGAAAACAGGCAATTTTAATTGGTAAATGAGTACAAATATTTGTATATAAATTAGACACATCAAATACCCCCAAACTTAAGATTTTGCTTGTCCTCGAGCAAAAAGTAGAATCATGAACAAGGGAATAATAAACTCAACCCATCACACTAAGAGATCTTATCATGCAAGCTTCAAAATTTCAATTAAAAATATAAACAATTGCAAATAAAGTAAACCTAAACATACCCACTTTCTCCAGTGAAGTTATTTATTCATAATTCCCAACCCAATTGCATTTGTCATGCAATTAATGTAATTATATTATGCAACAACTCAATCTGTGATTATCCCTTCTCTCTACTACAAACAGAGTAGCAAACTAGAGGATTTTTTTTTAAATTTTTTTTTTTATAGTCTCTTCTTTAAGTCGTCACTTGCCTTTTGACGCGAATGCAAAATATTTGTGATGAATTCACCCAGTTACTCAACAAGTCACAAACTTAAAGTGCTTTGCATACTCATATTTCAAGTTGCTGTTTTACGTAAAAGTAAATATTTGTGATGAATACCCCTAGTTACTAAGCAACTCAAAACATTTGAGTAGATTGACTTTATTCATAAATATATATATATTTTTTTTGGTTATTACTCTATTTACTTAAACCGTGTTTAGGACTAGATCAAAGGGGATAATCACAAGAAGAAGCATCACATTTGTCTTTTATGTATAATAGCATGACTCACACAACTTTGTAAGGAATTTTGAAACTCAATAATTCTAAAGTGAATAAGTATGCTTACTCTTACTTTATAAGAAATTGTTTATCCAAAAAAAAATTATTTCAATGCTTATCACAATAAAGAACTCAAAAGTGTAATGGTGAGCTTAATTGAAATCTCTTTTATTTTGTTTTTCCTTTTCAAAAATAAATAATAAATTTGTAAACCTTCCCCCCAAACTTGAATATCACATTGTCCTCAATGGGAAAGATAAAGAAAAACAAAAAGAATGCAAAAAGTTTAGAATTTCTTCCCTGGTTCGTCTTTAAATTTCTGCACGCGCAACGTTCAGTATTTTGGCGATATCTGGAGCTGTAGATGTCCAAATGGGCTGATTTCTTTTGGCTGGAAAGCTAAGACAATTGTCTACAATTACTCTTTGAATCACTTTTCCAGATGCTGACTACATACTGCTCAAAAACAGCCATCAATGAAGGTGTTCAAAACAGCTCCGCCCGGTGACTTCCAAAATTTATGCAATCCTACAAGATAAAATAGAAAATTAAAATAAAATAAACTAAAAGATAAATCAAAACTAAATGCAATAAAAGAAAACATGGGTTGCCTCCCAAGAAGCGCTAAGTTTTAAGTCTTCAGCCAGACATGGGGGTGAGACAGTTAAGTAACGCCAAGATCCAACAACATTAAAACATCCTTTCTAATTTTTCTCTTCTTGTGTGGATCGGGTTCAAGCTCCAATTTGAGGCGTTTCCTTCTTGATGATGATGTCTTTGATTCCCCCACCTCTTTGAATTTATGCTGCAAAAATGAATAAATGGAAGGTTCAGCATCCAAATACATTACATGTTCAAAAATATTTTCTTTTTCAGGTTCAAAATTTGTTGAATTTGTTGGACATACTTCTACAGGTAATTTTTCAAATTTAGCCTTATGTTTCTCGTCCACAATTAAATCAGTTTCACTTACTTGAATAGATGACTGTTCTTCAGGAGGAAAATTTATGGAATTAAAAACATCATTCATTACTTGCTCATGCTGAATTTGTTCCTTCACAATTTGTTCATTCTCACTTTGCTTTTCAACCACATCCTGTTCGTCATTTTCTTCTTGTGGTTGCTCAATTGTCCTCCCGCTTCCTAGTGTTATAGCCTCGACATGCTCCTTGGGATAGACAACTGTATTGCGTGGTAATGTTCCTGCAGTTTTTTCATTAAGAATATTTAAAAATTGACTAATTTGTACCTCAAGATTATGAATGGAAGCCGAAGTTGAATTTGTAACATTTTGGATTTCCAAATCTGTCTTTTGGATTTATTGTTCTGCCCTTTGCATGTAGTGCATAAACATGTCTTCAAGTGTCGGCTTCTTTTCTTCTGTGGAAAGTTTTGAGGTGGTATAACTGCTCCTTGATTGTTGTTCCATGGAAAATTGGGGGTGTTTCTCCATCCTGAATTGTATGTGTTTGCATAATGATTGTTTTGCATTTGAAAGTTTGACACAAAATTTTCATGTTCGGCATTTGATGGAGCAAAAGGGTTCCCCACTTGACAATCTGAACTTGAATAATTTCCTGCACAAAGATTACAAATCATATTAGATTGAATAACATTAAAATTTATATTTTCTACTTGTTTAGATAAAATATCATTTTTTGCATTTAAAGTAGAAAAAGGATCAAGTTCAAAAACTCCAGCCACTTTTCTTGGCATTGTTCTCTTTGAAGACCACTGGTAATTATTTGATGAAATTTCCTCTAAAAGATCATAGGCTGCTTTGTAAGTTTTGCTCATCAGTGCACCACCAGCTGCTGCGTCAACCATTGATCGATGTGTAACTCCCAAACCATTATAGAATGTTTGCATTTGCAGCCATTTTGGTTGTTCATAATTAGGACACTTTCTCAATAACTCTTTAAACCTTTCCCATACATCATACAAAGACTCAGTCTCAAATTGAATAAATGTGACAATATCATTCCTTAGTTTTGCTGTCTTTGCTGGAGGAAAGTACTTGGCTAGAAATTTTTGTACAAGTCCCTCCCAAGTAGTAATACTGCCTGGTGGTAGATAATGTAGCCAAGCCTTCGCCTTATCTCGTACTGAAAAAGGAAATAGTCTCAATCTGATTGTATCATCTGATACCCCATTGTGCTTGAAAGTGTCACAAATTTCTAGAAAATTTGAAATGTGAGCATAAGGATCTTCGTGAGGTAGTCCCCAAAATTGAATAGTCTGATGAATCATTAGAATAGTCTCTGGTTCAATCTCAAAATAGTTAGCTTCAATAACCGACTTCTTTATGCTTGATTCATAAATCGAGGGCATAGCATAGTCTCTCAAAGGCCTGTTTTCATCGTTCCCCATGATAATGTACGTGTATGTCCTGAAAGATAAGTATCAAAAAAGGAAAAAATATAGAAAAACTAAAAAAAATAAAATAAGAAAAATAAAGAAAAGTAAAAGTTAGTCAAAAGAAAATAAAGAAGTAAAATAATAATAAAATAAAAATAATTACAAAAAAAATCCAAACTAGCAATAATCTAGCAATTTTCAATATCAAAAAAAGAATAACTAGTCCCCGGAAACGGCGCCAAAAACTTGATGTTGAATATTTGCAAGTATACAAAATCGCAACAAGTAATATAGTTAGTGAATAGAGTGTCGAACCCACAGGGACTAGATATTTTATTGAGTACCGATATCACTAGATTAATCACTATTTGGAAGATCGAAATTTATGAAGGATAAAACAACTAAATTAAATTAATCTAATTAAAGCTAACTAAATTTGTGAAGAGGGAGAGAGCTGTGAAACTATGAAGCTCTTGTACTTTATTAAGGGTAAAATTAGTTCTAGGGCTCTTGGTTCACCTCGTTTATCACACACACAAATTATAACTCCTTATAAATAAAAATATTATCTTTCCCAATTGTAGACCAAAATCCTAAAGATATTAACCACTCTATCCACGTAGTCTAAAAATTATTCTCAACTAATTCTTCGCCTATCCATCAAATTATTAATTGAAAATTTGGATTTCTTAACGGTCACATCCTCCAATTTACGGTGTTAATTTTTATTAATCACAAATAACCTGTTCATTCTCTTTATGATTTGAAAAATTATACAAATATCTATCCACCATTTTGTACGCATAAATAATAAAAAGTAAAACACAACCAGGAGAAATAGAGTAATAATAAGGACTTAAAATTTGTGTTCTACAAAACTCGGCTACATCTTAGCCTCTAGAACAATAAATTCAGTTCATGATCGATTTGCAATTAATAAAATGTTTGGGATTGCATCAAAAGATATAGAGAAGAAGAGATACAAAACGAATACAAAATTTAATTCAAACCCCTTTTTTGTCTCAAAAGCCGGAGCCAAAAGTGTCGCTGTCACGCGCCGTCATGTCAACGCGTCAGTCTGTCACACTGTCGTTGTCGGGCCGCGTGTCCCAAAACCAGAGGCGCCACGTCACGTCGAAGTCAGAGCCGCGTGCCACACGTCGCTGTCGTTTTCAGCCTGTCACGTCGCCGCGTCAGCACGTGCTACTGGTTCTGCTGCTGCTGCGTCCACTCTCTCTACTCTTTGATCCACACGTCGAGAAAGAGAGAGAGAGATCGTCTGAGTTCTCTCTCTCTACTCTTACTTTTTCTCTTTGTTCTTTTATTTGTATGTTTGTTTAATTTTGCAGCCGTCACCTCTTCCCCTTTTCTTTCCATCTCTTTATGTATTTATAGAAAACGGGAATAGGAGTTAGGGTTTGCGCTGTTTGCAGAAAGATCCATTCTCTTCATTTATTTCCTTCCTTTTTAATCCAGAATTTTATTTCTTTCTCTTTCTTCTTCTTTTTCCTTTTCTTTCCAGCACGTGCTGCATACACAAAAGATAATACCAGAAATTAGGATTTTTAAATGAAATAAAATTAATTAGTTTAAAATTAATTAAACTAACTAAAAATCATAATAGCTCATTAAAATCCTTCTAAAATTATTTCGCATTTTTAACTCAACAAAACAATAATAATTAATAAATTCATTCACTACAAAAGAAACTCACTTTCCCGGCGTTTTTTTAAGTCTTTACCGGCGTTTTTTTACGCCGGTGAAACTATCACCGGCGTTTATAATAGCGCCGGTCCAAATGCCGCCGAAACGAGCGTCGCTGAAAGGAAGGGGTCTACACCGGCGGTTTTACTGGGCGCCGGTAAATGTGACACCTACACCGGCGGCCTAAAAATGCCGGTGTATGGGGGCCTCTGAGTGCCGTCTTATACCCCCCAATATACATTCACCGGCGGTTATAAACCGCCAGTGTTCATCAATTTACCGGCGTCTATAGAAACGTTAATGAAGCTTATCTCATGCATCTGATTGTCATCTTGGCATGTTTTTTTAAACAAAATGGGTTCACTGTGAACTGAGGATGCTATAGGTACGTATGCCAAAATCCTCCGGATATCCACAACAATTGGGTATTAGATTTAGTGCAGCTATGAACAGGGCTCATATCAAGTGTAATGTTACGGACTGTCATCGTGGAAGGAAACCCATTTAATATATAAGCCATATATGGAGCCAGAAAGAGGAATGGTAGAGAATGAGGATACACCAGGCTAACATAGCAGCATTTTCCTTATCTCTCTCTCATCCCTTCTTTCCCTTCAACACACGGACACATAGAGACATCAGCAACAACAACAAGAGGGGATTGGTCCAACAATAAGTATAGATTATAATAAACGAGATGTCTCTATTTGGGTTTCCAGATCTCCACTCCAGCCCTTTCTTTCTAATCACAACCCACTTAAGAAAATTAGATTTAGTTGGGCTCAAGAATTAGTAGAGCAACATATAAGCTCAGGTACTGTTAAAGTAACCTGCAGATTGCCATCTTTGGCATGATTTTGTAACAAAAAATGGGTTCACTGTGAAACTAAGTATGCTGCTAGCATACCAAAATCCTCCAAATCAGTACAACAACGCGGCTGAACAAACCTTATTAGCAGGTCATACAATGTCATCTAAGCATGTTATGTGCCAAAGGGGGGTTGGTAATACAATGCATGAACGACACGTATTAGTTGTTTGTGAGTATGCAATAGGGTGCAGCTATGAACGGGGCTCATATCAAGTGTAGTGTTACGGACTGTCATCGTGGAAGGAAACCCATTTAATATATAAGCCATATATGGAGCAAGAAAGAGGGCAGGTAGAGAATGAGGATACACCAGGCTAACATAGTGGCATTTTCCTTATCTCTCTCTCATCCCTTCTTTCCCTTCAACACACGGACACATAGAGACATCAGCAACAACAACAAGAGGGGATTGGTCCAACAATAAGTATAGATTATAATAAACGAGATGTCTCTATTTGGGTTTCCAGATCTCCACTCCAGCCCTTTCTTTCTAATCACAGCCCACTTAAGAAACATAGACGAAATACTTATAGACGACAGCCACAATGCACACTCACAAACACTAGTACGTGTCTTTCATGCATTCAAGACCATAATATCTTTAAAAAAACCAATTTAAATACTTACCCTGGGTGGGACTTGGGACTGCTGCCCTATTAAATTGGCCATTTGTTCTTGGAGGAGTGCAACTTGTGCCTTTAAGGCAGTCATCTCCTCGTCCCGATTGCCACTTGAACTAGATTCACTCCGTCCAAATAGCCGCGAGGGGGTTGGTCCTAGGCCCATACCACGGACACGTCCATGCCTCTCCTTTCCCCTAACATCGGTCAAGACAACTCTCTGCCGGGTACGCCAATCTGTGCGTGTCACCGTAGGGTCAGAATCTGAAGTAGAGGAGATTTCATCATACATTTTCCGAGCGTTAGTCTGTAAAAGGACATAACAATCAGAGTTAAAAGCAGATGAGATTTCGACTACTCATTAGATATTAGTTCACAAATTACCAGAATCCGTGCTGCCTCAGGGCTCGCATACGTCCCATCCTTTGATTTGTGGGTGGCATCAAAAAAGTCAATGTCCCCAAACTCCGTAGGCCCCCCCCAAATCTTCTGCCTATATATTAGTAAGATGAAATGGTTATAAACAAATAACTGTAAGTAAAAAATTGTTCAATACTATTGTGCCTACCAATTCTTCCCGAACCAGAGCGAAGCTCTGTGTACCAGCGGTGTGCAGCACTAGCTGCTTTGACCGACTGGCAGCTCCCACCTCCGCCCTTTTCTGTACATGCCACAATGAAGTTAGCAGAAAAATTCATTACAGCCGCCATACAACCACATACTCATTAGATTTTTGTGTGTTTAATGTAAATACCTGACCGATCGCCGAACTCCAGTAGTGCACAAGAAATTGCCAATCTGAAGGCTCCACATTTTCTGGCACATTCATTGCATTGTCCTCCTCTGAAAGGTCTTTGTTATAAAACTTTGACTTCAATTCACTCTTGTGGTCCCTCCACTTCTTGGAGAGTGACTTTTCAACCCAAGGCGTAAGGGAGTCGGCGAACGAGAAGTATTGCTGCAAAATTTATTACCCATCACTAATAATACATATTTCAATAATAATTTTTCGCCGACCAATTATGTATTTTAGGTGAGAAATACCTTGATTGTCGTAATAGCAGTGGCCTTTGTGGTGGTTGGCACCTTCGGTCAACTCTCGTATGACAAAGGAAGTATGCGGGGGTTCCTTGCTATAACCCCAATGAAGGAAGAAAATTTGCTGGCGTTATCGCCAACCGGTTGCCCAACACCGTTCGCCTCCACCTCGATCCTTTCGTCATTCTGAAGCCTCCAAACATTCGTCATCTTAGTCCGCCCACGATGTTTTTTGACAGTGGGCGGCGTGCTACCCTCACCCTCTTCTGTTTGACTGCCACTATTATGTAGTGGCTGCTCATCCCCATGGCTCTCGTTGCCATCATTTATATTTAACCTCTTTCCACGCCTCGGCATGTTGTACCCGTCAAGGATTCAATAACTTCTTTAGAGGTGCAAATTTAATTAATAACATGTTTATAACAACTATAATAAAATTTGTACTTTAGTAGGATTAACAAACCAACGTAATTATAAAAAAATTTAAAAAATGAGAATTGAGACAAATTAAATTACAATGATAGTTTGGTTCAAATGACACTAAGCATAGTTTAATGTAAATAACACCAACCAGTAGAAAATAGGAAGATAATTAAACTGGTATATTAAATTGTTGTGCATATCTGGAGGATTTTGGCATACGTAGCTATAGCATCCTCAGTTCACAGTGAACCCATTTTGGTTAAAAAAACATGCCAAGATGACAATCAGATGCTTCAAATAAGCTTCATTAACAGTAAAAGAACATGAATATTCTAGCAGCATACTCGATCAGTTTGGAAGTGAACACATTTCTGGTTAAAAAATCATGCCAAAGAGGGCAATCTGCAGGTTACTTTAACAGTATCCTAAAATGAAAATTTCCATTATCTGAGCTTATATGTTGCTCTACCAATTCTTTAGCCCAACTAAATCTAAAACCCAATTGTTGTGCATATTCGGAGCATTTAGGCATACGTAGCTATAGCATCCTCAGTTCACAGTCAACCCATTTAATATCAAAAACACATGCCAAGAAGACAATCAGATGCATGAAATCAGCTTCATTAACAGTGAAAGAAGATGAGGACTATGCTAGCAGCATACTTAGTTTGGAAGTGAACACATTTTTGGTTAAAAAATCATGCCAAAGGGCAATCAGGTTACTTTAACAGTATCCTAAAATGAAAATTTCCATTATCTGAGCTTATATGTTGCTCTACCAATTCTTTAGCCCAACTAAATCTAAAACCCAATTGTTGTGCATATCCGGAGCATTTAGGCATACGTAGCTATAGCATCCTCAGTTCACAGTCAACCCATTTAATATCAAAAACACATGCCAAGAAGACAATCAGATGCATGAAATCAGCTTCATTAACAGTGAAAGAAGATGAGGACTATGCTAGCAGCATACTTAGTTTGGAAGTGAACACATTTTTGGTTAAAAAATCATGCCAAAGAGGGCAATCAGGTTACTTTAATAGTATCTTAAAATGAAAATTTCCATTATCTGAGCTTATATGTTGCTCTACTAATTCTTGAGCCCAACTAAATCTAAAACCCAATTGTTGTGCATATCTGGAGGATTTTGGCATACAGCTATAACATCCTCAGTTCACAGTGAACCCATTTAATATGAAAAAAACATGCCAAGAAGGCAATCAAATGCATGAAATAAGCTTCATTAACAGTAAAAGAAGATGAAAATTCTAGCAGCATACTCAGTTAGGAAGTGAACCAATTTTTTGTTAAAAAATCATGCCAAAGATGGCAAACAGGTTACTTTAACAGTATCTTGAAATGAAAATTTTCATTATCTGAGCATATATGTTGCTCTACTAATTCTTTAGCCCAACTAAATCTAAAACCCAATTGTTCAGCATATCCGGAGGATTTTGGCATACGTAGCTATAACATCCTCAGTTCACAGTGAACCCATTTTGGTTAAAAAAACATGCGAAGATGACTACCAGATGCATGGAATAAGCTTCTTTAACAGTAAAAGAAGATGAAATTTCTAGCAGCATACTTAGTTTGGAAGTGAACCCATTTTTGGTTAAAAAATCATGCCAAAGAGGGCAATCTGCAGATAACTTTAACAGTTTCTTGAAATGAAAATTTACATTATCTGAGCATATATGTTGCTCCACTAATTCTTGTGCCCAACTAAATCTAAAACCCAATTGTTGTGCATATCCGGACCATTTAGGCATACGTAGCTATAGCATCCTCAGTTTACAGTGAACCCATTTTATATCAAAAAAACATGCCAAGAAGACAGTCAGATGCATGAAATCAGCTTCATTAACAGGATAAGAACATGAAAATTTCCATTACCTAATCATATATTTTTCTATTAATTCTTCATCCCAACTAAACCATTCATGTTAAGGAAATCAACATGCATCTATCAGAAAAAACATGCTAAGTTTCAAAAATAAGGGGAATCAATAGATGATACCGAAGAGAGAGAGCGAGCGGGGAGACGAGCGCGGGGGGAGGAGATAGAGAGAGAGCGGGGCGACATGGTCATTTCCGATCGCCGATTCACCTCCAAATCGGGATAGGGAGGAGGGAAATCGAAAATGGCGAAGGGAAGAAGGGACGATGACGAATGTTCGAAGGCCGTCGAAGAGGACGAAGCGGCGGAGGCAAACGCGTGGGAAGTAGAGCGAGGAAGGAGGGAAAACGAAGCGCCCACTTTTTTTTTATTTTTTTGGGGTTTGGGGAAATGGCGAGCGAAAGGTTAGGGTAGATGGGATTTATCGCAGCTTTTCACCGGTGTTTTAATTAGACACGCCGGTGAATAATATACTTCACCGGCGTTTTTAAATAAAACGCCGGTGATTACGCGGATTCACCGGCGTTTTAATTCGGCCGCCGGTATATAACCATCCCATCTGGTGCCCCATTCCTAATCACTACCTACCCCGGCGCTACTAGTAAAACGCCGGGGAATATTCGCCGGTAAATCTAGTTTCTTTTGTAGTGATTATTTTATTTTGTTTGTTGATTTTTTTCCACAAATCTTTACTTTTTGCATCAAAAATATTATTTCTTAAAAAATATTTAATAAATTGAAATCGTATAGAAATAAGATGAATTATAGATAATATCAACGAAAATAAGCAATTTTAATTGGTAAATGAGTACAAATATTTGTATATAAATTAGACACATCAATAGCCGACCGGGACTGGTGGGTAATCGAGACGGACTGGTCCATCTCGGATGCCTCGAGCGGGCATTCGGCTTCGGAGTCATTCCTTCGGGAAGCCGTTGTTGAGAAGGAGTTGGAGATCCGCAGGCTGAAGTTGGTGTTGGGCACGGGTTTGATCGAGGAGGCAAGCAACTCAACCCCAGCTCGGTCTCCGACATTTTTATTGGAGGGCACCCAGCCAGAAGATGCGGGAAGCTCGGTGGCAGGGGTCTCTTCCCTGGTTGGTCCGACCGAGCATGAGGGTAGCCTCAAAGGGAGCGCCGAATTTGAATTTTAAGCAGGATGTGAGTGAGTTGTAAGCTTTGCACTATCTTTGTACCGACGTTCATTGAGTTATAAACAATGGGAAATAATAAGAGCATTCGCTTTCTTGAACCTTGAGTCTTGTTGGGCGAGAGCGATTGCCGAGCTCGACAAGCAGGAGGTCGCCGCCGAGGTGACTTGCTGTAAAGGGCGCACACGCAGCGGCATTTCGTCTTTTGCTAAGTCATTAATGGCGACGTTTCGCCTTCCCATGAGCATTTACGGCGACGTTTCGCCTTCCGCCGTTTGGCCTTCCCAGACGCAATAACTGTGTGCTTTAGGGGCTATATAACCCCCATTCCCCCCTTGTTGGTTGCCAAGAAGTGAGAGTGGCTGATCTGCCGCTCAACTAGGGTGCTTGCCATAGGCAGGCGCCCCGAAGTTAATATGTTTACGAGGGCTCCGGATTGGAGGCACACCAATCACCTTCGAACACTGCGTGGTTTGGGCCTTGAGGGCCGTAAGACCCCAGGTTGTTCGTTGGTGAGTGGTGGGCCGACCAATTGGTTCGAAGGTTCGGAGAGAACCGAGGGTCGGTTGCTCCCCTGCCGTCCTCGAACAGTTCGGGATTTCGGCTTGTGAAAGCGGTAAACCCCGAGTTGTTCGCGGGCGAGAGGAGGATCTACCAATTGACTCAAAGCTCGGGGCGTCCGCCGAAGGTGGACGCCCTAAACCTTAATGAAAAATTTTGTTGAAGCACTCGTGGGGGTAGGTCGTCGCCGAGCATATGGGTCGAGGTGCTTTGAAGAAAGCCCTGGCCTTGCTCGGGGTCGACGCCGAGCTCCCGAACTTGTTCTCATGAAGATGGTACGGGTGTAGCCGGCAGTTGTCGCCTCGTGCATAGGTTGATGGGCTTGAAGAATCCCAAACCATGGTAGGGACAAGTGCCGAGCCCCCATGCAGGTGAGAAAGCCAGTAGCAGGCGTAGCCAAGGGTCGTCGCCGAGCGTTAAGGTCGAGGTGCTTTGAAGAAAGCCCCGGTCCTGCTCGAGGTCAACGCTGGGCTCCCGCACTTGTTCTCATGAAGACGGTACGGGTGTAGTCGGCAGTTGTCGCCTCGTGCATAGGTTGATGGGCTTGAAGAAGCCCAAACCATGGTAGGGACAGGTGCCGAGCCCCCACACCGGTGAGAAAGCCAGTAGCAGGCGTAGCCAAGGGTCGTCGCCGAGCGTTAAGGTCGAGGCGCTTTGAAGAAAGCCCCGGCCCTGCTCGAGGTCGACGTCGGACTCCCGCACATGTTCTCAGGAAAGACGGTACAGGTGTAGCCGGCAGTTGTCGCATCATGCATAGGTTGATGGGCTTGAAGAAGCCCAAACCATAGTAAGGACAGTTGCCAAGCCCCCACACTGGTGAGAAAGCCAATAGCAGGCGTAGCCAAGGGTCGTCGCCGAGCATTAAGGTCGAGGTGCTTTGAAGAAAGCCCCGGTCCTGCTCGAGGTCGACGCCGGACTCCCGCACTTGTTGTCAGGAAAGACGGTACGGGTGTAGCCGGCAGTTGTCGCATCATGCATAGGTTGATGGGCTTGAAGAAGCCCAAACCATGCTAGGGACAGGTGCCGAGCCCCCACACCGGTGAAAAAGCCAGTAGTAGGTGTAGCCAAGGGTCGTCGCCGAGCGTTAAGGTCGAGGTGCTTTGAAGAAAGCCCTGGCCCTGCTCGAGGTCGATACCGGGCTCCCGCACTTGTTCTCAGGAAAGACGGTACGGGTGTAGCCGGTAGTTGTCGCCTCGTGCATAGGTTGATGGGCTTGAAGAAGCCTAAACCATGCTAGGGACAGGTGCTGAGCCCCCACACCGGTGAGAAAGCCAGTAGCAGGCGTAGCCAAGGGTCGTTGCCGAGCGTTAAGGTCGAGGCACTTTGAAGAAAGCCCCGGCCCTGCTCGAGGTCGACGTCGGGCTCCCGCACATGTTCTCAGGAAAGACGGTACGGGTGTAGCCGGCAGTTGTCGCATCATGCATAGGTTGATGGGCTTGAAGAAGCCCAAACCATGCTAGGGACAGGTGCCGAGCCTCCACACCGGTGAGAAAGCCAGTAGCAGGCATAGCCAAGGGTCATCGCCGAGCGTTAAGGTCGAGGTGCTTTGAAGAAAGCCCTGGCCTTGCCCGAGGTCGATGCCGGGCTTCCGCACTTGTTCTCAGGAAAGACGGCACGGGTGTAGCCGGTGGTTGTCGCCTCGTGCATAAGTTGATGGGATTGAAGAAGCCCAAACCATGCTAGGGACAGGTGTCGAGCCCCCACACCGGTGAGAAAGCCAGTAGCAGGTGCAGCCAAGGATCGTCACCGAGCGTTAAGGTCGGGGTGCTTTGAAGAAAGTCCGGCCTTGCTCGAGGTCGACGCCGAGCTCTCGCACTTGTTCTCAGGAAAGACGGCACGGGTGTAGCCAGCGGTTATCGCCTCGTGCATAGGTTGACGGTCCTGAAGAAGCCCAAACCATGCTAGGGATAGGTGCCGAGCCCCACACCAGTGAGAAAGCCAGTAGCAGGCGTAGTCGATGGTCGTCGCCGAGCGTTAAGGTCAGGGTGATTTGAAGAAAGCCCCGGCCTTGCTCGAGGTCAACTCCGAGCTCCCGCACTTGTTCTCAGGAAGATGTGTAAGTGAAGCTTTTCTGGCTCGCGATGCCATCCGAGCGCCGAGCCCCATGCTTGTAACGGAAGCTTTTCTGGCTCGAGATGCTATCCGAGCGCCGAGCCTCAAGCTTGTAAGGGAAGCTTTTCTGGCTCGAGATGCTATCCGAGCGCCGAGCCTCAAGCTTGTAAGAGAAGCTTTTCTGGCTCGAGATGCCATCCGAGCGCCGAGCCCTAAGCTTGTGAGGGAAGCTTTTCTGGCTTGAGATGCTATCCGAGCGCCGAGACTCAAGCTTGTAAGAGAAGCTTTTCTGGCTCGAGACGCTATCCGAGCACCGAGCCTCAAGCTTGTAAGAGAAGCTTTTCTGGCTCGAGATGCTATCCGAGCGCCGAGCCCTAAGATTGTGAGGGAAGCTTTTCTGGCTCGAGATGCTATCCGAGCACCGAGCCTCAAGCTTGTAAGGGAAGCTTTTCTGGCTCGAGATGTTATCCGAGCGCCGAGCCTCAAGCTTGTAAGGGAAGCTTTTCTGGCTTGAGATACTATCCGAGCGCCGAGCCTCAAGCTTGTAAGAGAAGTTTTTCTGGCTCGAGATGCTATCTGAGCATCGAGCCGTGTTTTCTTAATGGTAGTCAAAAAACAGCCAAAACCTTGTTTTTAAGAAAGCTGGCATATTTACAACTTGAAACTTTTACAAAAGACAAGGCACGATGTGCCGATTACATTCTTCATACTTTTTTACATGGGGCGGAGGCTAATCCCCTCCTAAGAATTTGATGAGGTGCTCCGCATTCCAGGGCCTCTTGATGGCCTTACCCTCTGAGTTGGTAAGGCGGTAATTCCCTGGGCGCACAACCTCCGACACTTTGCAGGGGCCCTCCCAATTTGGTGCCAATTTCCTTCTCTCCGGGGTTGGATACCGCCAGCTTTCGGAGGACGAGGTCTCCGAGTTTGATGTCGGTGGGGCGCACCTTCTTGTTGTAGAACCTTTCAACCTTTTGTTGGTAGATGCTCCTTCTAATGGCGGACTTCTCCCTGACCTCATCTATGAGGTCCAGGTCAGCTCGCAGCTGTTCAAAGTTACTTGCCTTGTCGAAAGCCATGATCCAAAGTGAAGGGATCCCGATCTCCAAGGGAATGACGGCCTCCACGCCGTATGTGAGATTGAAAGGCGATTCTCCCATGGAGATTCTCTTTGTTGTTCGGTGGGCCCAAGAACGCTTGGCAGCTTGTCGACCCATAACCCCTTAGAAGAGTTATCGAGTCGTTTCTTGAGGCCATCGAGAATTTGGCGGTTCACATTCTCGGCCTGACCGTTTGACTATGGATGGCATACCGAGGAGAAGCACTACCGGATCCCGAGATCTTCGCAGAACTTTCAGAAGTGCTTACCCACAAACTGAGTCTTATTGTCCGTGATGAGCACCTGTGGGATCTCGAACAGACAGATGATGTGTTTCTAGAAGAACTGTTGAGTCTGTTACTCGGTGATTGTTGCTAATGGCTCTGCCTCGATCCACTTCGTGAAGTAGTCGATCGCTACTATGAGAAACTTTCTTTGGCCCGTTGCCTTCGGAAATGGGCCTACCAGATCCATCCCCCACATTGCAAAGGGGGTCGGACTGGCCATGGAACGGAGATTTGCTTGCGGAGCCCTCTTTACGGGGGAGAACCGTTGACAAGGACCGCACTTCTTCACTAGGGCGAGGGCGTCTTGCAGCATAGTGGGCCAGTAGTACCCGTGATTTAACGCCTTCCGCACTAGTGAACGGCTTCCCATGTGGCATCCGCCGATCCCCTCGTGTAGCTCCTTGAGGGTATACTTTGCTTCATCTGGGGTTAGGCAGCGGAGGTAAGGTCTGCCATCTGTTATTATGTAGGACCTTTTGAAGAGGGTTGCATCGATTATGGCGAACCTTTCTGAGCGGACCCTAACCCGCCTTGCTTCGGCCCGGTCTTCGGGAAGCTCTCCCTTGATTAATTTTTTTTGATAAGAGTGGTCCAATCGTCGGGAGGGGCTCCATCTTCAACGCACAGAGCCTCAGGGAAGTCTGTGCTTGGTTTCAACAGGACTTCAATCAGGACGGTCCGGTCGAGGCCTTCAAAGGACGAGGAAGCCAACTTTGACAGGGCATCGGCCTGGGCATTCTGCTCCCTGGGAATCCTTAAGACGGCCGATACGTCGAAGGATGTTAATAGCCGTTGGACCACGGCCAGGTATCTGATCATCCGATCATCACGGGCCTTGTACTCCCTAGTGATCTGGTTGACCACAAGCTGGGAGTCACTAAAGGCCCTGATCTGTCTGGCGCCAGCCTGATGTGCTAGGGCGAGCCTGACGATCATGGCATCGTACCCGGTCTCGTTGTTAGAGGCCAGGAAGTTGAGGCGAAGGCAGTATTGAAGGAGAAAACCGTTTGGCCCCTGCAAAATGATGCCCGCACCACTCCCTGCTTCGCAAGAGGAACCGTCGACGTAAACTTCCCACATCTGGTCAGCTTCCTTGCCTGTCAGCTACTCGGAGATGGTGCATTCTGTGATGAACTCGGTGAGGGCCTGCTCTTTGATGGCCATCCTTGGCTGGTAGTCGATGTTGTACTGACTGAGCTCGATCGACCACTTGACTAGTCGCCCCGAGCTCTCGGGCTTATAGAGCACTACCTTCAGGGGTTGATCTGTGAGTACCTGGACCGAATGTGTCTAAAAATATGGACGGAGCTTTCGCGCGGCCATGACCAAGGCGTATGCTACTTTCTCCATCCTGGAATATCTGGTCTCGGTGTCGAGCAGGACCTTGCTCACATAGTACAGGGGCTTTTGGACCCCTTCCTCTTCTCGAACGAGGACGGTGCTAAGCACGTTCTCCGAAGCCGAGAGATAGAGCCAGAGTGGCTCGCCTGGTTCGGACTTGCTGAGGAGAGGAGGGTTGGTGAGGTACTCTTTTAATTGGGCGAAGGCCTCCTGTTGTTGAGTACCCCATTCGAACCCTCCGGTTCCGCGCAGCGCTTTAAAGAACGGAAGGGACTTCTCTCCAGACTTGGAGAGGAAACGACCGATGACCGCTAGTCTTCCCGTTAGCCTCTGGACTTCTTTGATGTTCCTGGGAGGGGCCATATCTATTATGGCCTGAATTTTTTTGGGGTTCGCCTCGATACCGCGCTGGCTGACGATGAAACCGAGGAACTTCTTGAGGAGACACCGAATGCACACTTCGCCGGATTGAGCCTCATGTTGTGGGATCGAAGTACCCCGAAGGCCTTTTCTAGGTCGGCGACGTGATTCTAACCCTGTTGGCTTTTGACAAGCATGTCATCGACGTACACCTCCATGTTACGCCCGATTTAATCTTTGAAGACTCGGTTAATGAACCTCTGGTAAGTAGCACCGGCATTCTTCAGCCCGAAGGGCATAACCCGGTAGCAGAAAAGTCCTCTGTCTGTGACGAAGGACGTCTTGGCGATGTCGAGAGGAAACATCCGGATCTGGTTGTAGCCTGAGAAGGCATCCACGAAGGATAAGATCTCGTGACCCGAGGTGGCATCGATAAGGGCATCGATGCTGGGGAGGGGGAACGGATCCTTGGGGCATGCCTTGTTGAGGTTGGTAAAATCTATGCAGATCCTCCATCTCCCGCTCCTTCTTGACCATGACGACGTTCGCCAGCCACTCAGGGTAGCTGACCTCTTGTACAAAATGCGCAGACAAGAGCTTGTCTACTTCTGCGTTCACTGCCTGCTGTCGCTCTGGAGCGAACTTACGCCGCTTTTGGACAACCGGCTTCGACCCGGGGATTACGCTGAGTTTGTGCATGATGAGATCCTCAGAGATACCGGGCATGTCAGAAGGCTTCCAGGCAAAGAAGTCGACATTGCGGCGAATGCAGGCGATCAGGGCGGACTTGAGGTCGGGCACGAGGGAGCAGCTCACTCGGAAGTGCTTCAACGCATCTCCTATCTCGAATGAGACATCCTCTACATCGTCTGCCGGCTCTAATTCTGGCTGGGTCCTCTCGGGCTCTAGTTCGAGGGCATCGAGGGGAAATACACCGCTCCCGATGGCCGTTATGTAGCACGAGTGCGCTGCTTCTTGATTTCCTCGGACAACACCGACACCAGTGTTGGTAGGGAACTTCATCTTCTGGTGGTAGGCCGAGGGAACCGCCTGGAGTGAGCAAAGCCCGGGGCGACCGAGTATGGCATTGTAGGCTGCCTTGACGTTCACAACCATGAAGTCCATGGACTCGGTTCTTCTGTTCGGGGTCGTCCCCGCCGTGACGTCTAGGGTGACGATCCCCTTTATTGTCACTAGGATGCCAGAAAATCCGTACAAGGTATACCCAGCTAGCTTTAGCTTCTCACGGGAGAGCTTCAAGTTCTCGAATGCTTCCAGGAACAAGATGTTGACTGAGCTCCCATTGTCTACAAGGATTCGCCGAGCCTCGAAGTTTGCCATGCAGAGGCTGATGACGAGTGCGTCACAATGAGGAAGCCGGACTCCCTCCAGATCCTCCCCTGAGAAGGAGACAGGAAGTTGTTGGACCTAGGGGAGAGAGGGCCCTGGACGGTGTTGACATCCCGGACAAATGCTTTGCGGAAATTGTTGGACTCCCCTCTCATGGGCCCTCCGTGGATGGAATGCAAGATTGCCTAACCCTCGGGCTCCTCAGGCTCCGGATCCCGCTCGGGGCGCTGTCTGGGTGCTCGAGGAGGAAGGGAATCCCTCCTATTTTTGGTATCCCTCTGTTCCCGGGCACCTTCTCTTTTGAATTCCTGGAGGTACCCTCGTTGGATGAGGGCCTCAATTTTATCCTTCAGGGCACGACAACGATCTGTGTCGTGCCTGTTGTCCCGGTGGAAGCGGTAGTAGAATCGCTGATCCCTCTTCTTGCTGGTGTTGTTGGACGGTCGAGGGGGGAACTGCACGAGGTCCTATCTTCAATCGCTAAGAGGATTGTCGACACGTTCTGCGTCAGTAGAGTGTACCTCTCGAAGCGGGGGATCGGCGGAACCTTCTTCGTGGCACCCCCGTCTCTCGGAGCTTTCTTCGCTGGCTCGACCTCATCGGCCTTGTGCTTTCCCTTCTCGGGAACTTCTTTCAAGTCCTCTGGATTCAGGGCCTCTTCAGCCTAGATGTACTTTTCGACCCTATTGAGGAGGTCGGGGAAATCTATCGGGGGCCTCTTCGCCAGGGAGGCCTTCAGCTGTCTGTGATGGACGTTGTGCTGGAATGCCGCCGAGGCGACCCCTGGGTCGAGGGAAGAGACCGATCTCGCCTTAGTGGTGAATCTTCGGATGAACACCCGGAGCGACTCTCCTTCCTTCTGCCAGAGGCCAAGTAGGGATGCACTTGTCCTTTCGGCCTTTCGGCTTGTCACAAAGTGGGCGAGGAAGTTGCCCTCCAATTGGTCAAAGGAATGGATGGAGCTGGGGGTGAGCTTCGAAAACCACTCCCGAGCCGGACCCCGGAGGGTGGCAGGGAAGGCACGACACAGGAGGGGATCTGATGCCCTGTGAATCATCATAAGGATTTTGAAGCCCTCCATGTGATCAGTAGGATCGCCCTCCCCGTCGTAAGTCTCGAACTGAGGTGGGCGGAAGTTCCGGGGTATTTCTGCCAGCAAGATGGCAGTAGAAAAAGGAGGTCAGATGGGCCTGTATCCCTGGGCCGGTCTCGGCCCGTCGTCCCCGAAGTGGTCGAGGCGGTCCTCCATTTCTTGGAGGCGCTTCAAGATGTCATCATCATACTCCGACTGGACGGTCAGGACGTGAGACACACTGGGCTCGTCATCCGAGCGGGAGCGAGAGCGGCCGACGCTGTCATCGACGGGGGGGGGGTCCCCGGATGGCTTCCATGATCTCTTTTCGGAAGTCTTGAAACTCCTGGTGGGTGACTGGAGCTCGCTCGGCTCGGTTTTGCAGAGCCGGTGGGCACCGACCGACGCGGCTGAGTGCTGGCCCTCACCCTTGGGACGGAGGTTTGGGATGGTTCGGGGCCAAGTTGGAAGCGGCCCTTCCCCTAGACCGGCTGGCCTGTCTATTCTGAATCACCCCCCGGGAGGCACCCGGTTGGGGTCTGTGACTGACCCCTGGGTTGTTGGAAGCCTGAGCATCGGTGCCGACGCCCTGTGGAGGCACGTCCTGCCGATGTGCTGAGGTAACAGCTCTCGTGGCTTTGGGCGCCATGTGAGGTTGGGTCGACGGGGTACTGTTGATGGTTGAGCTCGGGCCGACATCTGCATTAGAGTTTCCCACAGACGGTGCTAACCGGATGCGGTTTGTTTTCGGGAGGCGTGTGGATGCACCAGGTGTGAGTTCTTACTCGATTTGTATTGGTGGAGGAAGCTCCTGTGCGGCTGACCCTCAGCCGGGCGAACGGTACAGAGGTAGGCTGGATGCTCGGCTCGGATCAGGATGCTCGGATCCGAGGTCTCGTATACCTGTAGACGATCTAGGAACACTGGGGTTGGTCCCGGTGGCAGACCCTCCGACAATCTAGTCAGCTACTAAGAGAGAGTAACAGTAACTAGGGTTTGAGTGGGAAAAGATCCATTACCTGGATAAAGGGTAGGGGTCTAGTATTTATAGAAGAAGCCAACCGGGTCTGGACCCGTTTGGGGCCGGGTCTGGACCCAGTTGCCTGTGGGGTTGAAGCGGTGGAAACCCGGACGGTATAGGGCTGACGTGGCAAAGGCCCGGACGGTTTCCGTGCTGACGTGGTAGAGGCCCGGGCGGTTTTCCGATGCTGACGTGGCGGATCTGGATAATTTGGAGGTGCGCATATTCTGAGGGAATCCTGTGGCCCAGGAGGGGCCACGTCATCCAACCCATATCAGTTACTGCAGATGAGGAGATTTTTGTAGAATCTACCATCAACTCATAGTACTAATAGCAGAACTCACACACCACAAGCAATAGAAACTTTCTAAGAACTAGATGAACTAAAAACAAGCCATCAGGATATATGTAAGATCTCACAAGAATAGAATCAATATGCAGAATAACCAATACTTCTTATTTCCGAAGAAATACAAAGATAACAAAGAGATTACAACTCTCAGTCTTTCTTTCACCTTTGAAACACTTGGCACAATTCTCTCTTGAAGTTGAATAATGATAACGGCTTACCTCGATCAACACTTGATAACCCTAGAGTTCACATCTACTACTCTATGTATAGCTCCCAAGTAAATCCTAAAAAATAAACACAAATACAACTTATTGGACCAGAAATCCGTCAGCCCAAATAACACACAACGCTGATGTCGGTCGACCGCAACGTGTTAAGTCGACACTCGAAGCATAACCGGTCGACTGCACATTCGACCGTCCCCTTCTCTATTGAACCATATACACTCGAAGAACTCCTTTCAGCCAGGGCCGGTCGACTGCACTCCCGGTCGATCGACCGCAACCCCTCCAGCTTCATTCATCTATTTGTTGTTGTCTTCATCTTCTCCTCTTCTTCTCTAACTTTAAGTACTCTGTGCCTATATGTATTTGAGGCCACAATCCTAACAGAGATATTTGTTGTTGTTAAGTCCCAACTGGCTAATAAATCCCCTATCCCTCTGATTGTTTTTTAGGTACTTTCTATAAACGTTATTGGCAAGCGGTTGATCCTGACATCGTAAATGTTGTTCAAGAGTTTTGGTGTCCTGCTGTTCTTCCTCCTTGAAGAAAATCGGCATTCATTACTCTCATTCCTAAGCGTACCTTCTCCCTCTACTACCAATGACTTACGGCTGATAAGCTTGTGTAACTTTATTTACAAAATTATTGCCAAATTACTTGAGAATCGAATAAAGCCTATTATGAGTTCCTCATCTTAGAAGAGCAGGGGCTTTTGTTTTTGGTCGTGATATTTCAGACAATGTGTTCGTGGCTCAAGAGGCCTTCCACTCTATGAAGAAGGGAGACAATTGTGCATGCTTTATGGCATTAAAACTCGATATGAAAAGAGCTTACGATCAAATACGTTGGGATTACTTAAAATAACTACTCCAGACTTGCGGCTTCCACCCTCTCTTTGTGTCTTGGGTCATGGTTGAAGGTCCTCGGTTAGCAGTCTTAGTGAACGGCTCTCTGTCAAGTTGATTCCAATCCTTTATGGGCTCGAGGCAAGGTTGCCCACTCACTCCTTACATCTTCATTATCTGTTCTTAAGTGTTATCTCGTCTAATCAAGGAACAATTAGTTAGTTCTAAGCCATCCAGTATTCAAATTGGGGGTAGTATTCTGTCCTTCAACCATTTCCTCTTCGATGACAGTAGCTTGTTGGTTGCCCATGCCAATTTATCAGAATGTAAGCTCCTCAAAGAAGTGTGTAATCGCTATTGTGATTTAAGTGGCCAACACATCAACCTATCAAAATCCAATTGTTTTTTGGGGTTAGTGTGGGACTTAATAAGAGACGTCGTGCACCCATAATTTTGCAAGTCGAACAAGGCACAATGCCTTTTAAGTACTTAGGAACTCAGATCAGCTCCTCTAGAGTACCAGTTGTCAATTATAATTATGTTATTTAGAAAATTCGCAAGCGTTTGACGGGGTGGAAAGCTCAAACCCTTACTTTTGCTAGTAGGATTGTACTCCTCAAATCAGTGGTGCAGGCTATCCATTTTGACACGGTCGGTCATGGTTGGGTTCTATAGTCTGTAATTGATAAAATTGAGAGGGAACTCGGAGCATTCTCGTGGGTGAATAGTACTGAAGAAAGAGATATGCATCTAGTAGCTTGGGACAAGGTTTTCTTGCGTATCAAGGCAGGTGGAGTGGGACTACGCGATATTTCAGTATTTCAAGAAAGTATCATGGCCAAGTAGTTAGCTCATTTTTTATTCGTACACAATCAATATTGTACCAATGGCTCGTCAACAAATATAAATTTTTCGATTCACTGTGGGAAGTGCATCAGTCAAAATTTGTTCTTGGTTGTGGCATTCGTTGTCTAAAGGGATAGAGCTGTTGTACAAGGGACTTAGATGGGAGGTTGGCTGTGGAGAGTCTATCAAGATTGTTGTTAATCCTTGGGTTGATCAATGTCCTCTTCAGATACTTAGCTTCCCTACAGCATATGATAACTTTGACATAAGCATGAAGGTTAGCCAATTCATCAGTCATTATGGGGAATGGGATGTAGCGAGAATCCATCAAATTTTCCCACCACACTTTGTGAATCTTATCTTCAAACTCCCAATTCCAGTTAATCAAGTCTTAAGATGGATTGTTGTGGTATGAAGTCCCTCTTGCTAATGTCTTTGAAAGTTTTATATACAGTGGCCATAGGAGTCCATGCAGTAGCTCCTAATTTTCCTACTAGGTTAATTTTGAAACTTAAAGTTGCATTTAAATATGTGCTTGGTTGTGGAAATTGGCAGTGAAAGTTGTTCCAACCAGAAACGAGTTTTTTAGACAGAATAATTGTAGGGAAAAACTAGGGTTTATTTAGTAGTCTAACACACACCGGAAGCGATCTAATCGCGTAAATAATATTGCAATACAAAATTTGTCCATTCGCTAGAATCACTATGAATCAAAACGAATTAGATCAAAATAAAGGTTTTTTGGATTACCTTTCATGATGCCAAAAACTCCTTCGCGGTGGTTTCAGTAATAAGACATTCAAGTATTCGTCCTCCGACGGTAATCCATGCCAAACCTTTTCTTGGAATACCGTCATCCTTTCTCTCTAACTCTCTTTTGATTAGTGTGATAATGAATCTCAATCTTCTCTTATTTTCCTGTATAGAGGAAGAACTCTTCTTCCCTATTTATAGGGATTGGAGGTCATATCTTTATACAGTATGTAATACTTTTTCATATCAGAAGATATTCACAAAATATTTATCCATATAATTATTAACCATAATGAGATTTCTTCATACCTCTTAGTTAATGTATTAAATCATCTCAAATAGTTATTAGTTATAAATCCAATTATTCCAACTATTGAAATATTCTTGAAAGAGAGTACTCATCATTTAATCATGATAAACAAAATTTATTTATCTCATAAACAAATTGACAACCATATGATATTCCTAGCTAGCAGAATTATTTGTTATATTTAATATATCTTCATATATCAAATTATTCGATTCTAAATTTATCAAATAAAATTCTAAATTAAAGTTTTCAAGAAAAAAATGTTTGTATTGTGTGTGACCCATTGGGCCTCACATTAAGCTGACAGTGAAGATATTAAACTTCTTTATTTCTCAACAAGTCATGAGTGATTCTAGTAAAATGTCATGACCACCAAAATAATGTGAGTTTGATTACTAAAATTAATTGTACCCTTTAGTGATTAGTTCCCATACAATTAAATCATCCGACAAAACAATGTCCCGAAAAGACTTAGAGTACGGATTAACTGTTAATAATTATAACAATAAAAACAAAGAGAAATTAGGGTTAGGGTTTAATATCTTTAATGCTTGAGATATTATTCCCTGATTATCAGAATTAGAACAATCTCAGGCACTACCACAAGACCATTATATATGAGATAAGACTGAATTTTGGATACTGAGC
This sequence comes from Hemerocallis citrina, assembly GCA_017893485.1. Lineage (NCBI taxonomy): Eukaryota > Viridiplantae > Streptophyta > Magnoliopsida > Asparagales > Asphodelaceae > Hemerocallis > Hemerocallis citrina. Next base: position 287,665 of record JACEHZ010000534.1, on the reverse strand, counting down.
TCTTGACCCACTCAACCCGGTCCAATAACTCACAGATAACATGCGCACATCACGTGTTGCCTCATACAATATTATAGACAATAATATTCTACATATATTAAGAATATACCTATATATATCCAACAATCTCCTCCTATATTCTCAATATATTAGGCAATACCTGGTTATCTCATCAATTCCACAAGTTGTGGAATGGATCACAACAATTTCAAATAAACATTGAATCACAAAAGAATATAGTTCATAGACTAAATCAGTTATAACTTGAATAGTTCAAATGAGACTAAATCAAAATAATCAAATAGTTCCAAGACCATATCAAAACAGAATAGTTCATAATGACTAAACCAACTAGAAAATTTTTTTATTGTTTCAAAATCAACCAAAGCAAATAAACTTCAACAACAAAATAAGAGATTCAAGCTCAATCAATACAAGAGTCTTAAACTCAAAATAAGTTTTATCAAGAAAGGGATTAACTTATTCTCAAGAGAAATAAACCAAAACTTCATTGCAAACTGCGTTATGTTTACTCCTCTATTTTGAGCAAATCATTATTTGAAATCTATGATGAAAAATTCAACTCGTCCATCTTTGCTAGCATATTGCAAGTAATAATATCATGAAACACATCTCTAAGAATTCTATAGAATTTAATAAAGAATCTAGTTACATAAAAGAACTTAGTGCGATTCAAAATTAGCTTAGCAAAAATGTAACACAAACATCACAATCAAGTTTCTTTAACAAAATAAAGAACAAGAACTATTAAAGTTTCTCCACAAGAACTATCTTATGTTTCATATTGGAATGACAGAATAGTCAAATCAATTATGGTTAAATTCTGAATCATCAAAATTGGAATGAAACATAAATCTATAAAAGAGATATATCATCAAAATTAGAATGATATAACGACAATTCTAAACATTAGAAACACATTGACAAGTTTTAACACTTTCTTTTGAAATAATGAGATGATTCTAAGTAAGTTATGAGAATATATAGCATCATTAAATTTGGAATAAAGTTATATATAAACAAAATTTACATAGAACTTTTCAAATTATCTAAAGCATGTCAACCGCTTAGAATTGATGCTTAAGTTTGAACTTCTCTATGGCTCCAAATTGGATTCTAAATTTCAAAACAACTAAGATGTTAAAGCTTTTGGCTCAATATCTTTTATCTCATTTCCCCCACAGTTTTGATAATTAGATCACTTTCAAGTCTCTTAGAGCATCCACAGTCGTGAAAGGTAAAAATAGCAAAATGCATATTATACATATAGCAAAGTGTTATTTCCTACAGTTGTGAAATGCTATAATATAGCGAAGCTAAATAAAATATGATCGAACAAAACTCTAAATTTCGTCCCGTGGAAAAAATTGGTTTGAAATCTTTTTTAAGAAATTAATTGAATATTTTAATAATTTAAACTGGCAAACACAACATGAAGCTTCGTCGAAGGAAAAAAAAACTATTTCTCGAACGGACGAAACTTCAGGTTCCGTCTATGGCTTTTGGAATTTCAAAAGCATCAGACCATTTTGCTCCCTACCCTTGTTCCTATATATTCTGCATGTTTCTATCAACTTTAAAAAATGCAATCTTGACCGTTCTCTATACCCTTCTCAATAATCTCTCATCTCTTCAACTGTATTAGCTCAATATCTGCAAACCGAGCTGCACTCTTCTCTAATCGGTCACCTCACTCTCTATTTTTCAATTAGCCAATGTCTTCGATAAAAATATTTTATTGGTCGCTTGAAATCAAAGCGGGAACAGAGGCCAGTTCATGGCAACTCAAGCAACGAAGCAGAAGGGGAGAATCCAACTTTCGACTTTACTGATCAATCCAATTGGAATTGGGTAGTAGACGATTCCAATCATATTTGTAAATATATTACTGTTAATCCTGGAGGTGGATTTTTTCAATTTAGGAAAAATTGGAGGGAGCCAATCAAGATCTACAATAAATACTTCTCACGTATCCCATTCATTAGACAACTAGTCGAGCAGGCGGGATTGCACCATTTCATGAATATTAATACAAATAGGTCATCTATGCGACTTGTCGAGGCATTGATAGAGAGATGGTGGGATACGACCCACACTTTCCACCTACCGTGCGGTGAGTTGGGTTTCACTCCGTTGGATTGGATTATGCTAACACGGATTTCTATCGGTATAGGTGAGTTGCCTCCGTGTAACGATGAGCCATATAATTTTGAAATTATTCAGACTCGCTTCTTTTCGGAAATAACTGAAGATGATTGGAAATCACAAAGTATACGTTGTTTATTTTTCAAACGTTATTTTACCAGTAGTTTGATTGAAGCAGCTGAAACCGATTTTGCACTAACAATGAAGATTGCACGAGCTTTCTTTATGTTCTTCCTCAGTGCATTTCTTTATCCTAATGTTTCTGGGTTAGTCAGATATGATTGGCTAGCTGCATTTGAAGATCTTAATTTTGTTTCCAAATACAATTGGGGTAGTCATGCATTGGCTTTGCTGTGTTTGTCTTTGGACACATATAGCAGACTTACAGTCAAGTCATTTAATGGGCCGTAGCAAGTACTCGAGGTATCCTTAGAACTATTTAATATTAATTTTAGTCCAATAATTGCATCATATTATTTCAATTGGTCTGTTTGTAACATATTTGAAATTGCTTTCTACAGTATCGGGCTTACGAATACACAAATTGTTGTGTTCTAGTTATAGATAGGAACATCCCTATAGAGACTCACATGGCTAATGCTGACAAATGACCGAAAATATTGTGATGGAATCGAGAATTCTTGGATAAAGGTCAATCTGATCTTATTAGGTACAATTAGATGGCCCGTGATCAGCTGGAGATGCGTACTTCATCCTCTATCATTTGGCAGCCACATAATGGGTCATCATTTAAAAACGTATATGAAATTGAAGTTGTTAACTTTATTTCACGGTATCGACATATTTTTACGTATTCAAACCAGGTATATTTTTATTGTACTATTCGCATAATAATTAAATTTTCTATTCTTTTATTAAACAGTTCGATTAGCTGCAAACGTAAACATTTGATATAGGGTGTATGGTATCTTGGTGATCATTGTTTTCGCCAACTTACTGGAATAATTACTATCCCAAAGGACCCACGTCTTCTCATGCGTGTAATGTCATTTAATCCTAATAATCTTCCGCCTATCGAAGCATTGCAGTTCGTCATTCCTGTAGAGCAGAGCACCTACGATCAGTATTGGGCAAATGTTTCAATTGGTCCCATAATGTCGGCTCTCTCGCATACAACAAATGTCGATTTCATTAGGACAGCAGCAATCAGGGATCCTTCTGCTCAGTTACCCCATGCTGCACCTCCATTTTGGCTACCAGCCGTGTATCCAACACAACCCATTGAAGACATGTCATTAATGCATGGTCAACATTTCGTTGAAGTGCCACCTTTTACAGGTGGTACTACTATCAAGAGTTTGGACCCTAATATCTATTTTCCGTTTGATCCTCGCGGACAACCTTCTTATGTGAGTATCCAATATATGAAAAATATCAAATTATAACGTTATTATTTTATATTGTATTATGTACTCTTATTTTTTGGTATCTTATATCTTTCGACAGGAGGAGTTATCCAGACGTTATCAACAATATTCCAGTACTGAAGCGCAATTGCGGCAAATCATACTTTCCGACATAGTGCTGAGGGAATCAGTTCCAACTAAAGTACCAAATATTAGACGATATGTATCGTCGAGCAGACTGTCTACTTCTCAACATAGACCGATGCATCCGAATATAGAGCACACGGAAGCATCGATGTCGACATCGTCTTTTTCTTTTGTGACATGTACACAGTATGATGATGAAGAGTAGTAAAAATTGTACTCCTACTATTTTTTAGACATGGCTATAAATATAATGTCACAGCTATATTGTTTTTTAGATATGGTGTTTCCATTTTTGTATCTTTTTCTGCATATTTGATCATTGTACTCTTCTTTGTTCAATTCTGAACCTGGTATTTGATTTTTCTCTCTTAATGAAATTCATTGTTGCTTTCGGCTCAAATTTTGTTTCAATCCGATTAATTTAAATTGTTCCTGTCAACCATAAATTATTATTTTCTTGATATTTTGACTACTTCTAAATCATCCAATTTATGGCCTAATTTATTCTTCTTTAATTGACTTTTCCCTATTGGATTCTACCATCAACCCATTAACCTTATAATCCACCCTGACCCGCATCCTATACCCACTAACCCATAAACTGCATCCCCCCTATATAAACCCTGTTAACCCCCTTGACCCTAATATAATCCTATATATACTAACCTCCTTTAACCCTAATCACTATCTAATACTAATCACCCTATAACCAGCCGTCGCCTATCTCCATCCTTCTCCTCCTCTCATCTGATCCCGAACCCCCCATCGCCAGTCCTCCACCCGACCACAGCAGCCACCTCTGAGCTCCTCCTGTGCACCCCTTGTCCACCCTACTCCTTCCACGTCGCCATCCCGCCGAAACTCCACCTCACCACCGTGATTGTCCCTCTCTCTCATCTCATCACCGCGACCAACAACCACCCATCGAAGCTCTCCCTCGTCAACACACCCCCTGCCCTGCACCCGCAATCCCCTGCCTCTTCCACCTAAAGCCCGAACGATCGTTGCCTTGCTGTTTGATATGGCTAAAAATGGGGTTAAATCGGAGCCATCCAAATCGAACACGAATCTTAAGGCTTGGGGGCAAAATGGTAATTTCACCTACAAGGGGACCCAAAGCGGGTACAGGGCCTCCTTCCCAAAGACCCATTAACCCGCAAACGGACCCATCTCCAACTGGGTGCGGGTTTCGACCCGCTGCGCACCCAGTCCAGCTAGATAAAATCAAGGCCTCTGATTAATCCTAATCAACGGCCCTGATTCACATCTATCTTTTCACTGGGAATTAGGGATGACATTCCTTATCTGATTACTAGGATTATATTCCTTATCAGATTACGGGGATTACATTTCTAATTTGAACCCTAAGGCGACTATAAATACCCCCCATCAACCACCATTATGAGGTAATCAATCTTTTGCCAATTTGCTCTTCCTTAATCATTCCTGATTATTGAATTGAGCATCGGAGGGTGCGTCGCCGGGATCAACCCCGGTGTCTCGCACTTTTTGCAGGTGAACGGCGGGAGTCAACAATCAAGCTCCGGCAGAACAGGTTAGGTTTGCTATACAGGTTTTCCAAGAACTCACAAATTCTGTCTGTTTACCCCCACACCAGATTCAGCGGTAACAGATTGGCGCCGTCTGTGGGAAACCAAGCGAATAGCAACCTCCCCTCTTCCCGTTCGTCAGATCCTCTCCGGCCATGCCTCCTAGAAAAAGCAAGATCCAGAGGGTCCAACCGTGGGCCCAACCCCCCTGATCAGTAGGAGGTAGTCCCCATCTAGCCCGCTCCGCAGTAGGGACAACCTCCGCTTCAAGCGGAAGACCCTCTTCAGCAAGATCAGGCTCCTCTCCAGAATCAGCAACCCCCCAAGGGTCCCGCCGGTCCTCAAAACGCCGGTGCGAGGACTTCCCGCATGAAGCAACCCCTCCACCAAGACCGCGTCTCCATACACAGTGCCTCTACGGATTCCATGGCCTCCCACAATCCTCAAAATCGGCAGAAGAAGGAAGATCTATGCCACCGTCTGGACGAGAAGCGGGCCCGAGAGGGAGCCTCCCGCCAACAACGTCCGGGTGAGCGATCCCCTCACCCCCGAGATTACAGAAGATCCCCTGTCCGAAGGGGGAGGAGGGAGTCCCCCGAGCTCTTCAGAAGAAGACATCATTCCCCTGCCGGTCGGCAACCCCCAAGGGACGATGAGGCACCCATCACCCGTGTCGAGTTCCAACAACTCCAGGCGATGGTACAGCAGGCTCTCAATCTCCGTCCGCACAACAATAATGCCCAAAGGGATCCTACCCCCTCGCGGGTCCAGAGTCCTCACCACCGACAATGCACTCCTAGCCCTCGCCGTTCCCAAGGTTACCGTCGCCGCAGTCCTTGCTCCCCTTCCTATGAAGATGAGTCCAGGGGCTCGTTCGACTACGATCGGAGGGACGATGCCCTCTACCGCCGTCTCCATGAAATGGAGAGGCGCATCGGCCAGATCAACCGTGAAGAAGAACAGAGGGGTAGGGCCGTCCGTCCAAGCAGGCCTCCCTTCTCCCGGACCATCATGGAGGCTCCCATCCCGAGAGGTTTCAAGCCCCCGCAATTCGAAACTTACTCGGGGGAGTCGGACCCTGTTGACCACATCGAAAGCTTCAAAACCCTCATGCTCATCCACCAAGCTTCCGATGCCCTGCTGTGTAAGACATTCCGTGCCACTCTGAAGGGCTCGGCTCGGGAATGGTACTCCCGTCTCGCTCCATCTTCCATATTCTCCTTTGAGCAGTTCGAAACACTCTTCATTACCCACTTCGTGAGCAGCAGGCGCACGGAGAAAACCAGCATCTCCCTCCTCCAGCTCAGGCAAGAGAAGGGTGAGAAATTAAGAGATTATGTGAAGAGGTTCACTGCGGAGGTCAGGTCCATAGCTTCCCTGGACCAATCCATCGCAACAGTCGCCTTCCAATCCAATGTCTTCAATTCAAGCCTCCGCTCCTCCCTTACTAAGAAGCCTCCTCAGAACTTTGCCGACCTCCTCCTCAGGTGCGAAAAGTACATTCGGGCCGAAGAGGCCGCCTACCTTCCGAGCTTCGGAGGATCCACCTCCGGGACGAAGAGAAAGTCAACCGAAGAAGAGGGCACCAAGAAGCTTCAGAAAGATAATGGTGGCCAGCGCCGTCCTCCCCCCAGGTTCGAAAAATTTACTCCCCTCAATGCTAATATCTCTACCATTCTGATGGAAGTTGAGAAGGAAGGGGTCATTCCTCCTGCTCCGAGGATGAATACCCCTCCCAAGAGGAGGAACAAAGAAAAATGGTGCCGCTACCACCGGGATCACGACCACGAAACCAACGACTGTCGGGCGCTGAAGAACGAAATAGAGGCACTCATCCAGTGGGGGCAGCTGGCCAAGTTTGTAAGAGCAAAAGACCGAGCCGACCTCTCCTCTCCTCCGCCTCGGGGAGCTAATAAGCGTCCTGAGCATCGCGATGAAACCCCTGATTTCGAGGAGGAACGCATCCTACATCTTATCCACGGAGGCCCCATGGGAGGCTCTTCCAACTCCTCCCGAAAAGCTTTCATCCGAGAGGTCAATTCAGTCCACGGCACCCCTCCCCCCAAAGGCCTCGGTGTCCTGGTCTCGTTCTCAGATGAAGATCTAGAAGGGGTCAGAACCCCCCACTGTGATGCCCTAGTGATCAATCTCCATATGGCAAACTACAAGGTAGAGAGGATCCTAGTAGATAACGGAAGCTTCGTAAATATCCTCTTCCTCTCCGCCTTCCGAGGTCTCAAGCTGTCTCGCGACCGACTCAAACCGGCCGGCTACACACTCCATGGGTTCACGGGAGTGCCAGTAACTATTGAAGGGGTAATTACCCTCGACGTAACTGCTGGCAAAACTCCTACCACCCGGACGGAGCCAATGGACTTCATGGTCGTGGACATCCCCGCCGCATACAATGTCATCCTAGGCCGACCCGGCCTAGCCACCTTGGAAGCCGTCCCTTCAGCATACCACCTAAAGATGAAATTCCCCACCCGGTCCGGGGTAGGGGAGGTCAAGGGAAACCAGGAGGTTGCTCAAAAGTGCTATATGACTTCGACTGGGGGTCCAGTCCTCTCCCTCGAAACCTTAGAAATCCCCCAGGAAAGCACCCGACCGATGTCCGAGCCGGTAGATGAGTTGGAGGAAGTGCTCTTTTCTGAGCAAGAACCAAGCCAAAAGTTTTTCATTAGCAAGACCCTCCCGTCTGCCCTATGCTCCGACATTGTCCAGTGCATCCGAAGGAACCGCGACCTCTTTGCTTGGTCCGCGGCTGACATGCCGGGTATTTCCGAAGATCTTCTAGTTCATCACCTCAGTGTTGTGCCAGGGTCCAAACCGGTCCAACAGAAGAGGCGGAAATTCGCCCCCGAGCGACAACTTGCCATCAAAGAGGAGGTAGACAAGCTCCTAAAAGCTCGATTTATACAGGAGGTTAACTACCCCGAGTGGCTCTCCAATGTAGTCATGGTGAAGAAGTCGAATGGAACATGGAGGATATGTATCGACTTTACCGATTTGACCAAGGCGTGTCCCAAGGACCCCTTTCCTCTTCCAAGCATCGACACCCTCATCGACGCCACCTCAGGCCATGAGCTCCTCAGCTTCATGGATGCCTTTTCCGGCTACAACCAAATCCGAATGTTCCCCCCTGACATCCCAAAGACCTCTTTCGTTACCGACCAAGGCCTCTACTGCTATATAGTCATGCCGTTCGGATTGAAGAATGCTGGTGCGACTTACCAGCGCCTTGTTAATAAAGTCTTTCAAAACCAAATCGGTCGAAACATGAAAGTATATGTCGACGACATGCTTGTTAAGAGCGTCCGAGGAACCGATCATGTGGCCGACCTACAGGAGGCATTCAATGTGTTAAGGAAGCACAACATGAGGCTCAACCCGAACAAGTGTGCGTTCGGAGTCTCGTCAGGAAAGTTCCTCGGCTTCATGGTCAGCCAACGAGGAATTGAAGCAAATCCCGAGAAAATCAAGGCCATACTAGACATGGCACCTCCCAGGAATGTTAAAGAAGTTCAGAAGCTAACTGGCCGCTTAGCCGCTATTGGCCGTTTCCTCTCGAAGTCGGGGGAGAAGTGCCTCCCCTTCTTCAAAGCCCTCAGGAGGGCTAAAGGTTTCGAATGGGGCCAGCAGCAATAGGAGTCGTTCGACCATCTGAAAGCATACCTAGTCAATCCTCCTCTACTCAGCAAGCCCATCCCGGGCGAACCCCTCTACATCTACTTAGCTGCATCCGAACAGACTCTCAGTGCCGTTCCAGTAAGAGAAGAAGACCGGGCTCAAAAGCCCATCTACTATGTGAGCAAGGTACTCCGGGACGCCGAGCTCCGCTACCCGAAGATTGAAAAGATGGCTTACGCCCTGATCATGGCGGCAAGAAAGCTTTGCCCCTACTTCCAGTCCCACTCGGTGGTCGTCCTTACCGACCAACCGCTGAAGCAAGTCCTCCACAAACCTGAGACTTCCGGCCGGCTTATGAAATGGTCCATTGAGCTCAGCCAACATGACATCTCCTACCAACCCCAGACTGTAATCAAGGCACAGGCCCTAGCAGAGTTTATCGTTGAGAGCACCATTCCCGAGGTAAGCCAAGCAACCAACGGGCCCCCCATCTGGTCGGTTTTCGTAGACGGGTCCTCCTGCAACGAGGGAAGTGGAGCCGGGGTCATTCTGACAGGGCCGGATGATTTCACCCTCCAATATTCCCTCCGTATTAACTTCAAGGCCTCCAATAACGAAGCGGAATACGAGGCACTTATTGCTGGCCTCGGGATGGCCCGAAAGGCAGGGGCTCAACGCCTACAAATCTTCAGTGACTCCCAGCTTGTAGTAAACCAAGTCTTAGGCGAATATGAAGCGCGAGACGATCGGATGGCAAAGTATCTCTCTAAAGTCCGAGGCCTCATGACCTTGTTTGAAGAAGCCCTCATCCAACGGATCCCTCAAGAAGAGAATACACAAGCCGATGCCCTCTCCAAATTAGCCTCCTCCTCACTCAAAGGTCTTGAGCAGACCGTCTTGATCGAGGTACTTTTGAAACCGAGTATAGAGGATGAAACTCTCGATTCGGTGGTGTCACTACCAGTCCTACTGAAAGACAACTGGATGAAACCATTGGAAGAATTCCTAAGGGATGGACTTCTCCCCAAGGACCCTAAGGAAGCTCGCCGAGTGAGAACCAGAGCAGAGCGCTATACCTTAGTGAAGGGATTTTATACAAACGCTCATTCACACAAGTGGACAGCAGGCCGTACTTGAGATGTCTTTCCCCAGACCAGGCCGATTACGCCTTGCGAGAGCTCCACGAAGGCATCGGAGGCTCGAAAGGTGTTGAACTATGGTTACTTCTGGCCGACCCTCCTCCAGGACGCCGAGCGACATGTTCGGCAATGCAGTTCATGTCAGAAATACTCCAACATCCGTCGCCTCCCCCAGGCTCAACTAACCTCCCTATCAAGTCCTATCCCCTTCGCAATGTGGGGGATGGATTTACTAGGGCCGTTCCCTCCGGCTCCGGGCCAGCTCAAATTCTTAGTCGTGGCGATCGACTACTTCTCGAAATGGATAGAGGCCGAGCCCCTGGCAACTATTACCAAGAACAAAGTCCTCCAATTCTTCTGGAAGAACGTCATCTGCCGATTTGGTGTTCCCCGGGTCCTCATAACAGACAACGGAACCCAATTCACCAGGGCCGCATTCCGAGCTTTATGCGAGGACCTTGCCATCCAGCAGCATTTCTCCTCCATCTCCCATCCGCAGTCAAATGGTCAAGTGGAGAATGCTAACCGAAAAATTCTCTCGGGTATTAAGAAGAGGCTAGACAAGTGCTCTAAAGGCCTGTGGGTCGATCAACTTCCGAACGTGCTGTGGAACTACCGCACCACGAAACGGACCCCCACAGGAGAATACCCTTTCAACCTCACCTATGGGTCCGAGGCTGTGATCCCTCTAGAGGTCGGAATACCTTCTCCTCGCCTCGTCGCCTACCAAGAAGAGCAGAACTCCAGAAACCTTCTAGCAAACTTAGACCTAGTTGGCAAACTACGAGAGAGAGCATCAATCCGCCAACAGATCTACCGAAGGAGGATCGAGTTGTCATACAATAAGAAGATCCGACCCACCAACCTCAAAGAGGGGGACCTGGTCCTCTGGAAGCTAGCCATCTCCTTCCCTAGCCAGAAGAGAAAGCTAGCCCCGAACTGGGAGGGGCCCTATAAGATTGCGAAAGTAGTTCGCCCTGGAGCCTACAGACTTCAAGACCTCGACGGCAGAGAGATCCCAAGGACCTGGAATGCCGACCACCTCCTGAAATACCAAGAAAGCGCCCCGGCGCCGCTCTAAGTATTCCTGGATATCGAACCGTTCCTCTCCATTCCATTGTATTTTTCCTTTTTATTCCTCCTATGTAATAAACGTCTTGCAACTCAGAAGCAGCCGATTAGTAGTATTCAATAAAGGAAGTTTTTCCATTTTTTACTTGCGCAAATACTTATATCTCTCTACTCTCTGCTCTCCACCCTAACGATGGTTCCGGAGTCCAACATTTGGCTCGATTCTACTCCGCAAGCTCGCTTCTAAGCGGGCTAGGAGTGGGTCGCCATTCGGAATTGCTCCCACGACCGTTGAACTCTAACGATGGTTCCGGAGTCCAACACTTGGCTCGATTCTACTCCGCAAGCTCGCTTCTAAGCGGGCTAGGAGTGGGTCACCATTCGGAATTGCTCCCGCGACCGTTGAACTCTAACGATGGTTCCGGAGTCCAACACTTGGCTCGATTCTACCCCGCAAGCTCGCTTCTAAGCGGGCTAGGAGTGGGTCGCCATTCGGAATTGCTCCCACGACCGTTGAACTCTAACGATGGTTCCGGAGTCCAACACTTGGCTCGATTCTACTTCGCAAGCTCGCTTCTAAGCGGGCTAGGAGTGGGTCGCCATTCGGAATTGCTCCCGCGACCGTTGAACTCTAACGATGGTTCCGGAGTCCAAACACTTGGCTCGATTCCACTCCGCAAGCTCGCTTCTAAGTGGGCTAGGAGTGGGTCGCCGTTCGGAATTGCTCCTACAACCGTTTGCACGAAAGAAAGAAGATTTGCTTCTGATTTTGAGTAAGTTGTCAAAAATTGGAGTTACACATGAAGCCAATACCCCCAACGCAGCATCAGAAGCAAAGCAAGGTTTTTATTCAAATAATGTAGCTCTACATATAACTAGACCGACGCTACAGTAGAGTTTTACAATAACTTAAAGGAACATAATACAACTTGTTTAGTGCCTCTTCGGAAGGAGAATGCTTCGGTTCAAGGAAACGCGAGGGCGGTGACGCCTAACCTCCGAGCTCGATTCCAAACCAGCCAAGCGAGATCCCCTTTCGCCGATAACTCTAACTGTGGCACCAACTGAGGCGCCGCTAGACGAGACGGCTACACCACTCTGAGTGTCAGCAGGACTCCGCCTCACCGCAGGCAAACGAGTCGCAAGTTCGTAGAAGGTAATTCCTTTCTTACTCTCTTCGCGAGTACACGACGTACTACGAACGTTGGCCCTCTCAGGCAGAGGCTTGAGCGACGCGATCTCTTCCTCCAGCTCGATAATCCTATCTCTCAGAACATCGTCCTTTGTCGACATCTTCAAACGAGGAGGTCTTGACGAGCCCGCAACATTGGCACTATCGGTCGCAAGACGTCGATAATGGGTGACCTCGATCCCCCTGTCTATCGTAATCCTCCTAAGCTTGTCGATCTTGGCCGATAACTCTTTGCGCTCGGATGACAACTTCTCCAACTCGGAAGCCAACTTCTCTTCTTCCGCCGAATGTTCTTTCTCTGTTACCTCCAAGTGACGGATCTCAGCCAGGAGCTCGTTATTCTTTAGCTCGACAACAAAAAGCTCCCTACGAAGCAGCTCTATCTCACCCTCAAGACGAGAAGCTTGGGGTTGCTTCCGTAGTTGCTTGAACTCACGACAATACCCACTTGTAGCTGCTTTTATCTCCTCCAGCTTCAAGAGCATATAAAACTGCCTCTCTCGGCTATGAGAAAGCTCTCGCTTCGTTTCGTTCAGCTCCTTACGAAGATACAAAACCTCCGTGATCGAACCAAACTTCCCCTGAAAAGCAAAGATAAATCCGATGCCCAACACTTGGAGAAATTTTGCGACTAGTCAAACACAAAATCCGAAGCCTAACACTTGGAGAATTTTTGGCCAAGCAAAAAGTGTTTTCATTCAAAACTCAAAAAGTTTTACAACAGCGGTGGCCAGTCCGCGGTTAGGCTTTACACAAAAAAAAAAAGAAAGCAAAAAGAAGACCAAAGACGCAACCAAGTCAGGGGTCGACCTTTTTGTCGCTCGGAACTGCCGACCCCTCGACGATTCCCATGTCCTCGACCTCGTCGTCGTCTTCGGAGCTGTCCTCCTCCTCACCCTCGGTCTCTGTCTCGCCTGTGCCTTCGACACCGTCGACCTGTCCCTCGGGGCCGAGCATTGCCGAAGGAAGCTCCTCCTCCCCCTCCACAGGGTCGTAAAAGTGGTAGGAGGAGGTGTCGAACCCCGGGTTCTGAGCTGCGATATGAAGTAGGGCTCGGCTGTACGCATCCTCCATGTTCTTAAACATGTGCTCCTCGGCCTCTTTCTGGATAGCCCTCTTCGCCCTTGCCACCTTCGATTGGTGCTTGGCCATGACCCTCTCGGTCTCCTTCCGAGCTTTCTCCGCCTCCGACCGCGCTTTGGCCAGCTCCTCCTTAAGCACGGCATTCTCCTTCTCCGAGGCCTCGAGCATGGCTGCCTCGTCCGCCGACTGCTGCATAGCTTCGGCCAGTTTCACCTCCAACCCCGCCACCTCGGCACCGTGCTTTGCCGAGAGGAGTTGCTCAGCTTCGAATAGCTTCACAGCTTTCGCACGCTCCGATCTCTCCTGGTCGCTCAGTGCCGTCAGCTCCTGTTCTTTGCTCGCGAACTCTTCGAGCAAAAAGTTGAAGTGGCAGAGAGTCTGAAAAGAGAACAAACAGTTAGAATCCGGACCTAAAACTTAGAAAATTTCGAAAAAATGCTTCAAGAAGAAAGTGTTCGGTCTACTTATCGACATCGTGTTCCGAGCAATCTGCATTGTAGCGTCCCCGACCTCCCTGGACTTAAGCGCCGCTCGGTCCTTTGGGGTCGGCAGGTGCTTCACCGCCTGCATACAAATGTTGCCATCCCCCAAGAAGCCGTCGACCTTCATTACTTGCCAGTCGGGGACGAAGATCTGCTTATGCTCCTCGGTCAGAATCTTCTCCACTTCGGCAGTGAGGGGCGGAACTTGAAGGGCTAACGCCGCGCTCACGTTGAACGCACCGCTCGACTAGCCGGGAGCATCTGTCTTCGCCGTTGGAGTCGGCGCATCCAAGGCAGGAAGATCGGAGGCCGTGACCTGGTCTGGCTCGGGAACGGCATCCGGGACCTCGACCACCTGCAGGTCGGCAGTCTTTGGGACCGAAGGTATCTTTGGGACCGAAGGTATCTTCGGCGCTCGGTCGCCCTGAGGCCCTGTCGAGGGTCTCTTCTTCTTCCTCGCCTCCTGATCCCTAGCCGCCTTGGCCTTCGCCATCAACGCCCTATAGTCCATGCTGGAAGACTCTGCACAAACCGAATGAAAAAACTTAGAAAAATTTTCAAGAACTTCAAGGAAAAAGCAAAAATACCAGAGGCGTACTGGGGTCGATCGGACTGAGACCCCCTCGGAACAAAGCCTCCTCGGTGATGTCCTTCCAACTAAGCGTCGGCAGGCCGAGGAGTTTCTTAAGGACTTCCGTCTCCTCGTTACTAAGCACTGGCTCCTTCTTCGCTCTCTTGGGCAGGCCATCCCTCAACCAAGCTATCGAAATTGCCCAGGGTTCGGGAGCTCGGACAATGAAGTACTTCTCCTTCCAATGCTTGATTGAGTCCGGGTTCTCGATCAGCTTCACGCCTATCCGCGGCGAAAGGTAGAACCTCTGCTCATTCCTGTTCGGCTGGCAAGGACGGTAGAGGCTCCGAAGGAGGAACATACTTGGCTCAGCGCCGATCTCTTGACACTGAAGGACAAACGCCAAGACATGCCTCCAGGTGTTCGGCATCAGCTGGGCAGGACTCAGGCCTTACCAATTGAGGACCTCGGCAATGAACGGGTGCAACGGCAAACGAAGCCCGGCGGCCAAGGAGTCGAGCGGAAAAATGCACGTGTCGGCCGAAGACGACGTGCAGGCTCGGAAACCGGGTCCGGGGAGAAGTAGCCCATACTCGGCAGGGATCTGGAATTCAGTCTGGATCCGATGCAGATTAGCCTCAGTAAGAACCGAAGAGATCTGGTCCACCTCGGACATCTCTCTCGGCTCGTTCTCCTCTACCGACTTGGCGGTGCCCTGGGTCACCTTCTCCAGCATCTCTTCGGAGTAGCTCCGTACTCCCCCCACGCTCGACAGAGCGATTGGCTGCCGACCGAACTCCCCTGCCGTCTTCGGCTGCTCTATGACTGTAGCCACTTCCTTACCCTTCCGGGACCTCGCTGCAACCTCCTGGAGTGGCTCGGCGACCTCCCCACTCTTGCTCGACTGGACCACGGTCTGCTCGGTCGGCTCTACCACCTCTTTCTCTTTACCCGCTCGGCTAACGACTCGGTCCAAGGCGGGGGTCTCATCCGAAGAGGTAATCTTAACCATTTTTTCTAAAGAGAGAGGAGAGAGACTGACCTTGAAGTGACTGTTACGGCTGGAAAAGTTCGCCGGAGCAAAGAAATGCCTTGCCGCGACAGCTAGCAGCGCTACCCAGGAGCTAAAAACTTCGATGGTGAAGAGTAAAAACTTGAGTAAGAAAGTAAAAGTGAATAATGAGATTGGGGGTGGGGGAGTGAAGACTTATAGTAAAAGAAAAAGTCTCTTGGACTTTGTGACGTAAGGGCGCGACTCTTGATCGGCTCTTGAAGCGTTACGAAAGCCCAAACGAATTTGTAACCGAGCAGCAACGGTTGACGAAAAGACAAAACGTTTCAATACAAGTCAAATGGCTCGGCACACTCGAAACCAACCGAGCAACAGGCCATCCGATCCCAACGTTGGAGCAGGCTCGGATTCCGAGCAAGTGCCCATCCGAGCCCCAAAACGGAGAAAAACCACTTTTCCCTCAACATTCGTGTAAGATCTCGATCGGACGGCCCAGATCTTGCCAGCACCACTAAACGACAAGATAGTGTTTTCTTGGGAACTGAGCCCGTCTAGAGATTCGTGCCACCATCCAATGGTTCCGATTGTCCCACGTTCCTCGGATCCGAACTCCGAACGACGGGCAATCCGACCCTTACATCGAAGTGGCCGGCTCGGCTTCCGAGCAAGTGCCAATCCGAGCCCCAAAACGGAGAAAAACCACTTTTCCCTCAACATCCGTGTAAGATCTCGATCGGACGGCCCAGATCTTGCCAGCACCACTAAACGACAAGATAGTGTTTTCTTGGGAACCGCGCCTACCCCGAGATCCACGCCAAGATCCAACGACCCTGCCGTCTCCACATCGCTCGGCAGTTCGAGCCGGGCAATCGGTCATCCGAACCACATGCTCGGTCACCGAGCTACACGCTCGTCAACCGAGCAGACCCTTCGGCCACCGAACCAATTGCTCGGCTACCGAGCCACTCCGTCGACCACCGAGCAACCACCCGACCTCCGGTCGGCAGCCGAGCAAGTGCCCATCCGAGCTCCAAAGTGAAGAAAATTCCAGCCGAGCAATCCCAACCGTTGGATCTCCCAGAAATTCGCGCTGCGAATGATGGACGGCCCAGATTGCGCCACGTGCGCTAAACGACAAGATAACGTTTTATTGGGAAACACGCTTGCCTCGAGATCCGAGCCGAGATCCGACGGCCCAGATCGCGCCACGTCGCTCGGACTTCCGAGCTCTGGACCTCCGGTCGGCCGCCGAGTAAGTACCTTGCCGAGCCCCAAAAGCGGAAAAAAGTCTGCCGAGCGACTACAACCGCCAGATCTCTCAGAAATTCGCGCTCGCACGAGATCGACGGTCCAGATCGCGCCACGCCATAATTAGGTATTTAAAATTAATTTTTATTTATTTTAATTGTTTTATTTATTTAAAAATTGCGAAAAAATGATTAAAAATTTGGGAAAATTAATTAAAAATCCTGAAAAATAACTATAAAATTGGGGAAATATTTTCGAGCCCCCAAGTAAATAATTATCGTCCCGGACGATCTGTTAAGACCCCCGAACGGCTAATCGACACTTCGCAAAATTAAATAAATATTCCGAAAAATAAATAGAAATTCGTTCAAAAATACCACATGACCATAAAAACTCAACAGCAACCCAGGGTGCAACCAACTTGAAAAATCACCATACTACCTCCTTCAAGGATTCAGAACGTTCCATTTTGACTCCGATACAACTCCGCCAGCCATTAGAACAGTAGAACTACTCCCCAAAGGCTGATCAAACTCAGTCTTTGGGAGTGGGGGGCTTGTGATATGGCTAAAAATGGGGTTAAATCGGAGCCATCCAAATCGAACACGAATCTTAAAGCTTGGGGGCAAAATGGTAATTTCACCTACAAGGGGACCCAAAGCGGGTACATGGCCTCCTTCCCAAAGACCCATTAACCTGCAAACGGACCCATCTCCAACTGGGTGCGAGTTCCGACCCGCTGCGCACCCAGTCCAGTCAGATAAAATCAAGGCCTCTGATTAATCCTAATCAACGGCCCTGATTCACATCTATCTTTTCACTGGGAATTAGGGATGACATTCCTTATCTGATTACTAGGATTATATTCCTTATCAGATTATGGGGATTATATTTCTAATTTGAGCCCTAAGGCGACTATAAATACCCCCCATCAACCACCATTATGAGGTAATCAATCTTTTGCCAATTTACGCTCTTCCTTAATCATTCCTGATTATTGACTTGAGCGTCGGAGGGTGCGTCGCCGGGATCAACCCCGGTGTCTCGCACTTTTTGCAGGTGAACGGCGGGAGTCAACGGTCAAGCTCCGGCGGAACAGGTTAGGTTTGCTATTCAGGTTTTCCAAGAACTCACAAATTCTGTCTGTTTACCCCCACACCAGATTCAGCGGTAACACTGTTGCTATCCCAAGTCGATGGAGTCACTTCCGTCGAGCACAACGACCACCACAGCTGCTGCTGCCATTACCAATCTTGCTGTCGCCACTTCGTTGCTTGCCTATCTTGCTGTTGTCCATTTTGTACGTGTGCCGCACGGGTAGCCGCTGCCCCCTTGCGTACGTGTGGTGATTTCACATAACTCACACGTGCTTGCCTGGGATTCGGTCCCGTTATTCTAATACTTCCATCAGAATCATCCTCATATCAAGGCAAGTAACTTGTACGATTCTTTCGTTTCCCTGTACAAGCATCTTTTTGAAATACCGCAAGTAGATTTAAGTTGTGACTCGCCTTTTGTTATCGTTGATAATCTTGGTCCTACACATTTGTTCGTCTCTATCAATTCTATAATCGTAAGGGTCACAACCATTCGTTATTACACTCATTTCACACACATGAGCTAGATCTAATCATTCAACTACATGAATGCATGAATCACTATGACTTATAGATGTTTTTTTGGATGATAAATATGTTGATCTTGTTTCCTTTTATGAGTTGAGAATGGACATGATGTGCTATTTGAATAATTATTAAGCCCTGATTTGTATCACACATTAACTTAGATCCATGGTAGTTATTAATCATGTTACATTTCATGCAAAAGAAAACTGAGAATGCTGCGGTCCTGGTCTTGCTTTGATAATTTCGACCCTGTTAACGACAGAATTTTGAATCAGTTTCTGAATATGAATTGTAGCCCCATGTGTCTAGTTTTCAGAACATCTGATGGAATTGAATTCTGAGTTATGAGTTGTGACAAATTGCTGTTTTATTATTGCTGGGTCTAGATTTTTAGATTCATAATTTTATTGTATCACCCTGCCTTGTAATTTAATTTGAACATGTTATCAGTAATATAATAATATGAAATTTGTCTTTCTCGGACTAGACATGCTAGGGAATCACCCTTAATTTTCTTGGATTTATTTGATGAGTTTTCAGACCTGATACATGCATGTAAACACAATTTTAAGAATTCTGGCTGAACATAAAATCTGTGTAGAATGTTGATTTGAGCCTAGTTGTTGTAACTTTTATATATCATATGTATAGGCGCTTGAACCGGCAGGAAGTCTTGTTTCTAGAACTTCTGACAAATCCAGATTTGCATTCATGTAGCAATGAGAATTCTAGTTTTGGTGTAGCAACGTCCTGCTGTCCGGAATTGAAATTCTCGTTGTTTCTAATAATTATAAGTTGTTTATGACACACGAACATGTTTTTCTGCCCAATCTGAACCTATTTCCTGCCCTTGTCATGTTTACCTGTCCCTTTTTGTGCACATCTATGTCTGTTTTGATAAAAAGAATAAATAATCAAGCCGGGGTTAAGGAAAAGATCTAGTAGTGGACAATATAGAAATGTATACTCGGAAGGGGACCCGTGTTTCCCATCTGTTTGCATGAATACATGATTACATGATTGATGATTCTGTTTATCCATTTCGGTTTATATGTTTTTCCTGACTACATTCTTCCCTATAGGAATGTGTACTCGGAAGAGAACCCATAGGTCCCATCTATTTATCCGATTCGGTTTATCTGTTATCTATTTTTCGTGGGTACACGGACCTATATAATCCACCATTAAGTCTAAACGTAACTTGATTTTATGCATCAAACATGTGGTATATATATATGGGACGCATGATTGCTGCATTAGTTAGGATTAAACAAAGACTTAAGAACAATATGTTGCACCTGCACTTCCCTATTATCTGTTCCATATGTTATCTGATATTTGTTATAAGTTTATCTGTTACTTGATTCCATACCTGATTTTGTTTACTTGTTTACTAGCTATTTGTCTCTACTTATCTGTCACACCCTTGCCATGTTATGTTTTGCATTCTTGTTCCTTGTTTCCTATTCCATATTCTATTTACTTTGTTCCGCACCCTTTTTGCTTGTACTACTTACGGCCCGTAACTTGCACTAACGGGCATACTATTTTCCTATTTCTCTATTTTTGTCACTTAATAAATACACAAGTTTTGGAGATCAGCTACCTGACAGAGTGAGTGACCAAGTATTTTGAGCTTGGGCTGGAATCTTTGTGCTTTAGTTACTTTTGTTTTGAGTTTATAATTCTTTGTTGCTACTTGAACTTGTATTGGACATGTTGTCCCAAAGTTTTTATTTTTGTTCCAGATCTTATATTTATTTGAGGATTTTGTATTTGTTTTCAAATAATTCTGTTGATTATGAGTTGTATTTCATGCATGCGTGGTTATATATTTCTTTTATATTTCCCGTTATGCTATTGAGTCGATCCTTACAGCTTATGAATGGTAAAAATCATTCGCTGGGCTTTGTCAAGTGCTCTTATTCCGTATTCCTTTGGAAAGCTGGGCGTGACAGGTTTTTAGTGGTATCAGAGCCAGGTTTGGCTAATGTATTAGTTTGACTAATATGTTAGTCAGACTTGACTTAGCCAGGATTAATTCAACAATAACAGGCCATACAATTACATGAACAATTGATGATCAACTTGATCTGGATACTTATTGTTTTGGGATTTGTGCAGACCTTGGCCCGTAGAAATGCTTCTACTTCCCGCTCCTAGAATAAACAGCCTGAGTTGGCGGCTGTTACACAGGTACTGCGACAAATAGTCCAAATGCAGCAAGAGCACAGTGAACTGGTGAGGACCACATTGGAGGCTGCCAACCGGAACACTGCTGTACCGACTCCCACTGTGCCGTCAGGAAGCTCTTCCCCCTCGTCCTGGTACTGTTGCACACTTCATAAGGCTGCATCCCGACAAGTTCTAAGGCATCGAGTTGCCACTAGAAGCTGAACAGTGGCTGATCCGGACAGAGCAGCTACTACAGGCAGCTAGAGTTGTCGATGTGGATCGTGTGGATGTGGTGAACATCCAGTTGATGGACCTTGCTCACATCTGGTGGAAGGCTGAGTCCGAGAGGTTGGAGCGGCCTATTGCTTGAGCCACCTTCAACATGAGCTTTTTGGAGAAGTTCTTTCCAACATCACCAGGGTGGAAATGGAGCAACAATTTCTTGCCTTGAAACAGGTTGGTCGATTAGTGCTGGTGTTTTAAATACCGTTACAGATTATATATGTGGTATCGTAACATGAATTTTTTTTTGGCACAGGGCACTAAATCCATAGATGAGTACGCTGCGGAATTTACCAGACTCAGTCGTTTTGCTACCGCCTTGGTGGTGAATGAGGAGGACCGGGCACAGAGGTTTCTTTTGGGGCTTGATCATGAGATCCAGATGCACTTGGCTGCCCACCGCCTCCATACCTATGTTCATGCCTTGGAGGCGGCTTGAGCGATGGAGTAGACTTGAGCTCGGAGGGCTCCTCCTTTGCGGATTGCTCAATACCCTGCTGCTGCTGCTAGGCCCAGTGGATGGCCGATTCGGAGGCTAGCCCCGGCCCTTGCTGTTAGGGCAGCTCCCTACCTGCCTACTGCTCTGCAGAGGGACTTGATCTGTGACTACTACCGAGTAGCTGGACATGAGTGTAGAAACTGCCGGAGGGCCAATCGCCAATGCTTCATGTGTGGTGCTAGGGAACACTCAATTCGAGATTGCCCCCAGAGGAGGCATGACCAGCCCACAGTCGCCCCAGTTTGTGGTCAGATCAGGCCACCGCTTCCCTTCTCAGCAGCAGATCGTTGGTTAGAGGATCGCGACTACGAGGACAGGTCAGGCCTACAACCTGACAGTGGAGGAAGCTGAGACTGCAGAAGAAGTCGTTGTAGGTATTTTGTGCCTTATTGTTCTATTATTTTTCTTGCTTTATTTATTTCTCTCTTGCATTATTCATTCATGTAGTCTTCCTCACATCATTATTCTTTATTCATCATTCATTATTCGTCTTCCCCTTGTTTGTGACTCTATCATAGGTATCATCCTAGTTCATTCTTTTCCTGCCCATGTCTTATTTGATTCCGGGGCGACCCATTCTTTCGTCTCTTCCCACTTCGTGGATCAGCATTAGTTGGAGTGCAATATCATGCCAGCAGCTTGGAATATCACTACAGGTGGCGGTGTTGTCGTTTGTTTTAGGGAGTGCAAGCAGATCCCTACGGTAATTGGTGGTGCAGACTTCAAGGCCGATCTGAATGTGATTGGGAATTCGGGGTTTGATGTTATTCTCGGGATGGATTGGTTAGGGGAGTCCCATGCCATTATCGATTGCAGGGTGAAGAAAGTTGTGTTCAGGACTCCAGGCCGTTCAGGGTTTGAGTTTCATGCAGGTGAGACACCCCTTGGGCGTTTCAAGAAGGTGGTTGATGAGAAAGCTTGTGCAATGGAGTTGCACACAGGCTGTGAGGCTGCGCCTCCAGTGGTGCGGGAATTCCTAGATGTGTTTCCAGAGGAATTTCCCGGGTTACCTCTGGATCGAGAAGTATAGTTTGGCATTAAAGTTTAGTCGGGTACGGTGCCGATATCGAATAGTCTCTACAGAATGGCACCAGTTGTGCTCACAGAACTGAAGGTGCAGATTCAGGGGTTGGTAGATTTGGGCTTCATCAGGCCTAATGTTTCACCATGGGGAGCTCCAGTCTTGTTCGTCACTAAGAAGGATAGAAGACGCAGACTATGCATTAATTACCGAGAGCTGAACAATGTTACAGTGAAGAATCGGTATCCACTACCCAGGATTGATGACCTCACTACAAACGAACAGGGCTTTAACGGCGTTTTTTTTGGTCTATGGCGGCGCTTATAAACGCCTCCATAGATGATAGCGGCAATAATAATAATGCCGCGCATAACGCCATTGGATCGAGCATCGGGACAAACCATAGGTCTATCACGACGCTTTTTTAGACTGCCGTTACAAGCCATACGTCTATACCGACGCTTAAAAAAGCGCCGTTATAGACCTATGGCTTGTAACGGCGCTTTTAAAAAGTGCCATTACAAGTCGTACGTCTATAACGACGCTTTTAAAAAGTGCCGTTATAGACCCATGGCTTATAACGACGCTTTTTAAAACCGCCGTTACAAGTCGTAGGCCTATTACGGTGCTTTTTTAAGCACAGGTATAGGTTCAATTTTTTTAAAAAAAATAATTCACCACGTTTGGTGGATCGATATGTATCCCGGCATCGGGTTTTTTCCCACTATTTTAAAAATAGGTCACAAATTTAAAATATCTGTAGTCACATCAAATTTGAAAGTTCAAATCTTAAAATCACTAATAGCATAATAAACAACTATATAATCATGGACCACAATAAACAATAATTACTTGTCTAAAAATGGCCATACGAAGAGTTAGAAATATACATGTTATACATCAATTTCTTTAACAAAACATAAATTCAGTTTCGACAAAACATAAAAAGACTATAGTCCAAATTAAACTAAACTATGGCAAAGTCTACTGTTGTGGCTCGGCATTGCTTTCATTCCCATTGATATTTCGCCCAAATGTATGGGCGTGACTAGAAGTCGATGGAATTCGCTGGCTCTGTATAATTCACAATAGTGTCATTTATTAGTTTATTCACTACACTAGTCACCACACCAGTCAAATGCAATAGTTAAATTTCATACTGATATCGTAAAATGTTGCTGAATACTTACAGTTCCATGCACTGGATTGTTTGAGTTGTGATTTTGTTGGGAGATTAAAGAAGCAGTCATATCTTTCAAGCCGTCAATCTCTTCCTGCATCTTGGCTTGCATCTTGAACACGTCCGGATACGATGTACGACTGGAGGTAGACGCACAAGAACCAAATACCTGTGTCAAGGAGGTAGATCACAAAAAACTTATAATAAAACTCGGAATTTCTAATACTTCATTTATAAAACTTAGTGTCAAGGAAACTAGTATACTGATCAAACTAGTATACTGATCAGTATATACAGCTCAAAGAATGACATTTGACGTAAGGAGGAATGAACACAATTCTATTACCGGGTGGTCCTTCCCAATGCCCACACACAAAAAAAGAATTTTCAGATTCATGATGGATATATACAGCTCAAAAACATGGACTAGGTTGAGATTTAAAGTTAACATAAGTCCAACAAAAGATGTAGAATTGATAGGAATCAAAAATTAATATCAAACTACTATACTGATTAGTATATACAACTCAAAGAATGACATTTGACTTATAAGAAGTACATACATCTGGGCATATAAAACTTTTGAATTCCATGTACAAACTAGTATACTGATCAGTATATTCAAACAAGAAGAGACAGACAGCAGAGTTGTGCTTATGGTAGTTGTATATTAACTTACAATGGATCTTAATCCACATGATATTTACCTCATCACTTCTTATAATTAGGAGAGTATCCATTGAAACTGCTTAGGATGACAAGTTTTAAATAATTAATATTATAATTTCATGTCTAGAAACCACTTTGCTGCCTTATTCAAGATAACCATCGAAGCTTTTAAAAAGAATCAACAGCAAGCCTATGAATCAACAGCAAGCCAAATAGAAAAGGAAATGAACAAAATTATAAGCCTTGAATACATGTAGCAAACCATCTACGGATCTACCAA
Organism: Hemerocallis citrina; assembly: GCA_017893485.1. Classification (NCBI taxonomy): domain Eukaryota; kingdom Viridiplantae; phylum Streptophyta; class Magnoliopsida; order Asparagales; family Asphodelaceae; genus Hemerocallis; species Hemerocallis citrina. Next base: position 263,276 of record JACEHZ010000534.1, on the reverse strand, counting down.
AGATTCTGTCCTTTGTCCAATTTTCAGTTTCCTTGCAAATATTTTGCATCCAAGGTTTTAAATGTCAGATGCCACTGTCGTGTTGGCCCAGGATTTTTTTTCTATATCGGGATATATAGGGAGATATATTAGGATATCTAATATATGCCGGATTGTTACGTAGGATAGAAAAATATATCATATATATGATCTACACAGCATTTATATACATTACATTATCACACATACATGAAAATAAATAACACAAATAATATGAAAACTAAACAAAATAATAGATAATTAAATACAATACGCATATATTGCACATTAATCATATACAAATATTACAATGAATCAATGATTTTGCGCCACCTGCGTGCAACTTTTTTTCTTCTTCTTTTTTCCTTTTTTTCCCCCTTCAGATCATGACTTTAGAGAGGATAAAAATATAGAATAAGCTTAATTGGGTGGATAATGGGTAAAGGTTTGATTTGATTTGATTCAAACCCACAAACTTAACCCATTAATAAACCCACATCACCTACACAAATGGGGAAATATCAGCCGTTATATCTCATGTTTCCTGATATATCGCTGATATTTTCCCGAAAACAACATAAACTATACATGTGCAGATATCATGAAGGTTTTCTTGCAAACCCGAAATATCACCCAATATTTCCAATTTTCCCCCAATATTTAAAACTTGTTTAAATCAACATCAATATAAAGTTTGCATAATGCGTCATATAGATTACTTACATCAAAGCGAGTAGCAATTCCCAACCGGAATATCTGAAGTAAGCGTTCTTTAATTGTTGATGATAATGCAATAACAGCTTCTTCATATGGATCAGCTGCATCAACAACGTAATCCAACAAGTAAAGAAATTTTATACATATGTATACAAAATGCTGAGGTATCACCAGAAAAAAGGAACCCGATGTACATAGACACAAACTAATCACACCATTAGAGATTTAGAGGTGTTAAAACTTGAAAAACAAATGCACATGTCTTTCTAAAGTGACTGAGTAAGTTATTAACATTAATCCATGACAGTGATGCAGAGTGAGGTGAGGGAGAGAAATAGAAAGTGGTGAAGAGACAAAAGCATTGAGTCAGACTTGGCAAGTTGAGGATTGGGATTAAACCAAAGTAAAACAATGTTCAGTGTAGATCAAACAACATAGAAGGCTTCTAGTTTACTTCAGTATGAATTAATAGAAGAGACTATTAATTGCATGGACAAGATAAATGTTGAATATGTGAATAATGAGATACTAGTTTTAAAATGGTCAGGCAGCCTATGATAAAATAATTTATAAAAACGTAGGTACTGTACATTTTAGTTAAGAAATCCCATCTCCAACACAATTCTTATTATATTTGCTAATTCACATTTCTTATTACATAAGAAAGCCTATCCCTGTAATTACAATTTTACGGGAATACACAGAAGACACCATGACAAAAAATATAATTCATAGATTACGAAAAAAGGCATTACTACCGAAGATGCAAATTTTGGAGCTTTTGACTTAGGCTCCAATGAATCACGGGTGTGACTAGTACCCAAAGGATCAGTTTGACTACCAGACATAAACGGTTTGCTTCTATCCTCCTCTCGAACTCGCTTCTTCTCCTTATCTGTCTTAGCAACTTCCACCTATAGGCAAAGAGTCAGATTAATGGAGTTGAGCAAATGAAAGTGTCAAGTTATAAAAGCTTAATAAATAAGAGGACCACATTACAAGTATGAGTATTTACATGCCTGGATCTTAGACATTGGACCATTGTATGGCCCTTGTACTGTTCTCCCATCCATTTCTCTTATTGCATTGTCCAAGCACTGTGAAAAAGAAAGTACGATAGAGAACTTTTATCACAGAACTATAAGTCTGCTTGCCTAGGTTACATAATAGCATTATACAAATCATAGAGTGAGCTCTCATATGCTGTTCTGATTCTATGAGCTCTTTTATGTTGTGTTGATTCTGGGAGCTTTTACTCTGCTGAACATGCTCTTTATTTCTGACCATCTTGTATAAATGGAGACTTTTTAAGTTTTAGAAAATTTTGGCTGGGGTTTTCTCCCCATCTATGTTATTAAAAAAACAAATCATAGAGTGAGCGTTATTGTGAAGTTACCACTTGTTCTTTAAACGACAACATTTCAATATATGATCAAACCCTCATTAGAGAGAAAGATGACAGAGAATGTTTGATAAGCTAGTTTGTATGAGGTGCATAAAGAAGCAATGTTTGCAAGAAATGAATGGACATGCAAACAATGGATGGCTGAAAAAACGAGTTTTAAGGCAACACAACCATTACAAACTGCTAATAGCTTCATATAATCACTAAGTAGATCACCTAAATTGAGATCAACAAACACGCCATGTTCCAAACTCCACGAAATTTCAAGAAAAGAACTAAAAGAAGTTCATACAATAACTTATACAAAACAAAACAAAAAATTGCTTACTGAACGATACTCAAAGTGAACAAATCCAAAAGGTAAGTGGCCCTTCCTTGTTAGTACTACCTTCTCTATCTGTGAAGAAAGTAAATAACCCAAATATTATAACTATAATTAAAAGCTGTTAGAATTTTTCCAAGTACTATTATGCACCTTTCCAAATGGTTCAAAAAGCTTTCTCAGTAAACCCTCATCTGCATTTGTTGGAAGATTTCCGACAAAAGCAATCTTTACCTGGAAAACAAACAAGGAAACCTTTAGTGGCACCCAAAAAATTGAAGTGCAAGACGAAGCCAGTAAGCACTGCCCGGTTATTACCTTTGCCATTTCTTCTAAATCAAGTTTAGGCTTCTTTTCCTCGACCCAATCTATCAAAGGATGCCAACCACCAGCAAGTAGAAATTCAGGTTTCGAACCAATGCGGTGTGCTGGATCTTTCCCGGTTATTACCTTTGCTACTCTCTAGATCTTTCCCTTAATGTCCAATGGTAAATTTCTTCCATTCTTGATCCGACTCCCATAAAACCAAGTTGATTTTCAAAGCAAGTAATAAAAGAATTCCGAATGGAATGAATTTAAAGCAATGATGGCAATAAAAATCTCACCTTTACTGCTCAATAAAAGCGAGCAGCGCGAGCGGCGCGAGCGGCGCGATGGATGGAGTGGAAGGGCGGCGCGAAAGGCGATGGACGGAGATTCAAGAGGAGAGGGGGTGAGGGGCGAACCGCAAGTGGTGAGAGAGAGAGAGAGAGAGAGAGAGAGAGAGAGAGAGATTTGTGAGGCTATTAGGGTTTATAGAATTGAAGGGAAACCAAAGTTAGGGCAGGACGGGGAAATATTAGCACGTGCAGAACACGTTGCAACGAAATAGTAAAAAAAACAGTTCAACGCCGGCAGTGCATGTATAAGCGCCGTTATAGAGTAATCTATGCCGGCAGTTGATGCCTGCGGTTCATGTCCAAGATTTTCCGAAGATTGCTGGGCCATTAACTAAGTTAACTGGGAAGGATTAGAAATTTGTTTGGGATGAGGCTTGTAGTGAAGCTTTTGCAGAGCTGAAGAGTAGACTGACATCAGCGCTAGTGTTAACTGTTCCGGATGGTTCAGTTGGTTTTGTGATTCACTGCGATGCTTCTGCCAGAGGTATGGGAGCAGTGTTGATGCAGAAGGGCTGAGTTGTTGCCTATGCACCCAGGCAGTTAAGGTTGCATGGAAAAAATTATCCTACTCATGACTTGGAGCTAACAGTAGTGATCTTTGCCTTGAAGCTTTGGAGGCATTACCTACTTGGAGACCGAGTGAAAATCTTCACTGACCATAAAAGTCTCAAGTATGTTTTCACCCAGAAGGAATTGAACATGAGGCAGAGGCGCTGGTTGGAACTGATGGCGGACTTTGATATCAACCTACAGTATCACCCCAGTAAGGTGAACTTGGTGCTCGATGCTCTGAGTAGGAGGCCTGCTGCCATGATTCTTACTTGACAGAGAGAGCTATGGTAAGATATGAGGAGATTGGATTTGAATGTGGTTTTTCCCAATGCCAAGCAGTAGTGTATGATGCTTCAGTTACAGTCTTCTTTCGTGGAGCAGATCAAGGAGGCTCAATCGGGCGATGAGCAGTTACAGAAGTTCTGAGCTAAAGTGGAAGCAGGTACAGGGACTGATATGGTTGTTCACTCAGATGGATCACTTCGCTTTGGGGCTAGGTTGTGTGTCCCATAGGGTGAAGTCTGGCAGAAGTTACTTGAAGAAGTCCATCAGTCATCGTATTCTATTCATCCCGGTGGTACAAAGATGAATCGAGATCTAAAGTTGCACTTCTGGTGGCCGGTATGAAGAGGGCCGTAGCAAGATTTTTTTCTCAATACTTGATCTGCCAGCAGGTGAAGGCAGAACATAGAGGACTGCCGGGCTTCTTCAACCTCATTCCATTCCGAAGTGGAATTAGGAGAACATCACGATGGATTTTGTGACTACCTTGCCAAGGAGTCCCAAGGGTCACAATGCCATTTGGGTGATTATGGATAGGCTGACGAAGAATGCCCACTTCATTCTTTTCAGAGTTGTTCAGTCTACTGAGAGCCTCACAGAGAAGTACATGCAGGAGATTGTGCGCCTTCATGGAGTTCCGGTCAGCATTGTGTCCGACAGGGCTACGAGATCCAGGTCTCAGTTCTGAGAGAGTCTTCAAAGCAGTCTTGGAAGCAAGTTGAACTACAGCACAACTTTTCATCCTCAGACAGATGGGCAGTCAGAAAGGACCATTCAGACATTGGAGGACATGTTGAGGTCCTGTGTTATGTAGTTTGGAGGATCTTGGGAAGATCACCTACATCTGGTAGAGTTCTCGTACAACAACAGCTATCAAGCAAGTCTAAAGGCTGCACCGTACGAGGCACGTTACGTTCGGAAATGTAGATCACCAGTGTGCTGGGATGACATTGGTGAGAGGAAGCTGTTGGGGCCAGAATTGATCACAAGGACTGTCGATGCAGTGGCTCAGATCAGGAAGCATCTGTAGGCAGCACAGGACAGACAGAGAAAATGGGCAAATGTTCATAGAAGGCCTTTGGAATTTGAAGTAGGAGATCATGTGTTCCTTAAGGTATCATCGTGGAGAGGTGTTATCCGGTTTGGAGGTGGGGGCAAGCTATGCCCCAGGTTCATTGGGCCGTTTGACATTGTGGAGCGAGTAGGCAAGGTGGCATACAAGCTCGCATTACCGCCGGCTCTATCTGGGGTGCATGATGTCTTTCATGTCTCCCAACTAAGGAGGTACATCAGAGACGAAAGCCATGTTATCGACTATTCAGAGTTATCCGTGCAGCTGGATCTGTCTAGTGAGATCCCACCAGTTGCCATCTTGGACATGAGGGAGAAAGTATTGAAGAACAAGGTTATCAAGTTGGGTCGGGTTTCTTGGAATCCTCACTCACCGGGTGAGTCGACTTGGGAACTGGAGGAGGAGATCCAGAAAAAGTTCCCCCATTTGTTCGAGTAGTTCCTTTGCCTTATTTTTTTCTTCCGGGGTTGCCCTATGTACCATTTGTCTAAATTTCGAGGACAAAATTTTGCTTGTTAGGTGGGTACAATTGTAACCCCTGTTTCCATTTTTGTATCTCCTTCTGTATATTTGATCATTGTACTCTTCTTTGTTTAATTCTGAACCTTATAATTGATTTTTCTCTCTTAATGAAATTCATTGTTGCTTTCGGCTCAAATTATGTTCTAATCCGATTAATTTAAATTGTTCCTGTCAACCCTAAATTATTATTTTCTTGATATTTTGACTAATTCTAAATCATCCAATTTATGGCCTAATTTATTTTTCTTTAATTGACTTTTCCCTATTGGATTCTACCATCAACCTATTAACCCTATAATCTACCTTGACCCGCATCCTATACCCACTAACCCATAAACCGCGTCCCCTTATATAAACCATGTCTACCCCCTTAACCCTAATCTAATCCTATATATACTAATCTCCTTTAACCCTAATCACTATCTAATACTAATCACCCTTTTTCCTCCTTTCTCCTCCATCTTTCTCCATCACCCATCTCCATCTTTCTCCTCCTCTCATCTGATCCTGAACCCCCCATCGCCAGTCCTCCACCCGACCACAGCAGCCACCTCCGAGCTCCTCCTGTGCACCCCTTGTCCACCCTACTCCTTCCACGTCGCCATCCGCCAAAACTCCACCTCACCACCGTGACTATCCCTCTCTCTCATCTCATCACCGCGACCAGCAACCACCCATCGAAGCTCTCCCTCGTCAACACACCCCCTGCCCTGCACCCGCAATCCCCTCCCTCTTCCACCTGAAGCCCGAACGGTTGTTGCCTTGCTATTGCTATCCCAAGTCGATGGAGTCACTTCCGTTGAGCACAACGATCACCACAGCTGCTGCTGCCATTACCAATCTTGCTGTCGCCGCTTCGCTGCTTACCTATCTTGCTGTCTTGCTATTGTCTCTTTTGTACGTGTGCCGCACATGTAGCCACTGCCCCCTTGTGTACGTGTGGTGATTTCACGTAACTCGCACGTGCTTGTCCGGGATCCAGTTCCGTTATTCTAATATTTCCATCAGTATCGTCTTCATATCAAGGCAAGTAACTTGTACGATTATTTCGTTTTCCCGTACAAGTATCTTTTTGAAATACCCCAAGTAGATTTTAGTTGTGACTCGTCTTTTGTTATCATTGATAATCTTGGTCCTACTCATTTGTTCATCTCTATCAATTCCATAACCGTAAGGGTTACAACCATTCGTTATTACACTCATTTCACACATATGAGCTAAATCTAATCATTTAACTACATGAATGCATGCATCACCATGACTTATGAATGTTTTGTTGGATGATGAATATGTTGATCTTGTTTCCTTTTATGAGTTGAGAATAGACATGATGTGCTGTTTGAATAATTATTAAACCCTGATTTGTATCACACATTAACTTAGATCCATGGCAGTTATTAATCATGTTACATTTCATGCAAAAGAAATCTGAGAATGCTGCTGTCCTGGCCTTGCTTGATAATTTCGACCCTATTAACGACAGAATTTTGAATCAGTTTTTGAATATGAATTTTAGCCCCATGTGTCTAGTTTTTAGAACATATGACAGAATCAAATTTCGAGTTATGAGTTGTGAGATATTGCTGTTTTAGTACTGCTGGATCTGAATTTCCAGATTCATAATTTCACTGTATCACCCCGCCTTGCAATTTAATTTGAACATGTTTTCAGTAATATAATAATATGCAATTTATCTTGCTGGGACTAGTGTCACGTCCCACTTCCCAAAAACATGGAATATGAGCGCGTGACGAAGCCCAACGAATGATTTTAACATCATTCATAAGTTGTAGAATCGACTCAGCATCACAACAAAAATATAACAAGTATACACAACCACGCATGCATGAATAATTTATTAAGCAACAGAAAACAATTGAAACAATAATAATATCCAAATAGTTTTCAATGTCTGGATCAAATGTAAAACTCGGAAACATAAGTCCGTTACAAGTTTTAAGTAGCAAGAAATAAATAACTCAAAGGAAATAAATAATTTAAGCATGTCCTTTCTCCATTTGAAGGCTAAAACCTCTGCTCACCAATTCCAGCAGGCAACACGTCTCCAAAGTCAGTTTAATAATTATAAAAGGGGGAAAAATAGAGAAAACAAAAGAAACGCCCTTAGTGCAAGTTAGAGCCACAAATAGTAAAAACGAGTACAAGAAATATGGAACAAAATTTAGAATCAAGAATATAATAGGGATACAACAAGTAGTGGGGATTCAAGAAACTAACTAGCAAGAAGGACAACTCAAGTGATCAGGTTGGATAACAAATACTAATAGTGGAGTAAGTGGCAAGTAAACATGTATGGGTATCTAACATCAAGTGACAAGTATCAAGTACAAGTGTCAAATAACAAGTCTCAAGTCTAGTGTCAAGTTGTCAAGTACAAGTATCAAGTCTCATGTATCATGTCATCAAGTATCAAGTGAACATGTATCAAGTTCAAGTTTCATGTATCAAGTCTTGTGGTCATTACTATCTAGGTAGCACTTCATGCATCCATACTTTTACTACATGGTTGCTACGGTCAATGCAATTTCGTTTCGGCCTAGTTATGGAGTTTACAGGGCGGTGTACTCAGGTCATGTAGGAATTACGAGTAGGTGATCAAACCATGGGCTCTAGAGATGGCCCCCGTCAACCCTTGACGTGGCACTTAGTTCTACGTGGCACTTAGTTCTATGTGATCGCAAATACATATCATGTAATCATATAATGGGCTCTAGAGGTGGCCCCCGCAGGCTCTAGAGGCGCCCCCCATCACCTATGATGTGGCACTTAGTTTTGCGTGACACTTAGTTCTATTTAACATAAAAACATGGGAAACATAGGCCCCCTTCCGAGTACACTTACCAATATTGTCCACTACTATAGTCTTTTCCTTAAACCCCGGCTTGTTATTTATTATTATCATCAAGCAAGTATGAAAGTGTGCGAAACAAGTCAAGTAAATATAATCATGAACATGGAACAAGTCTAGGCTAAATAGGATACAAGTTTGAGAGTCAAAACAAATCAAAATATCAAGAACAACGAAAATCTCAAATCTGGACAGCATGACGTTGCTGCACCAAAACTGCGATTCCCGTTGCTACAAGATAGCAAATATGGATCCGTTAGAAGGTCTAGAAACCGGACTCCTGCCCTGTTCCAACGCATATAATTAAGGTGCATAAAAGTTGTGGTAACATATGTCAAAACAGCAAGCTATACATCTTTTGTGTTCAGCCAGAATTTGTGAATCTGAATTTATACATTGAAACAGGGTCGAAAATTTATTAATTTATTCTGAGAAAATTTGGGAATGTTCTCTAGGGTGTCTAGCAACAGCATGCAAAATGTCAAGTCAATTACTTACTGGTAGCATAGTTAAAATAATTTGTAGAGTGCAGCAGTTTTTGTGAATCTGCGACTACCAACACAGCAGTAGTAAAACTGTGATATCTCCTAGACCGTAACTCGGAATTCGAAAATCCTAGATGCTATCAATATTTAGACATTTAGAGCTACATTTTCTATTCAGGACTCAAGTTCAGATTTTGACTTTAAAGGGATCAAAACAGCAAGTAAAGTTTAGGACAGCAGCAAGTGTAAATGTCTTTCATATACAAGTTGCATGATAAGTGATTATTATGAGTCTAGATTAACATGTGATACAAAATGGATGTAATGGGCATCAAATCATCAAGTAAAATCTATTTCTCAACTCAAAGAATTGCAAGATCATCACATACATGATACAACACACATCTACAAGTCTAGGGTTTCTTAGTTTCATGTGTTCAAGTGACTAGGAGATAAATGAGTCCAACTAATTTGTAAATATAACAATGAAAGGGTTGTGACTCTTGAGATTACGAAATCAACGATGAATAATTCAAGATCAACAAATGATGAGACAAGAAGGAGTCACAACTACAACCTATTTGCGGTATTTTCAATTAAATGCTTGTACTAGGACAATAAATTATACAAGGAGAATACTTGTCTTGATTGGATGAGGGCGTTGATCGATGATCGAGGTCGGATGGATCGGATCGGTGCAGATCTTGATGGCAATCAAGATCAAGACGATGGGACGGCTGGATCTAATTTGATCTGATCTGATGATCACGAACGGATTGGACGGCTAAGATTTGATCTGGTGTTGATAATGAAGATCTGATGACGATGATGAAGATCAAGTCGCGATTGGGAGGGGATCGGGCAGCTAGGATCTGATTTGATGCTGATCCGAATTGCGAGGGAGATCGGATGGTCCAGATCCAATGGTTAAGATCAAGAGATCAAGATCAAGATGATCGAATCAGATCGGACGGCCAGATCTTCTTGATGATGAAGATGATGATGATGACCAAGATCGATCGATCGAACTGTTAGGGTTATATACTGAAAGCATCACTTTTGTATTAACTTTATTTCCTTATTTTTTTGAATGAGAATCATATGAGCATATGTTTGCATATTGTGTTTATTATAATATTAATGCAAGTGTCTGATATTCTATAAGGTTGATAATATGGTGTGAGGTGACACACAGAAGATCATATTATCAGTTTCCTATGGAATATATAAATAGTTCACAACCTAGGCGGACTTGGACAATCAATTGGAAAGGTTGTAGTGTAATCTGGTATTAGTCTGTCTTGACTATAGGTTTACACTAGTACACTTTGTGTGTATTGAACAGGACCACTTGAGGTTGTTCTCTTTGTACTGACTACAAAAGAGAACAAACACCTCTATTATTATGGATGCTTATGCTCTTAATCCAGATATAATAACAGACATGTATATGCAGTGTGCATTACTTTGACTCATAAAAGAGTGAGATTCATTATGGATCAACAACCTCTATGAATTGGGTAATAGCATTGTATGTATGATGGGCTGTTGATTGTAAAAGGAATCCATGTCCCGATACGTCGGGTTGATGATGTCCCCTTAAGGAGCTCATAAGGATTGTCATGTAAACCCTGCAGGTGGATTACATCCGACATGACAAATAAAGTTGAGTGGTACTACTTAAGGATAAAAGATGTTGATCAATATAGTTGTCAGTAACTTAATTTGATCGACGGACATTCGATATCTTAACATGGGGAGTTGAACGAGCATATAATAAAAGGAGCCCATAAATATAATTTGGGATTAGGAAGGTAGTGCAACAATAGCTCCTTAGTGGACCGAGCTATTGTTAATGGGCCTGGGTTGTGTGTTCGGGCTGAACACAGGATACCCAGATTCGTTAGGAGACCTAACCCTAATTTCTCCTCATGGTCCCTGCCGTAGCCTTATATATATCCTCTATTTCTCTGGCCGTCATTGACAATCTGAAATATAAGATTTTTTCTCAAAACTCGTGATTCACGTAAGGAGAGAAAGAGAGATCTGCCAAGGAGAAGAAAGGTTGGGAGATCGTCGCCCACACGACGTCCAACCCGAGGAAGGAATACGTGCAGAAGATCTTGGGGTTGCTGTCGTCTTCTTCTCACTGCAGGTATAATTTGTGAACCCTAGATTCCGCTATATAGGGTTAGATCACATTTTTAATCTGTTTATATTTAACGATCGATATGCACACCAATCCGTAGTCCTGGGAATCATCTCAGTTCCATCAATTGGTATCAGAGCCAGGTTTGGATCTGCGTATTGATTGTTACATCCATGTTGTCCAATAAAACTTGTGTTGTATGATAGTCGGTAGATGTAGATCTGTTCTAACTCGGTTTTGCAGGCATCTTAGATCCAACTATTATGGCCCAATGCATGTTTTGTTTGTGTTGTTGTTGTTTTGTGGATGTAATTATTGTGTTGTTGTTGTTTTGTGGATGTAATTAATATCACGAGGGTTGATCGTGCTTATAATTTTAATTTTTCAATCTAGATTATGTGTGAACTCCTTCGGGAGGCATAGGATTGATGTAATTTTAATTTTTCAATCTAGATTATGTATGAACTCCTTCGGGAGGCATAGGATTGATGTAATTTTAATTTTTTGATCGATCGTGATGGCGGTGGTGGCTGTTTCTGACGCCGGAGGAGATACTGTTTTTAGGCAGTCCGGAGATCGACAGATGGTTTTCGATGAAGAAATCGGCAGCCAAACCTTAAAAAAAAAAAAAAATAAAAATAAAAATAAAAATAAAAATAAAAATAAAAATAAAATAAAATAAAATAAAATCGGGGCGCTGCCCCGAACCCCGCGACCTGACCGGTATAGCTCCGCGCAGGGTCAGATTTGGGATTCACACAGTCGGGGAAGAATTAGGAAAGATGGTCATAATAGTTGGATATTTATTTTCAAATTTATTGCCATTATTGCTTATTCTGATTATGCATGCTTATTATATTGTGATGTTTTTTTTTTGAAAAACTAGGATCACATTAATAATGGACAACATGGACATAAATTAACTAGTAGAAAAACCCTCATTGTTAAATAACTAAGTGGGAGAGGGAATTCTTTTAACATGAATCCCACGGTCTCCATTGCTGGTTTGTAGGTGATATAATTATACTTGCGTGTTGGCTTTAGTGCTTTCCTCCATATCGGATGAGTATAATTATGGATCACCAGTATAAACTTCCTTAGGGATAATTATAGAAAGTTACCTAGTATGTGTTCACTTCTCCATCTGAAGGAACTCAATACAAGATAATGGACTTAGTATTAAGCAATGGTATACACTTAGATACAAATAATGGTGTCCTCCCCATCGGAGTCACTGCTATTATTTGTAGGACCAGAGCAAGACCAACAGATTAATTTTATTTGTCAAAAAGTTGTGTTGACATGATAGTAAAATTAATAGGAAAAGCCTACTTGAACAAATATTGAATTTGTATACGTCCACACTATCGTGGCATGCTAAATTCATGGTGTTTAAGGTGTTGGTGAATTTTTTTTATTATTGTTTTGAGGGAATCAATATTTAATTAATTCAAAAAGTTTTGCCCTACATAATTTTTTTTATGTGATTCTCAGGATTTCAAAAATGGGTTCTTTCAGTCCACTTATGGTGATTCTTAAAGAAAACAAACTTACTGGCCCTAATTATATTGACTGGAAACGTAACTTGGATATTGTCTTAACTGCTGAAGAGTACAAATTTGTACTCAATGAAGTATGCCCACCTAAGCCTGATGCTGACTCTGATGAAGAGGCCAAAGAGGCTTATAAGAAGTGGAATAAGGCAGATGAGATGGCGCAGTGTTACATTTTGGCATCTATGTCAAATGTACTGTAGCATCAGCATCAGGCCATGTCCACAGCTTATGATATGATGTACAACCTTAAGGAACTCTTCGGACATCAGAGTAGAGCAGCTAGGCAAACTGCTATGAAGAGTTTGATGAATGCATCTATGGCTGAGGGGACACCAGTAAGGGATCATGTTCTCAAGATGATGGGTCGTCTAAATGAGATGGAGATCCTTGGTGCTGAAATCGATGGGGAAACCCAGGTCGATATCATTCTCGGGACTCTGCCTAAAAGTTTTGACTCGTTTTGCCTTAATTACAACATGAACAAAAGGTTGTATACTTTGTCAGAACTTGCAAATGAACTACAGGATGCTGAAGCTTTCTTCAAGCAGAATGCCCATGTTTATGTGACTGAAAAGGTCTCTACTTCTAAGCCGAAAGGTGGTAAGAAGAAGAAAGTTCAGAAACAAGTAAACTCAGCAAAGAAGGGCATGGGACCTCAAGGCGCTGTGAAAAAGCCGAAAGGCAAGTGTTTCAAGTGCAAAGGGTCAGGACATTGGAAGACTGACTGTCCACTTCTCAAACAAAAGAACAAAGAAGGTATATCTCATTTACTAGTTGTTGAAACATGTTTAGCAGTGCTATCTACCGGCACCTGGTGTGTAGATACAGGAGCCACTAATCATGTCTGCAATACATTGCAGGGGTTCCAGGAAACCAGACGGCTCAGTGATGGAGAGATATGCTTGTTTATGGGTGACGCTACAAGAGTAGCGGCCGTTGCAATAGGAGATGTTATTTTATCTTTTGGTAGAAATAGGTCTTTGACATTGAGAGATTGTCTTTATGCACCTTCACTTAGAAGGAATTTAATTTCTGTTTCTATGCTAGTTAAGGATGGATATTCAGTTTATTTTAATGACAATATTGTTATTAGAAAAAATAAGCATTTTATCTGTTCTGGTGCATTGGTTGATAATCTATATGTCATTAATCCTATTTCGCCCACAATGCAACTTATGGAAATGAATAATATGTCTTCTAACATAAATAAGAGAAAAGAACCTTCTTGTATGAACCAAACATATCTTTGGCACTTGCGATTGGGGCATGTTAACCTAAGAAGGATTCAAAGACTGGTTAAAGATGGACCTTTGAGTTCATTGGAAGTGGAGGCACTACCAGTCTGTGAATCCTGCTTGGAAGGTAAAATGACCAAAAGGCCTTTCAAGGCAAAGGGGTATAGGGCCAAAGATGTGTTGGAATTGGTTCATTCTGATTTGTGTGGGCCCATGACTGTCCAGGCTAGAGGTGGCTTTGAATATTTTGTCACATTTACTGACGATTATTCAAGGTATGGATATATTTATTTGATGCGCCGTAAGTCTGAGTGCTTTGAGAAATTCAAAGAGTACAAGGCAGAAATGGAGAAGCATCATGGAAAATGTATCAAGTCATTACGTTCAGATCGTGGTGGCGAGTATCTCTTTGGGGAGTTTAGGGACTATTTGTCAGAGGCTGGGATTACATCCCAATTATCAGCACCTGGAACACCCCAACAGAATGGTGTAGCAGAAAGAAGGAATAGGACTCTTATGGAGATGGTTAGATCAATGATGAGTTATTCAGATTTACCAGATTCGTTTTGGGGATATGCCTTAGAAACTGCAGCTTATATTCTGAACTTGGTTCCTTCTAAGTCAGTACCAATTACTCCCACAGAACTGTGGACTGGACGTAAGCCTAGTCTGAAACATGTTCGGATTTGGGGTAGTCCAGCACATGTGCTGAATGGGAAAGCTGATAAGTTGGAATCTCGTACAGAAGTATGCTTGTTTGTAGGCTATCCAAGAGGAACGAAAGGAGGTTTATTTTATAGTCCTAAGGATCAGAAGGTCATTGTTAGCACCAATGCTCGATTCTTAGAGGAAGACTATGTGATGAACCATAAACCCATAAGTAGAGCTGTTCTAGAAGAACTGAGAGGTGAGACACCAAATACTTCAGTACCAACAGTACAGCAGGAAGTACCACCAGTAACTGCACAACGTGTCACAAATGTTGCACCACAACCGATAGTGCCTCGTCGTAGTGGGAGGGTTGTGATACAACCTGATAGATATATGTTCTTGGGAGAGTCGTCAGACTTTGTCCCTGAGGAACAAGATTATGATCCCTGTACCTACAATGAAGCACTCCAAGATAAAGATGCAGAGTCTTGGCAAAAAGCAATGACATCTGAAATAGAATCTATGGATTCTAATCAAGTCTGGGAGCTTGTAGAACCACCTATTGGTGTAAAAGCCATTGGATGCAAGTGGGTCTATAAGAGAAAAAGAGGATCAGACGGTAAGGTTGAAACCTTTAAAGCTCGGCTTGTTGCAAAAGGTTTTACCCAAAGAGAGGGTATTGATTATGAGGAAACCTTTTTGCCAGTAGCCATGCTTAAGTCTATCCGGATTCTTTTATCTATTGCAGCTCATCTTGATTATGAGATTTGGCAAATGGATGTCAAGACAGCTTTTCTTAATGGAAGTCTTGAGGAAGACATCTATATGAAGCAACCAGACGGGTTCATTGAAAAGGGCCAAGAGCATCTCATTTGTAAGCTCAAGAAGTCCATTTATGGACTTAAGCAAGCTTCCAGATCTTGGAACATATGTTTTGATCAGGTTATAAAATCCTATGGATTTGATCAATGTCAAGATGAATCGTGTGTATACAAAAAGTGTGACGGAAACGGAGTGGTATTCCTAGTACTTTACGCGGATGACATCTTGCTCATTGGAAACAATGTGAAGGTATTATCTAACGTAAGGGTATGGTTATCCAAACAGTTTGATATGAAGGACTTGGGAGAAGTAGGTCACATCCTTGGGATCAAAGTTCTACGAGATCGCAAGAAAAGGATGTTGGGCTTGTCCCAAGCTTCCTATATCGATACTATACTAACTCGTTTTAGCATGCAAAATTCTAAGAAAGGTTTCTTACCTTTTAGGCATGGAATTGCTCTATCAAAGGAGCAGTGTCCGAGGAAACCTAAAGAGATAGAGAACATGAAAGCAGTTCCTTATGCTTCAGCAGTAGGAAGCTTAATGTATGCAATGCTATGTACGAGACCAGATATCTGCTTTGCCGTTGGCATGGTTACCAGATATCAGTCTAACCCAGGACAAGAGCACTGGACTGCCGTAAAGCATATTTTGAAGTACCTGAAAAGGACTAAAGATTACATGCTAGTTTACCAGGCAGATAGTTTAGTTGCCTTGGGGTATACAGACTCAGATTTTCAGTCAGATAGGGATTCCAGGAAATCAACCTCAGGTTATGTATTTACTTTGGGAGGTGGAGCCACTATATGGAGGAGTATCAAGCAAAAATGTATTGCTGATTCTACCATGGAAGCCGAGTATGTAGCAGCCTCTGAGGCAGCCAAAGAAGCGGTTTGGCTCAGAAACTTCCTATTGGACTTGGATGTGGTACCTAATTTGCCTAAGGCTATTACACTTTATTGTGATAATAGTGGTGCAGTTGCAAATTCGAAGGAACCACGAGCCCATAAGGCAAATAAACACATTGAGCGCAAGTACCACCTGTTACGAGATTTCGTAAAGAAAGGAAAAGTTGCTGTGATCAAGATAGCATCAGCAGACAACCTAGCTGATCCCTTCACTAAGAGCTTACCAGCTAAGGCTTTTGATAGTCATGTTGAGGGAATGGAAGTCAGATGCGTAGCAACATGGCTTTAAGTATAAGTGGGAGATTTGTAACAGTATACTGAAAAGCAATGCTTTGAGTATAAGTGGGAGATTGTTAGGGTTATATACTGAAAGCATCACTTTTGTATTAACTTTATTTCCTTATTTTTTTGAATGATAATCATATGGGCATATGTTTGCATATTGTGTTTATTATAATATTAATGCAAGTGTCTGATATTCTATAAGGTTGATAATATGGTGTGAGGTGACACACAGAAGATCATATTATCAGTTTTCTATGGAATATATAAATAGTTCACAACCTAGACGGACTTGGACAATCCATTGGAAAGGTTGTAGTGTAATCTGGTATTAGTCTGTCTTGACTATAAGTTTACACTAGTACACTTTCTGTGTATTGAACAGGACCACTTGAGGTTGTTCTCTTTGTACTGACTACAAAAGAGAACAAACACCTCTGTTATTATGG
Source organism: Hemerocallis citrina (assembly GCA_017893485.1). Classification (NCBI taxonomy): domain Eukaryota; kingdom Viridiplantae; phylum Streptophyta; class Magnoliopsida; order Asparagales; family Asphodelaceae; genus Hemerocallis; species Hemerocallis citrina. Next base: position 246,321 of record JACEHZ010000534.1, on the reverse strand, counting down.
ATGCTTATGCTCTTAATCCAGATATAATAACAGACATGTATATGCAGTGTGCATTACTTTGACTCATAAAAGAGTGAGATTCATTATGGATCAACAACCTCTATGAATTGGGTAATAGCATTGTATGTATGATGGGCTGTTGATTGTAAAAGGAATCCATGTCCCGATACGTCGGGTTGATGATGTCCCCTTAAGGAGCTCATAAGGATTGTCATGTAAACCCTGCAGGTGGATTACATCCGACATGACAAATAAAGTTGAGTGGTACTACTTAAGGATAAAAGATGTTGATCAATATAGTTGTCAGTAACTTAATTTGATCGACGGACATTCGATATCTTAACATGGGGAGTTGAACGAGCATATAATAAAAGGAGCCCATAAATATAATTTGGGATTAGGAAGGTAGTGCAACAATAGCTCCTTAGTGGACCGAGCTATTGTTAATGGGCCTGGGTTGTGTGTTCGGGCTGAACACAGGATACCCAGATTCGTTAGGAGACCTAACCCTAATTTCTCCTCATGGTCCCTGCCGTAGCCTTATATATATCCTCTATTTCTCTGGCCGTCATTGACAATCTGAAATATAAGATTTTTTCTCAAAACTCGTGATTCACGTAAGGAGAGAAAGAGAGATCTGCCAAGGAGAAGAAAGGTTGGGAGATCGTCGCCCACACGACGTCCAACCCGAGGAAGGAATACGTGCAGAAGATCTTAGGGTCGCTGTCGTCTTCTTCTCACCGCAGGTATAATTTGTGAACCCTAGATTCCGCTATATAGGGTTAGATCACATTTTTAATCTGTTAAATTTTTAACGATCGATATGCACACCAATCCGTAGTCCTGGGAATCATCTCAGTTCCATCACGAACAGCTGTGATCGAAGGAATCTTGATGCTCATCATGATCTGATGATCAAGAGGAAATCGGACGGTCCACATCCAATCAACCATGATGATGACGATCATGGTGATCGACGGCTCACATGCATTTGATCAAAACTCAAACAACCCATTGGCTTTGGCTCTAGCTTGGTAATTGGCGGCAGTCAGTGCGGCTAGGGAGGCACGAGGCTGTGGGTGGCACCGGCAGGGCATCGCGGCTGTCGCAGCTTGCTGGGCGGCGAGACTTTGCTGCTGCAAGCGCAGCGCAGGGAAGCTGCGCTGCGGAGAGTAGGGGGCGGTGCTATTGACGTGTGTGCGGCATGCTGGAGTGTGCGCACAGGGGAAGCACGAAGGAAAGCGTCGGCTGGTGCTGTTGATGCTGTTGTCGACGGCAGGAGCACACGGCTGGCGCAGGAGGTGGTCGATGGGTGCTGCGCTGCGGTGTTGTGGTTGGCTGGACGGGGCGATAGGAGGAGACCAGGGCTTGGCTGTGATAGAGGAGGCAGGACGGCTGGCAGATGTTGCTGTCGAGGAGAATGGTTGACGTGGAGCGTCGTTGCTGGTGAGGTGGCTGCATGGGTTCGCGAGGTGGTCGTCGCGACGGTTGCGGCGTGCCGACGGAAGGACACAGGGGCGAGGGAGAGAGGATGAGAGGGTCGGAGAGATGGGTGTAGGGGATGACATGGTTAGGGGGAGGAGAGGTTGGAGATGAAGTTGAAGGGTTGGCAGCTGGTGAATAAACATTAGGGGGGTAGGGTTAGGTTTAGGGTAGGGTATTTATATAGTGGGTTATTGGGTTTGTGTATTTGGGTAGATAATCCAATAGGTGAATGGGTAATGGGTTTGGGTTATTACAATCTATAGGGTTTAAAATCCAATAAAATAAATAATAGGATTTGGGGTTTAATTAAAAGATCCAATAGGAGAACAAAAATAATTAGCATTATAGGTTTTTTAAATGTACATATAAACATTCACCAAATCACACAATAAAATATATTTAAATAAGCATATTCGGGCTTTACAAAAATAATACTACTACTACTAATAATAATAATAATAATAAGATTTATCTAACAAAATATACATTTATCAAAATAACACAACAACAACAACACATTTAAATTTAAATTGAGTAAAATACAAATAACCGATCAAATAGAAATAGAAATTAAAATATGCCATTATTCGAACAAAATATAGTTTTCGATTAGAAAACGTTTTAATAAAATATCCGAAACAAATTTCAAAACAAAGTGAATTTATAATTAGTCAAAATACAGGTTATATTCAGAAAATACGTATTTGAGAAAATAGGGCTTACAACTAGATATGCTAGGGAATCACCTTTAATTTTCCTGGGTTTATTTGATGAGTTTTGGGACCTGATACATGCATGTAAACACAATTTTAAGAATTCTGGCTGAACACAAAATCTGTGTAGAATGTTGATTTGAGCCCAATTTCTGTAACTTTTATATATCATATGTATAGGCACTTGAACCAACAGGGAGTCTAGTTTCTAGAACTTCTAAAAAATCCAGATTTACATTTCTGTAGCAATGGAAATTCTATTTTTGGTGCAGCAACGTCCTGCTGTCCAGAATCGAAATTCTTGTTGTTTCTAATAATTATAAGTTGTTTATGACACACGAACATGTCTTTTTGCCCAGTCTGAACCTGTTTCCTGCCCCTGTCATGTTTACCTATCCCTGTTTGTGCACATCCATGTCTGTTTTGATAAAAAGAATAAATAATCAAGTCGGGATTAAGAGAAAGATCTAGTAGTGGACAATATAGAAAAGTATACTCGGAAGGTGGCCCGTGTTTTCCATTTATTTGCATGAATACATGATTACATGATTCATGAGTCTGTTTATCCTTTTTGGTTTATCTGTTTTGCTTGACTGCATTCTTCCCTATAGTAAGGTGTACTCGGAAGGGGACCCATAGGTCCCATTTGTTTATCCGATTCAGTTTATCTGTTTATCTATTTTGCCTGGGTACACGGCCCTATAGAATCCACCACTAAGTCTAAACGTAACTTGATTGTATGCATCAAACATGTGGTATATATATGGGACGCATGATTGCTGCATTAGTTAAGATTAAACAAAGACTTAAGAACAATATGTTTCACCTGCACTTCCCTGTTATCTGTTCCATATGTTATCTGATATCTGTTATATATGTATCTGTTATCCGTTACTTGATTCTGTACCTAATTATGTTTATTTGTTTACTAGCTATTTGTCTTTACTTATCCGTCACACCCTTGCTATGTTATGTTCTGCACTCTTGTTCCTGTTTCCTATTCCATATTCTATTTACTTTGTTCGCACCCTTTTTGCTTGCACTACTTGCGGCCCGTAACTTGCACTAACGGGCATACTGTTTCCCTGTTTCTCTATTTTTGTCACTTAACAAATACACAGGTTTTGGAGATCAGCTACCTGACAGAGCGAGTGACCAAGTATTTTGAGCATGGGCTGGAATCTTTATGTTTTAGTTACTTTTGTTTTGAGTTTATAATTCCTCGTTGCTACTTGAACTTGTATTGGACATGTTGTCCCAAAGTTTTTTTTTTTTTTTTTTTTGCTGATCTTATGTTTAAATGAGTATTTTGTATTTGTTTTCAAATAATTCTGTTGATTATGAGTTTTGTTTCATGCATGCATGGTTGTATATTTCTTTTATATTTCCTATTATGCTGTTGAGTCGATCCTTACAACTTATAAATGATGAAAATCATTCGCTGGGCTTTGTTACATGCTCGTATTCCGTATTCCTTTAGGAAGCAAGGCGTGACACATGGATACGAAAAGCATCACATAATAAAAAATCATGATATAATTAAATAGCATGACATAATTAATGTCAGAATACAATAGCTTTTTTGGAATGTAGCTTCACATTAGATACCACTGAAGATTCTCTTCTAGCTTAACCTTTCTAGGTCCACCTTTTTAGCCATTGAATCCTAACTACAAACCTAACTATTATTATCTAATATTGAGATCATGAAAATGAAGATTCTTTCATCTTCAACCCCTACAAAATTATTTAAATGTGAACATTTAGCCTAGCTTGAAGTCGGATAAGTTTTTTCATCTTGAACTACAATTTACCCAATGCAATTCTATCTTCCTACCATGCCATGGCTAATTTTGATTCACCTTCTTCCTCGACATCTTCGGATGAATCAGTGGAGCAACATGATGTAGTTGCTAGAAATATTAACAACCAATGTACTATGGGTTGGCAGGGCCATACAATCAAGTCAATAAATCGCTCGCCGCCGTTACATTCGTCGTGAAAGAGAAGAAGGTCATAGACGAATGTGGGAAGATCATTTTCCCAAAAATCCAGTTTACCCCAATTCAATCTTCCATCGTCGTTTTCGTATGCAGCGACACCTATTCAGTCAGATATTTGGAGCTGTTGTGGGTTACGATCAGTATTTTCTTCAGCAACAAGATGCATGTAAATAACTTGGATTAACTCCACATCAGAAAATAATAGCGGCACTACTTTGTTTGGCATATGGTGGTGCAGTTGATGCTGTTGACGAATATATACGAATCGCTGAAACCACGGTATTAAAACTCTACGCCGATTTTGTTTTGCAATTGTTAATATATTTAGTACTGAATATATAAGGAAACCAACCCCCGCCGCGGTTTTCCCGACATGTTGGGTAGTGTAGATTTCATGCATTAGAAGTGGAAAAACTGTCTTGCGGTGTGGCATGGCCAATACACAGGACATGTTCGGGAACCAACAATTATTCTCGAAGCATTTGCTTCTTATGATCTTTGGTTTTGGCATTCATTCTTTGGAATGTCAAGATACAATAATGATCTAAATGTGCTTAACCATTCTAATTTATTTAATGAGATTCTTGATGGTTGTGCACCTCCAGCAAATTTTGTCATTAACAACCACAATTACCATTTGGGTTACTATTTAGCGGATGGTATATACCCCCGATGGCAACCATAGTCAAAACTTACACCGCACCGGATACCCAAAAGAAAAAGAAATTCGCAAAAATGCAGGAGGGTGCCAGAAAAGATGTAGAACGGACTTTCGGAGTCTTAATCACGATTTCCAATAGTGAAGGGTCCAGCGCGTTTGTGGGATGCACAAAGTCTTTCATATATCTTGAAAACATGTATCATTTTACATAATATGATTGTTGAGGACGAACGAGAAGAAGGGATTGTTGATTATGATTACGATCAAATTCCTGACCCGACCATGATCGTACTTAACAGAGGTGGACCAACTGATCAAGGAGCACGAATCCTTCGCAATGTGATTCTACATGATAGACAAAAACACCATGCACTTCGTCAAGATTTGATGGAGCATATATGGGCGCAATATGGAGATGTGTAATAAGGATAATCTCGCCATTTTAAATAGTAATTGTACTACGCATGTATTAATTTGTATTCCCATTCTCGTATTATGTACTACTTTGTATTCAGAAATAATTTAAATCATAGTTAATGTACTACTTTGAATTCTGATGTAATATTTAAATCATAGTTATTCAGGAATAATTAAGCCATGATGTAATATTTTATTATAACACATTGACTTCAATACTTAGTTTTGCCAGATTGCAATATTAATAAATACATAAACATTACGAATATTGCAGGGTACATTGAAACTAATAACGTAGGATACATTCAAAATAATAATGTGGGCTTACATTCGATAATGGTAACATAAAATATTGGGGTTAATGCAGTTTACCCACTATTATAACCTCATTTTTGCATAATTTCAATCTCTCTACACATAAAATAATGTCGTTGATTATTTGGTAAACTATTGAGTTCGATACTCATAATGCGATCTTCCTCGGCCCGTTCTTTACGATCGTGTTCTTTTTGTTTAATAGAAATCTTTAATTCCATGCCTGAATTCCTCCTGTCTTGTGTTTCTTTGTAAAGAGCATTAAATTTTTTGGTTTCTTCGACAATTTTAGTAAAATCTGATGAATCAACCATTCTTTTCCTTTTTCTCTTCGATGCTTTACGACCTGGTGGTCAGGTAAGGGGTGTAGGTGATTCCACATCAATGGATATATTTGAATCCCAATTGTTTATTGTAGGAGAGTTTTGGCTACCACCACCTTCCCCAGATTGAGAACTCTGTACTCGATCGAAGACTTGTGTGTACGCAATGAAAATTTCGGCTGATCTTTAAGTATATCATAACATTCCTCAAATTTGAAAGCTTTTTCCAGTTGTTTGCATATATTCTACTTTAGCTTCGTGAATCTAAGAAAAAATTAAAAAAACTTAACGTTATTATTTATATAAATAATTTAAAGCATGAATTAAAATCAAATTTCTTACAAACCACCTTATCTGCCTCAGTTGTTCCGCTAGCGGCTCTATTGGTTGCACTACTCAATTTCGCTATAAAAAGGGCATATTCTTTAGAAATTAAATGGAATCGACTTATATGTGAGCTAACCGTTCTTTCGGTTGGAGTCCTTAATAATACCACAAAAGTTGAAGAAATCCGCTCCCAGAACTGTGTGCCGGATTGATCATTACCGACCAACGGATCTTGCGTTATACTAATCTAATTTTGACAGAAAATAACATCTACCTGAGTTGTGCATGCTCTCCCCCTTGCCCCATGGCTCACCATTTAATTTCTTTCACAAAAAGTTCAGTAGGAGACAAAGAGGGAATATATGTTACTGGAGAAGATAGAATTGGAGGTAAATTTTGTGCATGTATTTGGTTCAGTGTGGGTACTATATATAACACAACATGAGAAAGAGCTGTTGGATTTAGCTTTCAAAGGAGATATAGTCGTTGAAGATAGAAAGTAAAGGAGGGGCAAAATAGTCATTCCTTTTTAAATTTTTTTTTACCACCGGACGAAACTTGAAGTTTCGTCAGATCCCCTTGTTTCATTTAAGGAACTTGAAGTTTCATCCAAGGAATTTGATATGGCTAGAAATAGGATTAAATTGAGACCGTTCAAATCGAGCACGAATCTTAAAGCTCTCAGGGGTAAAATGGTCATTTCACCTACAAACAGGTCTGAAGTGGGTACCGGGTCTCTCTACAAAGCCCAGTAACCCGAAAACGAATCTGTCCTATTGGGCAGGGATGGCAACCTGTTTCAAACCAGCCCAGATATTTAAAGATTAATTCAAATTCGTGATTATCTCTAAGAGGCGGTTTAAACCGCCTCTCTTATCATGAAACGAGTTTAATTCTACATCTTATCCAAAAACACCGGGACATAGAGATAAATGATTATCTTTAAACTGTCTCTTAAGGCAACTATAAATACCCCTCTCCCCCCTACCATAACAGGGTAATCAATATTTTTCCACATAAATGCTCTTTCATAATCTTCCTGATTACTGACTTGAGCGAAAGAGGGTTCGTCGCCCAGATCTATCCCAGTGTATCGAACTTTTTGCAGGTCAACGGCAACGGTAAGAAATAGTCAAATGCCGGTGAAAAGTCAACAGGTTTGCCTTTATTGTTTCAAAAAGAATCCACAAATACATCTGTTTGCTTCCACACCAAAATCAGCAGCAACAGATTGGCGCCGTCTGTGGGAAACTGAAAAAGAAATCCAACCTTACTTCACCGATGAAGTTAGTTTCCTAGCCATGCCTCCAAAGAAAGGAAAAGCAGTGGTCTCCAGCCACAGAGCCACTCCTCCTCCACTCCAAGATATTCCTTTTCAACTCGACCAACTAGTTCAGCAACCTCAGCCTGAACAACCTCTTTCCCAACAGCCGCCTCCTCAGCAGGTCCCTCTTGGGCGGGCGGGGGGGGGGGGGGGGGGGGGGGGGGGGGGGGGGCTGCCTCGGGCAGCTCTCGTCAAAATCGTCCCAAGCAACACCCTCATTATAATCATGTCTCGATTCACAATGCTTCCTCCGACTCAATGGCCTCGCACAGTCCCCCAGGGCCGTGAGACCTCCATCAGGCATCGTTGACCATAAGCAGGGGATAGATCTCCGAACTTGCTTGAATGAGAGGGGAGCCGCTGAGGAAATCCTTCACCTTGAGCACCAAATGGCTTGTAGTGGACGGTCCCCCCGCAGGCCAGGGCCTAGAAGACCGCACTCCCCCAGGAGGTGAAAAGAATCTCCTCCCCGCCGTCATCAGAGGAGTCACACCCAGTGTAACACCCCGCAAAATTTAAATGACAATTTTGCCCTCGGGTGTTACGCACGTGCATTTTGTACTGTTATTGATAATATCCATAATGCATTTTGATATGTAGTTTGAATTCTGATTATTTATACAATCTCGTATTCTTAAAATTCCATTTGAAACAACTCAAGTGCTAAATTTCAATCATTGAGTTTTCACGTGCTTTTTACGTATTATCGATGCACGTGTCGATTTCGGGTATTCCACCGTTACGTGCAAAGTTTTCGATGAGTTTCAATTATTTATTTTTGTAAACATGTTTAGATTCATTTTTTTTGTAAACGGAATTCAATTTTTGTTTGTTTTAATTAAAATAATTTTTTCTACGTGCAATACACGTGTTTTCTGTTCGTTTGAGTATATTATCATATATGTATATTAAATATATTCTTATGTTGCATTCCGATTAATTATAAATATTTTTCAGGATGATAAAGTCAATTTTTTGTATTTTTGAGATTTTACGGGCGATGCACGTGTTTCGGTGCACGTGTTTTAAGCGTATTATTCTTTCAAAATGAATTTCATGAAATTATGTGTGTCAAATTTAATTGTGCATGAAAGGTATAATTTTAAAGTTAATTTTATATATTTATTACATATATAAATAGTTGTTTTAAAAGGATTAATTAAATGATTTATTTTTGGGTGTACACAAAGCACGTGCACGTGCACACGTGCGATGTGTTTACCTTTGGGGGCCGGGCTGATTATGAGAAGAGGGAAAACTGAAAATTTTGATTTTTAAAGTAGGAGGGAAAGCAAGTTTAAATTTTTGTAAATGGGAGTAGTGGTGAGGTAGTTTCTCAAGTCATGGGTGGTTATGGCAACTTCCAAACTCATCCTAGCCTTTAATTCCAAACTAGTGATCTAATCCTAGCCATTCAACCCACCCAAAATTATATATAAATACCCCCAAATTTCTTCTCATCTTGGTACAATAGAAAAGTTGATAAGAGAAAAGATTAGAGTGAGGAGAAGATTGAATAGTTTCTAGTTTGAGTTTTTCCATTGGAGGCCGGCTATACTACCCCATTTGAAGCTTTCGGTTTCGGCAAGGAGCTAGGAGGAGAAGGATCTATTTACGCATTCTAAGGGATTTTTCTAGGAGCTTTCTATTCGTGTTTCTTCAACTTTAGGTGGGTGTTTCTTGAATGCTTTCTAATTTAGGAGTAGAATTTACATGATAGATGATATACAATTTATTTGTTGAATTTGAATTGGTATGATGAGATTCCATGCTAGTTGTTGTAGAAATTGATTGCTAAATTTTAATTGTTGGGATAGACATGAATTGTTAAATTTATGATCCAAAATGTGTTATGATGATTGTTAGAATATTTGCATGCAAGAATATGTGCCACTTGGCAAGTTTTAATTGTATGATGCGTGATTGAAATAGTAATTAAAATAATGCAAATGTGTATAAAAGAATTGTCTGTCGTTAATATAGCAAAGAAGTGTGGTTCTAACTTCAAAATATCTATTTTTTGAGTATAGAGATTTTTATAAAGTAATTTTGATAAAAGACAACAGTTTATTTGGAAAATTGATTAGATATATGTTTTGATACATGTTAAGGATTTCATTGAAAAGTGAGAAACTTGTGAATTTGAGAGCATATACGATATTATTTTTAAAAGGGACACATTCTGGAAATGATCTATATTTTTATATGGAAGTACAAATCAATTAAAAGGTCGAAAAATATATGCAAGCTATAGTTGGTGTAATTGACAGTTGACTGTTTACCTTCTACAGTCGACTGGGAAGTATAAGAAATTGGGTTTTCGTCGGCAGGACAGTCGACTGTCTACTTTCACAGTCGACTGCTACTGTCCTGAATTTTGATGTTTGAGTTTTCAAAGTATTAGCGGAACAGCCGACTGGCTCCTTGGCAATAGTCGACTGAACCGACTGAGATGTTTTGATGTTCGCAGAACAGTCGACTGATACTGTCACCAGTCTACCGAACCGAATTGTTTTCTGGTTCTTGAGTTAGATTGGATTTTTGATAAATGAAAGTTAATTAAGTTTGAATATGAGATTTTATGGTTATTAATATTTGATTGAGTTTTATTGTGAAATACACACGAGGAGGTGAAAGATGAAATTGATATAGATACCGAATTGAATTGTTATCATGTTATGAGATTATAAAAGAAATGTTTTGAGAAAGAGTTTGTGAACAAAAGAAATGAAAATGATTATTTGAGATTAAGTATGAAATATTGTTGATCTCTAGAAAGAGATAGTTGTTGGAATCTAGAGGCTAGGCGAGACCCTAGTGACCGGCAGTTTTATTTATGACTTTGAGAGCTAACCGTTGAGGGTTGAGCGTCTCTTGAGAAGTAGCCAGGTAGGCTGACTGTCTCTGCTGTTTTGATTTAAGTCTGGTAGGGTAAGCTAGCTCAAGGTTGTGATGATTTCCTTTTAAAACAAATTTTGTAAGCCTGTGATGGAAGTGAGAGAAAAACATAAGTACGAGGGCCATCGGATTGGCGGTGTGAGAGTGATCCACAGGCTGCCTACTTGATGCGTCAAGACATGGCGTGGGCACTACTCTAGAATTATCGTCCCGGTGGCGACGCTTGTGGGATGTTTGGTGACTGCAAGAGGATCGTGTGCCATGAAGTGAGGCTGAATTGCCACAGGCTGTCTTCACGATGCGTCGTGACATGACGTGGGATTCCCCTCCAGAATTTTCTGTACACGTACTTGTACTCATAAATCATCTAAGATACTTACCGAAATTACAGATAGATACATAGTGGAGATGTGATGAAAGTAGGAGAAAAACACGAGTATGAGGGCCATCGGATTGGCGGTGTGAGAGTGATCCATAGGCTGCCTGCTTGATGCGTCAAGACATGGCGTGGGCACTACTCCAGAATTATCGTCCCGGTGGCGACGCTTGTGGGATGTTTGGTGACTGCAAGAGGATCGTGTGCCATGAAGTGAGGCTGAATTGCCACAGGCTGTCTTCACGATGCATCGTGACATGACGTGGGATTCCCCTCTAGAATTTTCTGTACACGAGCTTGTACTCATAGATCATCTAAGATACCTACCGTAATTACAGTAGTAGATTAAGTCATGGCGAGGGATTGAACCCTACAAAGATGAAGAACGATTAAGGGCTTGCCCTCGGACCTATGTAGTATGGGATGCATAGAATCCGAACAAGTGTGCATTAGTGTCATGTAATATAAATATCTGCATTAAGGACTAAGTGCACCGAACAACACGACATCAACAGGATAGTCCCTTTGTAACTTTGTTTGTGATCAAGTTTGTGTTTGCTAAAGTATTTAAGAATCGTTATACTGTTTCCGGCATAGAGAGGATGGCCGTGTATAATATTTCGTCAGTTGTAAGCAACTGAAGCGCCCACAGTCTTTATATGCAGGATTTGGAGTTACATGAAGATATAAAGATGATTTGTTGCTGTTGACTACTTAAATGTTAAAGTTGTAACAATTGTACTTTATTTATTGTTGTATTTTATTGTTTTCGCTGCGTATTGATGTAAAAGACTCTGATGTAATCGTTGTTGAAATAAAAGTTTTAAATTCCTTGTAAAATTGTACGAAAGTAGTGTAAAGATCCTGTAGAACACTCGAATTCAGATGTATTTGGAATTCTGGGTGTTACAGAGTGGTATCAGAGCTACGCTTCTTAAGTAGTACAAATTTATAAGGAACGACACCCTAGAGTGAACATTAGAGTGTGAGTTCAGTTTATAGAGATTTAAATGTAAATGATTTACATTTGTGTTGCTCTATAGGCTGATATTTTCTCTTCCCTTTTCCTATTGGATGGCTGGAGTCATGAATGGAAATTGTCATCGAATTTGTGTTCAACCTCATTCATGATGCTCTCCTCGTATACATTGATTTGAGATTGTATGCAAGCTCATTTTCCCTGGGTATCAGAGTGGCGCAGTGGAAGCGTGGTTGGTTTGAACCTTCATTCATGATGTCTTACATATAGACACACTTTCCCTTCAAATTATTTTCTGTGGATTTTCATCATAGTACTTTTCAACATTTAATATTTTCCAAATAAATATTTTCCTATACTATTAAATCATATTAATGCCTAGTATTTTATCTATTTTCTTAGTCTTGATTCTTTAAATTTGTTTTTCTTTCAGTTTTAAAATTCTGTTTATTGTGTTTTATGTCACTTTATGATCATCTGTCTATATTCGCTATTACTTCATGCATTCTATTAAATTTATACTACAACTATTATTTTCTTCATTTATTACATCTTTGAATTTCGCTTGTAAATTTTGCTTATGTGTATTCATTTTACATGATTTGATTTTCTGATACGATATTCTTTCGTTATCTCGTATTGTCCTATATACTTCAATATATTTTAACATGATTGAAATATTTTTATAAATACAACATACTAATTTGATTCATTGTCTGCATTCAATATTATTGTTAGTACATATTATCTACTAATTTATTTGTTATATTCATTAATTTTGTAATTTACGTTTCCTTAATATAATGCATATACTCGCTATTCATACTTTACTTTATCCTCTAATTTTAAATTGTCTTTAGATCCTTGATTAATATATATATTTTCCATTGATTTTTGTCATGTATTTCAAGATACTTACTATACATATAATTTTACCATCCTCCAATTATTATGTTACTATTTTTATGTATAATTGTTTGTGTCAAATGTCCTAATTGCTACACTACATCATTATTGTTTTCAATTTTATTTCCAACATGTGCATATATTTTTCATTATTTATCTTAGTGTTATAAATAATTTTTCAGTACTAATAATTAGTACCGTCTATGTTTGATATATCCTATACACCTATTTTGATATTTCGTTGTGTAATATCTTTTTCTGTATCATTGATTTTTAAACATAACATCATACTTTATCAAACATCCCATATCTAAGTATACATAGAAGATTACATCTTTCCATCTTCCGCTTTGGTGCAACTTAATGTCGAGAGGGCAAATATGCAACTAGACATCATTGGATGCAAACTGCAACTGGAGGTCGGGGAGGCAAAATCTGCAACCGAATGTCCAGAAGGCAAACTGCAACTGGATGTCGGTGAGGCAAAGTTGCAACCGAATGTCCAGAAGGCAAACAGCAACCGGATATCGTAGAAGCAATTATGCAACTTGAGATCGAGATAGGCAAGTCTGCTGTTGGATACCAGCGAGACAAACCTACACCAGAAGGAAATATTATACTTAGATATCCCCTACCTTGTTTTTCTATAATATTCACTTACAAACTATTCCATTTTTTTGGTACTAGCTTATACTATTTTATAATATTTTGCAACCTAGCAATATACTGTTTATACTAACTTTATTATTTATCAAACTTGTGTATTTTCCGCTTAATCTCAACTACCTTGCCGTCTTCTTCGCAGTACTTTGTATTTTCATGTGAGTTAGTATTTCATACAACCTTATCGTATTTTGCTATTTTAGATTTGGTGGCTACTCACCTAACAAAAACATATCTCTTGCTATTTATGTATTTTGTTATGATTCATAAATTTTCTTCTATATCCTCGATTTTGTGACACGTCATTGTTTTTCAACTATAATGTCTTGTTTTACTATTACAAATCATTTATGATTTTCATATCATGATAATTGTTTCACCCTTATAATTTTTCGCTTATGTACGTATATAATTTCGCATACTGGTTTTCTTGGTCTACTTGACAAATCGAAATTATTTGGACTTCTGTCTTTTCATTATTTATTTATTTATTTATTTATTTATTTATTTTTCTTCATACATATATGATTATTGTATGTACCTTACAAATTATTTTATGATATTAATTTGTATATAGAATCATTTTATGTTTTCTATACTTTTACTATATTCCCTTCTCATATATTTCTCAAACTGTTAAATTGCTAGTCTTCGTCATGTAGTACCAATTCGGTTTGCGACTTTCAACCATTTATTACATTGATGAATTTTGAGTATTGAATCCATTTGTAAAATATCCATTGACTATGATTTCTCTTTATTGCATTTTTTTTGAACTATTTTACAATTAATGACTAAACTTATTTATCATTTTATCCAATAGTTTACTTAATAGTATTTTGTATGAAAACTCCCTTCAATATACACTATCCTTTATTATTTTTCTTACGCTACTTTCTAGATTTTTCTGTTCTCATAAATTTTGATACTCATAAATTTTCTTAAAAAGATTGTTTCATCCACATTGCTTACTTTTATGCTATATGTATTTTCTTGATGTTCGTAATTTCTATATGTTATACTGATATTTTATTTGGTGGGTACAAAATACAGTCTTTACCATAGTGAGTTCCGGGGACGAAACTGTTCTAAGGGGGGGGGAGAGTGTAACACCCCGCAAAATTTAAATGACAATTTTGCCCTCGGGTGTTACGCACGTGCATTTTGTACTGTTATTGATAATATCCATAACGCATTTTGATATGTATTTTGAATTCTGATTATTTATACAATCTCGTATTCTTAAAATTCCATTTGAAACAACTCAAGTGCTAAATTTCAATCATTGAATTTTCACGTGCTTTTTACGTATTATCGATGCACGTGTCGATTTCGGGTATTCCACCGTTACGTGCAAAGTTTTCGATGAGTTTCAATTATTTATTTTTGTAAACATGTTTAAACTCTTTTTTTTGTAAACGGAATTCAATTTTTGTTTGTTTTAATTAAAATAATTTTTTCTACGTGCAATACATGTGTTTTCTGTTCGTTTGAGTATATTATCATATATGTATATTAAATAATTCTTATGTTGCATTCCGATTAATTATAAATATTTTTCAGGATGATAAAGTCAATTTTTTGTATTTTTGAGATTTTACGGGCGACGCACGTGTTTCAGTGCACGTGTTTTAAGCGTATTATTCTTTCAAAATGAATTTCATGAAATTATGTGTCAATTTTAATTGTGCATGAAAGGTATAATTTTAAAGTTAATTTTATATATTTATTACATATATAAATAGTTGTTTTAAAAGGATTAATTAAATGATTCATTTTTGGGTGTACACAAAGCACGTACACGTGCACACATGCGATGTGCACACCTTTGGGGGCCGGGCTGATTATGAGAAGAGGGAAAACTGAAAATTTTGATTTTTAAAGTAGGAGAGAAAGCAAGTTTAAATTTTTGTAAATGGGAGTAGTGGTGAGGTAGTTTCTCAAGTCATGGGTGGTTATGGTAACTTCCAAACTCATCCTAGCCTTTAATTCCAAACTAGTGATCTAATCCTAGCCATTCAACCCACCCAAAATTATATATAAATACCCCCAAATTTCTTCTCATCTTGGTACAACAGAAAAGTTGATAAGAGAAAAGATTAGAGTAAGGAGAAGATTGAATAGTTTCTAGTTTGAGTTTTTCCATTGGAGGCCGGCTATACTACCCCATTTGAAGTTTTTGGTTTTGGCAAGGAGCTAGGAGAAGGATCTATTTATGCATTCTAAGGGATTTTTCTAGGAGCTTTCTGTTCGTGTTTCTTCAACTTTAGGTGGGTGTTTCTTGAATGCTTTCTAATTTAGGAGTAGAATTTACATGATAGATGATATACAATTTATTTGTTGAATTTGAATTTCTATGATGAGATTACATGCTAGTTGTTGTAGAAATTGATTGCTAAATTTTAATTGTTGGGATAGACATGAATTGTTAAATTTATGATCCAAAATGTGTTATGATGATTGTTAGAATATTTGCATGCAAGAATATGTGCCACTTGGCAAGTTTTAATTGTATGATGCGTGATTGAAATAGTAATTGAAATAATGCAAATGTGTATAAAAGAATTGTCTGTCGTTAATATAGCAAAGAAGTGTGGTTCTAACTTCAAAATATCTATTTTTTGAGTATAGAGATTTTTATAAAGTAATTTTGATAAAAGACAACAGTTTATTTGGAAAATTGATTGGATATATGTTTTGATACATGTTAAGGATTTCATTGAAAAGTGAGAAACTTGTGAATTTGAGAGCATATACGATATTATTTTTAAAAGGGACACATTCTGGAAATGATCTATATTTTTATATGGAAGTAAAAATCAATTAAAAGGTCGAAAAATATATGCAAGCTATAGTTGGTGTAATTGACAGCCGACTATTTACCTTCTACAGTCGACTGGGAAGTATAAGAAATTGGGTTTTCGTCGGCAGGACAGTCGACTGCTACTGTCCTGAATTTTGATGTTTGAGTTTTCAAAGTATTAGCGGAACAGCCGACTGGCTCCTTGGCAATAGTCGACTGAACCGACTGAGATGTTTTGATGTTCGCAGAACAGTTGACTGATACTGTCACCAGTCGACCGAACCGAACTGTTTTCTGGTTCTTGAGTTAGATTGGATTTTTGATAAATGAAAGTTAATTAAGTTTGAATATGAGATTTTATGGTTATTAATATTTGATTGAGTTTTATTGTGAAATACACACGAGGAGGTGAAAGATGAAATTGATATAGATACCGAATTGAATTGTTATCATGTTATGAGATTATAAAAGAAATGTTTTGAGAAAGAGTTTGTGAACAAAAGAAATGGAAATGATTATTTGAGATTAAGTATGAAATATTGTTGATCTCTAGAAAGAGATAGTTGTTGGAATCTAGAGGCTAGGCGAGACCCTAGTGACCGGCAGTTTTATTTATGACTTTGAGAGCTAACCGTTGAGGGTTGAGCGTCTCTTGAGAAGTAGCCAGGTAGGCTGACTGTCTCTGCTGTTTTGATTTAAGTCTGGTAGGGTAAGCTAGCTCAAGGTTGTGATGATTTCCTTTTAAAACAAATTTTGTAAGCCTGTGATGGAAGTGAGAGAAAAACATAAGTACGAGGGCCATCGGATTGGCGGTGTGAGAGTGATCCACAGGCTGCCTGCTTGATGCGTCAAGACATGGCGTGGGCACTACTCCAGAATTATCGTCCTGGTGGCGACGCTTGTGGGATGTTTGGTGACTGCAAGAGGATCGTGTGCCATGAAGTGAGGCTGAATTGCCACAGGCTGTCTTCACGAAGCGTCGTGACATGACATGGGATTCCCCTCCAGAATTTTCTGTACACGTGCTTGTACTCATAAATCATCTAAGATACTTACCGAAATTACAGATAGATACATAGTGGAGATGTGATGAAAGTAGGAGAAAAACACGAGTATGAGGGCCATCGGATTGGCGGTGTGAGAGTGATCCACAGGCTGCCTGCTTGATGCGTCAAGACATGGCGTGGGCACTACTCTAGAATTATCGTCCCAGTGGCGATGCTTGTGGGATGTTTGGTGACTGCAAGTGGATCGTGTGCCATGAAGTGAGGCTGAATTGCCACAGGCCGTCTTCACGATGCGTCGTGACATGACGTGGGATTCCCCTCCAGAATTTTCTGTACACGAGCTTGTACTCATAGATCATCTGAGATACCTACCGTAATTACAGTAGTAGATTAAGTCTTGGCGAGGGATTGAACCCTTCAAAGATGAAGAACGATTAAGGGCTTGCCCTCGGACCTATGTAGTATGGGATGCATAGAATCCGAACAAGTGTGCATTAGTATCATGTAATATAAATATCTGCATTAAGGACTAAGTGCACCGCACAACACGACATCAACAGGATAGTCCCTTTGTAACTTTGTTTGTGATCAAGTTTGTGTTTGCTAAAGTATTTAAGAATCGTTATACTGTTTTCGGCATAGAGAGGATGGCCGTGTATAATATTTCGTCTGTTGTAAGCAACTGAAGCGCCCACAGTCTTTATATGCAGGATTTGGAGTTACATGAAGATATAAAGATGATTTGTTGCTGTTGACTACTTAAATGTTAAAGTTGTAACAATTGTACTTTATTTATTGTTGTATTTTATTGTTTCCGCTGCGTATTGATGTAAAAGACTCTGATGTAATCGTTGTTGAAATAAAAGTTTTAAATTCCTTGTAAAATTGTACGAAAGAAGTGTAAAGATCCTGTAGAACACTCGAATTCAGATGTATTTGGAATCCGGGGTGTTACACCCCGATAAGTCGGTCGCACCCAGGGACCACCGAGATGAAGGGGCGCCTATCACTTGGGTAGAGCTCCGGAATTTCAAAGAGGACATTCTTCGGGCCCTCAATATCGCCACTAGTCGTGATCGCCGCTCACCTAGCCTTCACCATGCTCCAAGTCATCACCAACACACACCTAGCCCTTGTTGCATCGCTCCCTATGAAGAAGAATCCCGAGGGCCAGCTAGATCTCACTAGGTGGAAAACTCAATCCATCGCCGTCTCCACGAGATGGAGAGGCACCTGGGCAGACTGGATAAAGAAGAAGAGCAGCAGGCGAGGAACTTCCGTCTGAGCAGGCCTCCATTCTCTAAAACCATCATGGAAGCCCTGGTCCCAGAAAACTTCAAACCCCCTCACTTTGAGTCGTACAATGGGGAGTCAGACCCTGCTGACCACATCAAGAGTTTCAAAATCCCCATGATGATTCACCAGGCTTCAGATGCGTTCCTTTGCAAAACCTTCCCAGCCACGCTAAAGGGACTCGCGAGAGAATGGTACTCCCGACTCACCCCTGCCTCCTTTTCTCCTTCGATCAGTTCGAGGAGCTCTTCCTTACCTATTTTTTGAGTAGCCACCGCGCCGAGAAGACAAGCATATCTTTACTGGCACTCAGTCAAAGGAAGGGCAAGCAGTTGAGGGACTATGTCAAGTGCTTTACCACTGAGGCTCGGTCTATCGCCTCCCTAGATCAGTCAGTAGCCTCTAATGCATTCCGACACAACATCAACCATGCCGACTTGAAGGAATCTCTCGCTAAAAAGCCGCCTCGGGACTTCTCGGAACTCCTGCTGAGGAGCGAGAAATATAATAGGGCGGAGGAGGCCCTCCTCCCACTTGATTAGGAAGAGCCCCTGTCTAGGAACAAACGGAAGGGTGCAGAAGAAGAAAGGGCTAAAAAGCTTCAGAAGGATAATGGCGGCCAACGCCGCCCTCCTCCCCGTTTTGAGAAGTTTATCCCGCTTAATGTCAGTGTCTCAGTCATTCTAATGGAGGTCGGGAAAGAAGGACTGCTCCCACCACCTCCGAAGATGAATACACCGGGTAAGAAAAGGAACAGGGACAAATGGTGCTTCTTTCATAGGGACCATAGACATAACACAGCTGACTGTCGGGCCCTCAAAGATGAGATTGAAGCCCTCATTCAGAGGAGGCAACTCGCTAGGTTCATAAGGAAGGACAGAGCAGATCCTCTGCATCCCCGAGGGGCTAATAAGCGAACTGAGCAACCTGTTGAGACCCCAGACTCCGAAGCTGAAGCTATCTTAAGCATAATTCACGGAGGCCCAATGGGGGGAGATTCGAACTCCTCCCGAAAAGCCTTCGTCCAAGATTTGAACTCGGTGCAGAATCATCCTCCTCCCAAGGGCCTTGGGGTTCCTGTCACCTTTTCAGACAAGGATTTGGAAGGCGTCCGAATGCCTCATTGTGATGCTCTTGTGATAAACCTCCATATGGCCAACTTCAAAGTACACCGAGTCCTAGTCGACAACGGCAGTTCGGTGAATATCCTTTTCCTAGAAGCCTTCCAGGGCCTCAAGTTGTCTAAGGACCGCCTCAAGCCCGCTGGCTACACTCTCCACGGATTCTCCGGGGTCCCAGTGACGATTGAGGGAGTTATAACTCTTGATGTAACTACTGGAAAAACCCCGACCACTCGAACCGAACTGATGGATTTCATAGACGTAAAGGCTGCTTACAATGTCATTCTGGGCCGACCCGGCCTAGCTGATCTTCAAGCCATACCCTCAGCCTACCATATGAAGATGAAATTTTCCACCACAGTTGGGGTGGGAGAAGTCAGAGGGAGCCAGGAGACGGCTCGCAAATGTTACATGACTTCGGTAGGAGGGCTGGTCCTCTCTCTTAAAGCCCTCGAGCTCCCTCAAGGGAGTAACAAAGCTATCTCAGAGCCGGTTGATGAGTTGGAAGAAGTAGTCTTCTCAGAAGAAGACCCAACCAAGCATTCCAAATTAGTAAGGTCCTTCCCCCTCCGTCAAAGCCAACATGATCCGATACATAAGGGGAAATCGCAACCTATTCGCTTGGACCGAGATAGACATGCGTGGAATCTCGGAAGAACTTCTCATTCATCACCTCAGTGTTGCTCTCAAGGTCAAACCTGTCTAGCAAAAATGTCGCAAGTTTGCACCAGAACGCCAGTAGGAAATCAAAGAAGAAGTAGAGAAGCTCTTGAATGCTCGGTTCATACAGGAGTTTAACTATCCTGAGTGGCTGTCCAATGTCGTGATGGTCAAAAAGGCCAATAGAAACTGGAGAATTTGTATTGATTTCACGGATATGAACAAAGCTTGTTTGAAAGATTCGTTACCTCTCCGGGTCATGCCTTTCAGGCTAAAGAATGCTGGTACAACTTATCAGCGCCTTGTCAATAAGGTCTTTAGAGAACAGATCGGCCGGAACATGGAGGTCTATGTGGACGACATGTTGGTAAAAAGATTCAGCAAACTGAACCATGTGACTGACCTTCAGGAGGCCTTCGATGTGTTGCGGAGTCACAACATGAGACTAAACCCGACTAAATATGCCTTCGGTGTCTCATCTGGTAAATTCCTTGGGTTCATGGTTAGCCAAAGAGGCATAGAAGCCAACCCGGAGAAGATTCAGGCCATACTGAACATGGCTCCCCTTTCAGTGTCAAAGATGTACAAAGACTCATAGGATGCCTCGCGGCCATAGGGCACTTTCTCTCTAAGTCAAGAGAGAAGTGTCTCCCGTTCTTCAAGGCCCTTAGAGGAACAAAAGGCTTCGAGTGGGGGTAACAGCAGCAGGAGTCCTTCGACCAACTCAAAGCCTATCTAGTCAACCCTCCACTCTTGAGCAAGCCAAAGCTCGGGAAAGTTCTCTACCTATCCTCGCCACCTCAGAACAGATCCTCAGTGCCGTCATGGTGAGAGAAGAAGATAAGATGCAAAGGCCGATCTACTATGTGAGTAAGGTCCACAGAGACGCCAAACTTCGTTATCCAAAGGTAGAAAATATGGCCTACACATTAGTCATGGCAGTCCAAAAGCTCTGTCCCGACTTCCAATCTCATTCAGTGGTCGTTCTTACCAACCAACCCCTCAAGCAAGTGCTCCACAAGCCTGAAACTTTGGGGCGCCTTATGAAGTGGTCTATAGAGCTGAGCCAACATGATATCAACTATCAGCCCATAACTGCTATCAAGGCACAAACCCTAGCAGAATTTATAGTAGAGAGCACTATCCCTGACCCTAGCGAGGCAAGAGAGGAACCCCCATTCTGGATCGTGTATGTTGATGGGTCCTCATGCGCTGACATGAACGGAGCAGTGGTCATTCTGACTGGCCCCAATGACTTCGTTCTTCAGTAACTTTCGGGCATCAAACAACGAGGCTGAATATGAGGCTTTCACAGCTGGTCTGTGCCTGGCATGCAAGGCTGGTGCCCACCGCGTCAAAGTGTTCAGTAACTCATAGCTAGTGGTGAACCAGGTATCGGGAGAGTATGAGGCAAGAGATGATCGCATGGTCAAATATTTGGCCAAGGTCAAAGAGCTGCTAGCTACTTTCAAAGAAGCACAACTCCAATGAATTCCCCGAGAGGAGAATGGGCAGGCAGATGCCCTCTCAAAGTTGGCTTCCTCTTCCCTCGAAGGGCTTGAACATACTGTCTTGATAGAAGTTCTCCTGAAACCTAACATCGAGGAAGAAGGCCCCGAACTGGTGGAGATACTGCCCCTTGCACTCGGGGAGAATTTGATGAAGCCCCTGCTCGAGGTTCTCAAAGAAAATTCTCCCTCCAGACCTTAAAGAGGCTAGAAAAGTCAGAACCTGAACCGTGCGATACACGATCATCGAACGGGTTATGTACAAGCACTCTTACACTCAAGTGGATGGCAAACCCTACTTGAGATGCCTCTCCCCTGAGGAGGCCCAGTACGCTCTAAAGGGGGCCCATGAGGGAATGTGTGGCGCTCATTTGGGAGTAAGATCCCTCGCCCACAAAATCCTAAATTATGGTTATTTCTAGCCTACACTCCTTAGCGACGCCGAATAGAATATTCGCCAATGCGCCCCTTGCCAAAAGTTCTCAACAATTCAGCGCTTACCACAAGCCCAGCTGTCCTCCTTATCCTGTCTGATCCCTTTCGCAATGTAGGGGATGGACTTGCTCGGGCCATTCCCTCCAGCACCTGGCCAGCTGAAGTTCCTTGTCGTTACGATCGACTACTTCTCCAAATGTATTGAAGCCGAGCCTTTAGCGACAATCACTGAGATTAGAGTCCAGCGGTTCTTTTGGAAGAATATCGTCTGCAGATTCGGTGTACCTCGAATCTTAGTAATGTACAATGGGACCCAATTTATGGGGGCAGCCTTCTGTAATTTTTGTGCGAACCTTGGTATCTAGCAACGATTCTCCTCAATATCCCACCTGAAATCCAACGGTCAAGCAGAGAACGCAAATTAGCAAATTCTCTCCGGCCAAAAGAAGAGACTGAACAAGTCCACCAAGGGATTATGGGTCGAACAACTCCCCAATGTACTCTGGAGCTACGACACTACTAAGAGGACCCCTACAGGAGAATCTCCCTTCAACTTCACTTACAGCTCCGATGCCGTCATCCCACTAGAAGTTGGCCTACCTTCTCCCCGCTTAATTGCCTTCAATGAAGAGCAAAATTTGAACTAACTTCCGGGCAACCTGGACATCATCGATGAGATTCGAGAAATATCCTCCATCCGTCAGGAGATTTATCAACGTAGGATCGAGCAGTCCTACGACAAAAGAGTCCACCCCACAAATCTCAAAAAAGGAGATATGGTTCTGCGAAAACTCTTAATTTCTTCCCCGAGCAAGAAGGAAAATTATCTCCTAATTGGGAAGGGCCATATAGGATCTCCAAAGTTGTTCGCCCAGGCGCTTATCAACTTGAAGACCTAGGGGGCAAGAGGGTACCAAGAACATGGAATGTAGAACACTTGTTGAAGTACCAAGAGGGTGCTTCAACACCGCTCCAAGCAACTTCTAATCCTAAAGCATTTCTAAGTTTGTTTTTCTTTTTATTTAGTTGAATTTTTCAAATGTAATAAAGGCTTGCAATTCAGAAGCAGCCACTTAGTTCTCTTTAATAAAAACAGTTTATTTATCAGAAAACCTATTCTCTAAATGTTCTGGTTATCTTACCCCAAAGCGCCAACGCTCTTAAAAGACAAGTTTGTAGTCCAACACTTGGTTTGATGCCACCTTAGCCGCTTGCGAACAAGTAAGTGCGAAGTAGCTCACCATTCGAAATTGCTCCTACAGCTGTTGAAACTCTCTTAAACGACAAGTTCAGAGTCCAACACTTGGTTTGATGCCGCTTTAGCTGCTTGCGAACAAGCAAGTGCGAAGTAGCCCAACATTCGAAATTGCACCCACAGCTGTTGAAAATTATCTTGAACAAAATTGTTAGCAAACACTTAGAGAAACGACAAACTCTTTAGCCAAAAAACACTACTTGTTCCACAAAAAGGAATAATTACAAGTGTTATTAGGCGAAAGAGGCTCATTACAGGATTGAAAGATGCAATCAACAAAAACATTGTTCGAATACTACAAATATCTTATTCCATTAAAAGTCAACATACAAGTCTTATTCAAAGACAATACTACAAACATTTTATTTCGCCCCAAGATGGGGATACAAGTCCTATTCAAGACTAAAGACTGCTACAAAACTACAAAGTATCGCCCTAACTCCTCCTTGGAAGTGGGACACTCCTTTTAAGAGATACACGGGGACGACGAGCGCTTTGCCGCTCCCTCGTTGCTTCAGAAGAAATCTCTAGGCCCGCAAGCCGAGTTGTACCCTCGGGACCCCTAGACGCAGCTGCTGCCCCAACAGATGCTCCGCTCGATGAGCCGGCCACTCCGCTTTGAGCATCCCCAGGGTTCCGCGGAGCATTTAGCATGCGTAGAGCCAACTCATGGAATGATCTCCCCTGGGCGTACTCCCCATGCGAGCAAGAGATGCTCCTGATGTTTCTTCCTTCAGAGAGTCACTTTAAGTGAAGATTCTCCGCCTCCAATTCGACAAGCTGCTCTTTAAGGGAGTCATCTGTCACTCTGAGCTTCAAACGTGGTACCCCACTTGTGCTCGCCCCTCGTGAGAACTTCGAGATGGTCCTCTTTAGATGGGCTGCCTCTAAACTCTTCTCGAGCACCACGTTCTTCAGCTCTTCCCTCTTCGACCTCACTTCAAATAAAGAGTTTTTCAGCTCATCCCTCTCGGTTGTTACCATGAATAAAGAATGCTGAAGGAATTTTAACCTCGAAGCCTTCCACCAGCCATCGAAGGGCCGACCTCCCCTCCCTTGGGGGCACTTCATAGAGAGTCTCCTCAAGGCGCTTCACTTCGATGTTCCGGCGAGCCAAGACCAACCTCAGATGACAAAGATCCAATTCTGTCTTGGAGAGCTTCTCCCGAGATTGAGCAAATCCCAGCTTAGCAACACGAAGTTGGGTGCGAACATGCGACGCCTCGCTACCCTGAGGAGGTTAACTAAGGAGAGAAGCGTAAATCACTCCAAGTCTAAACAGAGCTACTAGACGATCCTAAGTTCAAGTAGAGCTACAATATAAGGCTAAAATTTGAATGAGAGCAACAAGATAGTTCTATATTTGAATAAAATCCACAAGAACTAAGTCATGTTGCCACATAAACATATTCCATTACTAGAGCAAAGAAACAAAAGCGGTGGTCAGTTCGCTATAAGGCATTGATATAAGAGCATCTAAAATAAAAGAAGAAAACTAAAAAAGAAAGTGGCGAAGATACGAAAGAGGTCAAGGGTCCACCTAGGTAGACATATCTTGGGGAACTATGACCTCGCGACTGTCTTCAGTCGCCACTGATTCCACCATGGCCGTCTGAGGGTCTGCGGCGACGTCCTCCTCCCCGTCTTCTTCTTCTTCAATTGCCTCCTCGGCTATCGGAGTGGTTTCACCTTCAAGAAGGTCGTACAGGCTATACCCCGAGCCGTCGAAGCCAGGGATGCGTGCCTCTACGTGCTTTAGCACCCGAGCATAGTACTGCTCCATGTTTGAGCGCAAATGCAACTTCGCTTCGGCATTAACTGCCTCCGCAGTTGCTTCCACAGCCGTCTCCTTCTCCTTCGATGCATCCTCAGCAGCCTTCGCAGCCATCTCCCTCTCCTTATCGGCTCTCTCCCCATCCTTGTCCACCCTCTCTTTCTCCAGGGCAGCCTGTTCATTTGCCTTTTCCAGGGCGGCTTCGAGGAGAGTAATCTGAGCCGCCTGAGACTCGGTCAAGCGCTTCTCCGCCTCGAACATCTTTACAGTCTTCGCTCGCTCCGACGGATCTCTATTGTTTGCTGCCTTGAGCTCCTTCTCTTGCTCGGCCAACTGCTCCAACATGTGGCTGAAGTGGCAGGTGATCTACAAGAACAAAAAACGTCTAAGTGTGAAAGTCTCAAGAAAAATTTCTTATTCATAAAGAATGCATTTTTACTTACCGACATAGTCACTCTGGCTATCTCGAGAGCATCGTCACCGGCCGTACCTAGCTTCATCGCAGCACGATCCTTCGGGGTTGGCAAGTGCCGTATCGCTTGCATGCAATTGGCAGAGTCCCCAAGGAACCGTCATGCTTCATCACGCACCAGTCGGGGACGAAGATCTTCTTGTGCTCCTCGGTAAGTATTGCCTCCGCCACAGCTATAAGATTTGGGGCTTCGAGCGCCAGTACATCCACGAAGGTGAATCCTCCGACGGATGAAGCAGGAGAGACAGGCGGGGCAGACTCTAAGTTGACTACTGGAGTTGTCACCACCATAGCCTTCGTGGCTTTGGCAGACGACGACCCCGAGGTTGTCCTCTTCCTCTTTTTCCCGTTTGGGACCTTGTTTGCAACTCCCGCCCGGTCGAACAGCATTGATCTGAAGTCCATATCCGAAGCCTCTGCAAAAAGAAAAAGAGAAGAGATGGGCATGTGAAGGAGGTAAACTGAAACTAAAAATAGAGAAAAATACGGAGTGTACTAGGGTCGATCGGGCTGAGACCCCCACCGAAGAGGACCTCATCCGTTAATTCTTTCCAACCCAAGGGTTCACGAGCAAGGAGCTTGGATACAACCACGCCTTCCTCCAGAGTCAACACCGGCTAGGCCTTCGCCCACTTCAGCACCTCCTCCCTCCACCTCGTAGGAATATTCCTTGGCGCACTACCTCAGATCAAGAAATACTTCTCCTTCCAAATCTTAATAGAGTCGGGGTTGTCTATTAGCTTCACACCCCGACGCGGCGATAAATAGTACCGGTACTCCACCTTACTCTTTCGATTGATACAGTAGAACCTTCGAAGAATGGTGAGTTGAAGCATGACCCCTATCGCTTGGCATTGAAGGACGAAGCCGTTGACGTGCCTCCACAGGCATATATTAGACGAGGCTCAAACCATACCACTACAGCACCTTGGTCACGAACGATGAAAGAGGCAGATAGAGACCGGCATAGAAGGCGTCGAAGGGGAAAATGCATGTGTCGGGAGAGGTCGGCGAACAGGCTCGGATACCAGGACCTGGGAGAAGAAGACCGAGCTCCTTCGGTATCATGAAACTCTTCCGAATCCGTACCAAGTCCTTCTCCATTAGCATGGAGGGGATGTCGTCAACTTCGGAATGTTCCCTCGGTCTGCTCTCCTCATACGAGGCTGACATCCCGTACACCACCTAGGCTAGAAGGTCATTGGAGTATTATCGAACACCGCTGAGGTTCGTCAAAGGGCCTGGAAGCCTGCCCAATGCCCCTGCTCGCCTCTCCTTCTCCACTATTGTCTCAGATGTCACCGAACCTACTACCCCCTTTCCCTTGTCCACTATTGGAGCCACTATCAATTGTTGATCCTCTTCTTGGTCCGAGGTGGAGGTCTCACTCCTCGAAGAAACCCTAGACATCTCGTAAAATATATCAAAGAGAATATATATTTACTTTGATGTGACAGCTACGGTCAGAATATATCACCGAAAAATCAAACAATTGGCCGCGACCGCTAGTTGAGCCACCCAGGAGTGAAAGAAAATTTTTCAAGAGTAAAAGTAAAGAATGAGAGAATGGAGTTGGGGGGGGGGGTGAAAACTTATAGTGAATGAGGGGTGTCGTTTGGGCTTCTGAGACCTTTGGGCCCCCAAGACCAGTAAAAATCCCAAGAGAACATCGAATACTAAGCGACAAAATACATAAAGGTGGAATTTTAAGCAACGCCAAGAGATTGTTGACCGGTCAATCGCCAAAACAGTCAACTCCATCTCAGGATGCGCTTGATCAAGATCAAACGACCCAGATGTTGCCATGTCCCTCGGAACCAAATCCAAGCAAACGTGTCCCCGAATGAGAAATTGGGGAAAACTCCATCTCAACATTCGCACTTAATCAAGATCAAATGACTCAGATGTTTCCACGTATCTTGGAACCAAAATCCGAGCAAACGTGTCCCCGAAGGAGAAATTGGGGAAAACTCCATCTCAATATTCGTGCTTGATCAAGATCAAACGACCCAGATGTTGCCACATCCCTCAGAACAAAATCCGAGCAAATGTGTCCCCAAACGTGAAATTAGGGAAAACTCCATCTCAACGTTCGCGCTTGATCAAGATCAAACAACCCAGATGTTGCCACGTCCCTCGGAACCAAATTCGAGCAAATGTGTCCCCGAATGAGAAATTGGGGAAAACTCCATCTCAACATTCCCGCTTGATCAAGATCAAACGACCCAGATGTTGCCACGTCCCGCGGAACCAAATCCTGGCAAACGTGTCCCCGAACGTGATATTGGGGAAAAATCCATCTAAACATTTGTGCTTAATCAAGATCAAACAGCTCAGATTGCACCACATCGCTCAGAACCAGATTCTGAGCAAACGTGGCTCCGAGCGTGAAAGTAGGGAAAAATGTCGCCTCAAGATTCGTGCTTGATCAAGATCAAACGGCCCAGATGTTGCCATGTCCCTCGGAACCAAATCCGAGCAAACGTGGCTCCAAGGGTGAAAATGGGGAAAAACATTGCCTTAAGATTCGTGCTGGATCAAATATCAAACGGCTTAGATTGTGCCACGTCCCTCAGAACCAGATTCCGAGCAAACGTGGCTCCGAGCGTGAAAGTGGAGAAAAAACATCGCCTCAAGATTCGCGCTTGATCAAGATCAAACGGCTCAGATTGCGCCACATCGCTCGGAACCAATTTCCGAGCAAACGTGGCTCTGAGCGTGAAAGTGGGGGAACCCCCCCACCCCGATGAGCGCTCACAATCAGACCGCCCAATTGAGCCACGTCAATGATCGCCAGATCAACTATCTGATCGTTCATAGAATCGCGCTAATATGATCGATGCTCCAGATTGTGCCACATCAATAATTAATTGATTAATTATTTTATTTTTATAATCAAATCGAATTAATTATTTAAAAATTGTGAAAAATAATTAAAAATTTAAAAAATATAATTAAAAATTCTAAAAAATAATTATAAATTCGGAAAAAATATTTTTGAGCTCCTGGAAAAATAATTATTAATTAGAATGATTAATTGATACTTTTTGAAAATAGATTGTTACTTCGCAAAATTGAATAAATAATTCCAAAAATAATTAAAAAAATAGAAAAAATCAATGGAAAATCCAGAAGATCCCACAAACACATCTGAGTACAAGGCAGGCTCAATTAAACATTGTTAAGCCCCGTGTGCAATTCTGAAGCTCCTAAAGAACTCCGATAAAATCCCGTACACCATTAAAATAAGAAAACTACTCCCCAAAGGTTGTTAAACTCAGTCTTCAGGAGTGGGGGGCCCGTGATATGGCTAAAAAATAGGATTAAATCGAGACCGTTCAAACCGAGCATGAATCTTAAAGCTCTCAGGGGTAAAATGGTAATTTCACCGACAAACAAGTCTGAAGTGGGAACTGGGTCTCTTTACAAAGCCCAGTAACCCAAAAACGTATCTGTCCTATTGGGCATGGATGGCAACCCGTTTCAAATCAGCCCAGATATTTAAAGAGTAATTTAAATTCGTAATTATCTCTAAGAGGTGGTTTAAATCGCCTCTCTTATCATGAAACGAGTTTAAACTCTACATCTTATCCAAAATACCGGAACATAGAGTTAAATAATTATCTCTAAACTGTCTCTTAAGGTGACTATAAATACCCCTCTTCCCCCACCATAACAGGGTAATCAATATTTTTTCACATAAACGCTCTTTCATAATCTTCCTGATTACTGACTTGAGCGTCGGAGGGTTTGTCGCCAGGATCCATCCCGGTGTATCGAACTTTTTGCAGGTCAACGACAGCAGCAAGAAACAGTCAAACGATGGTGAAAAGTCAACAGGTTTGCCTTTATTGTTTTCTAAAGAATCCACAAGTACATCTATTTGCTCCCACACCAAAACCAACAGCAACATAATTTTTTTTTCTGATCTATTTTTAATTCAAAAATTCTTCTAATTTCATCGGATGAAAATTGGACGAAACATGAAGTTTCGTCCAATGCAATAAAAATTAATTTTTTATTGGGGACGAAATCGAAGTTTCGTCCTGTATAATATGCATATTCCTATATCGCCTTTCAAATATAGAAATCTTCTGTAGTGATTTGCCAAAATATGGATAAATAGCAAATGACTGCAGATCCAAAATATCTAAAATTTGTATATTATGGAAATTTAGCAAATGACTGTGGACGCTCTTAGCAAGAGCATTAGCCATACTTTGTCTCAATTGCACTTTATCTATGAGAAAGTTCAACTAGGCTTCTTTCAGCCTTCATGTACTCAATTTACCATTATAGAGTGAGTTATGAGCTACAGTGTATTGTAGTTTGATAGTCGCATACCAGAATAAGAGAGTTTACTTTAAACTTCTCAATGGATGACTAGCAACAAATTATTTAATCCACTCAGCATCTTTTCCTGCAGAGGATAACACAATAAATAAAATGCCTCATATATTGAATGTAATCATTTTTCTACACTCCAATTGTACATTCTTCCTTTATATGTAAAAGTAATCTCACTGTGGAGGCAAGGAATTGGCAACCGTGAATTGGCAACCATACAAGGACAAGATTGGGAAGCTGCTTTGAGAATATGCTATAATCCCTTTGTTCAGTTTTTGATGCTCTCATTAGCTTGG
This sequence comes from Hemerocallis citrina, assembly GCA_017893485.1. Lineage (NCBI taxonomy): Eukaryota > Viridiplantae > Streptophyta > Magnoliopsida > Asparagales > Asphodelaceae > Hemerocallis > Hemerocallis citrina. The sequence goes on along the minus strand of JACEHZ010000534.1, from coordinate 215,960 downwards.
GAGAATCAGTGTTAGGGCCACAACCATGCCACATATATTTTTTTGCTTTTAATTTTGTATGAGATGCATTGTTTTAGTTGCATGCTAATGAATAATAGCTGGTAAGATAAATTAGTAAAATAACAAATCCCTTAAAGTAAACATTAAGTTTTAATATGATGTCTCCCAATGCGTGGCACTCGTTTAGGCTAGGATTGATTAAGTGTAGGCCTGCCAAAGCAGGATGCCTTTATCTATCCTGGTGAGATGCGATGAGATAAAAGTAATATTCAACTGTCAACCATTGGGTCAGACTTAACTAGGCTATTTCAATAGGATCGAAAGTTTAGAGGCATAGAGTTTGGCTTTAGTCTATGAGATAGATTAGAATAAGTGTTATTCACCCAACTATCCAAGAGATGCATACGATGTAATTGGAAAGTGTTGTAACACCCCGCAAAATAAAATAATTTATTTTGCATTATTAAATAATATTATATTGGTAAAGTTGACTATTTTGACTATTTTCTTGAAATTACAATTTTGCACGTGCAACACACGTGCAGAGTTAGTAAATTTCGAATTCTTAAAATTTTATGGTTAATGATTGATTTTCCTCATTTATTTATGATATTTTATTTTTTAGATTTACTTGAATTTATTTGATAATTTTATGAATTTCTCAATTTTACACGTGCAAAACACGTATAAATATTTTTGGGGTGCAAAACCTCCACTTTTAGATTCTTGAATAAATTATCCTATTTATAATTAAGTATATCCTAAATTTTGGGATTTTTCTGAATAAAGAAACTATTTTTGTAAATACTTCGAAAGAGAGGACCTTTTTTGTAAAAAGCCGTTTGGATCTCAAACAAATAATGAAAATTCATTTTTATTAATTTTTGGGCTTGCCATGGTCGTCATTGAAAATAAGATCTATTTAAGTTTTATTTAGAGTTTATTTGGTAAAGATTTAAACAAATATGATGTTTTTGCAAATATGGATTTTAAGTGGATCTCGTGCAAATATTTTCTTGGAAAGTAAAAGTCAGAAACTTTTAATTGGAAAATCTAATATTTATTTTTAGATATTATTTATGAATTTTCTTGATTTTTTACGAATATTTTATGACATATTTGCAAATATTACAAAAAGATGGACTTTTGTGCAAAATTACCACTTTGAGTACAAATTCAATTTTTTTTATTTTTTGGGCTATGATTGATGGTTGGATAACTCAGTAGTAAAAATATTTGGTTTTATTTAAATTTATTTAACTTATTTGACTACTTTATTAAAGAAAGGTTTATATATGTAAAGTAATAATTTGTTAAGGGATGTTTCCATAAACTTGTAAAACCCTAAAAACTCCAGATTTTGGCCTATAAAAGATCCTCTACAGCTGTCCCTTTCCTCTACAAATAAAATATATTTTTTTACTATTAATTTCTAGGAGTTTTAAAGCGATGATCTTGGATTTTGCAAAAGAAGGGTTTTTTCTTATTTTCTTTATTATCTTCGGTTGATTCTTCATGAGTGACATATGTTTATTTTCTTTCGTTCTATGCATGTTGTATGTGATGATTTGACTATTAGAAAACATGTTAGGGATTGGATGAAGATATAATGAATTGTTGATAAGTGGATGAATAAAAATTGAATCTTTTCATGAAAACTATGACTTTGATGATTAAACTTTATATAGATGATTTGAGATTATTAAAGAACCTAATAGAAATCATGAGTAGGTTAATTCCCTTCACATACTTGCTGTTTTGATTGATTGTATTGAGATTATTTGAAGAGATGCACCAAATTAGGGTAGAGATGAGTTCTTAAATGTTGAGTATGCATACACACACTGTTTTGGGTTTTGATGAGTAAAGAACTTGATGAATGATTGTTATAATTGCATGTATTCATAGGTAAACTATTGTAAGTAATGGTATGTGTGTTGAATCAATTACAAAGGGGTTTTGAAGGAAAGGGGGGTTTCGATGTTTTCGAGTCTGACTATACACAGACCAAAACTTGAAATTGTGATTTTTGTGACGATTTCGATGGGAATTGATTCGTTTTAACACTGAGACTAAACCTAGACATTATACTACTATATTTTTATGGTTTTGAGGTTTTAACTGATACTAGAACATACCTATATACTTATTGATGATTTTGAAATATTTTGTGAGAAATTACTCTTTTTTGGATTTGATGTGATTTTGATTTATTTTATAAACTCCTATATACTATACAAGTTATATTTGATCATCTCAGGAAATTGGTTTTTTTTAAATTTGTGATTTTATAAAGTAAATCAATGTATCAGTTTAAAACATGCACAGACTTTCAAACCTGCAACTTGCTATAGTTGACAGTCGACCGAGCTAAAGTCGATAGTCGACTGGTCAGTTATTAAATTTCGGATTATTTTGTATTAACAGTTGACTGCTTCATCTTTGAACTGAAGCCGACAGTCGACTGTTGGTTCTTGAATTTTGAGTTTTCACAGGACAGTCGACTGGCCAGGTGCAATAGTCGACTGTCACTATCCTGGCTAATGAATTTTTATTGAGTTTTCAGATTTTTGCAGGATACTCAACTGGTTACTTTTGACAGTCGACTGTCACTGTCACTGCTGATGGGTTTTCTTGAGTTCTCGGATTTTCGCAGGACAATCGACTAACCATGTTCAATAGTCGACTGTCATTGCTCTGGCAGATGGATTTCTTGAGTTTCTGATGTTTCTTTTAACGATTATTTCTTCGATATTATGGATTGTTAATCTACTGTTTTAAATGATGTTTTGCTACGGGTTACAGTATTTTACAAATGGCTGTATTTTGTTCAAACTTGTATTTCTATAACTTCATATAGTAAAATATATGTGTTTTCTTTGAAGTAATTGATGTCTTGTGATTTCAAAAATATAATTTCCAGTTATTTAATGGATTTAATATGTTATTTCAATTCTGGAATTTTACTATATTAAATAAATTTGGGTTTTTGACTGATTAAAGAAGTCTTATTGATATAAACATTTTAATGATGATATTATGAGTTTTATTGAAGGATTTGGTATTGATGGTTGAGTTGTGAATCTCTAGGAGTTGAGTGGGAGTCTTGTGAACCGCCAGATGAGATTTTGTTGATTTAGACCAGTTGGGTCTTGGGGTTGTTGTTGTGAAATTAAGTCCGGTAGGATACATTAACTCTAAAGATGAGGAATTTGTGTTTTAATAATAACCAACTTGTGATGTGATGGAACTTGGGAAACGTAAGTATAGGCTCTTGGTTTAGGTCCCACAGATGCGTTCCAGGACATGTGTGTTGTTCTGTGTGAGAGGACATTTGTATGTTCGCGTGTCGAGAGTCTGTAGGCCTATTCACGAAACATGCAGGGTGCATTCGCGTGTCGAGGGTCAGCGGGCCTATTCACGGGATGTACCTGGTGTATCTGCACGTCGAGGGCCTCGCAAGCCTATTCGTGGGGTACACGGAAGGGAGATGATTCTCCGATTTTTGAGCTATTCTTATATAAAGCTTATGTGTCGAGGGCTGTGATGCCTATTCGCGGAGTATTCTGGATCTTGTTTCCATCATCGTAGTAGGATTAGTTGCATAACGAGGAATTTAACCCTATAAAGTAGAGAACGATAAGGGCTTGCACTGGACTTATGTATTGTGGAATGCATAGAATCTGACAAGTATACATTATAGAGTCGGCATATAGCATTGATGTTTTCTTGACTTGGTTTTATGCATGTTGTTTTCTGTTTTCTACACTTGACACTTAGTCTAGTTTCACTTGGTGTTTTCATGCCCTACTATTTACTATTTCATATTCCTTGATGTTTTCATGTTTTATTTATTGTTATTTCTTATTTTATTTATTCTTATTGTTAATACATGTTGTTTATGACTCTATGCCTTATGCTTTATTTATGTTGTTTTCTTTTGATGTCACTCACACCGTTTTGGCTGACCCCTGTAGTTTTGGGGGTTAGGATTATCTCTAGCCTCATGTTTTACAGGTAGGTACCTTAGCTTGGGATGTGGATGCATGGGGTAGAATGATATATCACTACAAAAGATACTCGATTTACCGGCGAATATTCCCTGGCATTTTACTAGTAGCGCTGGGGTAGGGAGCGAATAGGAATGGGGCACCAGATGGGGAGGTTATACACCGGCGGTCGCTTTAAACCGCCGGGCAATCTTCGTATTCACCGGTGTTTTATTTAAAAACGCCGGTGAAGTGTATTATTCACCGGCGTTTTAATAATAAACGCCGGTGAATATAACGACACATTCACCGGCGTGTCTAATTGAAATGCCGGTGAATAAGCTGCGATAAATCCCGCGAACCCTAATCTTTCGCTCGCCATTTTCCCAAACCCCAAAAAACAAAAAAAAGGGGCGCTTCGTTTTCCCTCCTTCCTCGCTCTACTTCCCGCGCGTTTGCCTCCGCCGCTTCGTCCTCTTCGACAGCCTTCGACCTTTCGTCATCGTCCGTTCTTCCCTTCGTCATTTTCGATTTCTCTCCTCCCTCTCTCTATTTGGAGGTGAATCGGCGATCGGAAACCACCGTGTCGCCCCGCTATCTCTCTATTTCTTACGCCCCCGCGCTCGTCACCCCGCTCTCTCTCTCTCTCTTTGGTATCATCTCTTGATTTCCCTTATTTTTCAAAAAAGCATGTTTTTTCAGATTATGCATCTTGATTTTCTTAACTTGAATGGTTTAGTTGGGATGAAGAAAGAATAGAAAAATATATGCTTAGATACTGGAAATTTTCATCTTCTTTTACTGTTAATGAAGCTTATTTCATGCATCTGATTGTCATCTTGGCATGTTTTTTTGACCAAAATGGGTTCACTGTGAATTGAGGATGGTATAACTGTATGCCAAAATCCTCCGGATATGTACAACAATTGGGTTTTAAATTTAGTTGGGCTAAAGAATTAGTAGAGCAACATATATGCTCAGATAATGGATGTTTTCATTTTCAGATACTGTTAGAGAACCTGATTGCCATCTTTGGCATGATTTTTTAACATAAAATGGGTTCACTTCCAAACTAAGTATGCTGCTAGCATCCTCATCTTCTTTTACTGTTAGTGAAGCTTATTTCATGCATCTGATTGACATCTTGGCATGTTTTTTTGACCAAAATGGGTTCACTGTGAACTGAGGATGGTATAGCTGTATGCCAAAATCCTCCGGATATGTACAACAATTGGGTTTTAGATTTAGTTGGGCAGTCGAATTAATAGAGCAACATATATGCTCAGATAATGGAAATTTTCATTTTCAGATACTGTTAATGAAGCTGATTGCCATCTTTGGCATGATTTTTTTAACATAAAATGGGTACACATCCAAACTAAGTATGCTGCTAGCATCCTCATTTTCTTTTACTGTTAATGAAGCTTATTTCATGCATCTGATTGTCATCTTGGCATTTTTTTTGACCAAAATGGGTTCACTGTGAACTGAGGATGCTATAGGTACGTATGCCAAAATCCTCCGGATATGTACAAACAATTGGGTTTTAGATTTGGTTGGGCTAAAGAATTAGTAGAGCAACATATATGCTCAGATAATGGATATTTTCATTTTCAGATACTGTTAGAGAACCTGATTGCCATCTTAGGCATGATTTTTTAACATAAAATGGGTTCACTTCCAAACTAAGTATGCTGCTAGCATCCTCATCTTCTTTTACTGTTAATGAAGCTTATTTCATGCATCTGATTGTCATCTTGGCATGTTTTTTTGACCAAAATGGGTTCACTGTGAACTGAGGATGGTATAGCTGTATGCCAAAATCCTCCGGATATGCACAACAATTGGGTTTTAGATTTAGTTGGGCTAAAGAATTAGTAGAGCAACATATATGCTCAGATAATGGAAATTTTCATTTTCAGATACTGTTAATGAACCTGATTGCCATCTTAGGCATGATTTTTTAACATAAAATGGGTTCACTTCCAAACTAAGTATGCTGCTAGCATCCTCTTCTTCTTTTACTGTTAATGAAGCTTATTTCATGCATCTGATTGCCAGCTTGGCATGTTTTTTTGACCAAAATGGGTTCACTGTGAACTGAGGATGCTATAGCTGTATGCCAAAATCCTCCGGATATGTCCAACAATTGGGTTTTAGATTTAGTTGGGCTAAAGAATTAGTAGAGCAACATATATGCTCAGATAATGGATATTTTCATTTTCAGATACTGTTAATGAACCTGATTGCCATCTTAGGCATGATTTTTTAACAAAAAATGGGTACACTTCCAACCTAAGTATGCTGCTAGCATCCTCATATTCTTTTACTGTTAATGAAGCTTATCTCATGCATCTGATTGTCATCTTGGCATGTTTTTTTGACCAAAATGGGTTCACTGTGAACTGAGGATGCTATGGGTACGTATGCCAAAATCCTCTGGATATGTACAACAATTGGGTTTTAGATTTAGTTGGGCTAAAGCATTAGTAGAGCAACATATATGCTCAGATAATGAAAATTTTCATTTTCAGATACTGTTAATGAAGCTGATTGCCATCTTTGGCATGATTTTTTAACAAAAAATGGGTACACTTCCAAACTAAGTACATTTGATAGGTACAACATGCCGATGCGTGGAAAGAGGATAAATATAAATGATGGCAACGAGAGCCATGGGGATGAGCAGCCACTACATAATAGTGGCAGTCAAACAGATGAGGGTGTGGGTAGCACGCCGCCCACTGTCAAAAAACATCGTGGGCGAACTAAGATGACGAATGTTTGGAGAATTAAGAATGACGAAAGGATAGTGGTGGAGGTAAACGGTGTCGGGCAACCGGTTGGCGATAACGCCAGCAAATTTTCTTCCTTTATTAGGGTTATAGCAAGGAACCCACGGATAGTTCCTTTGTCATACGAGAGTTGGCCGAAGGTGCCAACCACGACAAAGGCCACTGCAATTACGACAATCAAGGTATTTTCCATCTAAAATAAATAATTGGTAGCAACAAATATATTATTGAAATATGTATTTTTAGTGATGGGTAATAAATTTTGCAGCAATACTTCTCGTTCGCCGACTCCTTTATGCCTTGGGTTGAAAAGTCACTCTCCAAAAAGTGGAGGGACTACAAAAGTGACTTGAAGGCGAAGTATTTTGACAAAGACCTTTCAGAGGCGGAGAATGCAGGGAATGTGCCAGAAAATGTGGAGCCTTTAGATTGGCAATTCCTTGTGCACTACTGGAGTTCGGCGATCGGTCAGGTATTTACATTAAAGGCACAAAAATCTAATGAGTATGTGGTTGTATGGCTACTCTAATGAATTTTTCTGCTAACTTCATTGTGGCATGTACAGAAAAGGGCAGAGGTGGGTGTTGCCAGTCGGTCAAAGCAGCTAGTGTTGCACACCGCTGGTACACAGAGCTTTGCTCTGGTTCGGGAAGAATTGGTAGGCGCAATAGTATTGAATATTTTTTACTTACAGTTATTTGTTTATAACCATTTCATCTTACTAATATATAGGAAGAAGATTTGGGGGGTCCTACGGAGTTTGGCGACATTGACTTTTTCGATGCCACCCACAAATCGAAGGATGGGACGTATGCGAGCCCTGAGGCAGCACAGATTCTGGTAATTTGTGAACTAATATCTAATGAGTAGTCGAAATTTCATCTGCTTTTAACTCTGATTGTTATGTCCTTTTACAGACTAACGCTCGGAGAAGGTATGATGAAATCTCTTCCGCTTCAGATTCTGACCCTACGGCGGCACCCACAGATTGGCGTACCCGGCAGAGAGTTGCCTTGACCGAGGTTAGGGGAAAGGAGAGGCATGGACGTGTCCATGATATGGGGCTAGGACCAACCCCCTCGCAGCTATTCGGACGGAGTGAATCTAGTTCAAGTGCCAATCGGGACGAGGAGATGACTTCATTAAAGGCACAAGTTGCACTCCTACAAGAACAAATGGCCCATTTAATAGGGCAACAATCCCAAGTCCCACCCTCGGTAAGTCTTTAAATTGGTATTTTTAAAGAGATTATGGTCTTGAATGCATGAAAGACAAGTATTAGTGTTTGTGAGTCTGCATTGTGGCTGTCGTCTATAAGCATTTCGTCCATGTTTCTTAAGTGGGCTGTGATTAGAAAGAAAGGGCTGGAGTGGAGATCTGGAAACCCAAATAGAGACATCTCGTTTATTATATACTTATTGTTGGACCAACCCCCCCTCTTGCTGTTGTTGCTGATGTCTCTTTGTGTGCGTGTGTTGAAGAGAATGAAGGGATGAGAGAGAGTTGAGGAAAATGCCGCTATGTTAGCCTGGTGTATCCTCATTCTCTACCATCCCTCTTTCTGGCTCCATATATGGCTTCTATATTAAATTGGTTTCCTTCCACGATGACAGTCCGTAATACTACACTTGATATGAGCCCTGTTCATAACTGCACCCTATTGCATACTCACAAACAACTAATACGTGTCGTTCATGCATTGTATGACCAACCCCACTTTGGCACATAACATGCTTAGATGACATTGTATGACCTGCAAACAAGGTTTGTTCAGCCGTGTTGTTGTACTGATTTGGAGGATTTTGGTATGCTAGCAGCATACATAGTTTGGAAGTGAACCCATTTTATGTTAAAAAATCATGCCAAAGATGGCAATCAGGTTCTCTAAATCAGCTTCTGAAAATGAAAATATCCATTATCTGAGCATATATGTTGCTCTACTAATTCTTTAGCCCAACTAAATCTAAAACCCAATTGTTGTACATATCCGGAGGATTTTGGCATACGTACCTATAGCATCCTCAGTTCACAGTGTACCCATTTTGGTAAAAAAAACATGCCAAAGATGGCAATCAGATGCATGAAATCAGCTTCTTTAACAGTATCTGAAAATGAAAATTTCCATTATCTGAGCATATATGTTTCTTTAACAGTGACTGTGAACAATTGTTCTTAATTGGGCTGCGATTAGAAAGAGACGAGTTGGAGTGGAGATCTGGAAACCCATATAGAGACATCTTGTTCATAATAATTTATTATTATTGTTGTTCTTGTCGCTCTTGCTGTTGTTGCTGATGTCTCTATGTGTTCGTGTGCTGAAGGGAAAGAAGGGATGAGAGAGAGATGAGGAAAATGCCGCTATGTTAGCCTGGTGTATCCTCATTCTCTACCATTCCTCTTTCTGGCTTCTATATTTGGTTTCCTTCCACGATGACAATTCCTTAAAACTACACTTGATATGAGCCTTATTCGTATTTTTCTTCAATGAAGAATTGATCTATGACTACAATTTTCATTTTCTTTTACTATTAATGAAGCTTATTTCATGCATCTGATTGTCATCTTGGCATGTTTTTTTGACCAAAATGGGTTCACTGTGAACTGAGGATGGTATAGCTGTATGCCAAAATCCTCTGGATATGCACAACAATTGGATTTTAGATTTAGTTGGGCTAAAGAATTAGTAGAGCAACATATATGCTCAGATAATGGATATTTTCATTTTCAGAAGCTGATTTAGAGAACCTGATTGCCATCTTTGGCATGATTTTTTAACATAAAATGGGTACACTTCCAAACTATGTATGCTGCTAGCATCCCCATCTTCTTTTACTGTTAATGAAGCTTATTTCATGCATCTGATTGTCATCTTGGCATGTTTTTTGACCAAAATGGGTTCACTGTGAACTGAGGATGCTATAGCTGTATGCCAAAACCCTCCGGATATGTACAACAATTGGGTTTTAGATTTAGTTGGGCTAAAGAATTAGTAGAGCAACATATATGCTCAGATAATGGATATTTTCATTTTCAGAAGCTGATTTAGAGAATCTGATTGCCATCTTTGGCATGATTTTTTAACATAAAATGGGTTCACTTCCAAACTAAGTATGCTGCTAGCATCCCCATCTTCTTTTACTGTTAATGAAGCTTATTTCATGCATCTGATTGTCATCTTAGCATGTTTTTTTGACCAAAATGGGTTCGCTGTGAACTGAGGATGCCATAGCTGTATGCCAAAACCCTCCGGATATGTACAACAATTGGGTTTTAGATTTACTTGGGCTAAAGAATTAGTAGAGCAACATATATGCTCAGATAATGGATATTTTCATTTTCAGAAGCTGATTTAGAGAACCTGATTGCCATCTTTGGCATGATTTTTTAACATAAAATGGGTACACTTCCAAACTATGTATGCTGCTAGCATCCCCATCTTCTTTTACTGTTAATGAAGCTTATTTCATGCATCTGATGTCATCTTGGCATGTTTTTTTGACCAAAATGGGTTCACTGTGAACTGAGGATGCTATAACTGTATGCCAAAACCCTCCGGATATGTACAACAATTGGGTTTTAGATTTAGTTGGGCTAAAGAATTAGTAGAGCAACATATATGCTCAGATAATGGATATTTTCATTTTCAGAAGCTGATTTAGAGAACCTGATTGCCATCTTTGGCATGATTTTTTAACATAAAATGGGTACACTTCCAAACTATGTATGCTGCTAGCATCCCCATCTTCTTTTACTGTTAATGAAGCTTATTTCATGCATCTGATTGTCATCTTGGCATGTTTTTTTGACCAAAATGGGTTCACTGTGAACTGAGGATGCTATAGCTGTATGCCAAAACCCTCCGGATATGTACAACAATTGGGTTTTGGATTTAGTTGGGCTAAAGAATTAGTAGAGCAACATATATGCTCAGATAATGGATATTTTCATTTTCAGATACTGTTAATGAAGCTGATTGCCATCTTTGGCATGATTTTTTAACAAAAAATGGGTACACTTCCAAACTATGTATGCTGTTAAAGAAGCTGAATGTTTCCATTATCTGAGCATATATGTTTCTTTATCATTTTTCTTTTGCTGTTAAAGAAGCTGAATTCATGCATCTGAAGATTTAAGATCAGGATGGCAAATTTTGATTGGGCTGTGATTGGATTGTTTAGTGGTTGTTGTCTATGTTCTTAATTGGGCTGTGATTAGAAAGAGAGGGCTCGAGTGGAGATCTGGAAACCCATATAGAGACATCTTGTTCATAATAATTTATTATTATTGTTGTTCTTGTCACTCTTGCTGTTGTTGCTGATGTCTCTTTGTGTTCGTGTGCTGAAGGGAAACAAGGGATGGGAGAGAGATGAGGAAAATGCCGCTATGTTAGCCTGGTGTATCCAAAGTCTCTACCATTCCTCTTTCTGTTTCCATTTCTGGCTTCTATATTTGGTTTCCTTCCACGATGACAGTTCCCTAAAAATACACTTGATATGAGCCCTATCTTATTTTTCTTATATTTGGTTTCCTTCCACGATGACAGTTTCATGGATTGTCTGAACAATCCATGAAAGACATGCTTAGATACTGAATTTTCATTTGTTTTACTATTTTAGATAGTGGATATTCCCAATCAGAGGAGAATATAAATGTTTCAAGTTAGATACTGAATTTTCATTTGTTTTGTTGTTTTAGATATATTTAAAAACAAAATTAAGTACTAGATTTTTAGCATTGCAATGTAATTATTTTACCTCTCTATATATCATTAACAATTCCATTTGCAATTGGCACTTTGATCTTATAATTTAAGATACAGGTAGATCTTTTTGCAAGTTCAAAAAATATGTATATTCTGTATTGTGGTCTACTGTTGAATTAAACTATTGTTTTTTTTTCACAGAGCGGTCGCCCAGATGAAGGAAATTCTGATGATCAGAACTGAAGCTACTCGAGGGGTATGAATCTGTGGTCGTCCTTGCTGTTCTTATGTCCTCCTTGCTGTATGGTTGTTGTTCTTATGTCCTCCTTCCTGTTGTTATGTCAGACTATTTTTTTTTATGAGAGTTATGTCAGACTGTTAATTTGGGATATTTGGAATATTTGTCAGACTGGTTTGTTGGGATATTTGGGATGTTCGTCGCTATATTAGTTTGTTAATTATGACACTGTTAATTTTGCGGTGAATTTGGACGTTGATATGACACGTGTGAAACTTTATTATCTTTAATTATTCTTGTGTTTGGTTGTGATTTGCGCATTAAAATGCAACGAAATTGGTTGAATCAGTTGCGAATTAGTTTACAGGTTTTGTAAATGAAACTGTGAATTGAAATCGAACGGAAAACCGAAGCATGAAAAACAAACGGGCATAGATAGACCAGCGTTTTATAAAACGCCGGTCTATCTAATGAATTAGTTGCAGTGTGCGATATACCGGCGTTCCCGCACACGCCGGTGTATGCCGCTAGTTGTAACGGCACCAAGCAACACCGTCGTTTTATAAAACGCCGGTGAACCTAACTACACCGGCGTTTTTTGGTCACGCCGGTGCTTGTAAGTAGGGAAAACCGGGCACTCATAAACGCACATACACCGGCGGTCAACGACCGCCGGTATACTTTCATTCTACACCGGCATTTATATAAACGCCGGTGAATTGATAAATACCGGCAGTTTATGGCCGTCGGTGAATGTATATTGGGGGTAAAAGAACGACACTCAGAGACCCCCATACACCGGCATTTTTCTGACCGCCGGTGTAGTTATAATATTTATCGGCGTCCAGTAGAACCGCCGGTGTAGACCCCTTGTTTTCCGCGACGCTCGCTTCGGCGGCATTTGGACCGGTGCTATTATAAATGCCGGTGTAGGTTTCACCGGCGTAAAAAAACGCCGGCAAAGACTTAAAAATGGCCGGTAGATCGAGTCTGTTTTGTAGTGTATGGCTTATGTAAATTGTAAAAGAATGTGTTGTAAAGGAAAGAAAATGTAATTATGGTGTTTTATTTTCCGCTATGCTTTGTAAACAATTGATGTAATAAAAAGTTTTAATTTTTCCTGTATTTGGTTGCTATGTTTATGATTACATTGAAGTTGATTTCTGGAATTGTGCCACGTATTTCTGAGATATTATATTGAAAATTCAGGACACTACAAGTGTTCCTTACCTCAATAACTGAATTTTGGGTGATCAGCCAAAGCTGACTCAGAAATAGGTGAAATCTGGATCTTGGCCTACTAGAAAATCTCACGATAGGATTTTTCGAGTTAATGACGAGGGTCGTTGATTTGAAAAAAAAAGTAGGAGGTATATTTAATAAAAGACCTTAATAAATATTTCAATGTCATAATACATACTTTGCATATTTCTATTGATGGTTAAATATTTCTTACTTTGCATATTTCTGTTAAATATTTCTATGAAATGATATTTACTTTGCATATTTCAATTGATATATTACCATGGCATCCAACATATCAAATAATCTATCATTGCGATTTGTCCTTGAGAATGACAAACTGTCTAAGATAAATTTCTTAGACTAGTACAAGAATTTGAGGATAGTCTTCAGGCATGTGAAAAAATTGCATGTTCTAGAGCAGTCTATTCCTGAGCCACCTACTGCAAGTACCCCTTGCACCAAAAAGGATGCTCATAAAAAGCATCAAGATGACGCCTTGGACGTTGGTTGTCTCATGCTAACCACCATGAACTCTGAGCTTCAGAGGCATTATGAGAACATGGAGGCCTACGATATTATCGTACACCTCAAGAGGCTTTATCAAGAACATGCTAGGCATGAGAAGTTTGAAGTCTCAAAGGCATTATTTCAGTGCAAACTGGCAGAAGAAAGCCCTGTTGGAACTCATGTGCACAAGATGATTGGGTACATAGAAAATCTTGAAAGGCTTGGTTTCCCTTTGGGTCAAGAGTTGGCCACTGACTTGGTCCTGCAGTCGTTGCCGAAAAGTTATAGTCAATTCGTCATAAACTACAACATGAATGAAATTGACAAACCTCTGCCAGAACTGCTAAGCATTTTGAGACTGATGAACAGAACATTAGTAAGGGAAGGACTTTTATGATGGTTCAACATGCCAAAGGTAAGGGCAATGGCATAAACATATTAAGAAACCTAAGGACAAGGGGAAGGACAAAGGCAATTTCAAGCCCAGCACTTCTGCCTTGAAACCTAAGGGTGGAGTGGCCAAGGAAGGAACATGCTTCCACTGTGGTAAGACCGGACATTGAAAAAGGAACTTCCATAAGTACATGGAGAAGCTTAAGTAGAAGAAAGGAACTGGCACTTCCACTACAAATATTTTTGTTATAGAAGTCAATTTATCTACTTCTGCATTTGGGTATTAGATAGTAGATGTGGATCTTACATTTGTGTAAATGTGTCATCTCATAAAGATTAGACCATTGGCTAAGGGCGAAGTTGACCTACGACTTGAAAATGGAGTAAAAGTTGCTGTTTTAGCTGTAGGAACTTGTCATTTATCATTGCCCACTGAGCTTATCATTGAGTTAAAGAACTATTATTTTGTGTCTGCTATGAGTAGAAATAATATTTCTATTTCTTGTTTGGACAAGAAGGGTTTTCATTTATAATAAAGGACAAAAGTTGTTTTATTCATTTGAATGATATCTGTTATGGTAATGCACAATTGAGTAATGGACTTTATATTCTCGACCTCGAAATGTCCGTCTATAATATAAATACTAAGAGGTTCAAGTCAAATGATACGAACCCAACTTACCTCTAGAATAGTCGTTTGGGCCACATAAATGAGAACCGCATATCCAAACTCCATAAAGATGGATTCTTGGACTCATTTGATTTTAAATCATATGAGGTATGTGAACCTTGTTTACTGGGCAAGATGACAAAAGCTCCATTCACTGAAAAATGTGAAAGGTCTAGTGATCTTTTATGTCTCATACATAGTGATGTCTGCGGACCTTTCAAAACATTGGCTAGAGGAGATTTTTAGTACCTCATTATATTTACTGATGATTTCAGTAGATATGAGTTTGTGTATCTAATAAAACATAAATCAGACTCATTTGAAAAGTTCAAAGATTCAAGAATGAGGTACAAAACCAACATGGTAAAAGTAATAAAGCCCTTCGATCAGATCGAGGTGGCGAGTACTTAAGCCAAGATTTTGATGACCATCTAAAAGAGTGTGGGATAATATCTCAACTCACTCCCCATGGAACACCACAATGGAATGGTGTCTCTGAGAGGAGGAACCAGAACTTGTTAGACATGGTCTGATTCATGATGAGTCATGCAAATCTTACAAGCTCCTTCTGGGTACATACTCTATTAACAGCTGCTTTCACACTTAACCGTGTTCCATCTAAAATGGTTCAAGAGATACCATATGAGATATGGATTGGGGGGCATCCTAGTGTGTCTTTTATGAAAATTTGGGATTTTGAAGCCTATGTAAGGCACTAAGTTGCTGATAAACTTAGTCCCAAATCTGAGAAGTGCTTATTTGTAGGGTATCCCATGGAAACCAAGGAATACTATTTCTATAATCCCACCGAAAACAAAGTGTTTGTCACAGACTGCTGTGTTTCTAGAGAGAGAATTCGTCTCCAAAAGAACCATTGGGATAACTGCAACACCCCACAAAATTGAGTTTTGACAATTTTGCCCGCGTGTGTTACGCACTTGGATTTTGTACTGTTACAGGTAATATCCATAACGTATTTTAATATAAATATCCTACGTATTTTGTATTTCGATTATTTATATATTTTTTCTTCCTCTCAAAATTTATCTTTATCCTATTCTGAGCCAACTCAAATATAAATCCCAATCTTTGTGTTTTTACGTGTATTGCACGTCCTTTCAATGTACGTGTCGACTACGTATATTTTACTGTTACGTGTAATATCCGTAAAATTATTAATATAAACGTTCTACGTATTTTTTATTTTTACTATTTATGAATTTTTTTTCGTTCTCTCAAAATTTATTTTGTACGTGCAACGCACGTGTTTGCAGTGCACTTGTTAGTTGTATCATTTTTCAAACTAAAAATTTATGAAGTGTGTATGTTTTTTTTATTTTTTTGTTTAAACTAGTTTTACGTGAAATATTCATTTTAAAATATTTTTGCTACATGTGTTTTGCATATGCTTTTCCTCCTATACACGTGCAAATTACATTATTTTTATTACAAAAGTTGTGCACTAAAATTTTATTAATATTTATTTAAACAAATTATACTGAAATTTTGGTAAGAAAAATAATATAATTATTTATTAAATAATAGGGTTTAAAATGAAATAGAATAATAAAATAAGGGTGGAATAAAAAGTGTACAAAACACGTGCACACGTGCAATGTGCACACTTTCCAAAAACCGATCGCCTTGTTGACTTGGTTTTCATGAGTAGGAGAGTGGGGTATGTGAGTGGATTAGTGGATAGTTAGTTGCTAAAAATACTCCCTAATTACCTGTGACAGTGTAAAAATGGCCTGAGGCCCAACCAGGGCCCAATACAATTCCTACTCAGAAAAGCAAAAATAACAACCTGGTTCGGCTCCGGATCACTTCAGGGTCGGCGCCGAACCTGAAGTTTGCCCTCACAGTGCCGGCCTCCTCGTACTGACGAGCCTCAGTATCCCCCGGAGTCCGATCCGGAGCAGTCCCTCAGGCCGTCCCCCCTCTCTGGCGGGGCAGAAGGATGACCTGGCACAGCCTAGGCCCTCCGATTCCCCCAGAGGCACAGAGTGCTCACGATGGGCCACGTCAGCTCCAAATACCGCCAAGGGTTTCGCCACGTCAGCCCTATACCACTCCTGGTATCGCCACGTCCGCCCTAAACCCCCTGGGCCTTCTGCCACGTCAGGCCCATGGGCTTTCGGATCCAAACCCGGCCCCCAAGTGGAACCAAACCCGGTTGGGATTCTCTATAAATACTAGACCCACACCCTCCTTTTTGAGGTAATCAATCTTTTGCCACTTAAATATACCTAGTTATTGCTACTCTCTCACAGAGACTGACTAGAGCGTCGGAGGGTCCGCCACCGGGACAAACCCCGGTGTTTCAGGACCGTCTGCAGGTACACAAGACCCCGGATCCGACCCTTCCGATCCGAGCCCAACCTTCAACATCTTTCCGAGCTCATCGTAGGTCCCAGAAGGTCAACTGAAGGTCGGCAGACGAGCGGCAATCTCCTTCAATACAAATTGAGATCGAACTCACACCTGGTGCTTCCACACGTTTCTCAGAAATAAACAGCATCAGGTTGGCGCCGTCTGTGGGAACAGCTGCTCCAGAAGCCGATCCGACCCAGACCCTCAAAGGCCATCGACAGCCGAATCCTCATGGCCTCCAAAGGCAAGGGGGCTGCTTCCTCCGTCAACCAACGGGACTCGCCCCCACCCACCAATAAAGCCAGGCCACGCCCGTCGAAGCACAAGGCTCCCTCTCGGGAGTCCCAAGGGAGCGTCGGCCGGCCAGCCCAGCCCGACCTCCGGGGAATAATCCTCAACCGCAAGATTACCCGCAGCAGGAGAAGGGCCGCTTCCAACCCGGTCCCGAACCGCCCGAGGCCACCGCCCGAGGTACGCAGACCCGCGCTCAGCCGAGTCGGAAGACAACCCTCGGATCAACCAAACCGGGCCGAAAGAGCCCCCGTCACTCATAAGGAATTCCAAGACTTCCGAAAAGAAATGCTGGGAGCCCTCCGACGGGCCCCCAGGGAAGAAACCCTCCATTCCCAAACGGGGTCGGACGCCGAAGCCAGCGCGTCCCGCCCTTCAACGATCCAGCCGGAAGACGATGACGTACTCCTAAGACGCCTACAAGAAATGGAGGACCGCCTCGATCACATAGGGGACGGCGGCCAAAGAATGGCTCCGGGGTACAGACCTGTCCGTCCACCCTTCTCCGCCCCCATCCTCCAAGCGGAAATACCCCGGAATTTCCGACCCCCTCAATTCGAGACCTACGACGGCGAGGGAGATCCTGCTGATCACATGGAGGGTTTCAAAACCCTCATGATGATTCACAGCGCCTCGGATCCCCTGCTCTGCCGAGCCTTCCCCGCCACCCTTCGGGGTCCTGCTCGCGAGTGGTTCTCGAAACTCGCCCCCGGCTCCATTTACTCCTTCGACCAACTCGAGGGCAATTTTCTTGCCCATTTTGTCACTAGCCGGAAGGCCGAAAGGACCAGCGCCTCATTACTTGGGCTCAAACAGATAGAGGGGGAATCACTCAGAGTGTTCGTCCGGAGATTTACCGCCGAGGCAAGGTCGGTCTCCTCCCTCGACCCAGGCGTCGCTTCAGCGGCATTCCGACACAACGTCCGCCCCGGACAGCTGAAGGCCTCTCTGGCCAAGAGACCCCCCGTCGACTTTCCCGACCTCCTTAATAGGGTCGAGAAATACATTAGGGCGGAAGAGGCCCTTAACCCCGAAGATGCCAGGGATGCCACCGGGAAAGGAAAGCGGAAGACCGAGGAAGGCGAACCACCAAAGAAAGCTCCAAGGGACCCGGGGGCCATAAAGAAGGTCCCGCCAGTCCCCCGCTTCGAGAGGTACACTCCCCTGACGCATAACATCTCCGCCATCCTCTTGGAAATCGAAGACAAGGGCATTGTCCGACTACCCCCCCGATCTAATAACAACAAGAATCGAGACCAGCGCTTTTACTGTCGCTTCCACAGAGATCACGGGCACGAAACCGACCAATGCCGAGCCCTGAAAGACGAAATTGAAGAACTCATTTCCAGAGGATACCTCCGAGAGTTTACCCGAGAAGGCCCACGGGATCGGCGAGACGCTAGGAACCGGAGGCAATCGCCTCCGAACCCTGCTCCAAACCAGTCCCAGAATCGGGACCCCGACTCCGAGGGAGCCGCGGATATCCCTTTCATCTTGCACTGTGTCCACGGAGGGCCGATGGGAGGTGAATCAAACACTTCCAAAAAAGCCTTCCTTCGAGAGGTGAACGCTGTCAAAGACAACCCCTCGCCCAAACTACAATCAAGGCCGGTCTCCTTCTCAGGGGAAGACCTTGAAGGTGTTCGCTTGCCCCACTGCGATGCTCTCGTCATCAACCTCCACATGGCTAATTGTGAGGTCCGCAGGATCCTCGTCGACAACGGTAGCTCGGTGAATATTCTTTTCCTCGAAGCCTTCGAAAATCTCAAGTTACCCCGAGGAAAACTCAAGCCAGCTGGGTACACCCTGCACGGGTTCTCAGGCGTCCCTGTCGTAATAGAAGGGATTGTTACCCTCGACGTTACCGCCGGGTCGACTCCTGTCAAGAGGACCGAATCCATGGACTTCATGGTGGTCAACGTCAAGGCGGCCTACAACGCCATACTTGGCCGGCCTGGACTATGCTCCCTACAAGCGGTGCCTTCGGCTTACCATCTGAAGCTCAAGTTCCCCACCCCTCAAGGAGTCGGCATCGTCCGAGGCAGCCAAGAAGCAGCGCGATCATGCTACATGACCACCGTCGGTGGAGGTGTGTTCCCCCTCGACGCCGGACGAGCATAGACTATGGCCCGGCTATATGTAAATCTTTTTTTTTTGGTGTAAACCCTCGTTTGTAAAGGGCTGCCTTAGCGGCCCTCCCTACCTTATACTAAAAATATGCCTTTTTATCCGAACCCCAAATGTCTCGATAATCTCAATACGAGTCCGGACCGAAGGTCCTTCCTAAGGCCCCACTTCGATCCCTCGCGGAACGATGGAGCCAGACCTTGCCTCCGACATTTCGTACCGCATCGCTGGCCGGAGCGAGGAGGGAAAAGGATTCTTCTTTCATACCCCTTTATTTTTCGTTCCAAAGAGAAAAAATAAAACGAAAGAAAAACAAAGACCGTTACAAGACCGCTCCACTCTTCTCAAATCAGGTAGATCAGGGCCCCCCGGGCCCAACGAGGGACAAAGAGTACTTCGACCAAGCAACTAGGGGCCCCTCCCCTCGTTGTGATATTCCTTAGCCTCAGCCACAATCGACAGTCCAGCCACCGAACTCTGGGCGTCATCCGGTCGCGCCCACTGCAACAGCAGCAACGCTGAGGGAACCCCCTCCGCCTGTCGACCCAAGGAGGAAGAGAACGAGGCACCCAACATCGCCTTGTAACGAGGCATCTCCATCTCCTTCTCCACAAAGACGTCGCGAGGTAACCCCCCAGGAAAGGACCTCGGCTCCAAGGTACTTAGCCCGGCTCGTCTAATGTCCGTACCGCCGAGCTCCCGATCCCACATCGCTCTTCTCAACCGGCGCGCCTCCGCACTCAAGACGGCGGACTTATTCCGATAAAAGTTACAAGCTTCATCAGTGTCCCGAGCCCCCCTTCGGTGACGAGCCAGCGCGGCTTCCAGGACCTTAACCTTACTCCGGAGTCGCGCCACATAGAAACTACGGGAGTCCCCTTCAGGGAGGAGAGCCGCGACCTACAAGATAACCGACCAACTCAACACACATTCTCAAGAAGATTCAGAAATGTCCGAGGTCAAAACAACCGGCCGGTCAAAAAACTTTTCTTGCCACTATAAATCCAAGTGTTTCTTACAAAAAATGCAGTGGCCAGTCCGCGGGAGGCAAACACAATCGAGGGAGAGAAAAAGAAAGACAAAAATTACACAACTCATTGACCCACCTCCGCGCCGACGGACGGATCCACGGGAGCGTCGGCCGAGGGGTCGACGGCGGGCCCTTCTTCACCCGGAGTCTTCGACGTCCCCTCGATCTCCATATCATACTCAAAATTGGACAGATCGAGGGCCGGGAAGAAGTGCCTCACGTGGCTGAGGGCCCTCTCATAGCTCTTGTCCTGGGCCGCGATCACCATCTGCTGGCCCGTATGCAACACCTCCTTCGCCTCCTTGGTGAACTTCGTCTTCAGGGAGGCCATCTTCTTCTCCCACTCCACATCCTTGGCCTTGAGCTGGAGCTCCAGCTGCTGCTCTCTCTTATGCGAACCCTCGAGTTCGATTCGCATCTCCTTCATCTCCAGCTCGCTCTTTTCCGCTCGAGCTCGCTCTTGAGCCAGGGACGCCTCGTACAGGTTCTTGATGTTGGCCCCCTGTATACAAGCCTACAACCAACGGCAGACAAAGATGAGGCCTCGGCACTTAAATCAACAAAGAGGGACAGAGTCGACGGACTTACCTGCACAGTGGCCTGTGCCAGGCGGGCGAACGCCGCCTCTACGGGCTCGCCCTCCATCGCCTTGCGATCACGAGGGGTCGCCAGCTTTTCCACCACTTCGACCGCTTGGGCCTCCTCTGTCAGGCGGTCCCCCATCAGAACCGACCAGTCAGGAGCCCACCGCTGCCGCAACAGCTCCACCACCGGATCCTCTTCCTCGGCCTCGACCCAGGGACCTTTCCCCTTGTCGAGAACAGGGGCCCCCGCTCGGCCCTGACCCTTCGAAGAAGCCACGCCCTTGCTCGTCTCGGAGCGACCCCTCTTGGTCCTCGGCTCGAGTTGAACTTCCGAGATAACAAGGGGCAGCTCCCTCGACCTCTTCGCCGCCTCCGCCTTCTTCTTCTCGGCGTTTTCCTTCTTCATGGCCAGCCGCCTTGCCTGGATCGATGCCTCATCCATACCTGCAGAAAAAACCATTAAGAGCAATGAGCAAGAAAGCAAGAAAGGACCCAGAGGAAAGGAACAACTACATACGCATAACAGCTGGGCTCAGTCCAGCGCTCGCCAGAGTGGTCTCCGTCACCTCCGTCCAATCAATACTAGGTGACTGGCGGAGGCGCTCGACAAACCCCCATTCATCTGCCGACAGATCCCCCTGCCTCGGCGGTGGGTGGCTCGGCTTGGAGTGGTTCCATCGAGTAGGAATGTCCCATGGCTCTTCACTCCGGATCACCAAATACTTCTCCTTCCATCCCTTGATGGAATCTGGGTGGTGGCGAACGACCTTCCCCCCACTTCGGGGAGAGATATAGTATACACCCTCGGCCGACGGATTGACCATCAACATTGCACGGAACACGTTCAGCCGCAGGGGTACTTGCTGCTCCTCGCACATCAGCATAAAGCAGACGATCTGCTTCCAAGAGTTCGGCCCGTACTGCATGGGCGCCAAGGAGGCCCAGTTCAACACGTCCCTAATGAACGGGTGGATTGGCAACCTCAGGCCAGAGATAAAAGCGTCCACGGGGAAGACACAGTACCAAGCTGATAAGGGATCGGTGGGACGCAGAGTAGGGCTCGGCATCAGCAGTTCGTAACCAGGCCCTATATGATACGCCAGCTGCAGAACCTCCAAATCCCCGTCCTCCAAAACGGTCGAGATCGCGTCCATCATCACCCTCCTCCGACTCGGCGAGGAGGGTTGCACTCCGAAGAGCTCCTGGTCAGAAAGGTCGTCGGGGTACTGGCGGAAATGCTTCGGCTGAACGGGCGAACCCGTCATCAGATTACGGAAAACAGGCGCCTTACTCGAACCGCCGGTCCTCGACCCCGGTTTTCCTGGGACCCTCTTCTCCTTCTTGACTCGCTCCGACGGTCCTCGACCCTGAACGGTGGATCTCCCTGCTATATCACCCTCGCCCCCTCTCCTCATCGGAAGACAGCTCAAGCACGCGAATGCCGTCCGAACCCTCGCCGGTTCCCTCCGACCCACTACTCTCCACCACAAAGGGACGTCGAGTACGCGACACCCTCGACTTGTGTACCGCTTCCCCCTCACCTACTGAGTCCTCCAAAGAAACCGAGCCAGTATGGCCCACAACGGGCACCGACCCCTCCTCGAGCATGGGCTCTTCCCACGACGTCGACGGAGAGTCAGGCTTTACTTCTCCCCTGGACGACGACGCCGACGAACCGGACTGAGCCCTATCCATCTGTGCCTAAAGATAAAACAAACTTACCAAACTAACCTGGGACCGCTTCGGGAGGGCGAGCCGAGTACGGCAAACTGCAAGAACAATCGCTGAAGGGTTGGGAGATTTTTTTTGAAGAAAAAAAACAGCAAGATTGAAGTGGGCGAAAGGGAAAAAGGGGGAATACTTATATAAGGGAAGAACGGCTCCTCGACTTCCGCGATTACTGTTCACTGATTGACGCACAACTGCCGCCTGGAAAATCGCGCCGCGTCCTCGAAACCTGTGCGGGGGACGTCACCAGACGCCAGACTGACGGCCTAACTCTGGGGTCGGGTCGGGTGGGATACACGACGGAGAAAACATTTTTTACTAAGTTTAAGGTGCCGTCATATGACAGACGCCCTGGGCTCCAGCGTCCGACCAGTTCCCCTCTCACCCTCGAGCAGCCCGGGACTTACAGCCTCGGCAGCCGAAACCCCGAACTGTTCGAGGGTGGAACAGAAACCGCCATCGCCTACAGCCCTATCAAGACGGACTGACCGACCCCCCGACGGGAGGTGGCCCCCCCCATCCGAGGCCCTTCAGCCCCAAGGCCGGTATACGGTGGGTGCGTCTTTTCGTCTGGACCTCTCCCGGGCCAAACCTCCATGACAGGGCAGTCTGACCCGAAAAGGGATCCAGACGGCAAAACCACCACTAAACCGAAGCTCCTCTTCCCACAGCACGGATCTCGGCCGTCACCCCTCTCGCCCTGATCTCCCGTAGATCTGGCCACCATATCAAGGTCCATCAGATCCAAGAGAGGATCAGGGCGGCAGAGTAACCACCTCTCCGACGCTGCTAGGGTCGAATATATTAGCCAAAGACAGGCGTCCGCCGAAGCAGACACCTCTGAGAGCCAATGTGCCACCCCTGTTTTGATCATACCTACAATGGAGGGGAGAGGTATTTATAACCTCCCCTAGGGACTAACCGTTGAGGCGCAGGGAAGGTCAATCAACGGAAAACCATGCACCATCTACATTTATTAGGCGGCGCCATTAAACGCCCCTAGGAAATTGGACCATCACACCATTCTCGGAGAGCCTTCAATACTCCACAGGAATGGTGGGATATCCCCGCTCAATCACTCTGGGGCGCCAACCGATCGCCATCCCCCTTGTTAGCCCGAAATCCCTCGGCCAGCTCGGGGTCAGGTCTAGCACCAGGGTAGTCTTCTCAGGAAGGCTTCACGGCTCGCCATCGCCCTTGCCTTCCAGTAATCCCTCGCCAAGCTCGAGGTCAGGTCTGGCACCAGGGAGGTCTTCTCAGGAAGGCCAACGGCTCGCCACCCCCCTTGTTGGCCCATAATCCCTCGATCAGCACGAGGTCGGGTCCGGCCAGGGGAGTCTTCTCAGGAAGGCTTCACGGCTCGCCATCGCCCTTGCCTTCCAGTAATCCCTCGCCAAGCTCGAGGTCAGGTCTGGCACCAGGGAGGTCTTCTCAGGAAGGCCAACGGCTCGCCACCCCCCTTGTTGGCCCATAATCCCTCGAACAGCTCGAGGTCGGGTCCGGCACCAGGGGAGTCTTCTCAGGAAGGCTTCACGGCTCGCCATCGCCCTTGCCTTCCAGTAATCCCTCGCCAAGCTCGAGGTCAGGTCTGGCACCAGGGAGGTCTTCTCAGGAAGGCCAACGGCTCGCCACCCCCCTTGTTGGCCCATAAATCCCTCGATCAGCTCGAGGTCGGGTCCGACACCATGGGAGTCTTCTCAGGAAGGCTTCACGGCTCGCCATCGCCCTTGCCTTCCAGTAATCCCTCGCCAAGCTCGAGGTCAGGTCTGGCACCAGGGAGGTCTTCTCAGGAAGGCCAACGGCTCGCCACCCCCCTTGTTGGCCCATAATCCCTCGATCAGCTCGAGGTCGGGTCCGGCACCAGGGGAGTCTTCTCAGGAAGGCTTCACGGCTCGCCATCGCCCTTGCCTTCCAGTAATCCCTCGCCAAGCTCGAGGTCAGGTCTGGCACCAGGGTGGTCTTCTCAGGAAGGCCAACGGCTCGCCACCCCCCTTGTTGGCCCATAATCCCTCGACCGGCTCGGGGTCGGGTCTGGCACCAGGGTACTCTTCTCACGAAGATCCAGTGACTCACCATCCCATTTCTACAAACATGAGCACTCCTCCATGGCTAGCTCCCGCACCCCATGCAGGAGTGGGGGGCTTGTGTGACAGTGTAAAAATGGCCTGAGGCCCAACCAGGGCCCAATACAATTCCTACTCAGAAAAGCAAAAATAACAACCTGGTTCGGCTCCGGATCACTTCAGGGTCGGCGCCGAACCTCGTGTTTGCCCTCACAGTGCCGGCCTCCTCGTACTGACGAGCCTCAGTATCCCCCGGAGTCCGATCCGGAGCAGTCCCTCAGGCCGTCCCCCCTCTCTGGCGGGGCAGAAGGATGACCTGGCACAGCCTAGGCCCTCCGATTCCCCCAGAGGCACAGAGTGCTCACGATGGGCCACGTCAGCTCTAAATACCGCCAAGGGTTTCGCCACGTCAGCCCTATACCACTCCTGGTATCGCCACGTCCGCCCTAAACCCCCTGGGCCTTCTGCCACGTCAGGCCCATGGGCTTTCGGATCCAAACCCGGCTCCCAAGTGGAACCAAACCCGGTTGGGATTCTCTATAAATACTAGACCCACACCCACCTTTTTGAGGTAATCAATCTTTTGCCACTTAAATATACCTAGTTATTGCTACTCTCTCACAGAGACTGACTAGAGCGTCGGAGGGTCCGCCACCGGGACAAACCCCGGTGTTTCAGGACCGTCTGCAGGTACACAAGACCCCGGATCCGACCCTTCCGATCCGAGCCCAACCTTCAACATCTTTCCGAGCTCATCGTAGGTCCCAGAAGGTCAACTGAAGGTCGGCAGACGAGCGGCAATCTCCTTCAATACAAATTGAGATCGAACTCACACCTGGTGCTTCCACACGTTTCTCAGAAATAAACAGCATCATTACCCATATAAATACCCTATATTCTAACCCCAAATAAACACAAAACAAAATAAAAAGGAAAGAGACAGAACCAAGAGTGTTGCTGCTGTGCTTTCGGGAAATCTAAGGAGGGGGGGCACGAATTTTGAGGAGGATGAGTGGAAGGCTTTTAGGAATTTTATTTGCTTGGAAAAATTCTTCAAAGATGTGAGTGTTTTCATGATCTTCTAGTATGTAGAAATTATGCTTGTTTAGACTAGAAATATGTAGATAGAGATGAATTGATTGATGCATGTAAAATAGTTGCTCTAGAACTTTAATTTGTGCATGTTTAAATCATGATTGCGTAGTATATGATAAATTTAATATGTGTATGTGTAGGAGTTTTTGTAGAATTTTTATCTAGGTGAATTTCATACAATATATACATGGGATTGATTTCCTTGTATGAATTTTTGTAATATAGATACCCTTCAAGAACTCTACTTGTATAGAGAAAAATTTGTTCATTTAATCTAAGTGAAGACTATGAATAATTTATACAATTTTAATGAAAATTCCTATGTTCTTCAAGACAAAGTTGGCATATAATTTATTTTCTACAGATACACTAAGTTTTAGAGAAATTTATTTCTGAATTTTGTAAAGAAATACATAGCAGTCAAGTTATGAGTTTTTACACATAATGTAGTTCGGGTTTATAACCTGTGGTGAGCCTTTTAACTCACACTAGTGAGTTTAGCTCACTAGCTCTTGGTTGTGATTTGGGTCGCTGCTGGGTCTAGGACCGATGCTGGACAGAGGCATGATTTTTTTAAAATCCTTTTTTTTTTTATTCTATTAGCTAAAATTTCATAAATTCAATTAAAGACGTATTTAAATTATACTAGAATATTAATGGAATATTTTGATAATAATTATGTACAAATTTAGAATTTATTTGAGGATAAAATTTCACTACAAATTGATTAATATGCCTAGATGGTTATTTTGGATCCTTTAAAGAACTTTTTATTTTAAATGAGTTAACTTTGGAATAGTTTAGATAATTAAATATAAATGCGGGAAATTCATTTGGATGAAAATTATATTGTAAACTATTTACTTTAAGAAGTAAATTTTGTAATAATTTATTTTGTGATGAAAGAATAAAATGTGGCAATTTATCCTAGAACTAGATTTGCCCGTGGGCACGTGCCTACAACACGTCTTCGGAACGATACAAAACACGAAAAGCCATGTAAACAGTAAAACAATAATTATGTAGCTCAAGTTTGAATAGTATGACAATAATTAGTTATAAATAAAAGTCTATATTGAAAAATAATTATAAATGTGGGTATAAAATCTAACTTTTTAGAACTTTAAGTGTGGAAAATAATGAAATTTAATTGTTGAAGAGATATTTGCTATTAAAAATTCTGAAATTTTACAAACCGAAATCTTAAAATCAAAATTTCTAAGTAAATAAAGAAAGAATGAGATAGAGAGAGAGAGAAAGAAGGAAATATGAAAAAGTAAAGAGAGAAGAGAGATAGTAATAAAGTAATGAGTTTTTTAAGGGGGAAAATTTGGTTTTGGGGTTTGAAATTTTGGAGGGAAAATGTGTTTTGTGTGGTTTAATATGGGCCTTTAATTTTGGGAGGATTGATTGTGAGCCACTTGATAGCTTTCTTTGTAATTTATTATATAGATTTGTGTATCCTAAGAAAATGAACTTCATCCTAGAATTTATGAAAGATTATTTATGTAACAAATTACGAGATAAACAAAGAATGTATTTGGAAAAATAAATGTATGACAATTGTAAGATTTTTTTTCAAAGTTGAAATGCTTTTGGATGTGTGATAAGAGAATAAGAGGATATACTTTGAATGACAATCTAAAGTGAATGTATGAAAGAATCCACTGAATGATGAATGAGAAATTGTGTAATTGAGGTTAAGATAAACCTATATGATCTTGGTTTGAGATATTGGAATCTAGAGGCGGAGCGAGACCCGTTGAAACCGGCAAGTTATGATAAAGAAAATTGAGAAGTAGCCAGTGTGGGCTAACATTTATGCGTGTGTTGATTTAATTCCGGTAGGGTAAGCTAGCTCTAGGTTGTGATGATCATAAGTGAACCTAGAATCAGGCACTAGAGGGAGATGTGACGAAGTATGGGCAAACATGAGTATGAGGGTCTTATTTGGTTTGCCTTAGGAAATACTTCTTCAGAATTATCGGGATCAAGATTCGAGATGGCAGATTATCTTCAGAATTATCGAGGCGTGAGGCATGATGTCCAAAATTGCTTGCAGTGTGAGATATTTCTTCAGAATTATCGAGATCGAGGCGATGCTCATGGGGTATTTGTGTGATGAGGTACTAGATGGCTCACGGTGTGGGTCTCGTCTCTAGAATTATCGGGGTGTGAGGCAGGATGTCCAAAATTACTTGTGGTGGGAAAACGATTCTCAAGAATTATTAGGGCGGTACTAGATACTCACAAGATATCTAAACCTTACATTAGTCATTGTAGTAGGAATTCATAATGAGGGATTGAACCATATAATGAAGAGTATGATAAGGGCTTGCCCTCAGACATATGTAGTATGGGATGCGTAGAATCCGAACAAGTATGCATTAATGTCATCGTAAGTATAATGGCCGCATTTGGCATTAAGTTCATATCATACACTGACATAATTAGGATAATCACTTTTATGTTTTCTGCATTCAAGTTTGTGATTGTTAAGATAATGGAATCACCATGTTAAAGCGTTGCGTTAGTTGTATGTAACTGACGTGCCCACAGTCACTGTGATGGGTTGACATAAGATTGAAGAGCTTCCGTTATCATATGTTGTGTTGTATATATTTATTTTTGCTGTGCTATTGTAAAGAACGATGTTGTAAATGAAAAATGTTTAAATTCCTTGTAAATTTGTACAAAGTTGAAGTAAAAAATCATGTTTGTGCTACGAATTACCTGTGTTTGGAACTCGGGGCATTACAGAGTGGTATCAGAGCCAGCTTTAACAAGGAGTAAAAATTTATAAGAAAAATATATTAGGGTGAATATTAGAAGTGTGAGTGTCAGTTTGGAGTCATGAATATTATAGTTATTGAACTTGCATTCATGAAACTCTCCTCGTATACATTGATGTGATATTGTATGCGAGCATGTTTTCTCTTGTATTACGCGTGGTATGGTTGGTTAGAACCTATATTCATTATACCTTATACATAGACTAACTTTTTTCTTCTTTTTTTCTCTTCGTGTATTTTCCTCGTAGTACTTTCATCTTTAACGCTTAATTTTTCAAAGAATTTTGTTCTTTTACTATTAATTCACTTCGATATTTATTATTTTATCTACATCCCTTAGTATTAATCTTTTAATTTTTTCTTACTTGTTTTTCAGTCTTAAAATTTTGTCCTTCATATTTTTATGTGCTTTTATGTATACTCATTTATTTTGCATTTATTTTTACATATTTTATTAGTTTTAATAACTACTTACAAATTCTTATTAAGACTATCATTTTCCTTTGTTATTATTTCTACTAGATTTTAAATTTTGATTTTTGTATGATTACACTCATTTTACATATGCTTTGATTTTACATACCATACTTTTCCATTATTTTTGTTTTATTTATTTCAGTATATTTTAACAAGATTGTAATATTTTTACTTATGTAAATATTATATACTTCTAAAAATTATAAATATTCGTTTATTACTATTTTGTTTTTACATCTTATATTCAATGCTATTGTATTTCTTATTATTTACTACTTTTTTTATATTCACTTATCACTATTAATAGCTACTTATTAATTTTGTTGCTTTATACTTCTCGAATATACTATATACACCAACTACTTATATTTTTACTTTATTTCAATTTTTATTATCTTTACATTCTTGGTTACTACATATACTTTCTACTAATTATATTTATATCTTAAGCTAATAGGACTACCCCCTCCCTCCTTTCCCTATTTTGAAATAAAGAAAGGAGTGCAAAAGTAGGAGTTCAAACTTATCTTACCATGTGTAGACCATACCTTCAACTTAGTAAAAAAAAGTTGAAAAATATACAAATCACAAAAAACTTTTCCTCACCCTAAATTCCCCTAACCCATCCTCGCCCAAAACCCACCCGTCATCGTTCACCGTTCGCAAATCTGCCCCAATCCAAACCTTCGTCGTTCGCTGTCCACTAGTCCACCCAAATACAAGTCATCCCCGTTCGCCATCCTCGCCATCGTCCCTAGCCCAAAACTCAAATGTAATTGTTCTCCGTTCGCCATTCTGCCCAAATCCAAGCAGCAGCCGTACGTCATACTCCAAATCCTCGCCAAGATTAAGGTACTCAGGAAGTTGTAAGATCCTCTCTTATTTTGGATTATATATTTATTATTTTTTAGAATATTAAGAATATGAGATTAATGTATTGATCAAGTTGTAACATCCTCTCTTATTTTGGATTGTATATATAGCATAATTATTTGCTAAAGAGATGGAAATATTTGATGAATCTAAGAGTAATGTCTAAAGATCCTTGGTTTATTATGTGCGGCTTCGTCTTCTTATGTTAAATTCTTCAATCTTATCTCTATTTACTATATGCGCTCATCCAGTTTGATAAAATGTATGAATGAACTGAAATATGTTAGTTGTAGGAGCCTGGTGTGTGGTGGGGGCATATGGAACTCAAGTGGATGAGTTTTAATTTTGAATTTGATTAGGGATTTATAGACCAATCTTCGAAATATAGGGTTCAGTATGATGCTTATAGATGTTGGAATGTTCAAATTTGGGTTCAGGATTATCTTGATTACAATTATTTTCTCATTTGTGGTGCACACGAGGTGTTTGTAAAAATGCTCAAAAGACCATTTGGCATTATTTTGATTTAATTTAGTCATTCAAATTACCTTCTTTCAGGTGTTGTCTTGCTGACGGATTTTGGATGGCTGAAGAATGTGGATATAGAAGACAAAAGTCTACTACTTAGCAATTACGTTTTTCGTGTTCGATGGTTTCCTCTGTAGTGGTTTCTCAATGCTGATGAACTTTGTCCTATACTATATATTTTGATCTATGCTCCAGTTTTATGGCGAGCATCTGTTGCCATTATGTAGGCGTGCAGAAAGGGGCTACTTCATCATGCGCATTGTATTAAAAGGATTGATGTAAATCTCTTAAGCTCAAAACAATACATATGTTTATACTTTTTCTGACTAGCATTAGCACCTTACCAGAGTTTATTGAGGGTGTTTCCGAAAAGGAAACCTATATCTTGATTAAATTTGCTTTATTGTTTTACTTCAATTTTGATTAAAGTTGCTTTCTTTTGCTGTAATCTCAGTAATTTTTCTACTCAACATTGATCTATGGTATAATTACTGTATTGGATTCTTACTTGATAAACTATGAAAATATGTATAATCATCCGATCAAATATTGTTAAAATTAATTATTTTTTAAAATTATGCATACTATTATATATATTATACTATTAGGAGAGAGACTCCTTCCTCTATTAAAATAGAGCAAGGAGATGCAAAGTCGAAAACTAGCATGTGCTAACACATTAGAAAAAAAGAAGAAGAAATGAACATGTACTAACACGTGCAGTCAATTTACAAAATAAAATAAAATAAAATAATAATAAAAACAACTATTCACCTTCTGATGTTGATTATGTTTTATTTGAGAGGGAATGATTTAGATGGAAAACTTAATTTGAGAGGGAAGACATTTGAGAAGCACATTGTGGAGAAGAAGATAGCAGAGTACATCAAGGAGGAATCGAGGAAGAGCCACATCCCCACCTATTACTGCATTGTAAGCTCAACTTCGGTAATTATTCGACTTTTTTTCTTTGCTTTAGAAATATAGAATGATGTTGATTGATTTGAAAATTTGAATTTGTTAATTTGTAGATTTTTCATCTTTTAATTATATTGTGATCGAAATAGTTAAGGGGCATCTCTAAATTTAGGGATCTAGGGTTTAACTATGCCTTAGTGTTGTGTCGATGTTGAATAGGGCCACCTCTGTCCTTTAATGACTTATGTTTTTGTTTTAAGAACTAAAGTTTCTGTGCATGTACATGATGATAAAAGAATATGAACTAATGAAATCTCCCTTAGCGGTTTCAAAGAATATGACCGAAATAGATAAAAATATCATTATTTGATTTTTTCAGGCAAGAGTAACACATGTTATTAAATAAGATGAACTGGAAAAAAAACACAGTGCATATCATCATTGTATTGTTTAAGTTCCATAAAATTTTATGAGTGTTAAAAGTATTTTAGTCTGGTCTTGGACTTAACCAAATTAATTTTCATCATCAAATCCCAAATCTAACTATTCGTCCTTCCCATTAACTGACTCAATATCTTCCTTCTTTTTCTTCGCCCTATCTTTTGTTCTTCTGAGCTTCAACCACTTTCGCTATCCTTTTGGCTTCTCTTACTTTCTTCCTCTTCTCTGCCTCCTCAATCTTCTTCTTCTTCTCTAGACAGAGCTTGCCTTTGATTCTTTAACACGTGGGAATCTGTCTTCACCATCTCTGCGCGATAATCTGAGTGCTTAAGAAATGACAGATTCCTGAACTGTAACTTCTAAAAGGCTTGCCTGAGTTCCAAGTAAAGCCTGGGAGTAAAATGCTAGCTCACAAGTCATCGTTTATTCCAACCTCTTTCGGTAAATCATGTGAACGGTTAATTTGTTTATCCAATCTACATTTTTTGGTCATGCAATATCTTCGAGCTACTCTATAAGGTCTTCTCTATTGTATATTACATACTTTGAAATTTCTGAATGTTTCGGGAGTGCCTATGGCATTGAATCATCCATATAATTCCTTCATCGGGGAAGGGATGCTTTGATTTTTTTCTAAAACTTCCATTATACACTAATGATACATTGCCAAAGTTTAACATCATAAGTAAATGCTCATGAAAAAATAATAATAAAGGTAAATTCCTGACTAGTTACTATATATATATACCATATATTTTAACATACTTACTATACATACTATTTTACACTTATCTAATTACTACATTACTGTATATATTTTATAATATATGTTTATTATGTCAACTTACTACATTACATATTTATTTTCTTGTTCACATTCGCATTTAAGCCTATGCATGTATTTCATTCAATCTCCCTCTCACTTTTATAAGTCATTTTTATTACTACTAGTTTCTACTATCAATGTTTGATATTTATAATCTATACATTTTAAAATATTTTATCGTTGTAATTTTCTACTCTATTTCCTACTTTTACTTCTATTTTTATATTACGAATTTCAAAACGTAACATCATACTTAAATAAAGCATTCAATATCCAAGTACATATGGAAGATTACATCATTCCATTCACCCTTTTGGTGCAACCTAATGTCGAGAGGGAAAATCTGCAACTAGACTTCAATAGAGGCAAACTTACAACTGGATGTCGGGGAGGTAAAATCTGCAACCGAATGTCCCGAAGGCAAACTGCAACCGGATGTCATGGAGGCAAATCTGCAACTTGATGTCAAGGAGGCAAGCCTGTAGCTGGACATCAATGGGACAAACCCACAATAAAGGAGATTTTCTACTTTAATAACCCCCACTTTTAGTTTTATATATATTACTCACCACTATGCCATTATTTTGTCCTAGTTTTTACATTTTTGTTTTTACCATTTTATAATGTTTTACAACTAATTCTATACTACTTCAGCTTTATTATTTATAATACAACTATATACACATTTAATTAATTACCTTATTATTTACACTTATTTTTATATTTATCCTATATGTGTTATTTTATTTTTAATCCTATATTATTACTTCTTAATATTAACTATTTTTCTATCTTCTTATTATTATTCTGTATATATATACTTTATCTTTACATGTGTTAGCATTCTAGTGTTTTTATACCACTTCATTTTTTATTGCTAACTTATTTTTATATTTGGTGGCTACTCATATAATATGACTTTTATTTTATTATTTATAATTAAATATTATATATTATTTCAATAATATATTGTTACCTTTACTACTATTATATATTGTTTCTCCGATTGCTTATAATTTTCATATTTATAGTATTATTATTTTGTCAGACAGTTTTTATGCTTGTTTGCGTATAAAATATTATATATGGATTTCTTGTTACATTTGACAATTTATAAATAATTTGATATATACTAATCATTATTCTATAAAATTATTAAGCAACTTTTACAAATGGAAATTTTATGATATTATTTTATACACATTATTATAATTTTTTACTTCTACTAGATTTGCCCGTGGGCACGTGCCTACGACACGTCTTCAGAACGATACTGCATATAAAAAACCTTGTAAACAGAAAATCAACAATTATGTAGTTCAAGTTTGAATAGTATGCCAATAATTAGTTGTAAATAAAATTCCATGTTTCCATAAGTGTATATATATATATATATATATATATATATATATATAGAGAGAGAGAGAGAGAGAGAGAGAGAGAGAGAGAGAGAGAGAGAGAGAGAGATAATTAAATAAATAAAGGAGTTGTTTTGGGGGGGATTTGAATTTGAGTTTTGGTGGAAAACTTTGGGGGGGGGGGGGGGGGGGGGGGGAGGGGATGTGTTTTGTGAGGTTAGATCTGGCCTTTGATTTTGTGGGGATTGAAGAAGAGCCACTTGATAGATTTCTTTGTGTTTTATTATATAGATACTTATATTATATTGTTTAGTCTTTCAACTAGAATTTAACACTCATATATTTTCATCTTTTTATCCAACGTCATTCTCTTAAATTGCTAATTACATTTTTATCTCGTAATATATAGTACTAGTTCAGTTTGTGATTTTAATCATTCTACCATTTATTACTTTAATAAATTTTGCTTACTAATCCTATTAATAATTTATTAAAGTATCTATTTGACTATGCTTCACTTTATTCTTTCCAATTACTTCGTTTTCCAATTTCTTTCATAATTGATAACTTACTTTGTATTTTTTTTATACTATGTTATCTCATTCTTCATCCAATATTATTTTGTATGAAAATTTCTTTCAATCTATACTATATTTTATGGTCACGTTTCTTTTTATGCTATTTTTCTAGTTTTTCTTATTTCGTTCTTATTAACTTTGATACACATAGTTTCCTTACATAAGCTTACTTAGTTATCCACATTACATATCTTTATACTACATTTCTTTTCTGGGTAATGGTAGCTTTTTTATATACAATAATGATTTTTTTTCTTTGGTGTGTACAGGATACAACTTTTAACCTAGTAAGTTTTGAGGACAGAACTGTTCTAAAGGGGGGGGGGGGGGGGGGGGGGAGGGGGGGGGCACTTTAACACCCCGCAAAATTGGGTTTTGACAGTTTTGCCCACGTGTGTTATGCATTTGTATTTTATATTATTATGGGTAATAACCGTAACGTATTTTAATATAAATTTCCTACATATTTTGTATTTTGATTATTTATATATTTTCCGTCCTCTCAAAATTTATCTTATCTTACTCTGAGCGAACTCAAATATAAATCCTAATCTTTGTGCTTTTATGTGTATTGCACGTGCTATCAATGCACATGTCAACTACGTATATTTTACCATTAGGAGTAATATCTGTAACATTATTAGTTTAAATGTTCTATGTATTTTTTATTTTTACTATGTATGAATGTTTTTTCGTTCTCTCAAAATTAATTTTGTATGTGCAACGCACGTGTTTGCGGTACACATGTTGGTTGTATCATTTTTCAAAATAAAAATTTATGAAGTGTGTATGTTTATTTTTATTTTTTGGTTTAAACTAGTTGTATATGAAATGTTCCTTTTTAAATATTTTTGCTACACGTGTTTGCACGTGCTTTTCCTCCTATCTATATAATAAAACACAAAGAAAGCTATCAAGTGGCTCTCCTTCAATACCCCCAAAAATCAAAGGCCCACATCTAACCTCACAAAACATATTTTTTCCCCCAAAAGTTCCCCCTCAAAACTCAAATTCAAATCCCCCACCCAAAACAACTCCTATATTTATTTAATTTTTTTCTCTCTTTCCCTCCCTCTTCTATTCAAAAAATTAAGAAAATAAAAATTTAAAAATTTAAAAAAATCAAAAATTAAAAAACTAAACAAATTAAAAATTTAAAAACCTTTAAAATAATTCAAAAAAAATCAAAAAAACCATATAATATATTTTTTGCTGGACCCCCAAAAGTTTCTCATATAATATGTTTGCTACTTCAATTAATTTGCTGGATCTCCAAAATTATTTTATATGATCAAACAAGGTGCACCGTTCCGAAGACGTGCCGTAGGCACGTGTCAACGGGCAAACCTAGTACACATACAAATTATGTTATTTTTATTACAAAAGTTGTGCACTAAAATTTAATTAAGATTAATTTAAACAAATTATGCTAAAATTTTGTTGAATAATAATATAATTATTTATTAAAGAAGAGTGTTTAAAACGAATAAAATAATAAAATAAGGGTGGAATGAAAAGTGTACAAAACACATACACACATGCAATGTGCACACTTTCCAAAAACCGGCTGCCTTGTTGACTTGGTTTTCATGAGTGGGAGAGTGGGGTATGTGAGTGCGTGTGTGAGTGGATTAGTGGATAGTTAGTTGCTAAAACAACCCCCTAATTACCCATATAAATACCCTATATTCTAACCCCAAATGAACACAAAACAAAACAGAAAGAAAAGAGAGAGAACCAAGAGTGTTACTATTGTGCTTCCGGAAAATCGAAGGAAGGGAGCACGGATTTTGAGGAGGATGAGTGGAAGGCTTTTAGGAGTTTTATTTGCTTGGGAAAATTCTTCAAAGAGGTGGGTGTTTTCATGATCTTCTAGTATGTATAAATTGTGCTTGTTTGACTAGAAATGTGAAGATAGAGATAAATTGATTGGTGCATGTGGAATAGTTGCTCTAGAACTTTAATTTTTGCATGTTTAAATTATGATTGCGTAGTATATGATAAATTTAATATGTGTATGTGTAGGAGTTTGTGTAGAAATGGAATTTCATACGATAAATACATGGGATTGATTTCCTTGTATGTATTTTTGTAATATAGATACCTCTTAAGAACTCTAGTTGTGTAGAGAAAAATGTGTTAATTTAATATAAGTGTAAGACTATGAATAATTTATACAATTTTAATGAAAATTCCAATGTTCTTCAACAAAAAGTTGGCATATAAATTATTTTGTACAGATACACTGAGTTCAAGAGGAATTTATTTTTGAAATATGTAAAGAAATACATAGCAATCAAATTATAAGTTCTTACACATACTGTAGTTCAATTTTATAATCTATGGTGAGCCTTTTAACTCACAATAGTGAGTTTTGCTCACTGGCTTTGGGATGCGGTTTGGGTCGCTGCTGGGTCTGGGTTCAACGCTGGACAGAAGCATAATTTTTTTAAAATCCTTATTTTTTTATTCTGTTAACTAAATTTGCATAAATTTAATTAAAGATGTATTTAAATTATACTAGAATATCAATGGAATATTTTGAGAATAATTATGTACAAATTTAGAATTTATTTGAGGATAAAATCCCACTACAAATTGATCAATATGCCTAGATGGTTATTTTGGATCCTTTAAAGAATAATTGTTTTTATTTTAAATGAATTAACTTTGGAATAGTTGAGATAATTAAATATAATTGTAGGAAATTCATTTGAATGAAAATTATATTGTACACTATTTACTTTAAGAAGTAAATTTGGTAATAATTTATTTTGTGATGAAAGATTAAAATGTGGCAATTTATCCTAGAATTTGTGTATCCTAAGAAAAGGAACTTCATACTAGAATTTATGAAAGATTATTTATATAACAAATTACGAGATAAACAAAGAATGTATTTGGAAAAATAAATGCATGACAATTGTAAGATTTTTATCTAAGTTGAAATGCTTTTGAGATGTGTGATAAGAGAATAAGAGGATATACTTTGAAATTGACAATCTAAAGTGAATGTATGAAAGAATCAACTGAATGATGAATGAGAAATTGTGTAATTGAGGTTAAGATAAACCTATATGATCTCGGTTTGACATGTTGGAATCTAGAGGCTGAGCGAGACTCGTAGAAACCGGCAAGTTATGATAAAGAAATTTGAGAAGTAGCCAGTGTGGGCTAACATTTATCCGTGTGTTAATTTAATTCCGGTAGGGTAAGCTAGCTCTAGGTTGTGATGATCATAAGTGAACCTAGGATCAGGCACTAGAGGGAGATGTGATGAAGTATGGGCAAACATGAGTATGGGGGTCTTATTTGATTTGTAGTTGAGATACTTCTTCAGAATTATCGGGATCAAGATTCGAGATGGGAGATTATCTTCAGTATTATCGGGGCGTGAGGCATGATGTCCAGAATCGCTTGCGGTGGGAGATATTTCTTCACAATTATCAGGATCGAAGCGACGCTCATGGCGTATTTGTGTGATGAGGTACTAGATGGCTCGCAGTGTGGGTCTCGTCTCTAGAATTATCGGGGAGTGAGGTAGGATGTCTAAAATCACTTACGGTGGGAGAACAATTCTCAAGAATTATTGGGGCAGTACTAGATACTCACAGGATATCTAAACCTTACATTAGTCATCGTAGTAGGAATTCATAACGAGGGATTGAGCCCTATAATGAGGAGTACGATAAGGGCTTTCTCTCAAACCTATGTAGTATAGGATGCATGGAATCGAACAAGTATGCATTAGTGTCATCATAGGCATAATGGCTGCATCAGGCATTAAGTTCATATCATACATTGACATAATTAGGATAGTCACTTTTATGTTTTTTGCATTCAAGTTTGTGATTGTTAAGATAATGGAATCGATGTGTTATAGCGTTGTGTCAGTTGTATGCAACTGACGTGCCCACAGTTTCCTAGTTGCATGATTGGATTCAGCCTGGACTTGAAGTCACTGTGATGGATTATCATAATATTGAAGAGCTTCCATTACCGTATGTTGTGAACTTATTTATTTCAGCTGTGCTATTGTAAAGAACAATGTTGTAAATGAAAAAGTTTTAAATTCCTTATAAATTTGTACGAAGTTGAAGTAAAAGATCATGTTTGTGCTACGAATTACCTGTGTTGGAAATTCGGGGTGTTACAAGAACAATAGAACTTGAAGAAATTCAAACTTCGCAAAAAATAAAAAAACAACGAACCAATGGTGGAAAGAGAGCATGCTCCAAAAATTGTTGTGGAACAACAACTTGCTCAAGTAGCACAAGGCCTACATAAGTCTAGTAGGATACCTCATCAACCCGAGAGATGGATTTCTCGTGACTCAACATGGTGATGTATTTATTATGGATCAAGATGAGCCTACGACTTATGAGAAAGCTGTAAAAGGCCCCGACTCTGAGAAATGGCTTAAGGTCATGAGATCTGAGATGGAATCCATGTAAGCTAACCAAGTATGATTTCATGGATGATAGGGCAATTCATGTTTGCTTTTGATTTCCATAGTACTTATGTCGCTCCTAGTGTAAACACATGTCCAATAGTTGCCGACTTTCACTAAATTCTGAGAACTGCAATGCATCAGATCATCCATTCAATCCTGAAGGATGACTAGAGTAGCACAAAGCAAACTCTTGAGTACCTCTCAGGTATTTCATTAGCCTTTTAAGGGCACTCCAATGTGTATTAATAGGATTATTAGTGAATCTGCATATCATACCTACCTCAAAAGCTATGTCTGCTATAGTGTAGATCTTTATATACATGAGACTTTCAATTAGTTTAAAATGATCTCACTGTCTCATAGTTGCACCGGCATTAGATGTCAACATTTTATCATAATCATAAGGTGTTTCAAAATACACTTTCAATCACTATATCCCCACTTTTGGAACACATTATTGATTTAATGAGTTTGACTAAGGGTTATCCCTTGCCAACCAAAACTCACCCCTATACCTAATATGGTGTCCACAACACCTAGGTATTTCATGCTGAATTATTTGGATAACACAGTTTTAACTTCATTTATAATAGAGATGTCACTTTCAATAACAAGCATATCAATAATATACAAATAAATTATAGTAATTATATTTGACTCATCAGAAAATTATAGACATTTATCTGAATTACTTGATTCAAATCTAAGCTCTTTAAAATTTGTCAAAATATTTGTGCCTCGGTTTTAACACATATTTTAAAACATACAATGATTTTACCAAGTTGTAAATCTTGTTCACTAAACATATTAGTGCAAAACTTTTCAGTATGAAAATGTTCAATAAAAAACTTTTAGTACCAAACTGTTTAAAACATCTTTGTTGAATAACAAAATTTTCAGTATATGTAAGGACAAGAAGAATCATTATTGTAGCAATATGACAAACATGTAAGTAGACATCAAACCAATCTACCCCACTTATTACAGTCAATCCTTTAGTTACAAAAAGTGCATTGAAATTGCTACTGAACAATCAAAACTATGTTTCTTCTATGAAACCCCACTTACTTACTACAGTTTTAGCCACTTTCGGTAAATTAACTAATTTAAAGTATTACTGTATAACAAAAAAAATTATTTCATTATCTACTAAAGACCCTTCTTGGCTCATCTGCCATTGAAGTTGTAACGCCCCGAATCCCAAATACACTGAATTCGAGATGTTCTACAGGATCTTTTCACTTTCTTTAGTACAATTTTACAGGGAAATTTAAACTTTTCATCTTACATCAGAGTTTACATCAATATTACACTTTTCTTTTGCACAGCGGAAGTAAAATACAACAATTAAATAAATGTACAACAACATGGTACAATCTTTCAGCATCCATTCCTCTTTAACATGTCATTCACCTGCATATAAGACTGTGGGTACGCCAGTTTATTCAACCGACGATCATTATACACGGCCATCCTCTCTATGCCGGAAATAGTATAACTTAATTTTCCATATTTAACGAACACAAACTTGTCACAATTCAAACTAAAGGGACTACCCTATTGATGTCGTGTTGTGATTGTGCACTTAATCCTTAATGTATTTCTTTATGTTACTTGACACTAATGCGCACTTGTTCGGATTCTATGCATCCCATACTACATAGGTCCGAGGGCAAGCCCTTATTCGTTCTTCATCTTTGTAGGGTTCAATCCCCCGTTATGATTTAATCTACTACTGTAATTACGGTAAGTATCCTAGATGTTTTCTGACCTACGAACTCATGTCTAGGCATTCTGGAGGGAATCCCATCGCTGACATGACTCATCATGCAGACATCCTGTGGTAATTCAGCTCTCACCATAGACATGACACCACCCGTAGTCTTCAAACATCCCACGAGCGTTGCCACCGGGACGGTACTCTGGAGCAGCATCCTCACCCAGACTCATCGTGGGAATTCCTGGGATACGCTCTCGCCGCTACCCAGGGCCCTCATACTCAATGTTTTTCTCTTACTTTCATCACATCTTCACTATGCACTAGTCCTTAGTTTTATAGAATCATGAATAAAATCAAAGTTCTAGAGTTAGCCTCTCCACTAAGCCGAACTTATTCATTTATACAAACGTGACCGACCTTGGTCTTTCATTTCAATATTTCATTTCTTTTTCTTTCCAATTGCCGGGGGAGACTTAGCTACTCTTTCAATTCAATTCCAATTCACAATGTCCACATTGAGTACTTATAACTCATAAAATTCATATTCATAGCCAACGAATTTCTTTTTCATTAACATGATCTCTAATTCCTTCATTAATCCATAATTATACATGAACTCATGCACTTCATAATTTCACATTTGAAATTCACATCACTAATGAACATTCATACTTCATATTTTTGTACATTGTTCTCAAGTGAGAATAAATAGTATTATGTCACACAACAAGGTTCTTTTTGCCAATCACTTTCTAATAGTCCAATTCAATTTATCTTTATAAACTATAATTTTTCACAAGTGTATATTTTAGAACCATAGTTCTAATTGTGTCTTTTGTTCACAAACCATAATGTATTTCATTCAAATAATCCCCAAACCACTCTTATAAAAATTCCTTACATTTTTATGAGAATAACCATATTTTTTCATAATTTTTGGACGTCTAAAAACCCCAAAAAAAATATTTTTATATATATGCCGAGGGTGAGAATCGAACCCAGGCACAACGGAAACAAAGCCAAGAGCACCCGCCGTTCGGCCGAACTGTGCTAGCGTTATAAAAGGGGTCAAAATAGTATATATCACTTTCGATCGGTAGTTATATGTTTACAAAAATTTGTGGAATATATATGCAGTAACAGGGGTTCGAACCGTTCAACCCAGAGAAGCCAACCGCACACAGTGACCGCCTGAGCTACAGCTCAGGTTGTCACACTATAAGTTAAAAACTTTTTGAACCATTTAGCCACTGTTTGTTAAAACAACTCGATGTTCAAATTAATCTTGGTTCATATT
The DNA here is from genome assembly GCA_017893485.1 of Hemerocallis citrina. Lineage (NCBI taxonomy): Eukaryota > Viridiplantae > Streptophyta > Magnoliopsida > Asparagales > Asphodelaceae > Hemerocallis > Hemerocallis citrina. Next base: position 173,869 of record JACEHZ010000534.1, on the reverse strand, counting down.
GCCTTTGTAAAAATTTACTGAAAATTCCAGATTAAATCCTCTTCTCATGATTTTCATATCAGCAAGTATAAAATAATTTTTGCACTAATAAAAATATATTTTTCACACAAATCCATGAATCATTCATTAAAACTACTATATTTTTCATTTTCAACATTGGTTAACGATTAGTCTTCAAATATTTTCTATCCAAATTTCTTATACTAATTTTCTGATATTAATCTTTCATTCAACATACAAATCTAATTTCTTTTAATTTGTCCAACCCCATAATAATTCAAAAGAATCTCTTCACACATTAGCACTAACAAAGTACTAATTTTTACATACAATTAATGATGGCAATAAATGTATTTTCTTTAAATCAACATTTACTTCTAGTTCAATCATGTACATCACAAATTATATAGCCACTTATCAATTATCATGCTCACACATCAAACATTTAAGAAAGTTACTCTTTCAAAAAGCGTGCTCTTTCTTAATCAATTTGCATGCTTCAATTTTTCAATTAAACTAACATCCTCATTAGTGTTCTCAAGCATCAATACTAGCATCATTCATTTATTCTAATAAGCATAGAGAATTTTACCCACAACTTAATTAACAATGTAATCACATGCAAATTGTTCATTAACATACCAATCAACTTGTGAACTAACTTTCCATTAAAATATATTCTTACTAACATTTTCCATGAATCATTTCTAATTAGAAACAAAGATAATTAATTCACTCCGTAGTCACATTCTTATGGCATACAATCACACATAATTAGCATATCAATAATTCAATCAACTAGAGATCATTTATTCAATTAAAGGCGCATTCTTGTTAATCATTTTCATGCAATTTGCTAATGAAATCTAGCATATATTCCTATATTAGAAATAAGGAAAATTCTACCCACCTTGTATGGAGAGAAATAAACACTCACAGCAACAAATCCTTGCAAATGAAAGCACCTCCTCCTAGACGATGCGCGCACCTCCAAGCCCAAGCACAAACCGAAAGCTTCCCCCTTGCAATAGCCAGCCTCTCCTCCTTGGAAAAAGCAAGCAATCCCACACAACTCTCTCTCTTTTTTAACTCACACTATTACTAAATTAGACTATAGTTTGGAAAGATATAATTTGCATATGAAAATAGCCATGAGAGGGGGGGTATTTATACTAGAAAACAAGTGAAATGGATGGCTAGGATTGACTAGTTGGTTGTAGGATGGAGGGCCAAGATTAGAGTAGGAGTTATAAAAACTACCCACATCCACATAACCACCTCCATGAACACCATGACTAATTTCAAAACTCCCTCCAAAAAGATGCAAACCGGCCATGAGAAAGGTGTGCATTGCACGTGTACGTGTAGTGCACGTGCATGCAACTAGGCCTAAAAATTGTACATTTTAATTTTGTACAAAAATAAAACAGTTATAAAATAGTCTTCTACATGACAAGTTTAAATAAAAAGAAGATTAATCCATGGGCTTTATTTTTGGGCCAAAATAGTTATTAAAATAAATAAATAAAAATACATTTTGGGCTTTAAGAAAAAGGCCTTTTTAATTAAATTAAAATAAGGCTTTCTATTTGTTTAAAGAAAGGCTTTTTGTACAAAAATAATTTGAGAACACATATTTAAATATTTATACACATCATAATAAAATAATCCAAACAAAATATTGGACGTGCACACTACGTGCAAAATAAATAATTTTTCATTAATTGAAAAATCAGGGTATTACAGCACTCCCTCCTTAGAATAGTTCCGTCCCCGGAACTACAATCAAGAGCGAGAAAAACAGACAATACAATACAGAAACAAGAACAAAAAGATACAAAAATACAATCAAGCAAAAAGCTCAGGATAGTCCTTTAACATCCTCTCCTCAGATTCCCAAGTAGCCTCTTCAACCAAGTGGTTTCTCCAGACTACCTTGACCATCGGTATCGTCTTATTCCTCAAGACTTTCTCTCGACGATCAACAATCTCAACAGGAGACTCGATGTAATTCAGGTCTAACTGCAAACCTTCCGGCACTTCAGGCAAATGATGACTCGGGTCTGGAATATAACCTCTCAACATAGACACATGAAAGACATTGTGCACCTGAGACAACTCTTCCGGTAATTCAAGCCGGTAAGCAGTTTTTCCGATCCTTTTCAATATCTTATACGGGCCTATAAACCTCGGGGCTAACTTCCCGCCATTGCCAAATCGAACCACACCTTTACTGGGCGATACCTTCAGAAAGACGAAGTCACCAATCTCAAACTCAAGGTCCCTTCTCCGGTTGTCTGCATAGCTTTTCTGCCTGCTCTGAGCTTCCACCAACCTTTTCCTGATCAGATCAATCTTCTCAGAAGTTTGTTGTACAAGCTCAGGACCAAACAACTGACGCTCCCCAACTTCATACCAACAAACAGGAGTCCTGCACTTCCTGCCATACAGAGCTTCGTACGGCGCCATCCCGATGCTAGCCTGAAAACTGTTGTTGTAGGCAAATTCCACCAAAGGTAAATGCCTTTCCCAACTGCCTCCGAAGTCTAGTATACAACACCGCAGCATATCCTCAAGAATACGGTTGACTCTTTCGGTCTGCCCATCGTTTGCGGATGAAAAGCAGTGCTGAAATCTGTCTTGGTACCTAAAGCTGTCTGAAGACTCCTCCAGAAATGCGAAGTAAACCGCGCATCTCGATCAGACACAATAGTTGACGGAACGCCATGAAGTCGGACAATCTCACCAACATACATCTCAGCCAACTTGTCCATCGAAGTAGTGAGTTTCATTGCCAAAAAGTGAGCGGACTTGGTTAGTCGATCGACTATGACCCAAATCGCATCATTGCCTTTAGAACTCTTAGGCAATCCCGTGATGAAATCCATACCGATGTTATCCCACTTCCATTCCGGAATAGGTAACGGCTGTAATAGACCTCCGGGTCTCTGATTTTCGGCCTTGACTTGCTGACAAACCTCACACTTCGCGACAAATTCAGCCACATCCCGCTTCAAACCTGACCACCAGAAATGCTTTTTGATGTCCTTGTACATCTTAGTACTCCCAGGATGTACTGACAAAAGAGTAGCGTGCGCCTCCTGAAGAATACTCTCTTTCAGGTCCGCCTGATTTGGAACACACAGTCTATCTCCGAACCACAGCACTCCATCCCTGATTTGAAATCCGGGCAACCTGCCAGCACTGACCTGCTCCTTCATCTCCAAAATATCAGCATCAACCTCCTGACTTGCAATAATCCTTGCATTCAGAGTAGGCTGAAGCCTCAACTGAGCCAAAGATGCTCCCAATCCTTGCAAGACAACCTCAATACCTGCTCGATCCAACTCCTCAATCAGATGCCTCTGAGTTGTAATCAAACTGGCTAAACTGCTCTTGCGACTAAGTGCGTCAGCAACAACATTAGCCTTTCCAGGATGATACTTGATCTCAGGTCGCATATCCTCGAGCACTTCCAACCATCTCCGCTGCCTCAGATTGAGATCCCTCTGCTGATATATGTACTTCAAGCTCTTGTGGTCCGTGTACATATTCAACTTCTCACCGTACACGTAGTGCCTCCATTGCTTCAGGGCAAAGATAATCGCAGCCAACTCCAGATCATGAGTCGGGTAATTTTTCTCATGCGGTCGTAGTTGCCTAGACCCATAAGCGATTACTCTTCCCTCTTGCATTAAGACACAACCAAGCCCACGATGTGAAGCATCGCTATAAACATCATACTCAACACCTGCTCTAGGCAAAGCCAAAATAGGTGCAGTAGTCAGCCTATCTTTCAACTCCTGAAAGCTCGCCTCACATTGCTCAGTCCACTTGAAGCTCACATTCTTCTTGGTCAGTCCAGTAAGTGGTACAGCTATCTGAGCATAACATTGAATGAATCTCCTGTAGTATCCAGTCATCCCAAGGAAACTTCTGACTTCCTTCACTGTAGTAGGCCTAGCCCAATCTCTCACTGCCTCTATCTTCTGAGGGTCAGTTGCCACTCCCTCCTTAGAAAGGATGCGACCTAGGAATACCACTTCAGATTTCCAGAAATCACACTTGGATAACTTGGCATACAACTTCTGCTCTTCCAACTTCTGCAAAACTGCTGCCAGCTGCTCGGTGTGCTCCTCCTCAGACTTGGAGTACACGAGGATATCGTCGATAAACACCACGACGAAAGAATCAATAAACGGCCTCAGAACTCTGTTCATTAAGTCCATGAAGATTGCGGGTGCATTCGTCACTCCGAATGGCATAACTAAGAATTCGTAATGCCCATGCCGAGTTCCAAACGCAGTTTTGTGCACATCTTCAGCTTTCACTCGAACTTGGTGGTAACCTGATCGAAGATCTATTTTGGAGAAAACAGCTGCTCCTTGCAGACGATCGAACAAATCATCAATTCGAGGAATAGGATACTTATTCTGAACAGTAACCTTATTCAGCTCCCGGTAATCGATACACATTCTCATCGATCCATCCTTCTTCTTTACCAAAAGCACTGGTGCTCCCCAAGGTGACGCACTAGGTTGAATAAAGCCTTTTCCCAACAGTTCCTCAATCTGCCGTTTCACCTCATCCTGTTCCACTGGAGCCATCCTATACGGTGCCTTAGAAATGGGTGCACTTCCCGGTTGAACAGTGATGCTGAACTCTACATCACGATGCGGAGGTAACCCAGGAAAATCTTCCAAGAACATAGTCGGATAGTCCCGAACCACAGGAATCCCTTGCACTTCCACAGGAGTCTCTTCCTTGTGGATAGTTGCCACCAGCTTGGAACACTTCTTCTTCCCTTGGAACGTGACTTCAGGTCCACCTGGAGCCTTCACTATTACCGTCTTGGTCTTACACTCGATGCTTGCACTGTACACCGACATCCAATCAATGCCAATGATAACATCGACTCCCAAGATAGTCAGCTCGATCAGATCAATGCCAAAGATTCGATCTCCAATCACTATCTCGCAATCAGCATAATACCGATCAGTGGTTAAAGTTTTCCCTGACGGAGTAGCTACTGCTAAGATCTTGCCTGGAAAAATCTTTGGTTCAACTCCCAACACTTTAGCAAATTTTGGAGACACAAAAGTATGAGAGGATCCAGTATCGAACAATACAACAGCTTTCATTCCATTAAGATAGAGTTCGCCTGTTACATAATACACACCATTACATAACAGTCTCACTAAACAACGGGAAAAGAAATGACAAAAACTCTAAACACCAGTCCTCGTACCAGAGATGACCTGATCTGCCTCATCAGCATCAGCTTCCGTCAAGACAAATACTCGCCCTGATTGGTACGACCTCTTCCCAGTCTGCTGCGCTGGTGTGTTGCTATTACCACTCTGTAGTTTGGGACATTGAGATCGGTAATGTCCCGTTTCACCACAGTTGAAGTAAGTCACCGCAGGAGGTCTCACCACATTGTTTCCAGGTCCTCCAGCCACACTAATAGCGTTCGCCCCTGTCGGTTTGAACCTCTGTGCAGATGGTTGCCCCTTGAAACTCCCAGAGTGTGCAGGCCTCTTACCAGACTGCCAGTTGTTCCTCCGGTTCTGAACAACTTGGAACTGCTCCATATCCGCCTCCGTCGCTGTTGTCCTCTTCACCAACTTGTCAAATCGCCTGATACCAAAGGGTATCATTCGGGACCTCAAGCTCGGCCTCAGACCATGCTCGAACTTACGAGCCTTCTTAGCTTCATCCATCACCAGTTCTGGAGCATACCTAGAGAGCTGAGTAAACTTGGTCTCATACGCTCTCACCGACATGCTGCCTTGCTGAAGTGACAGAAATTCCATCGCCTTCTTCTCTTGGACGTCAAAGGGGAAATAGTGACTGCGGAATTCTTCCAGAAATTCCTCATAGCCAAGCACTATGCCTCCCATGGTCCTCTTCATGGATTGCCACCAAACCGCCGCATCCTTCTCCAGCTGCAAAGTCGCCAACTTGACCTTGCTACCCTCAGGGGTCTCCAACACCTCAGAGATCGTTTCCACTTGACGGATCCAGTTGTCAGCCGCATCTGGGTCTGACTTTCCCTCGAATACAGGTGGTTTCATTCTCTTGAACGATTCCACCAGCTTAATCACCTCGGGCACTGGATTCGCCGGCCCCCTTCCTTGGTTCATGGCCACTGCATTCAGTGTCTGGTAGACCCTTGCAAGTTCAGTCTCCAGATCCAACCCCTCACCATTCCTAGCTCCTCTTCTCGACATATTCTGATGCAAAAGATCCGTCAAATTCAAAGTATATGACAAGAATTTAAACCAACTTGCATTTCATTGAATTCCAAAGTTTATACATTCGAATTTAAAAACATTTTTGACATCAGCATGGAACATAAAAGAAGCTAAGACAGTTTAACTCCTACGGGTCCTCTTCGCTGCTCGAAGTTCTTCCCGCAGTTCTTCAACCTCATCCTTCAGCACATCAGTCAGGTTCTTCCTCTTCTCGAGTTCCCAAACCCGATGACTAAGAACAGAGAAGTCGTCCTTCCGTTTCGCCAGCTGAGCCTCCAACAATCTGACTCTCTCTCACAGTGTCTCAACCTGCCTCTGAAGAGAAGTCACAAGACCACTTGGAACTGGTTCTTCTTCTTCGTCAGAAGAAGAGTCATCAGATGAATCCGGAGGTGGGGTGATCTCTCGGGATTCAGGCCATTCTTCACCGTCAGAATCAGCTTGCCCTGGATAGTACTCGTCCTCGGAATCAGTCGGTCCAGGATGGTACTCTTCCTCAATGATATGCCAGTCGTCGCCTCCAGCAGGGTCGAAGTGATCAGCCATCTTAGAAATAGAGAGGAAGAAGCATAAATCTTAGAGCAACACAAATGAAAGTCACTTACATTTAAATCTCTAGACTCAAACACACACTCTAATGTCCACTACTAGGGTGTCGTTCCCTATAAATTTGTACAAGTGTGGAAAGTGTAGAAAACCTGGCTCTGATACCACTCTGTAACGTCCAGAATCCCAAATACACTGAATTCGAGATGTTCTACAGGATCTTTTCACTTTCTTTAGTACAATTTTACAGGGAAATTTAAACTTTTCATCTTACATCAGAGTTTACATCAATATTACACTTTTCTTTTGCACAGCGGAAGTAAAATACAACAATTAAATAAATGTACAACAACATGATACAATCTTTCAGCATCCATTCCTCTTTAACATGTCATTCACCTGCATATAAGACTGTGGCTACGTCAGTTTATTCAACCGACGATCATTATACACGGTCATCCTCTCTATGCCGGAAATAGTATAACTTAATTTTTCATATTTAACAAACACAAACTTGTCACAATTCAAACTAAAGGGACTACCCTATTGATGTCGTGTTGTGATTGTGCACTTAATCCTTAATGCATTTCTTTATGTTACATGACACTAATGCACACTTGTTCGGATTCTATGCATCCCATACTACATAGGTCCGAGGGCAAGCCCTTATTCGTTCTTCATCTTTGTAGGGTTCAATCCCCCGTTATGATTTAATCTACTACTGTAATTACGGTAAGTATCCTAGATGTTTTCTGACCTACGAACTCATGTCCAGGCACTCTGGAGGGAATCCCATCGCTGACATGACTCATCATACAGACATCCTGTGGTAATTCAGCTCTCACCATAGACATGACACCACCCGTAGTCTTCAAACATCCCACGAGCGTCGCCACCGGGACGGTACTCTGGAGCAGCATCCTCACCCAGACTCATCGTGGGAATTCCTGGGATACGCTCTCGCCGCTACCCAGGGCCCTCATACTCAATGTTTTTCTCTTACTTTCATCACATCTTCACTATGCACTAGTCCTTAGTTTTATAGAATCATGAATAAAATCAAAGTTCTAGAGTTAGCCTCTCCACTAAGCCGAACTTATTCATTTATACAAACGTGACCGACCTTGGTCTTTCATTTCAATATTTCATTTCTTTTTCTTTCGAATTACCGGGGGAGACTTAGCTACTCTTTCAATTCAATTCCAATTCACAATGTCCACATTGAGTACTTATAACTCATAAAATTCATATTCATAGCCAACGAATTTCTTTTTCATTAACATGATCTCTAATTCCTTCATTAATCCATAATCATACATGAACTCATGCACTTCATAATTTCACATTTGAAATTCACATCACTAATGAACATTCATACTTCATATTTTTGCACATTGTTCTCAAGTGAGAATAAATAGTATTATGTCACACAACAAGGTTCTTTTTGCCAATCACTTTCTAATAGTCCAATTCAATTTATCTTTATAAACTATAATTTTTCACAAGTGTATATTTTAGAACCATAGTTCTAATTGTGTCTTTTGTTCACAAACCATAGTGTATTTCATTCAAATAATCCCCAAACCACTCTTATAAAAATTCCTTACATTTTTATGAGAATAACCATATTTTTTTCATAATTTTTGGACGTCTAAAACCCCCCAAAAAAATATTTTTATATATATGCCGAGGGTGAGAATCGAACCCAGGCACAACGGAAACAAAGCCAAGAGCACCCGCCATTCAGCCGAACTGTGCTAGCGTTATAAAGGGGGTCAAAATAGTATATATCACTTTCGGTCGGTAGTTATATGTTTAAAAAAATTTGTGGAATATATATGCAGTAACAGGGGTTCGAACCGTTCAACCCAGAGAAGCCAACCGCACACAGTGACCGCCTGAGCTACAGCTCAGGTTGTCACACTATAAGTTAAAAACTTTTTGAACCATTTAGCCATTGTTTGTTAAAACAACTCGATGTTCAAATTAATCTTGGTTCATATTGCCTTTGTAAAAATTTACTGAAAATTCCAGATTAAATCTTCTTCTCATGATTTTCATATCAGCAAGTATAAAATAATTTTTGCACTAATAAAAATATATTTTTCACACAAATCCATGAATCATTCATTAAAACTACTATATTTTTCATTTTCGACATTGGTTAACGATTAGTCTTCAAATCTTTTCTATCCAAATTTCTTATACTAATTTTCTGATATTAATCTTTCATTCAACATACAAATCTAATTTCTTTTAATTTGTCCAACCCCACAATAATTCAAATTGTAACACCTCGAATTTCAAATAAAGATGAATTCGAGATTTACAGGATCTTTACTTCACTTCGTACAATTTTACAAGGAAAATTTAAAACTTTTTCAATAGTACATCAGAGTTCAATTACAACTTGGTTTTACACAGCGGAAGAATAAAATTTACAATAAAACATTTGCAACATCTTTAAAAATAAAACAACGTCAGCATATCCACTGTATAGCTCCATGAATGGTCCTTTACCTGCATGTTAATCTGTGGGCTCGTCAGTTACTTACAACTGACGAAATGTTATACACGGCTATCCTCTCTATGCCGGGAATAGTATAACGATCTCATACTTTAACAAATTACAAAAAGATTGAATGAACATATAAAGTGTCCACAGTGATTATTCTAAATATAAGTGTATGTCATGCCTTAATGCCTAATGCACACAATTCTATACTAGGATGACACTAATGCACACTTGTTCAGATTCTATGCATCCCATACTACATAGGTCTGAGGGCAAGTGCCTACGTACTCCACATTGAAGGGTTCGATCCCTCGCCATGAGACTACCTAGTAATAAAACAAGTTTTAGAGTTATTTCACAGATACGGATCTCAGCCTCCCTGGCTAGCCTCCCTGGCTTATATTAACAGATCCCAGCCTCCCTGGCTATTATATCGTGATGATAATCCCGTAAATGCCCTTCTAGCCCCAGTATGTACATAATCTTTGGAGTATGGTAAACATCCGCCGACTACCCTAAGTCCCGGATAAAATACAGTCCATCTCCTACGGAGCAACCACAGTCCACCAACTGGGTCTATAGCCACGGAGATCCACCGCCGACTATATAGAAGCACCCATTTACGTTTGCACAAGTCTATTACATCTTCACCTAAGTGCCTATTTTTAGTTTAAGACATGAATATATTATTACCCTAGAATCAGTTTTACCTCATACCGGATTTGTTCACAAAAATACAGGATCGCCCGACGGCATTATCTCAAAATCATATCAATTCTTTCTTTCAAAATTACCGGTAACCGAAGTCTTACTAATTCTAAATCATAAATCTTTCATGTACAAGAAACATGGGTATTCACACCCTTCCACAATCATGTCTTGACTCAAAGTATTCTTTATCTTCAAATTATTCACCACTTGGTGTATATCTTGTTTAACATCATTTATTCATTCACTATCTTTCTAAGGCAACAATTCTTTTCATGAGTTTGTATCATAATCCAAATCTCTTTTAGGAAATTAATCACATAAAATCCTTCACCATAACCAAACATATTCACATAATCTCATCAAGGCAAACAAGTGATATAGTAATTCTTTCCAAAACTCTATATAAATTTTCACAAGTAGGTTCATTTTAATCAATAGAATCTCACAACTTATCGCACATTCTTCTCTAAAAAAAAAGTCATTTACTCAAATAATAATTTTAGAAACAAAGCACACTTACTATTTAAATACAAGATTAAAATTTGAGAACAATTTATAATAAATCTTTGTGTGAACTCATATGAAAAAATGTATTTTTCCAATCCATCTTCAAATCAGCAAGCATTAAAATGAAGCTCAAACTCAAATAAAGGAAAAAAAAATATATAAAAGGTGGTGGCCGGTTTCGAACCCGGGTCAGTTGATCACGACAGCAAAGCCCAAAGCCCAACCGCCACTAAGTCCATTGTGGACTATGTCATAAACTGAAAATTTTCATTTTATAGTAACTTTCCAGTTTCGGGTTTAATTAAAAATAAAAGTGTAGCCATCAAGTTTCGAGCCCAAGATCTCTTATAAGTAGTGTTTACTAGCTAACCAGTAAGTCCAATTATAATTTCTATCTAAGAGTTGTATTTGTATGTTTTTGTTCACACTTTTCTGAAATTGTTTCTTTTTAACAAAACTTGTTTACCCAATAATCCAATCATTTAGGACATTGGAATAAATCTCACTTTTGGACTGAGATGAAATCAAGAAATAATTATCAAGTAAATTCAAATTTATTTTTATAATCTATCTTCATTTTCAAAAATAGATTTTTCCTTTCTTTACAAAAATTTGCATTTCTTCCCAAACTCGAAAATTAAAATCATGATTTTCTAAAAAACTAGTTTATGCCCAACATCTTACAAATAAAAATTTGTGTTAAGAATCAAACATATCTTTTAATCGATTATGGGTGTCTCAAAGGAATTCCTTTCATACAAAATTTGTATTTTCGACATATGTCAACATACTTCATAAAAAAAAAATATTTCCTTCTCTTTTCTTTTTCATCATATCTCTAATCATATGTCGAAATATAGCATTCTTTAACAATTTCCCCTACATATCACACATTTGACAAATCACAAATTTGCAAATACTCTAACATGGTTCATAGAATTAATCCTTTAGTTGCACTCTTCTTTTCAACTAGCATTGCAACAATCAAAACAAGTTAATGGTATTCAATTAACTTTACAAAATATTTTTGCAAAATATTCCCAACATTTTTCATACAATCAATTATATCTTCATTCATGCATACTAATTCATGACAAAACAAATCAACATTTCTTTTCTCATTACTAATTAACATAAGTTGGGTTTGTTTACTCAATAAAGCAATATTTCATTACATCCAATGCATAGGTTTGTCCTATTTTATCAAATCAAATTCTATATTACTCATTCATTTCTATTAACATGCACATTCAAAAAAAAATTAGAAAGTAGGAGACACCCACCTTATTGAAGCTTGAACAATTGAAGGGAAAGATGAGACACTTCTTCTAGCTCCAAGACAACTCCTAGCAAGCTCCCTTTCCTTAGCAATGGCTTCCTCTAGCAATTCCTCCAAGCAAAAGGACCCTCTCTCTCTTTCTTTTCTTTCTTTCTTTCTTTCTTTCTATATTGTTTTTGGTGCAAGAAAAATGTAGGAAATGAGGCTCTATTTATAGGGTATGGTTAGGGTCTATTATGCATAATTTTGCACCTAATAACTCTCCATAATAATTCTTACAACTCTCCATGTTCTAAACTCCTAAAACCTACAACTCTTCATCTCCCCACTACTCCATACCTTAACTCACATTCACTCTCTCTTCTCTTCCCCACTACAAGAACCGGCCACCCCCCTTGCCCATATTTTGGTCCAAGTACATTTGTGTGTGCATGCACACATGCACAAATAAATATGAACACATTTCCATAACTCAAAAATGTGTACTAATATTGTAACTTGTCATGTATTAGTGCATGTTTACTAAAAATGTGATTTTAATAATGGGCTTGTTACATGGGCCCATTACTAATTAATTAATTTTAATTATCTAGTGGACTCCTTTCTTAATGAGCTACATTTTAGTTTATAGGCCCATGGATCAAAAGAAAGGCTAAATAAAACCAATGCATGGCAAAATAGAAAAATGAGAGTAGCACAATGAGAATAAAAATTTTCATGTGCACCATACGTGCAGAAAATTTAAAAATGCATTTTAAATAAAAAAATATAGGTGGGGTGTTACAACACTCCCTCCTTAGAATAGTTCCGCCCCCGGAACTACGCTTAGGAGCGAGAAACTACTAAAAAGGAAAGAAGAGTCTACAAAAGAAAGCTCAGTCGAAGAGTTCAGGATGGTCCTTCCGCATCTTTTCCTCTGATTCCCAAGTTGCTTCCTCAACAAATTGATTTCTCCAAATGACCTTTACCATGGGTATCGTCTTGTTCCTCAAGACTTTTTCTTGGCGATCCACGATCTCAACGGGACGCTCGGCATAGCTCAAATCCAGTTGCAAACCCTCTGGCACTTCTGGCAGATGATGGCTTGGGTCAGAAACATACCCTCTTAACATGGACACATGAAAAACATTGTGAACTTGGGCCAACTCTTCCGGTAGTTCTAACCGATAAGCTGTCTTCCCAATTCTCTTCAGTATTTTGTAAGGTCCAATGTATCTCGGGGCTAATTTTCCTCCTCGCCCGAACCGAATCACTCCTTTAGTCGGAGATACTTTCACAAAGACATGGTCACCTTCGTCAAATTCCAAGTCTCTCCTTCTATTGTCGGCGTAACTCTTTTGTCTGCTTTGCGCATCGACCAGCCTCTTTCTGATCAGCTCAATCTTTTCTGAAGTTTGCTACACAATCTCTGGTCCAAACAGCTGCCTCTCCCCCACTTCATACCAACAAACCGGAGTCCTGCATTTCCTCCCATATAGAGCTTCATAGGGTGCCATTCCAATGCTCGCCTGGAAACTGTTGTTGTATGCAAATTCTACCAGAGCTAAGTGTCTCTCCCAACTACCACCAAAATCCAGCACACAGCACCTGAGCATATCTTCCAGCACTCTGTTGACCCGTTCAGTTTGCCCATCTGTTTGAGGATGGAAGGCTGTACTGAAATCAGTCCTTGTCCCCATAGCTGCTTGCAGACTCTTCCAAAAATGTGAAGTGAAACGCGCATCTCTGTCAGACATTATAGACATCGGGACTCCATGCAATTTCACAATTTCATCCACATACAATTCTGCCAGTTTTTCCATTGACCAAGTAAGTTTCATTGCTAAGAAGTGAGCTGACTTGGTGAGTCGGTCCACTATTACCCAAATGGTATCATTGCCTTTGGAACTCTTGGGTAAACCCGTGATGAAATCCATGCTGATACAGTCCCACTTCCATTCCGGCTCAGACAATTTATACAATTTATAAGACAAATTAGATACTATGTAGTACAACTGCCCACCACAGGCTGCCTCTCAAAAGTTGGTTAACTGATTAGGTGACTCTTGATCCTTGGCTATATTATTTGTATTATATTTTTATTTAATTACTTCACCGATGTGGGATTACTCCCACCCATTCTACCCACGTCATCAGCCCAATTTTTATTTGACCGAAGTCAACCTTGATACACCATTCCAAATTCACATATTAATCCATACATAGTTATCAAACAGTACCATACTATCTTACCAAACTATATTATCTTAAACCATTCATGCAAATCTACTTTCATATGTATATATATGTTATTTTTGAAATTTTTACCGGGGTGTTACACAAAAGAATCTCTTCACACATTAGCACTAACAAAGTACTAATTTTTACATACAATTAATGATGGCAATAAATGTATTTTCTTTAAATCAACATTTACTTCTAGTTCAATCATGTACATCACAAATTATATAGCCACTTATCAATTATCATGCTCACACATCAAACATTCAAGAAAGTTACTCTTTCAAAAAGCGTGCTCTTTCTTAATCAATTTGCATGCTTCAATTTTTCAATTAAACTAACATCCTCATTAGTGTTCTCAAGCATCAATACTAGCATCATTCATTTATTCTAATAAGCATAGAGAATTTTACCCACAACTTAATTAACAATGTAATCACATGCAAATTGTTCATTAACATACCAATCAACTTGTGAACTAACTTTCCATTAAAATATATTCTTACTAACATTTTCCATGAATCATTTCTAATTAGAAACAAAGATAATTAATTCACTCCGTAGTCACATTCTTATGGCATACAATCACACATAATTTGCATATCAATAATTCAATCAACTAGAGATCATTTATTCAATTAAAGGCGCATTCTTGTTAATCATTTTCATGCAATTTGCTAATGAAATCTAGCATATATTCCTATATTAGAAATAAGGAAAATTCTACCCACCTTGTATGGAAAGAAATAAACACTAAACGCAACAAATCCTTGCAAATGAAAGCACCTCCTCCTAGACGATGCGCGCACCTCCAAGCCCAAGCACAAACCGAAAGCTTCCCCTTTGCAATAGCCGGCCTCTCCTCCTTGAAAAAAGCAAGCAATCCCACACAACTCTCTCTCTTTTTTAACTCACACTATTACTAAATTAGACTATAGTTTGGAAAGATATAATTTGCATATGAAAATAGCCATGAGAGGGGAGGTATTTATACTAGAAAACAAGTGAAATGGATGGCTAGGATTGACTAGTTGGTTGTAGGATGGAGGGCCAAGATTAGAGTAGGAGTTATAAAAACTACCCACATCCACATAACCACCTCCATGAACACCATGACTAATTTCAAAACTCCCTCCAAAAAGATGCAAATCGGCCATGAGAAAGGTGTGCATTGCACTTGTACGTGTAGTGCACGTGCATGCAACTAGGCCTAAAAATTGTACATTTTAATTTTGTACAAAAATAAAATAGTTATAAAATAGTCTTCTACATGACAAGTTTAAATAAAAAGAAGATTAATCCATGGGCTTTATTTTTGGGCCAAAATAGTTATTAAAATAAATAAATAAAAATACATTTTGGGCTTTAAGAAAAAGGCCTTTTTAATTAAATTAAAATAAGGTTTTCTATTTGTTTAAAGAAAGGCTTTTTGTACAAAAATAATTTGAGAACACATATTTAAATATTTATACGCATCATAATAAAATAATCCAAACAATATATTGCACGTGCACACTACGTGCAAAATAAATAATTTTTCATTAATTGAAAAATCAGGGTATTACAGAAGTTTTAAGTGTCGATAAGGTTGGTTCTTATTTCCAACTATGAATCATTGACCGTGTTTGTAAGACTAAATAATTTCATATATTTATATTTGATGAACACATCATCAAAAAACTTTGCAAGTTTAGATCCTACTAACACAAATTAGACAGATCCAAAATATGTTCATAGAACTACATTCTGAACTTTCTAAGTACACACAAATATTTGTTATAGATCATACTTTAAGCCTTCTAGGGGTCAGGTACTCTAACAAATGTATCACACCATATGTTTTCACTTTAACAAACTTATTTGTGTTTATATCATAATCTATAAGGTGTAATTAATTTAGAGTGTAATAACATATTAGAAATATGATTAATAAAACAACAACACTCATAATTATGCAAAGTCAAACAACAGTCAGTAATATAGAATTCAACAATTCACTAAGTGTTCGATTCTAACTTTTCCCAATATCGTTTTGACTGTAGTAAATAGAGTGCACCAAAGATTATGCAAAATACAAACTTCTCTAAAATTATTAAAACAAATTCACCACCTTTATCAAATCTGAAACCTTTTGATCTTAGCATTTAACTAGATTTTTAATTTATTAAAATAACAAGTGCTTTATCCTCCATATATATGACAAATATTTAGTAATCATCTACAAGAGTGATTAAATACTTCTGACCAATTATTATATCATCTAGTCATAAAACTATTGAGATCACAAATATCAGAATTTATTGACTCAATAAGTTGTCTGTTCCAATAGACCAAACTAAATGATTTCTAGTGATCATAATCTGAACACAAATTTCAAATTTTCCATATTTTAAAAAGCTGTCATTTAATAGAGTTATGAGTTTTAACAAGGGCAAACAATTTAATATATATAGTTCACATAATCTAGCTTATCAAGCCGTGTTCAAGGACTACACAAAATTAGAACTACTGTTATCAATTGCTTCATTTGTTAAACTTAACTTACACTTGCGATTAACTATGCATGCACATTATAAAATAATAATAATGTGAGTTAATACAAAATTACCACATTTCACATGGTTCTAACAATGTCCAAGTGCTCAAACATTTTGAGCGAAGAGTTCTTTGCTTTATTTGTTCTTCATCATCTTCGAAATGCTAAACGAGACAATGACCAATTCGTTATAATTCAACTTTGCACACACAGTACAATGAACGAGAAAAAATAGAACGTAACTAATTGAGTCACATCCTCCATTATAGGATGCTCCCACCTAAGTTACAGACATTTGTCACAAAATTTATACATCAATCTTTATTAGAGAAATAAATATATGATCTTGCACAAACTGCAAGCGAATGGTTGACCTCTATACTTATACACACAGTATGATAAGGCACATTTAAGAACCCTAGAGTTGCTAGTTATAACACGAGATTAATTATAATCAAAATTTTTAAATATGTGTTCACTCCCACGAAGTAACACAGATAATTTAATCGAACTTGGGATAGCCCATTCAACACATAAAAATTGTAAACACCCCGCAAAATTGGAAATGACAATTTTGCTCATCGTGTGTTACGCACGTGTATTTTGTACCGTTACGTGGTTTTTGCTTGCATAGATGTTTCTTCATTGGGTGGGTGTTTCTTAAATCATTTCTAATTTTAGGAGTATGATGCATGCTAGTTGATATATGGTTTAGTTGTTAAATTTTGTTTGGTAGAATGAATGTAGATTTCATAATCTTATTTTGATTGTGTCATGATGTGTTGAAATGATATTATGATTCTAATAAATGACTAGAATCCATGTGGATTAGAGAGAGAACAAGAAAATACATTTAGTGGGTTGTTGGAATAAAAATCTCCAAATTGATGCAAATTAGAACGTTCTTGTAATGGTCAAATTAATGCAACATGTATGAAAAAGTTTTAAAATGCTATTATAGTAAAAAAATGGGAAAATAATCTCACTAGTATATATTTTATGAGTATAAGAAATTTTTATAAAGAAGCATTGATGAGAGACAACATTTTATTTAAAACAATTGATAATATAATTTCCTTAATACAAGTTGGAAGGAAGATTCATTATATTGTGAAAAATAAGAATTTTGTGAATATAAATACATGTACTATACTGTAATTTTCAAAGAAAACAGTCTGGAAATGAATTAGATTTTGAATGGTATAAATTTAGTTTGGAATCGAAATTGTTAAAGAAAGGGTTATAAACAGACTAGTAGAATAAGAGAATTTTATCTCAGAATTATAACAGAGAATGGTTTTGGGAATACTGGTTTACGATGTGGGTTTATAGCGCTGTGAATAGTGCTAGAAGTCTCGAGTTTCCAGTCTTGAAAAGGCTCTATTTTTATTAAAATTGATTTTTTTTTACCAAAATCACTGAAGAAACTGTACATAAGACTTTGAGTTCACCTTTAATCGCTAGCCACTGTTGGGCTTTCTGGTATTCGGGTGCACTCTGAGTTGGTCACTATAGCAGGGCGGAGGTCGTGGGTTCGACCTTGGTGCCTAGATTTTTATATATTTCAATTTTTTGGGCATATTTGTGAGTTTTAAGAGCAATAAAAATTGGAAAAAAATTCTATTATTCCTCTAAAATTATTTAGACCTTATAAAAATATTTCCACAATATATTTGATACATTTTGTGTGATTTAGAAGTGGATTTCGCATTAAAACAATTTGTTTAGTGAACTTGGTTTCAAAATTAAAGAAGAGATTTTGTGTGTGGTTAAAAAAGATTAAAGTGGATTATGATTAGACCCTTCTTGATTAAATTTCCATAGTTATAAATATCATCGATTAAGAATACTTTGAGTTACACACAATGCTATAAGTGATTAAATTGACAAAAGAAGTTGAAATGAGTTACTTCAAGTTATGAGATTATAAAGAAATGTTTCTCTTTGAGAAAGAGATTGTGAATAAAGAAATTGAACTATTGTTTTGAGATTGAATATAACATATTGTTGATCTGTAGAATGAGATAGTTGTTGGAATCTAGAGGCTATGCGAGATCCTAGTGACCGGCAGTATTTATTAATGAGATTTGAGGAGTAACCAGTTGGGTTGACCCTCTTTGAGAAGTAGCCAGTGTGGGCTGACTTGCTCTTGGGTTGGTTTAAGTCCGGTAGGGTGAGCTAGCTCTAGCTTGTGATGATTTTCTTCTAAAACAAACAAAAAATGTAAGGACAGGCACTAAGGGGAGATGTGATGAAAGTAAGAGAAAAAAAAAATTATGAGGGCCTCGGATTCACGGTGTGAGAGTTTTCACAGGCTGTCTACATGATACATCATGTCATGACGTGAATTCATCTCCAGAATTATCGAGATCGTGGCGATGCTTGTGTGGTTCTTAGTGACTACGTAGTGCCATCGTCCCATAACGGAGACGAATTGTCCATAGGTTGTCTACATGATGCGTCATGTCATGACGTGGGATTCTCCTCCAGGCTATCTGGACATGGACTCATAACTCATAAAACGTCTAAGATCTTACCGTAGTAGTTTAACTCATAACGAGAGATTCAACCCTACAACTTGAAGCACGGTTAAGGTCTTGCACTCAGATTTATGTAGAATGGGATGCATAGGTTCGAACAAGTATGCATTTGTAACACCCTGGATTTTCAAATCTTATTTAAATAGAGTTGTTTGATCCACGTGTTGTGCACGTGCAAATTTATGCACATGTTTCTCTAAATTATTATTTTTCATAAACAAGTAATCCTATTTCTTCTCTTTTTAATCTAGAAAGCCTAATCAAATTCTAGACCTAATTGTCTCATTCTAGCCCACCTTAATTAATTAATTAATTAATTAACTTAATTAGAGCCCATGGTTAATTAGCCCATTAGTGAGCCCATCAACTTAATTTTCCTTTTTATTAGCCTAACTTGTAGTGTAGACTAATTTGGTAGACAATTAATTAAATTAACATGTAAAAACTAACTAATAGGGGTACTAGGGTAACACGTGTTTTGGAGCCCATGAGTTTGGCCGGATTGTACATAAGAGAGAGGGAGAGATGGGTGTAGTGGAAAGGTGGTTTTCTCATCATGGGTAGTTACTACAACTCCCTAACTCATCCTAGCCTTTGATCTCTAACTATTTGGACTAATCCTAGCCATTCAATTCACTCAAAAAAAAGTATAAATACCTCCCCCCCCACTCAAGTAGTACATTAAAATTGAAAGAAAGAAAGAAAGAAAGAACAAATTTGTGAGTAAAAGATTAGGAGTGTTTGTGAGTTAAAAAGATTGAGAGCTAGTTGTGTGTACCCTTCCAAAGTTGGCCGGCCTACATCCATTGGAGCAAGGAGGAGCCCAGATTTCCATCAAGCTAGGGGGAGACGTCAATTGGTGGCACAAGCTAGAAGGAGAAGGCTTCATTCGTTCATTCTAGGAGCTTTTTAGGAGTTCTTTGTTTGTTTCTCTCCATAAAGGTGGGTGATTTTCTCGAACTTCTAACTAGATATCATGCTAGGGAATTGATTGATAAAATTGAGAAGAAAACTCCAATTAGATTAGCCACATGTTAAAAGGAGACAAATTGCTAATAATGTGAATGCTTGTTAAAATAGATGTTAATTGATGCAAAGTGTGATCTTTATCTTAGAAATTACCATGCTACTATGAATTATATGTTTGACATGTGCTAGAGTAAGAAAATTGTACTTGTGTGACTAGTTAATTGAATGAGAAGCATGGAAATGTGAAATTGCCTAAATTGACTTGATGATAGCATGAAAAAGAAAAATTTTGTTGTAGAAATGATTGTACCATAATAAGAAAAATAAGAAAGAGATCTAGGGAGATATTGAGTGCAAGTTATGAAGAAACTACACTAGTTTTCTCATTTTCGAAGATTGTAGATGAAAATACATGGGGAAAGGAAAATTATATTTTTGTGTGTGTCAAAAATTAAGTTTTATTTTACTGATATACTGTAAATTCATAAAAACTATATTCTGAAATTTTAGAATACAATTAGAACAGAAAAGAGTTTAAAAATACTTGTTTGTATAAAAATTCGTAAAAGACAGAGACTTGAATTGTAACCCCTTTAACCCAAGTCATATCGGGTTAGTCACTTGGACTTATTAGTCTTCCGGTGCACTTGGGTTCGGTTACTATAGCGTTTGGGTTGGTCTTTGGTTATGTGCTCGAAACTGGGCAGAGCCCTTTTATTTTCAAAATCCTTTAAAAAATCCGAAACCCCAAAAGTTAACTTATGTGGACTTGAGTCCTCTTCTTAGCGTATTGGTGCTTTGGGCTTTCTGGTCTTCAGTTGTGCCACATTGCATTTACTATAGCGCGGGTGTACCTTGGGTCTCGGGTTCGAAACTTGGGTCTGACGTTTAAAAATAGTTTTGTTTGATTTTTTTGGGTTTATTCTGGGTTTTTGGACTTTAAAAATTTCGAAAAAATATTACAATTATGTTTAAAATATCCAGATCTCAGGAAAAATATTTCTACAATTTTTAGTCTAATAAAATGGGATTTAGAAGCAAAAAGTTGAGTAGAGACTATTAAAAGAACTCCATTGAGTTCATATTTGTGTGAATAAAAATATGATTTAATTCTAGAGAAAAGTCTATGAAGTTTATGAAATGAATTTTGTATGGAAACTTAAAGAGTGATTTATTATGGACTTTTATTAATGAAATTGTGCTATTTATACATTGGGAAGTTAGATGAAGATATAATCATGGGTTTTGAACCAAGTAAAGGAAAGAAATAATAATGTGAGAAATAAATGGATTATGCGGAGTTTAATTTTTAAATGAGAAAGGAATAATTTGAAATTGTCACTTTATGTATGAAATTTATACATAGAAATGGAATGGAAATCATGTTGATTTATGAGAAAGATTTTATGAGTGTGAATAGTCAATTCTGTGAACATGAAATGAGATTAAGAACTGGAGTGTAGCTAAGCCTCATACCGGCATCGAATGAAATTGTTGAGATAAGTTTTATGAAAAGACCAAGATTGGGTCGTGTTACTGAATTAATGGCTAAGACCGGTATAGTGGGAGTGCTAACTCTAGGGGATTGATTTTATTCATAATTCAAATAAATTAAGGACTAGACATATAGTGGAGATGTGATGAAAGTAAGAGAAAAACATGAGTATGAGGTCCATTGGATTGGCAGTGTGAGAGTGTTCACAGGATGTCCCCATGATATGTCATGAATAGGGTGTGGATACTACTCCAGGATACCATCCCAGTGGCGACGCTTGTGGGGTGGTTTAGTGACTACGGGTGGTGCCATCGTTTATGGTAGGAGGTGAGTTGACCACAGGATGCCTGCATGATGAGTCATGTGTCAGTGCGTGGGATTCTATCCAGGGTGCCTAGACATGGGCTCCTAACTCATAGAACACCCAGGATACTTACCGTAGTTACTGTAGTAGATTAACTCATAGCGAGGGATTGAACCCTACAAGATGAAGAACGGTTATGGGCTTGCCCTCGGACCTATGTAGTATGGGCTGCATAGACTCTGAACAAGTGCACATTAGTGTCATATAAATAAATAACTGCATTAAGGACTAAGTGCACATTCACAACAGGACATTAATAGGTTAGTCCCCGTAGTTCTGTTTGTGACAGGTATGTGTTTTCTAAGGAAGAGAATATTTATGTATTATATCCTAGCGTCAGTTGAATGAACTGACGTGCCCACAGTTTCTATGCAGGATAAAGTGATTGACAAGATTAAAGTATGCCTAGTGCTTAAAGAATGATTCAAGTATTGTACATTTTATTCATGTAATTGTTATAAATTGCCTCTGTTGTTTAAGTGTAATTTAAATGTATCTCTGATGTAATAAATGTTTTAAATTCCTTGTAAAATTGTACGAAGTGAAGTGTAAGGATCCTGTGGAACTTCGAATTTGATCTTATTAGGAATTCGGGGTGTTACAAACTTCCAAGTAGTACAAATTTATAAGGAACGACACCCTATAGTGGACATTAGAGCGTGTGTTGAGTATAGAGATTTAAATGTAAGTCACTTACATTTGTGTTGCTCTATGATTTATATTGCTTCTCCTTTCTCCAAGATGGCGAACCACTTCGACCCAGCTGGTGATGATGAGTGGCACATAGTCGAGGAGGACTACTACCCCAGACAAGCAAACTCCGACGAAGAAGATCCCGAGGAATTTTAGGAGGAATGGCCTGAGTCTCAAGAGATCACTCCACCTCCGGATTCATCTGATGATTCCTCTGACGAGGAAGAGCCAATTTCGAGCAGTCTCATCGTGTCTCTTCATAGGTAAGTGGAGACTCAGAAGGAGAGAGTAGAGCTACTGCAGGCCCAGTGTGTGAAGTGCAATGAGGATATTGCAATTTTTAGTCATCGTATTTGGGATCTCGAGAAGAGAAAGAACATGTATGATGTACTGAAGGAGGAAGTGGCAGAACTACGCAAAGAGCTTCGAGAAACCAAGAGGAACCGTAGAAACTAGCCTTTTGTATCTTCTTACTGCTTTCATTTGATGTCAAAAAATGTTTTAAATTTGAATGTACAAGTTTGAATTCAATGAAATGAAGGAATTGATTTAAATTCATGTTTGTTACTTTGAATTTAATGGATCTCTTGCATCAGAATATGGCTGGACGAAGAGCTAGAAGAAGAGAAGGACTTTACTTGGAAACAGAACTAGCGAGAGTCTATCAAACACTTAATGCCGTTTCCATGAACCAGAACCAGAGGGGGATGCCTACCAATCCAGTTCCTAGGCAATCAAGCTTGTGGAATCATTCAAGAGGATGAAACCACCAGTGTTTGAGGGGAAGTCAGACCCAGATGCGGCTGACAATTAGATCAGGCAGGTAGAGACTATCTTCGAAGTCTTGGAGACTCCGGAGGGCAGCAAGGTGAAGCTGGCTGCATTGTAGTTCGAGAAGGATGCAGCTATTTGGTGGCCTTCCATTAAGCAGATGATGGGAGATGTTGTCCTTGGCTGGGAGGAATTCTTAGACGAGTTCCGCAATCATTATTTTTCATCGGATGTCCAAGAGAAGAAAGCTATGGAGTTTCTGGCGCTGCAGTAGGGCGGCATATCGGTTAGGAAGTATGAGACAAGGTTCACTCAGCTCTCAAGGTATGCGCCTGAATTGGTGATGGATGAGGCGAAGAAAGCTCGGAAGTTCGAGCACGGATTAAAGCAAAGTCTGAGATCCAAGATGATACCCCTTGGTATCAGTAGGTTTGACAAGTTGGTCAAGTGAGCTGTAGCTACGGAGGAAGATATGGAGCAGTTTCATGCCGTTCAGAACCGGAGGAACAACTGGCATGTTGAGAAGATGCCCGCAGTTTCTGGAAATTTCAGGGGACAGCCATTGGCTCAAAGGTTCAAACCGACTGGAGCGAACGTTGTTAATGTGGCTGGAAGACCCGAAAATGGTTAGGTGAGACCACCTGTGGTGACTTGTTTCAACTGTGGAGAGACAGGCCACTACAAGTCTCACTGCCCTAAGCTGCGAGATGTCGTCCTCAATGGACCAACGCAGCAAGTTGAGAAGAAGACGTACCAGCAGGGGCAAGTATTTACCTTGACTAAAGCTGACGCTGATGAAGTGGATCATGTCATCACTGGTATGAGGGCGAATGCTTAGAAGTTTTCCTGTTGTTCTCTTATCCCGCTTTATTTAGTGAACTGTTATGTAATGAGTTTGTGTTATGTAACAGGAAAACTTTCTTTGGATGGGAAGAAAGTTGTTGTTTTGTTCGATACTAGATTCTTTCATATTTTTGTGTCTCCTAAATTTGCTAAAGTCTTGGGAGTCGAACCAAATGTCTTTCCAGGCAAGGTCTTAGCAGTAGCTACTCCATCAGGGGAGACTTTAACCACTGATCGGTACTATGCAGACTGCGAGATCAAGATTGGGGACATAATTTTTGGGATTGATCTGATCAAGCTAACTATCTTGAAGGTCGATATTATCATTGGCATTGATTGGATGTCTGTGTACAGTGCAAACATCGAGTGTAAGAACAAGGAAGTTACAGTGAAGGCTCCAGGTGGTCCTGAGGTCACTTTTCAAGGGAAGAAGAGATGTTCAGGTTTGGTTGCAGCTATCAGCACGAAGGAGATTCCTGTGGAAGTGCAACAGATTCCTGTGGTTCGAGACTATCCGACTGTGTTCTTGGAAGATTTGCCTAGGTTACCTCCGCAATGTGATGTAGCGTTCAGCATCATCATTCAGTCAGGGAGTGCGCCCATTTCCAAGGCACCATATAGGATGGTGTCAATGGAGCAGGATGAGCTGAAATGGCAGATTGAGAAACTGTTGGAGAAAGGCTTTTATTGAACCGAGTGCATCACCTTGGGGAGCACCGATGCTGTTGGTAAAGAAGAAGGATGGTTCGATGAGGATGTGCATCGATTACCGAGAGCTGAATAAAGTCACTGTTCAGCATAAGTATTCTATTTCACGAATTGATGACTTGTTCGATCGTCTACAAGGAGCAGCTGTTTTCTCCAAAATAGATCTTTGATCAGGATACCATCAAGTTCGAGTAAAAGCTGAAGATGTGCATAAGACTGCATTCAGAACTCGACATGGGCATTACGAATTCTTAGTTATGCCATTTGGAGTGACGAATGCACCTGCAATCTTTATGGACATGATGAACAGAGTTCTGAGGCCGTTCATTAATTCTTTCATCGTGGTATTCATCGACGATATCCTTGTGTACTCCAAGTCGGAGGAGGAGCACACAGAGCATTTAGCTGCAGTTTTGAAGAAGCTGGAAGAGCAGGAGTTGTATGCCAAGTTATCCAAGTGTGATTTCTGAAAATCTGAAGTAGCATTCCTGGGTCATATCCTTTCTAAGGAGGGAGTGGCAACTAATCCTCAGAAGATAGAGGTAGTGAGAGATTAGGCAAGGCCTACTACAGTGAAGAAAATCAGGAGTTTCCTTGGATTAACAGGATACTACAGGAGGTTCATTCATGGCTATGCTCAGATAACCGTGCCACTCACTAGTTTGACCAAGAAGAATGCGAACTTCAAGTTGACCGAACAGTGCGAGGCAAGCATTCAGGAGTTGAAAGAGAAGCTGCCTACTACTCCCATTTTGGCTTTGCCTAGAGCATGTGTTGAGTATGATGTCTACAGCGATGCTTCACATCGTGGGCTTGGTTGTGTCTTAATGCAAGAAGGGAAAGTGATCGCTTATGGGTCTAGACAACTACGATCGCATGAGAAGAATTATCCCACTCATGATCTGGAGTTGGCTGCGATTATCTTCGCCTTAAAGCAATGGAGACACTATGTGTACGGTGAGAAACTGAACATGTACATAGACCGTAAGAGCTTGAAGTACATCTATCAGCAGAAGAACCTGAATATGAGGTAACAGAGATGGCTGGAGGTACTTGAGGACATTCGTCCTAAGATTAACTGCCTAACTGCCATCATGGGAAGGCTAATGTTGTTGTTGATGCACTTAGCCGTAAAAGCAGCTTGGCCAGTTTGATTACAACTCAGAGGCGTCTTGCAGAAGAGTTTGATCGGGCTGGTAATTAAGTTGTTCTGCAAGGTTTGGGAGCATCCTTAGCTCAGTCGAGGCTACAGCCCACGCTAAATGAAAGGATTATAGCAAGTCAGAAGGAAGATGCAGAGATTCAGAAGATGAAGGAGCAGGTTGGAGCAGGCAGGTTGTCGGAATTTCAAATCAGGGATGGAGTGTTGTGGTTTGGAGAGAGGCTGTGTGTTCCGGATCAGTCGGACTTGAAGGAGAGTATTCTTCAGGAGGCGCATGCTACTCTTTTGTCGGTGCATCCTGGGAGCACTAAGATGTACAAGGACATTAAGCAACATTTCTGGTGGTCAGCTTTGAAATGGGATGTGGCTAAGTTTGTGGCGAGATGTGAGATTTATCAGCAGGTGAAGGCCGAGAATCAGAAACCCAGATGTCTATTGTACCCGTTACCTATTCCGGAATGGAAGTGGGATAACATCAGTATGGATTTCATCACGGGCTTGCCTAAAAGTTCAAAGGGCAATGATGCGATTTAGGTCATAGTCGATCGACTAACCAGGTCTGCTCACTTCTTGGCAATGAAACTCACTTCATTGATGGATGAGTTAGTTGAGCTGTATGTTGGGGAGGTCGTCAGGCTTCATGGTGTTCTGTTGACCATTGTGTCTAATCAAGATGTGCGGTTTACTTTGCATTTCTGGAGGAGTCTTCAGATAGCCTTGGGTACCAAGATGGATTTCAGCACTGCTTTCCATCCTCAGACCGATGGGAAGACCGAGAGAGTCAATCGTATTCTTGAGGATATTCTTCGGTGTTGTGTTCTAGATTTTGGAGGCAGTTGGGAAAGGCATCTAGCTCTAGTGGAGTTTGCCTACAACAACAGTTTTCAGACTAGTATTGGGATGGCGCCATACGGAGCTCTGTATGACAGGAAGTGCAGAACACCTGCTTGTTGGTTTGAAGTGGGAGAGCGGCAGATATTTGGGCCTGAGATTATCCAGCAGACATTTGAAAAGATCGATCTGATCAGGAAGAGGTTGGTGGATGCTCAGAGTATGCAGAAGAGCTATGCAGACAACTGGAGGAGGGACCTTGAGTTTGAGGAATGTGACTTTGTCTTTCTGAAGGTATCACCTAGTAAAGGTGTAATCCATTTTGGCAGAGGTGGAAAGTTAGCCCCGAGGTTCATAGGCCCATATAAGATATTGAAAATGATTGGGAAAACTGCTAACTGGTTGGAGTTACCGGAAGAGTTTTCTTAGGTTCACAATGTCTTTCATGTGTCTATGCTGAGAGATTATATTCCAGATCCAAGTCACCATTTACCCGAAGTGCCGGAAGGTTTGCAACTAGATCTGAGTTACATTGAGCTCCCGGTTGAGACTGTGGATCGTCGGGAGAAATTCTTGACGAACAAGATGATACCGATGGTCAAAGTAGTCTGGAGAAACCAGTTTGTTGAAGAGGCTACTTGGGAATCTGAGGAGAGGATGTTGAAGGATCACCCTGAGCTCTTCGTCTGATTTGTGTTTTGTAAATTCTTTTCTTTTCTTGTTGTATTGCTCTCACTCTTTAAGTGTAGTTTCGAGGACGGAACTATTCTAAAGGGGGAGTGCTGTAACACCCTGGATTTTCAAATCTTATTTAAATAGAGTTGTTTGATCCACGTGTTGTGCACGTGCAAATTGATGCACATGTTTGTCTAAATTATTATTTTTCATAAACAAGTAACCCTGTTTCTTCTCTTTTTAATCTAGAAAGCCTAATTAAATCCTAGGCCTAATTGTCTCATTCTAGCCCACCTTAATTAATTAATTAATTAATTAACTTCTTTAGAGCCCATGGTTAATTAGCCCATTAGTGAGCCCATCAACTTAGTTTCCCTTTTTATTAGCCTAACTTGTAGTGTAGACTAATTTGGTAGACAATTAATTAAATTAACATGAACAAACTAACTAATAGGGGTACTAGGGTAACACATGCATTGCACTAGCACGTGTTTTGGAGCCCATGAGTTTGGCAGGATTGTACATGAGAGAGAGGGAGAGACGGGTGTAGTGGAGAGGTGGTTTTCTCCTCATGGGTAGTTACTACAACTCTCTAACTCATCCTAGACTTTGATCTCTAACTATTTGGACTAATCCTAGCCATTCAATTCACTCAAAAAAATGAATAAATAACCCCCCCCCCCCCCCCTTCTCATGTAGTACATTAAAAGAAAGAAAGAAAGAAAGAACAAATTTGTGAGTAAAATATTATGAGTGTTTGTGAGTTAAAAAGATTGAGAGCTAGGTGTGTGTTCCCCTTCCAAAGTTGGCTGGCCTACATCCATTGGAGCAAAGAGGAGCTCGGATTTCCATCAAGCTAGGAGGAGACGTCAATTGGTGCACAATCTAGGAGGAGAAGGCTTCATTCTTTCATTCTAGGAGCTTTTTAGGAGTTCTTTGTTTGTTTCTCTCCATAAGGGTAAGTGATTTTCTCGAACTTCTAACTAGATATCATGCTAGGAAATTGATTGATAAAATTTAGAAGAAACTCCGATTAGATTAGCCACATGTTGTTAAAAGGAGACAAATTGCTAATAATGTGAATGCTTGTTAAAATAGATGTTAATTGATGCAAAGTGTGATTTTTATCTTAGAAATTAACATGCTACTATGAATTATATGTTTGACATGTGCTAAAGTAAGAAAATTGTACTTGTGTGACTAGTTAATTGAATGAGAAGCATGGAAATGTGAAATTGCCTAAATTGACTTGATGATAGCATGAAAAAGAAGAATTTTGTTGTAGAAATGATTGTACCATAATAATAAAAATAAGAAAGAGATCTACGGAGATTTTGAGTGCAAGTTATGAAGAAACTACACTAGTTTTCACATTTTCGAAGATTGTAGATGAAAATACATGGGGAAAGGAAAATTATATTTTTTTGTGTGTCAAAAATTAAGTTTTATTTTACTGATATACTGTAAATTCATAAAAACTATATTCTGAAATTTTAGAATACAATTAGAACAGAAAAGAGTTTAAAAATACTTGTTTTTATAAAAATTAGTAAAAGACAGAGACTTGAATTCTAACCCCTTTAACCCAAGTCATATCGGGTTAGTCACTTGGACTTATTGGTCTTCGGGTGCACTTGGGTTCGGTTACTGTAGCGTTCTGGTTGGTCTTTGGTTATGGGTTCGAAAGTGGGCAGAGCCCTTTTATTTTCAAAATACTTTAAAAAATCCGTAACCCCAAAAGTTAACTTATGTGGACTTAAGTCCTCTTCTTAACATGTTGGCGCTTTGGACTTTCTGGTCTTCGGTTGCGCCACAGTGCGTTTACTGTAGCGAGGGTGTGCCTTGGGTCTCGGGTTCGAAACTTGGGTCTGACGTTTAAAAACAGTTTTTTTTTTTATTTTTTTGGGTTTATTCTGAGTTTTTGGACTTTAAAAATTCTAAAAAAATATTATAATTATGTTTAAAGTATCCAAATCTTAGGAAAAATATTTCTACAATTTTTGGTCTAATAAAATGGGATTTAGAAGCAAAAAATTGAGTAGAGACTATTAAAAGAACTCCATAGAGTTGATATTTGTGTGAATAAAAATATGATTTAATTCTAGATAAAAGTCTATGAAGTTTATGAAATGAATTTTGTATGGAAACTTAAAGAGTGATTTATTATTGACTAAGATTCATGAAATTGTGCTATTTATATAGTGGGAAATTAAATGAAGATATAATCGTGGGTTTTGAACCAAGTAAAGGAAAGAAATAATAATGTGAGAATGCAGAGTTTAATTTTTAAATGTGAAAGGAATAATTTGAAATTGTCACTTTATGTATGAAATTGATACATGGAAATGGAATGCAAATCATGTTGATTTATGAGAAAGATTTTATGAGTGTGAATACTCAATTCTGTGAACATGAAATGAGTTTAAGAACTGGAGTGTAGCTAAGCCTCATACCGGCATCGAATGAAATTGTTGAGATAAGTTTTATGAAAAGACCAAGACTGGATCGTGTTATTGAATTATTGGTTAAGACCGGTATAGTGGGAGTGCTAACTCTAGAAGATTGATTTTATTCATAATTCAAATAAATTAAGGACTAGACACATAGTGGAGATGTGATGAAAGTAAGAGAAAAACATGAGTATGAGTGCTATTGGATTGGCGGTGTGAGAGTGTTCACAGGATGTCCCCATGATGCGTCATGAATACGGCATGGATACTACTCCAGGATACCGTCCCGGTGGTGACGCTTGTTTGGTGGTCTAGTGACTACGGGTGGTGCTATCGTCTGTGGTAGGAGGTGAATTGACCACATGATGCCTGCATGATGAGTCATGTATCAGTGCGTGGGATTCTCTCCAAGGTGCCTGGACATGGGCTCGTAACTTATAGAACACCCCGGATACTTATCGTAGTTACTGTAGTAGGTTAAGTCATAGCGAGGGATTGAACCCTACACGATGAAGAACAGTTTAGGGCTTGCCCTGGGACCTATGTAGTAAGAGCTGCATAGACTCTAAACAAGTGCGCATTACTGTCATATAAATAAATAACTGCATTAAGGACTAAGTGCACATTCACAACAGGACATTAATAGGATAGTCCCCATAGTTCTGTTTGTGACAAGTATGTGCTTTCTAAGAAATAGAAAATTAATGTATTATATCCTAGCATCAGTTGAATGAACTGACATGCCCACAGTTTCTATGCAGGATAAAGTGATTGACAAGATTAAATTATGCATGGTGCTTAAAGAATGATTCAAGTGTTGTACATTTTATTCACGTAATTGTTGTAAATTACTTCCACTATTTAAGTGTAATTTAAATGTAACTCTGATGTAATAAAATTTTAAATTCCTTGTAAAATTGTACGAAGTGAAGTGTAAAGATCATGTGGAACTTCGAATTCGGTCTTATTTGGAATTCGGGGTGTTACAGCATTAGTTTCACTAAATATAAATAACTTCATTAAGGCTAAGTGCACAAGCACACACAATATCAATAGGATAGTCCCTCTTTAGCTTTGTTTGTGAACAAGTTTGTGTTTGTTAAAGTATTAAAGAATCGTTAAATTTTCGGCATGGTGAGAATGGCCGTGTATAATATTGCATCGGTTGTAAGCAACTGACGTGCCCACAGTTTCATATGCATGATTTGGAATTTACAAGAAAATATAAAGATAAATTTGATGTTGATGATTACTTAAATGCTAAAGTTGTTACAAGTGTACATTTTTTATTCTTGAATTTCATTTACTTTCCGTTGCGTTATGATGTAAAAAGACTTTGTTGTAATAAAAGTTTCAAAATTCATTGTAAAATTGTACGAAGTGAAGTGTAAGATCCTGTGGAACTCATATTCAGGCTTATTGGGAATTCGGGGTATTACAGAGTGGTATCAGTGCCACGCTTCAATAAGTAGTACAAATTTACAAGGACGACACATTATGGTGGACATTAGAAGTGTGAGTTCAGTCTATAGAGATTTAAATGCAAGTGATTTATATTTGTGTTGCTCTATACACTGATGTTTTCTCTTCCCTTTTCCTATTGGATGGCTGGAGTCATGAATGGTGAAGTTATGAAACTCGCATTCATGATATTTTCCTTGTGTACATTGATGTGAGATTGTATGCGAGCATGTTTTTCCTTGGTATCAGAGTGGCGCAGTGGAAGCGTTGTTGGTTTTAACCGTCATTCATGATACCTTACACGTAGACATACTTCCCTCTCAATTTCTCTTCGTGGATTTTCATCCTAGTACTTTTTCAATATTCAATATTTTTCAAATAAATATTTTTCTTATACCATTAAATCACTTGAATATCTATTATTTTGTCTATCTTCCTTAGTCTTGATCTTTTAAAAATTTTTTATCTGCCTTTCAGTCTTAAGGTTTTGTCCTTCGTGTTTTTATGTCCTTTTATGTTTATCCATTTACATCTGCTATTACTTTACGTATTTTATTACCGCTTATTACATTAATATTGCAACTATTATTTTTTTCATTTATTATTTCAATTATATTTTGAATTTTGCTTATGAATTTTGCTTATGTACATTCATTTTATATGATTTGATTTTGTGATACTATTTTTTTCATTATCTTATATTGTCTTATATATTTCAGTATATTTTAGCATGATTGTAATATTTTTACTTATATAAATGCATTGTACCCCTACCCAATAAGAATCATTTTATTACTATTTTGTTATCCTTATTTTCTACCTCTTTATATTTACCTTTCATTATTAATAGCTACTTATTAAATTTTGTAGTTTTACACTTCTTTAATATAATACATACGCTCACTACTTATACTTTATCTTTATTCTCGAATTTTAATTGTCTTTACATTCTTAGTTACTACCTATATTTTCCACTGTTTTCCATATATGTCATATATTGCAATATACTTACTATTTTTATATATGATTATTTATAATTATTGTCCAAATTTCCTACACTACATAATTATTATTTTCATTTGTATTTTCAACTCGTGCATATACTTTAAACTATTCTTGTCTTAACATTATAAATCATTTTCATTACTACAAATTTTGTATACCCTATATTTAAAGTCTATATATCTATTTTAATTTTTTTTTTTTTGTAATTTCCTACTTCATTTACAACTTTTTCATCCACTTTTATATCACTGATTTCAAAATGTAACACCAAACTTTATCAAACACCCAATATCCAAGTAAATATAGAAGATTACATCTTTCCATCTCCCGTTTTGGTGCAACCTAATGTCAAGAGGGCAAATATGCAACTAGACGTCAATGGAGGCAAACTGCAACTGGACGTTGGGGAGGCAAAGTTTGCAACCGAAAGTCTAGAAGGCAAACTGCAATCAGATGTCGTAGGGGTAATTCTGCAACTTGAGGTCGAGGAGACAAGCCTGCAGTTGGATGCCAATGAGGCAAACCTATACCAAAAGGAAATTTTCTACTTTGATAACCCCTACTTTGTTTTATATAATATTTACTTACCATTATTCCATTTTTTTCTAGCTTATACTATTCTATAATATTTTACAACCTAGCATTATATTATTTATACTGATTTCTATATCTATCATATTTGCATATTCACTACTTAATATCAACTATCTTCTTCCCAGTGTTTTGAATCTTTTAGCATTTCATACCACTTCATTGTATTTTATTTTACTGCTAACTTATCTTAGATTTGATGGCTACTCACCAAAGTATATATATATATATATATATATATATATATATATATATATATATATATATATATATATATATATATATATCTTATTAATTATACTTTGTTTACGATTCATGATTTATTTCTATATAATTAGTTTTTACATTTTTTTCAGTGATATGTTATTACTATCTCTACTATGATGCCTTGTTTTACTCCTACAGACCATTTATAATTTTCGTATCATGATATTGTTTGTTTCTCCCAATAAATTTTTACGCCTATGCACGTATATAATTTTGTACGTTGGTTTTCTTGCTCTGCCCGACAAATTGAAAGTACTTTGATATATGCCAACCAGTATTCTACATCTTTAATTTTTAAATCATGTATATAATTATTGTATTTACTTTTCAAATTATTTTCATGATATTAACTTGTTATACAGAATTATTTTATATATTTTCTATCCTTTTCACTAAATTTCATGCTCATATATTTTTCAAACATTTTTCTCTTAAATTGCTATTTCATTTTTACCTCGTAGTGTATACTACTAGTTTGGTTTATGATTTTTATTCTTTCCGTTTTCTTTAATAAATTTCTCTTTCCGATGTTTTCCAAATTCTCTAACAATTGATGACTTAATTTATGTTTTACTTTTTGGTATCTAGTTCTTATTTATTTTGTATGAAAAATTTCTTTCAATCTACATTATTTTTCATTGTCGCATTTCTCGCCCTGCTATTTCTCTAGTTTTTCTGATACTTTTGTGTTTCGTTCGCTCGATACTCAAAGATTCCTTATATAAGTTTGATGTGTTTTCCCACATTGCGCATTTATATACTACATTTCTTTTTTTGGTATTGACAACTTTCCATATACAATAATGATATTTTTCTTTGGTGTGTATAAAATACAACTTTTACCCTAATGAGTTCTGAGGACAGAACTGTTCTAAGGGGAGAGAGTGTAACACCCCGCAAAATTGGAAATGATAATTTCACTCCTCGTATGTTATGCACGTGTATTTTGTACTGTTACGGGTAATATCCGTAATGTGTTTTACTATGTATTTTTGGATTCTGACTATTTATGTATTTCCCGTCTTCTTAAAATTCTTTTTATCCTATTTGAGTCAACTCAAATATAAAATTCCAATCTCTGTGTTTTACGTGCTTTATACGTGTTATCAATGCACGTATCGATTACGTATTTTTCTACTGCTACGTATAATAATTTCTATGTGTTTCAATTATTTATTTAAAGACATGTTCAAATTCATTTTATAATTCTCCCCTATTTTGATTAAAATATTTTTATACGTGCGGTGCATGTGTTTTCAATGTACGTATTGATTACATTATTGAATGTGTATATTGAAATATATCTTTCGTATGTTGTATTTCAATTATTTATAAACATTTTCCCGTCGATGAAATTTATTTTGTATTTTAAGAATTTATGTGCGACGCAAGTGTTTGCGGTACGTATTGGGTGTATTCTCTTTTTCAAAAAGTAATTTTGAGGTGTGTGTTTATTTTTATTTGTGCATGATAAACCAAATTTTGATTAAGTTAAACGAATATTCAAAAATATATATTATATATATTAATACATGTTTTCTTTTAAATAAAAAATATTTATTTTGTGAAGTGTACACAAAGCACTTGTACATGCACACGTGCAATGTGCACACCCCAAAATGAGAACAACTGGTTGTTTTGGGATGGACGGAAAATGTAATTTTTTTGAATTAAATGAGTGGATTAGTGGGTTGTAGTAGTGGAGGTGGTTTTAATAACTATCACATAATCCCTATAATTACCCCCCCCCCCCCCCCCCCCCCCCCCCCCCCCCCCCCCCCCCCCTAATCTTCTCTCTCTCCTCCTCTCCCTTCTTTCTTTCTCTGCCCATTTCTGAAACCCTCCAAGCATGCTCATGTTTGCTTCCTCCACTCACACACCAAATGCAAATACATACATATATATATATATATATATATATATATATATATATATATATATATATATATATATATATATATATCTATCTATGTGTGTGTGGGTGTGGGTGTGGGTGCCTATACTTCTACACCATTCATTTCACAACAAATTAATCAAAAAATATACATCTGCTATGTGCATCCCGAATGAGTTTTTGGGCACATTTCTCCATTGTGCACAGATTTTGGAGCCATCAAATTGAAGAAGATGATTGCTTTGAGAATTTTTGCTTGCATAGATGTTTCTTCATTGGATGGGTGTTTGTTAAATCCTTTCTAATTTTAGGAGTATGATGCATGCTAGTTGATATACAGTTTAGTTGTTAAATTTTGATTGGTAGAATGAATGTAGATTTCATAATGTTATTTTGATTGTGTCATGATATGTTGAAATAATATTGTGATTCTAATAAATGACTAGAATTCATGTGGATTAGAGAGAGAACAAGAAAATACATTTAGAGGGTTGTTGGAATAAAAGTCTCCAAATTGATGCATATTAGAACGTTCTTATAATAGTCAAATTAATGCAACATGTATGAAACAGTTTTAAAATGATATTATAGTACACAAATGTGGAAATAGTCTCACTAGTATATATTTTATGAGTATAAGGAATTTTTATAAAGAAGCTTTGATGAGAGACAATATTTTATTCAAAAAATTGAT
Source organism: Hemerocallis citrina (assembly GCA_017893485.1). Classification (NCBI taxonomy): domain Eukaryota; kingdom Viridiplantae; phylum Streptophyta; class Magnoliopsida; order Asparagales; family Asphodelaceae; genus Hemerocallis; species Hemerocallis citrina. The sequence goes on along the minus strand of JACEHZ010000534.1, from coordinate 137,885 downwards.
AATATAATTTCCTTAATACAAGTTGGAAGGAAGATTTCATTATATTGTGAAAAATAAAAATTTTGTGAATATAAATACATTTACTACACTGTAATTTTGAAAGAAAACAGTCAGGAAAAGAATTAGATTTTGAAAGGTATAAATTTAGTTGGGAATCGAAATTGTTAAAGAAATGGTCATAAACAGACTAGTAGAATAAGGGAATTTTATCTCAGAATTATAATAGAGAATGGTTTGGGAATACTGGTTTACGGTGTGGGTTTATAGCGTTGTGAACAGTTCTAGCAATCTCGAGTTCGAGTCTTGAAAAGGCTCTGTTTGTATTAAAATTGATTTTTTTACCAAATCACTGAAGAAACCGTACATAAGACTTTGAGTTCACCTTTAATTGCTAGTCATTGTTGGGCTTTCTGGACTTCGGGTGCACTCTGAGTTGGTCACTGTAGTAGGGTGGATGTCGTGGGTTCGACCCTGGCACCTGGCTTTTTATATATTTCAATTTTTTGGGCATATTATTGAGTTTTAAGAGCAATAAAAATTGGGAAAAAATTCTATTATTCCTCTAAAATTATTTAGACCTTATAAAAATATTTCCACAATATTTTTGATACATTTTGTGAGATTTAGAAGTGGATTTCGCATTAAAACAATTTGTTTAGTGAACTTGGTTTCAAAATTAAAGAAGAGAATTTTTGTGTGGTTAAAGAAGATTAAAGTGGATTATGATTATACCCTTCTTGATTAAATTTCCATGGTTATAAATATCTTCAATTACGAATACTTTGAGTTACACACAATGCTATAAGTGATTAAATTGATAAAAGAAGTTGAAATGAGTTACTTCGGATTATGAGATTATAAAGAAATGTTTCTCTTTGAGAAAGAGATTGTGAATAAAGAAATTAAACTATTATTTTGAGATTGAAAATAACATATTGTTGATCTCTAGAATGAGATAGTTGTTGGAATCTAGAGTCTAGGCGAGACCCTAGTGACCGGCAGTATTTATCAATGAGATTTGAGGAGTAACCAGTTGGGTTGACCCTTTTTGAGAAGTAGCCATTGTGGGCTGACTTGCTCTTGTGTTGGTTTAAGTCCGGTAGGGTGAGCAAGCTCTATGTTGTGATGATTTTCTTCTAAAACAAACTAAAAATGTAAGGACAGACACTAAGGGGAGATGTGATGAAAGTAAGTGAAAAACAAAAGTTTGAGGGCCTCAGATTCACGGTGGTTGTCTACATGATGCGTCATGTCATGACGTGAATTCATCTCCAGAATCATCGGGATCGTGGCAATGCTTGTGTGGTGCTTGATGACTACATAGTGCCATCGTCCCATGACGAAGGCGAATTGTTCATAGGCTGTCTGCATGATGCGTCATGTCCTGACGTGAGATTCTCCTCCAGGTTGTCTGGACATGGACTCGTAACTCATAAAACATCTAAGAACTTACCGTAGTAGTTTAACTGATAACGAGGGATTCAACCCTACAAGATGAAGCATGGTTAAGGGCTTTCACTCGGATCTATGTAGAATGGGATGCATAGGTTTGAACAAGTGTGCATTAGTTTCAAGAAATATAAATAACTGCATTAAGGCTAAGTGCACAAGCACACACGACATCAATTGGATAGTCCTTCTTTAGCTTTGTTTGTGATCAAGTTTGTGTTTGTTAAAGTATTAAAAAATCGTTATATTTTTGGCATAGCAAGGATGGCCATATATAATATTGCGTCGGTTGTAAGCAACTGACGTGCCCATAGTTTCATATGCAGAACTTGGAATTTACAAGAAGATATAAAAATGAATTCGATGCTGATGATTACTTAAATGCTAAAGTTGTTACAATTGTACATTTACCATTGTTGTATTTTATTTACTTTCTGCTGCGTTATGATGTAAAAAGACTTTGTTGTAATAAAAGTTTCAAAATTTCTTGTAAAATTGTACAAAGTGAAGTGTAAGATCCTGCGGAACTCGTATTCAGACTTATTTGGAATTTGGGGTGTTACAAAAATACTAATAGGGATTAAAGTATATTATAGCGACACTTCATGTTAGAACTGTTTTCCAAATTCGATGGAGCAGCCTGCCATGTGTGGACTTATTTGACCTTCAAATGTGCTTCTAGACTCAAGAGGATTCCACAATCTCCAATAATGTTTGTTGCAAGCAACTGTTCAAGGTTCCTAAAATTATCATAAAGATGGTCAATATGTAGTTATTTATTTTCATAACAAAACCTATGTCTCAAAAGTAATTCTTTGAACTTCAGCACATAACAATAAATTCAAACTCATAAGAATACAATTTTAACAAAGTTTTGAACTTTAGCACTTAACAACAAAACTCAAACAAACAATTAAACAACGACTAAAATGTAGATATGAGAGACGACTTATCTTCATATTTGGATTTATCCAAGAAACATCCCCACTTCCCCAGTAGCTCCAATAATTACATGCACATCTCATATTGTGCATTCCTCTTCCAACCTATAAAATCAGAACTGCTAAATCCGTATAATTTAGGAACTCATACGAACGGTATTGTTTTTCCATCTCAAAGTAATAAACAATAAATTCTAGAAAATATAGGGTTTATTCTAAATAATTACTGTTCACATAATTTCAGAGGAAGTTGAGGGTTTTTCGGTAAAACTTCTAACTAAACTAATTAAAACATAAATTAAATCAAATAACTAGTACGAATCTTAACGTTTAGAGTGGACCACATCTTGATGTTGATCTAGAGGTTGGTAGAATGCAATCGGATCTCCGGGTTGGATCCAGCAAACACATAACATACACTAACCAATCCCAAAACCAAACAAAATATCAAACATCAAAACACAAGACCAAACATCAAACACAAGATCCTTAACCCCACACCAAATCTAGCTCCAAACTCCACATCCAAAACAGCAGCAGCTACTGATCCTGTTCTTCGGCCCGAACACGGAATAGAAAGCCCAACCAATGGGACACCTGTGCTGGTCGTATCTCAAGTCAGACAGCAGCAACAACGGTAGATCTTTTCCTGGGCCCAAACACCAAATACCAACTCATATCAAATGAAATAATTGGATCTTAGTTGGGTCTTCTCGAATCTCACACAGAGAAAGAATAAGTGAGTGGAGGCTGCTGCAGCGATGACTTGTGATGGCATTGGCTGTGGCGAATTGCGGCAGCTCAGGCAGTGGCTAGCGGCGACAATCAACTATGACGACGAAATCCCGGCGAATGGTGATTTCGACGACAACAACGATTCGATTTGTACGATCTCTTTCCTAATCTCAAAATTTAAATACAAATATCTCAATATTTGTTGATAATTATGGGAATAGAGTAATGCTTTAGCCACTACCAATTTCACTACCATTTTCTTCACTACCTTAGGTGGCACACTCCAATAGGAGAGTTTCCCCACCTACTCTATCTTCTCCAACCTATTGGAGTGTGCCACCTAAGGTAGTGAAGAGAAATGTAGTGAAATTGGTAGTGGATGTAGCATTACTCATGGGAATAAGAACAGAGAGAAATTAGAGTAGGTTTTAATATCTCTACTGCTTGAGATATTATACCCTGATTATCAAAATTGGAATAATCACAAGACCAGCATATATGGGATAAGACTGTGTTTTGGGTTGTGGGCTCTTGGTCCAATAACTCAAAGATAACACGCGCACCTCACATGTTGCCCCATACAATATTATACACAATAATATTCTCTATATATTGAGAATGTACCTATATATCCAACATTAAAGTCAAACCCTAATCATTTAATCTTATGTGTCTGATACGTTAATGATTGACTCAAATGAATAATTAGAAATTTCTTCCTAAAATTCATTTTTCTACGAGCATAGACTTCCCGAGTCAACACTTTATAGAATCACATAGGTCATTCTCTTCTTCTAATAGAAGTGATTGATTCCATTGATTGCCCACCCACTTCCATGAAAGCCTCATTATGCCTATAATACCATCAACATGTCTTAGAAAGTTATGCTTGTTAGGTTTCGAAGGCAATCACAGATTAAATACACAGTAGAAAAATTACAAAAATATCGAAACCTAGCCATGGATCCATGCGAAAACCATAAATCATGTTTAGGAGTTATACTTTAAAGATGGATATGATGTCTCCACAGTATGTCAATTACAACACTGCAATATTGTGATACCACTATGGTATCCACACGAACGGAACGAAAAACAGCTTTTCCTAAGACCGGGGTGCTAGCTGCGGGAAGGGTATGTTCCTCCTCATGAACTCTCTCACTTTCTGTGGTGGCTAGGGATTTTCACATGTGTCTTTTCCACAGATGCATATCATATATATAGGTGCAGAAAACCAATCCTAAGAGAGTAATGAGGTTGTTGGGCTCACAATCTGACCTAGCTCAGATTCATGTGTGAGCCTTTAAACTTATGTCGGCCAATTTAATCTAATTAGTTCTCCAACCAATGTCAGAATTCCAAGTCTTACTTGGATCCCTAATTAAATTCATTTTATAAATTTAAATCTGAATTTTGATTCATTCTAAGTGTGTGACCTTATAGGTTCCCATTACGTTGGTAGTAATACTAAAATCATATTCTAGTATTACAAGCAGTGAGCGGTATCTAGCAATACATCACTGCTACTCAAGTAACGGGAATATCAGTGATTTGACATAACCTATTCGTGACCAATATTACCATGTAGTCTAGTCCCTTTGTCCATATATCTTAATTGACCACAAGGCATATAGCGTGTCATCCTTGTATAGTTCAATCTTTGGTTTCTTGATGTCCGAGTAGACTTACTAAAACAAATAAGATCAATATCTCATATTGACTTATTTGAACATGGCCATGTATTTTACAGTCTCACTCAATCAAGGAGCCTGTACATATCGCTCCTGTTATGTAAGAGGGACAAATCTTATCTAAGTCACTCACATCCCTCTGCCTGGTTTGTAGTATATTCAATACTCGACTTTATGATCACCTTATTACATGCAACATTTGATGGCATTAACTTCTCATGTAGGAAACCATAATGACTTCAAGTCAAAGGACTACGTATACCATGGTCACTGTGAGAACCGCTTATGACACTCACGCAACGATCCATACAGTGTTCTTATGGTAGGTTAGTTCAGTACATTATTACTCTAATATGTATCCATGTGAAGACTTGATATCTCATATTCATGACCCATAAGAATGGTTATCAGTCTACGCACAAACTAGTCTCTATATATTATCGTTGTCCTAAATCACAATAATACTTGACTAGACATTTAAGAACAGTGTTCTGATTTCAGTCAATAGGATCTCACAAGCAAGTCATGCACTTGATATCCCATGGCATTGAACTTACTATTCTATGGAATTCATTATGTTTATTTAATTCACAATAAATAACACAATAACTGAAATATCTAAATATAAAATAATTGTTATGATACAATGTAAACTAGTAATGTCAATACACAATTGGCCTCTAGGGCATACACCAACAATGCTAAGAAATAAACCAAAGCATAAATTAACAGACACAAAATGCTATAACAATCTCAGATCTTATGATTACTTGTACCGACTATCACTCAAGGAAATATTTATTGACATTCATTTAGACTTTCCAGTAGATATTCCTTTTACTGAGTCAGTTCAATGAACTAAACCATTTAGCACCTACAATCTTATATTAGTGTCACTACATAAATAATTGTGAGATCAGTTATCTTCTACTTTAGAGCTTATAATAAGTGTACTCGTCTTACATGAATCACCGATGTCCAATCTCGGTAATCCTACGACTAGAAATATTTTTAATTATATTTAGGTCTCACTGACATGATCTCATCATGGCCCAAAACACATTTAATTAATGTATAAACTTTATCATAAAAGTAAATAAATTACATAAATAAGAATAAGCAGCATATGATGAATCAACGCCTCAAACAACTTTATTAATAACGTATAATGTTTACTAGAGAATTGTCAATGATATCTCATGCGATTGACTGTATGACACATTCCTAACAGTATTACCTTGGAAGTTAACTGTCTAGTGTGTGACGATACAGCCAAGACAATCGATCATGTCTTATTTACTTGCTCCCTTGCGAATCATGTATGCTAATGCGGTTTGTTTTTGGGGTGTGGCTGCAACAGGTTTGAGTTCTTGTAATTTGTATAGTGGAAGTCGCGGTACTGGCTATATGTTTGACCCTCGGCTGGGAACGGCTCGGGAGTAGCAGGAGTGAGGTGGAGGATAGATGCTCGGTTCAGATCTAGTAACTCGGATCGGATCTTCGGGGCTCGGCTCGGTCTTGTGTACCTGCACTCTACCTAGAAACACCGGAAGAGATCCCGGCGATAGACCCTCCGACGATCTAGTCAGTCACTGGAAAGCAACAGGAGCTAGGGTTTTGGAGGAGAAAGATTGATTACCTTGCCAGCGGGGAAGGGGGTTTGGTATTTATAGGCAGTGCAAATGGGTCTGAGATCCTGCTGGGTCGGGTTGGACCCGTTTACTCGTGGGCCTAACGTGGTAGAAGCCCAGAAGGCTATGGGTTGATTTGATGATCAGGGGAGAGCGGGTTTTGAGGGGATCTGGTGGCCTAGGAGGGGCCACGTCATCTGACCCATACAGGAGCCCCCCACTCCCAGAGGGCTGGATAACCCCGCCGTGTAGGAGTGATTTGCCTTTGTAGGAAGAGAGGAGCGGTGTGTACGGCAAAGAATTTGGTTCGTATCTTCCTGGAGAGGTCAGCGGGGTAGGATGAAGAGGATCCCTTTGAAGGTATGAGGGGCGTTGAGAGCTGAAGAGTGGGGGCTCGCTTAGCCGAGCGCCTAGAGTCGGGAGACAAGCCCCCATGCTTGTTGGAAAAGCTATGGGGATTTCGAGAGCCGAATAGTGGGGGCTCACTTAGCCAAGCATTTAGGGTCGGGAGACGAGCCCCCATGCTTGCTGGAAAAGCTAGGGGACGTTGAGGCTGAAGAGAAGGAGCTTTCTTAGCCAAGCGTGGAGGGTCGGGAGACGAGCCGCCATGCTTGTTGGAAAATCTTTGGGGACATCGACAGCCGAAGGTAGGGGATCACTTAGCCGAGCATCGAGGGTCGGGAGACGAGCCCCCTACTTGTTGGAGAAGCTGGGAGACGTCGAGAGACGAAGGGTAGGGGCTCGCTTAGCCGATCGTCGAGGGTCGGTAGACGAGCCCCCCTGTCTGTGGTGAAGGTTAGGGGTGGCTCGAGTTTACCACCGAGCGCTAAGCTCCCCTCACTTGTTGGAAAAGCTGTAGGGCATCGAGAGCCGAAGAGTGGGGGCTCGCTTAGCCGAGCACCTAGGGTCGGGAGACGAGCCGCCATGCTTGTTGGAAAAGCTATGGAGACATCGAGAGCCTAAGGTAGGGGCTCACTTAGCCGAGCATCGAGGGTCGGGAGATGAGCCCCCTACTTGTTCGAGAAGCTATGGGGGCGTCGAGAGCCAAAGAGTAGGGGCTCGCTTAGCCGAGCGTAGAGGGTCAGAAGACGAGCCCCACTTCTTGTGGTGAAAGTTAGGGGTGGCTCGAGGTCACCACCGAGCGCCGAGCCCCCCCACTTGTTGGAAAAGCTGGGGGGTGGCTCGAGGTCACAACCAAGCACCGAGCCCCGTCACTTGTTGGGAAAGTTGGGGGGTGGCTTGAGATCACCACCGAGTTCCGAGCCTCAGCTTGTTGGAAAAGCCTGGTATGGCTCGCGGTGACATCTGAGCACCGAGCGTTAGCTTGTTGGAAAAGCCTGGTGTGCCTTGCGGTGACATCCGAGCGTCGAGCCCCCAAAACTTGTTGGAGAAGCTTGGTGTAGCTCGCGTTGACATCCGTGCGTCGAGCCCTAAACCTTGTATGAGAGGCTTGGAGTGACTCGCGGTGACATCCGAGCGTCGAGCCCCAAACCTTGTAGGAGAAGCTTGGAGTGGCTCGCAGTGACATCCGAGCGCCGAGCCCCAAACCTTGTAGGAGAGGCTTGGAGTGGCGCAGTGACATCCGAGCATGGAGCCCCAAACCTTGTAGGAAAGGCTTGGAGTGGCTCGCGGTGACATCCGAGCATCGAGCCCCAAACCTTGTAGGAGAAGCTTGGAGTGGCTCGCGGTAACATCCGAGCATCGAGACCCAAACCTTGTAGGAGAAGCTTGGAGTGGCTCACAGTGACATCCGAGCATCGAGCCCCAAACCTTGTAGGAGAAGCTTGGTGTGGCTCGCAATGACATCCGAGCATTGAGCCCCAAACCTTGCAGGAGAAGCTTGGTATGGCTCGCGGTGATATCCGAGCGTCGAGCCCCCAAAACTTTTGTGAAAAGCCTAGGGTGTGGCTCGCGGTGACATCCGAGCGTCGAGCCTCAGCTTGTTGAAAAAGCCTGGTGTGGCTTGCCATGACATCCGAGTGTCAAGCCCCAAACCTTGTAGGAGAGGCTTGGAGTGGCTCGTGGTGACATCCGAGCGTCGAGCCCCGAACCTGGTAGGAGAAGCTTGGAGTGGCTCACGGTGACATCCGAGTGTCGAGCCCCAAACCTTGTAGGAGAAGCTTGGAGTGGCTCGCGGTGATATCCGAGTGTCGAGCCCCAAACCTTGCAGGAGAAGCTTGGTGTGGCTTGTGGTGACATCCGAGCGTCGAGCCCCCAAAACTTGTTGGAAAAGCCTGGGTGTGGCTCACGGTGACATCCGAGCGTCGAGCCCCAAAACATGTTGGAGAAGCTTGGAGTGGCTCGCGGTGACATCCGAGCGTCGAGTCCCAAACCTTGCAGGAGAAGCTTGGTGTGGCTCGTGGTGACATCCAAGCGTCGAGCCCCAAACCTTGTAGGATAAGCTTGGTGTGGCTCACGGTGACATCCGAGCGTCGAGCCCCAAATCATGTAGGAGAAGCTTGGTGTGGCTCGCGGAGACATCCAAGCATCGAGCCCCAAATTTGTTTTTAAGAATGCTGGCATGAGGCCAAAAGGGGTAAAAGATGACATCATATTGACTTTACAAAACAAGGCACGAGGTTTCGATTACATCTTATTATTTATAGAAGGGTATCTACAAGGGCTAATCCTCCCCTTCAAGGAATTTGATAAGGTGCTCCGTGTTCCAGGGTCTCTTCACAGCCTTGCCCTCCAGGTCGGTAAGGCGGTATGTGCCGGGGTGTACAACTTCAGAAACCTTGTTTGGGCCTTCCCAGTTTGGAGCCAGCTTCCTCTTTTGGCTGGGGTTAGATACCGCCAGCTTTCGGAGGACGAGGTCCCGTAGCTAGATGTTGGTGGGACGTACCCTTTTGTTGTAGAACCTCTCGATCCTCTGCTGGTATCTGCTCCTTCTGATGGCAAATTTTTCCCTGACCACGTCTATGAGGTCCAGATTGGCACGCAGTTGTGCCGAGTTGCTTTCTTCATCAAATGCCATGATTCGAGGCGAAGGGAGCTCGATCTAGAGGGGAATTACTGCCTCCGCTTGAGGTCGATGTCGAGCCTCCATACTGTAGGAGAAGCTGACATGAGTGTAGCTGGGGGTCATCACCGGGGGTAAAGGTCGCAGGGCTTGAAAAAGCCAAGGCCTTGCTCGAGGTCAATACCGAGCCCCCATACCTGTTCTAAGATAGGTACTATGAGTGTAGCTAGAGGTCATCGCCGAGCATAAAGTTCGTAGGGCTTGAAAAAGCTCAGGCCTTGCTCGAGATCGATGCCGAGCCCCCATACCTTAGGAGAAGCTGGCATGAGTATAGCTGGAGGTCATCGCCGAGCGTAATGGTCGTAGGGCTTGAAAAAGCCAAGGCCTTGCTCGAGGTCGATGCCGAGCCCCCATACCTGTTCTAAGATAGGTAGTTTGAGTGTAGCTGGAGGTCATTGCCGAGCGTAAAGGTCGCAGGGCTTAAAAAAGCCGAGGCCTTACTTGAGGTCGATGCCAAGCCCCCATACCTTAAGAAAATCTGGCATGAGTGTATCTGGAGGTCATCGCCGAGCGTAAAGGTTGCAGGTTTGAAAAAGCCAAGGCCTTGCTCGAGGTTGATGCCAAGCCCCCATAGCTGTTCTAAGATAGGTAATATGAGTGTAGCTAGAGGTCATCACCGAGCGTAAAGATTGCAGGGCCTGAAAAAGCCGAGGCCTTGATCGAGGTCGATGCTGAGCCCCCATACCTTAGGAGAAGCTGGCATGAGTGTAGCTGGAGGTCATCACCGAGCGTAAAGGTCGCAGGGCTTGAAAAAGCCAAAGCCTTGCTCGAGGTCGATACCAATCCCTCATACCTGTTCTAAGATAAGTAGTATGAGTGTAGCTGGAGGTCATCGCCGAGCGTAAAGGTGGAAGGGCTTGAAATAGCCGAGGCCTTGCTCGAGGTCGATGACGAGCCCTCATACCTTAGGAGAAGCTGGCATGAGCGTAGTTGGAGGTCATCATCGAGCGTAAAGGTCGCAAGACTTGAAAAAGCCAAGGCCTTGCTCGAGGTCGATGTCGAGCCCCCTTACCTGTTCTAAGATCGGTAGTATGAGTGAAGCTAGAGGTCACCGCCGAGCGTAAAGGTCGCAGGGCTTGAAAAAGCCGAGGCCTTGCTCGAGATCAATGCCGAGCCCCCGTACCTTAGGAGACGCTGGCATGAGTGTAGCTAGAGTCATCGCCAAGCGTAAAGGTTGTAAGGCTTGAAAAAGCCAAGGCCTTGCTCGAGGTCGATGCTGAGCCCCCATACCTGTTCTAAGATAGGTAGTATGAGTGTAGCTCATGATCGATGCCGAGCCCCCTCATTTGTAGAAAAAGCTTCGTGATAACCGAACTTCGAGCCCCAAACTGGTTGGAAGAGCTTAGCGTGGCTCGCGATTACAACTGGGCGTCGATCCCCAAACCTGGTAGGAGAAGCTTGGAGCGGCTCACGGTGACATCCGAGCGTCGAGCCCCAAAACCTTGGAGGAGAAGCTTGGAGTGGCCCGCGGTGACATCCAAGCATCGAGCCCCAAACCTTGTAGGAGAAGCTTGGAGTGGCTCGCGGTGACATCCGAGTGTCGAGCCCCAAACCATGTAGGAGAAGCTTGGTGTGGCTCGCGGTGACATCTGAGCGTCGAGCCCCAAATTTGTTTTTAAGAAAGCTGGCATGAGGCCAAAGGGGTAAACGATTACATCATATTGACTTTACAAAACAAGGCACGAGGTGCCGATTACATCTTATTATTTATAGAAAGGTATCTACCAGGGCTAATCCTCCCCTTCGAGGAATTTGATAAGGTGCTCCGTGTTCCAGGGTCTCTTCACAGCCTTGCCCTTCGGGTCGGTGAGGCGGTATGTGCCGGGGCGTACAACTTCAGAAACCTTGTATGGGCCTTTCCAGTTTGGAGACAGCTTCCTCTTTTGGCTGGGGTTAGATACCGCCAACTTTCGGAGGACGAGGTCCCCTAGCTTGATGTTGGTGGGGCGTACCCTTTTGTTGTAGAACCTCTCGATCCTCTGCTGGTATGTGCTCCTTCTGATGGCAGATTTTTTCCTGACCTCGTCTATGAGGTCCAGATTGGCACGCAGTTGCACCGAGTTGCTTTCTTCATCAAATGCCATGATTCGAGACGAAGGGAGCCCGATCTCGAGGGGAATTACTACCTCCGTACTGTAAGTCAGATTAAATGGAGACTCTCCCATGGGGATCCTCTTCGTCATTCGATGGACCCAGAGAATGCTCGGCAACTCGTCGACCCAAAGTTCCTTGGAAGAATTATCAAGCCGTTTCTTCAGATCATCAAGGATCTGGCGGTTCGCGTTCTCGGCCTGACCGTTCGACTGCGGGTGGCACACCGAAGAGAAGCGTTGCTAGATTCCGATATCCTCGCAGAACTTTCTAAAACTCTTACATGCAAACTTATTATCCGTGATGAGTATGTGCGGAATTTCGAACCAGCAGATGATGTGTTTCTAGAAGAATTGCTGAGTCTGCTCGGTGATCGTGGTCAGGGGTTCGGCCTCAATCCACTTTGTGAAGTAGTCAATCGCTACTACTAGGAACTTCCTTTGGCCCGTTGCTTTTGGAAAGGGGCCTACCAGGTCCATCCCCCACATAGCAAAGGGGGTCGAACTGGCCAGGGAACGGAGGTTTGCTTGTGGAACCTTTCTCATCGAGGAGAATCTTTGACAAGGACCGCACTTTTTGACCAGGGCTAGGGCATCTTGCAACATCGTGGGCCAGTAATACCCGTGGTTCAGAGCCTTTCGGGCAAGCGATCGGCTTCCCATGTGGCACCTACCAATTCCTTCATGGAGCTCCTTGAGAGCATACTTGGCCTCGTCAGGGGCTAAGTAGCGGAGGTAGGGTCTTCCGTCCGTCATTGTGTACGAGCATTTGAAGAGGGTTTCGTTGATCATGGCGAACCTTTCCGAGTGGATCCTGATCCGCCTTGCTTCTACTCGGTCTTGGGGGAGCTTTCCTTCGATCAGAAACTTTTGGATGGGAGTGGTCCAATCGTCCGGTTGAGCTTCGTCGTCTACACAGAGGGCATCGGGGAGGTCAATACTCGGCTTCAGGAGTACTTCGATCAAAACAGTGCGGTCGAGGCCCTCAAAGGACGAGGAGGCTAACTTCGACAGGGCATCGGCCTGGGTTTTCTACTCTCTTGGGATCCTTAAGACTGCAGAATCGTCAAAGGATGTCAAGAGCCACTGGACCACGACCAAATACTAAATCATCCGATCGTCACGAGCCTCGTACTCTCCGATGATCTGATTGACCACGAGCTGAGAGTCGCTGATGGCCCTGATCTGTCTGGCACCTGCCTGGTGTGCTAGGGTGAGCCCCGCGATAATAGTTTCATATTCTGCCTTGTTGTTAGAGACCGGAAAGTTGAGGCAGAGGGAATATTGGAGAAGGAAGTTGTCGGGTCCTCGCAAAATGATGCCCGCGCCACTCCCCGCTTCGTAGGAAGAGCCATCGACGTAAACTTTTCACGTCTGGTTGGCCTCCCCACTTTCGGGTTGCTCGGAGATGGTGCATTCCGTGATGAATTCGGCGAGGGCCTATCCGTTGATTGCTGTCCTTGGTTGATAGCTGATTTCTTATTGACTTAGCTCAATCGACCACTTGACCAAGCGGTCGGAGCTCTCGGGCTTGTGGAGGACGGCTTTCAGAGGCTGGTCCATGAGGACCTGAATTGAGTGCACCTGAAAATAAGGGCGGAGCGTCCGCGCGGCCATGACCAGGGCATATGCCACCTTCTCCATTTTTGCATATCTGGTCTCGGTCGAGAACAGGACTTTACTTACATAGTACAATGACTTTTGGACTCCTTCTTCTCGAACGAGAAAAGCACTGAGTACGCTTTTCGATGCCGAAAGATAAATCCAGAGATGCTCGCCCAGCTCGGGTTTGCTAAGGAGCGGAGGATTGGCGAGGTACTCTTTTAATTGGGTGAATGCCTCCTGCTGCTGAGTGCCCCATTCGAAGCCTCTGGTTCCACTCAGAGCCTAGAAGAACGGGAGTGACTTCTCTCCGGACTTGGAGAGGAAACGGCAGATGGCCGCCAGTCTTCCCGTGAGCCGCTGGACTTCCTTGATGTTTCTCGGAGGGGCCATGTCTATTATGACCCGGATCTTCTCGGGGTTCACCTCAATGCCGCATTGGTTGACAACGAACCCGAGAAATTTGCACGAGGAGACCCCGAACGCACACTTGGCCAGATTGAGACTCATATTGTGGGTCCGAAGGATGCCAAAGGCTTCTTCCAGGTCGGTGACATGGTGCTGTCCTTGTTGGCTTTTGACGAGCATATCGTCGACGTATACTTCAATTTTGCGACCGATCTGGTCCTTGAAGACTCGGTTGACGAGCCTCTTATAGGTAGCACAGGTGTTCTTTAGCCTGAAGGGCATAACCAGGTAGCAGTAGAGACCTTGGTCGGTGACGAAGGATGTCTTAGCTATATCTGTAATGCCCCGATTTCCATATACTGGGAAACCGTGACATAAGCCAGAATCTTTTCTTCAATTAGTCACAATACACAGAAAAATAGGAAATTTAAAAACTTTTTATTCAACACAAAATGTATTACAAGTCTAAATGTTATACAACTGCAATACATTACAATAGTGTTACAATAATACCTTTACAATCCCAAGTGTTACAACTTTTAACAAATTACATCAGAGTATAATGAACAAGGAACAACACTTGGTATTTCACTTGGGTACTTTTCAACAAATAGATTATAAACATAATTATTACAACGGAAATTAAATGACATCGACTCTTAGCTTTCCTTGCCTTGAGTCTTCCTGAATCTCGCACCTGTACTTCTGCGATCCAGTACCTATTGAAGTGGGGACGTCAGTATTCACTGACGCTTTATGGCTGATAACTAGCATCAAATCTCCCAAAACAAACATACAACCATGGCAAATGTGTCAGTGTAGTTTAAGTGTTCGTGAGTGCTATGACTAGAATCTAATGCAATATCAACTAAGGCTAGGATGCTCCTATTCTAATGCCAGCAAGTCTTCGAAACAACACGCAGCCCATACTACATGCGCCCATCTCAAGCCGTTCCTTCATATATAGGGATTTGAACCCGCGCCATGAGTTCTACTCTTGTACTCAACTTGTTTCTGAAGATTAGACATGACTGATGAGGTTGCCCTGAAACGGTCCAATTCCGCCAGGCGCACCGAACCTCCCTCAAATATCTGATGAATCCGTGGAGTTTCCACAGATTCAGGTTAGCTCGAAGCATCCTCTGCCACCCCCTAGCCAGATCGTAGTCCATGGCTTCTCGCCCTTAGATACAAGCCAAGACGGAGTTCCGGGGGGTCCATCCCCCTGGCTCCGATACAGATCCCGTGCTCCCAACTCGTGAGAAGGCACAGACCGTATCCCTTTGACAAGAAGGGTACAACCCAATAACACCGCCTAGTGCTGGCCTATAGGATAGGTTGGATCATCCTTAACACAAACTCTTTCCCTTTGGCAAACAAATGATAAAATATAGGTTAAGTAGTATGAGCCATACGCTACTACCCTAACAATGTCACTAACCCTAAACAAACAGAGGGATGACAACAGAACTTACACAACATGCTAAGTCTTAAGTTAAGACTTCGCAAGATGACTCTACTAGGCTGATCAACCTAGACTTACCAGAATCCCTAAGGATTCGGTTCATGGCCTATCGATCTAAGACCCGGCAAAACGAACGTATTCGCATGCTACTACCTTGAACTGGGATTTTGTCAACACTCCGGTCCGCGATCAACCTACACCGGTTAAGATCCGACGGTACACAATAAGTGGCTCGTTCACAGTTCCTTAGGAGTAAGGTGAACACAGGTCTTGATGGTCGATAGCCCCGAGGGCAATAATGTTGCCCTAGACGAGCACAATAAAACTGCGTACTAGCTAATAAGCTATATACGAGTAAACAGAACACATACGAGCCAATAAGCTACGTATGAAACCAACAACTACATATGAGCCAGGCAGGCTACGTATGAGACAACAACATACATACCAGCCAAATAAGCTGTGTATGAGACCAACAGCTACGTATGGGCCAGTCGAGCCACGTACGAGCAAAACCACATACAAAAATAACCATACAGATAATCAAACCTAGAAGCAACCAAACGTGCTTACTAGCAAACTTGATCTTCTATAATTAGAAGCAACAGAAGAATCTACTAACAGTCTAAAATAGGCATTCTACCAATGAGAAGCCCAAAAGCGACATAAAACTTTTTATCGAGCTAATCAATTATTAGTGACTTTCCCAACCCTTATTACCCATAAGGATGAGGAATGTCCCCATGATACGGTCCAATTTCAATTAGAACCTCACACAACTAGAATCCACGTTTTTTTTCCAAATTGAACTAGAACTACATGCAACTAGATTCTTGGGTTCTCTTTCAAGTTCGAGCTAGAATCACCTAGAAGCTAGATGCATGGGTTCATGGGTTCTCCCTAATCCTTCACTACAATACTACCATATACAATTTAGTATGGTTTCTTTTATCTAGAAAGCTATAATATACCATTCAAGCATGCATGGCTCTTGAATCTAGAACAACTAAGCAATCGCAACATGGGTTCCTTCTAGGGGATTAGCTAGAACGACCTCACAACTCAATATTGCAACTACAACATGATTGGTTCTTCACTAACGCTACAACCACAACATGCTAGTTCTTTACTAACACGATTTACTATAACATGATAATTCTTCATTAACACTATAACTACAATGTGATAGTTAATACTACAACTACAACATGATAGTTTCTTTGCTAAACACTACAACTATAACATGGATATCTACCATTACTTTATACATGAATGTTTATTACTATTTTAAGCATGGACTTTACTCACACTTAAGTATGAATATCTACTACTACTTTAAGCATGGATCAACTCAAGCATGTATGTTTACTTAAGTATGAATACCTACTATGACTTAAAGCATGGATCATTACTACTACTTAGCATGGTTAATTGCTACAACTTACCCAAGAGTATTAACAATTTAGCATGGTATACAATTTTTAAACATCATTCTACAACAATCTTACATGGTCTATAGTTTTCCTACAACAATCCAAACATGGTATAAAAATTTCCTACACAATCTAAACATGGATACTTATTTTAAGCATGGAAAATTGCTACAACTTAAGCATGTGTAATTAATACAAGCATCAATCTACGATAATCTAAGTATGGTATATAATTTCCTACAACAATCTAGGCTTGGTATACACTTTTCCTTCAACAATCTAAGCATGAAAACAACTTAAGTAGAATATCTACCACTACAATCTAGCATGAGGGGTTTCTTTACTATATCAAACCTACACAATCTAACATGGATACAACATAAACATGGGTTCTTACTATAATTCCTACAACAAGTTAAGCATGGATACAACATAAACATGGACTTCCTATAACATGGTAGACAACATAAACTTAGATTTCCTACAACATGGTAGACTAACATAAACTTAGGTTTCCTACAACATTTGAGCATTATAAATATGGGCTTCCTACAACATCTAACATGATACATACTTAGCATGAATCTACAACATTCCTAAGCATGGTAGGTAATTTAAACATTAATCCTACAACAATCTTAATCATGGTATGAACCTATAATAGCCTTAAGCATGGTAGACTATTTAGCATGAATCTACGACAATTTTAAGCATGGTGTGTAATTTAACATCAATCTTACAACAATCTAAGCATGGTATATCAATCAATCTAAGCATGGTATGCATCAACCCACAACAATCTAGCATGGTATGTTGATCTACAACAATCTAAGCATGAATATTTATTTTAACTTAAGCATGTAAAATTGCTACAATTAAGCATGGATACTTACTTTAAATTAAGCATGGAAAAATTGCTACAACTTAACCATGGATAAATTAATACAACCTAAGCAAGCACACCACATAAACATGGGTTCTTTACTACAATCCCTACAACAATTTAGCATAAGTACGACATGAGCATGGGCTCTTTACTCCCACACCCTATACCAATTTAACCATGGCATCTAACAATAGCATGGATTTCTTACTAAAACAAGCATGAACAATTACTATACTTGAGCATAGATAGCTACTACTACCTTATGAACTACTCTTTCTACATAATACAAAAAATTACTTTCTTTCAACCCTACATGTTCCTACAGACAACATGAAACCAAATAGTCTTTTCTAACATAAAGTAAAATAGACATACTACAAGGAACTAATCCTTTATAATTTATAGAAGCAAGAAAAAGAGGCTTAATCCTTTACAATTTAGAAGCAAAAGTAACACACAACAATTACTAAAACTTATCTCTTATGACTAGAATTTGTAAGACTAGATCTTTAACAACGAAAATGAGTTCTATTAATATACTAACCCCCAAAAAAAATGGGCACTTTAGTATACTACAACCAAAGGGCCTCCAAATTGTTTCTTTAATATCTACAACATAAACGACACCAAAGTTGGGTTCGTTCTGCGCTAATTAATCAACATAAAAAAAATGTGATCTTTTTAACATTCTACAAATAATAACTTCAATTAGTTTCTTTATCATACTACAATAATTAGCATCCAAGTTGGGTTCCTTTTATACATATATGATTAATAAAATGGAACAAGCAAAATAAAATAAAGAATCCCCAACTTGGGTTCAACCATTCATATGCATAATCTTAGTCCAAGTAGTTCAAATAGTCATACAAGACTCAATCTTTATGCCCAATATGTATGTTCTATCATCCATATTTCCATTTCTATGCTTATGATTTGAGTCCAAGATAAGTTCTACAACCCCAATATGGGTATGTTCACAATATTCATGTGCTTGTGCTCATTAGTCCAAAATTAACAATAATAAGAACAACAATTTCAACAACCAAAAGAGTCAATCTTTATGTTCTTCATTAATTAGTTCTACCCTTTACTTTCATTCATGAGGTCCTTTCTTTTGTCCATTGATGTATCCAATAATATCCACATTTAGGAGCATAATATGAACACCATTAGACATTTAAATTCTCTAAATATGGTAATTTATTCTTCTTTTCTCTTTTCCATAGGAAACAGCCTAAAAGCAGCCAAACGAAGCAGATTCAAGACTAATACAGACTGAGAGGATGATACACAGGGAGCTGCAGGACACAAGTCGACTGGTCCTCAAAGACAGTCGACTGAACAGAGGAGTATGAAATCCCGAAGCTACGCAGTACAGTCGACTTACTCCAAAGACAGTCGACTTGACGGAGTGATTGTGAATCTACAGATGTCTCGACACAGTCGACTGATTCCAAAACCATCGACTGGTATTCAGCAGAGTTAAAAGATAAAGATAGTTTAAGATCCATCCTAAACCAAATCCGAATCAAATGGAAGTTATCCAAACCCGGGTTATCTACAAATAACAACTCACCAACAATCAAAGTTAAAGAACCGGGATTGGCAAGTAAGAAGATGGACTCAGTCCTATGCGTGAAGAGATAAGAAATCAGGAACTTGATATCTGCAGACAAGGATAAGAGAAACTATAATAAAGGGAGAATCATCTACCATCGGGGGGACGATCAACCAGCAAGCATCAAGATATCAGCATCAAAAGAAGGAGGAGAATAAGTCGACTGCTGATTGGGCTCAATTTCAACATCATACAAATCAGTGTTCTTCTGTTCTTCCTTTTACTTTTTATTGTAGAGTCATGAATTCTATTTTATTAATCAATAAAGGTTGTATTATGTGCAACTAATTTCATAGTTGGGTAGATTGAAACCGTAGTCATGTAATGCTTATATTCTTCTAAACACTACTCTATTACTTATTGATTAAACCTGATTGTATTGGTATGAATTTATAATATGAATCAAACTTGTTCAGATGTTCTAAGGGCAGTCGACTGAGAGTGACAGCAAGTTGACTGACATACAGAACCTGAGATTATCAAGTTTGCATATTATAAAACTGAATCTGTTATATGAGTATAGAGACGACCCGTATCTTGTGCTCATAACTTGTAACACAGGAATCTTTAGGGGTTCTTGGTTTAATCAACTTGAAGGATCTAGATCTGATACCAATTTCTAGAACTTTAAGTGTTTGTTCGTTTCCATTGTTCCTATGCTTTCTTTAAGTGCAACTTAGTAGATACCATGCTAAATACTTAAGAAAAGAAACGAATTAGAGTAGATACCATGCCTAATTCTTGGCCTAGGGAAACATTAACTTTAAGGAGTAGATACCATGCCCTTAAAGGAACAAACATGAGTGATTAGAGTAGTGTAGAAGGTGACTTAGCATTCTTGACTATAGGTGGAAATCAAAGCCCAACTACTTAATAGATATTTGTGACTCAGAACCACTTGATCTAGTTTTTAATCTTTTCATTTCTTTTAGAACAACACTTTATGATCTTTATTTTTTGTTTTATTGATTAGTAAGTTAAGTACTACAATCTCTGTGGGATCGACCCTTGCTTGTCACTACGCTTCTATAAACGATTCGTACACTTGCGAGATTTTAATTTGTGTCTAGTTTATCTATTTATTTAGATCATCTAGATTGCACAACATCCATACAAATGTTAGTTCAAGTTGTTAACAAAACAACATACCAAAAAAAAAAAAAAAACAACACAACAACACCAAAAAGAACAAGAACAACACAAAACAAAAGAAAACAACCCACACATAAACTTGGAGAAACCCCCACCTTAAACTTGTGGGAAGAACTAGCTTGCTACTCTTCTCCTTCCCCTTAGCTCTTATGAAATCTATTTAAGAAAACCTACAAGTAAAAACTCTCTAATTAGTAGTTCTCTCTTTCTTTTCCTTCCTTTATTTTGTTCTTATAAAAGTGAGACAAGAGAAGAGGGGAGTGGTATTTATAGGTGGAAGAGAAGGGGGGAAGTGCAAAAGCACCACCATATTTGCACAAAACCCCCTAGGGTAAATTTTCGGCCATTGGTAGGAGAGGGGGAGTTTATATAGATGAGGTGAAGTGTTTTGAAAAGGTAGAGAGTGCAAAAGCACCAACAAAAATTCACAAAACCCCCTTGGGGTACAAGGCCGGCCCATGCTTAGGTGAGGGAAGGGGTGAGGTGGAGGTATGGTGCATTGGTGAGGTGGAAGAGAGAGGGTTTCTATAAGATCACCCATAAACTCTTATGCATACATCTTAATCCTATGTTTAAGCCTTTAACCAACATCTAGCCATCTAAATTGGTTTGTCATGACAAAAAGAAGTATTTTATCCAAAAATACACACCACACAACTTGTACAATGTACCAATTGATACAATACATATATGTATGTATATATGTATACTGAAAACCTTCGTTTGTTAAACCGTATAACCCGTAAAAATAATTTAATTTCAAAAATAATAATAAAATAAATTTATATGATGTAATATCCGTCTGGGATATTACAATACTCCCCCCTTAGAATGGTTCTGTCCTCAGAACTACATTAAGTTAGGAAAAATGAAAACTACAAATACGAAATAGCACAGACATAGGGCAAGAGATGAACATTTTTTTTGAACAACCCATTGCATGGATTACACACACACACACACACACACACACACACACACACACACACACATATATATATATAAACCCATTCGGTTACAAAAATGTTATATCTTTCATAAGCATCATCTTCCCTATATCTATATCACATAAGTAGGAATCAAAATCTCAAAATATCAAAATAGCCTACGAGCACCCAACCGCCTAGTCGGTACTGCTAGTGCCCTCTACTGGGCCCCCTCCAGTTAGCAGCACCCGTAACTGCGTGACTTGCTCCTGAAGCTCTGCGCATTTGCACTCTAGGCGCGCAAACTGTGCATGGTGGCTGCGCTTCAGGATCTCCATCCTGCGGTTGGCCCTCATGTTGGCACCCCGTAACTTCGCCACTTCATTCCCATGGTGGAAGGCCACAAATTCACACGACTCCAACTTGCTTTCAAGACAAAAATGGGACCACATCAAAGTCGAGATATCGCGAAAGACCTGTTGCAAGGTCTGCTCTATGGGGGTAAGCTGGGGTGGTGGCGGTACTGGGATCTGGTCTCCTACAGGAGCGACCCCTGCTGCGACAGCTGTGGGGGCCCCGTTGGCCAATCCGGCCCCAATCGGTGACTCGTCCCCCTCTGAGATGGGCTCTAAGTCCGATTCCACCTCGATCACGACCCCGTGACCCCATCCATTCCCCAGGGGAAATGCTCCGTCTGTCATCCTGCATGGAGTGGACACGGGAATTAGCATAAATACAAAAAATATCATAAAATATAAGTTGAAGGAGACAACAATATGAATTATAATTGTCTACAACTAGCTAAAACCCGACTCCTAAAAGGCATCCAAGTTTAATTTTCCTTCTGTGTTGGACTGTAAATTGAAGTCAGCTCTGATACCACTCTTTAACGCCCCGATTGTCATATATTGGAAAACCGTGACATAAGCCAAAATCTTTTCTTCAACTAGTCACAATCACAGAAAAACGGGAAAATTTAAAACTTTTTATTCAACACAAAATGTATTACAAGTCTGAATGTTATACAACTGCAATACATTACAATAGTGCTACAATAATACCTCTACAATCCCAAGTATTACAGCTTTCAACAAATTACATCAGAGTATAATGAACAAGGAACAACACTTGGTATTTCACTTGGGTACTTTTCAACAAATAGATAATCAACATAATTATTACAGCGGAACTTAAATGACATCGACTCCTCGCTTTCCTTGCCTTGAGTCCTCCTGAATCTTGCACCTGTACTTCTGCGATCTAGTACCTATTGAAGTGGGGACGTCAGTATTCACTAACACTTTAAGGCTGATAACTAGTAGCAAATCTCCTAAAACAAACATACAACCATGGCAAGTGTCAGTGTAGTTTAAGTGCTCATAAGTGCTATGACTAGAATCTAATGCAATATCAACTAAGGCTAGGATGTCCCTATTCGAATGCCAGCAAGTCTCCAAAACAACATGCAGCCCATACTACATGTGCCCATCTCAAGCCGTTCCTTCATATATAGGGATTTGAACCCACGCCATGAGTTCTACTCTTATACTCAACTTATTTCTGAAGGTTAGACATGACTTATGAGGTTGCCCTGAAACGGTCTAATTCTGCCAGACACACCAGACCTCCCTCAAATATCTGACGAATCCTTGGAGAATCTGTGGATTCAGGTTAGTTCGAAGCATCCCCTGTCGCCCCCAAGCCAGACCGTAGTTTATGGCTTCTCGCCCTTCGATACAAGCCAAGACGGAGTTCCGAGGGGTCCACCCCTTGTAGCACCCCGATTTCTGATACTGGAAAACCGTGACACGAGCCAAGACCTTTTCTTCAATTAGTCACAATACACAGAAAATAGGAGAATTTAAAACTTTTTATTCAATACACAATATGTTACAAGTCTGAATATTGTACAACTGTAATACCTTACAATAGAGTTACAATATTACCTTTACAATTCTAAGTATTACAACCTTCAACATCTTACATCAGAGTACTTCTCAACTAATGCATAATCAATACATATACTGCAGCGGAACTAAACATAACACTGACTCCTTGCTTTCCTCGCCTTGAGTCCTCCTGAATTTCGCCTTTGTACTTTGGCGATCCAGTACCTATGGATGTAGGAACGTCAGTATTCACTGACGCTTAAAGGCTGATCATATAGCAGCGAATCTCCCAAACAATATACAAAATATAGCAATGGTGTTGGTGTAGTTTAAGTGTTCGTGAGTGCTAAGACTAGACTCTAATGCGATATTTAAATAGAACTAGGACGCTTCCTATTCTAATGTCAGCAAGTCTCCGAAAGCAACATGCAGCCCATACTACATGCGACTCCATCTCAAGTCGTTTCTCCATATATAGGGATTGAACCCGTGTTTAAGAACTTCTAATTGTACACAACCTGTTCCTGACACCTACACGTGGTTAATGAGGTTGCAGATGTGGTCAAGTCCCACTATTGCATTTCGCCAGTGGTGTCTATGTTCGCCACTGCGACCCGGCTAACCGGACCTCTCTCAAAATAGACGAACCCAATGTATCGGGCGTCACAACAAAATCAAACTATAGGGTTTCACAAGCACAGGGTAGCACGAAGCCTATCCTGTGGCACCCTCTGGGGTATCGCAAGCGCAGGATTGCACAATGCATCCTGTGGCACCCCCAGCCACAGTACCTCAGGAATTAACAGCGCGAGATACGCAACCCGTGTCCTCAACTTGTGAGACGGCACCGTACGTATCCCTTTGACGGGAAGGTACAACCCAGTACACCACCTATGATCTGCCTCAAGGGACGAGTTAGTGTAAGGGGCCCCCTACAACTGACTCCTCTCTCCCGGCAAAAGGGTTTAAGTAAAATAGTCCTTGTGAGTCACTATCCTAATGATGTCCCTGACTCGAACAATCCTAGGGATGACAATGTTATAAACACAACCTGCTAGGCCTTTAATTTAGGCTTCGCAAGACAACTCTACTAGGCTGCTCAACCTAGACTTACCAGAATCCCTCAGGATCCGGTTCGTGGCTCATCGATCCAAGACTTTGGTCGTGCGAATATACATGCATGCCGTTACCCTAGACTTGGATTTCGTCTATGCTCCGGTCCTCGATCAACCTACCCTGGTTAAGATTCGATAGTACACAAGGAGTGACTCCTCCACAGTTCCTTAGGGTAGAAAACAAATGTCTTGATGGTCGATAGCCCTTAGGGTGGTAACATCACCCTAGACGAGCACAACGAACTGTGTACTAGCTAACAAGCTATACACGAGTAACAACCACATACGAGCCAATAAGCTATGTATGAAACAATAACTACCTACGAGCCAGGCGGGCCTCGTAGGAGATAACCACGTACATACCAGCCAAATAAGCCGCGTATAGGACCAACAGCTACGCACGGGCCGGTCGGGCCACGTACGAGACAACAACCTACATATGAGCCAACTAAGCTACGTATGAGACCCATAGCTATATACGGGCCAGTCGAGCCACGTACGAGCACAACCATGTGCAAACAACCATACAGGTAATCAATCTTAAAGGCAACCAAACGTGCTTACTAGCAAACTTAATCTTCTATTATTAGAAGCAACAGAAGAATCTACTAGTAGTCTATGATCGGTATTCTACTAAGAAAGAATCCGAAGGCGACATAACCGCCTTTATCGAACTAACTATCACTAGTGGTCTTCCCGATCTTATTACTTCGACCTATAATGCCTTAGGCATGACATACACTCGTAAGCATCTTCCTACGGTAATCCAATTACAAAACAGAACTACTCACTATCATACTCCTAAGTATGAATATGATTAATGCTTGTGCTTACATCGAGCTTAAGCATAAAAATCACTACGACCTAGACATAGAGTCCACTATAGTCAAGCGAGCGTGAAAGCTTACTACTTATCTTGACTAATCACCATAACCCAAGCATGGATAGATAACTAATATAACATACGACATTCCAAGGCATGGTAGGTAGTCTAACATTACTCCTACAACGTTCTAAACATGCATTTGAACTTTAGCATGGTATGGAACATAACATAAAATCTCTACAACTAACCATGGGTAGTTTCTTTACTCTAAGCATGAATATCATAGTATGGCTATCATTAACTTAACATGATCAATAATTAGCACGATACCTACTTACTTAGCATGAATCATGCTCATCTACTAACATAGCATGGATGGACACTTATCTAAGCATGGGTGCCATGTAAACATAAGTATTTATGTAACCTAGCATGGTATACAACTTACTCACAATCTAAATTAGCATGACATGCAACTTACTTACAATTAAGCTAGCATGGCATAGATAAAACTAGCATGGTATATCACATACCTACAATTAACTTAGCATGGTATATTACATACCTACAATTAAACTAGCATGGTAAGTAATTTTATTATGGATCCTACAACATCCTAAGCATAATGTCATTAATCCAAGCATGGTAGGAAACTCTTAGATTGATTCCTACAACATTCTAAGCATAAATGAGTGGATCTAAACAGGGTAGGAACCTCTTAGATTGCATCCTACAACATTCTAAGCACGAATGAGTGAATCTAAACATGGTAGGAAACTCTTAGATTGCATCCTACAACATTCTAAGCATAAATAGAATAATCTAAGCATGGTAGGAATTTTAAAATTAATCCTACAACATCTTAAGCACAAATAGGCTAATCTAAACATGGTAGGAACTTTAGGATTTGTCCTACAACATTCTAAACATAAAGCATGATAGGATATTTTTAGAAATAATCCTACAACATTCTAAACATAAAGCATGGTAGGATATTTTTAGAAACAATCCTACAACATTTCAAGTATAAAAGCATGATAGGATATTTTTAGAAACAATCCTACAACATTCTAAACATAAGCATGGTAGGACATTTTTAGAAACAATCCTACAACATTTCAAGTATAAAAGCCTGATAGGATATTTTTAGAAACAATCCTACAATATTCCAAACATGAAGCATGATAGGATATTTTTAGAAATCATCCTACAACATTTCTAGTATAAAAGCATGATAGGATATTTTTAGAAACAATCCTACAATATTCCAAACATAAAGCATGATAGGATATTTTTAGAAATCATCCTACAACATTTCTAAACATAAAGCATGGTAGGATATTTTTAGAAACAATCCTACAACATTTCAAGTATAAAAGCATGATAGGATATTTTTATTAGGCATCCTACAACATTTGGAGCATGGGTATTGCTTCTAAACATTTTTAGAAGTGATCCTAAAACATTTGAAGCATGAATATTGCTCCTAAATATTTTTAGGAGTGATCCTACAACATTTGAAGCATGGATATTGCTTCTAAATATTTTTAGAAGTAGTCCTACAACATTTTACTACTACTACTACTCCTATTTTAATCAAAACATAACACACAATTATCTACTACTACTACTACTTCATTCTTATCAAGAACACAACATACAACTTACTACTACTACTACTTTATGGACATAAAACATCTATAATTACTTACTACCACTTCTTCCTTTAATCAACATACTATTACTTTATATTTTGGCATGCTACTACTTAGTTGCTTACTAGTCTTTATTATTAATAGTGATAAAAGAAAAGATCATTTTTATTTTACTTTACTCTACAACTAGTAAATATGAAAGAAAAGATCTTTTTCATTTATTTCTACAACTAGTGATTAAAAGAAAATATCTTTTTTAACAGCTACAACTAGTGATTAATAAAAAAGAGAAGATCTTTTTAATCTACAACTAGTGATCAATAAAAAAAAAAGATCTTTTTAATCTACCACTAGTGTTTAGTAAAAAGAAAGATCTTTTTAATTTTCTACAACTAGTGGTTAACAAAAGATCTTTTTATTACAATAAACATATACTTATTATTATTAGTCCAATGTTCAATCAAGGTCCTACAACCCACAATGTTTGTAAAATGTTCATATGCTTATGTGTATTAAGTCCTACAAGTCCTACAACCTCCAATCGGTTGTATGTTCAAGATCATATGCCATATGTGAATTCTTAGTCCAATAACATACAAAACAACAACTACAATACCAAAGATGTGATCTTTATATGTTAGTAGTCACTATTATTACTTTTATTTATCATTCATAACAACCACAACACACCCATCACAAAACTCACCCAACAACAAAAGAAAACAAAACAAGAAGGTAGGAGAAGAAGTCAAACAACAAAACAAACAAACAAACAAACAAACAAACAAACAAAGAAGCATGAAGAAACACCCACCTTAGCCTTTTTTTTGGAAGGACTAGCTTGCTACCTTCTCCTTCCCCTAGCTTTTTAGAACTCCTAAGAACCCTACAATAAAAACTCTCTTTTGTTAGTATGAGACCTCTCTTTCTTTTCCTTTCTTTCTTTCTATCTTTTTGATCTTTTGTTTTCTAAAATGAGAGAAGGAGGAGAATGAGGGGGTGTTTATAGGAGAGGATAAGAGGTGGTAAGTGCACCACATTGGCACAAAAAACCCCAAGGGAAGGGGTGGCCGGCCATACCCTAGGGGGGGAGGAGTATGGTGTAGGGTGGTGAGGTGGAGGGATAAGGTTTCTAGAAGGCTTTAGTTCTTCTCTTATGCATACAAACCTTCTTTTAAACCTCCTAATCAAACCCTACTTATCTTATTAAGTTGCCATGATAAGAGTAAGAATATTGTTCAAAAGTACATACTACATACTTGTATGATGTACCAAGTACCATACAATTGTATGTATGTGTACATGTATGTGTATACAAAAATTTCTTATAAAATCCTTATAAAATTCCCATAAAATAGTCTAACTTTGAAAATAATAATAAAATAAATTTTATTATTAATTCGGAGGCTCGTGCTATCAATTTGATGCGCTTCGGATGCGCACCGACCGATAGATGCGCGTAGACACTGTTTGTGGGCAACCCGGCGAAAAATCACCAAAATAATCTGATTTTGGAATTAAAATAAAATAATAATAAAATAATAATAAAATAGTAATTTCTATGAGTTAATATCCGTCCGGGATATTACACCCCTGGCTCCGACAGGAATCGCTCCCGCTTATCAAGGCACTTTAGAAATTAACAGACGAGATACTAATCCCGTACTCCCAACTCGTGAGAAGGCACAGACCATATCCCTTTGACAAGAAGGGTACAACCCAATAATATCGCCTAGTGCTGGCCTATAGGACAGGTTGGATCATAAGGAATCACCCTTAACAACAACTCTTTCCCTTTGGCGAGTAAATGATAAAATATAGGTTAAGTAGTATTAGACATACGCTACTACCTTAACAATGTCACTAACCCTAAACAAACTAAGGGATGACAACAGAACTTACACAACATGCTAAGTCTTAAGTTAAGACTTTGCAAGATGACTCTACTAGGCTGCTCAACCTAGACTTACCAGAATCCATAAGGATTCGGTTCATGGCCTATCGATCCAAGACCCAGGAATACGAACGTATTCGCATGCTACAACCTTGAACTTGGATTTTGTCGACACTCCGGTCCGCGATCAACCTACACCGGTTAAGATCCGACGGTACACAATAAATGACTCGTCTACAGTCCCTTTGGAGTAAGGTGAACACACGTCTTGATGGTCGACAGTCCCTAGGACAATAATGTCGCCCTAGACGAGCACAACAAAATTGCGTACTAGCTAAGCTATATACGAGTAAACAGAACACATACGAGCCAACAAGCTATGTATGAAACCAACAACTACATACGAGCCAGGCGGGCTACGTATGAGACAACAACATACATACCAACCAAATAAGCTGTATAAGAGACCAACAGCTACATACGGGCCAGCCGAGCCGCGTATGAGAGAACAACATACATATGAGCAAATAAGCTGCGTATGAGACCCATAACTACATACGGGCCAGTCGAGCCACGTACAAGCAAAACCATATACAAAAACAACCATACAAGTAATCAAACCTAGAAGCAACCAAACGTGCTTACTAGAAAACTTGATCTTCTATAATTAGAAGCAATAGAAGAATCTACTAACAGTCTAAAATAGGCATTCTACCAATGAGAAGCCCAAAAGCGACATAAAACTTTTTATCGAGCAAATCAATTATTAGTGATTTTCCCAACCCTTATTACCCATAAGGATGAGGAATGTCCCCATGATACGGTCCAATTTCAATTAGAACCTCACACAACTAGAATCCAGGGTTTCTTTTTCCAAATTGAACTAGAACTACATGCAACTAGATTCTTGGGTTCTCTCTCAAGTTTGAGCTAGAATCACCTAGAAGCTAGATGCATGGGTTCATGGGTTCTCCTTAATCCTTTACTACAATACTACCATATACAATTCAGTATGGTTTCTTTTATCTAGAAAGCTACAATATACCATTCAAGCATGCATGGCTCTTGAATCTAGAATAACTAAGCAATCTCAACATGGGTTGCTTCTAGGGGATTAGCTAGAACGACCTCACAACTCAATATTGCACCTACAACATGATTGGTTCTTCACTAACGCTACAACCACAACATGCTAGTTCTTTACTAACAAAATTTACTATAACATGATAGTTCTTCACTAACACTATAACAATAATGTGATAGTTAATACTACAACTACAACATGATAGTTTCTTTGCTAAACACTACAACTATAACATGGATATCTACCATCACTTTAATACATGAATTTTTATTATTATTTTAAGCATGGACTTTACTCACACTTAAGCATGAATATCTACTACTACTTTAAGCATGGATCAACTCAAGCATGAATGTTTACTTAAGTATGAATACCTGCTATGACTTAAAGCATGGATCATTACTACTACTTAGCAAGGTTAATTGCTACAACTTACCCATAAGTATTAACAATTTAGTATGGTATACAACTTTTAAACATCATTCTACAATAATCTAACATGGTCTATAGTTTTCCTACAACAATCAAAACATGGTATAAAATTTTCCTACACAATCTAAACATGGAAACTTATTTTAAGCATGGAAAATTGCTACAACTTAAGCATGTGTAATTAATACAAGCATCAATCTACGACAATCTAAGCATGGTATATAATTTCCTATAACAATCTAGGCATGGTATACACTTTTTCTTCAACAATCTAAGCATGAAAACAACTTAAGTAGAACATCTACCACTACAATCTAGCATGAGGGGTTTCTTTACTATATCAAACCTACACTATCTAGCATGGATACAACATAAACATGGATTCTTACTATAATTCCTACAACAAGTTAAGCATGGATACAACATAAACATGGACTTCCTATAACATGGTAAAGAACATAAACTTAGATTTCCTACAACATGGTAGACAAACATAAACTTAGGTTTCCTACAACATTTGAGCATTATAAATATGAGCTTCCTACAACATCTAACATGATACATACCTAGCATGAATCTACAACATTCCTAAGTATGGTAGGTAATTTAAACATTAATCCTACAATAATCTTAAGCATGGTATGAACCTACAATAGCCTTAAGCATGGTATACTACTTAGCATGAATCTACGATAATTTTAAGCATGGTGTGTAATTTAACATCAATCTTACAACAATCTAAGCATGGTATATCAATCAATCCAAGCATGGTATGCATCAACCCACAACAATCTAGTATGATATGTTGATCTACAACAATCTAAGCATGAATATTTATTTTAACTTAAGCATGAAAAATTGCTACAATTAAGCATGGATACTTACTTTAACTTAAGCATGGAAAAATTGCTACAACTTAACCATGGGTAATTAATACAACCTAAGCAAGCACACCACATAAACATGGGTTCTTTACTACAATCCCTACAACAATTTAGCATAAGTACGACATGAGCATGGGCTCTTTACTACCACACCCTATACCAATTTAACCATGGCATCTAACAATAGCATGGATTTCTTACTAAAACAAGCATGAACAATTACTATACTTGAGCATAGATAGCTACTACTACTTTATGAACTACTCTTTCTACTGAATACAAAAAATTACTTTCTTTCAACCCTACATGTTCCTACATACAACATGAAACCAAATAGTCTTTTCTAACATAAAGTAAAATAGACATACTACAAGGAACTAATCCTTTATAATTATAGAAGCAAGAAAAAGAGGCTTAATCCTTTACAATTTAGAAGCAAAAGTAACACACAACAATTACTAAAACTTATCTCTTATGACTAGAACTTGTAAAACTAGATCTTTAACAACGAAAATGAGTTCTATTAATATACTAACCCCAAAAAAAAAGGGCTCTTTAGTATACTACAACCAAAGGGCCTCCAAATTGTTTCTTTAATATCTACAACATAAACCACACCAAAGTTGGGTTGGTTCTACACTAATTAATCAACATAAAAAAAATGTGATCTTTTTAACATTCTACAAATAATAACTTCAATTAGTCTCTTTATCATACTACAATAATTAGCATCCAAGTTGGGTTCCTTTTATACATATATGATTAATAAAATAGAACAAGCAAAATGAAATAAAGAATCCCCAACTTGGGTTCAACCATTCATATGCATAATCTTAGTCCAAGTAGTTCAAATAGTCATACAAGACTCAATCTTTATGCCCAATATGTATGTTCTACCATCCATATTTCCATTTCTATGCTTATGATTTGAGTCCAAGATAAGTTCTACAACCCCAATATGGGTATGTTCACAATATTCATGTGCTTGTGCTCATTAGTCCAAAATTAACAATAATAAGAACAACAATTTCAACAACCAAAAGAGTCAATCTTAATGTTCTCCATTAATTAGTTCTACCCTTTACTTTCATTCGTGAGGTCCTTTCTTTTGTCCATACAAATGTTAGTTCAAGTTGTTAACACAACCACATACCGAAACAAAAAAAACAACAACACAACAACACCCAAAAAGAACAAGATCAACACAAAACAAAAGCAAACAACACACACATAAACTTGGAGAAACCCCCACCTTAAACTTGTAGGAAGAAATAGCTTGTTACTCTTCTCCTTCCCCATAGCTCTTATGAAATCTTTTTAAGAAAACCTACAAGTAAAAACTCTCTAATTAGTAGTTCTCTCTTTCTTTTCCTTCCTTTATTTTGTTCTTGTAAAAGTGAGACAAGAGAAGAGGGGAGTGGTATTTATAGGTGGAAGAGAAGGGGAGAAGTGCAAAAGCACCACCATATTTGCACAAAACCCCTTAGGGTAAATTACCGGCCATTGGTAGGAGAGGGGGAGTTTATATAGATGAGGTGAAGTGTTTTGAGAAGGTGGAGAGTGCAAAAGCACCAACCAAAATGCACAAACCCCCCCTTGGGGTACAAGGCCGGCCCATGCTTAGGTGAGGGAAGGGGTGGGGTGGAGGTATGGTGCATTGGTGAGGTGGAAGAGAGAGGGTTTCTATAAGATCACCCATAAACTCTTATGCATACATCTAAATCCTATGTTTAAGCCTTTAACCAAATCTAGCCATCTAAATTGGTTTGTCATGACAAAAAGAAGTATTTTATCCAAAAATACTCACCACACAAATTGTACATTGTACTAATTGATACAATACATATATGTATGTATTTATGTATACTGAAAACCTTCCTTTGTTAAACCATATAACCCGTAAAAATAATTTAATTTTGAAAATAATAATAAAATAAATTTATACGATGGAATATCTGTCCGGGATATTACAATATCAGGGGGGGACATTCGGATCTGATTGTAGCCGGAGAAGGCGTCCATGAAGGACAGGAGCTCGTGACCCGACATTGCGTTGATCAGAGCGTCGATGCTGGGGAGAGAGAAAGGATCTTTGGGGCACACATTTTTGAGATCTGCAAAGTCTATGTAGATCCTCCAGCTCCCGCTAGCCTTTCTCACCATTATGACGTTCGCCAGCCACTCGGAGTAGTTGAGCTCTTGGATGAACCGGGTCGACAACAATCTATGGTTTTGGGTTTCTCTCTCTAGAAAAGTATAGAAAGAGAAACTAACCCCAGAAAGCTAACCCTTGATCTAAGCTTGGTGGGGGCGGCGACCTAGGCTCATCGCCGCCGCCCGTCGCAAGGAAGCTGGTGTCCCTCCTGCCACTTCATCTTTGTCGCTGACCCAGGTCGACCATCTTCGTCGCTGGCCCTGATTGATCAGCCCCGCCCTTATTCCATCATGCTGGCCCAGATCGATCAGCCTTTCCTCCACTGACGAGCTTGAACGGACTCCGATCTGGGTCCTCTGCGATCCCCCTGCGCGATCACCCTCCCCCCTTCCGAGCTCCTCCCTCTCCAACAATCGAGCTCCTCCATCTCCAAGACTACGATCGAGTGACAAGTTTGAAAGGGCCCAGATCCGGGTCCTCGGCAATCCCCCTGTTCGAATGCCCACCCCCCTTCCGAGCTCCTCCCTCTCCAATGTTCGAGCTCCTCCATCTCCAAGACTGAGATTGAAGTTCGTTGAGTCGCTAGAGGCCATCGTTGCTCGTGTGACGGGGACCTACCTTTGCATCAGAGGATTGAGGAGTTCGCCCATCCACCGTTGTGTGTTATTACTGTCCCCTTCTTCGGTGCCGGTTGTGGCGCCATCGCTACCGCCACCATGTCCGCATACTCAACGGCAACCGCGGTGATCTGCTGCTGCGATTTGGAGGTTGAGTTGCTGGTTGTGTATGTGAAGAAGAGAGAGTACGTGTGATGGTAGTGCCAGAGTTAGAGACGGCAGCAATTTGATTTGGTTATTGTTTGTGAGGGAGGAGTGGAGGAGGTGCATGGGATCGGTGTTGCACGGTTGTGGGGCTAGGGCCCGAAGACGGGGTCCCCCCATGAGGTGCGCATCGTTACAGCACTAGGTGGGGCTTGGGCCCGTAAATGGGGTCCCCCCATGAGGTGTGCTGTAGAAATTTTTGAGGTGGAGATGTATCTATTTTTGGTTGGTAGTGGGGTAGTCACACCCTGAATTCGACACCCGTTAACCAACAGCCACAGGTTTCGCAACAGCGCTGTCACTACACCCTCATCAGTGAACCTGCAATCTACAAAGTCCATCACCCGTAGGGGTAAGAGGGGAAGGTGATGCTTTAGTTAGTTGTGATTGTTTTGGGTTTTTCGTGAGAGAGAGAGTGAGAGAGTGAGAGAGTAAAGATGTTTCTTCTCTCTATTCTGTGCTGGTGTCTGTTAGTGTTTATGAGAAATCACTAGAGAGAGTGGAAGCATGTGAGAGGTGAAGGTATCCTCTTCACAACTCTCTCCTTATCTGTGTTCGTGGTTAGGTTGACTGAGTGTTTTGTTTGGTGAGAAATCACTAGTGAGAGCTATAGCGTGACAGAGGTGAGTACCCTCTCCACGGCTCTCCTTTTGGGTGCGACTCCGATTGGGCCAGGTGTGAAGTTGCTTTGGTGAGGTAGAAGGATGGGAGCGGCAAATTTTAAAATCCCGCATGATTCGCTTCAGGTGGGTGTGCACGTGCCATGGAGGTGGGTGCGCGAAGCTTGCTTGACGGACATACAATTAGTTGGTCCTCGTAGTTTAGAATGAGAGCTGATTATACGTATTGGTCATGTCGCCTCATGTTCTTTTTTCCATCTGTAGGTTGTAACTTGTCCCAGCATAGTGGGGTTGTTTTGTTAAATTCTTATTAATGAAACAGGCTGGCCATATTCCACCTTTTCCCTAAAAAAAAAAAAAAAAAAAAAAAAACGGGCAGACAACAGTTTGTCTCCTCCATTTTCACAGCTTGCTGCCTCTCCGGGTTGAACTTTCATCACATCTGGACGATCGGCTTCGAGCTGGTGACCATGCTTAGTCTGTGCATGATCAGGTCTTCCGAGATCCCGGGCATGTCGGATGGCTTCCAAGCAAAGAGGTCGACATTGCGGCGAATGCAGTTGATTAGGTCGGACTTCAGGTCGGGCGGGAATGAGCAGCTCATTCGGAATCACTTTGACTTGTCTTCTGTCTCGAACGAGACTTCTTCCAGTTCGTCCGCAGGTTCAGGCTATGGTTGGTTCCCTTCGGGTTGCAGTTCGACGGTGCCTAAGGGAAACACACCACCTCCGACCGCCATCATATAGCACGATCGTGCAGCCTCTTGGTTCCCCTGAACGACCCCGACACATGACTTAGTAGGAAACTTCAGTTTCAGGTGGTAGGTCGAGGGAACAGCCTGGAGGGAGCAGAGCCCTGGTCGGTCGAGGATGGCGTTGTATGCCACTTTGACACTCACAACCATGAAGTCCATCGACTCGGTCCGTCTGAGGGGGGTCATACCGACAGTAACATCCAATGTCACGATCCCCTTTATCGGCACTGGGATGCCGGAGAACCCGTGGAGGGTGTACCCGGCTGGTTTCAGCTTATCTCGGGGGAGCTTGAGGTTTTCGAATGCTTCCAGAAAGAGGATGTTCACCAAGCTCCCATTGTTGACGAGGATTCGACAGACCTCATAGTTCGCCATGACGAGGCTAATGATGAGTGCATCGTAGTGCGGGAGCTGGATGCCCTCCAGGTCTTCCCCCGAGAAAGAGACAGGGAGCTGCTGGACCTGAAGAGAAGGGAGGTCGGACGGCATTTACCTCTTGGATGAACACCTTACGGGAAGTATTAGAATCCCCTCCCATAGGCCCCCATGGACGCAGTGTAGAATGGCCTGGCCTCCGTTCTCTTCAGGCTCCGAGTCCCGCTTGGGACGCTATTTGGGTGCGCGAGGAGGAGGAGAAGGCCTTCGGTTCCTCGTATCCCTTCGGTCCCGGGCATTTTCCTAGGTGAATTCTCGGAGGTACCCTCGTTGGATGAGGCCCTCGATTTCGTCCTTAAGGACCTGACAATAGTCGGTGTCGTGCTCGTTGTCCCAGTGGAAGCGGCAGTAGAACCGCTGGTCCCGTTTCTTGTTACTGGTTAGTCGAGGGAGCATCTGGATGAGGTCCTTGTCCTCGATCTCTAAGAGGATGGTCGACACATTTTGTGTTAGTGGCGTGTATCTCTCGAAATGCAGGACCGGATGGACCCTCTTCTTGCCGGTCCCGTCTTTCGGAACCTTCTTGGCTGTCTCTACCTCATCAGCCTTGCGCTTCCCCTTCCCTGGGACCTCTTTGGTGCCCTCGGAATTTAGAGCCTCCTCCACCTGAATGTACTTCTCGACCCGATTGAGCAGGTCAGGAAAGTCGAGGAGAGGCTTCTTGGCCAAGGACGCCTTCAGCAGGCCGTGTCGGACGTTGTGTCGGAATGCTGCCGAGGCGACCTCAGCATCGAAGGAGGAGATAGACCTTGCCTCTACGGTGAACCTCCGGACGAATTGACGGAGTGACTCCCCTTCCTTCTGTCAGAGGTCCAGTAGGGACGCGCTTGTCTTCTCGGCCTTCCTGCTGGTCACGAAGTGGGCAAAAAAGTTGGCCTCTAGCTGATCAAATGAGTAGATCGAGTCGGGAACGAGTTTAAAGAACCATTACCGAGCCAAACCCCGGAGGGTGGCGGGGAAGGCACGACATAGGAGGGGATCTGAAGCGCTGTGAATCATCATAAGGGTCTTGAACCCCTCCATGTGATCAGCAGGTTCGCCCTCACCGTCGTAGGTGTCGAACTGATGAGGCCTAAAGTTCCTGGGTATCTCTGCTTGTAAGATTGGACCGGAGAAAGGAGGTCGGGTCAGCCTATGACCCTGAGCTGGCCTCGGGCCGCCCTAGCTAAAATGGTCGAGGCCGTTCTCCATTTCCTGTAGGCATCGCAGGATGCCCTCATCCCGTTCTGGCGGGCAGGTTAAGCCGCGAGACTCGCTGGCTCCGGCATCCGACCGCAAGTGAGAGCGGTGGAGTGCCTCATTCCCGGTGGTCCCTAAGATAGCTTCCAGGATCTCTTTTCAAAAGTTTTGGAACTCACGGCGTGTGACCGGAGCTTGTCCGACCGGGTCGCATTGGGGTGGCAGCCTTCGGTCTGTGCGATTGAGCTCTGGCTCCCGCTCTCAGGATGGGTGCCTGGGATGGTTCGGGGCCGAGTTGGAAGCGATCCCTCCCCTAGTTCGGCTGGCTTGCCGGTTCTCGATGACTCGATGTAGGTCGGTCGCGACCGAGCGAGAAGAGCTTGGCCCAGGTTCGCCATTGACCCTCGGATGGTTAGATCCCTGGGCATCAGTGTGGCTGTCCTGGAGAGGAGGGTCTGGACGACGCACAGAAGTGACGGCTCTTCGGGCCCTGGGGGCCATGTGAGAGCTCGGATGGAGGGGATGACGTTCTTGGCTGAGGTCGGACTAAGGTCAGTACCGAGGGTTCCCACAGACGGCGCCAACCTGATGCTGTTTGTTTTTGGGGTGTGGCTGCAACAGGTGTGAGTTCTTGTAATTTGTATAGTGGAAGTCACGGTATTGGCTATATGTTCCACCCTCAGCTGGGAACGGCTCGGGAGTAGAAGGAGTGAGGTAGAGGACGAATGATCAGCTCGGATCCAGTAACTCGAATCAAACCTTCAGTGCTCGGCTCGATCTTGTGTACCTGCACTCTGCCTAGAAACACCGGGAGAGATCCCGGCAACAGGCCCTCCGACGATCTAGTCGGTCACTAGAAAGCAATAGGAGCTAGGATTTTGGAGGAGAAAGATTGATTACCTTGCCAGTGGGGGAGGGGGTCTGGTATTTATAGGCAGATCAAATGGGTCTGAGATCCTACTGGGCCGGGTTGGATCCGTTTGCTCGTGGGCCTGACGTTTCAGAAGCCAATTGGTGTGGGCTGTAAACGAAAAGTATTGCAAGACTTGATAACTGCAAGATGTTTTGTGTTTTGAGGCATGTTGTTGCAAATTGGGTGGTAGCATACATTGTTGAGCGATGGGATTTTTTGAGAACTGTACATGCTACTACCAACTCTTATTCTGTGATCCAATGGTTGGGTCTCAAGTTGATCGCCGCTCCTTGTGTATCTCAGGAGCTATTGATCAAGTGGAATCCAGCACTAGAGGGATCCGTCAAGGTTAATTTTGATGGGTCACTAACTGGTTCCGAGGCAGGTACGATTTTGTTGTTACAGATTGGAACGGGCAAGCTCTCCTTGTTGGTGGGGGCTGGTCAACACTCAATCTATCAGTGTGGCGAAAAGGCATGGACTTTGGGCTGCTCTCAAGTCGCTCCACATTATTGGTCATGAGGTCGATCATCATTGAAAGAGATTCTCGGATTGTGGTCTATCAATCGCGCAGGGGTAAAGAATCTGATCCGATATCGCAAGACATCCAAATCATGCTTAGGAATTATGTTAACATCTCTATCCAACATGTGTTTCGTGAAGGAAATACAAGTGCAGATACTGCAGCCAGAAAAGGGAGAGAGTTGATGGTCGAGGTCCTTTGGGTGTCTATCCATGATGTTGAAATGTTTTCTGTTCTAGAGGATGATGCTAAATAAGTATTTACAGTGCATGAGTAGCATCGTGTATTTCTGTTACTCAACTAGCAAAAAAAAGAAAAGGATACAAACTAGAGTACTCCACATGCAATAATAACATGGTATTTGATATAGGATAAATTACGCATCATTAATCAGAGCCCTCCGATCTCCTCTGGATCCTCTCCCTTGTGATCATCAGGCCAGCTACAGCCTAATGGGCCTTAGCCAGCTCAGGCCCATGGGTAAACAGGTCCAACCCGGCCCACCAAGGCTCCAGACCTGTTTACCTCTGCCTATAAATACTCCAACCCCCCCCCCCCCCACTGAAAAAATGTAATCAATATCTCTCCACCTGAACCCTAGATGCCCAAGCTCTTTTCCAATGACTGACTAGACCGTCGAAGGGCCTGCCGCCGGGACCTCTCTTGGTGATCCGGGGATGTGTGCAGGTACACGAGACCCAACCTAGCCGATCTCCCGGATCCGAGCCGAACACCCGTCCTCCCTTCTGAGCCCCTCTGCTCTCATGCTCCCGAGCCACTCCCGCTGCCCGGGGTTAGACCGACGCCACAACAGCGTAGGACATCCACCATACAAATTAAGAGAACTCACACCTGTTGTCCCCACACCCCAAAAACAAACGGCATCAGGTTGGCACCGTCTGTGGGATGTTTTTACCTCCTCAGTGCTACCGTCCTTCCGAACTCAGCCGGAGTCGTCACCTTGGGCCATGCTCCTCCATGGCTCCCAAACCTAGGAGAGCCGCCACATCGGCACGACAGCCAGACCTCAACCGCCATAGCTGCGCGAATGACCAGGGTTCCAACCAACCCCGGGCCAACGGCGTGGCCCGACCTTCGGTTACGTCGGATTTGCGCCATGTCATTTCAGACAGGCAGGCCAGCCGGGATAGGGGAGAGGCCGCTTCCAACTCGGCCTCAAACCACCATCATCCACCTTCCCAGGCGCACAATCCCCCACAGAACCCGGGGGGACAAGCCCCCATCACGAAGGTCGAATTCCAGAACTTCCGAGAGGAGATCCTTCAAGCCATACGTAACGGTCTGGCTACCGAGTTCTACCACAGCTCCGCCCACAAGTCATCAACAGGAGCCGGCGAATCACGCAGATCGACTCGTCCCCAGGAAGAGGCAGACCCCGTCCTTCACTGGTTAGAAGAAATGGAGAACCGCCTTTCCCAGCTCGGCGAGGGCGGGCCGATGTAGGGTTGCGGCCATCATCCGACCAGACCGCCATTCTCCCCCTAAATCCTCAAAGCTGAGATTCCTCGGAACTTCAGACCACCTCAATTCGAGACCTATAATGACGAGGGTGATCCTGCTGATCACATAGAAGGGTTTAAGACCCTCATGATGATTCACCGCACTGCGGATCCCTTCCTATGCTGCGCCTTCCCTGCTACCCTCCGGGGTCCTTGTCGGGAGTGGTTCTCCAAACTTGCCCCCGGTTCGGTCTTCTCTTTCGAACAACTAGAGGCGGGTTTCCTTGCCCACTTCGTGACTAGCAAGAAGGTCGGGAAGACGAGCTCCTCCCTCCTGTGCCTCAAACAGAAGGATGGGGAATCCCTCTGAGAATTCGTTCGGAGGTTTACCTCGGAAGCAAGGTCGGTTTCCTCCCTCGACAAAGGGGTCGCTTCCGCAGCCTTCCGACACAACGTCCGCCACGGCCAGCTTAAGGCCTCTTTAGCCAAAAAGCCACCTATGGACTTTCCCGACCTACTCAACAGGGTCGAGAAGTATATCCGGGCCGTAGAGGCCCTCAACCCAGAAGGCGCGAAGGATGCCATTGCCAAGGGGAAGCGCAAAGTTGAAGATGCAGAACTATTCAAAAGGTTCGAAAAAGAAGTGACTGGTCCGAAAAGGGTCCCCTCAGTCCCTTGATTTGAAAGATACACGCTCCTGACTCAAAACGTCTCGGCGATTGTAATGGAAATCGAGGACAAGGGGGTTTTCTGGTTCCCTCTTCGACCACCCAACAATGGCAAGAAGCGAGACTAGAGGTTCTACTGCTACTTCCACCGGGACACCGGGCATGATACAGACCACTGCCGAGCCCTCAAAGATGAGATCGAAGCCCGTATACAGCGAGGGTACCTAAAGGAGTTCACCCGGGTCAACAACAGAGATCGAAAAGAGCCGAGGAGCCCGAGGCGTTCGCCTCCCCCTTGGACGGTCGGTCAACGACCTGATCGGGACCCAGAAGCTGAGGAAGTCGGTGGACACGCCATCCTCCACTGCATACATGGCGGACCAATGGGAGGGGAATCCAAGACCTCTCGAAAAGCCTTTATCTGAGAGGTCAAATCTGTCTTAGACCACCCCTCTCCCCGAATTCAGCAGCGGGCGGTCTCCTTCTACGGTGAAGACCTCAAAGGCGTCCGACTTTCGCACTGCGATGCCCTCGTCATCAGCCTTGACATGGCCACCTTCCAGGTTTGCCGAATTCTGGTAGACAATGGTAGTTCGGTCAACATCCTTTTCTTGGAAGCATTTGAGAACCTTAAACTCTCCCGAGAAAAGCTAAAGCTGGCCGATTACACCCTCCACGGATTTTCTGGCATCCCCGTGCAAATCGAGGGAATCGTGACACTAGACATAACCTCCAGAACGGCCCCCGTCCTCCAAACTGAGTCGATGGATTTTATGGTTATCAACGTCAAGGCAGCCTACAACGCGCCATACTCGGCCGACCCAGGCTCTATTCGCTCCAGGCCGTCCCCTCCGCCTATCATCTGAAACTAAAGTTCCCGACCGATGTTGGGGTCGGGGTCGTTCGGGGCAACCAAGAATCGACACGCTCTTGCTACATGACCACGGCCGAAAGCGGTGTATTTCCCCTCGACACCATCGAGCTCCCACCTGAAGATGGCCTTTCCGAGTCTGAGCCTGCTGACGAATTGGAAGAGGTCTCTTTTGAAACCGAGAACGAGTCCAAATGGTTCCGTGTGAGCCGGACCCTTTCCCCCAAACTGAAGCCGGGTCTGATCGACTGCATCCGCCAAAATGTAGACCTCTTCACCTGGGCACCGTCCGACATGCCCAGAATTTTCGAAGACCTAATCATGCATCGGCTAAGCATCATCCCCGGCTCCAAACCAGTACAGCAGAAGCACCGCAAGTTTGCCCCTGAAAGAAAACAGGTGGTGCGAGCAGAGGTAGATAAATTGTTATCAGCCCGATTCATTCAAGAGGTTAGCTCCAGAGTGGCTGGCCAATGTTGTCATGGTGAAGAAGGCTAGCGGAACTTGGAGGATCTATATCAACTTTACTGACCTCAATAAGGCATGCCCCAAGGATCCTTTTCCCCTCCCCAGCATTGACGCCCTGATCGACGCAACATCGGGTCACGAGCTCCTAACCTTCATGGATGCTGATATGGCTAAAAATGGGGTTAAATCGGAACCGTCCAGATTGGGCACGAATCTTGAAGCTCGGGGGTAAAAAGGTAATTTCACATACAAGCGGATCCAAAGCGGGTTCTGAATCTCCTTCTCGCGGATCCAAAGCGGGTTCTGAATCTCCTTCTCACAGATCCAATAACCCACGAATGGGTCCGCTCCAATTGGGTACGGGTCCCGACCCGAAGCGAGCCCAGACCAGCAAGAGACAAATCAGGGCCACTGATTTGACCAAGTCAACGGGCCTGATTTGCTCTCACCGGGAATCAAGGGGTTAGTTTCCTAAACAGACTGTGAGGATTTTTATCCTAGCAGTTACACAGGGAACCAGGCCTCTAATCACTTCCCTGGCGACTATAAATACCTCCCCTCTGCCACTGTGACCAGGTTAATCACTTTTTCACCACTTTAAGCTCTTTCTTAATCTCTTCTTATTACTGACAAGAGTGT
The DNA here is from genome assembly GCA_017893485.1 of Hemerocallis citrina. Classification (NCBI taxonomy): domain Eukaryota; kingdom Viridiplantae; phylum Streptophyta; class Magnoliopsida; order Asparagales; family Asphodelaceae; genus Hemerocallis; species Hemerocallis citrina. Next base: position 95,548 of record JACEHZ010000534.1, on the reverse strand, counting down.
CGGAGGGTGCGTCGCCGGGATCAATCCTGGTGTTTCGCACTTCCTTGCAGGTTGCGGCTAGAGCAAGAAGGCTTGAGTCAACTGTTCAGGTTTTTCTCGGACTCACAAATTCTATCTGTTTACCCCCACACCGAAATCAGCGGTAACAGATTGGCACCGTCTGTGGGAAACAACCACACGAACAGCCTCAGCCCCTTGTCTGTCGTCCTCTCCAACCATGCCTCCAAAGATGGTCAGATCCAGAGGGTCAAACCGTGGGGCTAATCCCGCCGACCCTACAGAAGAAGCACCTTTCAATCCTACTCCTCAGCCCGACCTTCCTCCGCCGGCCCAGCAGGGCCAACCTCCTCTACCCAAGCAGCAACCCAACAATGGCCCTTCCGGCCATAACGGTCGGAAGCAGAAGCAGCCCCTCAACCCGGACCATGTCTCGGTCCATAATGGGTCCTCGGACTCAATGGCTTCTCATCATCCCGACCTCCGCAACACACTCCTGAACCGCCAGAAAGATGAGGACCTCCGCACTCACCTTGATGAGAGGCGGGCCCGAGAGGGAGCCTCCCGCCAGCATCGTGGTGAGCGGTCGCCTCACCGCCGAGGGGGCAGACGGTCTCCGGACCGAAGGGGCCGAGCGGCATCACCCGACCGCCGAAGGAGGAGGCCACAGTCCCCCGCGGATCGGCATCATCGCAGGAACAATGACGCACCCATCACCCGTGCCGAGTTCCTACAATTCCAAGACACCATGCTGCAGGCTCTCAACCTTCGGCAGAATGTCCAAAACACCCAGAGGGCTCCAACGCCCCCGAGGGATCCCAGTCCTCGCCGCCGAACCCGAAGTCCGTCCCCGGCTCCCAGCCGCCAGCAGCAGCAATACAGTCCTCGCCGATCCCAGGACTACCGGCGCCGCAGTCCACGCTCCCCTTCCTATGAAGAAGAGTCCGGGGGGTCGTATGATTACCAGCGGAGGGACGACGCCCTCATCCGCCACCTTCATGAGGTGGAAAGGCGTATTGGCTGCATGGAAAGAGAGGAGGAGTCCCGAGCAGGAACGGTCCGTCCCAGCAGACCCCCTTTCTCTCGGTCAATCATGGAGGCCCACATACCGAGGGGTTTCAAACCTCCGCAGTTTGAAACGTACTCAGGGGAATTCGACCCAGTTGATCACGTCGAAAGCTTCAAGACCCTGATGCTGATCCATCAAGCTTCCGACGCCGTGCTCTGCAGGACCTTCCCTGCCACCCTCAGGAGGTCGTCTCGGGAATGGTATTCCAGACTCGCTCCCTCCTCCATCTTCTCGTTTGAGCAGTTTGAAACACTGTTCATAACTCACTTCGTGAGTAGTAGGCGAGCTGAGAAGACAAGCCTCTCCCTACTGAACCTGCGGCAGGAAAGGAAAGAGAAGCTGCGGCACTATGTAAAGAGATTCACCGCGGAGGTTAGGTCTATCGCCTCCTTAGACCAGTCAGTGGCGACCGTGGCGTTCCAGTCGAACGTTCTCAATGCCAACCTCCGATCGTCCCTAGCCAAGAAGCCCCCGCATGACTTCGCCGACCTCCTCCTGAGGTGCGAGAAGTATATCCGAGCAGAGGAGGCTGAAGCCCTCCCGAGCTTCAGGGGGTCCTCCTCGGGGTCGAAGAGGAAGGCGACGGGGGAAGAGGGGTCCAAGAAAGCTCAGAAGGACAACGGCGGTCAGCGTTGTCCTCCCCCCAGGTTCGAGAAGTTCACTCCCCTCACCACTAACGTCTCCACCATCCTAATGGAAGTGGAGAAGGAGGGAGTCATCCCTCCAGCTCCGAGGATGCACACCCCGGCAAAGAGGAGGAACAAAGATAAATGGTGTCGTTACCATCGGGACCACGGCCACGACACGAACGACTGCCGGGCTTTGAGAGATGAGATAGAAGCCTTCATTCGGAGGGGGCAGTTGGCCAAATTCGTAAAGGCTAACGATCGGGCGGATCGTAACTCTCCTCCGCCTCGGGGGGCTAACAAGCGCTCTGAGCGACGCGAGGAGACACCCGAGTTCGAGGAAGAGCGGATTCTGCACCTGATCCACGGAGGCCCTATGGGAGGCTCCTCTAATTCCTCTCGGAAGGCCTTCGTCCGAGAGGTCAACTCGGTTCACAGCGCCCCTCCTCCCAAAGGTCTCGGCATCCCTGTGTCTTTCTCCGAAGCAGACCTCGAAGGGGTCCGAACCCCACACTGTGACGCCCTCGTCATCGACCTCCGCATGGCCAACTTCAAGGTGCAGAGGATCTTAGTAGACAATGGGAGTTTGGTCAATATTCTCTTCCTCTCGGCCTTCCGAGGCCTGCAGCTGTCCCGGGACCGTCTCAAGCCGGCCGGTTACACACTCCACGGGTTCATAGGGGTCCCGGTGACTGTCGAGGGAGTGATAACCCTGGACGTAACCGCGGGAAGCGCTCCTACTACCCGGACCGAGCCGATGGACTTCATGGTCGTCGACGTCCCGGCAGCGTATAATGTCATTCTAGGCCGACCCGGCCTAGCCGCCTTAGAAGCTGTCCCCTCGGCGTACCATTTGAAAATGAAGTTCCCCACTCGGTCGGGAGTAGGGGAAGTCAGGGGAAGCCAAGAAACAGCCCGGAAGTGTTACATGACTTCCACCGGGGGACCAGTGCTCTCGCTCGAGACACTAGAAATCCCCGAGCCGAAAGCTCGGCCAACGTCCGAGCCGGCGAACGAGTTAGAAGAAGTGCTCTTCTCGGACGAGGACCCAAGCCAGAAGTTCCTCATCAGCAAATCCTTGCCGACCGCACTGTGCTCGGACCTGATTAAATGCATCCGGGATAACCGTGACTTGTTTGCATGGTCGGCCGCGGACATGCCCGGCATTTCCGAGGAGCTGCTCGTCCATCGCCTAAGTGTCGAACCGGGGTGCGAACCGGTTCAGCAGAAGAGGCGAAAGTTCGCTCCCGAGCGACAGCAGGCCATCAAGGAGGAGGTGGATAAACTGCTGAAGGCCAAGTTCATACAGGAGGTAAATTACCCTGAGTGGCTCTCCAATGTTGTAATGGTCAAGAAGTCGAACGGCTCCTGGAGAATATGCATTGACTTCACCGACCTGAATAAGGCGTGTCCGAAGGACCCATTCCCTCTTCCAAACATCGACACCCTCATTGACGCCACCTCGGGGCATGAGCTCCTCAGCTTCATGGATGCCTTCTCAGGCTACAATCAAATCCGAATGTTCCCTCCGGACATTCCGAAGACCTCCTTCATCACCGACCAGGGCCTCTACTGCTATCGGGTCATGCCGTTCGGGTTGAAGAACACGGGCGCCACCTATCAGCGCCTCGTCAATAAGGTTTTCCAGAACCAGATAGGTCGGAATATGGAGGTGTACGTTGACAACATGCTCATCAAGAGCGTCCGAGGCACTGATCACGTGGTCGACCTCCAGGAGGCCTTCGGCGTGTTGAGAAGGCACAGCATGCGGCTGAACCCGAACAAGTGTGCGTTCGGGGTCTCCTCGGGAAAATTCCTCGGCTTCATGGTAAGCCAACGAGGAATCGAAGCTAACCACGAGAAGATTAAGGCCATATTAGACATGGCCCCGCCTCGGAACATCAAGGAGGTGCAGAAGCTTACTGGTCGGCTCGCTGCTATCGGTCGGTTCCTCTCGAAGTCGGGGGAAAAGTGCCTCCCCTTCTTCAAAGCACTCAGGGGGGCTAAGGGTTTTGAATGGGGCCAACCACAACAGGAGTCGTTCGACCAACTGAAGGCCTACTTGGTGAACCCCCCTCTGCTCAGCAAACCGGTCCCGGGCGAGACTCTCTTTGTTTACTTGGCTGCTTCCGAGCAGACCTTGAGCGCTGTCTTGGTAAGAGAGGAGGACCGGTCCCAAAGGCCTATCTACTACGAGAGCAAAGTGCTTCGGGACGTCAAGCTCCGATATCCGAAGATAGAGAAGATGGCTTATGCCCTAGTCACGGCGGCGAGGAAGCTTCGGCCATACTTTCAGTCCCACTCGATCGTTGTCCTCACCGACCAACCCCTAAAGCAGATCCTCTACAAGCCTGAGACCTCGGGCCGGCTGATGAAGTGGTCCATAGAGCTGAGCCAGCATGACATCTCTTACCAGCCTCGGACGGCCATTAAGGCCGACTTCATCGTAGAGTCCACTATCCCTGAGGTCGGCCACATCCCGAATGGACCCCCCATTTGGACAGTCTTCGTGGACGGATCCTCCTGTAATGAAGGAAGCGGCGCCGGCATCATCCTGAACGGCCTTGACGACTTCGTCCTCCAGTATGCAATCTGCATGAACTTCAAGGCCTCGAACAATGAGGCAGAGTACGAATCACTCATTGCTGGCCTCGGACTTGCACGAAGTGCTGGGGCGCAGCACCTCCGAATCCACAGCAATTCCCAGCTCTTCGTAAACCAGGTCTTGGGCGAGTACGAGGCCCGAGACGAGCGGATGGCGAAGTACCTTGCTAAGGTTCGGGCCCTCATGAGCTGGTTCGAGGAGGTGCTCATCCAGCGGGTCCCTCGTGAAGAGAACTCGCAGGCCGATGCCCTCTCCAAATTGGCCTCGTCCTCACTGCAAGGTCTCGAACAGACCGTACTGATTGAAGTCCTCTCTAAGCCGAGCATCGAAGACGAGACACCTGGCTCAGCGGAATCGTTGCCGATCATGTTACAAGATAATTGGATGAAGCCTTTAGTGGAGTTCTTAAGGGCGGGCTCCTACCCGAAGACCCCAAAGAGGCTCGCCGAGTCAGAACCCGAGCCGAGCGGTATGTCTTGATTGAGGGCATCCTATACAAATGCTCCTTCTCTCAAATAGACGGCCGACCGTTCCTAAGGTGCCTCTCTCCGGATCAGGCCGAATATGCCCTACAAGAGCTCCACGAAGGCATCGGAGGGGCACACTCAGGATTTAGGTCCTTGGCCCGAAAAGCTTTGAATTATGGGTACTTCTGGCCGACCCTCCTTCAAGATGCCGAGCAACACGTTCGGCAATGCAGCTCTTGTCAGAGACACTCCAGCATCCGTCGCCTCCCTCAGGCCAACCTCGCCTCCCTATCAAGTCCCATCCCCTTTGCAATGTGGGGGATGGATTTACTAGTGCCTTTCCCTCCGGCTCCGGGTCAGTTCAGGTTCTTGGTCGTAGCCATCGACTACTTCTCGAAGTGGGTCGAGGCCGAGCCCCTCGCCACTATAACCGAGAACAAGGTGGTACAATTCTTCTGGAAGAGCATCATCTGTAGGTTCGGCGTCCCCCGTGTCCTCGTGACGGACAACGGGACTCAGTTCACTGGCGCAGCATTCCAAGCTCTATGCGACGACCTTGCTATCCAGCAGCGCTTCTCGTCTGTCTCCCACCCTCAGTCGAACGGACAAGCGGAAAATGCTAATCGGCAGATCCTCGCAGGCATCAAGAAAAGGCTGGACAAAAGTTCCAAGGGCTTATGGGTCGACCAACTGCCCAACGTCCTATGGAACTACCGCACGAGCAAGCGGACCCCCACAGGCGAGTCCCCTTTCAACCTCACCTATGGGTCCGAGGCCGTGATACCTCTCGAGGTCGGAATACCTTCCCCTCGGCTCACAGCCTATGACGAAGCACAGAATGCCAGGGACCTCAGAGCAGACTTAGACCTGGTAGATGAACTGAGGGAGAGAGCGGCGATTCGGCAGCAGAGTTACCGAAGAAGGGTTGAACTGGCGTACAACAAAAAGGTCCGACCCGCCAACCTTAAGCAAGGAGATTTAGTCTTGAGAAAATTGGCCATATCCTTCCCCAATCAGAAGAGCAAGCTGGCTCCGAACTGGGAAGGGCCGTACAGGGTCACGAGGGTAGTTCGGCCCGGAGCTTATCGTCTTGAAGATCTAGAGGGCAGAGAGCTTCCGAGGACCTGGAATGCCGACCACCTCCTAAAATACCAAAAGAGCGCTCCGGCGCCACTCTAAGTATCATAGGATATCGAGCCATTTCAGTCCTCTGACTTGTAACCTATTTTCATAAATTGTACTATGTAAAACGGTTCGCCGTCGATTATCAATAAAGAAAGCTCTTTCGTATTTGTGAATTCGCATGCTTCTCTCCCTTCTTATCACCTGCTTTTTAAATTGTGATTTCAACCAATGGTTCGGAGTCCACGTTCGGCTCGACCTCACCTCCTCGGCTCGTTCCCGGACGAACCAGGGGTAGACCGTCGTTCGGAACTGCTCCCACAACCGTTGAACTACACCGATGGTTCGGAGTCCAACACTCGGCTCGACTTTACCTCCTCGGCCCGCCTCCGAGCGAGCCAGGGGTAGATCGCCGTTCGGAATTGCTCCCACAACCGTTGAACTAAACCGATGGTTCGGAGTCCAGCACTCGGCTCGACTTTACCTCCTCGGCACGCCTCCGGACGAGCCAGGGGTAGATCGCCGTTCGGAACTGCTCCCATAACTGTTGAACTAAACCGATGGTTCGGAGTCCAACACTCGGCTCGACTTTACCTCCTCGGCTCTCCTGCGGGCGAGTCAGGGGTAGATCGCCGTTCGGAATTGCTCCCACAACCGTCGAACTACAACGATGGTCCCGGAGTCCAACACTTAGCTCCCAGTCCCCCCAAGCCTGCTTCGCGGCAAACTGGGAGCGGACCACCCCTCTGCTCCGCCAGTGGAGGGACACCGAAGCTACGTTCGGCCACATAATCCGAGCACTCCTGCGTAATAGCCGAAGCCCGAAACCCTACGCCTTCGGTCGGCTACCGAGCAAGTGCCTTCTCGAGCTCGCAAACGGAGAAAACTCACTTTCTCCTCAACTTTCGCACATGATCTCGATCAGACGGCCCAGATCTTGCCACCGATGCTAAACGACAAGATAGCGTTTTCTTGGGAACGGAGCCGCCTCGAGATTCATGCCTACGTTCAACGGCTCAAATCTTGCCACCTGCGCTAAATGACAAGATAGCGCTTTCTTGGGGACAGAGCCGCCTAGGAATTCGCGCCGTACCTTGTCAGAGTCACTAAACGACAAAATACCGTACATATAGGGACCCGTTCGGTTCAACACCCTCTCCGACGGAACTAACACGCTAGGTTCAAGGACCTCGGCGCAACCAACACAGTTATAAGCAAGACAAATATGCAGAGCAATGAAAGATATTTTATTAAACAACCAGGCTGTAATACAAAGCGCATCTGTTCCAGGGTTACAAAGTGTTTGCAAATAAAATACACGACGCCGACCCACTATACTTGGCCCTCATATGGAAATATTTTCACTAGACTGTTCGGTCGACTGTCCGTCCTCCTCGGCTGATAGCTCCCCTGCATCCTTCCGGAGCTTCGCTACCACAGTCTGCAAGTGTCGAATCTCCGAGAGCAAATCGTCCCGCTCTGCTATGACCTTCGACTGGTTGTGCCGAATACACTTGACCCGAAGAGCATTGCTGAAAGCGGTTTGCGAATCTTCGTCCCCCCCTGCAGGGCTCAACTCGGCGATCCTATTCTCCAGGCGTTGGATCTCCGCTTCCCGAAGGTCGAGGACGGACGAAAGGTGGGCCCGCTCACTCTCAGCTCGGCGTAGCTCCAGCTCGATGCTCCTGGGACTCAGAGCTGCCGTCCCGGAAGTGGCCTCGGATTCAGATTCGTCATCCGAACCGTGGAAATCAGCATAAGGGTCGACCGCCTCGAGCTGAGAAAAAAGGAGAACGAATTGCAAGCTTTCAATACACTTCCGAGGCACAAGACTTGGAAAATTATCCAAACAAACTTACAAACTCATATATATTGTCTTCACATACATCAAGACCGACTCTACTACAAAGTTTTACAACAAATCTGAAGGAACATAAAACGGCATGATCAGGGCCTCTTCGGAAGGGGAACGCTTTGGTTCAGGGAAATGCGAGGACGACGAGGCCTACCCTCCGAACTCGATCCTAAACCAACGAAGCGTGAACCCCCTTCGCTGCCGACCCTAATTGTGGTGCCGGCCGAGGCACCGCTCGAAGAGATGGCTGCACTACTCTGAGCGTCGGCAGGGCTCCGCCTAGCCGCAGGCAAACGTGTTGCGAGTTCGTAAAAAGAAATCCCCCTCTCGCTCTCTTCGCGGGTGCATGACGTACTGCGGATGTTAGCCCTCTCCGGCACAGGCTTGAGCGACGCAATCTCTTCCTCCAGTTCAATGATTCTGTCTCTCAGAGCGTCGTCCTTCGCCAACTTCCTCGGACGAGAAGGCCTCGACGAGCCAGAGGCGTTGGCGCCATCGGTCGCGAGCCGTCAGAAGTGGGTGACCTCGATCCCCCTGTCTATCGTGATCCTTCTGAGCTTGTCGACTTCGGCCAATAGCCTCTTGCGCTCGACCGACGCCTTCTCCAGCTCGGAAGTCAGCTTCTCTTCCGCCGCCGAGCGTTCTTTCTCCGATAATTCCAAGTGTTGGACCTCAGCCAAAAGGTCGTCATTCTTCTGCTCGGCGGCAGTGAGCTCTTTACGGAGCCGCTCGACTTCCCCTTCGGGACAAGGAGCTTGGGGGTACTTCCGTAGTTGCCACAGCTCGCGATAGTACCTCTGCACAGCTGCCTTCGTCTCCTCCAGCTTACCGAGCAGGAGAAACCGATTTTGTCGGCTCTGCAAGAGCTCGCCCTTCGTTCTCGCCAGCTCCTTCCGAAGGTATACAACCTCCGTGATCGGACCGAACTTCACCAGAAAAGCGGAGATAAATCCGATGGGACAATACACGGAAACATCTACAACTAGTCACATGCAAATCCGAGGCTCAACACTTGGATAAATTTTTGCCAAACAAAATGTTTTCATTCAAAACCGAGGTGAAAGTTTTACACAAGCGGTGGCCAGTCCGCAGTTAGGCTTACAAAAAAAAAGAGAGGACTAAAAAAGACAACCGAGTCAGGGGTCGACCTTTTTGTCGTTAGGGTCCGTCGACCCCCCGGCCTTGTCCTCGCCATCGCCCTCGCCTCCGTCCTCGCTCCCGCTCTCCTCCTCGGAGTCGTCCTCCTCCTCGCCATCGGCTTCGGTCTCCCCTGGGCCTTCGATGCCTTCCGTCTCTCCCTCGGGGTCGAGCAACCCCTCGGGAACACCCTCCTCCCCTTCCACGGGGTCGTCAAAGTGGTAGGAGGATGTGTCGAAGCCCGGGTTCTTGGCGGCTACGTGGAGCAGGGCTCGACCGTAGGCTTCCTCCATGTTCTGGAGCATGTGCTGCGCGGCCTCCTCCTGCACGGCCTTCCTCACCTTCTTCACCTTCTTCTGGTGTTTGGCCATGATCTTGTTGGCCCTCTTCCGAGCCTTCTCCGCTTCCGACCGAGCGTTGGCCAGTGCCTCCTTCAGCTCGGCAGCCTCCTTCTCCGAGGCCTCAAGTTTGGCCGCTGCGTCCTTCGACAGCTGAATGGCGTTGGCCAGCTACTGCTCCAGCCCTTTCACTTCAGCACCCCTCTTCGCCGAGAGGAGCTGCTCGGCATCAAGCCACTGCGTGGCCTTGATGCGCTCCGCTCTCTCCCGTTCATTCTCCTGCTCCTTGTTCGCAAACTCCTCGAGCAGGAAGTTGAAGTGGCAGAGGGTCTGAAAAAGAACAGCAGATTAAAATCTGAACCCAAAGACTTAGAAAAAACTCTAAGAAAGAAATCTTGGTGAGGAAGAACTCGGCCTACTTACCGACATAGTATTCCGAGCGATCTGCATCACGGCGTCCCCTGCTAGCCCGGCCTTCAGGGTCGTTCGGTCCTTTGGGGTCGGCAGGTGCCTCACCGCCTCCATGCAGATGTTGTCGTCGCCCAAGAAGCCGTCGACGTTCATCACCTGCCAGTCGGGCACGAAGATCTGCTTGTGACGCTCGGTCAGGATCTTCTCCGCATCGGCAGTGAGGGACGGAACCTGGAGGGACAACACCTCCTTCACGCCGAACGCACCGCTCGACGAACCGGCAGCGTCCCCCTTAGGGGTCGGTGTGGGCGCACCCGAGGCAGGAGGGTCGAGGACCATGACCTCCCCCTGCTCGAGGACCATGACCTTCGGCTGGTCGGCAGCCTTCACAACCGAAGGCTTCTTCGAGGCTCGGCTGTCCTGAGGCCCCGCCGCAGGCCTCTTCTTCTTCGCCTCCTGCTCCGACCGGCCCTTCGCCACCAGAGCTTTGTAATCCAGCTTCATCGTCTCTGCACAAGCCGAATGAAAAAACTTAGAAAAATTTTCATGAACCTTAAGCAAAAAGTATAAATACCAGAAGCATACTAGGGTCAATCGGACTGAGACCTCCTCGGAACAGGTCCTCCTCGGTAATTTCTTTCCAGCTTAACGCTGGCAGGGCGAGGAGCTTCTTCTGGACCTCCGCCTCCTCATCACTCAGCGCCGCCTCCTTCTTGGTCCGCTTGGGCAGACCATCCTTTGCCCAAACCGTCGGTATCACCCACGGCGTCGGAGCTCGGATGAGGAAGTACTTCTCCTTCCAATGTTTGATCGAGTCCGGATTCTCGATCAGCTTCACGCCCGTTCAGGGCGAAAGATAGAACCTCTGTTCGTCTCGCCTTGGCTGACAGGGTCGGTAGAGATTCCGAAAGAGGAACATACTCGGCTTGGCGCCGACCTCTTGGCATCGGAGGACGAATGCCATGACGTGCCTCCATGTGTTCGGCATCAGCTGGGCGGGGCTCAAACCGTACCATGTCAGGACATCAACCACGAACGGGTGGAGGGGAAAGCGGAGTCCGGCAATAAGGGAGTCGACCGGAAAGACGCACACATCTGACGAGGACTTTGTGTTGGCTCGGAAACCCGGCCAGGGGAGGAGCAGTCCATAGTCGGCAGGGATCAGGAAGCCCTCTCGGATCAGGTGAAGGTCACCCTCGGTGAGGGACGAGATGGTATGGTCCACCTCGGACAGCTCCCTCGGCTCGTTCTCTTCCACCAACTTAGCCGTGCCTTGGGTCACTCTCTCCAAGGTGTCCTCGGCGTAGTCCCGTATGCCTCCCACGCTCGACAGAGAAATGGGCTGCCGACCGAACGCTCCTGCAGTCTTCGGCATTTCCACGATCGTGACCACGGCCTTGCCCTCCCGGGACACCGCCACAACCTCCTTAGGCAGCTCGGCCACTTTGCCCTCTCTATCCGGACATACGACGGTCTGATCACTCGGCTCCACTACCCCCTTTCCTTTATCCCCTCGGCCAACGGCTTGCTCCGAGGCGGCGGTCTCATCCGTGATCTTAACCATTTTTTTTAAAAGAGAAGGGAAAGAGACTGACCTTGAAGTGATAGGTACGGTCGGAAAGTTCACCGGAGACAAGGAACGCTACCGCGACAGCTAGCACCGCCACCAGAGAGCTGAAAACTTCGAAGGCAAAGTGAGAACTGAAGAGAGAGAGTAAAAGTAAAAAATGAGACTTGGTCTAAGGGGGGGGTGAAGATTTATAGTAAATGGAACGTCCTTTGGACTTCCAAACGAAAGAGCGCGACTTTTGGGCTGCTCTCGAAACGTCGCGAAGGCCCAACACAACTGCCTTCCTCACCAAGTCAACTAGCTCGGCGCAATGGGATCTGAATCCGAGCTACACGCAATCCGAGCCAGATTGCACAGACTCCGGTCGGTCTCCGAGCAAGGGCCTTTCCGAGCCGGCAAACGGAGAAAACGCACTTTCTCCTCAACTTTCGTGCATGATCTCGATCAGACGACCCAGATCTCGCTGAGGACACTAAACGACAAGATAGTGTTTTAATTCAAAGTTTTAAGGCACCGCCTTCGGCGTGCCCCCCAGGCCCCATGTCTCGGTCGGCTTCCCGCCGACCCACGGGGCCCGGTCGAAAGCAGATCAACACTCAGAGATCGGGAGAAGCATGCCATCCCGAGCTAGTTGATTGTAACTGTGAAGGTTCGGCCTGGTAGAAGACTCTGGCAACAGAACCTTCACAGATGCAAACAACAAGCTCGGAACGCCCTTTATTTCTTCCCCCTCAATCTCACCGATGGTCCGGAAGTTCGAGTCATAATCTCCCCCGGCGCTGATACCCACGTCGGGGCAGTCAGAGTCCGGAGAAGATCATGGTGGAAGAACGATCGCTCGTCCTTCCGAAGCAACTTGGCCCCCGGGTCCGAATTTGGATCGTCACCTCTTCCACCATGATCTCCTCCGACCCCGCCACCCACCTCGGGACAGCCGGAGTCTGCAGAAGACCTTGGTGGAAGAACGACCACCCATCATCCCGGAGCGACTCATACCTCGGGTTCGGATCACAGTCGTCGCCACTCCTGCCTCGTTCTCCCCCGACCCTGACACCCACAATGGGGGCCGTCAGGAATGGGAGAAGAAGAAGGCAGTAGAGTGACCACCCCTCCGAACCTATCAAGGTTAAGACTTTACAAGACTGGCGTCCGCCAGAGGCAGACACCACCGAGGTCTAAAACTCAACATTGCTGCGACTGAAATAACAAGGGGAATGGAGTACTTATAGCCTACCCTCCAAGAACCAGCCATTATGACCCTCGGAAGTTGGAACACCGCACATTAATTGAAGGGATCAACATTAATGACCTGGGGAAAGTGGAACGCCGCGCAAACCCCGGGGCACCATTAATGTCCTTGGGAACAGAATCATCTCGAGACAGTTCGCGCCACATTGCCCGACTTGCCGAGACCCCCTGTCTTCGGTCGGCTACCGAGCAAGTGCCTTCCCGAGCTCGCAAACGGAGAAAACACACTTTCTCCTCAACTTTCGCGCATGATCTCGATCAGACGGCTCAGATCTTGCCACCGATGCTAAACGACAAGATAGCGTTTTCTTGGGAACTGAGCCGCCTCGAGATTCGTGCCTACAATCAATGGGTCAGATCTTGCCACCTGCGCCAAAAGACAAGATAGTGTTTTCTTGAGGAATGTGCCCGTCTCGAGATGCGCGTCGCCATCCGACGGCTCAGATTGCGCCACATTGCGAAATCTGGCCGAGACCCCACGTCTCCGGTCGGATGCCGAGCAAGTGCCTTTCCGAGCTCGCAAACGGAGAAAACTCACTTTCTCCTCAACATTCGCACATGATCTCAATCAGACGGCCCAGATCTTGCCGAGGACACTAGGCGACAAGATAGTGTTTTCTTGGGAAATGTGCCCGTCTCGAGATGCGCGCCATCATCCGACGGCTCAGATTGCGCCACGTCGCTCGACCTGCCGAGACCCCATGTCTCCGGTCGGATGCCGAGCAAGTGCCTTTCCGAGCTCGCAAACGGAAAAAAAAGACACCGAGCTACTACGACCATTGGATCTCCCAGAAATTCGTGCTCTTGATGACGAACGGTCCAGATTGTGCCGCGTGCACTAAAAGACAAGATAGCTTTTTCTTGGGATTCACACTGTCATCCAACGGCTCAGATTGCGCCACGTCGCTCGACTTGCCGAGACCCCATGTCTTCGGTCGGCGGCCGAGCTAGTGCCTTTCCGAGCCCGTAAACGGAGAAAAAAAGCTTCCGAGCGATAACAGCCAATGGATCTCTCAAAAATTCGAGCTCGACCATGATCAACGGCTCAGATCGAACCACGTCATAAATCGGTATTTAAAATCATTTTTTATCTATTTTAATCGATTTATTTATTTAAAAATTGCAAAAAATTGCTAAAAATTCTGGAAAATTAACTAAAAATTCTAGAAAATAATTAAAAATTCGGGGATATCTTTTTGAGCCCCTGAACGAACAATTATTGCCTAGAATGCACTGCTAAGGTCCCTGAACGATTAGTAAACACATCGCAAAATTAAATAAATAATCCGAAAAAATAGGTAAAGGACGTCAAATACTCGATATGGCTAGAGAACAGCACATAGTATCAAAAATTATCTCACTACCCCCATCAAGATTCAAAATCCTCCACTTGGACTCCGATACAACTCCACTAGCCACTAAAACAGTTAAACTACTCCTCAAAGGCTGATCACGCTCAGTCTTTAGGAGTGGGGGGCTCGTGATATGGCTAAAAATGGGGTTAAATCGGAACCGTCCAGATTGGGCACGAATCTTGAAGCTCGGGGGTAAAAAGGTAATTTCACATACAAGCGGATCCAAAGCGGGTTCTGAATCTCCTCTCACAGATCTAATAACCCACGAATGGGTCCGCTCCAATTGGGTACGGGTCCCAACCCGAAGCGAGCCCAGACCAGCAAGAGACAAATCAGGGCCACTGATTTGACCAAGTCAACGGGCCTGATTTGCTCTCACCGGGAATCAAGGGGTTAGTTTCCTAAACAGACTGTGAGGATTTTTCTCCTAGCAGTTACACAGGGAACCAGGCCTCTAATCACTCCCCTGGCGACTATAAATACCTCCCCTCTGCCACTGTGACCAGGTTAATCACTTTTTCACCACTTTAAGCTCTTTATTAATCTCTTCTGATTACTGACAAGAGCGTCGGAGGGTGCGTCGCCGGGATCAATCCCGGTGTTTCGCACTTCCTTGCAGGTTGCGGCTGGAGCAAGAAGGCTTGAGTCAACTGTTCAGGTTTTTCTCGGACTCACAAATTCTATCTGTTTACCCCCACACCGAAATCAGCGGTAACAGATGCCTTCTCAGGTTACAATCAAATCTGGATGTTTCCTCCAAATATCGCCAAGACGTCCTTTGTCACCGCCCAAGGCCTCTACTGCTAGCAGGTCATGCCCTTCGGACTCAAGAATGCCAGGGCCACATACCAGAGGCTCGTCAACCGAGTCTTCAAAAATTAGATCGGTCGGAACATGGAAGTATACGTCGATGATATGCTTGTCAAGAGCCGAAGGGCGAAAGATCATGTTGCCGACCTCGAGGAAGCCTTCGGCATCCTTCAGTCTCACAACATGAGGCTCAACCCCACCAAATGCACCTTTGGTGTCTCGTCCGGAAAATTTCTGGGCTTCATCATCAGCCAGCACGGCATAGAAGCCAATCCAGAGAAGATCCAGGCCATCATCGACATGGCCCCGCCCAGAAATGTCAAGGAGGTTCAACGGCTTACGGGTATACTGGCGGCCATCGGCCGCTTCCTCTCCAAATCAGGGGAGAAGTTGCATCCGTTCTTCAAAGCCTTACAGGGGATGAAGGGGTTTGAATGGGGCGAGCCCCAGCACCAGGCATTCGACCAGTTGAAATCCTACCTCGCCAATCTACCGCTCTTAAGCAAACCCGAACCCGGTGAACCCCTCTTCATATATCTCTCGGCCTCTAAAAGTGCACTCAGTGTCGTGCTTGTTCGAGAAGAAGAAGGTGTCCAAAAACCCTTGTACTACGTGAGCAAGGTTCTGGTTGCAGCCGAGAGCAGGTATGCAAAGATGGAGAAAATGGCGCATGCACTGATAACAGCGGCTCGTAAGCTCCGACCCTATTTCTAGGCTCACTCTATTTAGGTCCTCACGGACCAGCCCCTGAAGAACGTCCTCCAGAAGCCAGAGAGCTCCGGCCGCCTGGTCAAGTGGTCGATCGAACTGAGCCAATATGTCATCAGCTACCAGCCTAGGACGGCAATCAAGGGGCAAGCACTCGCCGAATTTATCACAGAGTGCACCATCACCGAACCATCGGCGATCTCGGAGGCCGACCCAGTGTGGGAAATTTATGTCGACGGTTCATCCTGCGAAGGAGGGAGCGGAGTAGGCATCATCTTAAAGGGCCCCGATAATTTCTTCTTCCAATATTTGCTCTGGCTAAGTTTCCCAGCCTCAAACAACGAAGTGGATTACGAAGCTATGATCGCGGGGCTCACCCTCGGGCACAAGACCGGATCCTGACACATCAAGGCCGTCAGTGACTCCCAGCTCGTGGACAATCAGATCACCGGGGAGTATGAAGCTCAGGATGCACGAATGGTACAATACCTGGCAGTAGTCCGAAATCTCTTGTCATCTTTTAATTCTCACTTGGTGGAGCGAATTCCCCGGGAGCAGAATGCCCAGGCGGATTCATTGTCGAAGCTCGCCTTGTCATCCTTTGAGGGGCTCGACTACACTGTTCTCATCAAGGTCCTCCTCAAATCCAGCATCGATACCCCGGAAGCTTCCTGCCTTAATACCGATCTTGAACCCGACAACAGGATCATGCCGCTCCTAAGGTTCCTTTCGAAAGGCAAACTCCCTCAAGACAGGTCCGAAGCAAGAAGGATCAGAGCCAGAGCTGAGAGATTCACCCCGATCAGTGGAACGCTCTTCAAACGCTCGTGTATGGTGGCTGATGGCAAACCATACCTCCGCTGCCTGGCACCAAACGAAGCCAAGTACGCCTTGAAGGAATTGCATGAGAGAATTAGTGGATGCCACATTGGGAGCAGATTGCTCGTTCGGAAGGCCCTGAATCATGGATACTATTGGCCGACCATGCTACAAGACGCGCAAGACCTCGTCAAAAGTTGCAGCCGTTGTCAAAGGTTTTCTTCGGTAAAGAGACTCCCGTAGGCCAACCTCCGATCCATGGCTAGTCCGACCCCTTTTGCCATGTGGGGGATGGACCTCGTCAGCCCCTTTCCTCAAGCCGCGGGTCAGAGGAAGTTCCTGGTGGTGGCCATCGACTACTTCACCAAGTCGATCAAGGCTGAACCATTGGCCTCGATCACCGAGCACCAAACTCAGCAATTCTTCTAGAAGCACATCATCTGTCGGTTCGGGATCCCTCAGGTGCTCGTCACCGACAACAGGTCCCAGTTCTTCGGTAAGAATTTCTGGAAGTTCTGCGAAGACATCGGCATCAAGCAGCGCTTCTCGGCCATATGCCACCCATAATCAAACTACCAAGCTGAAAAATGCCAACTGCCAAATCCTTGATGGCCTCAAAAAGCAGTTGGATAATTCCCCTAGGGGACTCTGGGTCGACGAACTTCCGAGCGTACTGTGGGCACACTGGACGACGAAGAGGATACCCACGGGTGAGTCGCCCTTCAACCTGACCTACGGTACAGAAGCAGCTATCCCCTTGGAGATCGGTCTACCATCGCCCAACATCATGGCCTTTGACGAAGAAGGCAACTCAACAGGTCTCAGGGCCAACTTGGACCTGGTCGACGAAGACAGGGAGAAGTCCAGCTCCGAAGGAGCATCTACCAATAGCGGGTCGAGAAATACAACAACCAGAAAGTTCAACCCACTAACATCCAGAAGGGTGACCTCTTCCTCAGGAAACTATCAGTCTCAGACCCCAGCAAGAGGTGGAAGTTGGCCCTTAATTGGGAAGGACCTTACAGAGTCGCCGAAGTGGTGTGCCCCGGTACCTACTGACTCACCGAGATGGGAGGCACCCCAATCAAGAGGCCCTGGAATGCGGAACACCTCATCAAGTACCTCGAGAGAGAGGAAGGAAGTCATTATGTGAAGTCATTATGTAACCGAACAGATGTAATCCGCTTTTGTATAAAAATGTTCGTTATTTTTCCAAGGTTTTTTAGCTCGAATTCTGTATAAACCCCTTATGTAACCGCACCAAAGAGCTCGACGCTCTCCTCCGACCCAAGCCTCGATGCCACATGGCAAATTCGAGCACAAGGATAGTTTTCTCAAGCTTAGGCAAAAGAGCTCGATGCTCTCCGCCGACCGTAGCCTCGATGCCGCCTGGCAAACTCGAGCACAAGGGTAGCTTTCTCAAGCTTAGGCAAAAGGGCTCGATGCTCTCCACCGACCCATGCCTCGATGCCGCATGGCAAACTCGATCACAAGAGTAGCTTTCTCAAGCTTAGGCAAAAAAGCTCAACGCTCTCCGCCGACCATAGCCTCGATGCCGCATGGAAAACTTAAGCACAATGGTAGCTTTCTCAAGCTAAGGCAGAAAGGCTCAACGCCCTCCGCCGACCCAAGCCTCGATACCGCATGGCAAACTCGAGCAGAAGGGTAGCTTTCTCAAGCTTAGGCAAAATAGCTCGACGCCCTCCGCCGACACAAGCCTCGATGCCGCATGGAAAACTCGAACACAAGGGTAGCTTTCTCAAGCTTAGGCAAAAGGACTCGACGCTCTCCGCCGACCCAAGCCTCGATGCCGCATGGCAAACTCGAGCACAAGGGTAGCTTTCTCAAGCTAAGGCAAAATGGTTCGACGCTCTCCGCCAACCCAAGCCTCGATGCCGCATGGCAAACTCGAGCACAAGGGTAGCTTTCTCAAGATTAGGCAAAAAGGCTCGACGCTCTCTGCCGATCCAAGCCTCGATGCCGCATGGAAAACTCGAGCACAAGGGTAGCTTTCTCAAGCTTAGGCAAAAGAGCTCGACGCTCTCCGCCGACCCTAGCCTCGATGCCGTCTAGCAAACTCGAGCACAAGAGTAGCTTTCTCAAGGTATGGCAAAAGAGCTCGGTGCTATCCGCTGAACCAAGCCTCGATGCCGTATGGCAAACTTGAGCACCAGGATAGCTTTCTCAAGCTATGGCAAACTCGAGTACCAGGGTAGCTTTCTCAAGCTATGGCAAAAGAGCTTGGCGCTCTCTGCCGACCCAAGCCTCGATGCTGCATGGCAAACTCGAGCACAAGGGTAGCTTTCTCAAGCTTAGGTAAAAGAGCTCGACGCTCTCCGCCGACCTAAGCCTCGATGTCGTATGGAAAACTCGAGCACCAGGATATCTTTCTCAATCTATGGCAAAAGAGCTCGGCGCTCTCTGCCGACCCAAGCCTCGATGCGGCATGGCAAACTCGAGCACAAGGGTAGCTTTCTCAAGCTTAGGCAAAAGTGCTCGATGCTCTCTGCCGACCCAAGCCTCGATGTCGCATGGCAAACTTGAGCACAAGGCTAGCTTTCTCAAGTTTAGGCAAAAGAGCTCGACGCTCTCCGTCGACCCTAGCCTCGACGTTGCTTGGCAAACTCGAGCACAAGGGTAGCTTTCTCAAGCTATGGCAAAAGATCTCGGCGCTCTCCGCCGACCCAAGCCTCGATGCCGTATGACAAACTCGAGCACCAGGGTAGCTTTCTCAAGCTATGGCAAAAGAGCTCAGTGCTCTCCGCCAACCCAAGCCTCGATGTCACATGGCAAACTCAAGTACAAGGGTAGCATTCTCAAGCTTAGGCAAAAGAACTCGATGCTCTCCGTGACCCACGCCTCGATGCCGCATGGTAAACTCTAGCACAAGGGTAGCTTTCTCAAGCTTAGGCAAAAAAGCTCGACACTCTCCGCCGACCCTAGCCTCGATGCCGCATGGCAAACTCGAGCACAAGGGTAGCTTTCTCAAGCTTAGGCAAAAGAGCTCGACGCTCTCCGCTGACCCAAGCCTCAAGGCCACATGGCAAACTCGAGCACAATGGTGCCTTCTCAAGCTTAGGCCAAAGAGCTCGACGCTCTTCGCCGACCCAAGCCTCGATGCCGTATGGCGATCTCAAGCACAGGGTAGGCTTTCTCAAGCCATGGGGGTGTGGCTGTAGCACCCCGATTTCCAACACCGGGAAACCGTGACACGAGCCAAGATCTTTACTTCAATTAGTCACAATACACAGAAAAACAGGAGAATTTAAAATTTTTTATTCAATACACAATGTGTTACAAGTCCGAATATTGTACAACTGTAATACCTTACAATAGAGTTACAATATTACCTTTACATTTCTAAGTATTACAACCTTCAACATCTTACATCAGAGTACTTCTCTACTAATGCATAATCAATACATATACTGCAGCGGAACTAAACATAAAACTGACTCCTTGCTTTCCTTGCCTTGAGTCCTCCTGAATTTCGCCTTTGTACTTTGGCGATCCGGTACCTATGAAAGTGGGGACGTCAGTATTCACTGACGCTTAAAGGCTGATCATATAGCAGCGAATCTTCCAAACAATATACAAAATACAGCAACGGTGTTAGTGTAGTTTAAGTGTTTGTGAGTGCTATGGCTAGACTCTAATGCAACATTTAAATAGAACTAGGATGCTCCTATTCTAATATTAGCAAGTTTCCGAAAGCAACATGCAGCCCATACTACATGCGGCTCCATCTCAAGCCGTTTCTCCATATATAGGGATTGAACCCGCGTTATGAACTTCTAATTGTACACAACCTGTTCCTGACAATACTCCATGGCTCTGTGAGGTTGCAGAAGGGGTCAAGTCCCCCCATGCAGTCTGCTTATGGTGTCTCCGTTTTTCACTACTACCCGGCATGCCGGACCTCACTCGATCCCAGTATATCGGGCATCGTTCCAAAATCAAACTATAGGGTTTCGCAAGCGCAGGATAACTCGAAGCCTACCCTGTGGCACCCTCTGGGGTCTAGCAAGCGCAGGACTGCACCATGCATCCTGTGGCACCCCAGCCACGGTATTTCAGGAATTAACAGAGCGAGATACGCAACCCGTGTCCTCAACTTGTGAGACGGCACCGTGCGTATCCCTTTGACGGGAAGGTACAACCCAATACACCACCTATGATCTGCCTCAAGGGACGAGTTAGTGTAAGGGCCCCCCTACAACTGACTCCTCTCTCCCGGCAAAAGGGTTTAAGTAAACTGATCCTTGTAAGTCACTATCCTAGCGATGTCCCTGACTCGAACAATCCTAGGGATGACGATATTATAAACACAACATGCTAGGCCTTTAAAGTAGACTTCGCAAGACAACTCTACTAGGCTGCTCAACCTAGACTTACCAGACTCCCTCAGGATCCGGTTCGTGGCTCATCGATCGAAGACTTTGGCTGTGCGAATATACACGCATGCCGCTACCCTAGACTTGAATTTTGTCTATACTCCGGTCCTTGATTAACCTACCCTGGTTAAGATTCGACGGTACACAAGGAGTGACTCCTCCACAGTTCCTTAGGGTAGAAATCATATGTCTTGACGGTCGATAGCCCTTGGGGTGGTAACCTCACCCTAGACGAGCACAACGAACTGTGTACTAGCTAACAAGCTATACACGAGTAACAACCACATACGAGCCAATAAGCTACGTATGAACAACAACTACCTACGAGCCAGGCGGGTCTCGTAGGAGATAACCACGTACATACCAGCCAAATAAGCCGCGTATGAGACCAACAGCTACGCACGGGCCGGTCGGGCCGCGTACGAGACAACAACCTACATACGAGCCAACTAAGCTACGTATGAGACCCACAGCTACGTACGGGCCGGTCGGGCCACGTACGAGCATAACCATATGCAAACAACCATACAGGTAATTAATCTTAAAAGCAACCAAACGTGCTTACTAGCAAACTTAATCTTCTATTATTAGAAGCAACAGAAGAATCTACTAGTAGTCTATGATCGGTATTCTACTAAGGAAGAATCTGAAGGCGACATAACAGCCTTCATCGAACTAACTACCACTAGTGGTCTTCCCGATCTTATTTCTTCGACCTATAGCGCCTTAAGTACGGCACACAATTGCAGGCATCTTCCTACGATAATTTAATCATATAACACAACCACCATGATACTCCTATGTATGAATGTGATTAATGCTTATGCTTACATCGAGCTCAAGCATGAAAATCACTTACGACCTAGACATGAAGTCCACTATAGTCAAGCGTAGGTTACAAATTGATCATGGAAGCTTACTACTTATCATGACTAATCACCACAACCCAACTAGTATGAACAAGCAACATTCCAAGGCATAGTAGGTAGTTCTAACACTACTCCTACAACATTCTAAGCAAGTATTTGGACTTTAGCATGGTATAGAGCATAACATAAAATCACTACAACTAACCATGGGTAGTGTCTTAAATCTAAGCATGAATATCATAGTATAGGTGTCATTAACTTAACATGATCAATAATTTGCATGATACCTACTTACTTAGCATGAATCATGATCATTTACTAACATAGCATGAACCAACACTTATTAAAGCATGGGTATCATGTAAACATGAGTATTCATATAACCTAGCATGGTATACAACTTACTCACAATCTAAACTAGCATGACATACAACTTACTTACAATTAAGCTAGCATGACATACAACTTACTTGTAGTTAAGCTAGCATGGCATATCTATAATTAAACTAACATGGTATATCACATACTTACAATTAAATTAGCATGGTATATCACTTACCTACAATTAAGCCAACATAGTATGTCACATACCTACAATTTAAACTAGCATGGTATGCAACTTTTCTACTATCATCCAAGCATGAACCCTTATTAAGCATAAATAACTACTAAACATGAATGGTTTACTAAACATGGGTAACTACTAGTATGAACATTCAACATTCCTAAGTATATATGTATATATATACTTCTAACATGGTAAGTAATTTTATCATAGATCCTACAACGTTCTAGGCACAATTAGTCTAAACATGGTAGGAAACTCTTAGATTGCATCCTACAATATCCTAAGCATAAGTAGATTAATCTAAGCATGGTATACAACTTTAGAATTTGTCCTACGACATTCCAACGTGAAATAGCATTAGGATATTTTTAGAAAAAGTCCTACAACATTCTAACATAAAGCATGATAGGATATTTTTAGAAATAATCCTACAACTAACTAAGCATGGAACATGGTAGGATTTTTTTTATAGCAAAAGTCCTACAACATCCTAAACATAAAGCATGATAGGATAATTTTATAAAACATCCTACAACATTCTAAACATAAAGCATGATATTTAGAGAAGAAATCCTACAACTAACTAAGCATGGAACATGGTAGGATTTTTTTTAGCAAAAGTCCTACAACATTCTAACATGAAATAGCATGATAGGATATTTTTAGAAATAATCCTACAACTAATTAAGCATAGAAACATGGTAGGATATTTTTATTAGGCATCCTACAACATTTGAAGCATGGGTATTGCTTCTAAATATTTTTAGAAATGATCCTACAACATTTGTAGCATGAATATTTCTTCTAAATATTTTTAGAAGTGATCCTACAACATTTGTAGCATGAATATTACTTCTAAATATTTTTTGAAGTGATCCTACAACACTTGAAGCATGAATGTTACTTCTAAATATTTTTAGAAGTGATCCTACAACATTTTACTACTACTACTACTCCTATTTTAATCAAAACATAACACACAATTATCTACTACTACTACTACTTCATTCTTATCAAGAACCCAACATACAACTTACTACTACTACTACTTTGTGGACACAAAACATCTATAATTACTTACTACATACTACTACTTTATTCTCATCAAAATCACAACATACAACTTACTACTACTACTACTACCTTATTAATCAACATACTATTACTACTTTATTAAATTAACATGCTACTACTACCTCATTTAATCACATACTACTACCTTATATTTTAGCATGCTATTACTTAGTTGCTTACTAGTCTTTATTATTACTAGTGATAAAAGAAAGATCATTTTTATTTTATTTTACTTTACAACTAGTAAATATAAAAGAAAAAGATCTCTTTTTATTATTTCTACAACTAGTGATTAAAAGAAAAGATCTTTTTAATATTTCTACAACTAGTGATTAAAAGAAAGATCTTTTTAATAGCTACAACTAGTGATAAAAAGAAAAGACCTTTTTAATTTACAACTAGTGATTAACAAAAAGAAGATCTTTTTATTACAATAAACATACACTTATTATTATTAGTCCAATGTTTAATCAAAGTCCTACAACCCACAATGGTTGTAAAATGTTCAT
Source organism: Hemerocallis citrina (assembly GCA_017893485.1). Taxonomy (NCBI): domain Eukaryota; kingdom Viridiplantae; phylum Streptophyta; class Magnoliopsida; order Asparagales; family Asphodelaceae; genus Hemerocallis; species Hemerocallis citrina. Next base: position 71,997 of record JACEHZ010000534.1, on the reverse strand, counting down.
ATGCCAATTCCTACAAGTCCTACAACCTTCAATCGGTTGTATGTTCAAGTCATATGCAATATGTCTTTTTAGTCCACAATCATACATAGAACAACAATTACAATAATAAAGATGTGATTTTTATATGTTCTTTTGTAGTTACTACTACTACCTTCTTTCTTTCTTTTATTTACCACAACACACAACACACTCATTCATAAGAACAACCCAAAAAAACAAAACAAAACAAGAAGGTAGAAGGAGAAGTCAAACAACAAACAAACAAACAAACAACAAACAAACAAACAATCAAAGAAGCATGAAGAAACCCCCACCTTATTTTCTATTGGAAGGACTTGCTTGCTAATCCTTCTCCTTCCCCTAGCTTTTTAGAAGGCTTCTAACAACCTACAAAACAAAACTCTCAAGTTAACTTGTTCTCTCTTTCTTTTCCTTTCTTTCTTTCTTTCTTTCTTTCTTTTGTTTTCTAAAAATGAGGGAAGGAGGAAAATGAGGGGGGATTTATAGGAGAGACTAGAAGGTGGTAAGTGCACCACATTGGCACAAAATAACCCCAAGGGGGTGGCCGGCCATGCTCCTAGGGGGGGGGGGGAGGGGTATGGTGTAGGGTGGTGAGGTGGAGGGATAAGGTTTCTAGAAGTCTTTTAGTTCTTCTCTTATGCATACAAACCTTCTTTTAACCCTCTTAATCAACCCTAACCTTCTAATTAAGTAGCCATGACAAGAATGAGTATATTGACCAAAAGTATATACTACATACTTGTATGATGTACTAAGAACCATACAATTTTATGTATGTGTACATGTATGTGCATACAAAAATTTTCTTATAAAATCCTTATAAAATTTCCATAAAATAGTTTAACTTTGAAAATAATAATAAAATAAATTTTATTATTAATTCGGAGGATCGCGCTATCAATTGGATGCGCTTCGGATGCACACTGTCCGATAGATGCGCGTAGATACTGTTTGTGGGCAACCCGGCGAAAAATCACCAAAATGGTCTGATTTTGGGATTAAAATGAAATAATAATAAAATAGTAATTTTTATGAGTTAATATCCGTCCGGGATATTACAGTGACGATCTCCGCCGATCCCCAAACCCTGACCTCCGGTCAGGACTTCAGCTATCTGAACCCCTCAAAAGTTTACTATTAAAGATTTAGGGCGCTCGCCCTCAGGAAAATGCCCCGGGCCCCAAGTCTTTGGTCGGCCCACCTTTCACCCACGAACAACTCAGGGTTTACGACCCTTAGAGTCTAAAACCTCGAATTGTTCGAGGGCGGCAGGGGAGCCACCGACCCGGGACCCTCACCGAATAGGCGCTTCGTGCGCCGAACCTCTCGGTGAACTACCTCTCGCCCGTAGACAACTCGGGGTTAACGACCCCTAGAGCCAAAATCCCGAATTGTCAGTGGGTGGCAGGAGAGCCACTGAACCCAGCAAGTATCTTGGACGCCCCGGGCCCCGGGTCTTTGGTCGACCCACCTCTCATCCTCAAACAGCTCGGGGTTCACGGACCTTAGAACCAAAACCCCGAATTGTTCGAGGACAGAAGGGGAGGAACAAACCCCGGGCCCTCACCCAAAAAATTAAGAGGTAGGGAGCCCTCCGATGGCAAGCACCCAAAAAATTGTTCTCTTATGAGTTTCTGATGAGGGGGTGGGGGTTTTATAGCCCCCTGAGCAGCCATTTAATGTCATCGGAAGTTGAAATGCGGAAGTCAAAGCGATGCCTTATTAATGAGTGTGGGAAGGCGAAACGTCACCCCATTAATGGCATTGGGAAATAGCCCAACACTCCAGGCACCTCAAGACCCCTCTCGCTCACCTGTTCGGAACTGACCACGGCTCCCATCGAGGAGATCAATCCTCAAAGCCGACGGACTCCACTCTGGGGGCCCAATCTACCACTCGACTCCGAGGCAAAATAAACATACTAGCACTGATCCTCAACACACACTCAGCAACTTACAAAATAATGCGGGTCGGAAAAACTTCAACAGCCGACCACAAAAGCAAAACAAAGGTGAAGGGTAAAACAGTTGGCCCACAAAAAATATTTGTTATAAATTACCAATTTGTTTACAAAATACTGCGGTGGCCAGTCCATGATTGGCAAAATACATTCAAAAAGAACAAAAAGAAAGGAAAAGCAACTACGACTACGAGCCCACCTCTCCCTTGGCTCCGATGACAGCCTTGGAGTCAACCACAGGGTCGGCATTCCCTCCTCCGACTCCGCCATCCCCTTCAACTGGTGCCTTGTGCACGAGGGTCTTCGGCAGCCCTTCGATCTCCATATCGTAGTCGAAATGCAATAGGTCCAAGGTCGGGAAGAAATGCTTGACGTGGTCCATCGCTTTGGCGTACACCTCATTCTGCGCCCCCGATGACCATGTCTTGGGCCTTCGCGATGAGAGCCGCCTTCTCGAACTCGAACCCTTGCTTCAGTTCCACTTCCCTCTTGAGCGCGTCGGCAGCCATCGAGCCCAGGTCGGCCCTTAGAGCTAGCTCCCGCTTGTTCGAGGCTTCAAGGGAGGTCTTCAGATCGACCATCTCGTGCTTATAGCGGTTGGTCTGGCTCTTCTCATACTTCAGCTCCATCTCGTGAAGCCGCCTCACCTGGTTCCCCAACATACAGGCCTACAGCCGAGATCAAAACACTTGGGTAAAAATGAAACTCTTAGAAATCAATACAAGGAAGACGACACCGAAGGCCTCGGAAACTTACCTGCACAATGGCCTGAGCCCACCTCATATAGGCCGCCTCGGTGGTGTCGGCCCCCATACTCTGCCAATCCCGAGTTTGGCCATCTTATCTACAAACTCCACAGAGACGGGGCCCTCAGTCAAGGTATCCCCTGGCGAATGGACCAGTCTGGGGCCTAAGGTCGCAGGCCCTCCTCCCCGACCATCATCTGGGCTTCGGCACGAAGAGGAGGGAGGCAACCCGACGAGACCTCCGATGCCTTCGAGACCCCCTTGCTCGGCATGAGGGCGAACTCCCTCGATTGGCTCGGCTTCTGTTTCTTCGTCTTCAGCTCAGAAGGAGCCTCGGAGGTCGCTCGCGAGGGATCCGCTGCTTGCTTCCCCTTCTTAGACGGCTCTGCCTTCTCCCTCTTCAGGGCCAGCCTGCTCGCCTTAATAGCCTCGGGATCTATCTCTGCAAAGAAGTCCATTAACAAATGATGAGCACAAAAGAGAAGTACGAAAATAAAAATGAACGAAAAACATACGGGACGGGGCGGGGCTCAGTCCGACTTGGATCGGGTGGCTCTCCGTCACTTTTGGCCAACTGATGCTGTGACTCTTCCGAAGGCGCTCCAAAAACACCCACTCCTCGGCCTCTTAATGTTCGGTTTGTAGAAATTCCACCTCGTCGGAATATCCTACTGATCTTCGCTCCGGATGACGAAGTACTTTCTCTTCCACTCCTTTATTGAGTCCGGGTGTCCATGCACCATCTTGCACCCGCTCCGAGGCGACACGTAATAGATCCCCTCGAACTCGCCGGACGAGCTCACCCCCAACATGGCTCGAAAGATGCTCAACCGCAGCGGCACCTTCTGTAATGCCCCGAATCCCAAATACACTGAATTCGAGATGTTCTACAGGATCTTTTCGCTTCCTTTAGTACAATTTTACAAGGAAATTTAAACTTTTTACTTTACATCAGAGTTTACATCAATATTACACTTTACATTGCATAGCGGAAGTAAAATTTACAACAATGAAACAAATATACAACAACATTGTATCATCTTTAATCATTTGTTCCTCTTTAATCTTTATCAAGCTATTTACCTGCATATAAGACTGTGGGTACGTCAGTTTATTCAACCGACGATCATTATACACGGCCATCCGCTCTATGCCGGAAATAGTATAACTTATTTTCCATATTTAGCAAACACAAACTTGTCACATTTCCAACTAAAGGTACTACCCTATTGATGTCGTGTTGTGATTGTGCACTTAGTCCTTAATGCATTTATTTATATTATATGACACTAATGCGCACTTGTTCGGATTCTATGCATCCCATACTACATAGGTCCGAGGGCAAGCCCTTAATCGTTTTTCATCTTTGTAGGGTTCAATCCCTCATCATGACTTAGTCTACTACTGTAACTACGGTAAGTATCCTAGATGTTTTCTGACCTACGAACTCATGTCTAGGCGCCCTGGAGGGAATCCCATCGCTGACATGACTCAGCATGCAGACATCCTGTGGTAATTCAGCTCCTACCATAGACATGAAACCACCCGTAGTCTTCAAACATCCCACGAACGTCGCCACCGGGACGGTACTCTGGAGCAGTATCCTCGCCCAGACTCATCATGGGACATCCTGGGATACGCTCTCGCCGCTATCCAATGGCCCTCATACTCAATGTTTTTCCCTTACTTTCACCACGTCTTCAATATGTACTAATCCTTAGGTTTTATTAAAATCATGAACAAAATCAAAGCTCTAGAGTTAGCCTCTCCACTAAACCGGACTTATTCATTTATTCACACATGACCAACCTTGGTTTTTCATTTCAATATTTCATTTCATTTCTTTCCAAATGCCGGGGGAGACTTAGCTACTCCTTTGTTTCAATTTCAAATTCACAATTTCTAAAATGAGCATTTCCAACTCATAAATTTCCATGTTGAGTCATCATACTCAAAAGTATTTTTCTTTTCAAATCATGATTTCTAATTCGTTCACATAGTCCATAACTATACATTAATTTCAACTATTCATCATGTACTCATGAATTATTATATTCACATTAAAAACCCACATCACTAGTATTCAATCAAGATGGATATTCACGCATCATAATTTGTCGCACTATTCTCCAACGAGAATAATTCACATTTCATAGTTGTCACATCATTCTCAAATGCGAAGTACTATACATCACTGACGAATACTCACAATTCACATCCATCACATAATATCATTTCAATCTTTACTCTATTAAGCTTCTAATCCTTCATTTTGATTTCTTTTTTTTTTGCAAGTTATAATTTTTCCAAAAATACACTTATAAACCATAGTTCTCATTACCCATTTTATTCTCAAATTACATTTTATTTCGTGCAATAATTCCCAAATCATTTTTATAAAGTCCCATATATTTTTAGAAGAATAACCATATTTTTTTCATAATTTTTGGACAATTAAAAACCCCCAAAAATAATTTTTCAATCTTGCCAAGGGCAAGATTCAAACCCAGCACCCCAGAGAACCCAACCGAAAGCCACAACCACTAGGCCGAATGCTACTGGCGTCAAAAAGAGGCACTGAGAGCCATAAGAGCTCTCGGCTGCTGCTATTCTTTTATTTTAAAAAATCATGGAATAAAATGTGTTTCCCAGAGGATTCGAACCGATCACCACAGGGAACCCAACCGCACCCTATGACCACTTGAGCTACGTGCTCCGCTGACCCAAGCCTCAAGGCCACATGGCAAACTCGAGCACAATGGTGCCTTCTCAAGCTTAGGCCAAAGAGCTCGACGCTCTTCGCCGACCCAAGCCTCGATGCCGTATGGCGATCTCAAGCACAGGGTAGGCTTTCTCAAGCCATGGGGGTGTGGCTGTAGCGCCCCGATTTCCAACACCGGGAAACCGTGACACGAGCCAAGATCTTTACTTCAATTAGTCACAATACACAGAAAAACAGGAGAATTTAAAATTTTTTATTCAATACACAATGTGTTACAAGTCCGAATATTGTACAACTGTAATACCTTACAATAGAGTTACAATATTACCTTTACATTTCCAAGTATTACAACCTTCAACATCTTACATCAGAGTACTTTTCAACTAATGGATAATCAACACCCATTTTACAGCGGAACTAAATATGACATTGACTCCTTGCTTTCCTCGCCTTGAGTCCTCCTGAATCTCGCCCTTGTACTTCGGCGATCAGTACCTATGGAAGTGGGGACATCAGTATTCACTGACGCTTAAAGGCTGATATCAAAGCAGCGAATCTCCCAAACAACATACAAAACATGGCAATGGTGTTGGTGTAGTTTAAGTGTTCATGAGTGCTATGACTAGACTCTAATGCGATATTTAAATAGAACTAGGATGCTTCCTATTCTAATGTCAGCGAGTCTCCGAAGCAACATGCAGCCCATACTACATGCGACCTCATCTCAAGCCGTTTCTCCATATATAGGGATTTAAACCCGCGTTATGAACTCTAATTGTACACAACCTGTTCCTGACACCTACACGTGACTGATGAGGTTGCAGACGTGGTCATGTCCCACTAATGCAGTCTGCCAGTGGTGTCTATGTTCACCACTGCTACCCGGCTAACCGGACCTCACTCAAAAACAGACGAACCCAATGTATCGGGCATCATTCCAAAATCCAAATCATAGGGTTTCGCAAACGCAGGGTAGCGCGAAGCCTACCCTGTGGCACCCTCTGGGGTCTCGCAAGCGCACGGTAGCGCGAAGCCTACCCTGTGGCACCCTCAGCCACGACACTTCAGGAATTAACAGCGCGAGATACGCAACCCGTGTCCTCAACTTGTGAGACGGCACCGTACGTATCCCTTTGACGGGAAGGTACAACCCACTATCACCACCTAAGGCCTGCCTCAAGGGACAAGTTGGTCGTAAGGCGCCCCCTATAACCAACTCCTCTCTTTTTGGCGAGGGTCTGAGCAAAATGATCTTTATAAGTCACCACCTTAATAATGTCCCTGACTCGACAATCCTAGGGACGATAATATTATAAACATAACATGCTAGGCCTTAAATTAGGCTTCGCAAGACAACTCTACTAGACTGCTCAACCTAGACTCACCAGAATCCTTCGGGATCCGGTTCCTGGCCCATCGATCCAAGTCCTCGGCCGTGCGAATATACATGCATGCCGCTACCCTAAACTTGGATTCCGTCTATACTCCGGTCCTCGATCAACCTACCCTGGTTAAGATTCGACGGTACACAAGGAGTGACTCCTCCACAGTTCCTTAGGGTAAGAAACATATGTCTTGATGGTCGATAGCCCTTAGGGTGGTAATATCACCCTAGACGAGCACAACGAACAGTGTGCTAGCTAACAAGCTATATATGAGTAACAACCACATACAAGCTAATAAGCTACGTATGAAACAATAGCTACCTACGAGCCAGGCGGGCCTTGTAGGAGATAGCCACGTACATACCAGCCAAATAAGCCGCGTATGAGACCAACAGCTATGCACGGGCCGGTCGAGCCGCGTACGAGACAACAACCTACATACGAGCCAATTAAACTACGTATGAGACTCACAGCTACATACGGGCCAGTCGAGCCATGTATGAGCACAACCATATGCAAACAACCATACAGGTAATCAATCCTAGAAGCAACCAAAAGTGCTTACTTGCATACTCGATCTTCTATTATTAGAAGCAACAGAAGAATCTACTAATAGTCTATGATCGGTATTCTACCAATGAAAAACCGAAGGCGACATAACAACCATTATCAATTGACTACTACTAGTGGTCTTCCCAATCCTTATTACTTCAACCTATAGTGCCTTAAGCATGGCATACAATTGCAAGCATCTTCCTACGACAATCTAATTATATAACATAATCACTCACCACAATAGTCCTAAGTACGAATATGATTAAGCATGTACTTATATCAAGCTTAAGCATGAAAATCACTATGATCTAGACATGAAGTCCACTATGGTCAAGCATAGGTTATAACTTGAGCGTGAATGCTTACTACTTATCATGATTAATCACCACAACCCAAGCATGGATATATAACTAGTATGAACATACAACATTCCAAGGCATGGTAGGTATTCTAACATTAATCCTACAACATTCTAAGCATGTATTTAAACTTTAGCATGGTATGCCTCATTCCTAGACATGGTATGCTACTTTAACATTAACATATGGCATGGTGTACATTTTAGTAACATTCTAGTCATGTATACTAGTTAAGTATCAACCTACAACATAGCATGAGTTTCTACAACAATTCTAGCATGGATAGAACATAACATAAAAATCACTACAACTAACCATAGATAGTTCCCTTAATTTAAGCATGAGTATCTACTATATTTTAAGCATGAATATCATTAGCATGGATACCATTAACTTAACATAAACCATCATTAGCATGGTCATCTACTAACTTAACATAACAATAATTAGCATGACATCTCCTAACTTAACATGAATAATGATTAAGCATGATCACCTACTAACATGACATGAACATATACTTATCTATGCATAGATATCATGTAAGCATGAATATTTATTTGATCTAGCATGGTGTATAACTTTCCTATAAGCATGTAAGCATGGATAAATTAATCTAGCATGACATACCACTTTCCTACAACTATCTGAGCATAGATCAATTAATCTAGCATGGTATACAACCTTCCTACTAGCATGAATCTTATTAAGCATGAATAACTACTAGCATGAATATCTTACTAAGCATGGATAACTACTAGTATGAACATACAACATTCCTCGCATGGTAGATTAATTAATCATCAATCCTACAACAATATGAGCATGGTATTTACTTAGTAATTAACCTACAACATTCCTAGCATGGTAGATTAATTAAGCATCAATCCTACAACAATATGAGCATGGTATTTACTTAGTAATTAACCTACAACATTCCTAGTATGGTAGATTAATTAAGCATCAATCCTACAACAATATGAGCATGGTATTTACTTAGTAATTAACCTACAACATTCCTAGCATGGTAGATTAATTAGCATCAATCCTACAACAATATGAGCATGGTATTTACTTAGTAATTAACCTACAACATGTATATCACTCCTAAACATGATGGATAATTTTAGCATGAATCCTACAACATGTATATCATTCCTAAACATGAATGTCTATTAGCCAAGCATGAACAACAATCTAACATGGTGCATGATTTTTCCTACAACTATCTAGGCATGATACTTACCTCAATATAAGCATAAACATCCATTTAATGTTCATATGCATCTACTACAATTTAATTAAACACAACATCCTCTACAACATAACATCTACTACCAAAACTTCTACCAAAAAATCTTTATCTAGTCATAATAAGCATCTACTACCACTTCCATAAAACATAAACCTTTTCTACAAATTTATGTAGACATCCACTACAACCATTTTATTTGGAACATACACATCTACTACTACTACTTTATTTAACCATATGTGTCTACCAAAATTTACATAACATCTATAACTACTTCATTTTAATATCTACTACTACTACTTTATTTAACCATAATACCACTACTTTATTTCAACATACTACTACTGCTTTATTTAAGCATAATACTACTACTTTATTTCAACATACTACTACTACTTTATTTAAGCATAATACTACTACTTTATTTCAACATACTACTACTACTTTACTTAAACATACTACTACTATTTTATTTAATCATGAAGCATCTACTACTTAGATATCTACTAAATCTTTATTAGCATTTATTTCTTATTATTACTAGTGATCATAAAAAAAGAGTTCTTTTTATTCATTCTACAACTAGTGATTCAAATAGTTTCTTTTCCATTAATAGAATTTACAACCACAAGGGTTTCTTTCTTTCTTAAGACTATAAAAGAGAACAATCAACAACGAATTAAAGTAAGAACCTTCTATTTTAGTCCAACCAACATATGTTTATCTTTTTAGTCCAAGTTCAATACATGTCCTACAACCAAAAATGGTTGTATAAAAGGTTCATATGCTTTGTATATGAGTTCACATCAAGTCCTACAACCCCAAACGGTTGTATGTACAAGTCCATATGCCTTATGTCATTTTAGTCCAATTAACAAACACAAAACAACTTACTACTACTATAAAGATTCAATCTTTAGGTGTATTTAGCACTACCATTTGTTTCTTTTTCTTTTCATGTGGTTATTACCTTTAACATTTACAAACATACAAATAAGGATCACATACAACAATACTATCACCACAACCCATTCCAAAAAAGAACCAAAGAAAACAAAACAAAGAAGGTAAGGAAAAGAAGAAACATCAAACAACAATTCAAACAAACAAACAACAAAAGAGAAACCCCCACATTGTTTTACTTGTAGGAAGGACTAGCTAGCTAAAACTTCTCCTTCCCCTAGCTCCTAGAACTTTTATGGAACCTACAAGAAAACTCTCTTGTTAGTCTCTTCTCTTTCTTTTCCTTTCCTTTCTTTCTTTTTGTTTTCGAAAAATGAGACAAGGTGGAGAAGGAGGGAGTATTTATAGGAGGGGAGAGGAGGGGAAGAGTGTAAATGTGCACTCACATTTTGCACAAAAAACCCCAAGAAGAGGCAACCGGCCATGCCTAGGTGGAGGAAGGGTAAGGTGTAGGGTATGGCCCTAGGGTGAGTTGGAAGCATGGTAGAAAGGGATAAGGTTTCTAGAAGGGATTTTAATCTTCTCATGCATACAAACCCTAGTTTAGCCACTTAAATAAAACCCTAATCATCTAATTAGGTTGTCATGAAAAGGATGAGTACATTGTCCAAGAGTACATACTACATATTTTGTATAATGTACTAAGTACCATACAATTGTATGTATATGTATATGTATGTGTATACCAAAAAATCCTCATATAATTCCCATAAATAGTTTAATTTGAAAATAATAATAAAAATAATTTTTTATTATCAATTCGGAGGATCGCGCTACCAATTTGATGTACTTCGGATGTACACCGACCGATATATGCGCGTAGACAATATTTGTGGACAAACCGGCGAAAAATCACCAAAATAATTTGATTTTGGAATTAAAACAAAATAATAATAAAATAATAATAAAATAGCGATTTATGTGAGGTAATATCCGTCCGGGATATTACAATTCTCAAATCACATTTTATTTCGTGCAATAATTCCCAAATCATTTTTATAAAGTCTCATATATTTTTAGAAGAATAACCATATTTTTTTCATAATTTTTGGACAATTAAAAACCCCCCAAAATAATTTTTCAATCTTGCCGAGGGCAAGATTCAAACCCAGCACCCCAGAGAACCCAACCGAAAGCCACAACCACTAGGCCGAATGCTACTGGCGTCATAAAGAGGCACTGAGAGCCATAAGAGCTCTCGGCTGCTGCTATTCTTTTATTTAAAAAAATCATGGAATAAAATGTGTTTTCCAGAGGATTCGAACCGATCACCACAGGGAACCCAACCGCACCCTATGACCACTTGAGCTACGTGCTCAGGTTGTCACTAATATAATTTCATATTCATTTAACCCGTGCTCTCTGTTATTTAGAATATTTCGATGTTCAACTAGTCCCCATTTCATTTGGTCTTCATAAAAATTACTGTACAACTCCAGATTAATACTACTTCACATAATTTACATACCGGTATGAGCAAAATAATTTTTGTAACAATTAAAACGTATTTTCATACACTAATTCAAATTATACATTATAATACTACATTTCTTCTCTTTTCGGCATTTCTTCGCATTGTAGCATTCTAATATTTTTATCAATAAATTTTCACCTTAATTCTCTGACTTTAATCATTTACCTAGCATACAACACATATTTTAAAGTATTCATGCCCATATCAACACAAAAGATCTATTTAACACATGAAATGGTATAATCAACCTACTAACTTTTGTGTGTAATTCTTGATGGTAATAAATGTGTTTTCTATCAATCAATCAATGATTCTAATCAATTCACATACAACTCAAATAATAGAACGACATATCAATTGGTATGTTCACATTTCAATCATTCAAGAAGTCATTTTTCCCAATTCAAGTGTGCTCTTCTTAATCATTTTCATGCTTCAATCTTTCTAATTAAACTAGCATGCATTTCTAAGTTAGAAATATGGAGAATCTACCCATCTCAAATGGAGAGACAACACAATTAGCAACTCCTAGACGGATGTCCTTGCAACGAAATGCTTCTCCTCCTTGTACACGCGCGCACAAGCCTCCAAAAGCACCAAACCCGAGCTCTCCTCCTTTGAATAGCCGGTCTCTCCTTCTTGATTGAAAGCAATCACAATACCCACTCACAACTCAATCTTTTAACTCACAAAATACTACTAGATAATACTATTAGACTATAGGTTTGGAAGAGAATATTAAGCACAAAATAACTAGCCATGGGAAGGGGTATTTATACTAAAAATCAAATAGAATGGAGGGCTAGGATCCATTGGTTGGTTGTAAGATGGAGGGCTAGGATGAAAGTAGGAGTTGCAATAACTACCCACAACCAAGCAACCACCACACCATGATCACCACTCAAAATTTGGGTTCTCCCTCCAAAAGAAGCATTCCCGGCCATGCTTGGAGAAAATGCATATTGCACGTGTACGTGTAGTGCACGTGCATGCAACTAGGCCCAAAAATTGTACATTTTATTTTTGTATAAAAATAGTCTATTAAATTGTATTCTACATGACAAGTTGTATAAAAAATAGTCCATGGGCTTTAGTTTATGGGCCAAAATAGTTATTTTAAAATAAAATAAATGAATTACATTTTGGGCTTTTAAAAGAATAGGCTTTTCATCTATTTAAAAGAAGGCTTTTGTATAAAATAATTTGAAAGCATAAATTTAAATATTTATACCCATCACAATGAAATAATTATAAGATTTAATTCAACCAAAATATTGCACGTGCACACTACGTGAAAAAATAAAATAATTTTTCATTAATTGAAAAATCAGGGCATTACAACACTACCTCCTTAGAATAGTTCCGTTCCCGGAACTACAGTCAAGAGTGAAAAACAAAATAAATAAATAAATAAATAAATACAACACTCACAACAAGAACAAAAAGATACAAAGATACACATCAAGCAAAAAGCTCAGGATAGTCCTTCAACATCCTCTCCTCAGACTCCCAAGTAGCCTCTTCAACCAAGTGGTTTCTCCAGACTACCTTGACCATCGGTATCGTCTTATTCCTCAAGTCTTTCTCTCGACGATCAACAATCTCGACAAAAGACTCGATGTAGTTCAGATCCAATTGCAAACCTTCCGGCACTTCAGGCAAATGATGACTCGGATCTGGAATATAACCTCTCAGCATAGACACATGAAAGACATTGTGCACCTGAGATAATTCTTCCGGTAATTGAAGCCGGTAAGCAGTTTTCCCAATCCTTTTCAATATCTTGTACGGGCCTATAAACCTCGGGGCTAACTTTCCGCTTTTGCCAAATCGAACCACACCTTTACTGGGGGATACTTTCAGAAAGACGAAGTGACCAACCTCAAACTCAAGGTCCCTTCTCCGGTTGTCTGCATAGCTTTTCTGCCTGCTCTGAGCTTCTACCAACCTTTTCCTGATCAGAACAATCTTCTCAGAGGTTTGCTGCACAAGCTCAGGACCAAACAACTGACGCTTCCCAACTTCAAACCAACAAACAGGAGTCCTGCACTTCCTGCCATACAAAGCTTCGTACGGCGCCATTCCGATGCTAGCCTGAAAACTGTTGTTGTATGCAAACTCTACCAAAGGTAAATGCCTTTCCCAACTGCCTCCAAAATCTAGTATACAACACCGAAGCATATCCTCAAGAATACGGTTGACTCTCTCGGTCTGTCCATCGGTTTGCGGATGAAAAGCAGTGCTGAAATCTGTCTTGGTACCCAAAGCTGTCTGAAGACTCCTCCAGAAATGTGAAGTAAACCGCGCATCTCGATCAGACACAATAGTTGACGGAACACCATGAAGCCGGACAATCTCGCCAACATACAACTCAGCCAACTTGTCCATCGAAGCAGTGAGTTTCATCGCCAAAAAGTGTGCGGACTTGGTTAGTCGATCGACTATAACCCAAATTACATCATTGCCTTTAGGACTCTTAGGCAATCCCGTAATGAAATCCATACTGATGTTATCCCACTTCCATTCTGGAATAGGTAACGGCTGTAATAAACCTCCGGGTCTCTGATTTTCGGCTTTGACTTGCTGACAAACCTCACACTTCGCCACAAATTCAGCCACATCTCGCTTCAAACCTGACCACCAGAAATACTGTTTGATGTCTTTGTACATCTTAGTACTCCCAGGATGTACCGACAAAAGAGTAGCATGCGCCTCCTGAAGAATACTCTCTTTCAGGTCCGCCTGATTCGGAACACATAGCCTCTCTCCAAACCACAGCACTCCATCCCTGATTTGAAATCCGGGCAACCTGCCAGCACCAACCTGCTCCTTCATCTCCAAAATATCAGCATCAACCTCCTGACTTGCAATGATCCTTCCATTCAGTGTAGGCTGAAGCCTCAACTGAGCCAAGGATGGTCCCAATCCTTGCAAGACAACCTCAATACCTGCTCGATCCAATTCCTCAATCAGATGCTTCTGAGTTGTAATCAAACTGGCTAAACTGCTCTTGCGACTAAGTGCATCAGCAACAACATTAGCTTTCCCAGGATGATACTTGATCTCAGGTCGCATGTCCTTGAGCACTTCGAACCATCTCCGCTGCCTCAGATTCAGATCCCTCTGCTGATATATGTACTTCAAACTCTTGTGGTCCGTGTACATGTTCAATTTCTCACTATACACGTAGTGCCTCCATTGCTTCAGGGCAAAGATACTCGCAGCCAACTCCAGATCATGAGTCGGGTAATTCTTCTCATGCGATCGTAGTTGCCTAGATCCATAAGCGATTACTCTTCCTTCTTGCATTAAGACACAACCAAGCCCACGATGTGAAGCATTGCTATAAACGTCGTACTCCACACCTGCTCTAGGCAAAGCCAAAATAGGTGCAGTAAATAGTTTCTCTTTCAACTCCTGAAAGCCCGCCTCACATTGCTCAGTCCACTTGAAGTTCACATTCTTCTTGGTCAGTCCAGTAAGCGGCACGGCTATCTGAGCATAACCTTGAATGAATCTCCTGTAGTATCCAGTCATTCCAAGAAAACTTCTGACTTCCTTTACTGTAGTAGGCCTTGCCCAATCTCTCACTGTCTCTATCTTCTGAGGGTCAGTTGCCACTCCCTCCTTAGAAAGGATGTGACCTAGGAATGCCACTTCAGATTTCCAGAAATCACACTTGGATAACTTGGCATACAACTTCTGCTCTTCCAGCTTCTTCAAAACTGCTGCCAGATGCTCGGTGTGCTCCTCTTCTGACTTGGAGTACACGAGGATATCGTCGATAAACACCACGATGAAAGAATCAATGAACGGTCTCAGAACTCTGTTCATCAAATCCATGAAGATTGCAGGTGCATTCGTCACTCCAAATGGCATAACTAAGAATTCGTAATGCCCATGTCGAGTTCTAAATGCAGTTTTGTGCACATCTTCATCTTTCACTCGAACTTGGTGATATCCCGATCGAAGATCTATTCTGGAGAATACAGCTGCTCCTTGTAGACGATCGAACAAATCATCAATTCGAGGAATATGATACTTATTCTGAATAGTGACCTTATTCAGCTCCCGGTAATCGATACACATTCTCATCGATCCATCCTTCTTCTTTACCAAAAGCACTGGTGCTCCCCAAGGTGACACACTAGGTTGAATAAAGCCTTTCTCCAGCAGTTCCTCAATCTGCCGTTTCACCTCATCCTGTTCCACTGGAGCCATCCTATACGGTGTCTTAGAAATGGGTGCACTTCCCGGTTGAACAGTGATGCTGAACTCTACATCACGATGCGGGGGTTGTTGGGTTTTCGGGGCATAAATGCAGCGGATAAAAACAATAAAATCGAAACCCAATCGCAGGATCCATGCAAAACAAGATGTTTAATTCGTAGTTATGAACGTTTACCTTAAAACGAAGCTTTAACAGTTGAGAAAAGGATGACTAATGGAGGTCCAAGCTTCTTGAATCACCACGCATCCCGCTCACGCGATCTACGCTCTATCGGTATCCACACGAACACTTGGTTTTTGAAGGAGCGATGTACTAGCATCCGAAAACCAAATTCACTCTATCTCCATCTTCTTCTCTCAAACGGCTAGGGTTTTTCTCTTAGCCATAAACCCTAATTTGAGAGTTTTAAGATCTTTATATAGAGAGACAAATCTGTTTTTCTAAAGCCCAATCCTATTGGGCTTTTATTAAAATTAGAATTCTTAATTAAATAAATAATTAAGTCAAACTTAATTAATATTCTAATATAATTCTAATTCTAATCATTAGTAAATTTGAAATTATATTTAATTAATTAAGTACCACTTAATTAATATCATAAATAAATTCGAATTACTATTTAATTTAAATTCATAATTTAAATCAAATCTCCTTCAAGCGTTCTTGTGTGTGACCCTTTAGGTTATTATTACGTTGGAAATAATTTTAATATCCAATAATAAAATTATAAACAATGAGCGGCATCTAGTAATACATCATTGCTACCCAAGTAATAATAATAATTGGTGATCCAATAAAACCTTTCGTGATTAATGTTTCCGTGTAATATAATCCCTTTAACCAAATATTATAGATTAAACTCGAGGCATGTTCTCAGTCATCCTCTTCAACATTTAATCCGGGTTTCCTTGATCAATGAGTAGACTATTAAAACAAATCATTATTTGAGCATGGCCACGCTTTTCATAGTCTCACTCAATCAAGAGGCCAATAATATCTCTCCTAATTATAGGAGGGTTAAATCCTTTATCTATCATTCATATTTCTCATACGACTCATAATATACCCGATGTCCACTTTTATCATCACCCGGTCAAAGGTAACTTTTAATGTAGTCAAAGTATATTAATCCTCGTATAGAAATATAATGATCTCAAGTCAGAGGATCATTACACCATTATCACTGTGAGTCTTTCTTATGACTTTATTTAAACATGAAGAATCTCACTGTGGGTCTATCCAGTGCCATGTAGAATCTTACATGCACCTATGTTCTTGACTTTAGTATCACTATACCTATGACCAATGAGATGTGGTCATCAGTCAACAAACATACTAATCTTTATGCATTATTATTGTCCCATAATGACAATGCTTGATTAGGGATATTTAGGAATATAAACACTATTCATATAATCTCATTTTTAAGTCACATACTTAAAGATATAGAATACGTATTATATATTCCAAGGACATTTATTACTCTAACATTTTTATCGCAGTAAATTAAGACATAATAAATTAACATATAATAATCAATAGAACACAATCATTAATTAACAAAAGTATTTCCTAGAAGCACAATCACATTGTCTCTAGGGCACTTACACTAACAGGGGTAACCCAGAAAAATCATCCAAGAACACAGTCAGATAGTCCCGAACCACAGGAATTCCTTGCACTTCCACAGGAGTCTCTTCCTTGCGGATAGTTGCCACCACTTCTTCTTCCCTTGAAAAGTGACTTCAGGTCCACCTGGAGCCTTCACTGTTACCGTCTTGGTTTTGCACTCGATGCTTGCACTATACACCGACATCCAATCAATGCCAATGATAACATCGACTCCCAAGATAGTCAGCTCGATTAGATCAATCCCAAAGATTCGATCTCCAATTACAATCTCGCAATCAGCATAATACTGATCAGTGGTTAGAGTTTCCCCTGATAGAGTAGCTACTGCTAAGATCTTGCCTGGAAAAATCCTCGGTTCAACTCCCAACACTTTAGCAAATTTAGGAGACACAAAAGTATGAGAGGATCCAGTATCGAACAACACAACAGCTTTCATTCCATTAAGATAAAGTTCTCCTGTTACATAATACACACTCATTACGTAACAGTTCACTTAATAAACGGGAAAAAGAAATGACAAAAACCACTAAACATCTGCCCTCGTCCTAGTGATGACATGATCAACCTCATCAGCATCAGCTTCCGTCAAGGCAAATACTCGCCCTGGTTGGTACAGTCTCTTCCCAGTCTCCTGCGTTGGTGCATTGCTATTACCATTCCGTGGTTTGAGACATTGAGATTTGTAATGCCCCGCTTCACCACAGTTGTAGCAAGTTACCGCAGGAGGTCTCACCACATTATTCCTAGGTCCACCAGCCACACTAATAGCATTCGCCCCTGTCGATTTGAACCTTTGTGTAGATGGTTGCCCCTTGAAACTCCCAGAATTGGTGGGCCTCTTTCCAGACTGCCAGTTGTTCCTCCGATTCTGAACAACATGGAACTGCTCCATATCTGCCTCCGTCGCTGCTGCCCTCTTGACCAACTTGTCGAATCTCCTGATACCAAGAGGTATCATCCGGGACCTCAAGCTTGGCCTCAATCCATGCTCGAACTTACGAGCCTTCTTAGCTTCATCCATCACTAATTTCGGAGCATACCTAGAGAGCTGAGTAAATTTGGTCTCGTACTCTCTCACTGACATGCTGCCTTGCTGTAGCGACAGAAACTCCATAGCCTTCTTCTCTTGAACATCGGAGGGGAAATAGTGACTGCGGAATTCTTCCAGAAATTCCTCCCAGCCGAGAACTATGCCTCCCATGGTCCTCTTCATCGACTGCCACCAAACAGCCGCATCCTTCTCAAGTTGCAGAGTCGCCAACTTGACCTTACTGTCTTCAGGGGTCTCCAGCACTTCAAAGATTGTCTCCACTTGACGAATCCAGTTGTCAGCCGCATCAGGGTCTGACTTCCCTTCGAATACAGGTGGTTTCATTCGCTTGAACGATTCTACCAGTTTAATCGCTTCGGGTACCGGATTCGCAGGTCCCCTTCCTTGGTTCTGGTTCATAGCCACGGCATTGAGCATCTGATAGACCCTCGCAAGTTCCGTTTCCAGATCCAGACCTTCCCCATTTCTAGCTCCTCTTCTTGACATATTCTGATGTAAAAGATCCATTAAATTCGAAGTATAAGACAAGAATTTTAAATCAACTTGCATTTCATTGAATTCCAAACTTTATACATTCGAATTGAAAAACATTTCTTGACATCAGAATGAAAGATAGTAGAAGCTACAACAGTCTAACTCCTACGGTTCATCTTCGCTTCTCGAAGTTCTCCTCGTAGTTCATCAACTTCATCCTTCAGCACTTCGGTCAAATTCTTCCTCTTCTCGAGTTCCCATATACGATGACCGAGAACTGAAAAGTCGTCCTTACGCTTTGCCAGCTGAGCCTCCAATAATTCGACTCTCTCTCGCAGTGTTTCTACCTGCCTCTGAATAGAAGTCACAAGACTATTTGGAACTGGTTCTTCTTCTTCGTCAGAAGAAGACTCATCAGATGAATCCGGAGGTGGGGTGATCTCTCGGGATTCAGGCCATTCTTCTCCATCAGAATCTGCTTGCCCTGGGTAGTACTCATCCTCGGAATCTGCCTGTCCAGAATGGTACTCTTCCTCAATGATATGCCAGTCGTCGTCTCCAGCAGGGTCGAAGTGATCAGCCATCTTAGAAATAGAGAGGAAGAAGTATAAGTCATAGAGCAACACAAATGTAAGTCACTAACATTTAAATCTCTAGACTCAAACACACACTCTAATGTCCACTTCTAGGGTGTCGTTCCTTATAAATTTGTATAAGTGTGGAAGCGTAGAAGCGTGGCTCTGATACCACTCTGTAACGCCCCGAATCCCAAATACACTGAATTCGAGATGTTCTACAGGATCTTTTCGCTTCCTTTAGTACAATTTTACAAGGAAATTTAAACTTTTTACTTTACATCAGAGTTTACATCAATATTACACTTTACATTGCACAGCGGAAGTAAAATTTACAACAATGAAACAAATATACAGCAACATTGTATCATCTTTAATCATTTGTTCCTCTTTAATTTTTATCAAGCCATTTACCTGCATATAAAACTGTGGGTACGTCAGTTTATTCAACCGACGATCATTATACACGGCCATCCTCTCTATGCCGGAAATAGTATAACTTATTTTCCATATTTAGCAAACACAAACTTGTCACATTTCCAACTAAAGGGACTACCCTATTTGTAATATCCCGGACGGATATTAACTCGTATAAATTAATATTTTATTATTATTTTATTATTATTTCATTGTAATTCCAAAATCAAATTATTTTGATAATTTTTCGCCAGTTTACCCACAAACAGTGTCTACGCGCATCTATCGGTCGGTGTACATCCAAAGTGCATCAAATTGATAGCGCGATCCTCCGAGTTAATAATAAAATTTATTTTACTATTATTTTCTAAATTAAACTATTTTATGGGAATTATATGAGGATTTTTAGTATACACATACATATACATATACATACAATTGTATGATACTTAGTACATCATACAAAATATGTAGCATATACTCAAGGACAATGTACTCATCCTTGTCATGACAACTTAGTAAGATAGTTAGGGTTTGATTAGGAGGCTTAAAGTAAGGTTTGTATGCATGAGAAGAATTAAACCCCTTCTAGAAACCTTATCCCTTCACCATGCCTCCACCTCACCATGCCTACACCTTACCCCTCCTCCTCCTAGGGCATGGCCGGCCTCAACCCTTCTTGGGGTTTTTGTGCAAATGTGAGTGCAATTTTGCACTTACCCCCTCCTATCCCCTCCTATAAATACCCCCTCCTTCTCCTCCTTCTCTCATTTTAGAAAACAAAAAAAAAGAAAGAAAGGAGAGGAAAAGAAAGAGAGAATCTCATACTAACAAAAGAGTTTTATTGTAGGGTTTTTCCTAGGAAATTCTAAGAGCTAGGGGAAGGAGAAGGTTAGCAAGCAAGTCCTTCCAAAAAAAAAGAGACTAAGGTGGGGGTTCTCCACATTTTTCTTTGTTTGTTTGCTTGTTTGTTTGTATTGTGTTGACTTCTTCTCCTTATCTTCTTGTTTTGTTTTCTTTTGTGTTGGGGTGTTCCTGTGATGGGTGTGTTATTGTTGTGATGAATGTGGTGATGAATAAAAGAAAGAAAGTAGTAGTAGTAGTACCTACTAAACACATAAAGATCACATCTTTATAATTGTAGTTGTTGTTTATGTTTGTTGTTGGACTAAAATGGCATAATGCATATGAACTTTGCACATACAACCGATTGGGGGTTGTAGGACTTGTAGGACTTGATATGAACTATACATAAGTATATGAACATTCTTATACAACCATTTTGGTTGTAGGACTTATATTGAACTTGGACAAAATAATAATAAGCATATGTTTTATTGTAGTTTTCTTTCCTAAATAAAAAGACCTTTTCTTTATTAATCACTAGTTGTAGAATAAATAAAAAGATCTTTTCTTTATTAATCACTAGTTGTAGAATAAATAAAAAGATATTTTCTTTTATAATCACTAGTTGTAGAATAAATAAAAAGGATCTTTTCTTTTATCACTAGTGATAATAAAGACTAGTAGGCAATTAAGTAGTAGCATATTAAAATAAAGTAGTAGTATGTTGATTAAATAAAGTAGTAATAGTATGTTGATTAAATAAGGTAGTAGTAGTATGTTGATTAAATAAAGTAGTAGTGGTATGTGTTAAAATAAAGAAGTAATAGTAAGTAGTTGTAGATGTTTATGTCCATAAAGTAGTAATAGTGGTAGATAGTTATATATTGTGTTCTTGATTAAAATAGGAGGAGTAGTAGTAGTAGCTAGTGGTAGATGTTTATTTTGTGTTCATAAAGTAAATACCATGCTAAGATTATGTTAGATTAATTTAGATATGCTTAGAATGTTGTAGGATTTCTTCTAAAAAATACCTAGCATGTTTAATGATGTTTAGAATGTTGTAGGATTAATGCTAAAATTGCCTATCATATGTAGGAATGACATACATGTTGTAGGTTTCTTTCTAAAATTATCTATCATGTTTTTATGCTTAGAATGTTGTAGGACTTCTTCTAAAATTACCTATCATATTTTTATGCTTAGAATGTTGTAGGATTCTCTCTAAAATTCATATCATGTTTAGGAGTGTTAATTATGCTTAGAATGTTGTAGGATTCATTCTAAGAGTTTTCTACCATGTTTAGATTAGTCTATTTATGCTTAGAATGTTGTAGGATTAATTCTA
The DNA here is from genome assembly GCA_017893485.1 of Hemerocallis citrina. Taxonomy (NCBI): domain Eukaryota; kingdom Viridiplantae; phylum Streptophyta; class Magnoliopsida; order Asparagales; family Asphodelaceae; genus Hemerocallis; species Hemerocallis citrina. The sequence continues at coordinate 49,986 of JACEHZ010000534.1, read as the reverse complement.
AAATTCCTACCATGATTAGATTAGTCTATTTATGCTTAGAATATTGTAGGATTAATTCTAAAATTCCTACCATATTTAGATTAGTCTATTTATGCTTAGAATGTTGTAGGATTCCTTCTAAAAATATCCTATCATGTTTTTATGCTTAGAATGTCGTAGGATTCTTTCTTAAAATATCCTATCATGTTTTTATGCTTAGAATGTTGTAGGATTCTTTCTAAAAATATCCTATCATGTTTTTATGCTTAGAATATTGTAGGATCCTTTCTAAAAATTTCCTATCATATTTCATGCTTAGAATGTTGTAGGATTCTTTCTAAAATTACCTATCATGTTTTAGGAATGCTATTTCATGCTTAGAATGTTGTAGGATTCTTTCTAAAATTACCTATCATGTTTTAGGAATGCTATTTCATGCTTAGAATGTTGTAGGATTCATTCTAAGAGTTTCCTACCATGTTTAGATTAATTTAATTATGCTTAGAATGTTGTAGGATTCATTCTAAAAACACCTACCATGTTTAGATTAATTTAATTGTGCTTAGAATGTTGTAGGATTCATTCTAAGAGTTTCCTACCATGTTTAGATTAAATTAATTATGCTTAGAATGTTGTAGGATCCATGATAAAGTTACTTACCATGTTAGAAGTATATATACATATATACTTAGGGATGTTGAATGTTCATACTAGTAGTTACCCATGCTTAGTAAGACATTCATGTTTAGTAGTTATTCTTGCTTAATAAAGATTCATGCTTGGATAATAGTAGAAAAGTTGTATGCCATGTTAGTTTAATTGCAAGGAAGTCATATGCCATGCTAGATAAGTGGTAGAAAAGTTGTATACCATGCTAGTTTAATTGTAGGTAAGTGGTATACCATGCTAGCTTTAATTGTAAGTAAGCTTAATTGCAATTAAGTTGTATACCATGCTAGTTTAAATTGTAAGTAAGTTGTATGTCATGCTAGCTTAATTGCAAGTAAGTTGTATGCCATGCTAGTTTAAATTGTAAGTAAGTGTATGCCATGCTAGCTTAATTGCAAGTAAGTTGTACGCCATGCCAGTTTTAATTGTAAGTAAGTTGTATACCATGCTAGATAAAATGAACGCTCATGTTTACATGATACCCATGCTTAGATAAGTATTTGTTCATGCTACGTTAATAGATGATCATGCTTAATCATTATTCATGCTAAGTAAGTAGGTGTCATGCTAATTATTGATCACGTTAAGCTAATGATATCCATACTATGATATTCATGCTTAGATTAAAGAAACTACCCATGGTTAGTTGTAATGATTTTTATGTTATGTTCTATACCATGCTAAGGTTCAAATACATGCTTAGAATGTTGTGGGGTCAATGTTAGAATACCTGCCATGCCTTGGAACGTTGTATGTTTATATTAGTTATATATCCATGCTTGGGTTGTGGTGATTAGTCACGATAAGTAGTAAGCATTCACGCTCAAGTTATAACCTATGCTTGACCGTAGTGGACTTCATGTCTAGATCATAGTGATTTTCATGCTAAGATTGATATAAGCACATGCTTAATCATATTCGTACTTAGGAGTATTATGGTGAATGGTTCTGTTATATAATTAGATTGTCGTAGGAAGATGCTTGCAATTGTATGCCATGCTTAAGGCGCTATATGTTGAAGTAATAAGGATTGGGAAGACCACTAGTAATAGTTAGTTGATAAAGGCTGTTTTGTCGCCTTCGGTTCTTCCTTAGTAGAATACCGATCATAGACTACTAGTAGATTCTTCTGTTGCTTCTAATAATAGAAGATTAAGTTTGCTAGTAAGCACGTTTGGTTGCTTTTAAGATTGATTACATGTATGGTTGTTTGCATATGGTTGTACTCGTACGTGGCTCGACTGGTCCGTACGTAGCTGTGGGTCTCATACGTAGCTTACTTGGCTCGTATGTAGGTTGTTGTCTCGTATGCGGCTCGATCGGCCCGTGCGTAGCTGTTGGTCTCATACATGGCTTATTTGGCTGGTATGTATGTTGTTGTCTCCTACGAGGTCCGCCTGGCTCGTAGGTAGTTATTGTTTCATACGTAGCTTATTAGCTCGTATGTGGTGATTACTCGTGTATAGCTTGTTAGCTAATACACAGTTCGTTGTGCTCGTCTAGGGTGATACTACCACCATAAGGGCTATCGACCATCAAGACATATGTTTTCTACCCTAAGGAACTGTGGATGAGTCACTCCTTGTGTACCGTCGAATCTTAACCAGGGTAGGTTGGTCGAGGACCGGAGTATAGACGAAATCCAAGTCTAGGGTAGCGGCATGCATGTATATTCGTACGGCCAAAGTCTTGGATCGATGAGCCACGAACCAGATCCTGAGGGATTCTGGTAAGTCTAGGTTGAGCAGCCTAGTAGAGTTATCTTGCGAAGTCTACTTTAAAGGCCTAGCATGTTGTGTTTATAATATTGTCATCCCTAGGATTGTTCGAGTCAGGGACATCATTAGGATAGGGACTTACAAGGATCATTTTACTTAAACACTTTTGCCGGGAGAAAGGAGTCAATTGTAGGGGGGCCCTTACACTAACTCGTCCCTTAAGGCAGATCATAGGTGGTGTATTGGGTTGTACCTTCCCGTCAAAGGGATACGTACGGTGCCGTCTCACAAGTTGAGGACACGGGTTGCGTATCTCGCGCTGTTAATTCCTGAAGTACCGTGGCTGGGGTGCCACAGGATGCATTGTGTAGTCCTGTGCTTGCGAGACCCCAGAGGGTGCCACAGGGTAGGCTTCGTGCTACCCTGCGCTTGCGAAACCCTATAGTTTGACTTTGGAATGACGCCTAATACATTGGGTTCGTCTATTTTGAGAGAGGTCCGGTTAGCCAGGTCGCGGTGGCGAACATAGACACCACTGGCGAAATGCAACAGTGGCACATGACCACATCTGCAACCTCGCGAATCACGTGTAGGTGTCAGGAACAGGTTGTGTGCAATTAGAATTCATAACGCGGGTTCAATCCCTATATATGGAGAAACGGCTTGAGATGGAATCGCATGTAGTATGGGCTGCATGTTGCTTCGGAGACTTGCTGATATTAGAATAGGAGCATCCTAGTTCTATGTAAACATCGCATTAGAGTCTAGTCCTAGCACTCACGAACACTTAAACTACACCAACACCATTGCTATATTTTGTATATTGCTTGGGAGATTCGCTGCTATATGATTAGCCTTTAAGCGTCAGTGAATACTGACGTCCCCACTTCCATAGGTACTGGATCGCCAAAGTATAAAGGCGAAATTCAGGAGGACTCAAGGCAAGGAAAGCAAGGAGTCAGTGTTATGTTTAGTTCCGCTGCAGTATATGTATTGATTATCTATTAGTTGAGAAGTACTCAAGTGAGAGTTACCAAGTGTTGTTCTTCATTCCTTGTACTCTGATGTAAGATGTTGAAGGTTGTAATACTTGGAAATGTAAAGATAATATTGTAACTCTATTGTAAGGTATTACAGTTGCACAATATTCAGACTTGTAACACTTTGTGTATTGAATAAAAAGTTTTAAATTCTCCTGTTTTTCTGTGTATTGTGACTAATTGAAGAAAAGGTCTTGGCTCGTGTCACGGTTTCCCAGTATCGGAAATCAGGGCGCTACACTATTGATGTCGTGTTATGATTGTGCACTTAGTCCTTAATGCATTTATTTATATTATATGACACTAATGCGCACTTGTTCGGATTCTATGCATTCTATACTACATAGGTCCGAGGGCAAGCCCTTAATCGTTCTTCATCTTTGTAGGGTTCAATCCCTCATCATGACTTAGTCTACTACTGTAACTACGATAAGTATCCTAGATATTTTCTGACCTACGAACTCATGTCTAGGCGCCCTGGAGGAATCCCATTGCTGACATGACTCAGCATGCAGACATCCTGTGGTAATTCAGCTCCTACCATAGACATGACACCACCCGTAGTCTTCAAACATCCCACGAGCGTCGCCACCGGGACGGTACTCTGGAGCAGTATCCTCGCCCAGACTCATCATGGGACATCCTGGGATACGCTCTCGCCGCTATCCAATGGCTCTCATACTCAATGTTTTTCTCTTACTTTCACCACATCTTCAATATGTACTAATCCTTAGGTTTTATTAAAATCATGAACAAAATCAAAGCTCTAGAGTTAGCCTCTCCACTAAACCGGACTTATTCATTTATTCACACATGACCAACCTTGGTTTTTCATTTCAATATTTCATTTCATTTCTTTCCAAATGCCGGGGGAGACTTAGCTACTCCTTTATTTCAATTTCAAATTCACAATTTCTAAAATGAGCATTTCCAACTCATAAATTTCCATGTTGAGTCATCATACTCAAAAGTATTTTTCTTTTCAAATCATGATTTCTAATTCGTTCACATAGTCCATAACTATACATTAATTTCAACTATTCATCATGTACTCATGAATTATTATATTCACATTAAAAACCCACATCACTAGTATTCAATCAAGATGGATATTCACGCATCATAATTTGTCGCACTATTCTCCAACGAGAATAATTCACATTTCATAGTTGTCACATCATTCTCAAATGTGAAATACTATACATCACTAACGAATACTCACAATTCACATCCATCACATAATATCATTTCAATCTTTACTCTATTAAGCTTCTAATCCTTCATTTTGATTTCTTTTTTTTTTGCAAGTTATAATTTTTCCAAAAATACACTTATAAACCATAGTTCTCATTACCCATTTTATTCTCAAATTACATTTTATTTCGTGCAATAATTCCCAAATCATTTTTATAAAGTCCCATATATTTTTAGAAGAATAACCATATTTTTTTCATAATTTTTGGACAATTAAAAACCCCCAAAAATAATTTTTCAATCTTGCCAAGGGCAAGATTCAAACCCAGCACCCCAGAGAACCCAACCGAAAGCCACAACCACTAGGCCGAATGCTACTGGCGTCATAAAGAGGCACTGAGAGCCATAAGAGCTCTCGGCTGCTGCTATTCTTTTATTTTAAAAAATCATGGAATAAAATGTGTTTCCCAGAGGATTCGAACCGATCACCACAGGGAACCCAACCGCACCCTATGACCACTTGAGCTACGTGCTCAGGTTGTCACTAATATAATTTCATATTCATTTAACCCGTGCTCTCTGTTATTTAGAACATTTCGATGTTCAACTAGTCCCCATTTCATTTGGTCTTCATAAAAATTACTGTACAACTCCAGATTAATACTACTTCACATAATTTATATACCGGTATGAGCAAAATAATTTTTGTAACAATTAAAACGTATTTTCATACACTAATTCAAATTATACATTATAATACTACATTTCTTCTCTTTTCGGCATTTCTTCGCATTGTAGCATTCTAATATTTTTATCAATAAATTTTCACCTTAATTCTCTGACTTTAATCATTTACCTAGCATACAACACATATTTTAAAGTATTCATGCCCATATCAACACAAAAGATCTATTTAACACATGAAATGGTATAATCAACCTACTAACTTTTGTGTGTAATTCTTGATGGTAATAAATGTGTTTTCTATCAATCAATCCATGATTCTAATCAATTCACATACAACTCAAATAATAGAACGACATATCAATTTGTATGTTCACATTTCAATCATTCAAGAAGTCATTTTTCCCAATTCAAGTGTGCTCTTCTTAATCATTTTCATGCTTCAATCTTTCTAATTAAACTAGCATGCATTTCTAAGTTAGAAATATGGAGAATCTACTCACCTCAAATGGAGAGACAACACAATTAGCAACTCCTAGATGGATGTCCTTGCAACGAAATGCTTCTCCTCCTTGTACACGCGCGCACAAGCCTCCAAAAGCACCAAACCCGAGCTCTCCTCCTTTGAATAGTCGGTCTCTCCTTCTTGATTGAAAGCAAGCACAATACCCACTCACAAGTCAATCTTTTAACTCACAAAATACTACTAGATAATACTATTAGACTATAGGTTTGGAAGAGAATATTAAGCACAAAATAACTAGCCATGGGTGGGGGTATTTATACTAAAAATCAAATAGAATGGAGGGCTAGGATCCATTGGTTGGTTGTAAGATGGAGGGCTAGGATGAAAGTAGGAGTTGCAATAACTACCCACAACCAAGCAACCACCACACCATGATCACCACTCAAAATTTGGGTTCTCCCTCCAAAAGAAGCATTCCCGGCCATGCTTGGAGAAAATGCATATTGCACGTGTACGTGTAGTGCACGTGCATGCAACTAGGCCCAAAAATTGTACATTTTATTTTTGTATAAAAATAGTCTATTAAATTGTATTCTACATGACAAGTTGTATAAAAAATAGTCCATGGGCTTTAGTTTATGGGCCAAAATAGTTATTTTAAAATAAAATAAATGAATTACATTTTGGGCTTTTAAAAGAATAGGCTTTTCATCTATTTAAAAGAAGGCTTTTGTATAAAATAATTTGAAAGCATAAATTTAAATATTTATACCCATCACAATGAAAATAATTATAAGATTTAATTCAACCAAAATATTGCACGTGCACACTACGTGCAAAAATAAAATAATTTTTCATTAATTGAAAAATCAGGGCATTACACCTTCCTCTCCGTACACAGCAATATGAAGCTAACCATCTGCTTCCCGGAGTTCGGCCCAAACTACATCGGACACAGTGAGGACCAGTTGAGAACCTCCCGGATGAAGGGGTGGATGGGCAGCCTCCGCCCCGTGGAGAATGCATCTGCAAAGTAGGAGATCCTCCCCCTTCAAGATCGTGGGGGTACTGTCCATCTTGACCCTAACCCGGCTCGACGACGAGGGCTGCACGCCATAAAGACCATCATCCCCTACATCATCCGGATAGTTCCTGATTGACCGAGGCTGCGGCAAAAAAGGGACCCCTAAATTCTGAGGCACAATCGTCCTATTAGGGCTGCTTGGTAGAGTTACCCTCACCCTCTTCTTCCGGACCTTATGAGCTTTCTCGGGCGACGGGGTTGCCAAAGGTTCGAAGGCGGAGGCCCTCTGGAGGGAGTCCGTCCCTCCGGCCTAACCGGCCTCGGTCTCATCCTCTCTGTCCTCTTCTCCTTCACCCTCCTCTTCACCCTCATCCTCGGTACCCTCCTCATTCGAACTACTACTCTCCACGACGAAGGGTTTGCGAGCCTGCAGGAGCTTCACGACTAAAGCCTGGTTGCCGTATCCTACGAGGTCGAAGCTTTCGTAGCATCCGAAGAGGTGGTGGTATCTGATAGCCCGTGTGAACGTAGCTGTCGGAGGTGGAGGTGAAAGAACCGGACTGAGCCCTAGACATGACTAAAAGAACTAACCTGTGACTTGGTCAGAAAAGTGGCCGAAAAACTGGTCGACGGTGACGGAAAGTGCTAGAGAGAGAAGCTTTGAACCCTAGTAAGAGAAAGCGAAAGTAAGAAATGAGGAAGGAGGAGAGCGAGTATATATAGAGGAGTGGGACCCCTCAATTTCTGTGAGAATAGTTACAGTAACTGCCTCGATTCTCGCAAAAGCAGTTACTGTTACTCCTTGATTCTTGTGAAAAACGGTTCACCTAACGGCTATGGAAATCTCCAAGCCGCTCGTCCTTCCAACCCCCTACAGCCTCGACGGTCGACCAGCATCTCGAGCACAGGGGTAGCTTCAACTGGCCAAGTCCTTTTGGCCTCGCTCGTCCTTCCGACCCCCTACAGCCTTGATGGTCGATCAGCATCTCGAGCACATGGGTAACTTCAACAGGCCGAGTCAATTAGCCTCGCTCACCCTTCTGACCCCCTAAAGCCTCGACGGTCGACCTATATCTCGAGCACAGGGGTAGCTTCAACAGACCAAGTCATTTGGCCTCGCTTGCCCTTCCGACCCCCTAAAGCCTCGACGGTCGACCTACATCTCGAGCACAGGGGTAGCTTCAACAGGCCAAGTCCTTTTGGCCCCACTCGTCCTTCCGACCCCCTACCGCCTCGACGGTCGATCAGCATCTCGAGCACAGGGGTAGCTTCAACAGGCCAAGTCAATTGGCCTCGCTCGCCCTTCCGACCCCCTAAAGCCTCGACGGTCGACCTACATCTCGAGCACAGGGATAGATTTAACAGACCAAGTCATTTGGCCTCGCTCACCCTTCTGACCCCCTAAAGCCTCGACGGTCGACCTATATCTCGAGCACAGGAGTAGCTTCAACAGACCAAGTCATTTGGCCTCGCTCGCCCTTCTGACCCCCTACAGCCTCGATGGTCGACTAGCATCTCGAGCACAGGGGTAGCTTCAATAGGCCAAGTCAATTAACCTCGCTCGCCTTTCTGACCCCCTACAGCCTCGATTGTCGACCAGCATCTTGAGCAAAGGGGTAGCTTCAACAGACCATGTCATTTGGCCTCGCTTGCCCTTCCGACCCCCTACAGCCTCGACGGTCGACCAGCATCTCGAGCACAGAGATAGCTTCAACAGGCCAAGTCAATTGACCTCGCTCGCCCTTCCGAATCCCTACAGCCTCGATGGTCGACCAACATCTCGAACACAGGGGTAGCTTCAATAGGCCAAGTCCTTTCGACCTCGCTCATCTTTCCGACCCTCTATAGCCTCGACGGACCGAACCAAACTCCGTCCGCCTTGTCTTACAGGAATCCTCCTCCCACTCTCTGCCCTGAGACTCAACTACTCCTCCACGGCCAGCCAGGCACCATCCCGTAGGAGTGGGGGGCTTGTGATATAGGATAAATTATGTTGCATCAATCTGAGCCCTCGGATCTCCTATGGATCCTCCCCCTTGTGATCATCAGGCCAGCTACAGCCTAATGGGCCTCAGCCAGCTCAGGCCCATGGGTATACGGGTCCACCCGGCCCACCAAGGCTCCAGACCCGTTTATCTCTGCCTATAAATACTCCACCCCCCCCCCCCCCCCCACTGAAAAAAGGTAATCAATATCTCTCCACTTGAACCCTAGCTGCCCAGTCTCTTTTCCAGTGACGAACTAGACCGTCGGAGGGCCTGTCACTGGGACCTCTCTCGGTGTTCCAGGGCTGTATGTAGGTAAACAAGACCCAGCCGAGCCGATATCCCAGATCCGAGCCGAACACCCGTCCTCCCTTCTGAGCCCCTCTGCGCACCTGCTCCTAAGCCACTCCTGCTGCCCGGGGTCGGACCGATGCCAGTACTGCGTAGGGACTTCCACCATACAAATTAAGAGAACTCACACCTGTTGCCCCCACACCCAAAAACAAACGGCATCAGTCTTGTTCCTCGTCATTCCAAAAAAGTGGGTTTGCACTTTGCCGTGAGAAACACCTCTATCTGCTATAGTAGATAGATACGAAAAACATTTCGATAAATTTAAATGATGGATATCTAACAATAGTACACAGTTTATTTTACTTGAACTTTGTGGGCAATGTGAGCAAATCCAATCAAATCCATTTTCTTTTCCCAATTCATCACACTGGGAGTTGATCAATTAGAGTAATATTTATACTAGCAATATTGAGCATAAAATGAATGAAGATGAAGGATACAAAGGTTTACTCCGGAAATTACTATTTGTGTTATCAGATGATAAAAGCTAACGACATACAAAACAATCAACCAGGGGCAGAAGAAATTGAACATGCATTTTCTGAACCATCTAACTCTTAGTTAGATTCTCGTGATGTAACATATTATAGTGTAATCCCTATTTTTCGTTTTTCGTTTTTCGTATTCTAGGTGTATTTTTCTTCTTTCTTGAGTATTTATACTCTTCTTGTATTTTGGACCATATATTGGAGTTGTTTTTAATATATATTTATTTTTTCTCATTTTTTATCTTCTTGTGATTGACTTTTCTGTCCCTTGATTTGTTCTTGGTTGTAATTATTGTTTTCGCTCTTTATCTGGTTCTTGTTCTCTTATTTTGTTCTTAGGTGCTCGTGGTATTTTGGTTGCTAATCCTATTGCTATTCATATTGCCTTTGATCTCTAATTAACTACCAAAGCCAAATTAGCCTACAAATCTTATTTTTAAATCCTATACAACTCCTAATTAGACCTACTCCTATTCAAACTCCTATTGTACCCAATACCCATTAACCCACACCCTATATCTCTAACCCTAGCTCACACCCTATATAAACCCTCACGCATCTCTCCTACCGAAACCCTAATCCTAACCCTGTGCAAACCCCAAAACCCGACCCCCCTTCCTTCTCATGTTGCGCCATCACCCGGCTCCACTCCCGATCCCCTCCGACTACCCAACCTGATCCCCTTGAACCCATCACCGAGAACACCTCCCCACCATCTCTCTCCATCTCCGTCCATCTATCCCGCTCTCCCCCGTCGTCGCATAGCCAGAGCAGGTGCAGCCGATGCCAGCGCAACCAGCGCCAGTGCCACTGTCCCCCCTCCCGGTCATCTCTCTCTCTCTTTTGGTTTTGCTCGTGCACAGAGTTGCATGTGGATTTCTTGGTTCGTGGTTTTTGTTCGTGTGATTGTTCATTGCCGGGATCCGTTCCCATTATTCTTGGTGTTCGTTTCGTCTTCGGTTAAGGTAAGTAACTTGTACTCAATTCCTTTGTATGATACAAGTTATAAATTCTGTTTGTAGTGTAGTTGGGTTCTAGAGACAACTCGTGTGTGATGTATTTTTTATGAGTATTTCTTTATAGTTCTATTGACCATAGTTGTCTCACAACACAAATTTGACATGAAACAACTTTGGTTTTGACCATTCTTGATGTGATTATATTTGTAAGATAATTATGAGAATTTGTGTGTTTGTTTGAATCCATGTGATATACTTGTTGTGGACATGCTATATACCCTATTTCATGTTGTTGGGATACTTAGTAGACTCTATAACATGTTTGGTTGTGTTTGGAACGAGTTTCGTATGTTGTATATTAATTTGTTGTTAAGAGGAAAATCTGTATTTTGTTGATGATATGTTTTGATTGGTATTTTAGACCATATTAAGGTCAGAATCTTAACTTCAATAGTAAACATGATTTTTAGAAAAATCTGTCTTCTTTCCAAATTTTCTGACAGAGATCAATTTCGTTTTTTATGTGTGAGATATGATTGTTTTACTACAGAGGTGTATTATATTTCCAGATTTCGTTCCCTGATGATTTCGATGACTAAACTATTTTAATACTAGTGCTAAGCATATTATTTTGACATGAAATTTTGCACAGTATTTCTATACCTATTTAGGGATTATCCAAAATTTTGGTGGATTTTATCGATGAGTTTTACATACCGTTTCATGCTTGTTTATAAAAACCATACTTGATAGATTTTGCTCGTTGTTCTGAAAAGATTTGTAATTTCACCCTAATTCATTTTCCTATATGAAAAATATTTATAAAATATGAAAGTTAGCTTATTTTGTCTATTTTCTTTTCCCTTTGATGGATCTGGATTTCGTTTCACGGTTTGCGAGATATTACAGTTTTCGTACAACAGTGTTGGGAATTCTAGATTTGCCAAACTATCGTTTCTTGATGTTCTTTAATTTTTGTTGGCTAAACTAATCTTACTAAAAAATTATGAAACTTTATATTCTGATACTAGACATATAGGGGAATATCCCAGATTTTTCCTGGATTTATTTGAGGTGTTTTGATGCTGTTTTCCTGACTTTGATTTCGATTTACTGATTTCTGACTGAACGTATTTCCAGGTTTCAAATCAGTTTTGAGTTATGTTTTTCTAAAAAACTATATGACTTATATGTATACGCTGAATTCGGTTGGAAGTCTATTTTCTAGATTCTCTGATGGATCTAGGTTTTGATATTTGTGGTAACGGAAATCGCTGTTTTAGTACTGTACTATCGTGCTGTCCTGAATTAGGAACTAACCTATTTTGTTCTGTTATGTGACTATCTTACCATCTGTACATGCTTATCTGTTATTCTGACCTTGTGGGTCATTATATCATGCTAGATTACTCTCTTTCATGCACATACACATCTGTCTGATAATAATTATAAAATGATCAAGCCGGAATTTATGGGAAAGATCTAGTAGTGAGAAAATATAGAAATATGTACTTAGAAGGGGGCCCATGTTTCCCATATGATTATATGTTATCTGAAGTTCCCTAAGCCAGCTAATGAGAAATCTTCATCTAAAAATGATGGAAATCAAAAGGCCTACAAAAATATTACATTTCACCGGTGTGGAAAATTTGGGCATATTCGAAAGAATTACTGAGTGAAGCTAAAAACTGGAAATGTTGCTAGAAAAATGATGCATTCTGAAGAAAGAAGATTGGGGAAAATGCTTTATGCTATGGCCTCCATAAACTTCGAAAATAATTGGATCATTGATTCCGGTTGTGGTCATCATCTCACCGGAAATTATTCCAAGTTTTATACCTTTCGTCATTACGATGGGAAGGATGCTACTGTGATAACAGATAACACCATTCATCCAGTTGAAAGGGAAGGGGTAGTCATCATTGCAAAAAGAAATGACTGCATTACACTTAACAGTGTGTTTTAAGTTTCCGGAATGAAGAAGAATCTTTTCTCGCTAGAAAATGCTATTGATGCGGGTCATCATGTGCTCTTTGGACCCAATGATGTGAAGTTTCTTCGGAATCTAACAAGCATGGAGAAGGATATTATTCACATCGGAAAAAGGGTAAAAGATCTCTATGTATTATATGCATCTAATTCTTATGTTGACAAAATGAGAACATATGATAGCTCATCAATTTGGTATGCTAGATTGTGACATCTTAGCATGACCAAATTGAAAGCTATGGCTTTGAAAATTTTGGTCAATGGGTTGCCCAAGTCTTTTTCTTCTTATGATGAAATTTGTGAAGGGTGTCAATTTGGCAAGGCACATCGTCTACCATTTTCCAATTCACTTTCAAGGTGCAAGGCCCCGTTGGAGTTGATCCATAGTGATGTTATGGGACCATTCAATACACCATCTTTTTCGGGCTTCCGATATATGTTGCTTTTTGTTGATAACTTTACTAGATACACAGGTGTATTTCGTAAAGGAAAGGTCGGAGGTATTCTCTAAATTTCAAGATTTCAAGGTGTTGGTTGAAGGCGTACTTGATAGAGGAATTAGATGCTTGCGAACTGATAATGGTGGTGAATTCACTTCGAATCAATTTATTCAATTTTGCAAGAAGCATGTCAGCACGAAGCAACTCTATTGTTCTCACACACCACAACAAAATGGTGTGGCGGAAAGAAAAATTCGGCACTTGGTGGAAACTTGCAAGAGTTTGTTGCATGCAAAAAATTTACCCAAGGCCTTATGGACGGAGGGTATGTCATGTACAACTTATATCATAATCGAGTTCCTCTTAGCCCGATAAATATGAAGTCTCCATATGAATTATTATGGGGTGCGAAGCCGAATGTCAAGCATTTTAAAATAATTGGCTCTATTTGTTATGTTCATGTTCCAGATGCTCTAAGAACAAAGTTGGATGCAAAGGCAAAGAAGTGTATTTTTGTTGGCTATAATGAGAGGAAGAATGGATGGAAGTGTCTGGATCCCAATACCAATAAGATCATTGTCTCTAGATATGTTATTTTTGATTAAGTAACTTCTTATTATAAGAAGGATGGTGATGTTTCTCAATCTGAGGTGGTGGAATTGCCAATCACACATTCTGAGTCTTCTGACTCAGTAGTTTCCGATGGTTCCTCTTCTCCATCAATGAGGGAGAAAGAAAATGGGGGAGCTAAAAGTTCTCAAGGAAGTGCACTTCGGAAGTCTTCAAGAACTATTGTAAAGCCAATACGCTATAGAGATGGAGCTTATGTTAATATCCATTCTTGTCTTCTTGCAGGACCACTTGATGATAGTGAACCATCTTGTTTTAATGAAGCACGTAGCGTGAAAGAATGGGATTGTGCAATGGATGAAGAGATGCAATCACTCATCAAAAATGAAACTTGGGATCTTGTGTCAAAGCCCAAGGTGGTAAGGCCAGTTACTTGCAAATGGGTGTACAAGATTAAGCGCAAACAAGATGGGACCGTTGATAGATACTATTAAGATAAATCAGAGAGATGAAAATAATACTGAATATTGAATTGAGAAATAACTGAGTACAATATTTCCTATATATAGGAGTGAACCAAATACAAAACTAGCCCAATACCCAATGTGGGACTATAATATCTAACACCCCCTCTAAAATTCATAGTGGGTCAAACAGTGTGAGTTTGCCCACTAAATATCGAAATCTCTGAACAGTATGAGATTTGGTGAAGAAGTCTACCGTCTGCTGTGACGAGGGAATAGAATGAAGTGAAATGGTCTCTGCTTCAAAGCGCTCACGAACATAATGACAATCAATTTCTATATGCTTCATTCGCTCATGGAAGACCGGGTTGCTTGTAATGTGTAGTGCACTCCGGTTATTACAATGAAGAGGAGTAGCTCCTAAAAAAGTGACACCCATATCTGATAACAGCCAATGAACATGAACAATCTCTCTAGTAGTAGCTGTCATTACTCTGTACTCAGCTTCGGTCAAAGAACATGCAACAACTGCCTGTTTCTTACTTTGTCATGAGATCAGCGAATCACCAAGAAATAGACAGAAACCTGTGGTAGACCGTCTGGTAGTAGGATCACCTGCCCAATCTGAGTCAGAATATGCACTCAGCTCTAGTTTGGTTGTAGCAGGCATGAATAATGAGAGAGTAATAGTGCCCCGAAGATATCTAAGAATCCGAAGAAGTGCACCGTAGTGAACAGACGTAGGCGCGAAACAAACAGACTGACAACATTGGCTGCGTGAGCAATATCAGGTCTAGTCATGCATAAGTAGACAAGCTATCCAACAATCTGTCTGTATCTAGTGGGATCAGGAAGGAGCTCACCATCAGTGGAACAAAGCTTCACATGAAGCTCTAAGGGTGTATCGGCTGATCGACTGTCAGAGAGGCATGCAGCGGAGATAATATCTTATGTGTATTTCTATTGAGAAATGAGTATCCCCCGAGATCCATGAGCAATCTCTAGGCCCAGAAAATAACGTAGTCTGTCAAGGTCTTCCATATGGAACTACTGGTGAAGGTATTTCTGGGTGGATGTAATGCCCACAGAGTCATCCCCAGTAATGATCATATCGTCAACATAGAGTAGTAGAAGTACCCTCCCCTATGGTGATGACCGCATAAACATAGAATGGTCCTGAGAACTCTGACTAAAACCAGCCTTGGTGATGACAAGGCGAAAACACTCAAACTAGGCTCTTGGGGCCTACTTCAAACCATATATAGCCTGATGCAATTGGCAAACATGACGAGGAGGAGTAAGGAGGCCAGGAGGAGGATCCATATAAACAACCTCAGATAAGATACCATGAAGAAAAGCATTCTTCACGTCTATCTGGTATAACGGCCATTGACGGTGCAACAGCAAGAAGAGTGCGAACAATAGTCATCTGTGCAACGGGAGCGACGGTCTCATCATAATCAACACCATGATCCTAAGTAAATCCTTAGGCTACTAGACGAGCATTGTGTTGCTCAATAGATCCATCAGGTTGATATTTGACCTTGAAGATTCACTTGCAGCTAATAGGCTGAACGCCCTCTGGCAGAGGAACAACATCCCAAGTGCCAGTCTGATCAAATGCACTGAATTCCTCTTCAATAGCTTTCCTCCATTCAGGATATTGAATTGCGTCTTGATAGGTTCTGGGCTCACGTGTAGAGTGTATAGCAGTGAAATATGCATGAAACTGTGGTGAGTAGGAAGCTAGGGTGGCAAAACCAAACTGGTCAGAAAGACCAGTGGCATCAGGTGTATAACGTGCCGGAGGAATACCAGAAGTGGAATGTGTAGAATGATGAAGAGGTGGTGGACTGACAGGGTGTGGGGGTGAGGACGGTGGAGTAGGTGCATGTGGCGATGGGGAAGTAGGTGGGGTGGGTGCTGGTAGCTGTGGGGATGCAGGTGGTGTTTCGGTAGGAGGAACAACAGGTGTAAGGACTGCAGGAGATGTGAATGGAGTCAGAGAAGTGGGATCAAAAGGAATGCGGGAAGATGAAGTCGGGGAGCTAGCAACAACTGGGGAATCAAGAAATTTAGTATCCTCGGGGGGATTCAGGTAGTAAGAGGAGTCCTCCACAAAGGATGCATGTCGAGAAATACAGATACGACCCGCTGATGGATCAAAACAATGATAATATTTGTGTTCGGGATTGAGACCTAGGTGAACGCACTTAGTAGCACGAGCGGAAAGCTTCGTGTGCTCAGTAGGAGGGAGAAGGATGTAACAGGTGCACCCAAAGGTATGGAGCATACTGTAGTTGGGAGATGAGTGATAAAGGGCCTCATAAGGTGTCGTACAAGCTAGGGCAAATGAGGGAGAAATGTTGATAAGACTAACAGAGATCATGATAGCTTTAGCCCAGAACGAATGAGGAGCGGAAGAGGAGAGTAAAAGAGCACGAGCCGTCTCAAGGATGTGACGATGCTTGTGTTCAGCTACACCATTCTGCCCATGTGTATGAGAGCATGATTGCTGAAAAAGGGTGCCGTGAGACTGAAAGATTGATCTCATAGTGGTAGAAGTGTACTCACGAGCACCGTCCGATCGAAAAATCTTAATGCGCACACCGAACTGAGTGTCAATCATAGTTGTAAAGAACCGGTAAATATCAGATATCTCAGATCGCTGATGTATAAGAATAACCCATGTATGTCTAGTGAAGTCATCGATAAAAGCAACATAATAGAGATAGCCTTTCCACGAAGGTACAGGAGAGGGTCCCCATATGTCAGAATGAACAAGTTGAAAGGGATGGGTAGTTTCAGAAGTGCTTTTGTGACTAAAGGGTAGTGTGATATGTTTAGCCAAATGACAACCCTGACAATCAGATAAATGTTTAAAAGTAAGGAAAACAAGGACACCACTGTGAGCTAAAGTCTGGAGTCGTGATGCACTAATATGACCTAAACGTCTGTGTCACAGATCAGCATCAGAGGAAACAATACCAGAAAAACTAGAAGGAGAGTGATGTGCACGAAGAAAATCTAGTTGATATAGACGAACCTGACGACTAGCACGCCCAAACTCCTCACCGGTGCATGAATCAGTAACAGAGCAACCCAAGCTGATCTTTGGGTTGCTGATTCTTTGGATTGCTGATTCTTTGGAGATGACGCTGATCTCTCTCTGCTGGTTGCCGAGAAGGAGGACGCGACGAGAAGGATTTTTTTTCTTCTTTTTTGAATGGAGAAATTTTTTAAGAGAAGAAAATTTATATAATTGGTTCTGATACCATGTTAAGATAAATCATATAGATGAAAACAATACTGAATATTGAATTGAGAAACAACTGAGTACAATATCTCTTATATATAGGAGTGAACCAAATACAAAACTAGCCCAATACCCAATGTGGGACTATAATATCTAACAGATACAAAGTAAGGTTGGTTGCTCGTGGGTTCTCTAAAAAATATGGAGAAGATTGTGAGGAGACTTATAGTCCTGTTGCAAAAATGACTTCGATTCGAGTAGTCATTTCTTTGGCTACATCTCAATGTTGAAAGTTTTGGCAACTTGATGTGAAGAATGCTTTCTTGTATGGAGAAATTGACAAGGAAATTTATATGGTGCAACCACCTAGATATGTCTCTCAAGATCATCCACAATATGTGTGCAAGCTAAAGTAAGCTCTTTATGGCTTGAAGCTAGCACCGAGGGCTTGGTATGACAAGATTGCTGAATACTTACTATTTTTGGCTATTTTGCTTCAAATTCAGATCCCAGCTTATTTGTTAAGCATGAGAAGTTGCATATTATTGTTCTTTTGTATGTGGATGATATGATTGTGACTAGAAATGATGAAATAGAGATTGCTAATCTTCGAGCTGATTTGTCATCTCGGTTCTAGATGAAAAACTTAGGTGAGCTGAGTCACTTTCTTGGGTTGGAGGTGGAAAATTTGAATGATGGCATATTCTTATCTCAAAGAAGCTATGCAAATAAAATTGTGGAAATGTTTGGATTATTCCAAAGTAAAAAATGTTTTACTCTACTTGAGGCCAACATCAAGCTAAGGCGTGATGGAGGAAAGCTTCTTGAGGATCCTCTACCTTATGGGGCCTTGGTTGGAAGTCTCATTTATTTGACTATCACAAGGCCAGATATTTCCTTTTCTGTTGGACCCGTCAGTCAATTAATGCCAAGAACCACGGAAGCCTCATCTTGATGCAGCTAAACACATATTGAAATACGTTCTATCTACTCTTGATATGGGTCTTATGTTCAAGAAAGAAGCTAGTTTTAGTTTGCATGGTTATGTGGATGCTGATTTTCGTGGTGACTTGGATTATCAGAAGTCTACTTTAGGCTATGTTTTCTTCAGTGGTTCGGCATGTATTTCTTGGTGCAATAAGAAGCAGGATTCGGTATCTATTTCTACCACTGAAGCAGAATACAAAGCATCTTCTCTTGCAGCTCAAGAGTGTCTGGTTCATGCAGTTGATTGATGATGTGGCTTTACAAATTCATGATCCTACTATTATTTTTGGTGAAAATCAAAGTGCAATCAAGCTTGATACAAATCTGGTTTGTCATGCAAGGACTAAAAACATTGAGATTCAGCATCACTTTATTCGTGAACGTGTGCTGGATGGGACTATCAAAATTCATGAGGTACAGAGCAATGCAAATATTGCGGATATCTTCACCAAGTCTCTCCCCAAAGGATCGTTTGAAGTTTTTCGTTCACAGTTGGGTCTGGTCTCTACAAAATCACTTTAAGGGGGAGTGTTGAAATTATTAAAGAAATTTTCTAGATTTAAGTAAATAATTAGTAGTCAAATTTGCACAAGTTCCTACCCTCATTAATCCCTTGAAACCATACATTCCTATTACCATGTGCATTCCTAATACCTATGTATATGCATCACTGGAACCAATAATTTCTATTATCTATGCATCATTGGAACCATACATTCCTATTACCTATACCCTTGGAAACATACACCTCTTATTCCCTATGCAACCACTTACATTTACATCCATGCATCACCTTGCCTATATTTACCCACTCATCTCTTCACATCCATCATCCACAAAAACAAACCAAAGCCACAAATAATCCTTCCCATATTCATCCTTGTGCAAGTTTGAACTATTAGTGTCCTTTTATTATATTATGTCCAAGCCTATGTAATCATTCTCCAATATTAATTGAAGTGTTGTCTTCTCTTTCTTCTGTCTGTTGGTTGTGTCTTGGGCTAGTGTAACTTGTTTGTTTACACTATTTGAGAAGCAAGGAATCTTAGAAGATCATCGTTCCCCACAATTATATAATTGTATCATACAATATTTTGGTTCCCCACATCCTGCCTCCTACAAATTTTCCTAGTTTTGTACTCGTACCCATATCCATGCTCCCTAGCAGACCATGTCCTTTTTACGTCCCAGATAGATTTTGCTTTACTAAGGAATTACCAGCAATAAGACAATATTTTCCTCATCCACCCGAAAGTTGATCAATTAGATGTCTTGTTCAAGAGATGCCCAGTAAATTGCAGGGGATAATGCTTTTCTGCACAAGGGAATGCAACATGGGAAAAGTGGTCTAAAAGTATCCATGAATTTAACACAGTTGCCTCCAAAGCATACATTACAGCTCAACTCTAAGCTAGATCATGGTAACATACTAGCAAATTTACCAAGGCAACACTCCATAAGCATTGTTTAACTTCAATTTGAACAGTTTTTTATACAGAGAAGTATTGTTTAACCTAAATTTCGCAGAAAAATAGTTTGCAACACTACTTATCTTATAGAAAATGGAAATTAGTTTTAATGATTACATTATAGGGAAATGATGAAGCAATACACGACATCTATATGTGTACACTAATGAATATGGTAAATAGTTTCTAAATCAGCAAGGATGTTCAAATTTTTAAAAAACAAGTTCCATAACAAATTTCAAACCTCTTACAAAAACTCGTGACGAAAGCATAAGGAAAATCCAATGTGAGATAGAATAACTGAATGAGGAATGCATGAATCTAATAAGGGTAGAGCATATACCATGTGTTGTTGCTGATTTTGGTGTGGGTGCAATCAGATGATGGGTTCTTTTTGTTAGGAGAAGGCTCTAATCTAGACCGTCGATCGAGATCTGAAAATGAATGACTGATAATTGCTTGGATCTTGAGAAATCGTCTAAAAACCTGCAAAAAGTCTTCACCAGAGATGGCTCCGGTGTATGACCCTTTGACGCTAAAGTCAGCAACCCATGATAAAGATTAGGGTTTTTACTGGAGAAAGATTGATTACCTTTGGCTGAATGAGGAGGAAGAGTATTTATAGAATAGTATCACTTGTAGAAGATAGACCTGGAAATGTATCGTTCAAGATAAGGTTGGATATTCCCCTGGTTAAGGGATAAATTAGTTATTTAATTCTTAATTTATGATATTTGACTAACAGCTGTAATTAGCTAAAAAATTCATCTTTCTTAGGTTGTAAGCAAGCCATAATTGTAGACAAGGTTGAGCCGATAGGCCTAAAGATGGCACATGTTCTTCTAGTGGGTCTTTTGTTGACATAAAATTATTGTACTGTCCTTGGAAGCTTTGAGATGCATACTGAACTTTTGTGGCCCATATCATAAGCCCCCCACTCCTGAAGGATGGATATCGCAGCCTTCGAGTAATAATTCGTTCTGTTTTGGGCAATAAGGAGAGCTTATGTGACCATCAAAGACGCCTGGAGTCTTACTCAGAGCTTTTTGGGGTAGTAACTATTTTTTAGAACTTCCAACTAATTTTTCCAAATTTATATTTGTTATTTTTTAATTTTTTAATTTGTAATTAAAATTTTCAAATTTATAACTATTTTTTGAGAATTTTAATTAATTTTTCCGAATTTATATTTATTTTTTGAAATTTAAATTTTTTTTCAAAATTAAATAATTATTTTTGAAATTATTAATCAAATGATCATATGGCGCGAATTTTGGGGAGATCTGAGGTCCCCTATGCCACTCCACGATGGGGGTGCTCGGACGACAGATAGAGCGCCGAACAGGGTTCGGCTCGGCGAGGCTCAAAGGGCTCGGCTCGGTGAGGCTCAAGGGGGTTCGATATGGATCAAGGGGCTCAGTTCGGATAGGCTGAGTGCCGAGCCTAAACAGTTTTTGCGCTTTTCTTGCGAGGGGCTCAAATGACAGGTCGAGGGCCAAGCGTAAGAGATTTTTGCATGTTTCTCAAGAGGGGCTTGAACGACAAGCTAAGCGCACATAAGCGATTTTTGTGCGGTTCTCGAGAGTGGCTTAAGCGACAGGCCGAGCACCGAGCCTAAATGATTTTTGCGTGTTTCTTGCAAGAGGCTCGAGAGACAGACTGAGGGAGTCTAAGAGAATTTTGCACGCTTCACCCGAGGGGCTCGAGCGACAGGCTGAGCACTGAGCCTAAGTGACTTTTGTGCATTTATTGTGAGGAGCTTAAGTGATAGGCCGAAAGCTGACCCTAATTTTTGTGTGTTCTTGCGAGGGGCTGGAGGGATAGGTTGAGCTCCAAGCCTACCACGTTCGGAGATGGTGACTATCAGGGGTTCGAGTGGACGAACCTTTAAACTTAAGAAAACCTTTCGCGCTTGGTCCTCCTTGCCTTTTAACTTCCACTGTTGGATGGAGTATCATATGGGTGGCGGAGACTGTGCCACGTCATTATTGCAGTTGTCTAGGAGTCTATCGTGACTTCTAGATTCCGCTGTTGAATGGAGTAACAAGTGGGTGGCAGAGATCATGCCACATCACTATTGCAGTTATTGAGATTCTTCTCTTTCTTCCCTCTATAAAACCCCCAACCCCCTTATCATTTCTCATTTCTACTCTATTTTCTGCAGTCGGAGCTTCACTTTCCTAGTTGCTCTTTCTCTCTCTTGATCTCTGATTCCGGCGAGTTTTCAGGTAGCTTTCATCTTTAGTTCACTGTTTCTTTCTCCCAGGTAATTTTTTAACTCAAGACAATATCTAGGTTCCGCTTTGGTGACTCAGTCTCTACATATGGCTGAGGCTCGGCCTCTTCATCTGACCAAGAAGAAGATATGAATGTGGTTATGAATTCAAAGCAGTCGTAGGAGAGGAGAGCGGAGCAAGAATCTCGGATGAAGAGAGTGAGAATGTTGAGGCTCTATCTTTTGAAGAGGAGGATGAAGTGCAAGTATTAACCATGGCCCCTAAGGCTCCAAGGAGTAAGGCAAAAAAAAAAGTTAGTTTTTTTTTAGGAGAGTGTGATGGTGAAGGAGGAGCCCATTGAGTATTTGGGAGAAGGCGGTTTGGAAAGCCTCCATCATCAAGATACGACACTAGTTTGGATGTACACTAAGGAACTTTAGGACTTGGTGCTATTCAGGCTTCGACCCCTTCGCCTAGTAAGACTCTGATCGAAGCAAACCATACCCAGAGTATCCTATCGAAAGAGGATCTTTTGGTTATTCGTAATGTCTTCTTCATTTTGAGGGTATACGAGTTGCTTCTCCCTAGCCCTGGGATTCTGATATATTTGCCCCCAAGTTTGCATCTTCCGTTTTGACGTGGTTCTTTTGGGTTTGCATCTGCCGATCCACCCTTTTATCAAGGAGGTACTCAATTGGTTCGGTGTGAGCCTAATGCAGCTGGTGTCGAACTCCTAGAAGCACATAGTGAGCTTCTTCCTGCTATGTGGTAAAAGGGGGGTGGCGCCTAGCCTCAAGTGTAGTACCCCGTATTTTTTTTAAATACTATTTTTGAGATCTGAAAATAAATTAAAATGATTTTTGGAGATTTAATAAATATTTTTCTAAAGATTTATCTTTTCGCACGTGCAAAACACGTGCAAATATTTTTTTTGAAAGTTCAAATGGCAAAATTATTTTGTGAAAAATCATTATTTATTATTTGAAATTATTTGTGATTTTTCTAGATTTTTCTGATATTTATTGGACCTATTTACAAATATTTATAGAGTTTTCCAGGTGTTCTTTAAATGATTAATTCTTTAAAGGTTTTGGATCTATAACTTAATATTATTGTTTCTACAGAACATTAGTTTCCAAGATATTTTATTGTTGGATTTGGATTCTGGAATTTTATAAAGATTTGGGTTTTGTTGATTGGAGAGGTTTCTACCTATGATCGTTTTGACGATGGATTGTGAATTTTGGTCTTGTTGAGATCTCTAGGAGTTGAGTGGGAGTCCTGTGAACCAGCAGTTGAGATTTGTTGAGTTAGACCTGGGGGGTCTTGGTTTAATTTTTGTTGAGTATTAAGTCCGGCAGGATACACTAACTCTAGAGATGAGGATTTTTGGTGGTTTAATAATAATCAACTTAAGGACAGGCACTAGTGGGGATGTGATGGAACTTAGGAAACGTAAGTATAGGCTCATGGTTTTGTTAGTCCAACGGATGCATTCCAGGACTGTTTGTTATTTTGTCTCGAGAGGACATTTGTGTGTTCGCGTGTCGAGGATATGCAGGCCTATTCACGGAGCATGCAGGGTGCATTAGCGTATCGAGGGTTGGCAGGCCTATTCACGGAATGTACCTGGTGTATCTGCACGTCGAGGACCTTGCAAGCCTATTCGTGGGGTACACGGGTTTGGGAGACGATTCTCCAGTTGTTTTTGAGCTATCTTACATGATGCTTGCGCGTCGAGGGCTGTGGTGTCTATTCGCGGAATATTCTGAATCTTGTTTTCCATCACCGTAGTAGGATTAGTTGCATAACGAGGGGTTATCCCTATAAGTGGAGATCGTTAAGGACTTGCACCGGACCTATGTACTATGGAATGCATAGAATCCGACAAGTACGCATTAGAGAGTCAGCATATAGACTTTGTATTTTCTTGACTTGGTTTTATGCTTGTGTTTTCCTATTTTCTACACTTGACACTTAGTCTAGATTCACTTGATATTTTCATGTATTACTATCTACTATCTTACATTTCTTGATGTTTTGATGCTTTACTTATTTGTTATTTCTCATTCCTTTATTTTTGCTGATGATACATGTTGTGGATGACTCTATATTTTATGATTTAATTATGTTGCTTTGTGTTTATGTCACTCACACCGTTATGGCTGACCCCTTAAGTTTTGGGGGTTAGGGATTATCTCTAGCCTCATATTTTACAGGTTGTTGATTAGAGTTGGGGTTTGGATGCTTGAGATAAATTGATGTAATAGAGCTTTTGTGTAAATTTTGTAAAAGAAGTGTTGTAAAAAAAATTTGTAACTTAAGGTGTTTTGTATTCCACTGTGTTTGTAAAGATTGTTGTAATAAAATTTGAAATAAAAATTATCTGTGTTTTTGGACTGTGTTTAATATTACATTGAAGTTGATGCTGGGAATTGTGCCACGAATTTCTAAGATATTATATTGGAAACTCGGGGTGCTACATCAAGTTCTTCTGTCGGTGCTTCTATCTTTGCTTCCTCCAAATAGGTGAGAGTCGGTATTACCTCTTTCCTCGAATCGGGATGCAGGCAGTTCATGACCATCCCAATTTCAAAAAGGTTTCAAAGTCAAAATAAATTTTTGGTATATGAAGCTGAACCATGGGATATACCCACACCGTGGGTTTACAATATGTCAAAGGTGAGCCGAAGGTGAAAGTTCCCAAGGATGAGTTTACTGAGGAGGAGTTAGGGGGTGTTCGACAGCATATTCACCGAGGCGGCGGTGATTTGGACGTCCTTGAAGGAGAAGAACTTGGCGATGAGGGGATTGAGTCTGGCAGAATTTAGTATGCTTTTTTGTGTGCCTTTTTGCTAGTGTTTAGCTTCTTTTTAACTTGTCAGTTCTCCTTGAAGACATGATCATCCAAGAGGAGCTTAATGCTCAGAGGGCCGGTCTCTAGAAGAAGAGGGTTGCCAACAAATGGAAGGTTCAAAAGAGACCATTAGTGTGTACCTCCAACTCTTGGCCTTCAAAGAAGGCAGTGACAGTGGTGGACTCTCCTGCTGAGCCTATTTGGGTACCACCGAGCCCTACTGTTCTCGCTGTCACAAAGCTCGTTCACGCTCCTCTCCTCGAATTCACTCCTTGGGCTTGCAATGTCCTTGCCTCCGGTATGACAGTGACCAACCACCCCGCCTGGAAGGTTACCATCGCGGACTCGATGACCGAGAAGAGGGCGTAATCGAGGTGGTGGACAACCTGGATCCTCCCCGAGTTTTGGCGACGTTTACCCGCGAAACCATTGGGTCTAGCTACCTTAAGTGGGCTCGAGCCAATGTCGTGGTTCGTAAGCATTCCTTTGTCATATAGATTTCTACTTGCTTAAGCTTCTGAGTACTTGCAACTTTTCTTTATAGGCTTCTCTCCATGGTGCCTAGATAAAGAGGCAGTTCAACTGTAACACCCTAGTTTTCATTTATGAGATATTTTTGTGATTTTACGTGTTTTGCAGGTATGATTTCAATTGTATAATTTTTTGTATAAAATATTTTTATATTATTTGTTCTCCCTTAATTTTCCAAAAAATTATTTTCTTTTAAAGCCTAATTGAAATCTAAAGCCCAAAATTGTCTTTTAGCCCACTGTATTAATAAATTATTTTAGTTATTTGAGCCCATGGTCTTTTGGCCCAATAGTAAGCCCATTTAGTTTAAATTCTCTTTTAATTAACCCAACTTGTGTAGTAGACTAATTAAATAAACAATTAATTATAAGTGCACGAACAAAATTTTGTAGGGGTGCTAGTTTGCATTGCACTTGCACGTGCATGCACAAGAGTGTGCAAAACACACCCTTGGGAGTGGCCGGATGGAATCAAGAGAGAGGGAGAGATGGGAGTAGTGGTGGGTGGTTAACTCATTCATGGGTGCTTATGGCAACTTCCAAACTAATCCTAGCTCTTAATCTCTAACTAGTTGATCTAATCCTAGCCATTCAATCCACCTAAAATCTTGTATAAATACTCCCCTTTTTCCTAAGTTACTCTTGCACCTATTTTTCATTATAAGAGAGACCTATACTAGAGAGTAAAAGATTGAGAGTTAGAGAAAGATTGAGGTGTGCTAGTGTGTGTGCATCTTTGGAGGCCAGCCAAATCGACAGGAAGAAGCAGTGCTCGAGTTCCATCAAGCACAAGGAGGCGAAGGCAAATTGCGGCTCGATCTAGGAGAAGAATGATCGCTCTTTGTTCAAGGAGATTTATAGAAGTTCTTTCTTTGTTTCTTCAAATAGGTGGGTGTTTCTCATGACTTCTAATCTAGATACCATGCTAAGTTCTGTGCTAATCATGCAAGAATAAATAAGTGAAAATATTGTTGTTTGATAATAGGACGATTAAAGTGAAAATGGAACACAAGTGAAATTGCATGAAATGAATGGGTGAATTTGACTGAATGATATGATTGATGTTCAGAATAGAAGGAACAACTAGAATGTGGGGAAGAGGCCCACAGTTGCTGGAAGTGTCAGGGGACAGCCACCGGCCCAAAGGTTCAAACCGACTGAGGCAAACGCTGTCAATGTGGCAGGAAGACCCGGGAATGCATGGGTGAGACCTCCTGTGGTGACATGTTACAATTGTGGAGAGATAGGTCACTACCGATCCCAGTGCCCTAAGTTGTAGGACGTTGTCCAAAGGGGACCAACTCAGCAGGCCAGGAAGAAGCCGTACCAGCAGGGGCGAGTATTTGCCTTGACTGAAGCTAACGTTGATGAGGTGGATCACGTCATCACTGGTACGAGTGAGGGTGTTTAGGAGTGTTCCTGTTGTCTCTTTTCCTGCTTTTATAGTGAACTGTTATATAACGAGTGTGTGTTATGTAACAAGAGAACTTATTTTGAATCGAAAGAAAGTTGTTGTTTTGTTCGATACTGGGTCCTCTCACACTTTTGTATCACCTAAATTTGCTAACGTTCTAGGATTCGAACCAAAAATATTTCCAGGCAAGGTTTTAGCAGTAGCTACTCCGTCAGGGGAGACTCTAACCACTGATCGGTACTATGCGGACTGCGAAATCATGATTGGGAATAGAATTTTTGGAATTGATCTGATCGAGCTGAATGTCTTGGGAGTCGATATTATCGTTGGCATTGATTGGATGTCGGTATACAGTGCAAGCATCGAGTGCAAGACCAAGACAGTAACAGTGAAGGCTCCAGGTGGACCTGAAGTCACTTTTCAAGGGAAGAGGAGATGTTCTGGTCTGGGGGCAGCTATCTGCAAGAAGGATATTCCTGTAGAGGTGCAGCAAATTCCTGTGGTTCGGGATTATCCGACGGTATTCTTGGAAGATTTACCTGGATTACCCCCCATCGTGATGTAGAGTTCAGCATCACTATTCAGCCAGGGAGTGCACCTATTTCTAAGGCACCGTATAGGATGGTGCCTGTGGAGTAGGATGAGATCAAACGAAAAATTGAGGAGCTGTTGGAGAAAGGCTTTATTCAACCGAGTGCGTCACCTTAGGGAGCGCCGGTGCTTTTGGTAAAGAAGAAGGATCGTTCGATGAGGATGTGCATTGATTACCGAGAGTTGAATAAGGTCAATGTTCAGAATAAATATCCTATTCCACGAATTGATGACTTGTTCGATCGTCTACAAGGAGCAGCTGTTTTCTCCAAAATAGATCTTCAATCAGGATATCATCAAGTTCGAGTGAAAGCTGAAGATGTGCATAAGACTGCGTTCAGAACTCGACATGGGCATTTCGAATTCTTAGTTATGCTGTTTGGAGTAACGAATGCACCTGCAATCTTCATGGATATGATGAACAGAGTTCTGAGGCCGTTTATTGATTCTTTCGTCGTGGTGTTTATCGACGATATTCTTGTGTACTCCAAGTTGGAGGAGAAGCATACAGAGCATCTGGTAGCAGTTTTGGGGAAGCTTCATGAGCATGAGTTGTATGCCAAGTTATCCAAGTGCAATTTCTGGAAATCTGAAGTGGCATTCCTAGGTCACATCCTTTCTAAGGAGAGAGTGGCAACTGATCCTCATAAGATAGAGGCAGTGAGAGATTGGGTAAGGCCTACTACAGTGAAAGAAATCAAGAGTTTCCTTGGGCTCACTGGATACTACAGGAGATTTATCCAGGGCTATGCTCAGATAGCCATGTCGCTCACTGGTCTGACCAAGAAGAATGTAAATTTCAAGTGGACTGAGCAGTGCGAAGCAAGCTTTCAGGAATTGAAAGAGAGGCTGACTACTGCACCCATTTTGGTTTTGCCTAGAGCAGGTTTTGAGTATGATGTTTACAGTGATGCTTCACATCGTGGGCTTGGTTGTGTCCTAATGCAAGAAGGGAAGGTGATCGCTTATGGGTCTACACAACTAAGACCGCATGAAAAGAATTATCCGACTCATGATATGGTGTTGGCTGCGATTATCTTTGCCTTAAAGTAATGGAGACATTACGTGTATGGTGAGAAGCTGAACATGTACACAGACCACAAAAGCATGAGTACATCTATCAACAGGAAGATCTGAATTTGAGGCAAAGGAGATGGCTGGAGGTGCTTAAGGACATTCATCCGGAGATCAAGTATCATCCTGGGAAGGCTAATGTTATTGCTGATGCACTTAGCCGTAAGAGCAGTGTGGCTAGTTTGATCAGACTCAGAGACAGCTGGCAGAGGAGTTGGATCGGGCTGGTATTGAAGTTGTTCTGCAAGGGTTGAGATCATCTTTAGCTCAGTTGAGGCTTTAACCAATGCTAAATGAAAGGATTATCATAAGTCAGAAGGAAGATGCAGAGATTCGGAAGATGAAGGAGCAGGTTGGTGCTGGCAGGTTGTCTGAGTTCCAGATCAGGGATGAGGTGTTGTGGTTCGGAGAGAAGTTGTGTGTTCCGGATCAAGCAGAATTGCGGGAAAGCATTCTTCAGGAGGCACACACTACTCTTTTGACTGTACATCCTAGGAGTACCAAGATGTATAAAGAGATTAAGAAACACTTTTTGTGGTCAGGTTTGAAGCGGGATGTGGCCGAGTTCATGGCGAAGTGTGAGGTTTGTCAGCAGGTCAAAGCCGAGAATCAGAAACCCGAAGGTCTTTTTCAACCGTTACCTATTCCGGAATAGAAGTGGGATAACATCAGTATGGATTTCATCACGGGTTTTCCCAAGAGTTCAAAGGGCAATGATGTGATTTGGGTCATAGTCGATCGACTAACCAAGTTCGCTCATTTCTTGGCGATGAAACTCACCGCTTCGATGGACAAGTTGCTTGAACTGTATGTTGGTGAAATCTTCAGGCTTCATGGTGTTCCGTTGACCATTGTTTCTGATCGAGATGCGCGGTTTACTTCTCATTCCTGGAGGAGTCTTCAGACAGCTTTAGGTACCAAGACGAATTTCAGCACTGCTTTTCATCCACGTACCGATGGGCAGACAGAGAGAGAGTTAACCGTATTCTTGAGGATATGCTTTGGTGTTGTGTACTAGACTTTGGAGGTAGTTGGGAAAGGCACTTAGCTCTGGTGGAGTTTGCCTACAACAACAGTTTTCAGACTAGTATCGGGATGGCGCCGTACGAAGCTCTGTATGGCAGGAAATGCAAAACACCTGTCTGTTGGTTTGAAGTTGGGGAACGACGGATGTTTGGGCCTGAGATTGTGTAGCGGATCTCTGAAAAGATTGATCTAATTAGGAAGAGGTTGGTGGATGCTCAGAGTAGGCAGAAGAGCTATGCAGACAACCGGAGGAGGGATCTTGAGTTTGAGGTTGGTGACTTTGCCTTTCTGAAGGTTTCACCTAGCAAAGGTGTGATCCGATTTGGCAAGAGTGGGAAGTTAGCCCCAAGATTCATAGGCCCATACAAGATATTGAAAAGGATTGGGAAAACTGCTTACCGACTTGAGTTACCGGAAGAGTTGTCTCAGGTGCACAATGTCTTTCATGTGTCTATGCTGAAAGGTTACATTCCTGATCCCAGTCATCATTTGCCCGAAGTACCGGAGGGTTTGCAGTTGGATCTGAGTTACATTGAGCTTCCGGTTGAGATTGTTGATCGTCGGGAGAAAGTCTTGAGAAACAAGACGACACCGATAGCCAAAGTAGTCTGAAGAAACCAGTTGGTTGAAGAGGCTACTTGAGAATCTGAGGAGAGGATGATGAAGGATCTGAGCTCTTTGTTTGATTTGTGTCTTCTTTCTTTTTCCTTCGTATCTACTGGTTGTATTTTTTTTCCTCACCCTTAAGTGTAGTTCCGGGGACGGAACTATTCTAAGGAGGGAGTGTTGTAACACCCTAGTTTTCATTTATGAGATATTTTTGTGATTTTACGTGTTTTGCACGTATGATTTCATTTGTATAATTTTTCGTATAAAATATTTTTATAGTATTTGTTCTCCCTTAATTTTCCAAAAAATTATTTTCTTTTAAAGCCTAATTGAAATCTAAAGCCCAAAATTGTCTTTTAGCCCACTGTATTAATAAATTATTTTAATTATTTGAGCCCATGGTCTTTTGGCCGAATAGTAAGCCCATTTAGTTTAAATTCTCTTTTAATTAACCCAACTTATGTGGTAGACTAATTAAATAAACCATTAATTATAAGTGCATGAACAAAATTTTGTAGGGGTGCTAGTTTGCATTGCACTTGCACGTGCATGCACAAGAGTGTGCAAAACACACCCTTGGGAGTGGCCGGATGGAATCAAAAGAGAGGGAGAGATGGGAGTAGTGGTGGGTGGTTAACTCATTCATGGGTGCTTATGGCAACTTCCAAACTAATCCTAGCTCTTAATCTCTAACTAGTTGATCTAATCCTAGCCATTCAATCCACCTAAAATCTTGTATAAATACCCCCCTTTTTCCTAAGTTACTCTTGCACCTATTTTTCATTATAAGAGAGACCTATACTAGAGAGTAAAAGATTGAGAGTTAGAGAAAGATTGAGGTGTGCTAGTGTGTGTGCATCTTTGGAGGCCGGCCAAATCGACAGGAAGAAGGAGTGCTCGAGTTCCATCAAGCACAAGGAGGCGAAGGCAAATTGCGGCTTGATCTAGGAGGAGAATGATCGCTCTTTGTTCAAGGAGATTTATAGGAGTTCTTTCTTTGTTTCTTCAAATAGGTAGGTGTTTCTCATGACTTCTAATCTAGATACCATGCTAAGTTCTGTGCTATTCATGCAAGAATAAATAAGTGAAAGTATTGCTCTTTGATAATACGATGATTAAAGTGAAAATGGAACACAAGTGAAATTGCATGAAATGAATGGGTGAATTTGATTGAATGATATGATTGATGTTGTGATATTTCGATATTGATATAGCATGCTAAATTAGAATAAATGTTCGTGTGGTTATGGGAAAAGTGCAAATTTTAGAAGTTGTGTTCGTGTGGAAAATACTAATTATAAGAATCTCTATATTATTAAGATTAGTTAGTAAATTATGCATGTTGTGATTGATGTTAAATGAATTCTAAAGCTGTGTGTTAGTTTTCGGGGAAATGAACATATTGTAATATAAACCAAATTTTTGTGTGTTAATAAAAAAGAAAGAGGAAATGATTCCAACTTTCGATTTTTGTTGCTGAGTAGTCGACCGAATAGGCGTAGATAGTCGACTATCCTAAATATTTCGTTCTTCAAGTTGTAATTCTCGCAGAACAGTCGACCGTACAAGTTTAACAGTCGACTGCCCCGTCCATTTTATTTTCAAATCTTAAAACATCGTAGAACAGCCGACTGGTCCTGTTAACAGTCGACAGCCCTGATCCTTTTGTTTTCGAGCTTTTAAATCTTTACAGTACAGCCGACTGGCCAGGTCTTAACAGTCGACTGTTCCGACTATTTACATTTTTGAGTCTTCTAAACCTTCGCTGAATAGTCGACCGACTATACTTCAATAGTCGACTGGCCAGACTATTTTGATTTCTTAGATTTTAAATTGCCTCGTGATAAAAATAAATAAACTATTTGAAAGAGTTTGAAAAAGAGATTTGATAATGGAAAGAATGAAGATTGAATGTGACAAATTAGAAAACTGAACTTTATTTGTCTTTTGCGTGAAATTGTATAGGAAAGTGAAATGAAATATTCTTATGAATTATGAAAGGTTTTATGAATATGAATGCTATGAACATGAAAAGGAAAAATAATTGTTAATCATGAAAAGAGAACTTATGAGTTTGAAAGGCTCAATTTTGTGTGATTGTGAATTGAAATTGAGAACTAGAGTGTAGCTAAGCCTCATATCGGCATTGAAAAGAAATGAATTGAAATGAAATTTGAAATGAAAAGACCAAGGTTTGGGCCATGTTGAATAAATGGTTAAGACCGGTATAGTGGAAAGGCTAACTCTAGAGAATTGATTTTGTCCATAATTCAAATAAACTAAGGATTTAGATACATAGTGGTGATGTGACAAAAGTGAGAGAAAAACACGAGTATAAGGGTCATCGGATTGGCGGTGTGAGAGTGATTCCCAGACTGCCTGCTTGATGTGTCATGACATGGCGTGAGCACTACTCCGGAATTATCGTCCCGGTGGCGACACTTGTGGGGTGTTTGGTGACTACGGGTGGTGCCATCGTTCCATGGCGGAGGTCGAATTGTCCATAGTCTGCCTGCTTGATGCGTCATGTCAGTACGTAGGATTCCCCTCCAGACTGCCTGGACATGGGCTCGTAGATCATAGAACATCTAGGATATTTATCGTAGTTACCGTAGTAGTTTAAGTCACGGCGAGGGATTGAACCCTATAAGATGAAGTACGATTAAGGACTTGCACTCGGACCTATGTAGTATGGGATGCATAGAATCCGAACAAGTGCGCATTAGTGTCATATAACATAATAACTATATTAAGGACTAAGTGCACATTCACAACACGACATCAATAGGATAGTCCCTTTTGCTTTGTTTGTGAACAAGTTTGTGGTTTGTTAAGTATTGAGATTCGTTATACTGTTTCCGGCATAGAGAGGATGGTCGTGTATAATATTTCGTCAGTAAATGAACTGACGCGCCTATAGTTTTACATGCAGGGTAAAGATGCATGACAAATTGAAGTATACATGCTGCTCAAAGATTGATTTAAATGTTGTTTCATGTAATTACTGTAAAATTGCTTCCGCTGTAATAATGTAAATATATAATGTAACTCTGATGTAAGAAATGTTTCAATTTCCTTGTAAAATTGTACGAAAGAAGTGTAAAGATCCTGTGGAACTTCGAATTCAGTTGTATTTTGGAATTCGAGGTGTTACATCAACTACGAGACGAAGCTACTGAAGGAGAGAATCGCGAGGGTCAAGAAGGAGTGTCTCCACTCGACAGTGGTCCTTGACGCTTCGGAAAAAGGAAGAAGGCACTACTGCTGGAGATAATCTTGCCTAGTTTCGAGCGAGAGAGGCTGCTGAAGGAGAAGGTGCACAGGGAGGAGAAGGAAGAGATGGCAAGCGTCTGAATTGTAGCCTTGATATGGTAATCGAGGCCCAAGACGAGGGCTATTAGAATGCCCCGAAGGACACAGAGGAACGGGTCACCGGTTTTAGCGGCCAAAGGGTACCACTTCGGCCTCAAGGAGGACAAGGATGTCGTAGTTCCCAAGGAAAGCTGGAGCAAACCAGAGGAGGGCGCACCGAAGGGGAGTAGGGAGGAAACCTCTTCGGAGTGAGAACCTCCGACGACTCCCCATCGTGGGCAATGAGTTGCTCTATGATCTCAACGACAGAAACTTTTTTTTTGTAATTTTTCCGAACCACGGACTAACCACCGCTTTGTAACCTTTTCTCCATTTAATGAATTTTTAAGTATAACCCTTGAGTGTGAATTTTTATGTCTTTTGTTGGAATTTAAGAACTTCTCAAATTCGAAGATAAGTGTTTTAGTACTTGTCTGTGTTGTGACTTCATTATTAGTGTCGTCAGATTATTATGTGCACTGGAGGGGATCCCCAGGAAGCTGAGATTGCTTGTCTTCACCACTTGTTACATGAGACCACGCTCGAAAGTGAACATTTTAAGGAGGTGTTAGTCGACAGGTACTTGGAGCCTGCCAAAGAAGAGGCTTGTCCTGATAGTTTGGCCCACCTTCATGTGACAAGGAGGTAGGTTCAGGGTGAGGAAGTCCTCATAAGGGAAGTGCTCATCCAGAAGAACTTGGAGGTCTATCTTCTAAAGGCGAAGCACGGGGGGGGGGGGGGGGGGGGGGGGGGGGGTCTGCAAACATGAAGTACTCCTTGTCTTAATAGTGTTGGTCTGGGATAATAGTCTGGGCGCTCGAGCAGCATCATAGAATCCCGGGGATGCCCAGAGCGAAGTGGACGGGACTTCGAGCACGGCATCTACTGAGAAAGAGTTTCCCTCCCTCCATCGTTAAGTTCAGACTCAACAGGTCGAGTTGAAACCTTTTTTGTGTAACTCGGATGACTGAGGTGGAACATCAATGGTAAGGAGGCATCTCAGGTGAGTCGTGCCTCTTAACCGAAGTATCCCTCTTCCTCGAGGTCATAAGTGATTTGTTCAGAGAAACTTATAAAGTGATATACTATATTTAGCTTTTTAAACTTGTACTAGAAATTTGATATAAAATAAAACTTGTGCACATGTTTTTGTCTTTTTTTTCCTTTGTGTTGCGGTCCACCGTACAAAGTTGGCGAGTTGTGGGAGCAACTCGGGCGACAAGCCGAGCTTTGAAGAGGGAATGGCTTGAGTCACGAGTTAGAATCCATACTTGCTGGTTGAGAGTTAGCAAGTTTTGGGAGCAGCTTGAGCACCGAGCCAAGATCTAAGTGGAAGCAGCTCGAGTCACGAGTTCGACTCCAAATTTACTGTTTGAGAGTTACTGGGTTGCAGGAGCAGCTCGAGGGACCAGCCGAGCTCCGCAGTGGGAATAGCTCTAGTAGCAAGTTGGACTCCGAACTTGTTGTTTGAGAATTAATGAGTTGCGGTAAAAGCTCGAGTGATGAATTGAGCTCCAAAATGGGAGTAGCTCAAGTCACGAGTTGGACCCTGAACTTACTGTTTGAGAGTTAGCGAGTTGTAAGAGCATCTCAAGCGACAATCCCAGCTCCGAAGGGGGGGAAGTACCTCGAGTTGCAAGTTGGACTTTGAAATTTTAGTTTAAGAGTTAGCGACTTCCGAGAGTAGCTCGAGCGACAAGCCGAGCTTCGAAGTGGGAGTAGCTCGAGTCATAAGTTTGACTTTGAACTTGCTGTTTGAGAGTTAGCGAGTCGCGGGAGCATCTCGAGCAACAAGCCGAGCTCCAAAGGGGGTTACCTCAAATAGCAAGCTGGACTCCGAACTTACTATTTGAGAGTTAGCGAGTTGCGGGAGTAGCTCAAGAAACATGCGGGAGTAGCTCAAGCGACAAGTCGAGCTCCGATGTGGGAGTCATTCCAGTCGCGAGTTGGACTATGAAATTGCAATTTGGGAGTTAGCAAGTTGCGAGAGTGGCTCGAGTGACGAGTCGAGCTCTGAAGTAGAAGTAGCTAAAGTCACGAGTTAGACTCTAAAATTTCTATTTGAGAGTTAGCGAGCTGCGGGAGCAGAGCTCAAAAGAGGTAGTAGCTTTAGTCATGAGTTGGACTCCGAACTTACTGTTTGAGAGTTAGTGGTGAAGCTCTGGAAAGAGCTCAGCGCCAAGCTCTTGTTTGGAGTTCAGAGAGTAGTAGAGTAATTTTCAAAAGAATTGTCAAGTTTTTTACTAAAAAAAAATGTTAGTGTCTTCCTAGAAGGTTGACCTTTATTACATGCTCTGACCATTATAAAGATCGGTCTTATTACAAATCTTTAAAAATCTAGTGGATGGCGTTAAGGACCCTCGTTGAACTTCATTATATGCTCGGCATTCCAAGTCCTTAATATCTCCTTACCCTCAAGGTATTCAATTCGGTAAGTTCTTGGACGAACAACTTTAGAGACCTTGTAGGGTTCTTCCCAGTTGGGATCAAGCTTTCCTTTCTTCCCAGGCTCGGAGATCTCGAGCTTTCGCTAGACATAGTCACCTTCTTTCAAATTCGTCGGCCGAACCTTATTGTTGTAAAAACTCTCCACCATTTTTGGTAGATTTGTCTCTGTAGTGTGGATTTCT
The DNA here is from genome assembly GCA_017893485.1 of Hemerocallis citrina. Classification (NCBI taxonomy): domain Eukaryota; kingdom Viridiplantae; phylum Streptophyta; class Magnoliopsida; order Asparagales; family Asphodelaceae; genus Hemerocallis; species Hemerocallis citrina. Next base: position 13,953 of record JACEHZ010000534.1, on the reverse strand, counting down.
CATGAACTTCTTCAGCAAGATCAAGGTTGCCCCATAGATCATTCAAGTTCTATTTTTCATTGAAGGATAGGAGGCGAGGATAAGATAGTCTGACATCTAAGGGGATTAGAGCTTCAAATCCGAAGGTGAGGTTGAACGATGATTCTATTGTCGGGGTCCTTTTCATGGTCCTGTAGGACCAGAGCAGAATCGGGAGCTCTTCAAGCCATAGTCCCTTCGGAGCTGCATCAAGACTCTTTTTGCGACCATTAAGTATCTGTCTGTTGGCATTCTCAGCTTGATAGTTGGTCTGAGGATGTGAAATGGAAGAGAAACATTATCCGATCCCCAGATCATAGCAGAATCTGCAGAACCTATTTGCGGTGAACTAGGTTCCATTGTCGGTGACAAGAATCTGGAGGATCCCGAACCTGGAAATAATGTTCTTCCAAAGAATTGCTAAATCTTCTGTTCGGTGATAGAGGCTAACAGTTTTGCTTCGATCCACTTCATGAAGTAGTTGATAGCCACTACTAAGATCAGACTTGACATGGAACGGAGGCTGACCTGGGGCACCCGGTTGATTGGGGAGAACTTCTTGCTGAGGGTTCATCGGCGAACATATTATTTGGCGTCATCAAGGAGTGTGGGTCAATATTACTCATGATTGATAATTTTTCATGCGAGGGTCCTTTCTCCCATGTGGCCACCACCGATTCCTTCATGTACTTCTCTAAGATCATACTTGGCCTCCTCGGGGGCGAGGCATAAGGTCTGCCATCTATCAGAGTGAAGAAGCGCTTGTAAAAGAATCCTTCAACAAATGTGTACCTTTCAACCCGTACCCTGATTATTTGTCGCTTCTTTAGGATTTGTCAGGACAATGCCTTTGTTGAAGAAGTCTAACAAGGGTTTCACCCAATTATTTTTGGATATTTGAGGAGTGACGTCTATGAGCTCGAAAGCTTCCTATTCAATGCTTGACTTGAGTAAGACCTCAATGAGCACAGTGTGATCGAGTCCTTCGAAGAAGGAGAAAGCTAACTTTGAGAGGGTGTCTGCTTGCTCATTCTCCTCATGGGGGATGCGAGTGACCTCTGACTCTAGAAATTTGGCCAAAATTTTCTTGGAGCAAGCTAAGTACTTGACTATTCGGTCGTCCCTGGCTCATACTCTCCTTGGATCTGATTCACCACCAACTGGGAGTAGTTGAACACTTTGATCTTTTGGGCCCCTGCTTTCTAAGCTAGGAGGAAGGAAGCAATAAGTGCCGCATATTCAACTTCGTTGGAGGCCCAAAAATTAAGATGAAGTACTGAAGAGTGAACTCATCTGGGCCAAGAAAGAAAACACTGATCCCACTCCCTTCGATGCAAGAGGAGTCATTGACATAGACACTCCAGACTGGGGGATCTTCGACTTCTTCCGAGGAATCTGGGATAGTTCTCTCGATGACGAATTTGGATAACTCTTGTGCCTGGTATTCGTCCTCAGTTGATTGGTAATTTCGTGTTGGCTAAACTCGATGGACCACTTCATGAGTCACCCAGAGTTTTTCGGTTTCTGAAGTACTTGCTTGAGGGGTTGGTCAGTAAGGACCGAGATAGAGTGTACTTGAAAATAAAGGCAAACCTTCTTGGTGTACATGATCAGATCATAAGTCATCTTCTCCATCTTGGAATAACGGAGTTCAGCAACATGAAATACATTGCTCACATAGTAGATTTACTTCTGAACCTTGTCTCCTTTCTTTACAAAAACAATATTGAGGGTCTGATCCAAGGTGGCCAAATAGAGGTAGAGCACTTCCCCCAACTTGGGTTTGTTTAGGAGTAGGGGGTGGTGAGATATGCCTTCAGCTGTTCAAAGGCCTCTTGCTGCATTTCCCCCCACTCAAAGCTCTTTGATATTCGGAGGGCCTTGAAGAAAGAGAGGCACTTCTCCCCAACTTTGAAAGGAAATAACCGATGATTTCGAGGCACCCAGTGAGTTTCTGAACGTCAAGTAAGGCTCGGAGTTTCTCTTGGTTGGCCTTAATTTCTCACTTGCTAACAATAAATCCTAAGAAATTCCTGAGGAGACCCCGAATGTGCACTTTGAGGGGTTCAGCCTCATGTTGTGCTTTCGCAGGACATCGAAAACCTAATGGAGGTAGGACACATGGTGTAACTGTAGTATCCCGTATTTTTGAATATTATTTTTAAGAGTTATAAATGAATTAAAATGATTTTTGGAGATTTAATAAATATTTTTTCTAAAAAATTATCTTTTTACACGTGCAAATATTTTCTTGGAAAATTCAAAGTTAAAAATTATTCTGTGGAAAATCATTATTTATTATTATATATTATTTGTGAATTTTTTGGATTTTTCTGATATTTATTTGACCTATTTGCAAATACTACGAAAAGAATGACTTTTGTGCAAAATTACCAATTGGAGTGAAAACTCCAGATTTTCAGATTTTTAGGCTGGATATAATGCCTAGTCAATTCAGGTATAAAAAGTTTACCTTTTGTTTCAACACAATTGATTTATTTTACAAGTTTTGATAAAGGAGGACATTTTTGCAAAATTATCATTTTGAGGGGTAAAAGTGTAAATTCGTTTTCTGGGTTTCTCAAACAATGCGGCTGACATTATGAAGGTTGTTTTGATTTTAAATCTCAAATAAATTGGTTTTATCAATTTTCCAAGTATATGGATCTATTTTTGTAAAGTTATATTTAAAATGAGTATTTTTGCAAATATGTTCAAAACCCTAATTCTCTTGATTTCCGACCTATTTAAAAGGTGGAGTGCAGCCGTCTTTCGCTGCACAACACAAAGGTTTTATTATTATTATTTTATTGAAGTTTTAAGGAGGAGATCTTGGATTTCTTGCGAAGGAAGGATTTTTCCTATTGCTTTATCATATTCGTTTGATCTCTTCAACAAGGTGAGTGATATAATTGTTTTGTTTTGTTCTTGAATGTTGTATGTGGTGTTTCATCTATTAGAAAGCATGCTAGGGTTTGGTATGAATATATATATATATATATATATATATATATATATATATATATATATATATATATATATATATATATATATATATAATGGATTGGATTAATTGATGAATTAAAATTTAGATCTTTTATGAAACCCTAGTTATTTGTGAGTAGAATCACATGTGGATGATTTTAGATTGTAGGAGAACCCAATATAAATTGTGAATAGGCTATTTCTGTTGGATTATTGCTGATTTGATTGAGTATGGTGAATGTTATGCATAAATCGATTAAAGATGTGATTTTTGACTATTGGTGAGTTGGATGAATGTAACTTGGCCATGTTAATGATAAATTTGTTTTGGTTCATGAATTAACTATTGAGAATAGTTGAGATTGCGTTTGAGGAATTTTGAGGAGTAATGGATTAAAAGACCATATCTTGAGGATTTGAGTTGTGATGACTAGATTTGGGTTTGATACATTTTGACTAAATTGGGAGATTTTGTGATTTGTGAAAGGTTTTACTTGAATTTGGATTTCTCAAATACTAAGATTAAATCTTAATATGTTGTTATTTCTAATCGATGGATTTGTGAAGTTTTCTTTGATGCACGAACATGCACAAACAATTTACATGAATATCGTATTTCATTGTTTTTGAAGAAATTGAGTCTTTATGTGTCTTCGGAGGATTTGACTATATCTCAACTTATTTTGGCATGGATAAAGTTTGGAATATAAAACGAAGTTATTTTGATGTATGATTGATTCTTAAAAACTCTACTTTTGATATATGCACATATTCATATTTCAATTTGACGGAATTCATCAAAAAACTATTTTTATCAATTCAAAGTGGTTTTGATTGGTTTTGTGAACTCTTATATACTCTACAAGTCGTATTTGATCATATCAAAAATATACTTTTTATAGATTTCGTTTTTATAAAGTAAAACTCCGTATCGATTGAAATGTGCACAACTAAAACTGCAGTCTGGAGGTCTGAGAGTCGACCGAACAATGTTGACAGTCGACTGTCAGGGTCTTGGCTGAAGTATTTTCTTGAAGTCTCGAAATTTCCTGCGGGACAGTCGACTGTCCAGGTTATACAGTCGACTGTCACTACTCAGATTTGTGTTGTCTTGATGTATTGGATTTTCATGCGGGACAGTCGACTGACCACTATACACAGTCGACTAGTCTACTCTGATTTATTTTTTCTTAAAGTTTTGGATTTTACGCGAAACAGTCGACTGACCCTTTTACAGTCGACTGACTCTGCTCTGTTTTGATGTCTTTTCGAAGTTTTGGATTTTCGCTTTGGACATTCCACCGATGACTTTTTACAGTCGACTGCCATTACTTAGAATTATATTTCTTGAAGACATTAGTTTTCGCTCTGGACAGTCGACTGGCTACAGTATGCAGTCGACTACCACTGCACTAGATGTTTTCCTTGGGTTTTGGATTTCACGCGGGACAGTCGACTGACTACACTATGAAGTCGACTGTTACTACTCTGACTGATGTTTTCTTGAGTTTCTGATATTTCTTTCGAACGATTGCTTCTTCAATATTATAATATTTCAAAAGATGTTTTGCTACAGATTGAAATGTTTTATAGAGATTTAAGTTGGAACTTTAAAAGTATTCTTTTGGACCTTATTTGAGTTATACGTGTTTTTCTAAGGAGTTGGTGTTTTGTGGTGTTCTACAACCTAAAAATATGGTTTTAGTTATTCAATGGACTTGATATTTATTTGGATTTTGTGGAGGTTTTCTTCGTGCAATCATTTTGACGATGGATTTGTGAGTTTTGGTCTTGATGATATCTCTAGGAGTTGAGTGGGAGTCCTGTGAACCGGCAGTTGAGATTTGTTGATTTAGAACAGTTGGGTCTTGGGATTGTTGTTGAGTATTTAAATCCGGCAGGATACTCTAACTCTAGAGATGGAGATTTTTGTGTTTTAATAATAATCAACTTTAGGACAGGCACTAGTGGAGATGTGATGGAACTTGAAAAACGTAAGTATATGCTCTTGGTTTTGTTAGTCCAACGGATGCATTCCAGACTGTTTGTTGTCCTGTCTCGAGAGGACATTTGTATGTTCGCGTATCGAGGGTCTGTAGGCCTATTCACGGAGCATGCAGGGTGCGTTCGCGTGTCGAGGGTCGGCAGGCCTATTCACGGAATGTACCTGGTGTATCTGCACGTCAAGGGCCTTGCAAGCCTATTCATGGGGTACACGGTTGGGAGGTGATTCTTCGATTTTTTAAAATATCTTACATGATGTTTGCGCGTCGAGGGCTGCGGTGCCTATTCGCGGAGTATTCTGGATCTTGTCTCCATCACCGTAGTAGGTTTAATTTCATAACGAGGGGTTTAACCCTATAAAGTGGAGATCGTTAAGGGCTTGTACCGGACCTATATACTATGGAATGCATAGAATCCGACAAGTATGCATTAGAGAGTCAGCATATAGAGATTGTGTTTTCTTGACTTGGTTTTATGCTTGTGTTTTTCTGTTTTTCCTACACTTGACACTTAGTCTAGATTCACTTGATGTTTTCATGTATTACTATTTACTATCTTATATTCCTTGATGTTTTCATGCTTTACTTATTGTCATTTCTCATTTCATTTATTCTTGCTATTAATACATGTTGTTGATGACTCTATGCTCTATATTTTATTTATGTTGCTTGTTTTTATGTCACTCACACCGTTATGGCTGACCACTGTAGTTTTTGAGGTTAGGATTATCTCTAGCCTCATGTTTTATAGGTAGATGCTTATAGCTTGGGATTTGGATGCTTGTGCTAGATAGATAATAGAGCTTGTGTAAATTGTAAAAGAAAGTGTTGTAAAAGAAAAGTTTGCAATTCAAGGTGTTTTGTATTCCGCTGTGTTTGTAAACAATTGTTGTAATAAAAGTTGAAATAAAAATTATCTGTATTTTTTGCTATGTTTACTATTACAATTGAAGTTGATGCTAGGATTTGTGCCACGTATTTCTAAGATATTATATTGGAAATTCGGGGCGCTACAGTAACACCCCGCAAAATAAAAAAATTTATTTTGCATTACTAAATAATATTATATTGGTAAAGTTGACTATTTTGACTATTTTCTTGAAATTGCAATTTTGCACGTGCAACACACGTGCAGAGTTAGGAAATTTTGAATTCTTAAAATTTTATAGTTAATGATTGATTTTTCATCATTTATTTATGATATTTTAATTTTCAGGTTTATTTGAATTTATTTGACTGTTTTACGAATTTATTGATTTTACACATGCAAAACACGTGCAAATATTGTTTTTGGGTACAAATCTCCACTTTTAGATTTCTGAATAAATTATCCTATTTATAATTAAGTATATACTAAATTTTGGAATTTTTCTGAGTAAAAAACTATTTTTATAAATACTTCGAAAGAGAGGGGATTTTATGTAAGAAACCGTTTGGATTTCAAACAAATAATGAAAATTTGTTTTTGATATTTTTTTGGGCTGGCCAAGATTATTATTAAATATAAAATTTATTTAAAATATATTTATTTATTATTTTGTAATGATTTAAATTAATATGGTATTTTTGCAAATATGGAATTTAGGTTGGATCTTGTGCAAATATTTTCTTGGAAAGTAAAATTCATAAATTTTAATTGGAAAATCTATTATTTATTAGTAGGTATAATTTGTGAATTTTCTGGATTTTTCTGATATTTATTTGTCCAAATTGCAAATATTACAAAGAGAGGGACTTTTGTGCAAAATTACCACTTTGAGTACAAATCCAAATTTTTAAATTTCTGGGCTATGCTTGATGGTTGGATAACTCAGTAGTAAAAGTGTTAGGTTTTATTTTAATTTATTTAACTTATTTAATTATTTTAGTAAAGAAAGGTTTATATATGTAAAGTAATAATTTGTTAAGGGATGTTTCCATAAACTTTTAAACCCTAAAAACTCCAGATTTTGGCCTATATTATGACCACTACAGCCGTCCCTCTCCTCTGAAAAAGTAATATATATTTTTACTATTAATTTTTTAGAGTTTCAAAGCGATGATCTTGGATTTTGCCACAGAAGAGCTTTTTTCTCATTCTTTATTAATTCGATTGATTTCTTCATTGAGGTGAGTGACATATGTTTGGTTTCTTTTGTTCTAAGCATGTTTTATGTGATGATTTATTGACTAGAAAGTATATTAGGAATTTTATGTTGATATAATGAAAATTGATGGGTAGATGAACTAAAAATTGAATCTTTTCATAAAACCTATGCTTTGATGATTAAAACTTCATATAGATGAATAGAACTCAATAGATGTCATGAGTAGGTTGTTTTCTTTCATATACTTGTTGTTTTGATTTTATTATAATGAGTTAGATGATGATATTGTACAAAAGTGAACAAAGTGGATTCTTACTGTGTATATACTGCATATGTTCTGTTTGGGGGTTTTGTTGAGTAGAAACTTGATTAATGATCGTTATAATTACTTATGTTCATGAGTAAACTATTGTGAGTGATTTTATATGAGTTAAATGGATTATAAGAAGGATTATTGAATTAAAAAGATCAAATTTTGAAGGTGGATTTGGATAATCAGATTTCGGGTCTGATGGAATTTGGCCGAAAATTTGATTTTTGTGAATTTGTGAAGTTTCGATGTATTTCTGAGTTGTTTATTACTAAGTTGAATTGAGAACATTATATTACATACATACCATGAATTCTTGATGTTTACTGATACAAATATGCACACATACACTTATATACATATATATATGCATATGAACACTATTCACTGTTCTTAAGATATTGTATGTTTTGTGAAGTTGTAATTTAAACCTTGACTATTTGTACGGAGATTGAACAGACGTTTTACTACTTTTATATGGTGTACTTTGAAGCTCAACTTATGCTTGAATTACCTTATATATATATATATATATATATATATATATATATATATATATATATATATATATATATATATAAACTATCTTACTGTTCTTGAAGAAAAATGAGTTTTGTGAGTTTTGTGGAGTTTCGAGTTGGATTTAAGTTATTGGTAATGAAATAATTTTGAACATTATAACATTTCTAATTGATGAGATTTTGATGTTTTAAACTAATGCAAATACACACATACACACTTACACATATATATATGCATATATTGCTGTTTTAAAGGAATTTTGTGCAAATTTACTCTTTGATGGATTTGAAGTGGTTTTGATTTATTTTATATACTCCCATATGTTATACAAGTCATACTAAACCATCTTATGATTATAGTTTTGCAAATTTAAGATTTTACAAAGAACGATGAATGTATCAGTAAAACATGCACGAAATTTCAAAACTGTAGTCTCATGAAATTTACAGTCGACCGCTTCGCTTTGAACTGAAGACGGCAGTCAACTGTCAGTTCTTGAGTTTCGGATTTTTGCAGGACAGTCGACCGGCCATTTTCGACAATCGACTGTCATTGTTCTGACTGGGTTTTCTTGAGTTTCGAATTTTCGCAGGACAGACGACCGACCATTATTGACAGTCAACTGTCATTGTTCTGGCTGATGGGTTTCTTGAGTTTTCAAATGTTTTCTTTAAACAGTTATTTCTTCAATATTACGAATTATTGATCTACTGTTCTAGATGAAGTTTTAACTACAGATTACAGTATTTTACAGAGTTATAATTTGATTATAATAGAATTTAAATTGTATTCTATGACTTTATAAAGAGAAATATATACAGTTTTCAAAAGGATTGATATTTTGTGATTTTCTATGACTTTAAAATATGATTCTCAGTTATTTAACGAATTTAATACTTTATTTCAAATTCTGAAATCTGTGAGTGTATTAAGTGAATTTGGATTTGTTGATTTTTAGAAGTTTGATAATAGAATTGAGAGTTTTAATGAAAGTTTTGGTGTTGATGGTTGAGTTGTGAGTCTCTAGAGGGTGAGTGGGACCCTAGTACACTAGCAGTTGAGGTTTTGTGGTTTGGCCAGTTGTAGCCTTGTTGTTGATCAGTTGAGTTAAGTCTGGCAGGGTACACCAACTCTAGGAGATTCGTAAATAATTAATTAACTTAACAAGATAAGGACAAGTATTAGATGGTGATATGATGAAATAAGTGCAAACGTGAGTTATGGACTCCAGGATGATCCAAGGAGTGAGATATTTCCTAGTTTTTCGGGACGATGGATGTAAGGGCCATAGAGTGATCCGCAGAGTGGGATTAATCTTCAGTATTCTGTGGATGAGAGCGACGCTCATGGGATGTTTGTGCAATGAGGGTTCCGAGATAACCTGCAGATTGAGGCAATCCCCAGTATTCCGGAACGATGGATGAATAGGCCATAGAATGATCCACGGAGTGGGATTGGCCTCCAGTATTCCAAGGGCGAGAACCGATACTTGCAAAATATCTAAATTTCGTAGTAGTCATCGTAGTAGGATTAGTTGCATAACAAGGGATTAAACCCTATCAAGAGGAGAACGATAAGGGCTTGCACCGGACCTATGTAAAGTGGGATGCATAGAATCTGACAAGTATGCATTAGAGAGTCAACATATATCACTGGTGTTTTCTTGACTTGGTTTTATGCATGTTGTTTTCTGTTTTTCTACACTTGACACTTATTCTAGTTTCACTTGATATTTTTATGTTTTATTTATTATTATTTCATATTCTTTTCATTTATTCTTACTGTTGATACATGTTGTTTATGACTTTATCCTTTATGCTTTATTTATGTTGCTTTTCTTTTGATGTCACTCACACCGTTATGGCTGACTCTTGTAGTTTTGGGAGTTAGGGTTACCCTTAGCCTCATGTTTTACAGGTAGGTACCTATAGCTTGGGATTGGATGCATATGGTAGAATGATGTTGTGCCTTTTGTAATTTGTAAAAGAATGTGTTGTAAAAGAAAGAATTTGTAATTCAAGGTGTTTAAATTTTCTGCTGTGTTTGCAAAGATTGATGTAATAAAAGTTAAAAATTTATTTGTGTTTTGGCTATGTTTACTATTACAATTGAGGTTGATGTTGGAAATTGTGCCACGTATTTCTGAGATATTATATTGGAAATTCGAGGCGCTACACATGGTCATCATTCTCAAGACTCTTCACAAGCATATCGTCTACATACACTTCCATATTTTGGCCGATCTATTCCTTGAAGACTTTGTTCACCAGTCGCTAGTAAGTGGCTCCAGCGTTCTTTAGTCCAAGGGCATGACCAGGTTGTAGTAGAGGCCTTGGTCGGTGATGAAGGATTTTCTCAAGATGTAGGGACAGAATATTCATATCTAATGGTACCCTGAGAAGGCATTCATGAAGTTGACGAGCTCATGTCTAGATGTGGCGTTGATCAAGACATAAATGCTAGGGAATGGAAATGGATCCTTCGGGCATGCTTTTTTCAGGTTGGTGAAATCGATGCAGATCCTCCACTTTTCATTAGCTTTCTTTATCATAACGACATTGGTCAGCCACTCAAGGTAGCTGACTTCCTAAATGAAGCGAACGGTTAGGAGTTTGCTGATTTCTCTTTAACTGGTTATTATCTTTTGTTAGACTGGCTTGACATCTGGTTTCACACATAGGTGGTGCGTGATCACGTCTTCTGAGATTCCAGGCTTGTCTGTTACGGTCCAAGCGAATAAGTCCAGGTTCTCCCTAATGCTACTAATGAGTTGCTTTTTGACCCAATGATGGAGAGTTTGGCTCACCCAGAAAAACTTACTGGTCTTCTTGGGAGAAGGGGATTTCTTCTAGTTCATCCATGGATTCGGACTTAATCTGGTTTCTCTCTTGAGGGAGTTCTAATACATCGAGGGGGAGGACCGAGCCCAACATTGTGGCCGTATAACATATCTGAGCCACTTCTTGACTTCTCTTAACTTCTCCTACCCCAACTGGTGTGGAGAACTTCATCTTCATATGGACGGCCGAAGCTATGAAGAGGAGAGCCTGTAAGCCAGGGCGGTCGAGGATGGCATTATAAGCAGCCTTCACATCCACGACCATGAAGTCCATGCCTTCGGTCCAGAAAGTTGGGGCTTTCCCTGCAGTCATATCGGGAGTGTTTATTCTTTCAATCTTGATAGGAACCCCGGAGAACCCATGGATGGTGTACCCAGCGGGTTTTAGACGATACCTGAAGAGCATGAGGCCTTTGAAAGCTTGTAAGAAGAGGATGTTGACTGAACACCATTGTCCGCCGAGATGCGGCGCACTTTGTGGTTCGTCATGGATAGGTTGATCACTAGTGCATTGCAATGAGGGGTTCGGATGCCTTCGAGATGCGGCGCACTTTAGTAACTTTCTTTGTCGAAGAAAGTTACTAAAACTCCCCAACGCTAGGCGGGAGGGATGTACACTGATTTGACCTTTCGGACGAACATCTTTCGGGAGGAGTTGGACTCCCCTCCATAGGAGTTCCATGGATGGAATGGAGAATGGTCATCGGTTTCGAGTCTAAGGACAAGGGTTCCTTTTTTGCATTCTTGTTAGCGCCTCGAGCCAATGGGAGGTCGACCCTATTTTTTGTGTGTATTTGGAGATGTGGCCTTAGTGAATAAGAGCATTGATTTTTTCTTTGAGGGCTTAACACTCCTCCATATCATGACCATGGTCCTTATCGACAAAGCACCATCGATTCTTATCCCTCTTTCTATTTGTTGGTTTCATCTTAGGAGGGGGACAGAGTATCCCGTCTCCCTTGATCTCCCTAAAGATAGTGGATATGCCAGTATTCAGCAGAGTGACATTGTCGAAGCGAGGGACCAGAGGGGGCGACGTTAGCAGGACCCGTCCTTCTGGGATTTCTTGGGCCTCTCCTCATTCTCCCTTCTTCGTTTGTTCCTGAATGAGGGCGCACTTTGTTTCTGAGGATAAAGAACATCTTCAGCTCGGATGTATTTTTGAGGTCTTTGCAATATCTCGGAGAAGTCCTGAGGAGGTTTCTTGGCCAAGGGCGCAGAGTTAACATTGATCATAAGTTAATATCGATCAATAATTGGTGGGAGGCATCTGCAGGCTTCACAGATTAAGTTGGGTGCAATGTTAATATTGCTCATAAGTTAATTTTTGTACTATTTTATCGATAAATAATAAACCATCTAAATTAATAATTTCTTGTGATAAAGATATGTGTACAATCAACCTTTTTTTATACCCAACCTTTCCAATACCCAACAAACTCTTCATATTATTGACCCTTCCTATTCTTGACATTTCCTATTATAACTCTTAATCTTCCTATTCTAAATTCTGTATATATCCATGACATGATCAATGTAATGTATGTACATAATTCCCTAATATTATCTTCTTTTATTCAAATATAATTTCTACTAATGTGTATGTACATAATCCAAACATTCTTTGTATGCTATAATTTCTATAATTCCATCATTCTGAACATGGTATCAGAGCCCTGATCCAAAAATTAGTCTTGTAAGAAAATAAAAAGGTTTTCTGTTTCTACAGTCGTCGTTCTGATCCCGAGAGATTCCAACGTCTATCCCATCTGTTCAGGCCATCCCGCCACCACTTCTACTACATCTTACCAGCAAGCACTACTTCTACTACTTCCTGCCGAAGAGCACTACTTCTACTCTTCCCAGATCCAATATGTCGTCCTCTGCGCCATCGAGCGTCGTCGCCATCGAGTGTCATCCCTGCGCCATCGTGTGCTGTCCCCTGTGCCATCATGCACCATCCCCTACGCCATCGAGCACCGTCTCCGCGTCATCGAGTGCCATCCCATGCTCCAGCATTGAGCGTCACTACTTTTTCACTTCCTAGATCAAAGAGTCGGATCGTCTCTACTCCATTGAGCACTGTCCCTACTTCACCGTTCTCGCTTCCAACAATTATCACACAAGATTGGAATCACCTCACCATCGTGTGTCGTCCCCTGCGTCATCGAGCAACATCTCCGCGCCATCGAGCGTCGTTCCATGCGCCGTCACTGAGCTCCACTACTTCTATATTTTCTAGATCCAAGAGCCGGATCGTCTCTGCTCCATCAAGCGCCATCCCTACTTTACCGTTCTCACTTCCAACAATTAGCACACAAGATTGAAATTACCTCATGGTGCTTCATCTTGCGGGGGCATGATAAAGATATGTGTACAATCAACCGTTTCTATACCCAACCTTTTCAGTACCCAACAAACTCTTCCTATTCTTAACCCTTCCTATTCTTGACATTTTCTATTTTAACTCTTAATCTTCCTATTCTAAACTCTATATATATCCATGACCTGATCAATGTAATGTATTTATATAATTCCCTAATATTATCTTCCTCTATCCAAATATTATTTCTACTAATGTGTATGTACATAATCCTAACATTTTTTGTATGCTATAATTTCTATAATTCTATCCTTCTCAACATCCTGTGGTCTCAATTTTATTAATTTATCAAAGTTTTATTGTAAGTATATTTAGTAGTATGTAACATGTATAACGACAAAGATTTACAAAGAAAAAGATGTGCAAAGATAAAGCTGGAGATGAGCAAAGATGAATATCTTGGAACTTCAAGTATAGTTTAATTCTTATTTGCAAACTGTAGTTTAGAATTCTTCTGATCAATGTCACCGACAGCCATTGATCAATAAATGCTTAAAAAATTGCCCTTCCTCAACTTAGAAAAAATATGCAAGTATCATAATAGTGAACTTGCACAATTCTCTTACTCTAAGATGACTGTGTGCGACCACGATGTTGAAAAAAAAGTATATTACTTTTCTTTTCTACTAGGATAAAAAAGTATATTACTTGCACTAGGTCTAGAATAACATTTTTTCATTGCTTTTCAAACTACAAAGGTAAATAAGTATTTTTAATCCAAAATTTGGGGCATAAATATTAAAATAATAGGCATGGGTAAAAAGTCATTTCGCAACGGCTACTTAACAGAATTATAGAATTTTAAC